>LR990215.1:1350226-2695453 GCA_905147375.1 Hylaea fasciaria
AATAATTCAATCTGTAACTCTTCCACTGCTGGGCAAAGACATGGCCTCAGTTTCGTGAGGAGGATTAGGCTATAATCCACCTCGGGGGCCCGGTACAGATTGGTGGATAGCATGCCTCCGAAATAATTCTCAGGCATGTTGGTTTCCTTACGATGTTTTCCTTCACGGAAAAGCGAGTGATAATTACGTACACGTTTACCAAGAAACATTGGTACGTGCCCGCACTAGGATTTGAACTCGCCACCCCCGCTTTGGCAGGCGGACGTTCGCCCACTAGACTACCACCGCTTCACTAAAATGATGTTTATTTGTAAGCGCATCACTTGAGAATGGCTGGACCGATATTGATGTTATATATTTTGAAACGTGTATAAAATAGTGATCGTATGTTTTATGGTTAAGGAAAATTTGAAATTTTTCCCGGAAAATTAGCATTTTTGATTTTGCTCGTGGCTTTGTACGCGCAGCGTTATTATGATGAAAATAATTATATCTTCTTCTCCAATATCCAATCTAGGTTTACACCAAAATTCATCAAAATTGGTTCAGAAGTTCACACGTGAATACGAAACAAACAGATACACTTTCGCATATTTATAACATCATATGGATAATGCCAAAAATATAGAGAACAAATTCTTATGATCGATATTGCGAACTGTCAACTGCAAAACTAGGGCGCAAGGGCTCTATAACTACCCTACTTTAAGGGGGGGAGGTTAACGGAAGCCATGCACATAAATATTCAGCAATATTCCGAAAACACCCTAACGGTGCCAGAATTAGAGTCGCATTTGCATAAACATTACGTAGTGGTTAAATTGCTATGAGTAAGTATCGAAAAACATTAAGTACGTTGTGGTTAAAGTACTATAAGTATCGAAATTTCTGGTTCCGTAGTTGTTTTTTTTCAGTAGATACGAGTATGCGCAATAAGCACATGGTGGTGTAGATTTAAGTATGCTAAACGATACTCGTAGTGGTTTTTTTTCCAAACTTTGTTTCCAAAACAAAGCTAACTACTTAAACCGGCGCCTAAACAGAGGTGATAACAATAATCGGGTAAAAAAAAATTTTTATTTCGTCGAGTGTAATAAAGAAGAACGAAGAAAGGTTCTAGAGTGTCGACCGCGGAATGGAAGACGCAGCGTAGGCAGGCCTCCCACTAGATGCGCCGACGACATCACAAGAGTCGCAGGCAACCGGTGGATGCAAGTGGAAAATTGTCGTTCGGTGTGGCGGTCTAAGGGGAGGCCTATGTTCAGCAGTGGACGTCTTCAGGCTGATGATGATGATGATGATGATGATGAATAAATAAAAGCTATTCTACCAATTAATAAAATAGCAATCCAAAAACAATTCTTTGTAAATGCTTTTATGTTCGAAGTAATAAGCAATTTTCAAACAATAATTAAAATTAAATGAACAATTATTATAAGCTACTGCTTGTATTAAGTACCTACAGTAATTGTAAAAAAGAAATTTCGGGATTCCGGGAACAGACCTTTCGGAAAACTCCTTCCCTAATATATTATCTATTTCATTTGAAAGGTAAACTTTTCCGAAGTAACAAACGCTATGAAATATCCCGGGGGAAAAAGTAAAACTATTCTAATCAACAGCACGCAACAATGACATAAAAAAGGCTGAAACTCAAAATTCCTGCGGGAAATGGGAAAAATGGGTTTAAGACGCGGGGCACAGCCAGACGTACGAGTATGATAAAATATTTAACAAACAACATTATGTTTACTACCTACTCAGATACGTAGCTATAAATACGCCAATCGTCCTTGGGAATTCCCATAACAACCCCAACCCTTGCATATCTGGATACAAATAAGAATCTATTTTGATAGAATCCTACTACTATTATAAACGCGAAAGTTTGTATGTATGGATGGATGGATGTTTGTTACTCTTTCACGCAAAAACTACTGAATGGAATTTAATGAAACTTCACAATAATATAGCTTACATATCAGAATAACACATAGGCTACAATTTATAAAGATTATTATCGTATATTATCCAAACGCGGGTGAAACCGCGGGGCACAGCTAGTATCCTATATAGTAAGTATTATGAATCACTAGAAGCGCCTCGCGGTTTCACTCGCATTAACTGCTACCCGCGGGAACCGTTAATTATTACGGGATAAAAAGTAGCCTATGTCACCCGGGGATAGTGTAGCTTCCCAACAGTGAAATATTTTTTCTAATCAATTGAGCAGTTTCGGAGCCTATTCAATGCAAACAAACAAACAATCAAATCTTTCCTCTTTATAATATTAGTTATGAATCATTTGATTAAGAAACCTTAAAGTATTTTCTTAATTAATAGCAACCCTTCATATTTGTCGAAGTGTAACAATTTTTTCTACAGAGTGAAATTTCACTTAATCATTTGCTTATTTATTCGACTAATGTAAAAAATATAAAAAAGTAGCTCTATTCTCTTTCTTCACTAACACTAACTAGGTACCCTTAATGACCATGTAAGTTGTAGTTTTAATAAATAAATAAATTGTTACCCCACAAACACTTAGACTCAATCTGTCACACAAATCCGTGCCCTGTGTAGGATTCGAACCCGCCACCTCACGCTTCGCAGTCAGTCCATCCATCAACATTACGGAAGCTGATACAATTACATGTAAAAGTCTCAAGTCAGATGCCACCTTTATAAAACCTGTTGTCCACTACAATACCGACTACCGCGATACTTGCTATATAACTAGCCTTAGAATAATAACGCAGAGAAGGATAGTTCCATGCGTAGTTTCACTCAAAAGTGAAGCCACTTTTTATCAATGTATGCGTGAGTGCCATGATATTATTATCTTCTCCAGAACGCACACAAGCGCAATTAAAATGTATTTAGTCCAAAACCAGGGAAAATGAATAATTTATTTACCATAAAAGCTTAGATTTCGAGCAATAGCGAGTCAAAGTCCAAACTAGGCCCAAAAAATCTCAGTAAAAATGGCTACACGGCGCTAGCGAGTACTTGACTTCTATGCGTTATTATTCCAAGTTACTAGCTTTTCCTTTCAAATAGCATCATTTAATCTGTGGTCCTGTCAACTGTCAAGCCATTCACTAAATGTATGACAAAATAATTATCATATTTCTTTATTTCTTTTTCATAAATTTTTCATGTGTTTTAATAACTGTTCTGCAATTCGGAAAGCTGACGAGTCCAATAAAGCACAGATCATCACAATCGGTTCAGTATAATGGTGTAATGAACGCGATTTTGTTTTACTCGTATTATAGATTTTATCTTATACTGGAAAGTATAACAAAAAGAAGTAAAAGCATAGTAAAAGTACGTTTAATTTCTAAAATAAACCTTCCTCATAAATAAACGTGTAACTAGATGAAAGAAAAATCTTAAACACGAGTTATTGATAAATTCCTTAGCTACGTAAACTGCAGTTTTCCAGTCGGCAAATGTAAACAAAGTGGAGGATCTCCAATTTGTACATTTAACTTCTATCCGGGGAAGACGTATCTGTTTTACGCAGATATCTATTTTACTCAGATATTTTAGATAAAAATAAACTTTTTGGTGTTTATTTTCGGCATTTGCTGTTACGGGAATAAAGGTGGGTAAGTATAATAAGTGGGTCACAATTTAAAATGTAGGTAGGTAATACAAAGTCATCATAAATAGACAATGTTAAAAATACAGTGAAGTATACGATATTGGTACGGTACCCTAAAAATAAGAAAGCTATACTAATAATAAATAATTACCTCTCAAGTATCACCAACAAATCCAAAAAGAGCACTTCCTTCGTTTCATCACAAAAAAAACACCACTAAAAATGCGCTATTAAAAAAAAATAGGCCATAAAACCAGCGACCCGAGGTCGAAGAGATTTGTCACCGAAATACGTCGAGCTTGTCTGCACTAGGTCTCGCGAACGCACTATTTATAACCATTATTCCATCGTGCACTACAAATTTTCTGCTAAAAACGCACTTTTTGCACAAAAATGAAAATCTTTCACGCTGGCTGGTAAAACGGCCGCGGGCGAAAGAAAAAAGTAAATGTTTTATTTTTAAATTTGTTTGACGGCCGGGCGCGCGCGTCCGCGTAAACCGAAGCTCGAAATTCGAATTTAGGTTAGAATCGGCGGGTAACGCACACATGCGCAGAGGGAGCGTGGACGAAGGAAACTGGCAAAGAGTATGTAAGCTTCCAGAAGTTCCACCAATTGAGATAGTTTTGCCTAATACGTGCCGAAACGAGTGGAATGCATACGCACGCTCCGTGAGAGAATGTGATAGGTATTCGAGGACTTTTAGGGTAGATTGTACTGTTAACATTGGAAAGGCATATTAGTTACGTAGAATAGGGCTTAAAGCCTGAATTGGAGCTGGCTTAGAAATAGCTGAGACACAAGCAATAAGATTACACGAAATATTATTTTTCATGTTACAGAATATTTTACCACGTACATAAGGGTTAGGGCGCTTTGGTCATAGTGTACGTTGGACACACGTTTTTAGATTCATATAATTATTGAGTGCAGTTTGGTCACAAGTTTAATCGTAATAAAAATATTTTAGTGAAAATCTGCTGGAATAGAAAATAATAATTATTTTTATTCCGTTAAAAATTACCGGTTCTGGTAGGATAATAACGAACGCGGATGAAACTGCGGGGCGTACATAGTTTAAAATACAGATAGGTAAGTACAATACTTTGTTATTTTAGTGCAATTTGGTCACACTATGTGTTGAACCATTAGCAACAATTGCCTAGCTTTTACTGCAATTTTAATATGAATGGTATTGGGTTGTAGGTATAGATAAACATGTTGCATCTGTGAATCTCTACTCTTTGCCACTAGCGCATACAAGCGGCGTTCTTCTGGCAGACTCGCCGGCGTTTACGTAGATCGCGGCGCTCGCTATATTACTGGAAATACTCGCCCGATCCGGGATGCTTCTACTGTAGGTACGCAATTCACGTGAATGTCATAACGTAACTTTTGTGAGATTCGAGTGAGTTTTTTATTCAAATACAAAAAGAAAAAATATGAATTACATAAGAATTGTATATTATTAACCTAAGTAAGAAGTACCTACCTAACAGTAATTGTGAGAATCGAGTTAGTTTCTTTTCCAAACACAAATGACAGAAATATCATTATTGTTAATTGTGTAGGTATGTATTTTTAAGCCAAACTATGAGATTCGATTGAGTTTATTTTCACACACACCAGCGACAAACAAACAACAACAGATACAGGTTTTTATTTAAATAGTTTACCTGTTGAGTCGTTAGATAAACAAACACAAAAAGGAACAAAAAGTTAAAGCATTTTCCACTGTATTTCCTACAGGCCACGGAGTCGCTTCGACACGAAAGAAAAAGAAGACGATACGTTGTGAAATTCTTGCGAGTTCTGCGCGAGTTGTAACGTAATAAACAAACGTGTAGTAGCCCCCTTTCCCGTGACGTGTTCAATAGCGCCATGATTCAGTGGGCACGTGACCAATGGACGAGTGAACGTGTAATAACAACTGAAGCTACTGGATTGAAACCTAAACCTATCAATCTTCCACCGCTGCGATGGTCCAACCAGTTGCTTCTGAGGTTTAGTTGAAGCATCGACTGTGTCGAATTTTTGATTCCTCGACAAGCAGGTTTTTATCGGATGTAGTACTGACCTAATAACAGTTGCAAAACCACTTACCACCGTAGAAGACCCATTAGTAGGTACCCTAGAAGAATGGACACTCTCTCTATTTTTAAATTAGAGCGAGATCGCAGATCGGGAGTTGGTTTGACATTTTGAATAAGATTGAGTATCTTTTGAGTACACAGTACAACGCGGCAGACGCTATTGCTTCGCGATTGTCTTTTGTTAGGTTCCGCCGTTGTATGTCCACCCTGTGCCAGTACTTTGAATTGCAAAATCTTTCGGTGAAACTGCACCGCACTAGTCTAGTCAGCCTGCCTTACCCGTGCTTTTATCCGCATTTATAAAGATAACAGCTAGTAAGTAAATATAATAATGTATGAACTGTGTATGCTATTGTAAAATCAAAAGGACACGTCAAGCGTCTGCCGATATCTCTCCAACAGCAGTATCTCACTCACTCTGGACGATGATGACGGAGACAATCATCATCATCATCATCACAGCTGGAAGACGTCTCCTGCTGAACATAGGCCTCAATAGAACAAATTATTCTCATGAGCAGTTCCTAGCTGTCCCCATCCAGCGACTGCTGCAATATCCACCAGGTCCAAATCCAGGAGCTGTCGGCCATCGAACCGTAAAACGGGGTTAATAGGAAGCGGTGAAACGTAACTGTAAATAACAAAGCCTTTGGGACTCCCTTGGGGGCAATTGCTACTTTAAAACGTAAATGCCACCAGGCCACCAGGGAAATAAAGGCCGTCGGTAATAGGATGTGGTCACTATGACCCCGAAAAATGGGGACAGCGGCACGTAGCCCAAAGTCTGTCCCATCTTTGGGTCCTATTCGCCCCTAGATTTCTATTCACCCCGTCTTTACGTCCATGACGATGACGTAATATCGCTTCACATCGTCGATCATCGTCGTTTTGAAGAGCCATAACTACTCCATCGTAAAATCAAATTGACACCATCGATTTGCCATAACCGTTGGCCTATAAAATAAAATCTTATCCGGCTATGGTGTAGCAATGTTATTATTTATACAGTTTAGTTTAATGGGTACGCGGTGACGTCACACCGTTTCATGATCGCTGAATCATTGTGAAAACAGTAGGAAAACTACCTCCGGAACTGCCTCTCGCAGCGAAATAATACGGCATAATATTATGTCCAATAATTTTGTGAATAATTTTCAGTTGGTTTTGTCTTCAGATCGGAGGCGGTGGGTTTGAATGTAGCTGGCCGCAAAACTCATCATGAGCTTCCGATAAAAAGTGTGAAGGTTATTATTTAATTTTATAATAATTGAGGAATACATCGCTGAAATTCTAGACTATTCATACAAACATTTCAAAAATTCTGTAGTGCCCACCAGGGTTCCATGTTCTAAGATTCTAAATTATCTCAAGACCTAACAATGTACATACCTACATGTGGAAACAGAACAATATAAAATTAAAGTATGAATATGAATATGAATATGAATATGAATATGAATATGAATACCTATGAATATGAATATGAATATGAATATGAATATGAATATGAATATGAATATGAATATGAATATGAATATGAATATTATTATAGCACTAGGTGCTATCTATCTGTCATCTATCTATCTGAAAATCCGTCACTTACCCTTTATCGAGGTGTTAAGACAGCGGTCTTGAAGACCAGTCCCCGGCTGAGCATGTTCACCACCTTCGACTTCATTGTCACTTAACACAGAAGGTAATGTTTAGTTATTTTACTATAGTCAATTATGGTCTTCAAAAAAAATGTTCCTGACTTTCCCCAACATTCGGTTTCCTCAACTGTGAATACGTTTTGGAATGCAAATAATAGTTCGCTGAACCTCCTTTGTCCCTCCGGATCTGGCCTAGCTTGTGCTACCCTCAGAGGTGGTCGTTACCATGCCATAGTCAATTAGTCATGGTCATTAGTCATGTGTGACCTAGTTTCTATGACCAACGAGTCATGTGTGTGTGACCCACATGCTAACCGACTATAAGGGGGCTGTATTGTGCTTAATTGTGTTGAAAATAATTATTATGCAAATTAAGTATACTTAGGTTTTTGTAATCTCGTTTGTCTAAAACATTTTTAAGTGCCGATGTGGTCGATTATGTTGAACACGCTAAGCTTCTCAATACTTTTTTGACATAGTCAAGTCAAAGTATTTTTTTCTGTAAATAAGCACTAAAATCGCACTTTTACAAGTCAAGCATTTCAATCTAATTGACACATTAATAAAATAAAAGAAAACAAAATATTGATTATGGTTTGAGTTTGAAAAAGGATGTTTCCCTTTCAAGCACTGGTCCAGGATTGAATCTCGGACAGGAAAAGGAAACTCCTTTGACTCTACCAGTGCTTCGGAATTATATTTAATTAGCAAAGGCATTTCAGAGCCCCAAGGTGTGCAGGTAGTTCGCTTGATGGTAAGCGCCATCCCATGACAGTGGCAATGCCACGCTTTGCACTGCAATGCGTTGCGCGGCACTGCACTTATTGACGTCATTGGTTCTAGTCTCGTATATCCAGGAACTTCGCTAGAGACAGTATCTACTAACTTCTCAAAAAAGGTACCAACTCAGGATGCCGCATTTTCCTCTATCTCTTATTATCTCTATGTCACATATCTATGTCTTTCCATATCACATATTAATGTAAGTAAGTACTCGCCATATAGAAATAGGAGAGGAAATCCATACTAAACTATAAATGCGAAAGTAACTAGGTATGTTTGTTTGTTACGTGTTCTGCTGAATCGATTTCGACGAAATTCGGCATAGACATAGATTGGACATTGAAGAAGGCCATGTCATTATGTCTTCATTTATACTTTAGTATGTAATTTCCTCTCCTATTTCTCTACTAACTTTCCTTACTAGCTGTTGCCTGTGGCTTTGTCCGCGCGGACTTAATGTTATTGCTATCAAAAGTATCATACTTATTGATACTTTTATTATTATGTAATAATGTAAGGCAATAATATTATTATGTATCTATAGAATCATAATGATACTTTTGATAGCAATAACATGTAGTCCGCGCGGACAAAGCCACGGGCACCAGCAGAGCATCTAGTAAGGAAAGTTTTTCCTGGTTGGCAGACTTGCGTTATTGGCAAGGACAAGGTCAAGGTGAAGGTCGAAGAGCGTCGTTCATCAATGTCAAATTATTAGCTCTATGTACCTACTGTATAAACAAGAAAATATCTCTACCATGATAAATAGCATTGTTTTTGGGGGTTCTATCTTGTCTTTCGTAGCTGAATTGGCGGCAATGCTGTTCATTTATGTAGCCTAGGTGTAATAATAATATTATTAACTCTATACTTACTTAGATGTTTATTTTTATTTTAGAGGCATAATAAAATGGTAGACTTTAAAACTATAGTTGGACACTACTGCTTGGCGGGTGTAATTAGTAACTCTACCATTTCATAACATTTGCAGTACGATCATAACGATTCTGCTTGGTAGAATGGCACTGAACCATACAATATCATTTCTTACTCCATTCGAGGGTAGAAGTAGAGCGGGTAGAGTATTAAAACCAACATTTATTACAGCGCCATCTATGCATTTGTCTGTAAACTATTTCATCAACAGGTCCCACAAAAGTCAGTAACTTTTCCACAGTGAAGCTATCACGAGAAACTTATAGGTGGCGTTAGTAGTAACAAAAGTTGAACCAGCATCTCAACAGTACGTTGAACCGAAAGTGGGTTGTACTTTGGTTTGGAGATTGATTGGCCTCGTTTTTGTGATGTTGTGGTAACATCCTATGTAGATAGATACATTTAATCTTCTCATGTGAACTAAATCACCTAAGTGCTACACTTCGAGTTAAGTAAAGGCCTACCTATAACTTCTTAGAATTATGGAGAGCGTCATAAAGCCGCGACTTTACCAGACTGACAAGCAGTAGTGCGCAAACATGACTGTATCAGTGTGTCCCAATTTAAAATTATGTCCAGAGGAATCTGAGAAAATAAAAACTAGAGTAGGTAAGTAGGTATTTTTCCCACCAAGTCTGTAAGCGACTCAAAATGATTCCAAAAACCATCAATCTGCTGTTAGCCACTAAGGGGTTCCATGGTCTACCTTCCTTTCATCGGATCAGCTCGCTGCACCATAATATACTGTATTGTCATTTAAACTTGAAAGTCATGAAACCATTTCAATCCAATTTCTATACTGTACGTAGGTAGGCACCTAACTACCTACCTTAATAAAACTTCGTGTGGTTGAATAAAATTTGTAATGGTAGGGCCCTCCTGCGAGAGTCCGCTGTGGGCGTACCACATCTTTGCCAGGTGTTCAACCAAGCTGAAGACCAGGGGGCTTACCGTGACGTCCTATTGCGATCACAGTCAAAGTCAAAGCATTGTAAATAGGCAATAAATTCGCACTTTTACAAGTCAAACAGCTGATTCTCGTTAACAAAGAGAACCATACAACATTAAATACTTATGACAAATTAAATTAAACACTATAATTGATTATGGTTTGAGTTTCAAAACGAATGATCCAATTGAGGACCTAAACAGAGTTGTTTTACTGCTTATTCGTACCATGACGTCTTGTTGTGACATCTTGACGCTCAATTCAGATTGATATTAAATCTAAAGGGATTGACGCCTAAATTATATCGAAAGCAATGTTACTATTATTTAAAGTAAAGCAATTCTGTTTAGGTCCTCAATTGGATCGCAATAAGACGTCATGGTAACCACCAGGACCAGGCCCCCGTGATGAGCAGTTGGCGAATATGTGTAGGTAGTAGTAATGGATTAATTCGCATTCGTATTAATTTTCGTGACGAACTCGTAATCGTCACTACACGAATTAATTTACGTAGCGAAATTTTGCGAAGTGCGAAGCGAATTCGTCGCTCGCATCATACTTAATTTTAATGCAGCGGCCGGCAACGAGAGTGCGCTCTCTTCGGCCACCTCAATGTAACTAAGTCTGTTTCATTCACGTGAACCTTAGCAAATTCATACGGACGCTATAAAATTTGGTTAAGCAATTATTATCCTTGATAGGCTTGTACTTAGTACTACTTGCGGTCGTATATCGAATGAATGCGTGTAACAGATTAACCCGTTGAAATCGTGCGAACTACGATAAAAGAGCTTAATATCGTCAATGTATCGTCTTATTTAGCAAATAGCATAGCAATAGCAATTAGCATGCTAAGACTCGTCAATTCGCATACTTATGAAATTTATATGAAATCGCATTGCCATCACTAGTAGGTAGGTGATATTATGTGTGTGTGTGTGTGTTTATGTAAGTAGGAAAGGGCGTGAGGGTGTGTGTGTGTGTGTGTGTGTGTGATAATAGAATACTTAATCGTCAGTATATCTACATAATTATTCCACACGTGACCTTTGTGTTTATGGTGTTGTGTGCCTAGAAAATAGGTGACAACGAACCCTTACTAGGTGATTAGGTAACCTAAATGAGTATTTAGGCTATTTCTGTCGCATTGCCTAGGCTAAGGCTAGACCTAAGTGTATCTAAGTGTTATAATGCCTTAGAAGGAGAAGCATTCCTTATGTTTAATACCTACTTTGTTATCAAGTTGATAACCTAGATTACAGGATGTTTTTAATAGGTCCTATAAAGATTATTTTTATGCTCTACTTTAGCTATGGTAGGAAAGGTACCTACCTAGTTAGTTAGTTAGTTAAGGTGTTGCCAAGAAATAAATCATTGTTAAATATTTAAATCAACATTTTTTTTTTACAGACAACTGCACGATTACAACGCGGACCGGTTAAAACTTTTATTTTTATTAAATTTATAGTTAAAAATAACACTTAAGTAGGTACACCTATGATTATGTGCGACAGGTTGAAGTTGTTCAGGTTTAGTGAAAACGGCCATTACTTCCCAATTTAAATGCCACAAGTTTTGACCTAGAATAAACCATTGCAGCTTTACTACAAAACCTCTGCACTGCGCAAACCATTCGCAATGGTAAATAAAAGAAAATATTTGAATTAACTCTTGGGGCGTTCACCTTAACCACGCTATTAACTTTTTATTTAAAATCTGTCAATTTGCTAACCGGCATTATTAAAAAAAAACAACGCCTACAGACGCTAACTTTTTGAACCATTTCAGAGTATTTTGAGGCAATATTATAGCTGCGGTAGAATCAACCGGATTATCATTATTTCACAATTTCACCACCAAAATGAAGACATTTCAATCAATAAATCTGATGATTGAACTTCGAATTAACACGCAGTGTTGTCACATTTGGCGCGTAAACGTCAAACGTCATCCGCCATCTTGTTTGAGCTCATTGGCCGGCGCAAGGGTTGTTCAGAGTAGGGCGGACGGATGTCTAGCCATCTCGCTTCCTCTCAGTTACATAATACGGAAACGGGTGAGCAGTTGTTACGCTTTGTGCTGAGTTCCGCATGCGGGTATGTCGGGGGGGTAGCTATTGATTTTTCCCCGAGTTTGCGGCAGTCTCCTTGCACGCCGGTGTCCAGCGCGAAAAACACATCCAAATCGCGCTCGCGTTACCAAAAAACACAGTTCCACGTTCAAAATTCAAATTGCAACACCACTATTCGACACAAAAAGGATATTCGTTCGGAAATACGTTAGAAAAGTGTGCAGTTGTGTGCTGGGATACCGATTTCGTAAGTGTTCAAGCATCTGTTTTTTTTTTCTCACCAAGGCTCCATTTTAATCAGTTTTATCTGTCATTTATGGTTTTTATTACGGCCCCTCAGTTTCCTTTTGTGTTCGAGAAAAAACCGGGAGCTCTTTCTTCAGCTGCGCAATTCGGCTTTTAATTACACGGCCAGCATCAGCTGATCACGCCCGGTCAATTAAACGTCAGAAACTCAGAATTGAATTTCGAACTTTTTTTTTTTTTTAATTTCATGTGTAGCAAACGACATAGAATTTAGAACTTATGTTACTTTTTTAAATGTCAAGCAACATAGCGGTGGACTCACCAATCTGTCCATAGGGATGTTAGTAGGCTTCAAATATCTGTTTCTGGCCACTACATGGTGCACGTTCATTGTCACTTTTATCTTCACACGTTCAAATCACACCGCCGCCTGACCGTCACTGGTTCATCCCAGATGCATATACAATGGTGGTGGGCTGTGGCTGTGCTTGTCACCACCAATCGATTGAGCATGTGTGCCTAAGGATGCGGGATTTCTTAATGACGTCACGGTGACGTCACCATCCTTGCTTATCCGGGTGGTGGCGTCACGGTATGCAATTAAGGATGGATAATCTGTCACGTTCCGTCGTTAGAGAGTGGGGATTGTGTGATTAATTCTGGTGGGCCGGTTTATAGGTCGTAACGTTGCACGGGCTGGCAGATGGCTTTGCGGTATCCCCTGTCATAACTAATTTTACGAAAATAGCAAGTTTATTTTAACGAAATTCGTCATTGTACACTGTTTACACTAAGGTTCTAGGCAACATAGAATAAATAAAAAAGTCAGTCATCAAAAAAGTTTGTCATTTTTCAGGATGTTGATGTGTTCCGTGATTTATTAGATCAAAGTGCACTAAATTGAGTCCTTTTCGGAGGTGTTCCGGCATCACCCCTTGAGGGTCCAGCCGGCCAGCAGTCCTTGAGTGCAGCAACGTTGGTAAAAAACGCTATGGGGGTAGTTTAAAGAAGCAATCCCTTGTAGGGAGTGTTTTGGCAACTGGTAATTAAAGCAGCCTTAGTTTCAGCCTCAATTTAGCCAAATTTGAAAGCACCGTTGATGAAATCTGACTTTATTCTATAAGTAGTTTTAAAACCCCCCTTTTTTAAAGGCTACCCCTTTTTAGGGCTTTTTTGGAAGCAGTTCTTGAGAGTCAACAGCCATTGACTCCGGCTAGCAGTCCTTGCAAGCTATGATAGGCAAATACAATCTTAAAAATCAACCCTTTAGGGCGTTTTCTGACAGTCTCAATTAACGATTTCCTTTAATGATTTGTTGAAATAAAGAATCACATTCAAGTCCGTAGTAAATACCTACCTACTAGAAATAATAGTTATATTAAAATACGAAAAACAACTCCTTTTAGAGTGTTCCGATGTTTGCGAGTACCATTTCACTCTGGCAATAGAACAGTTTAAAGAAAGTAATCTCCTATCTACTCTCAGACAAGTGGGTTGCTTTCAGTCTCGTTACGACAAAAATAATCCTGTAAGACTTCCTGTAAAACCTTCACAAGTTCACGAAGATAAAAAAGGAAAGGTTAATGTTATTAAAAGTCATAACTTCATAAGGAGCTTCATAAAACTTAATTTTACTACCCCTGCAGGGGTAGGTTTTTGTATCCCAACATCCGCTGTTGCCTATAAATAAGAACTAGCTCTTGCCCGTGCCTTTGTACACACAGACTACATTTTGTCTCGATAAAAAGTATCCCTTGACCTTTTCCAAAATTATTTCTATCTCTCTACCAAAATTCATCAAAATCGGTCCGGCCGTTTAGTCGTGAGGTACCTAACAAACAAGCATACAAACGGGGTTACTTTTGCATTTATAATATGGAAGTGCTTCCCCAGGAAGAATAATTGTACTCTATCGTTCAATTATTTAAAATTTCTGAACAACACTTGATGAAATGAACCTCACAGTGTTTTCCTTCATCGAAAAGCGAGTAATCATAGGTTCCTGCTAAATTGATAACGCATTAATCTCCCCGGCGCTTTGTCAAGTATCCTGCCGAGACACAATCGAAACTCTATTGTGTCTGGAGTTGCAGCAGCGGAGAGATTACCTGCGTAATAGCAGATACAAATCCTAATCACTTTTACTTTGACACTGACCTTTTAAGTTATGTTCTAGCTGAAGTATCAACTTTCAATATACATTATACAGCTTAACCTGTAAGCGACGGCCTAATTGGTTCATTAAAGGAGCCCATACAACCTTCTATACTGCCTCCAGTTTCAAAGATGTGGTTTGGATTTCTTGCCCGAGGTGTGCAAAGTTGACGTCAAACCCAACCTGGCCAGTCCCAATATCCTCGAGATCTCTCAGTCACGGCGCATATAAGATTTATTTATTTATACTTTAGCGCACAAATAAAACTTACGATAGGAACTCAGCAATCTCTACCATCCCCGATACTGTCACTACTACTTTCAAGGCTTATACCTTAGCCTTATACCTGACCTGAAAAATATAAATAAAAGTCTTAAATAATACAAATAATAATTAGATTCTGATTAATTATAATAATGATACAAATATTTTAAATATTATCTAATCTAATATTATAATCTACACTAATATTATAAAGAGGAAAACTTTGTTTGTTTGGTTGTAATGAATAGACTCCGAAACTACTGAACCGATTTGAAAAATTCCTTCACTGTTGGGAAGCTATGCTATCCCCGGTACACATAGGCTACCTTTTACCCCGTAAAAAGTAATGGTTCCCGCGGGATAGTAGTTAACGCGGGTGAAACCGCGAGGTTCTTCTAGTATAGGTTGTAACTGTCCCACTGATGTGCAAAGGCCTCCCCTCACTGTCGTGAGGAGGATTAGGGTATTATCCACCACGGGGGCCTGGTCCGGATTAGTGGAAAACATGCCTTCGAAATAATTCTCGGGCATGTTGGTTTCCTCACACGATGTTTTCCTTCACCGAAAAGCGAGTGATAATTATACGTACATATTATTATAAATATTATTAAATATTTTAAATAATGGTTCGATTCTGACCTTGGATGAAAAAAAGTCATAGATAGACAGTCATATAATATACATAGTCCCTATCCGAGTATTACCTTTAAAAGAACTTCGCCCCGACTTTTACGCCAATACACCTAAATCGATCACGGTGTTGGCTTCGCTCCACCAAACTATTGCAGTTGTGCTCTGGGCCTCTGAAAGCTGCAGGGCTTCGCCTTGTTTTATTTACTTTTGGCAACTGTGGTTTAACTTTTTCTCTACGCCACATCTTGTGAATTGTTTTGTCTAAGGCCAACTTTCTTGGCTTTTGCCGACTTGTGTCTCTGTTTACTGGAGTTTTGTTATTTGATTGTTAGAATGCGTCTTTCTTTGTAATTTTTTTTGTTAACCTTTCGTCTTTGAGACAGTAATGAAAGAAAAGCTTTTTTTGTGCTATAATATAATATTTCTTATTGAAAGCAATGGTGTTTCAAAGACAGCAAAAGTATAAATACGACTAAGTACGCGGCGGCGGTGGCGATGGGGAAGCAAGTTTTTAGGACTTCAAAAAAAACAGTAAGCCGTATTGAGAACCTCTTTTTGGGAATTGGCTAAAAAATGAGAAGGTTCTCAGTTCGTCAGAATCTTTTTTTAATCCTATAAAAATTATCAATTCCTGTGGTATACTAATGAACGCGGGTGAAGCCGCGGGGCGCAGATATTTGCATAATCATGATGAGTACTCGTTAAACGAATATGGTGACGCACCAAATTCTCTAGTTTTTCATACAACTACTATTTATATCGTTGACTGCGCTCGTCACATCCCAAATAAGACAGCAAGTTATAAAAATCAGATAACATTGCATCCAAAACTTGGCTCGCGGCCAGATTTCCCAAGAACTTTTCCATAAATCCAGCACCATACGTCCCGGCGAGATTGGCTGTCAAAGTGCCTTGCATTACCAGAGAGCCAATTACTTAAAAATCACGAGTGGAATTTAAAGAGTGGAATGTTTGGGACGTGGACTGCGTTCTTTGAAGGTAGAGCTATGAAGTATGCCTTGTAAGGTTGGACAAAGTATATCTACGTATGGACGTTTGGGAATTGTAAGGTTCTTGATTAATTTGCCCAATTGTAGCTTATTACGAATATTTTCAAACACAACTTAAGCGAAAATTTCATCTGTTTTCCGAGATTTTGTTCACGATGGCAGTTATTTTTACATCGATTTTAACTTGAGCCATCTTCGCAAACAGTTGATCGCAATACAAAGTATCTTAAATCCTTCTCTAAGGTACTATTACTATCTCTTATATAACACCAGTAAGTAGTACACAAAAATCCTCTTCATAATCGGTCCATTCGTTTAGGAGCTTCGATGCAAACAAGCAATAGATTTACACCTTATACTTACACAATTATGCATCCCTCTTTTTGTATCGGGGTTTATTAACACTGCTTTCGCTCCTCCGTATGCATCTTATGTAAGCTGGAGAAAAAAGTCTTAGAACAACATGCCCTGCTGCACTGATTGATCCTACTTCACCCCTCTTGTGATATGAGATGGCATACCCCAGGTACTAATTGGCCCTACCGTCTCCTCTTCCAGGCGGATGCGCCAGCCCTCTGACGCCGGGGCGTGAACTAATCCCTCCTAGAGCCGGCCTGGAGGCAGACCCCAGATGATCGGCTCATTCTGGAACCTGTGCCGCGCGTGCCCTTCCATGCCCGTCGATAAGGTAAGCCTCTAAGGGAACACAAGAAGTCTCACCCCCGTATCGTTGCCTCCAAATTTCTTTCACTCAACGTCACTTGCCTGTTTTGTACGTAAGTACCTTGAGGATTCCTCGAAGCCGCTTCTCTACGATCATTTGTGTTAAAATGGAGTACCGAGGAACCTTGAAAGTTCAACTAACGATACCAAATATGAGTAACTTTTGGGGGGAGTTTCGAGGTCTCTCAGCAAAGGTCGAATGAAAGCAATCTGGAGGTAACAACTAACGGTACGGGGGTTAGGCCCTGAGGATTCTCACGCCATAGACTTTGGCGATTATGAAGCTATAGACGAGCGTCTTCGTGAAGTTTGTGATAAGCTGATGTGGAGCTTGAGATTGTGGCTTCTTTTTCAGAGGGCAAAGATTTCTGTGTACCGCTGGTATTATTGGTCTGAGAGAAAGTGTTTGTGAGAGTATGGTCTTTGTCGTGTCTGATTCTCTAGATACAAATTCCTCTTTAGATTCTAGCTAGGGATCAGATCTATACATGTGTTCATGACACAATAACTGTGCCGAATTCGGAAATATCTGGTCAAAATAACAAAAAAACAGTATTTTAAAGTACTACCTATTTGAAAAGTTGTAAATTATTATCGCGAACGTCGAAGCGAGACTTTTTTCATTTGCCAACCAGAACAGTGCAACGCACCCGCAACTCGTTCGTACGAACATCCATAGAGTCCATGCACTGGATAGATAACCTAACCTAACCTAAGTTCCTGCCTGGATTAAAGTGTCTCCATTTAAAACTTCCAGGAACTCATTTTGGCCACAGTCCCAGAAGTCTCCAGCTTTAATAAATATCCCGGTACCCCGAGAAACCATAGATAAAACATAGTTACAGAGGAAAACCATTAATTGCGTAGTCACCACATAGACCCTTGAGAAGCCCTTAATGTTAATGCTCTCGGGGGATTGCTGGGACCGTCTTTATTTGCAGGCCACGAGGGTTGATATTGCAACTGCCAGCATGAATTATTGAGCAATTTGTTTGTCGATAAGGTTGTGCCAACCTGAGGTGTCAGTGCGTCAGGTGTCAACTTAGAAGTGTTGTGCGCATAACCACAATTGATCTGAAGTCAGTCAAGTTAGATGGTTATTGCCCAAAGCCAACAGTTCTCTATGGTTTCAAGATTATTGCAAATCTATATATATAAAAATCAAATGCTGTTCTTGTGTCTCTCTAAAACTCGAGAACGGCTGGACTGATTTGGCTGATTTTGGTCTTGAATGATTTGTGGAAGTCCAGGGAAGGTTTAAAAGGTGAATTTTATCACTATTCTACGCGGACGAAGTCGCGGGCACAGCTAGTAATTAATAACTTAAAAAAAACGTTAAGCGTATGGATGGAACTATAATGATAGAATCTGATATGTAATAGAGGCTGCAAATCCTAATATTAATCAAAATCTGTATGCATAAAAAAATAGTAAGTATGTATAATCTATATAATAAACTAATACATACTTACTTCAAATACAAAAAACGCCTTTCCGGCAATAACATAATATGTAAACTCCTGTCTTGTTTATTATTTCTCATAAAAAACCTGAATTTTACTTAGAGAAATGATAGCCAATAAGCCCGTTTTTGTCTCACAAACTTCAACTATAAGCTACTTCAATATGTTCACCAGACTATTACGATCCTAGTCGATGATGTGAAGCCCAGTAACCCGACCCTTCTCTAATGGGATTGTGAGCTTCATAATATAGCGTCCCTCAGACGTTCATATTGTCTTACCCTTGGAAAAACAAGGATAAGTGCCCACTTTGATGGTAAACAACAATATCTGATGACAGCATCTGAAGTACAGGTTATAACTTTGACTATGACTTGGATGGATAAACCGTTACGGTTTTACCACAAAATATTTAAATAAGCATTGAACAGCCGATTCCATATATTTTCTCAAAAGTCAGTAACAATTCCCTAGTGAAATAATTAGGAATGCCAGGATTGAGTAAGACTACGCGAGTGATAGACGTCGATTTTGTGGAACGAAATTTTTGAAACATCTGTTTAACTCTGGTTTAAATTTTTGTGGTACGAACGCCATTGTTTACCGCCTATCATATATAACAGGACTTTAGACTGTCCTGAAGGATTAGTTACCTCCATTATGTGGAAGCTCGCCTTTGTGCAATTTGAGAAGACTTGGGTAAATGGCCTGTACCTACCTACTTATATATTATGAATGCATTTAGAGCGATAAGCCGTAAGCTAAGGTAACTGTATTATAAAAGCGAATAAACAAACCCCCATACCTAATGATGAAAGTCGCTCCTAACAATATATGACACTATATCTCAACAAAGAAAGCTAATTCTACGGTCTAGCGCCTGCAATATAACATGATATTTCTGAAACAATAGCTCGAGCTATTCTAATAAATGGGGACAAACGACGAATGGGATTCCATCTATCTCCGGACGGACGTTCGGGGACAACCGCCTGTCTAGATTGGGGACAGTTCGGGACAAAAGGTAAAATCGTTTGGGGAATTTCGGTGTCTTATCATTCTGTATTCTAGCTTGACCTTTGTGTTAGAAAATAGTTATATGCTCGCTCGTCTATATAGGTTAGGTAGTTATATTAGTCAACTAGCTGTGCCCTGTTGTTTCGTGATGATATTCGATGATGCGGTCGATGGAGATAGCATTTTGTGAAGTGCAAAACGTAGTAGAAATTTTTTGAGCCTAATTTCATACGCAATTTGTAGCGGTGCTGGTTAGAAATGACTTGGGTGTTCTGTAAGACAAAGATACCAGGGGATAATAAATGTCCGGAAGATTGAATCTGGCATATAAAATATAGCTTATCAATATACTGCATCCACTAAGTACTCGATGAACGGTCAGTTAACGATTGATTGACGTGTCTTGGGCTACCTATCGCAATCCTCTCAGGCTCCTGGGCTACCTAACGAGCCCTAACGTTCGAGGTCAGGACCACCTTATTCGACAAACAAAGCAAACTTCATTTAAACCGTTCGTAATTTCCAGGAAATATTTACTTTAGGTACATCTCAATTTTAACTTATTTTTGTTCATAAAGGAAATCTGTTTCAAATTTGGTCCTAAACAAACGAAATTAATTCACAATCTGATAAAAGTAAGTTTTTACGGCTTAATATTGAAAATACCCAAATTTGGTGTACAGGAATTCTAAAACGATAACCGATTTTGCGGTGAAATTGGTCATTTGGCCCCTTGTAACATGTTAGGGTGGAAACAAAGGCCCCGCAAGCGATAGCTTTCCAGAATCTAATAAAAAATCCATTCTCTCTTCCGCACATGCGTGAATACTTCAGGTGGACGTACTCAAGGAGGGGGCGGGGGCTAGCATAGCTATATCTACCTCGCAGTCCACAGATTCACCGATCGCAGGCGTGTGTACCAAGCAACAATTAAAAGTGTATTGTGTGTATCTGAAAATAAGACATATTTTATGTAAAGATAGGGTTGCCAAAAAAGAGACAACTAACTTGGATTCTGAATAGTTTAGACTGCTAGATGGAAGCCAGCCACCCCCTGAAAGAAACAAAGTGCAACTTGTAAAGACCTGAGTGAATGTCACCCACCACCATTGAGGCTTCGCCACCTCCGTGTCCAATTTATTTTATTTATCTATTAAATACTTTATTGCACACAAAACGTATGATTAGTACAACGGGGCAGACTTAATACTTAAACTATTTTGTACCAGTCAACCACCAATAAAAAGAGAAAGAGTGGTGTAGGCGTGCGTGCATCACAATTTTCACTCAATCCCTATGACCAACATTTATGAACCTTTAACCCCCCCCCCCCTTCCTAATTTCCTCCCTGGATAGGCACTAACGTAGGCGTCGCCGTCGTCTGGATATAAATTATTGATCGCTCCAAAACCAGCACCAATTTCAAATAGCCGACACAGACTTATGGCTTCCGCGGATTATAATAAATCCAGGCTTAATCCAGGATACCTAAGCTGTCTGCAGCCTGGATCTACAACTCAAGCCAGGTTTCTTATCCCATAGTTAACTTTGACCAACAGATAAGTCTATCGTTGACTCTATCTGGCACTAACCAAATGACGGAGTTTCCTTTTCCTGTCCTGAATCTCGGTACAGTGCTTGAAAGGAAAATATCCTTTTTCAAACTCATTCCATAATCAATTACTGTTTAATTTAATTTATAATACTTTGTTTTCATGTATCTCTTTGTTAACGAGAATTAGGTGTTCGACTTGTAAAAGCGCGATTTTTTGCCTATTAACAATAAATACTTTGAATTTGAATTTGACAAAGACAGCAAGTTGGCCAATGATAGTAGAGTTCAGAAATCGGGCAATAGTGAGATAATAACCAAGTATACTACGAGTAGTACCCAACTTATAAGGCGCGTCGTGAATCTTCGTTCGCGCAGAAAAGAAAGTATGGTCCGAAGATTTACGAAAGAATGCTTAAAACTTACAATCAACCTAAGCTCACTATTATAAGGTTCATAATACACTGCAGCTGTTAGTTCCATCTCACTCTAAGCTCGCTAAGATGGCGGCGGGCTGCCGACCAATAGCGGTCAATAGCATTTCCCGCGCTTTGAAAATTCATCTTCTGCGCAGGTACATCGGTAAGCCATATCAGTTGGGTACTACATTAACAGGTGATTTTTCTATGATTATGGGATTTGTAATGGAAAAGTATGAAGAAAGGAAAACGTCAACCTCAAAGTATGGAATTTAGTGTCCAAGTTTATATGGAAAAGATTAAAAACCGGCCAAGTGCGAGTCGGACGCGCGCACGAAGGATTCCGTACAATTATCTATAAAAATGGCGAAATAATCACGTTTGTGGTATGGGATCCCCCTTAAATTTGTATATTGTTATGTTTGTTAGTATTTGTTGTTATAGCGGCAACAGAAATACTCGTACATCATCTAAAAATTTCAACTAACTATCACGGTTCATGAAATACAGCCTGGTGACAGACGGACGGACGGACGGAGAGGAGCCTTAGTAATAGGGTTCCCGTTTTACCCTTTCAGTAAGAAACCCTAAATACCACATTTCATTTCATATTCATGGAATAATTTTCAGGAGTGGATCTGTAGTTCTGCAAGTTACCTATCATCATATTGGAATATAATATTTATTACTTAACGTCATCATCGCCTCGGCACGTCTCGACCCAACGATGATGATGATGGTGATGACGATGATGAATAATGAGAGAAAAGAAAATGTTTCTCTGTTTCTAGGACCGGGGTTAGTTGTCCTATCCGATGCAAAGCACTACCTCTTTATAATATTTCAAGTTCAGTCGGGTTACATTACAAACACGAGAAAATAAATGACAACAATAATAATTACAGATATAAAATGTATTAACTAACTAGTTTGAAACGGATCTAATTCGCGCACAAAGTAATATCAAAATTCCACGATTCGGCAGAGTTACATCGACTGTGGTCACGAGAAGACACGACAACTGATCGTGTTTTCTGTGCGCAAAGATTTAAGAACTTCAAAAAAAGTATTTCTAAAAGTATTTCCCATTTCTGTGAAATCTACTCTCGGATATATAACGGGGGATGTTGTCGCTACCAGTTCTGTGACAACCCCTTTGTCCTTTCATTATTGGGGAGGGCAACGAGCCCGACGGGGTTGTAAAGAAAGAAACGTCTTTGTAAACTTTATCCCAGATACGTGTGTAAAAGTTTAAGGAAAAGTGACATATTTCGATTGTTTTTGGATAAAGCTGTAACATTTTAGTTTAGTTAACAAGTAGTCACACAATTTTTTAATATTACTAAATCTAAATGAAGACTGTTTACCACAAGAGATTAGACCACACTTAAACAGAGGTTTCTAAAATTTTGTTCGACAAAATCGACGAGCATCACTCGCGTTGCCTTACTCAATCCTGGCATTCCTGATTATTCTACTTGTAAATTTGTTATTGAGTTAGAAAAAGCGAGGGTTACCTAGACGTCGATTTGTGGAGAAAATATTTAAACTAATCTGTTTAACTCTGGTCTAAATATTTTTTGGTAAGACCAAGAGAGTTTTAGGATTATGTTAATCAGATTCTTTTTATGATGGTGGTGTTACGCCCAAAGGCCCTTTCATCCCGTGATACGTATCGACCCATTTTTACATTGGTCGTTTCGCACCGCAACAGGAATGTGTGCAAAACAAATGAGACATAATGAGCAACTGTCAAAATACCGTGCGTCAAGCGCTCGTGTTGACAGCACGTTATGACGTCACACGTTGACAGCACATTATGACGTCACACTTTTTCTGCAAGTGGTATAGTGAATGTGTGTATACATACTTAGTGAATGTCGCTTTAAGCCATTTCTTACAGTTAACATAATCTAACGATAACATAGTGAGTACACGAAAGTTGTCTGTTAGAGATCGCTTTAAGCGATAAGACCGCCCATTATACCTATTACTTATTAAGTTTATACAATATAAGTTTATGAATTGTAGCCTATGTGTTATTCCGATATGTAAGCTATTATTATTGTGAAGTTTCATCACAATCCATTCAATAGTTTTTGCGTAAAAGAGCAAGAAACATACATACATACTCACAAACATTCCCGTTTATAATATTAGTAGGATAGAGAATACATAATGTAACTACATACTTACCTTAAATCTGCGTTGAATGTAATACTTTGTTCCCGTTACCACAGAATAATAAACTAGTACCGTTACTAGACAACTAAGAAGTTTGAAAGCTAAAAAATATTAATTTCCTTTCTGGTTACCAAAGAAATAAAATATGATATCTTGGTACTTACGTATATCCCTCTTTTGTTTCAAAATACAATTTCTAAAGCCTTTCATTGTCACTCCTAATTATTCGCTGAGACGTTGTCTCTCTCCCAATTTGCGAAAACAACCCCTTTATTAAGGGTAGCTAATGGCTGAGAAGGGTACCTACCTATATTTTTAAAATAAACAAATCTGAAGGGAGTAGGTCTCGTTACACGGGTTTAAGGGTAGGTTTTGTTATTTTTAAATAACCTGAAAGGGTAAATTGCTTTTTAAGGTACAAGCATACTGACGCGGTTGCGGTGGCGGGGGTACAGTAGTACCCAACTGATATGGCTTACCGATGTACCTGCGCAGGAGATGAATTTTCAAAGCGCGGGAAATGCTATCGACCGCTATTGGTCGGCAGCCGCCGCCATCTTAGCGATCGCCGCGTGGCTTGCGAGTGAGATGGAACTAACAGCTGCAGTGTATTATGAACCTTATAATAGTGAGCTTAGGTTGATTGTAAGTTTTAAGCATTCTTTCGTTAATCTTCGGACCATACTTTCTTTTCTGCACGAATGAAGATTCACGACGCGCCATATAAATTGGGTACTACTGTACCCCCTTATTTGTAAACATTTAGGTATACGTCACTTTGCATTGCGCAGTATGCAATATATTTCATTGCGCAGTTTTAAAAAACCTTACGTAACTTTTAATGAATATGGGGGTAGACTATAAAAAAAATTATAGTAGTAATTTTTTTGGTACCTACAAAATTTTATCAAATTCGCGTGAAACCTATATGAAATTATATGCATACAAGAATTGCTCGTTGAAAGTTGGGATAGACTGTAAAGGTACCTAGACATTATTTTGTATACCTATTATTCTCACAGTAAGGAATATAATGTGATATTTTATATGAAGAAATTTTATAATATTCAATTCTGAAATAATGCAATATTATTGAGAAACCTGGTTCTGTGTGTGTTATCGTACCATGGCCCTTATGGTTTTTGATTACCTACATGTAAGAAATCTTATTTAGAGACCATAACTTTAGATAGGTAACATAAATCGATAATCATTATTTACTTACTTATTATTTCCTTTCGTGATACCGTTTATGAAAACACCGCGTCCTATAAAATGTCCATAAAATACCAATAAAAGCTCTCCATTTTTCCCAGGAACGTGGAAATTCAATACGATTTCATACGTATGGCACTTTACTGGTTACAATTACAACCGGCTTTTATATATCGTCCAATCACGCCGCGGTTGCCCGGGCTGTGATTGGCCGGTTTGTTGGTAGTCGAGGGTGCGCGACGCTCTCATTGGTTCCTTGCGAGGGCAACGACCTTGTCCGGGACACCACCTTGAACTTTCGAAGGCTCGTTTCAGTTAAGGGATGGAGCAAGGGGTTTTGGCCGGATGGCGGAATATATTCAAAATAATCATTCTTTTTTTACTTTAAATTATATTCGCTTTAGACCTCTGATCTTAAGTGATGATGCGATCTACGATGGTGCATGCTTGCCTGGACGTAGCCTATTCACTCGTATCTTGAAGCCTCCCATATTCATTATTCATTAATATATTCGCTTAAATGTGGAAGTTGTTATGTAAAGTATATGATTACATTTTAGGCAAACACATCACCAATGCAAATGAATGAATGAAAAATGAAGCATGCAAATACTAATAAATACTTATGATAATTAAATTGGATCAGTATTCTTTAATTCGGAGCATTAGCAATTTCAGATGACCATAAATTATTATGACATCTGAAATTGTCGCCTTTATACCCGAATAGGTACTGAAATGGCCGGATACCGTTACATCCCTAGCTCTAGGTCGAATTTGTGTATGACTATGATTAATTACTTCAGACAAATTCATTATTTATAATATATTAATGTAAGTAAGTACCTAACCCTTCTTTTTTTAGCAATTTTGTGTCACCTTTTGTACTTAAGTAGGTATTATTTTTTAGGGTAAAACACATGAAAGTTTTTCTGCTTTTTCCTTTATGTAGGTAGGTACTGAACGCGAGGTTTTGCTCAATTTCGAGCTCAGGGTACCAATTCCAATATAAAATAATGAGTAAAAAAAATTTTTTTTAGTATATCCTCCTTAGTAAGTAATTACAACCTGGACTTGATAACCGACGCTCAATGATTTTTATTTCAATAATACCATAGAATACATATTATGACTATACATTACAGAAGGAACACCGTCTATCTATACCTACTATCTAAAAACTTGCTAGGGGCAGTCATAATTAAAACTACTAGACCAGCCACCTAGCTACATAAAAATAAAAGAAATTGTTGTTAAAAAAAAGGTCACACAGTACCTACCTATCCAAAACTATAAAAAAATGCACCAACAAGTAATCAATAAAACTGACGCGTCTGTGCATAGAAAACTTTACTTGACTATAGTAAAAACTTAATTACTCGGCTGCAAATTGAAGTGATAAAAAAAAATATGTTTCACTCATTCTTTTAGAAGATACGCAAGAAACTTGAGTGTTGTAATAAGATAAGTATCTGGTATAGTCTGTGCTTGAGTGGACCGTTTCTCGTCAGATTTAATTAATATAGTAGAATAGAATAAAATATAAAATACCTTACTTTATAATGTACAACACCAGCTATAAAAATATACAAATGAGTTTAACATTAAGTTTTCTAGAGAAATGGTCATTCGGTTTTAGAATCAAGAAATGAGAGATTACTTAATAATTATAGAAGTTGCAAAAATTAAATAGGTACCTACCAGATTTTTTAAATTAGGTACTATTATAATTTTATTGGTTTTAGTTATTTTCTTTATTCAGGCTTTGACTTATAGTGTAGGCAAAATCAATATTCTTACATGGAATATATTTTTTTTACTTAACTTTTTTTTGTATTTTACTTTACTGTACATATTTTTATGTTGTTAATTTTTTACGTAAGTACTTTGCATTAATTGCGCTTCTGGTAATTTTTTGGCCTGTCGTAGAATACTATTGATATAAGATAAACATCCTAAAGGCTTGTTTCATTCTGTTTTAACTATCGTTTATAGCCATTTTTGGGTTTAATTGGTCTGCGATCGCAATAAGGCAATAGTTTAAACTCAAAAAATGCTTAAAACTATATTTCAAAAAAAAAACCATTATTACCACAAAAGATTCAAACCAGAGTTGTGCAGATGACGTGTCTAAACATTTTCTCCACAAATCGACGTCTAACCCTCGCTTTTTTTTAACTCAATAACAAATTATAGTTTTTTTTCTTTTATGATTTTATTAATTTGTTTATTAGATTGAAGTGTTTGACTTGTAAAAGTGCGATTTTATTGCCTATTTACAATAAATGATTTGACTTTGACTTTGACTTTGAAATTCACAAGTAAAATAATTAGGAATGCCAGGTTTGATTAAGAAAACGCGAGTGAAAGACGTCGATTTTGTGGAACAAAATTTTAGAAACATCTGTTTAACTCTGGTCTAATGTTTTGTGGTGCGATGGTCACATATTCATGCAATTTGTATGAAATAACCTTTAAAGTAATATAATACAAGCTTTAAAATTAAATAATCATAACACAAATCGGTTATGTAAGAGATTGCGCAGTTATCCGTCCATTATCATAATAAGAGCTTAGCTCAAGTTATTCATTTGCGATCTCGGTAATTCAATGAATAAACCGTTCACGTGTGCGATGCACCACGTTGCATTGCGGTTTGCTTGAATATAACAAGTAACAACATTGTCTCGAGCTTTTGCAGTCATAAGTATTTCAAGAATAATAAACAAAATGGCGGACTTCCCTACTAAAAGCAACGCCAATAAAACTAGGTGTTTTCAGGCGAATAATTTATTATGGTAGGTACCTACCTAACGTTTTCACAACAGAACAGCCATGTTTCAAGTCCTGACCATGTCCCGACGACAAAAAAGATCTATTGTCCTCAAAACCTTACATTGACAGTTATCACGCATTGTGTCGTGAAATATGAGATGTGGGTCGTAGTCCTACCGATGTGGGACAAGGAATTAGGAAAAAGTTTTACTCTTGCCGTCAAGTATGTTGCGGTAAAGAGGGGGATTTTCGAGAAATGTTATAGACACGTTCTGACTAATCTCAATTGATTAGTCCATTACTTGATATCATAATGTTGAAAAGAATCATTAACATATAATGGTAATATCAACATGATCAACCTATATCCGGCCGATACTGTCTCCCACTAACTTCCGTGAGGATTAGGCCATAATCCACCACGGGGGCCCGGTCCGGATGGATAACAATTAAGAACCATAACAGCTAATGGTAAAAACAAGTACAAAGCCATGATTTTTATCATAGCTATCTAGAATATTTAGGGGAGTCCGCTTTGACAATTATTTCATAATACGCCGGGTAGACGCGATCGATATCACATTAAAACCACAGATATTAAAACTTACAATTATATCGTATCGGTCACAAAATGTCATAGACAATCCCATCGACGTCCATCCACAGATAATAAAAGCGCCCTTATAAACGGAGTTATAGTTTAGTTTTCCTCGACACGCGAGCGGTCAGTGCGTGAGGCCAGACTATCGATCCCACCACCTGCCGTCTGTATGCCACCACTCCCACTCGCTCCAATTCTTACCCTAGTCGGCCGTCGCCCCGCGACATGAAACCACTTAACAACATTGCATCGAAAAAAACCTAAAATAAAAAAAAAACACTATTATAAAGAAAAAGTGAGCTGTCAAAATCGAATTTGCCGCGCTATTTGAATGATTCGATTATTGCGTGTTGAGCTACGCGCGACGTTGCAAATTCGAACACGTGTTTCGCAATTTTTTGCAAGTGCCGCGGTAGTTTTTGTGCAGTGTTACAGTTCCTAATTGTACGAAATGAGGTGATTCACGCTCCCAATGGACTTTATCTCAATTTGCGGACTCTATAATTGCGCGGATGGCTTGCGCTGTTCCGACTTTGAATTTTAAACTGGAAAAACTAAACTGATGCATTTAATTTACCAGTAGTTTCTTTTTTTACTCTTTAGTTCATAAAGTGGTTCTCGTGATCGAGTAAAGAGAAGACGCGCGCTGATTTTTATAACTGCATTTCGAAATGCTTTCACCGTAACGTGCCGGTCTAACAATAGGTTGTAGAAAGGAAATTATTATCAGCCGGCTATCAGATGCAAATTATTTATCGCGCCACTTATCTAAGCCCCTCCAGGCAGAGCGAGAATGGAGATATTCCCCTCTCGCACGTCCTACTAACCCGATCGAGCGTAAGAATTTCCTTACCTATCAGCTGTTAGTCGTCCGCGGACAGTGTTAATTTTTTTCAGATGAAGCATAGAAAAGTGTACAAAGATTTGCATGGTATCACGTCATAGAGCCGGCAAATAGCGAAACATAGAGTTACAGTGAGTCAGACGAGCGGACAGCGCAAGCGCGGACGTGGCCAATTACGCTTTTTGCGTTAACAATTTTCTAAATTCAAACAAGAGCCGCGCTTCTGTCTAGAAAACGAAACGATACGACTTTTTCCCGTGCCGAGTTCTATTTTCGATTTTGTTTTTCTATGGTGTTAACGACTCTGTGATAGCTGCCAGTGTTGTGAGATGGTGTGATTTTATCTTTTTCTGTTTTGTGTTATAATGGAAAGAAGTTTTTTGGCGGGGACGAGGAACGTACACTGGGCTTCGAATGTAAGTTTATTATTCATGAAATGAACTTCTATGGCTGAATGTTTGTATAACCTTTGACCTCTGTACGTCTGACATCTTTAAAAAACATAGCGTCAGCGTCTACTTTTGTTTATGCCGTGAATAGTGAATGGAGTCGCGCGGTTAGAAACTGTTTTTAATATTTTATGCCAGTTCTTGGCCATTATTTAGGTACCTATTGTGTTTTTGCTTATCTCTATCACAATAGTCACGATCTGTGTCTGGTTTCATAAGATTCAAAATTCGTTCTACCTACCTCTGTAGACGGTAGGATTGTATTATTACTTGCTATGTAGGTTGTCTATATCTTTGTAATTGCGATTTCAGTGAATGCATAATAATGTGAATTTTATGAATTGTTGATTTAAATTTATTTTTTTGTTTCAAAGAGAATGATTTATCTTTCCTTTTTTTTCTTATTTTTGGCGATAGTGCGATTTGCACATTCTGCCGTTTTAAAGATTTTACTTTAGACGATGGTAGGTATGTCTGATATACATGTACCTACATAAACATAGCAAAAACAATTTCTAATAAAAATATCTACCTACCTCATTAATTTTATCTATTTATTATCAGTACCTACAGTATGAATTATTATTATTATTATTATATACTTATCTATTTGTTGTCCTCAGATAGGGTTAAGATTTTACCGGGATACATTTATGACTGTACACTGTATCTTATAAACTTTATTTCTTGAAATTTGACAAAATAGACATGAAAACACTTGAATGTTAAAAGGCGATGATATCATTTTGCGTGATCGTTCTAATTCTTTCGCGATTTTTATTTTTATCTTAGTTTTCCTCTAAACACACTCGGGAATGGTCTTCATTATCGTGACATTGTAATTATGTAGGTATATACCTAATTGACGATTCATTTATTTTATTACTTCCTATCTCCATGACGCGCGGTATCACCCGCAATTCCCGATCTAAGATTATATAATAAAATTAACGAATAGGTCAACTGATCCCGCGGACTCAGTTCGGAGTGGGCTCAGTTGACGTACGAGCCCTAAAAAGAAACCTACCTCATCCAAATCTGTTTTGGTGTGATTGAACAACAAATACTTATACAAACTTTCCTATGTAGGTAGGTACCTAGGTAGGTAGGTACTTACTTATTTTATGGTATCTTTACCAAAATATTTAATACCAATAATTAAAATCACATCACATCGACTTATTATATTGATTCAGGACTTGCGCTAAGGACCAATATTTAGTTTATTGTATTTTATTTTTAGTTTAATAGTATTTCCACAGCAAATTAATTATTCAGGCTTTTCAATCACTTCACTCCAATACCAATGTGAAATGAAACCTTAATTTGACAGGTGTCAAATCTCAAGGCAAGTCTGTCGACAGAGCGACGTTAACATTGAGGGTAACGTTGGGGTAACGCGCCCTGTTATAGATAAAAGGTGGCTAGTGGGCAGGTTTACCCTCTTTTACATAATGTTGGATTTTTCATATTTCCGAATAAGCGGTGCATAGTTTCTACGAAAGAAATTAAATTTTAGCAAATCACTATTTTTTTAAATAGGTATATTCACAATTAATAACAGAATTATTATGAAATATTCAAACAGTATGAAGTTCGACAAGTTAAATTTATGGATGATTTATGAAATCTTCCTGCGCAGTTTTGTATGCGTAATAAAATAACATTGCAATGTTACAAAAAGGTTATAGTCTCTACTGTACCTACTTTTATAACCTTTTTAGAGAGCCGACACTTAGAGCAATGACCTTCTTGGAAACGTGACAAATTATTTAATGTAGCTGACCTCCCTCAGTCTTAATTTTCCGGCAACTTAGTTACAATTATAGTAATTTACTCGCAGTTTTACTATTTCATTTACCGCTAATTTATTTATAATACCCGTAATTTACTATTAGATTTCCTACAATATTTTGTGAACTGTAGTCTGATATGCGCTTGGCTGGTTATAGGCAATCCATTTAGTTTTTTTTATCATCATAATTTTTTTTTTTCTGTTCACCATTGACGAACTTCAAGATTTATCAAACACGACGTAGGGAAAGTATTATTCAGTGCAAGGTCTCTTGAGACACGCTATTGACTCTGTGGTCGCCGGAGGTCACTTTTACTTGTGCATTACTTTTATTATCTTTAAAAATTTGGGCAAAACGAATACGAACAACTCCACTTAGATCTTCGGGTATTGTTGAAACTGTATATAATATTAAGTAATGTTTTAGTATATTTTTAGCACTTGTAAATGGATTGACTCCTTTTCCATTCTGTATCCATAACTCTATTTTATTTTCTGTGTTGCCCATCACTCACCGCTCTTTACAACTATAATGACTTTTTTCACTATCTTTCTTTCATATTTAATACCTAGTGTTTTTTCCTTCTTTTATTTCTCCGGTTTTCATGTCACACTGTTCTTTATAGAGGTTTTTTTTGAGCCGCCTTGTTAGAAATCTGTCTTTTATATTTGTTTTTAAATTTTTATGTATATGTACTTACCTAATACCTATGGGTACATTACATAGTTTTTTAAATACTTATCTCAAAGCTCTTTTTATATAAGTTTCCTTTTATTCGGCTATTTACTGATTTCCTTTCATACATATACTTTTTTTGCTCTATTTAATGTTTTTTTCATATTTTTATTCTTTCATTACTTACCACAGTGACAGTAAAAAGGAGAAGTTTGGTGAATGTACTGTGTGTTTCTACAGACAATTATAATTATTATAGACACGTTAGTACTTACTTATTGAATGCTGTTTCTCTTGCTTTTTTCGTAACGATTTTCAAAACCTAATCTCTTCCTCTTTGATACATCACGCATGACTCACCGACCATTTTCGATAGTCCAATTCTTTGACTGTGCGATTTGCATGCATCAACCATGCATACAAATCTAATGCCGATGTACTTTCACTTACAGCTCATCTAGCTTGTTTGAAAGTTAAACGCAGTAGGTACCATTTAGCGAACTTACATAGGAACGCATACAACTTTTAGTATATTTTGTGTTATGCATGGGCCACACCTATAGCCATCTTCAACGGCCAACATCGCTATAAACAACGCAATAATTGTCCCGATAATTTATCGCCACAAATTTGACTGGCCACACTGTTGTCATCGTCAACAGCCAAATCCAAAATCAATCATAAATCAATAAACAAGTGAACGTAAAAATCGTGATATGCAACGGCAATGCCAATGCCATTTCCCTATTATGTGGCGACGCCAAATGACGATAATCTGCGGGCTATTCACGATAGGTGTGGCCCCAGCATTAGGACGAGGTATAGCACACCCTAATAAAACCTTCACTGTGGTAGTAAGCAGATATCTGGCACTAAACAAATGGCAAGGACAGCAAATATAGCAATGTAATGTATGTCAGGTCAGTGGCAATTCTGCTAATTGAAGAACGCATTCTGCTAATTGAAGTCAGTGGAGGGGCTGCGGAAAAGTTCTATTTTTTTTTTATTAGTCAAATAAGGAAATTTTAATCAATGTCACAATGAATTGTCACAATCTATTCCAAAGCCACTCCATTGAGATTCGATTGAAGCGTTCTTATATTAACAGAATGGATCGCCAGAATCTTGGCAGGTTATTATTAATGAGTAGTCTATTCGACATAATCTTTATGAGTGCACTTAGAATAATAAGTGAGTCCCTGAAGACCATGTCAGTAACGTTAAAAGAACAGTAAGCGGCTACCTCAGCAACTGAAATAACTTACAAAAAAGCTTAGCAATAGAGCACCAATCACTTAACAAACAGCGAGATTGCTTTCGTTAATTAATTTATGCAATCTGCAAAGCTAATTCAGTCTCGATGTTAGCGAGTAGTGGAGAAATACACGGATTGGTGTTGAATTATAATTAGAATCTGGAAGTTGTGATATAAAACTAAATATTACGTTAATGATGTGTCATCTAATAATATAATATGAGATTGCATTAAATATGGTGTCAAATGACAGCAAATAACGGTTATAATGACAAAAACAAATTGATACGCCTGTATCTCGGTGATCACAAATACGAAATGCCAACAAAGGGAAATTCGTATTGTAGTAAATCGGAAAATCAACTATAATAAATAAAAGTTATAGCGAGTTGTGGCACAACGTGTGTTATGCCCAGCTGCAATAATGTGCGTTATAGCTTCATAGCACAGTAAAAACGCAATCAACGCGTTTTCTAGCCATTGCAATAACGATCAGAGAACTTCGTCATACTAAAAATGCATTTAACGCGTTTTGTGGTCGTTGCAAAACGACCGAAGAACTTTGTGCTGTGTCAAAGTAAAAACGCCTCTATCTACAACGAGTTTTGAATATTAACTTGTGTTAATGATATCTTTATAAAGGTAGGTACCTCTACTCTTGGAGTGATGGTTATGTCTACCACTTCGGCTGTAAAACTAACCTAAAGTAACTCGACCAACTGCTCGATTGAATGGCCTATTGTTTACCGTTTCCCATGACTTTCATTTAGTTATGAACGAAGTGAACCAGCGTGGTTGTATCTTATATTTTGCTAGTAAAATGAATTGACCGGGTTTGTAAATAAAAATACGGTCACACGTGTAAAATTGCTCCCGGCACTGCATGTCCCTGTCACTATTTGTAACAAGGTGTCATTAGACATTGATAATGTACCTACCTATACACTTATGTGTATATTTATATATACGAGCAATATTCTTAAAATATCTCAAAGAGTGTCTGTCAGAGCACTCTAGCGACTCTCAGCTGTAGCGACACTCCTCGCTAGAGCACTCTACGTAGGTAACTCTATCATGTATATTGTACACTTCATTGGCTTTTAATAAAAATACATAATACAAAATTTTACATACCAATATTACCACCTCAGATTACAGTAAGATATTTTATATGATCAAACGAACTTCAGAAGTGAAGTTCGATCATTATTATATGAGACGCTTCATTCGAAGATATAAGTCACAATGTAGTTCTTTTAGCCTACAAGGCAACCTCGCACGTTCTATTTTAGTTGGTATTAAATTTATAAATTTATAGTTTTTGAACGAATCTTTCCCCCACTACCGTTGTCTACCACTCACGTCATCTGACAGATATTCCTCATTCTTTTTAGAGATAGTGTAAAACAAAACTCAATGCTGGGACTGGGAGGGCGGGTCCTTATATCTTCGAATGAAGCGTCTCATATAATAATGATCGAACTTCACTTCTGAAGTTCGTTTGATCATATATTATATTTCGACGCTTCATTCTTCAGATATAAGTCACAATGTAGATGTTTAGAGCCCATAGTTTTGTTTTATTAGGTTAAAGGTAATACAAACATTAAGTTAGAATCAACAGTCTTTTTTATTCAACTTAATTCGATCAGCCTTAAGCTTGTATCAGACATCCTTATTTTTCTAGAACTTATGATAAGCAAATAGACCGTGCAAAATTGCCATCATCGACGACTGGCCGGTGATAGAATTTTGCAAACGTATCCGATGTTTTCGTCCAGCCCGCGGTCTTACGTATAGTGTCTAAAGAGACACCAGCAGATCTAGCGGCCGATGTAGATGCGTGTCTTGTACTATGAGCACCAAATATAGACACGTCCACACCACTTTCAGCTAATATTTGCTTAACCCATCGGCTAATAGATTGGGCAGTAGCGACCCTATGTGGTCGCTTTATGGTTAGGAGTAAATATTCGGATCCTGCTGGCCTTAACTCCTTTGTAAGAGACAGATAGTCGTTGAGAGCGGTGGCTGGGCAAATACATCTATTATGATTAAAATACGGTAAGTATAGTATTGGTTGCTCACGTCCAGGAGCTGAAGTTTTAATGATATCCGAGATAACAATCTTAACGCCATCAGATGATATATTTATATTATTTACTTTAATTAGGGACAGAGTCTGCGCTCTGTGACCAGTGCATAAAGCGAGTAATACAGCCAATTTTTTGGTGATTTTATCTAATTGCAGGCTTCTGTTAGGGTACCAATTGCCAATGTAATCCAAGACAATTTTCGGGTCCCATGTTCCGACGTATTTAGCCACAGTCGGTCTTAGCCTATACGCACCTTTAAGAAGCCTTTTAATTTTTTCATCAGCACCTAACTTGTCCCCTAACAATAGGGAAAGTGCTGAGCGGTGGCTGTTTAGCGAACCGTAAGATGAACCATTATTGTATTGTTTCGTTAAAAATAGCAATACGGATGAAATCGAAACATTGTAGCAGTTAAGGTTGTTATCTTTACAAAACGACCACCAAAGTTTATACGTGACATTATATTGAGCTATTGTATTCTTTGAAAGAGATGCGATCATTAGATTTAGGGCATATTCTGGGGTTCCTTTTGTAGAGAGCGCAATCCGCAGAGCTTCGCTGCAGCCAGGGTATTCTGACTGAAGAACTTCTGACGAGTTCTGTAACATGGACGAGAAAAAGCGTTATAAGAATCCAGATATATAATATCTGATGCCAGCATGCTCTTTAGCAGAGGAAACCAAGGCTGAGAAGGCCAGTAAGGGAAAATTAATATGCCTACTGCCCCATCGTTATTAATTTGTTGTAAACATTTCAATATTAGTGGGAAGGGCGGAAATGCGTAGAAGAACCACTGGTTCCAGTTTATTGTGAAAGCGTCCACCTTGAAAGCGTCAGGGTCTGGTTTCCACGAAACGTAAACATTACATTTTGCGTTGGCGCGAGAGGCGAAGAGGTCAATTTTTGGAGCTCCCAGGAGGTCAATGATATTTCGATATACTTCATTAGATAATTCCCATTCTATATCCGGGTTTCTTTTTCGAGATTCCTCATCCGCTTCTTTGTTATCCTTTGTATTGACATACGAAGCAAATAACCATAACCTCCGCTCCTCGCACCATTGCCAAATGGTCCTAGCCAAATCATTTAGGTGACGAAATTGTATTCCGCCCATCCTGTTTATGTAGCTAATTGCTGTAGTGTTGTCGACGCGTAGTAATATATCAATGTTTGATTTATCACGAGCGAAAAATTTCAAAGCTAGAAAAATCGCCAACAACTCCAAGTAATTAATGTGGTGCTCCAGCTCGCTGTCCTTCCAACCACCGTTTGCCCGCTTGCCTTTACAGTATGCTCCCCAGCCTGTTCTGGAGGCATCTGTATATATTTCCATATCGTAACTTACAGTACCGATAGGATTATATGTAGAATGAACGTTATGTATCCACCAATTTAAGTCAGGTAATATGTCGGTGGATAGTTTGAACTTAGCGTCGTAAGTTCCGTAGTTTTGAAGTACATTAAACTTCTCTTTTTCTAACAACTTTGTATAAACCCAGCCGTAACGTGCGGCTGGACAGGCAGCTGTTAGAGTACCAATGAGCTGAGCGAAATCTCTGACAGAGCATGTAGGTAGACTTTGGAACTTTTGTACAAGCAGAGCTATATGGCGGCGTTTCTCAGTTGGTAATGATATAGTCATATCAATAGAGTTATAAATAAAACCTAAAAAACGACATATTTGTTTAGGTTCTAGACAACTCTTATCAAAGTTTACAATGAAACCTAAGCATTGTAATAAGCGAATCGTTTCCCTCACGTTTTCCAAACAGCGCTCATATGATTTTTCGATACAAAGTATATCATCGAGGTAGATTACAGAGGTATAGCCATGTGACCTTAAAAAAGAAGTCACTTCTTTCATTAATTTTGTAAACATTCGGGGGGCTACAGAAAGGCCGTAAGGCATTGCTGAAAACTCGTAAGTATCATTTTTACCGTCTCCGTTTGGAAAATGGAATCTTAAGAATTTTCTATCGTGATCCGAGATCGGCAAAAGCAGATACGCCTCTTTTAAATCTATTGTGGCCATGAATCCTTTTTTAGGTACGAGTTTAGCGGCCGTTCTGTAGTCCTCCATTTTAAAATGAACTTTAGATACAAATTTATTTAATGGTTTAAGATTTAATATAAACCTTTTGCCCCCATTTGGCTTGGGCGCTAAGAAGATCTTTGAAATAAATTGGTCGTCACATGGCGCACATTTATGTATAGCACTTAGATTTAACAGATTTTTAATAGCTACCGACATTTCCTGTCTTTCTGTTGATGTAAAAGTATTACGCGGGACTTGAGCTTGTTGAACCTGTTTTTCGAAAGGTATCGAAAGACCCTCTCTGATAAGTCGTAATATGACAGGATTGTCAGTAATTTTAAGCCAACAGTTGTAAAAGTATTTCAATCTACCGCCATGACATACCGTGGTCACTGCCGCGCCGGAGCACGTGGCTTCGTGTAGCTGGAGGGCTTGGCCTGCGGTTGTACAGGAGGAGTTGTCTTGTGACTGCTGGTCGTCGTTGGGGTCTTCCGTGCCCCTCCTCTGCCCCCCCTGTTTCTCGGCTGCTGGTAGCGAGAGGGGGCCGTCCAGTTTCCCTGGTAACGCGGCTGAGTACCGGAGTACGAGGTGGAAGGCGTAGGAGCTTTTGAAGCCGCCGCGCCTCTTTTAATTTGCAGTCCTTGTTTTTCAATTGTCTTTGAAGCTTTAATTTTCTCAGACAATTTATTTCCGAAGAGTAACTCATCTCTTTCTACATTATGTATGATGTTGAGGAACGCCTTGTCTAAGCACGGAGTGATTAATTTCGATCTATATTGTGTTTCCGTGTAATGTAGGTCCGATAGTATGCGGTTACCGTCCGATAACATTTTTATAGCTTGGACTCTACTTTGCTTATCCTCTCCATTCAACAGTACCGTCATGGCTCTGTTTATGGCTGTGAGACCCAGGCCCAGCTGTTGTTGGGCTGTTTCTATCTTTTTGTCTCGAGCTTTTACCGGCTCAGTAAGAGCTGCGGAAATTTCCGGGTTAAGTGACGGAGCTCTGAGAAATTTACAGTTTTCTGGGATGGCATACTCTTTGAGGAGCTTATCTTTAGGTTCTTTAAGCAGGCCTCGACATAAAATCGGCTGCCATCTCTGAGCTAGGTTTTGGTGTATTTTTTGCCCGTATGTGGGTACTTCATCGGGCGTATCACCGAGGGCAATAAGGAGTTCAGCGTCCAGCTCCGGCACAGACTCCTCTGTCACCGTTGCATCTTGCGCGGGTGGATCTAGCTCGGCATCAGGTGGCAGCGCTTCGATGTCGGGCGAAATTACCTCAGGCTGTGACGCCTGTGCGTCAACCAGCGTTTCAGACAAGGTGGTAATCACGTCGGTCGCGTCCCCAGTTCGATTTTCATTGTCTGAAAGACAGAAAATGTAGAAGTGAGTACCACTAAATATGACTGTTGGTGCTTGGCCCAGTCTCCGTTTTGGATCACGTCCTACGGTCAGACGGCCTTAATTTGTCATCGTGTTGACTCACGTTCAACCTCTAGACTGAGTTTTGCCTTCGTGTTGGTTCACGCCCAACCCCTCGGCTTGATAATATCCTTCGTGTTACCTCACGGGTAACCTCCGGGATCAAGAAAAAAACCGCATTTCACAACACTGGTGGGTAATAACAAACTTTACTAACCTGAGTTTTCTTCAGATTGAGAAGAATCGGAGTAAATAATAACGCGACGATAGCGATGATGATCTGCCGGTCTTTCTTCTTGCACTTTCCTAACTTTTCCTCGATGGTGTTCGTTTTTTCGGTGCGAATTTCTTTTCGGCATTTTCTATTTCTTCTTCTTTTTTTTTTTTTTTTTTTTATATGTGGGTAAGACTATAAAATATAAGTAATATAGAAACGTGTTGTCGGTGCCTCGCACGAAAAAAGAATGAGGAATATCTGTCAGATGACGTGAGTGGTAGACAACGGTAGTGGGGGAAAGATTCGTTCAAAAACTATAAATTTATAAATTTAATACCAACTAAAATAGAACGTGCGAGGTTGCCTTGTAGGCTAAAAGAACTACATTGTGACTTATATCTGAAGAATGAAGCGTCGAAATATAATCATACTCTTTACTTGCGACTAAACCCCCAGGGAAGTAGGAACTCTAGTTACAGCTCTGCTGTAGATATATCCGGGAATATGTCTTTCTTTAATCTTCAAAAACATGTTTTTTCATCTCAAGGGAGCTCAATTCAGAAAACATAAGCATCATGAATGGCTAGAAAAAGCATGTCGAGTTACGGCCTTCCGCTAGAGCGCTCTAGCGACACTTTACACCGCGCTAGACCACTCTACGGCTCTAGACGGCGTAATGTGACGTAACCACTCGGTTGACCCAAATCTACAGGCACCGTGTGTGAGGGCACTAACTGAAGGGTAGAGAGAAAAAAGGTTAAAAACCGAGCTGTTTCAGAACTCATAAAAAGTTAAGACAGTTGAGGAATTTCAAATATTTTTTTACTTATATGGGAAATAGTTTAGGCGTAATTGATTTATGAAATTGCTTGGCTTTGAGGCAATCTATATATATTTTTCTAATTTGATTTTAATTTTATAATCGTTAAATTATCTCATTCCAGTAAAGCAACATACAAACGAATTTCTGTAGATACAGATATAATATTTTCTAATTTGACATACCTAATGGACACCAATAACACTTATTTTTATACAAGCCCCATGCCCTGAATAAACCCCGGAAGGTTTTGTGCTCGTCTGTACATTAAATAACTGATATTTTACTCAATTTAAGAGCGGGCTCAGTCTACCAAAGATATATAATAAAATTTACGAATAGGTCAACTGATCCCGCGGGATCAGTTTGGAGTGGGCTCAGTTGACGTACGAGCCGAACTTCCGTGATGGGATAACATTACGCTGCGGTAATTACACCGAATTGAGTACCTAATTAGTCCCATTGCGATAGACAATTACATTCGAAGTCATGTCAATTACACACAGACATCCAATTACACTGAGTATGCAAGACAGACAACATAAATCCACAGAAGAAAATTATAGTAAACCTACAGTAGAAATCGACGAGATAATTACCAAAATTTGCTCATTTGTATTGATCTACTTCACCCAAACTTTCTAAGGTTTTAGGGTACCCAAAGAATCCCAACGGAACCTTATGAAAGGCAACACTGTCTGAATGCTCGTTCACATAGCACTTGGAAGCATTGAGAAGTCATTGTTTTCTAAAGGAGTTATTACAAACTATAAAAATGTAGCTCGTAAAGTGCCGTCACGGTTCGCATCTCCCAAAACAGATTGGCTGGTCTGCTATGACGCAATCAAGACAAACAGACCGAGAGATAATCTCAATTTCTCCGTCAATATGCCGAGGACCGTGATTGCACACTGTTTACATTGCTTAATGTATACAGTTGGTTTTGTGTAATTTTGCAGCATTTATAAATACGCTTATTTCCACGAAAGTATCTTCACTAAAAAGCTTCTGTAATGCTCTTTCGAAGCGACTATTCTGCTTTTCGGAGTCTTGCAGCAAACGGTGCATTTCCATTGCTACGTGGTTCAGGTCTCAGTTGTTATTGATTGCAACAGCAGAGAACCTTGAGCGGCCTGACATCTGACACCAGAGGTGACGGAGTACTTCATCTGAAACAAATTAAAAGCAAATAATAACTAACTTCATGGCTCTACGAAATACTGTGTAACATCATCACTATCCACTACATAGTATAAAACAAAGTCGCTTTCTCTGTCCCTATATCCCTATGTATACTTAAATCTTTAAAATTACGCAACGGATTTTGATGCGGTTTTTGTTTAATAGATAGGGTGATTGAAGAGGAAGGTTTATATTATGTATAATAACTTACCGATACCCGTGCGAAGCCGGAGCAGGCCGCTAGTCTTTAATATACTAGCATCCATCTCCAGACTATCAACCACCTTCAGACGATCCTTCAAGCTCCGCACATCAAGTAGTCAGGCGTACAAGATATCCACTATCCCTGTAAGGGTTTAAGACTTCAAGAGGCTTCGTGAAAATTGTTCTCGTTAGTTCAAGATGCGAGTCGTAGAGATATAACGGTGTATTATAGAGTAGCGATGGACGAGTCTGTGATGCTTATACAATCGATAGCATTGCATGCCGTGCAAAATTACAATCGCGTATATCCAGACTAATTTAGTCTGGATATACGCGATTGTAATTTTGCATAGTTTAAAACTATTGAGAGGTTATTGGCTTGTTCCGAATCGATTGTTTCGCTGCTGCGTTCTTCGCTCGATCTCTAGCTGTAGTGTTGTGCGCGGTCTAAACTCAAAATATACTTAATAACAGCTAGAGAAAATCACTGAGAACCATCGAGATGTTTGAACAATCGAAACAATCGACCCAAAGATCTCGGACTCGCGCATCACTAGGGTAGAGCAATTTGTCGATAAAAGTGTCTATACTCGTGGTAGATAGAGCCATTAATCGATAAAAAAATCGACAGACCCATTTTCGTTTACTAAATCTTTTCCTCGTATCCATCCCGAGAGACACGCGAAGAGGGTTCATAAAAAGGATCTCAAATAAAACTAAACCTTTCGCTACCCTGTTAAAAATGTATCCTATCGGTAAATTATTTTTTGGTCATCGTTTAATGGTAACATTTTGGTAAATTTCCAGTGACTAGAAGTCCGAGTCGAGTCGATAGTTTTTTGGTGAAACTTTCATATAATAATTTTAGTTGTAGGACTTTTTGGCAGTAGTCCAGTTAGACTTCAAAGTTGCATATGGCTGCAGAATCCATATAAAACTAAACATAACTGTCATGCGCGTAAAAATGGCGTTACTAAAGCTATTATAGGAACCCCAAATGTTATACCAGTTAGTATCATAAATGACAGAATCTTATCATATTTCACTGTGTTGTCGTGTGACTCATCAATAAACACCAAAACGAGGCATCTTCCAGGAAACAGTATATAATAGTGTATATCCTACTAATATTATAAACGCGAAAGTTTGTGAGTATGGATGGATGGATGTTTGTTACTCTTTCACGCGAAAACTACTGAATGGATTTTGATGAAACTTCACAATAATATAGCTTACATATCAGAATAACACATAGGCATTCATAAAGATATATTTTTGTATAGGGTAAGTCCAGGATAGTTGCCATACTTTTTGAAAACGCTTTATATTTCCCATTTTAATTAATGAATCTGAACGTTTGCCACTCATGTTAATAGATTGGTCTTTCGACTACCACTTTGAAGGAAAAAGAAAACATCACTGTTGATATTTACTAATCTATATCGATTTTCCCAGACCTCTATTTTTGAAAGTATAGATGCCCTATAGCGGATAGTTGCTCTATGCGTCAAAACCAGTTATGGGATACATGCCTCATTGATAAAAAAAACACTTTTCAGTTTGAAATTAGGTATTCGTGGTGGGAAGTAAAATCTAAACACAGGCATTAATTAAAAATGTTCGTAAAAAGTGTATTTTCTTTGTAATCATATTAGGGTATAGGTGCCTCACGAAAGAAGTTTCCTTTCTGGGGCATCTATACCCTAATGTAGTTACATCGTTTGAAAATAATGGGAATTATTTGTTTTGTATGGTTAAACATAGGCGAAAATAAATCGAGGCGTCTATCCTTTTCGTAGAGGATAGACGCCTTTTATATTCAGGAATGTGTATACAATAAATAATCTAAATAAACTGATTTTAGTGTTAGTATACAGTCCACTGTAACATTTGGATACAAAATATAAATTATTTAGTAACCATTTAAAAAGTTCCAGCTCCTCAAAAGTGCTGTAGAAAAAGAATTAGCAATTTTTTCGTCGCACCAAATCTTTCTTTGAGTATAGATGGAATGCACGACGGGTCAGGGGTTACCTCGCGGGGGGTACCGGGTAGGTGCGGGGATGTCTCTCGTTTGGCAATATCAACGACAGCAAAAACAAGCCGGGAAATCATAGTTTTTGAATTTGAGGCATCTATCCGAGCCGGGCATCTATCCTGGAATTACCCTATTATCCAAACGCGGGTGAAACCGCGGGGCGCAGCTAGTGTACCTATATACCGTGGAGTCGGCAGTTCCACTAAACCAGGCCACTGGCACACTGTGCTGCAAACTCGCCGTGTTTAATTGAATGTGCTGTCCATTATCAATGGGGTGACCATGTGAGTAGAAATACATGCGAATAAATACTGGATTTTACAAGCCTAAAACACTAGTAAAACACCGGCCAAGCGCGATTCGGACTCACGCACGAAGGGTTCCGTACCGTTCTATAAAAACGGCAAAAAATATATACGTTTGTTGTATGGGAGCCCGCTTAAATAATTATTTCATTTTGTTTGTAGTTTGTTGTTATAACGGCAACAGAAATTTGTAAAAAGTTGTACACAACCCGATTTTATCAGATATATTTCTCCCAGTTTTAAATTTTTTTCCCGTTATAACGGGAAAAATAGTATCCTATATCCTTCTCCTGGTTCTCAGCTACCTTCCTACCAATTTTTAGCCAAATCGGTTTAGCCGTTCTTGAGTTATAAAAAGTGTAACTATCACGACTTTATTTTATTAATATATAAGTAGATTAATAGTTAGAGAATAGGTACACATTGTACCTATTCTCTAACTATACGATTCATGAGATACATCTTAGTAACAGACAGACAGACAGACAGATGGACAGATTCTTAATAATATAGTCCCGTTTATCTACTCATAAGATTCTATCGTTGATAAACCTTTATCAGCAGATCGACCAAAGTATGAACCTTCTCCGAATTTTCTTCGAAAATAGTCTTATTGGGAAATTCGCGCGTTTTCAGAGCCATCCTATCATTACAATATGCAAGAATTCAAATTTGATAGTATATAGCCGGTAGATACTTATACTCTTCTATCTAATGAAGTATGGTCAATTGGTCACCCCACTGTCCGTTATGCTATTCGCAATCATTTAGTCAAACACCAGACACCTCTTAGTTAATGTTCACGTACGTTAAATGGGATTTGTAATCGATTTCCGTCATATCGATTTCAGGCCACCAGAACTGAACTACATTGAGTTCCTTATTGAGAAAACTAGATTGTTTAAAGTTCGTAATTCGTTTCAGTATTGGAATATTTTTAGTTGCATAATAATTGTATTTTTTTATACTGGTAGGTACATAATTTCGCTACTGAAACAAAACCCACTGCATTTGTCCTTCTCTTGAAATTCTGTCAAAGCTAGTTTAGCGTGTATATATGATTTTATTAATTTGTTTATTAGATTGAAGTGTTTGACTTGTAAAAGTGCGATTTTATTGCCTATTTACAATAAATGATTTGACTTTGACTTTGACTTTGACTTTGTGTGCAAACGGCTGACCCCATCTCCATTTAGTTTTTATTGGTTGAGTTGTTTTTTTTTAAGTCTGATTTTTTTAAGCCCTTTGAAGACATTTGTATTATGCCGGAAGTTTTTGATATTTGAAATTATACTTGTTTTATTAACAACGTGGTCACTCTACTGTCCGATATACGATGCTCGCAATATTTATGAGACTACACGAATAAACGGCCACGTGCCTCGAATGCTGTTTGCATTATGAGATTTAATGTCGTGATAGTCGTAAAGTTTGTTGTCATTATTGCTTGACTTTTCCTTTTACTGTTTCTTCGGAAGGAAAAGTCCAATGTGTTTGGTTGATGCATGTTGCATAAAAAATATTGTTTACTTGATACTTCTCTCCATGCATGGTTGTCTGGAAAATATCGCTTAGGGCGATAAGACCGCCCATTGCGAGACTCCTTGTTATTTTATTGTAATTTTAATGTTCTATAATGTTTTTATATTTATCTATCTTTTCTATTTATGGATAGGTTGAGTTTAACTATCTATCTAAATGGACTTTTTTATTACCTATTTCATATTTACCTATATTGTCTAGCTTGTCGGCACAGTGAGTGCGACCTCGTAGAATTATTTCCGAAAGCCATCATTATTCTCGATAAACCGGAGTTCGCAGATGATTAGCTTCCTCCAGAGGAAATCAATGGTTTCCCGGGAATATCAATATTTGTTTTATCGGTATTTCACGTGTGATTACCAGCTTGCTCGGCTGGAATGGATGGATTTCGATCCTCGGATTTATAGGACGATGAAAAAGATTTCGTACCGAAAATATATTCGATTATGATTGAACAGGAAATTTTATTCTACGGCGGATTTTACAGCTTCATTCTCATTCCTGAAAAATAAAGCTAACAATAAATCATTTTATGTTTATCACATGCGTAGATTGTAACCCCTAGACTGTTGGCCCCTACGTCATGACGATGCAGTTTAAGATGGTACTTATACAGAGTGAATTTTTGAGACGGAACAATAGGGACAGGTACCTTAACCGTTTTAGTTACAGGAAAAGATTTTAGGAGACTAGGTATCTTTAATTTTTTATAGATAGTCTGAACTGGATTTACAGATTTTGGAAAAAAAATTACAGTCAGCAAGAAATTGGTCATTCTACACAAAATCTTTTTTAAATGCCAATCGATCCTGTTCCTAATAAGGATGAAAAGTCTGAACTGGACTGACAGAGGTTTGAGCACTAGATATGTCAGAAATCGTGAAAAAAAATCCTCCTCACACACTATATTTTAAGTTTCCTCCCCCCAGTTCTAATGTCTCAACCCCAAACCCCACTAAATGCCGAAAAACATCACACATCTACGAGTATGTAATAATAGCGCGTCACTAGAGCGCAATGAACTCTGTAAAACCAATATCGATGCGGAGACTCCGTCAGCTGGAAAACTACCCCGTCTACGATATCTCTTAGCTATCTAGGATGTACTCAGGCACGTACCCGAGGGAGGAGGGGAGGGGGAGGGGGGGCTTTGACCCCCAAGTCTACTGCATCGAGGATAAATCTATTCAATTTCAACTTTTCCTTTGAATGAAAGATCGTGTAACGCTCTATGAATGGGTCCGTATTTGTTGAAACAATTTAGGGCTTAATAAAGGTGTTTTCTAATACTAACCATGAGTTATTCGGATTCGCAAATATTAATAAATTAATAATTCGTTTTAACGTTTGCAGCTTCTAAACTGTTTTGCCACTGAGCTTCTGCAGATGTTCTTTTAATTTATTGTTACCAATAATGTTAAAGTTAAAATTATTCCTTCATTGGAACCGGTTACGAGACTCCGGTATCGTGAGTAGCAAAAGGGCTTGTACCTAATAGTTTATTGGTTGTTATAAAAAGCTTTAACTAGAGTATCAGGAACTTCGAAGACTACGGTCTCACAAACAACCCGGCACAGAACAAATACATGTGGTCCACACAAATATTTACCTTGTAATACAATCGAACCTTCAACCTTACATCACAGGCATCCTCCAATTACACCACAAAGACCTCCTGAATACATATCTGGAACAAGCTATGCTAGGTATCTAGTCTAGTCTACAAATATAAATGGCTCACTTCAACCGCTCAGCTACTCTATTTGATCAACCCGACGGTAGAAGCAGTTTCATCAGTACCCCGACAGAGAATTAGTAGGAGCCATCTTGTATGTTACAGAAGTGTGGATTCATTTGTACGGGAAATAGGTTAAATGCTCTCATTGGCTGTCTTATTTTTATTGGACTATCTACGAATGAAATGTTTTGAGAATCAGACGGTCTGAGAATGAGACTTTACGCGACGGTGTGACAATTAGCGAATAAGTCACTCATTATTTAAGCCTTCACCGTCTTACCACAAAAGTTTAACAGATCTACCTATATAAGTACAATTACGTTTCACAAAATCGACAACTATCACTTGCGTTTTCTTACTAAATCCTGGCGTTCCTAATTATATTTTCACTTGTGAAAGTATCATCGAGTAAAAAAGAGCGAGGGCTAGCTGCCATTTCTGGAGTAAATATTTAGACTCATCAGTTCAACTCATGTTTAAATATTTTATGGTAAGACCGTAAATGTCCCAGTGACACTTTTGACGGGTGAATATTTATTGGCACAGCACCTAGTAGTTTGGAGGGCAGGTTCAACTTTCTTTTCCAGTTGATATAGACCGAAAAGTCGACAAAAGCCCTTGGACAGTTCGACATTCTCTAAGAGCAGAGGACGACGCTGCTGTATTCGAGACAGATTACTAATAAAAGCAACATAAAATAAATCAACCTTCAAACCTCCACCTAGAACAAGATATACCATAATTCTGACAACCTTCTCATTTGTTCCAGCTGCACTCCGAATACCGCAGCACATACAAATGGCACGAGTACAAGGAGCAGCAGCAGGGGGTGGTGAAGCAGCCGGCGCCGGCGCCCACCCCACCCTCGGTACTCCCTCTATCCAAGGGTACGTATCACTTGAACCACTATTTAACACCATAAGGCTACTCCAGTCTATAGGAGGCAAAGAGCACCACAAGGTTCCAGAACTATGACTGTTCACACCATCAGGCTCACATCATCAGGACCTCTCTCAGAGAGATAGATTAACCCACAACAGTGACTCTTTGAGTAGCCACTAAAGCAAACTCTCTGCGAGTCAAATCGTTTGCAGCAGCCAAGAACCACGAGTCCAATTTTGGACCCCAAACATCTTATAGGTACCTACCTACGGTAGTTTACAAAGGAACTGCTCAAAGGCCCCTTCCCCTTCTCAAAGGTTCTCTCCCCTTGTCGCCAGGTCCTATGGAGCCGGCGATGCCTCGTCGCAAGAAGTACCCCGGTATGGCGTACAAGACGAACGAGCTTTTCGATCCAGCGCCGGCTGACGACATCAGGCCGCACCACAACACCGCCTTTGATAGAGCTAGGGTCAGTACCTCGTACCTTTAACTTCTACTATACTATGGTGAATTTTGCTAAGACAAGAAGAGGTAAGTTCAATGACACTGGTGATAAGTAAACGTGGTGAGGAACTCGTCTTCCAATGATGTTTATTTACGTTTGTTTTTTCATCTATAGAAAATAATAATTAATAATAATAATTCAGCCTGGAACTGTCCCAGTGCTGGGCAAAGGCCTCTCCTCACTTTAGTGAGGACGATTAGGCCATAATCCACCACGGGGGCCTAGTCCAGGTTGGTGAATAACATGCCTCCACAATAATTCTCGGGCATGTTGGTTTCCTCACGATGTTTTCCTTCGCCGAAAAGCGAGTGATAATTAAGTACGTATCTTCTACAGAGCGCGCAACGAAATGATAACGAACGCGCCGGAAGACGCAGCAAGTCTGAAGGTCCGCGTCAGCCACGCTGGACTGACACCGTCGAGCCCAAGGTACTTAGTAGGTCTGCAAATGAAGCCTGTATAGTGATTTTGAATGTGGGATCAGATTTACAATATGTACAGTCATGATTTTCAGACCCACTCTGGAGAAAAGATGAAGAAGCATCTAAGATGCTTCTTTGGATACCTTAGATGAATCATACTAATAAGTGAAACTTCATTTACTTTGATTGGGATAACGATCAGTATCACAAAATTAAAGGATCACGAAAGATTTTTCGTTTATCATTACTGTCCAAGTTTGCGCAACTTTGGTTTCGTAGCCCATGGAATTGTAGACGTACTTCGATCGTGATCTTCATCGCAATTCCGAACCACGAAGCCTTCGCCACAGATGCAATCGTGTTTGGAGTTTAGAGGCGCTTGAACCGTGAAGGAGCGAAACTTGATTAGAAACTCAAACTCAATAGCGGCAGTAGCACCTTCGGTTCAGTAACTCTGCTTCATTAAGCTGACTATTGTTAAACAAGGCTTCGGTCACACTTTCCAAACAGCGTTGGGCTTATTTTTTCTACGTCAACTCAATATACCTACTCGTAGAGCACTTACGTCATACATTATCATACATTTGTCTCGCTAAAAAGCTCCTTAAAATATTTCCCTACACGTGTTCACGTAACTCATAACAAAAGCTAAAACGAAAAGTTCGAACAGCTGAACAAAATTTCATCGAAAACATGTGAGACCGCAATACCCTTCATCGTAAAACCTGATTTAACATTTGACGCCGACACCATTCCGATGCAGGCCACCACAGCGATGGGGGAAGTCGTTGCAGTCAAAGAGCCAGAGATGGGGATGGCCAGCACTGAATACCGGAACCAGTTCGCCTGGCCCAAAGACAACGCTGAACCTCCGCCGAGGAAGAGCATCTCCATGGGAGCCCTGAAGAAGGCGGCTGTGGCTGAAGGTAGGTGTTCTAACCTGGTCTTTTAGAAGGATAGACTGTCTACATGATAATGTATTGGAGGTTGGAGGTTGTATGCCAGAAAAGTTGTCGGTGTTGAGGAGTGTGTTGATGTAGGTTTGATGAGTTGGTCAGTTTTAACTAGCTAAAAACGGGTCTGTGACACGTTTCGGCCGAGTTACATCGACCGTGGTCACGAGAAGACTGTATGTCAAATTTATATATTTTGATATTTGTTTGTGCGCGAAAAACGGGTCTACCGTTTTTAGCTAGTTAATATGTTTATTGGTCAGTTTTGTATAGATACGACAGATGTTACGGCAATCAAGTACCTACTCAGCCGCCGAACAGGGGGCTTACCATGACGTCTTATTGCGATCCAATTGAGGACCTAAACATAATCGTTTTACTACTTATTCGTACCGTGATGTCTTGTTGTGGCATCTCCACGCTCAAGTCGCTCAATTCAGGTTTATTTTAAATCTAAAGGGATCGTCTACCTAACTGATATTGAAAGCCATGTATTACCGGTATTTAAAGTGAAATGATTCTGTTTAGGTTCTCAATTGGATCGCAATAAGACGTCATGGTAAGCCCCAAGGAGTGTGCATAATTATTATAGGTACCTATTGCGTTGTGTGTACTAGATGGAACTGCAACTGTTCTGAACACTATTAGGTAGACGAAATGCTCGTCTCACCACTATTAATATTTAATGATATCCTTTAATACATTGATATCAGATTGTTCCCATAAACAGGATCATGCAGAATAATTCTGATGCTACTATTTCTGAACGTATTTGACACAGTTACACAAAGGCAAGGCCATTAAACCCGGTGCTTGTTTTGGGGGCATACTGCCCCTAACTGTGGAAGGTTCGTCAACCCCTAGTTATGACACAATTTCTCCCCGAACCGTGTGAACACACCCTAACGCTCCCAGTTATCAAAGGCTAATTGGATAATTACTTCTACGCAGTCGTCCATACCGAAACAAATAAACCAGTGATGTGAGAGGTACTGAGTACAGAATTTGTTGGTTGAGGGTAGGCTAGTATATTATTACAGATCTCTAGTTTTGCTAATTTAAAAACGCTTTAATCGAATCTTAATGGAGTAGCTTCAGAATAGCTTGTGGCATTTCAGTGTTACATTGATTTCAAATGTTCTTATTTGACTAGCAGACTAATAAAAATGAATAGCAGACTTCTATATTATGTCACAAACTATTCCGAAGCCACTCCATTGAGATTCGATTGAAGAGTTCTTAAATTAGCAGAATTGACCCCCTTATCCTAAGTAGCGCTGTGAAAGAAGGTCAACCCTGATCAGCCTAGAATAGGACTGGCTCTTAAAGACTGCTGCTGGAACACCCCTATAGGGGATTGGCTTTATACTTGAACCAGTCGGGCACTATACCACTGTAGTTATACAACGTTTTCCTTCATCGGAAGCTCATGCTTAGTGTTTGCGGAGAGCTGGTTTCGTTCGAGCATACGATACAATATACGCCTCGCGACGTGCGATGCAAAAGAACCAACCGAGCATTTCAAAAACTATATTCATATTAGAAAAGGCAAACTTGAAACTGCGAAGTGACGTCACTGAAGTATTCACGCTTTCAGGATTGTTCCAGAACTTTCAAATATTCAAATGAGCTTGCCTTTACTAGCTGCTCAAAGAGAATTGCTTCAGAATTTCAGGTTGTAGGTACTTTAGGCTGTTTTCGCTTTTGATTCTAGGTGCATAGAGTCTCAGTTAAAAATATTGGATAGCAGATCTATGTTTATTTATAAGCCTCGCTTTGTTATTTTACTATTTATCATGAAAAGCGCAATGAAAGCTCCAGAACGGTCGTGCTTATGAATTCTCAATGCGGGCTTTTAAAAGCATACCATTGCAGTTATTTCGCTTTAGTCCGCGAACTGAGCGGCACGGAAGCATTCATTCAAGTTTTTATTTACAGTTTTAAAATCCTTTAATTGCCCATTTACATATTAATTGCTTTCAGAAATAAGCTGGTTTCTGATTTGGCCAGAAATGTGGGTTGGGTTTTCTTTTCAGCCATTGTTTAGGTCGACATTTATTTGCAAAATTGTCTGCGTAATGCGATGTTCGTTTTTTCTGGGACAGGATTTTGTTTGGTTATCTGGAAATATACCTACTCGTATATTATTATGAGATAACATCCAACCAACTCCAAGCGAAAAGTGGAAAATTAAAGAAGGATTTGGAAAACATTTCGCAACTTTAAATAATAACAAAATTCTATGCTAAAATGCTATTTAAAAAGTTAAAAACTCTACATGATTAAGTTTCAGACGTTTCCAAAATAAGGCACGATTTTGTACCAATTACTCCGATATAATTTCCTAAGATTTTGGAGCGAATTGAAGCAAAACGAACTTTTCATGGATGCCGCATTGCATATGTCAAAGAAATAATAACAATTCCAAAGCCATCCAAATTTTGAATTGCAAGTAAGTAAGTACTTTCGGGACACTGCAATGCTAACCCATGTCCCAGTTATCTAAAACCATAACAGAATAGATCAAAGAACAATAAAATACCTATTCTGCTTAACAGAATGTTTCTTGCCACTTCCAGGACAGTCACGCAAAATTGAACATTTGGGAACGCACGCAAATCGAGCGAATCCAGTCCATCGATTCGATCACATAATACTTAGTATCTCGCAAAATACTGGTCATGGTACAATACTATTCTTGTACCATGATACTGGTATATACTGGTCTTGCATGACGTCCTCTGGTATCAGTTTATTCGGCTGCTTTAGGGCCTGTGGCATGTCTTATGGACTGCTATGATATGAAATGAAAATGAAATGAAATGAAATGAAATGAATCAATTCTATCTTGGCACAACCAAATCACATACTCATAGGTATAAATACGGCAAAGGGGGTATGAATGACCAGCGCTCTTTTTTGTTTAGGGTAAGTACCCCTGTTCATTGGACTAAGATATTTGCTATGATAAATGGGACCTTATTTGTATATGGATAAACACTAGTCAGGTTTAACGGTTTACGTCCTCCTCGCATGATGTATACGCTGTGATGTTCTCTGATATTCCACTAAACGGTCACCCATCATAGGGTATGTCACTGGTGGCGATGCTTCTAAATAATAACCAGTGGCATACCCTATGATGGTTCTAAATAATAACTTGATACAGGTTCAGAATTCTTCTTTAATATAATCTGTTCTGGCAAGTAAGCCTCACTCCTTAACGAAAACAAAACACGGTACAAAACTCGATTCCAACGTTAAAAAAACGTAATACTTACAGTTGACTTACGAACCTCCTCCTTTTTGGAAGTCAGTTAGAAAGCTTACCAAAATGAAAGAGTATGAAGTATTTAACATCACAATTCAAAACTTTGTAATTTATCGTTTTAGCTTTATTGCGTGATATAGTTACGGCATAAGTCGAGCTCAAAGCACTTCGAAGTTATAACGAGAAAACTGCAGCGCCGCAAGTCGCAACGATGAAGGTAGAATATTGGTTTCTGTAGGTATCGATTACATTTGCTGTAAAACTTTCAATATAGGACTTAAGTGCTGTGAAAGACTGAAATATTATGCGACGTTGATTTTGTTTTGGAAACTTGCGTTTATTTATGGTTTGGACCCGAGTTACAGGAGTATAGGAAAATTATTATATACAAACACACAGAAGAACACAGTCGTGTAATTTTTTAAAAACTCCAGGATGTTTCACCATAAGGAACATTACTAATCTCTAACGAGTCAACCATTACGAGGTATATAGGTAAAGCATATCATGAAATTGACTGCGGCATGACTAGACTAGACTCCCTGGCCACCTTTCAAGATTTTAATAATCTAGCTAGCTAGACCATCTGCGAGATACAGCATTGGTCAGAAATCGAAATCTAGTGGCTTATTGCGACATTACCTTTTTGCAATTTTCAGTATTGCCGTGCTGGGGCATTATGACATTCTTACACATGCGCTGTATCGTGTCAGGGACATTATACTCTACATAGGTATATTAGTAGGTACCCAACTTATAAGGCGCGTCGTGAATCTTCGTTCGCGCAGAAAAGAAAGTATGGTCCGAAGATTAACGAAAGAATGCTTAAAACTTACAATCAACCTAAGCTCACTATTATAAGGTTCATAATACACTGCAGCTGTTAGTTCCATCTCACTCTAAGCTCGCTAAGATGGCGGCGGCTGCCGACCAATAGCGGTCAATAGCAATTCCCGCGCTTTGAAAATTCATCTTCTGCGCAGGTACATCGGTAAGCCATATCAGTTGGGTACTACTTTACCTACTTAGGTTGTATGCGCTAATGCGTTCCGCGTCGTTTCCTCACAGCCACGATTTCGTCTTCCGATATTTTGTTGGTAGTCCATAAGTGGAATTTAATGCAGGTGCTTAAATTGTTTTCTACTTAGGAACCAATATACCTAGTTCGGTTATATTTATTTTTCGTCTATCTCTTTGTAAAATGTTGTGTGTGTGTGAACGGAAAAACCTATAGGCTTTTCTGTCTTTTTTCAATCGAAAATAACACATCAGTAGGGTAAGGCTTCAGTCCCTCCGAGAAAATAATCGACACAGTTATGACAATTTTAAGTTGCGACAGTATCTGCAATCTTGCCTCTTGTATGTTGTAAGGGAGAACCCATAACTTTCCAGGGTTAGTGGAAGCAGAACCTCTCATAAACCACGTGGATGGAGACCACGACGACAAGCGTTACATCGAGGACTACCTCTGGAATGGACAGAAGCCCGGGGTGCAGAGGTGAGTTTAGGCTTTAGATGACCCAGAGCGGTGAGATGTTTGCTTCATGATTTGTCAAAAGCTTTTCGGTAGGTATTTATCTTATTACAAGTTAGGATTTTTATTATTATCAGCTAACTAAGTAAAGGTTCCAAACTTATCTTCTCGATAATTACCTACCTTTTACTATGTAGGTATTCCCAGTATTATGTATTCCCAGATCCATAATTGTATTATTGTCACTTCCGCGGCTTTTTGTTTATTCTGTTTAAAAAATAATACAAAATGTTTGGTGGACGTAAATCATGAAGTAGACATCTCAATTAGAATTAATTATGACCCCATTAATGACGTATTGTGGTTTTCAGAATATTTTTACGATTTTTGGATCAAACAATAAAATAAATCTCTTTGATTTCATAAATTTTTATAGTTACAAATATTTTTATTGTTATAAACAATTATGTTCTGTAAAAACATTCTGAAATAAAATTAGCTTCAGCTTTATCACTTTCTTCATAAACAGCTTCAACTTCTAGTCCTTCAAACTTATAGATTGTTTCATTTATCTTCATTTTATATACTTCTATTAGCATGTTTAGTATTCACATTGTGTACAAACAAACCAATATAAAATCTGGATTTTTCTGGAAACAGTCTATAAAATGCAACTTCACCGAACCAAACTGTTATTAATTCACAAATAGCATTGTTGATCACGAAAGCTTTTGCTTCGGCTACCGCAGCGGCTTTTTTGCAACTGATACCATTGAAAATATCATTCAAACTGGGGCGAAGAGAAACAACCCCTTTCATCGTTATACAATTTCAAACATTACACACTCACACATACACACTGTTGTAAGATTTATAAACAATATACTATTAAAAAAACCCGTTGAAATCCGGACTCATACCTTCAATATTATAGACATGTGCGAAACCCTGTAACTGTTACTCCAATATGTATATATTTATGATATGAAATGTAAAAACTAATCCCTAAACTCTTTCAGGTGAAGATATCTCTATTTATACTGAACTGCTAATAGCTTTCAAGATCTCTGTGTTTCTAGCTTTGTGTACTAACCTAGCCTTGAAGGAAACTTTCACACACACATTAACAACAAGAACTTTGTTGAGATCACTATATTTTAAATATGGTATACAAAAAACTCTCTTATCTATCGCTCAAAGTACTAATTTGTATCGCCTTTACTCTCTTCTATACATCTAACAAAACAAGAACAATACCTTATTTATGTTAATCTTATTGTAATGAACATACAATCTTAACTACGAATTACCTAGACTATCTGTTAAATACACGTAGTACTTGTAAATTCTATTAGATGCCTTAACGAAGTCGGTAATTTCTGTAATAAATTGACATTAAGTTCGTAGAACTAATTTTGTCGAATCATTTTTCTTTTACGTTTCTACAAGAAAGTGCTGCATTGTTTAGCTCATTTTCTTTCGGTTTTATTTCACTTCTACGTTAGAAGTTTATCTGTGTAGTATATTTGAAATATTAAACAGTACAATGTAATTTCTGAAATAGTTTCTTCTCTGTATTCATTGCTGCATTTCTAGAATGCTCATTTCATTAGTAGCAATACAATCTTGTTGTATATTATATAAACATGAACTAGTTCGTGAAGGGTTCCTTCAAGGTTCTGTTCTGCCCTAACTGTTTATTCAAACTATTTTAAAGCAGAACAAAGTCTAAATTTCGTTTTTGATATTTGCTTTAACATCTCAACTGTCCTCACGGTGGCGGTGTCTAGGCCGAGTAGTTTAGTCCAAAACTAACATTTAGTACGGAATGACAGCTAAAATAGTTTTTTGATATTTCAATGTGTCCTGCACTTTTGTCGATGTGAACGTTCATTGATACTGTTTTAATTAGATCTGTATGTCGATGTATCACCACACTTCTAACACTGAGTTCTAGCGTCACGGGGTGCGCGCCCCCTGTCTCACCTCTATCGGTTCTAGTCTTCTCCGTTGACATCCCTCACCATTGCGAGCTTTACAATTATTTGAAGCATGTCTGTTCCACTAACCCGGCTCGGCGCGAGCCGTTTCTGTTGCCGCATCATCATCGCAGAACACGAGAGAACGACCAGTTCTAAGACATAAATGGAATTTTCCAGAAAATCGACGTTCCGTAACGCGCTATCGGCCCTCATATCCAACGGGGAGGATCGTAACAAAGATAATAGGAAACGTTACAAAAGCGAGTACAAAAAGAAATTTAGACCGTTCTCTCAATACGTGTACGAGGCGTCTAAAGGGACATTTACAAAATGCAGGGGTAAAGGGAAGTCGAATGAGGAGGCGAGCGAGAGGATGCTGGGTGATGGGAACGCGGGGGCGGGCGGGGGTGGCGCGGGAGTCGCGGGAGGCTCGGGGGAAGACAGCGCACACACGTTGCAAGCGGCGGGGCTTCAGCCCCTAGGACTGGCGCAGGGAGACTCCTGGTACCGAGAGGTGCTGGACTTGAGGAAGCGAGCTGGAGAATACAAGGTCTGCAGTCTGTATTCTTACTGCAACACAACGGATACACATGCAAATTAAACCTCAATGAGAGTTCTAATCAATGCCTGTTTCAGCGTGTGTATTCCCAATTACTAACATAGTATTAAAACGTCAATTAAAACTAACAAACAGATTGTAAACTAAAAACACAGAACAAAGAAATATTTTCTAAATTAATTATGTTAAATTATAACAAACGATCACAAAAGCAAGAACCGCTTTTAAATAAAACTAAACTTAACTTTTATAATGGCTCCATAACTGCGACTTCCGTGTTTATGACGTCGAATATTTTATGGGAAATTCCAACCTGCATAAGTTCAGTGGAATGCCATCAAAGCCGGTGTAATGAATAAGTCATCCAAATAAACAACACCTGAAAGCTATCACGGAATTTGCACAAATGTTTGTTTTGTAGACTGATTAACTATTTGGGGGTAATTAAGCCCGAAACGCGTCGAGCATCGTGAATAAACAATTTAATGGGTAGGTTCCGAGAAACAATGTAAATCTACGGAGTTAATGGTATTTGCTTGTAGGTGACAGCTAGGTCAACGGTGGTAAATAATACTGTATTTGTAGAATACAGTCTGATACAGAACATGGGGTTAAAAATTTGTTTATAATAAAGATTACAGTTTAAAGTAATCGTATAATCTTTTAAGATTATACGATTGTGACGGTCAGAACAGGTTAACTGCATGTTCCTGACTATTTCTTTGTTCTGCGTTTTAAGCAGAGCTTATTGCTTAGGAATCGTAGGTTTTGTAAGATTGATTAAAGATAACAATATTAAGATAATGAAACTTTAAAGCTGAGATTAAATTAAAAACACAATGTAAATCCCTAACCGTGAAAATGTCTGAGATAACTAAACACTAAAACAAAATCCACATCATTGGCATGATACCTAGATGTTTTTTATCGATATCGAAGCCAAAAAATGTAGATGACGCTTCGTATCACATCAAAGAAGATGGACATCGATAAAAACGTCAAAAAAATGTCACCAACGCTTCCATGATCATGCTTCCATATTCAAACTTGCCATTAATTTGACAGTACCGCGGTTGGGGCACAGAACTAGCTCCAGAACACATCACGCAGCTTTACAATAAGCAAATCGAGCTCTGGTACCAGGTATCCCGCCGGTCCTCGCTGTCGGCCTTATCACTCGCTTCCACCAATCACAAGTAAGTGATGCACCGATGGCGAAGCTAGGTTCGGCTTGAAGGATCGTTGTCTTTAAATAGTTAAATATGCACCGTCATAACTTCGCGATCAATTAGAAGTAGGTATGCAAAATCCGCAAAGTTTGTGAGCCCAATCATTATCATGGATATATACATAGATTTCAATACAGAAACATTTTGTTATTTCTAAAGAGTTGATTTCTTATACTGGTACCAGAACGTATTGATACTGGTGCGTATAATAACTTTACCTACCCTAATACGCCTGCTTCATGAAACTGTAGGATAATTATGTGAAATGTTACATAATATAACTACTATTCGAAAGCTGTGACGGAGCCAAGTCAGTACATTGAAGATGTTTTTGAAAAGCTAACTGGGATCGACTATTTAAAAGTCTAGGACCCGAAATAATACATAAACAATTTTGAAAAGAGTACGGTTTCTAAAATTTTGCCGGTGTGTCTGTGGAGATCCTTTAGGCCGAATCGGTTCCGATTAGTTAGTACTATCATAAATGTTAGATGCATTAGGGCTGATGCAAAGAATGGCTTGAATGGCTGCACAAGCCATACATGCAGTAGTGTAGTTGTATTATCAGCTCTAAATCTTGACTTTCTAATGTTTTGATGACCTAAAGGTTTATGATCAATTTAATTGATTCCCCATATTTCGACACTGAGACACTGAAAGTAAAGAGGATTGTTGGGATGTTACACATTTGAGTTGCTTTACCAATATGTTGCATTCGAGAAGAACAGTGTATAAAGTGCTTAAAGGCCGTCCCCTTTCATAGAAAGATACGACGTTTTGAAAACATTGTTACTTACAATGAGTTTTGTCTTGTTTTGCCTTGAAAAATACGTCCGGCAAAACCAATAAAACACATTGTAGCTATCAAATGTTTGCAAACGTTTTATCTTTTCATACAGGGGATAATAATCCTTTGTACTACTGCTAAGATGTCATCATACTAAGCCAGCTTCCAAAAACGAAACAAACATAAATCATTACAACAGGAGTAGCCAGCTAGTTAACATTGCTCCTATCTCCATTCTCTCCAGGGCTATACCTCGGGATGAGAAAGACGGCAAGGACTCGAAGGGCACCTCGCCTAAGAAGTTCCGTTCGTTCCGCTCGGCGCCGCACCAGTCGATCCACGCCAAGCTCCAGGAGCAGAAGGCATTGGAGCGCTCCCCGCACAAGACCTCGCCCCAAAAGCAGAGGAAGAAGCTGCAGGGGCACAGCTTTGACGAGGGGGCCGCCCATGATGGTAAGACCACTGTCTTGCGTGCGTTTTGACCGTTGTGCTTATAGGTCTGCAAAAATGGTTTAATCGTGGAGCTGACTGGATTAACCTGCAAGAGTGATGATGCAAGCTGCCCAGAGTTTGTGGCTCACAAGCTTGTACGATGTACGTGTGTGGGCACATTATGAACTTATTTAAACCCAGACAAGTTCCAGGCAATTCTTTTTACGGCCGTAAACTGGATTGTTCTTTTTCGTATTATGACCTACATTATGTCAAATTAAAGTTCGTAATACGAAATTGCCAGTCTGTTATTAGGTCAGAAGTAGGTTGAACTGTCACGTGAGGTTACTGGCTGGCATTAGGAGTTCATAATACGAGATAGCCAGGCAGTTCATTTTACGGGGTAAACTGACTGGGGTTAAGAGTTCATAATACGGCCCCTGAACGCCCACAGAGCTTTCACAAAATTAGCTGTAAAGTCGTGTGTAACCGTAGGTGGGGCGGCGGCCGAAAACCACTCCATGAGGGTGAATTACTTCGCACAATATTTTTGGTTCGAGAGTCTTTGTATTAGAATGGATGGCCACTTGGCACGATAGGTGCGATCAAAAGTACCGTATAATTTCGTAAATCTATCCGTTTTAGTGGAAAAACAAATTCTGGATACAAGTTATTAAATGGTAATTTCAGGAGTGAAACCGGGCGAGAACGCGGCGTTCCGCTCGCCGCGACGGCGGCCGCGCTCGGCGGATCCTGCGCCGGCGCACGCCAAGCACCTCCCGAACGGGCACGAGCCGGCGCCGCGCCCGGTGAAGCCGACCGGTTAGTATGGTATTTATGTGTCGTAGAGAACGAAAAGCTTGCTAGTATTCAACTTCAACCTTTTATCCATATAGGCCCTAAAAGACATCCATTATTTTGATAGGAATCGATATGATTTTAGTTCTGAATACTGGACGTTATAGGGTTTTCACATAATGGCTTCCTGCCTGGGTTAGGTATAACTTAAATATGGGAATACACTGCCGTTTTCCCACTAATAACTAAAAGGTTTTATATCTGCATAAGGGATTACCAGTAGATCCAAATTTCGATTCGCTCTTCTGAAACATTATCTACCGCTTTGGTAGCAAAGCTCGTCATTTACTAATAGAGAGTTGAAATAGTTTTAGAACAATGGTTTTCGGTATAGTTTGATGTTTTAGTTTTCTAATCTCTGCTAAATGTTGATGTTTAGATATTAATATTCTAATTATAACTGTCGTATATCCTGCCTGATGCTTGCCCCTTTACCCTGTGACTGTTTTTGAGAATTTGGCTCTAAAAAGACTGGATACATTTATTATAATTTTTATTTCTCTACACATCTTGTTCCTAACTTGTACCGATTATTTGCCGTTTTGGTCACATATTGATTAAACATTTTAATTTTAGCTTTCTTAGTAATCTGTTTACTTTGCCCCGGTTTGTTTTTTTTTTTATGTAAAGAGCCAATATTCTCATCAGCCAAAAAGTTCAGTAGAAACAATTTCTTGTAGGTTTGCCGTTGAGTAGAGGAACTAGTCATAGAGTTAGGTCAACGTCAAGGGGCGGCCGGTCGCCGTCGGCGCCGGCCAAAACTGGGGTTGGGGCGACTGGGGCAACTGGGGCGACCGGGACCACTGGGGCTTCAGGAACGACCGGGGCGACCGGGGCACCCCTGACAAATGGGACGATTGAGACGCCAGCGCGAGGCCGCCGCAGCCGGAGCGTGTCCAAAGTTGGAATAAAATTGGGTGCGTAAAAAGGTGACAGTTGCGTCGACGCTCTGTGCATTATTGAAATTGGCGCGCTTTTTTAGTCTGTGACGCTTGAGTGAATTCTTTCTAAAAATTGGCGATGTGCGGTTTTTGTTTTCAGCCTGTTCGGCTTTTGAGTGGCTGACTCTTTTGATGTCCAAAACTGTTTGTTGTTAAAAAGAATATAATATCAAATCCATTTATTTTTTCCAATAATTGAAGGTGATATCAAAAGAGGCAGCCAGTACCATTGGTTCCTTTTTTTAAAACTTAACGTGTGTCAAAAGACAATGACGAATAAATTTTACGAAGTTCCTTAGCTTTTTGTGTCGTGACAGCTTTCGTTTCGTTCTAAATCTCGACTCCTCCAGTGCGTCTACGCAACGACCCGTCACAAAGCATTGGCACCGACGGGAATGGCTTGCACCGTCACGTGGTGTGGTTGTCTACTCTACACCCTGCACTAGACCACTGTAGTTGTGAGCGTCCAACATAATAGGAGACACTGGGAATAGAAACACTGTAGGGGATCTAAATTTGTGCGCAAATCTAGCGGCACAGCTGGCTTCAATGGGGATTTTTTGAAGAGTCTGGGAATATATTCTTAGCGACCGATAATTGGACTGAACACTGGTAGTGTTTGCAATATTTTGAGACCACGAGGATCAGTGGAGTTACTGTTTAAAATGGCATAACAGGGTACTTAAAACTCCAGTTTTGTAACACATTTTGTGAAAAAATGTGATCAGTCCTCTTTTAATCATAATTTTACTTAAATTATCACCGGATGGTAACCATCAGACGCAAGCCTCTAAAACAGAGCGTTAACCTTTTTACCATACAAGACTACAAGAGTTGAACACATATGTCTAGGTACACGTGTTCAACTCTACATACTTATCAAAAGGCTATATATTTACTTTAGGACAATTCAAACAATTGGAAATTACATTAACTAGCTGAAAACGGGTCTAATTCGCGCACAAACAATGACTATCAAAATATATAATTTTGACATACCTCGACGTTGTGTGCTACCTTGTTTGTGCGCGAATTAGACCCGTTTTTAGTTAGTTAATATGTTTACTGTTCGCAAAAGTTTAAGAACTTCAATTAGAAATTATAATATAGGTACGTACCTACGTACGAGTGAGGAGCCACTATTGAAAAGAAAAATCTAGGCGCATTAATGTTTTATAAATACATTTTTGTGCATTTCTTTTTCTAATAAACAGTTATAGGTATAGATACCTAGTGTATTCAGATACCTAGTATTTTCAGGAGACACGTGGTGAGTATATTAACAGCCGAAATTAATATTGTATCTCCTATCCAAGATTGTAATCGATCTTGGATTGCTGCCTATCGTTCGATCGATTTCCAATCTGCGTGCCTTTATAAACCAATCCACGGATCGGCTATTGGCACGTTTGACCCTAAAATGGATTGTGATATCAATCCCAGATAGCAAAATTTGGATTGGATTGATTATTAATTTCGGCCGTGAGTCAATCTTCAGTTTGGAGTGGTAGGACGTCTGCATGCAATGTGCCGTTTACCTACTAGACTATAGAAATGCAATCATTGTATATGTTGTCTAGATTAGAAGTGTTACTAGGTAGTTGGTGTTGTTTACCCCTAATTTGTGTATTTGTCTGTTCTATCCGTGTTTAATGTGTAATACCTGTCCTGTTTTATCCTGTAGCAATAAATTAGACAAAATACCACGGCAATAAAGTTACTATAATTCCTTATTTTATCGTAACTTAACATAACGGAATTAACAGGGTTCCGTTTCTGTTATTCGGTTGCGGAACCCAAAAATATTAAAAATATTATAAATATTTTTGTTTTTTTTTTGACACTGACAGTTGTTACCCAGACATAGTATACCTAATTATTTTTCTAGGGTTTTGATAGTAAACAGAAGTTAATTCCATTTCTAAGCCTTAAACTCTGATCAACTACATAAAATGACTAACAAACCAACCCAGAGCAACCAACGAGCGTGCAGTGCCACCCGAGGCTATCCCGAATTCTAGGTGGCACTGCAATTGTAACCTCAACCGCTCATATTCCAACTACAAACCTACACATAAAAAAATAAGAAAAAAAAATAAAATTCCAGACGATGACATTCCATCGCACCGCTGCGCGTCCGTCGCAAAGGACCACTTCTTCGACGACTCCCCCGTGGTGAAGTCGCCGCCGGAGCCGACGCGCGTCAAGTCGCCCGAGCAACTGAACATGCGCTCGCCCGATCCAGTCAACTGGACCGTCCCACTGGACACCGGGAAGACGTTCACTGTCACACAGAACGTGAAAAGCGGTGAGTGCCGCAGCCTGAGCAAGCTGGGTACATGTAGCTAGGCCGGGCTGCGGGCTGGGTGCACGGTTTCCTTCGCGGCCGACGTGTTCTACCAACACGGCCCGAGCGCCGGATGCTAAAGAGTTACGGGTCTAAATGGGGTAGGTTTTTGTTTCTGGCAACATTTTTTCTTTTTTTTTTTAAGTTGTATTCTGTGGATATTTTGCAGTTGAACTTCTTTCATTAGGTACAGATTTTTTTAAATAAGTTTTTTAAACCAACGACGGGATATTTTAAAATCGGTTAAGTTTTTCCAATACAATCAATAAGTTGGTTTCTCCTTATTTACGTAACATTTATAATCGATTAATAAAATTAATCCTGTAGATACATTTGTAATTTTACACTATTTCGACACAACTTTATACCTACCTACTTATAGTTCCAATACTTTCCTTTACTTTTTGTATCATGAAATAAATGGGGCAAACGGTATACCATATTATTATAGATATTTATTTATGTACCAGAATAGCTTTTTAACTTAATTGAAATAAGCTATTAAATTCATAGCCCCTCGTACTTAGACTCTAGCATCGGCAAGTAAATGGAAATTCCATATCGTGCAACCAGTCCCAGGTGTGTGAAAATTTTGTATAACGGAGTATCTTTTTCTTTCCCTAGAAATAAACTTTTTTGATGCACAATAATTTTCAAAATGTTAACTCGCGCTTGGTAATAGGTGTTACAATGTATAAAAATGCTAAACTTCTTTAGACTGGCAATACTTTGCTTATGAATAAGATGCTCTTCAAACTTTTGGTAAATAAATGTTCGTGTAATTTAATTGTATTAGGTGATAAGGGATATAAGTATTTTGAAAGCCAAATAATACCATCACACTCATGGACCATACATAACACAGTAGAATACATCTCATTATTTTTTGAGTCTGGCCACCCACAAGTAATACAGTTGTAGAGCTTGTGCTACACTGACACATACACTCGATCATTGTGCATAGAAAAATAAAATTAAAATTTTAGATCTAGGAACACTCATACATTCATACATTTCACATCTTGTGTTTGTGATCATTGATATTTATTTACAAATCGGTCTATGTCTACAGCTTTAGATAATATTTAAATTATTAATAATTTAATAATAAAAGAATAACGTCATTATATTCATGGCTGAATGTTAGAACCGCCTAGCGTGTTAAAATTAAAAAGCTTAACTGTCACCCAATGTGGACATAGAACGTAATTTTCACGTCATCCGACCATACGATCGCTCATTTTCAGATGAGAGCATTAAGCGCCCTAGCTCAGAGTTTAAGGGTGGCTCCGTGGCCGAAGAGGGCGCCACCGTGAAGCCGGCAGGTACGACGAACACTGCCACCGCCTAGACCATCGACCATACACATCACCAGTGTGACAGACAGCCATGCGACAGTGACCCCTGAGACACCCGTCCAGAGATCACTGGCACATTAGCACGACACACGATTGACACCAGAAAAAAATATATAACCTGTTTTATAATATAATTATATTTAAATAGTTCATGATTAAATTGTGTTATTCCAATAATTGAAATGCTTTTATTTATTTTGACCGTACTCCGCTGAGGCGTCGAACACGTATGTATACACTTGTCTGTGTGTGTCTGTATCGATGTTTGCGTACACTGTCACTGTTTGGCACTTGAATATCTGTTGTTAACCCCATCTCATTATCGTTCACTTCTGCATGCTGCCTGTCTTTCTTCGAGGAGATGCTATTACGGTGTTTGCTTCTATTATCTTCTAGAGTAACGTTTGTTGTGACGCGATGGCATCTTTTCAAGGTTGAATCCGTATGAAGCTAGTTTACCACGGGAACAAGGTTGCAATAATCTGTTGAGAATTATTAATAATTCAGCTACTCATATCATTACGACTTCCCATAATGTTCATAACATAATATAAATTGTTTGCATGATTCCTCCCAAAATGCATCGTTTATGGAAAAAATAGCATGGTTCTAAACTTCTGAAAGATAGTATTTTGTATAAAAAGGTAGCATGTTCAAGTGACTAAAAGGGGTGTGTAGAATTTACTTGCACCTCAATACATTAAATTTTTTGAAAATTAATATTTCATGTAGATAAACTATAGCAACTAGGAGTTTCACAACACTCACTGATTATTATCTTGTTTCATTGTGTAAGTATTTTAAAAATGAGATAGAGTATTTCTACGCCTTGCCATATTATCTTCTACTTTCATTTCTATAGAACGAGTTTTCTAATGTAGCAGTTAAACCTTTATGGGAAAACGTTTATGTGTGCTTTAATTGGTTAAATTCTGTTTTGGGATTTTCAAACACAACATGTTACCTAATTAATTAGTTATTCTCTTTATACAAATATCAAAGTATCTTTAAAAACTGAAGCGTAATTTTAAGCGTAGTAATTACGTTGAATTATACTTAGTTGAAACTCCCAAAACACGACAAGCTTGCTAACAGGCATCTATAAATTGCTAATACTGTTGCAGAAATCGCTCCGATTCACCACCAGCAAATGTCGCCGATACGTTCGATCAAAAAGAGCGAGTCTCCGACTAGCTTGAGCAAGCGCACTGATAAGACTCCTACTACGCCGATCAGCCTCACTCCCATAGACGAGACCAAGGCTCTAGACATGAACAAGCTGAATGGAATGAACGGAGTCAATGGAGTTAACGGTGTCAACAGCAACGAGCTAACCCCCGAAACACCCACTCAGGAACCTTTTAAAGAGAAGGAAGTAGTCAAGAAGTCGACTGAAGCGACTCAGATTGCGCCAGGAGTGGTGGACACCACAGTTGTCAACGAAGCTCCGACAGGACTGACTGCCTCGGAGGTCTTAGACAGAGCTCGCACGAGATTCGACAAGTTCTGGGGCAAGAAAGAGGAGAACGTTTAGTAGAACTGCCGTTAGAAGGCTTTTAATGCAGATTGTGACATAGCTAAAGTCTTTCAGAATTAAACGAATGAAACTCGTGTAATAACATCCGAATATAACATCGAAAAATTTAAGTATAAACTCTACTTTAAAGATTAACACAATTTGCAATTAAAAGTTAACGAGATTAAAACGAAGTAGCAAATTTAAAAGCAGTGATTGAAACTGGAAAAAATAACAAAAAAGCTTCGCTTTATAATGACGACTGTATTATCAATTTTAATTTATTAATTAAAAATACGATCAACTTAATAGTGAATAGGAATGTGGTGGCTTGTGATAAGTATTATTGATTGAGAATGGTAAAATATTGTTTATACTTGTTAAAACTATATCAGTAAAATAATTTCAAGCTGTATGACGCATAGGTTTTATAGTTCTAATCACAATCATTACCTACTTTAAATTAATTATTTTTTTTTAATTCGGGAACATAAAACATCAGTTTCAAATTTAAAAACAGTTTATACAAATTGCTGTCTCAATTAATTTCTAAGTATAAAATATCGTTAAACGTGTAGGTAAATATTATTCATGTTAAATCTATAAACGTTGAAGTTTTGTCACGTAACTCTGAGATATTTTTATGTTCGTTAGCTTTCCGAAATATAAATTAATAAAAATAAATCTTGGGTCGAAACCAGTTACGTTATACGTCGTTAAATGACAGATGCGTTCCTAAGTGCAAGCTATTGTAGTAGTACCTACCTATTTAAAAGATTTTTCTTTGATTAATAATAATTTGTTTGTATTTTGAAAAATGCGTCCTATTATTAATAACCCAGTATGTTAACAAGGGCTAGTATACTCGATACAAATTGAGCCGTCCAAGTCCAATGTAGTGTTTATTGGCAAAATAGTTATTTTTCACAAAGCTCTTCGCAGTTTCTGAACGCACCGCACCTGTATAATTTATTTTGGCGGGAAAGTAAACATTCACGAATTTCACGAACCAATCGCCGACTCGTAAAACTTTTTACGGTAAAACAGTTAATTCAGATAATGGAGCTATCACTACAATCCTGTCGCATTTGTTTATCTGAATCGGAATTCAACGTGTCTCTGTTCGGGGGCTACTGTCGAAGAACTAACATGGTCGACAAAGTCCTCGTATGCTTGAAATTAGTCATTGAAGAAGTCGACACATTGAACACGATCTGCTACAAATGTGCAGAGAACATCGAAAGGTACTACAATTTTATTATGTTCGTGAGGAAATCTCAGACGAAGTTGGCCGACCCGCGGCCTATTGTAGATTCCTCCGTCAACCGACGCCACGTGACGTCATACGTTCGCGAACAAATATTCGACGCCGACTACACGTTTTCGTTCCTCGAAACTCCCGAGGAGAAAAATGAGCCTAAGCCCTCTAGTCCGTTCTTTTCTTACTTTTCGCCGCCTCCGCCGAAAGTGCTGAAGAGAGTGAGCGAACAAATTTGGAAGACGCCAAGGGATCTTGAGAAACGGGAGTTGAAACCCGATGATAAGTTTGGGCAGAAGGAGAGATCGCGGCGGCACTCGCGGGACCTGTTTGAGTCTCAGTCGCAGGACATGGAAGACCCCGAGGCTAGGTCTGTGAACTGGAAGCTCACTCCTGATGATAATATCCTTAAACGAGTGAGGGAAAAGTGTTTTGGACGGTCCGATTTTTAATTTGCTAAAGTAATTTGACTACGGTAAACGCTATTTAGGTTCATGTACGAAACCTATACTAGTTCAGTGCGATTTGTACTTTACCAGTTGACACATCTCATGGTTGGGGACTGTCAAATCATTTTTTACACAAAAATGTACTTGACAAGCTTGCAATATCTCGATTTTAAACATGCATAATTTTTTTATCATTTTCCGTTGTTAAGTTTTGTTATTTCATTTATTGATAATGTTAAACTATGATGATTTTAATATCCGTAGAGACAGGGTAAATTAGAAAATGGTTTTGTAATAGATGTGAACACCTGGGGTTACGGAGTTTTAAGTTTATATTAATGTTAATAGGGGAGTTACCATCGGTTTTGGTGTAGACGCCATTTCGAGTTGAATAACTTCATTTTTCAGACGTCTCGCTACTCCGATTTGTCATTCTCGGAGACTCGTAAATGATGGTAAACCCCCTGGTTCTTATTAAACTTCTAACCTGATTTGTATTATAATCTAATTCAATGCGAAACTAGCGGAATTTTTATCAAATTACAATTCGGCGAAAGTCGAGTTGCGGCAAGCCAAGTGCCTTCTTTAATTGCCTCGCCTCCTTTGACCCTGAGCACCTATTGTCGGATCCGTGGCTAAAACAAACGAATAGTTTAAAAACTAATGTCTGGATAATAACACGGATCTCACAATAGGGCCTCATTTCCAACAAACCTTTAACACATAACGTAGGAATAAACAAGAGAACGAAACTCGATCGACATGTGTTTGAAAGCATCTCGTAGTTACAAATTGTGTAGTGTATTTTTAAAGTGCATTTTTTGTTTAGTTCCTATCAAAGTCCATCTGACATCCTTCCATAAGTTAGTTAGTTCGTTTGATTGAGAGATTCGATGTTATTTTTTAAGCTTTTTAACCTTGTTTTAGTTCACCAAGTATTTCATCTGAAGATCCGTCTAATTTTAGGTGCCGATGGGTCCTAAGAGTAGATTTTATACAATAATTAGGTACTATTGATACGAACGAAAAGCGTAAAACCAAAAGCGTATATAGAATGTAAGGATCTCTTGTGTCTAAAGTTAACGATTTTTACGACTTGATCCATGTAGAACTAAGAGTTGTTGACTTTTAGATGCTACATGATTCTTTAACGTATATTTAAAGCTAACCAGATTCCATCCTACCCTCAATTTTATTAGGCCTATACAATACTTGGTGGACTATTGCAGGGTTGGTTTATCTGTATTTTAGAACTGTACTGAATATATATTGTATGTTAGGAATGGTAAATGTCTGGTAACTACATAATCCGTATATAACTTGTCTTTCTGAGGGCTTATATCTTGTATCTTGAAAATACAAAAAAATGTTTCAATGTAAATCTGGACGTAGTTCGATTTTAAGTTCCCAATTTCTTTAGCGACGCACAAAAAATCAGTTGTTCGGATATAAGCCCTTCCAGATTGAATTGATAGAAATAGTTATCCTCCATAGTTGATAATTATAACATTTTTAGCTTTGCTACGGGTTTATAATAGCGTGTGTTAATTTTCAGTTGTTACATCAAAATGGACACCTTAATAAAATTTGAAAAAGTTTTGGACTTTATTTTTACACGCAGTGATGCTTCTACCTACAATGAATATAACAACTCTCGAAAATTTAGTCTCTCGTTTACTAGTTTGACCAGCGGGACATAAAAAAGTTGATATTATTTGTAATATTTATAAGTACAATCTTTGTACACAGTTCAACAATAAATATTTCCTGATTCTGGTATGTATTATTATACTTTATTACTAATAAATAGGAAAGACACGAGTTCGTAGATAAATGACCTATTCGCAAAATGACTCCAATGCGTTTTTGGACCTATTTGCGGTATACCTTATTCTGAAAATGCCCTATTCGCCCTATTCTATTAAGAACTTATTCGTACAAAACTTATTAACCGAAGGATAATTATGTTAATTATGGCTATGCCCTATGCAACGCAAACGTCTTGTACTTTTAATATTGTACAGGGCATTAAAAAGTAATCTGTGGTTGTATTAAAAAATCAATAAAGTTACCAAGTTTTGAGCAATGTAATACCTACATATTTATTTGACTGTAGTAAAATTTTTTATTCATTTTACCATTATTTTGTTCTAAAAAGTTGTGACTGATTATTTAACATTAATCTACTTCAAATCAATAAAATTAAGTACTTAACATATTATACTATTTCATTTAAAAAAATACTAGTAAGTACCTACATTCATAACTTTTTAATAAATAAAAAAAACAGCACAAACAGTTAATTCATGACTTTATATTATCGATATCAATTCGTAGGTACATATTATAATATAGTATTAATTATCATCCTAGAGAAAATAATTCCCTCGCTTACTATAAACACTTTTATTTATAAATCACATTTAATAGTTTAAACTCTAGGTTTTTATTATTTAAACTGCAGTACATTTTATGGCAGGCTACACAAATACATCGAGATTTATTTAAAAGTGAAAAATAATGCTAGTATTAAGACGCTACGATGCGGACATTGACGCACCACGATTGCTTGACCATTTATTTATTATGCTCGGGGAAAACCTGGGGGCTTACCATGACGTCTTATTGCGATCCAAATACTAAGTAGGTAGGTACCTTATGTCGTAGTATTGTAGCTATAGTATTTAATAATGACTGTACCGTTTCCGCCCAATATGGAACCCGTCCAAAATGGAATCCGTCCTATATGGAATCCGTTCAAGATGGAATCCGTCCTAAATGGCCAGAGCGCAATTGAGGACCTAAACAGAATCGTTTTACTACTTATTCGTACAATGACGTCTTTTTGTGATATCATATAAATAAAATAAAAAATAAAATATCTCGACGCTCAATTTAGATTGATTTTAAATCTAAAGGGATTAACGTCTACCTAAATGATACCGAAAGCCATGTATTACTATTATTTGAAGTGAAACGATTCTGTTTAGGTCCTCAATTGGATCGCAATAAGACGTCATGGTAAGCCCCCTATGCTATCGCAAACTAACATACGATAAAGAAGCCCATAATATATAGGCGAAGCTCTTCGTTGATATCGTCAGTTGGTACATTTGCTGTTCACCGATGACAATGCGTTACAGGACCTAACATTTTCATGAGCTACAATAATTTAATATCAAATACATTACGCTTCGTTCTACATTATCTATAGGAGGGTTTGTTTAAGCTATTTAGGGATGCCACAAATGACAGCAGTTAAAATCGAACGCAGTGACTTTTCAGTCTTTAGCGTTGTTTTAATTAAACCTCCTAGTGTCTGTTTGTCTCAAGTCCTGTTGCCAAGCACTTCGACATTCATGTTTAAGAATAAGCAAAATAAAGGTCATGGTCCCAAAACAAGTTTCTTTTTCTGTTATTATACTGAAAGTAATCTACGCAAAGTTCATTATTGCATGTTTTGGTCGACAGATGGCGTTTTATTCAACCTCGAATTAATCAAAAATGAAGGGTAATTTTCAACTGTTTACCCTGTATTACCATGCACAAAATATAATTAATTTATACTAAAAATAATTAATTAATGTGTATTGATAACGTGTTTACCTTACGTTACAATACAACAATGTTTAATGTAATTTAAATAAATCCAAATATTTGACAAGTTCTGCATTCAAATTAAAAGTATGTAGGACGTATTTCACAACTTTCTGTTAAACTTTATCTGTCAAATAAGCGTTTCATTAAATTTAATGTAAATGATTGTTCGGTGTTCGTCACTTCAAAATTATTGTTGTTGTTAACACATAGCGTTTATCAGAAAGTTGTAAATAAGGCCTTAATATAATAATAAGTCACTTTTATCATTCTTACAAACATACAAGAATGGGTAAGCGACGTACAGTGAAAATTACAATACAATTTTACACCAAGTAAAACTATTGATAAACTCAGTAAGCAAATTACTGACAAGAAATATGAACGCATGGAATGTTTTTGAATTTACATATAATTACACATTTATAGCCAAATGTTTGTACAATAGGTGAATTAGCAAATTGCGTTACAAGTCGAAAATTACATTTGAACACTTTCATTCGCTAATATTACTCGGTACGCCTGCGACACCTATCAAAAATACTTTTGATAATTTGGTAATACTAATTAGCTTTAACAATGAAGAACCATTAACAATAACGAAAACCGATTTAAGGAAGACAAATTTAAAAGGAAACGAAAAGGACAACAATAAGGAAAAATCAAATTATGAAGTCGCTAATCTACTTTTACGGCGACTATAACGTAACGAAACGAAATAATAGTAGAGCTCTGCTTTTCATTCGGTTTTGTTCACAAAAGATTTAGCAAGCATTTTTATGGCACGATGTTAAATGGAATGTTTAGTGATTTCGTTCTGTCGATGTTAGAGAAAAATATATCATAAATTCGTTATTTCGTATCTTATATAACTTAACATATTAATCGATTCGGGTTAAAAAAAAAACAATAATAAGAAAACTTAATAAAAAAATACATAAGAGTTAGTAAAGGAAGAAAAAAACTTTACGGTAATGTCAGTTACGGATTTATTTATACCCTTTTTTGCAACCTCCGAGTAACTAGTGTGCTGTTACGTATAAAATACTTGGAGGTTGTACAACACGGGCTTCCATTCTAAAGCCAGACAGACAGCGAAGTTTCATAACATCGTTTGCAACTAGCTAATCCCTACGGGTTCTCCCGCGAACAATGATGCCATAGAAACACGGAACACAGGCAAGATTGGAAGTGACTTAACTAGACATGTATACGAACCGTTGTCGCCAAAAATATTGAAAGTGATTGTCTCAATAAATGTTTATAAGACAGCTGCCGTTTATTTGAAACTGTGCCTTATGTGTTAACCGATATTATGCTTCATTTCAATGGGCTCTAAAACTACATATCTGCCACACAATGAAAAATACCTTATTTTCCATTGCGTGGCAGACGTAGAGCATGACATAGTATGATAGCAAAACTGACGTTGGTTTTGAACTACAAGTCATACGTTTGGCACGCGTGCCCCGCCCACTTTTCACTTCCACCTGTTTCTCTCTTTCGTGCATAGAACAGTACCATTTTCCGGGACAAAAAGTATCCTTTACTATTCCGGGATAGTGTTCCAATATAAACAAAGTTTCATCAAACTCCGTGCAGCCTTTTCAGGGGCGGGTTACACGCACACGTAATGTATACTTTTGCATTTATAATATGAGTTACGAGTTACTTGCTTCACCATCTGTTCAGTTCTTTATGTCGTTCCAAAATAACATGACACGACCATGTTTACGATAAAAGCTACACAGAAAAATCTTATTCTCAAAAATATTGCAATAAAATACAACTAAAAAGCATACCATTTAAAATATATCACAAAAATACCGTCGCTACAGACGTATCGAAACGTGTTCAAAACAACTAAAAACTAAAACATTTATTAAACTAACAATCTATAATGAGATTTAGTTACAAAAGACATTAGAATGCTTGTCAAAAAAAATGACACATCGAGAAGAAAAACTAAATCGCCAGTTATTCTACAACCACTTAAATTATAGAGTAAAAAACTATAGACGAGGTCTGTAAAAACGGCGTGGTTAATTATGCGTGTGACAGTTTTCAAGGAAACAAATGACGTTATAAGGAACATTCATAATCATTAAGCCAGCTCATAAAATACAAATATAACTTAATACACATCGGCGGTTTTATCGATAAGGAGCGATTGCATTCAGACATGTGCTTTAGGTCGAAACTGCTGTAAATCAGTTACTTTTAGTAGTTCTAACTGCACATCGGCAAATGTAATACTAAATCGTTAATTTATTCACAGTGTAAACTAGAAATATATTGAATAGTGCTATTTCCACGAATAAAGTGTTTTTTCAAGTTATTAAATTTTGATATTGGTTTGTACGCGAATTAGTCCCATTCTTGGGTACTAAATAGACTGGTTTTAACTTCCCGATGTGCCAAATTTTCGCCGCGCACCTCAGTACAGTGTGCAAAGACTCGTTCAAAATAACAGCAACAAACACTATACGGACTAAACTTGACTCTGGCAAATGCATCAGAAGTGCGATGCCAAAATCCTCGAATGAGGAGAAAGAAAAAAAACACGTTATTAGGGCCCTTAATCGCTGTGCCACTTGCAGCAACCGTGTGACGTCACAACGTGCTGTATCTTCATCGACGTTATGCTGAGTTGGGACCATTTTATGTATTTTAAAAACACATTAAAAAAATTTTTTTTGTCAGTTTATTTTGTTATTCTACTTATTGGTGATTCTCAAAATGTCATACTGAATAAGATTCTAGAAAGATGGTACGGTGAATGGCAATAGCGAACAAGGGCCCAGCTATTGGCCTCCACACTTAATACTGAAAAAGCGCTAGTTACATCAAAAAACGTTCAGCTCTAAAGCTAGGGACAGTCGAAAAGCTTACAGCGACAATTTATAGATACAAATTGTTTACAACTATATTTACTCACACACAACACCCAACAATTACATAATTAGGACTACGTAGTCTGTGATGGACTACACTAAGGATTTCTCGAAGGTTATTCGTTTATTTTAACCGGTTGTCCCGAAAGAAGTCACGTGATTATGAATTACACAAATCAATCATTCGAGTCATGTTCATACAAAAAATCCGATAGTAAAAAGTACCTACTTGTAAGTTTTTCTCAAAGTAGACAATTTCACGGACATTTCTAATGTTTCTTTCCATAAAAACTTCATTCTGCCTATTAGGATAACTTTAAAGCGGAAAATAGCCGAATCGGTTGAGTCGTTCTCAAGTAATGCGCATGCCAATCAACTGCATTGGTTTTTATTTCTACCTATAGATTACAAATGACCGAACATTGGTGGAACTGAGCTATTCAAATATAGACTTTATCTCATTCTACTTGTTACTATGTTAGATTGGATACAGCACTAATTTGGATCTTGGTTAAATTGTATGAACGTTTATATTATATTAGATGGTAATAACACCCTTAGTTCCGCCTGGCGGAGTGTAACTTTTTCTGTGTTCACTAAATGATATCTGTAATGTTTAATTCGCTTCATATTATATATGTCTGTGCATCGTTAAGGCTTAAAATGCCTTGTCGTTTTGGATAGTGTAAAATCCATACTATAGTTCATCAAAGACAATAAATAACTCTCATGATGTTCACAAATGTTTATAAAAAATTGTGAAAATATCGAAATGTTTTCTAACCAAACATTTTAATGCAAATTTTTATGACGGTCTGAAAACACTTGTAAACATTGCGAGAGCCTTTGAATGACTAAGCTTATAAATTAGACGATTTTTTGTAAAATTTATAAGACAAAGTTTGAAAATATGGATTTGATAATGAATCAAAAGCCAGTTCATTAGGAGTATTTTTGTATGATGGTTTAAACAGCTTTCAAATATTTTTGTTATTTTATTTCATATACTTTTGAATAGCGACATCTAGTGGACAAAAATAAATTTGACGCAACTAATTATCCCCGATTCTGATCATAACGAAATTCTCAGAATAGGAAATAATTAGTTACTCAAGTCAAGTATATTTTTATCATGTTATCATTTTTTTAATCATGTTCTTTGAAACTAATTATTTTTTACGTGAAAATTAACATACACCTAAATTCTTCTATGGTGTTTGGTTCAAAATCAAATCCTCTTAGATATAACATGTACAATTATATAGAACACGATAAAAATACGAGTAGATAAAAATATATCCTATTCGTTTCGACTCACTTGCCTTAGATATATGCCTCTCTTTCACCTCCTTTCGTAGTTTAGGTTTCCAATCGCGCCTATTCCGTTGTTACGAACTAAACTAAATCTTAATTTGATATCTCTGAAGTTATAGCCATCCCTTTTGTTTTCATAAAATTGAAGTGAGACAAAATACCATTTGACAGGACTAAACTAAAATTTATTTTGGTTTGTAACAACACAGTAAGCACCAGTGTCGAACTGAAGCCAGTGTGCCTAGTGCGAGTATTGACAATTTATTTACGCGCTCGGTCCGTTTGGCGTAAACTTGAAATTGCATGGAATAAGAGCAGCGCCATCTAGTGACTGATTCACTGACGCTAGATGGCGCTGCTCTTATCCCATACAATTTCAAGTTTACGCCAAACGGACCGAGCGCGTAAATAAATTGTCAAAACTCGCACTAGGCACACTGAATGAAAATATCGACAATGCTTTTTCTTCCTACTTTGAGGATTATAGTAGGTACTTTGGTATTTACTATACCGTAACAGTAAAGAAATATTAGAAAAGTCTTTATTTAGACTGTCTAGTTAAGAACAATCTAGGCAAATATTGAAAATTCATTTGTCAATTGAAAACACTACTACACTTGCACTTAGTTCACTAACGATTGAGTTCCTGAATCAAATTCATTTAGTTCGGCGAATCTTCTGGTAAGAAACAAGTTCATTTGACAATCGAAAAAACTATGCTCAGTCCATTGAGACACTTGGAGTCTAGTTCACTGATTATTTAGTTCAGTTCATCTCTATAATTGAACACTTATGAATCTGAATATTGGAAACGATAATCTTTAATCTATAGACCATCAATTTAACTATAACCACTCACTTTAGCTTAGTTCTCTAATGATTTAGCTCTGCAAATCATTCCAACTAATGAAACATTTACTGCAGTCAATGTCATTGTAGTAAATCACTCACTTGCGTTTAGTTCGCTGTTATTTTAGTTCGAAGTTTATTGGTGATTTAGTTCTAGTTCACTTTTCGCCCGAGGACGAGCTGGACGCCCTCCCGCGGCCTTTCTTGGACTTTTTTTCGTCTTCTTTGTCCGCGGTTTTCTCTATGACCGGTTCCGGTTTAGGCGGTTGCTGCGCCGCCGGTTGCTGGTTGCCGCTCTGCGTAACAAAGGTTGGGAAGTTAGGATTGTGCGTAACGTGACACATAATTTGTATTTGTATTTGTATTTTTAAAGAACGTAGTCCCACACTAGGATTGCTCCTGTATCGTGGGTACCGCTTACAGACATATAATTTCACATACACATCACACCCAGACCAGAAACTAATATTTGTGGATCGCACAAATATTTGTCCCCGGCGGGAATCGAACCCGCAACCCCTAGCGCAGCAGCCCGATTGCTCAGCCACTACGCCAAACGAGCCGCCGATAATGTGGGTGCGTAAGCTCTTTCAGTGAACGAAAGCATCGTGAGGAAACTCACGCGCCCAGGACACATCGCTCGTAGAACTGACTACCGATGCGGAAGAAAGGTTCTAGAGTGGCGACCACGGACTGGAAGACGCAGTGTAGGTAGCCCTCCCACTAGATGCGCCGACAACATCAAAAGAGTCGCAGGCAACCGGTGGATGCAAGTGGCAAATTGTGATTCGGTGCGGCGGTCTAAGGGGGAGGCCTATGTTCAGCAGGGGACTTCTTCAGGCCGATGATGATGATGATGAGGATGAGGAACCCCTCGTACCTTCTTCTTCTGCTTGTCGTGGCGCCGGGGCGCGCGGTCGTCCTCGTCCCGCTTGCGGCCCATGACGCCCAGCAGCTTGCTGACCATGCTGCTGCCGCGCGCCCGCTCCGCCGCGCCGCCCGCCTCCGCCTCGGGGGACTGACACACACTCCACTTAGTAACATACGGTCAATACACGCACCTATGCTTTCCTAGGTTCATTATTAAAAACATATTATTATGCCTTGTTTCAAAATAATGGGTAAACACATACACATTTACAACGCTAAAGGTTCATTATTAAATGACAATATCCACTTGACGGGTGAACATTATTGAGATTTGATTTTAATAGAGACTGTGCATCTTTAGTAAGTATATTTGATCGAAGATGACAGACATCGATACATGACAGCACGACACGTGCTCTGTACGGCAATGGATCATTAGATGACCGTTTCAAGATCCTCGGTGGTAAACTCAAGTGCTCTCCTGGCTTCTTCATACTTAATGTAACCTTTTTTAAACAGCGGAAGTCAATGTAACCTTTTTTAAATAGCGGAACAAAATAGCGGAAAATAAGTTTTACTTCAATCGCGAGTAAAGGCACAGAATAATAACTAGTAAAGGTTACACGCACACACTTTTTTAATTTATATTTCGTAGGCTTCTGACCAATGTCACTTGGTCTTAAGTGACGTTGTGGGCGAAGATGGTGAAGATGCCCAGCTCATAATGGAAACTGGAATGGAAATGGAAACCACCGATAGGAGTCAAGCGACATTGACGGTAGTGCCACTACCAAGGTTTATAACGATGTTTTTTATCATCGGGAGCTCAAGCTCAGTTGCGGTCAGCTAGACAGTTTTCGAACCTACACCATGCGGCATGTAATCCGAAAACGGAACCAGCTAAGCTATCATCGCCTCATTTGCACCAATCTTAGATCATCCTAAAGCTTCCGACTCACTTTGTTTGCATCAACCGACTCCTGCCTCTTCAGCCCCTCTAACTTCTTCACGGATTCGCTTCTCTTCGCTTCTTTCTCCTGCTTCTTCTCCGCCTTCTCCTGCTTCTTGGCTTCCTTGTCCTGCTGCTTGTCCGACCTCTTCACAGAGCCGGCGCGCTCCATCACTTTCTCCACCTGGTTGAATAAAACATGCTTTTTGTAGTCTATACTTAATAATTATAAAGAGGTAAGATTTGATTCTTTGCTTGTTTGTTTGCATTGAATAGGCTCCGAAACTACTGAACCGATTTGAAAAGTTATTTCACTGTTGGGAAGCTACACTGTCCCCGGGTGACATAGGCTACTTTTTATCCAGCAAAAATTTACGGTTCCCGCGGGATAGCGGTTAATGCGGGTGAAACCGCGAGGCGCTTCTCGTATGTAATACAGTGCAGGTACACTCTCTCGCTCTTTCACTCTCTCTCTTTCGATTTATCTATCTCCCTCTCGTCTATATTTCTAAAAGAGCCGCATCACCATCAATGTACTGTTAGTCTGTCAGAAGTTCTGCTGTCTACCTTCCATCTCCATCATCAGATCAGCATACTGTCGCCACATTTTTGTATTATCATTGGAACTTCTCATACATGAACTACTGAATTCAGGAAGCTCCATACTAACCCAGTCATAAGAAACTATTTTTTTTTATTATATTTAACTCACTTTAGATTTCTCCTCCACTTTAACATCTGGCACCTTCACTTCTTCTTTCTCCTTCTTGACCGACTCCACTTTCTTTATCGAGTCCTGCTTCTTCAGCTCCGGCTTCTTGGTCTTCTTCTCTTCCTCTTTGCAGTCCTTCTTCTTGGAGTCCTCTTCTTTGGGGCTCGAGTCGGACTTCTTGCGCGCTTTGGGCTGAGTTTCGATTGGCGCGTCTTGCGGTTTGATCGCCTTCGTCTTGTCCTCGAGCGGTAGACTCGTATCCAGACTGGTTCTGCTATCGTCTACGGAAATAGCAGTTAGTTTTACAAGGGACGAAAACGACTCAGTCATACTCGATGTTTTGCCTCACGAGCGTAGCGAGTGTGGCATAGAATGATTATGAGCGAGTCGTTTGAGATCCGCGTAAAACACAACAATTTTCACATCGAGACAGCGAGAAATTAAATAAGTAGGTGTACAATTAAAAAACGCTAAGAATATATATAACAAGTAAGCAGTCACGTACAGGGGTAGATCGTGGGACAAAGTTAAACGTAATCTATTGTGAGCTAAGGTTGTCAAAGAATCTGTATAATTTCAATGAAATATAATGATTTTAAATGAATGTAAGCTCCCTACAGTTCCATTTAACGCTAGTGTCGTTACTGCAAGCGTGGGTTAATTGCCACAGATTTAGCGATCGTTATGTAGCGACGACATGTACAGATAGCCGGTCCAGGATTCGAACATAAGTCCTGTGGCGTAAAAAACAACTCACTTACCCATATAGATCTCCCGCGAGGTATCCAGCACGGAGGTCCCGGCGGAGGTCCCCGCGGAGGTCCCCGCGGAGGTCTCCGCGTAGGACTCGTCCGACAGCGACAGCGACGCGAACGACGCCGTCGCGTTGTACGCACACTTGTCCAGGCTCGGTTTGGGCGACGAAGTGAATATGTTCGGCGTGGATTGCTTGGCCGGTGTTCTGGAAGAATGTTTGTTCGCTTGTTACGTGTGGGTTGTTTAGGATTCCGTACCCAAAGGGTAAAACGGTACCCTATTACTAAAACTCCGTTGTTCGCTCGTCTGTCTGTGTGTCTGTTCGTCCGTCTTTCATCAGGCTGTATCTTATGAATCGTAATAGTTAGACATTTGAAATTTTCGCAGATGATGCATTTCTGTTGCCACTACACACAACAACAAATACTAACAAACATAATTAAATAAATATTGAACGAGGCTCCCATAACGCTTTGGATAACATACGGTATATCTTTATGAATTGTAGCCTATATGTGTTATTCTGATATGTAACCTAAATTATTGCGAAGTTTCATCAAAAATCATTCAATAGTTTTTGCGTTAAAGAGCAACAAACATACACATCCATGCTCACAAACTTTCACATTTATTAGGAATGATGTATGGATTTGTGGTGTATGGATTGTATGGATTGTATGTGATGTATAGATTGGATTATTAGGATTAAAGGTATGATGGTATGGAACCGACCTGGCGTGCAGGCGCTGGGCGTGGTGCGTGGGGGAGTCCCGCTCCTCGGCGATGCGGGGCAGCGGCGCGGGGGCCTCGTCCTTGTCGGGGGGCGGCGGCGTGGGCGGCGCGGGGGCGGGGGCGCGCCACGCGGCGCCGCGCCGCCCCGCCGGCGCCGCCCCCGCGCCCCCGCAGCACAGCGGGGAGATGGAGCACTTGGCCTCCGCCGAGCGCGGGTGCAGTCTACAGGATACATCACTAGCATTCATATCGTGATAGAGTTTCAGGGTGCTGTCTTCTCTAACGGCCGTATTTGGAAGCATTAATAGGACCGTATTAATAAAACAAACTTAGCTCTCAGAGCTATCTTCAGTGTGCACTTGCTCTTTCGTTCTAATTAATATATACATCTTAAGTTGTAGATTAGGAACAGAAACTTACATGATATTTGGCAAATTAATAAATGACACTCAGCTGTTAAGTGATATCCGATTATGACACAATTGACACATACAAGACAGTATCTAGTAGCCAGTGCTACATCTCAATATCCATTTTTTAAATAGCAACGATTTTGAAGATGTAGATTACATTTTGAGTGTGGACCAGCTGATAGCACACTTGGTAGCGCTAATGAGGTTCATTTATTAATACGGGCCGTAGAGTCAACGGAGTTTCCTTTCCCTGTCCGAGGTTCAATATTGGACCAATGTTTGAAAGAAAAACATCCTTTTTCAAACTCCAATCATAATTATAATTATATTTTGTTTTATTTTATGGTTTTATTAATTTGCTAATTAGATTGAAGTGTTTGACTTGTAAAAGTGCAATTTTATTGCCTATTTACAATAAATGATTTGACTGTGACTTAAAGTCTTGGAGTGCACTAAAGAGTTGTTATCTAAATCCTGCTATTTTGCCCCATTAAAAATGTATTTTCTCCTATTGAGTAACACTCAAAATAATGGAAATACTTCATAACCATTATCTAGATTACAACGACTACTAGATTACAACAATTACTATAATTTACAACAACTACTACTAGCCTACTAAACCTAAACACTTTTATATTGTACCTTCTGCTTTTTATAGTAACTAGGTATTTAAGGTTAACAAAAATAACTATAAAAACACTTAAATTAATTGAAAATGAAAAATCACAAATACAGCAGTTGCAGCCAAATGAAAATGAACTTGCAATTAAAAAAGCACATAAAGCACAAAAAACGAATAAAGGCACAATTTAATTTCAATTTATCACATCTAAAACAAAACCTAAAATATAATTACTATAGTCGTTATTCTCATCTTTGTTTGAAGTCTTAAAAATACAAGATGTCAAATTATATCAAACGTTTGTTGCCCATAATTCCGTCTAAGATAAGGCTGAGTAATTTAATGTCAAAGATCCCATCGGGCCTAAGTAGTCAAGGTCCCTCAGGCCGGTGTTAAGTCAAAGGTCTCTTCGGGCCTTAGTAAAGTCAAAAGATCACTACAGGCCAGAGCAAAATCAAAATTCCGTCAGACCAGAGCAAAGTAAGGGTCCCCCGAGGCCTGCGCAGTCACGTAGTCGGCTCGAGCAGTATGTAGGTACCTAAAAGTTCTTATGGTAGGGGAGCCCAAGCGGGGATTTCGGGATTTACTAAAGCGCGGCAGATTAATATACAGGGGGATACCTTGTACCCGGTTAAGTACCTCCACAAAACATGAGGCCCATATATAAGGCCGCCCGTGAAGGATACAGGATCAGATTAGTAAAAAAAAATTGACCATCAGAAATTCTCGAGCGCGTCAGATTAAGGTAGGGTGAGTTAATTACATCCTAAAAAGTGTATATTCCACTAATCTGACAATTTGAGAGTGACGTAAAAAAAGGGGAGGGCAACAAAGTTGTAAAAAAAAAACGTCATCTCGACATTCTCGAGCGTAGCTAAATTTTTTTTTATTTTGAAGGAAATAATTCAAGAATAATGAAAAATATATAATCTGACGATTTCCGCAAGCCGAAATAACAAAAATTCGTCGATAAAGTTAAATGCGTGCAGCTGCGTGATGCCTACATTTCCTTCTCCGCGTTTCTATTCCTCTCTCACTCTTTCTCTATCTATTACTCTCTCACTCCGTCCCCACTCTGGTTTCTGTTGCCATGACGCCTGCCTGTTTTTTTGCTATTTTAATATTATTTGTGTGAGTTAAAGTTTATAAATATTTAATATGAGTGATATTAATTTGAAATGTGTATTTTGTGGTGAAAGTACCTTACAAAAAACAATTAAATGTACGGTAGAAACATTAAAAAAATGTGTAAATATTTTGGAATATCGTCGGAGCAAGCCGGTTATCCGAAAGTCACATAAATTATATTTTGAGCTCAAAAATGTCATAAGTACAATTTCAAGCGCCCAGGAATGGAATTAGCGGGAAGTTGCAGGCATAGCTTTTAAAGTGAACCGTTTTTCTAATTTTTTTTTGTCAGATCAGGCGAATCCCTCTAGATAATCGTCAGATTATGAGACAGTACGTTTAGAACATAAAGATGAACCATATATATCTTAATCTGACGCGCTTGAGTATTTCAAAATGGCGATTTTTTTTGCACATTATGAAAATGGCCGCGAGTTTGCGTCCCATCGAAATCGTCAGATTAGTGAATGAGAGCTTTTTTGTGGTGTAGTTAACACTCCCTTAGAAAATCTGACGCGCTCGATAATTTTTTTTTTTTTCAATTTCAACCCTTAAATACAACCACCCGCATCATGCAAACGATCAGATTAACATACGTACATTATTAAAAATACGTAGGGCATTGATGCTATCAATATCTGATGCGCTCGAGGATGTCTATGCAACAGTTTTTTTTACATATTTAAAAATCTATAGCCGCTTCCCCCACCGATGTAAAGGTATATATCATATAACATTTTTTTCTTCTTATCATCTAAGCTTTGCATCCCAATAGGTCTCTACGACGCTCGAGTAAATCCCCATTTAGCCTCGTGGGCTTGTATACTTAGAAGTATATCAAAATTATATATAAGTTAGTGTGCAAATTATAAACGTTTAAATTCTAATTAGCATGTATTCTAATGAACATGTAGGTACCTGTCCGGGGACAGCGCGCGGCGCAGCAAGGGCGAGGCGGGGTCGCGCCGCGGCCAGGGCCGGCGCGAGGCGCACTCGCGGGCCGCCAGCGGGGACGGGCTCCGGGCCTCCACGCGGCTGCGGGGGGAGTTAGTCACAGGGGGCGAGCGGCCAAATGTGCACTTTACTTTCGACCCGGTGCGAATAGGCATTCCAAAAAACCGGTACACAAAATTTAAGGGCGCAAATGAGTTGAATACTGGCATTACCCTTATGTTATTCTAAAAATGATTTGCTGTTCATTTTCAGTTTCATTATTTTTATTTAATATATTTTTATATTCATTATGTCAATTACGGCAAAACTGTCACTTGTAAAACGGTTCAACGAAAAGCCCCAGAGATGGCGCTGTAATAAAGTAGTGACAAAAAACGATCATACAAGATTTAAACGGTTTTTCAATACAGACTAACTGTTTTCTAGCTCACACACGTCATTTGTATTTGTCTGGAAAATTATAGACTCCATACAAGATGTATTATCTGTCTGTCTGAATGAGTTTTTGGTAACTAATAGCACAATTTCGCCTCTCGCTACCGCACACAAAAGCATAATGGTCACATGTGTACATATAGTTATGTTACATTACAAAATGAGATGACGTATATGTATATACAACAGCACATTGTATATGGAACATTTATGTGAGGACCGATATCGGAATTTAACGAAATTAATGAAGATTTTAATGAAAGGTATAATTTAATATGTATATTTTTAAAGTCCTGAAAGTTCCGGGCAGTTTGTAGGCCTGACGGTCGTAGGTACCTGGAGGTAGCAGTATTTGGCGGCAGGTAGCTACCGGGGCCAGTTGGAACCACGAGCAGTTTAGCACCAGGGGGCCTTAGGTACACGGGAGCAGTAGGTAGTAGGGGGTAGTAGGTACTAGGGGGCAGTCGATACCTACGAGCAGTTGGTACTTGGGTAGTAGCCACCGGGACAGTAGGTACCAGGGGGCAGTAGGTAACTAGGAGCAGGTGGTACTTGTGGACAGTAGCCGCCAGGGCCAGTAGGTACCATGAGGCAGTAGGTACGTAGGGGCAGCTGGTACTTGTGGGCAGTAGCCACCGGGGGCAGTAGGTACCTGGTGGGCGAGGCGGGCTGCGGCTGCGGCGAGGGCGAGGGCGTGCGCGCCAGCGGCGACAGCGGCATGTGCTGCAGCGACGCGCGCCGCACCTCCGCGCCGCCCGCCCCCAGCTTGTGGGCAGTAGCCACCGGGGGCAGTAGGTACCTGGTGGGCGAGGCGGGCTGCGGCTGCGGCGAGGGCGAGGGCGTGCGCGCCAGCGGCGACAGCGGCATGTGCTGCAGCGACGCGCGCCGCACCTCCGCGCCGCCCGCCCCCAGCTTGTGGGCAGTAGCCACCGGGGGCAGTAGGTACCTGGTGGGCGAGGCGGGCTGCGGCTGCGGCGAGGGCGAGGGCGTGCGCGCCAGCGGCGACAGCGGCATGTGCTGCAGCGACGCGCGCCGCACCTCCGCGCCGCCCGCCACCAGCTTGTGCTTCAGCCCGTGCAGAGACGACGGGCTGGGGGGAGGGGGGAGGAGGGCGTCACCTCATGTCGACTATCACGTGATAGGAAACATGAATTTCAATACTATTGTCTATAATTGAGCTACGCGACGGGTTTACGTTGCCGACAGATCATTTTATTGCCGTCTGTTTCGTTCGCCAGACACGTCACGTGTTACATATACAATACAATACAAGACAAGAAAAAACGAAAGACTTCACGTAATTCAACTACCGACGGGATGACATTGGACGACGGATCACTGTGTTCACGTATTTATCATTCTCTTAGGACGCGTTCCGAATTGCCCTTACACTGAGTACGATGTAACGATCCAATTTGTGAGCGCGCTCCCGGCTGTTTGCAGTACCAAGTATGACGTCACTTCTGACGTCAAACGTTCACAGCGCACACGGTGAGCGTTGTAAGCGCATATTGGGCCACACGTGTGTGCGCTGTGAACGTTAAGCGCAATTCGGAACGCGGCCTTCTTGAACGAAGCGAAGTGACACTGGTGACATTTTGACGGCTCATTCTACTTTTAAAAATATCACGTCGAATTCTGCACGAATTTTAATCTTAGTTACATTTTAAGAACGTCTGAGTAATTGTCTCGTGAGCCTTAGTTCGACGCTGGCTAACCTCCCAGTTGCTGGAACGTTTGTTGGCTTTGAAAGTAGATTAACACTATCGTTGTCTCTATCTGACACTGAACAAATGACAAGGATGGCAATAGAATTCATCTGTAGTCAAAGTTGGCTGACGTTTCAGAAACAAGCAGTAAATATCATATTTTTCTGGCTACACTACATTTCTGTAACCTCGGTCTGTTTCCTCACATGTCTGTGCGTGTAAACAACTAACTAGTCTTTTTTTTTGTGTGTTTTTTGATGTGAAACATCTATAGCCGCACGTAAAACCGATTTCTGGCGTGGCGACGAATGTCGCGTCGCCACGCTATACGATGGTATATAATATAATATATACAGTCTATATGCAGTAGTGTGTACGGTGTGGCGACGCGTCGCCATGCGCAATCGACTGTGCGATTCTCTTCCAACAAAATAATACAAAATAATGTCGATGTTTCACATCTGCCAGGCGTCCCGTGACGGCTCACTTTTTTTTTTAATAATAGAGGTCTCTCACCGTTGGTAGTGCGCGGCGGCGCTGCCGTGCGCGGGGCTGTCGGCGGCGGGGGGGGGCGCGGGGGAGGGGGAGGACGCGCAGTCCGCCAGCGACGCCATCTGTGCGGACGTTACACTCTTATGCTCCGAGCCTAGCTTGTTGAGAGTCTTTGAACATAAAACATGATACAAGAATAAAAAAAATAATTAAAAAAAATAATAAGCACGACTTTCCCAATAACTGACGAGGCTCGCAATGAAGGATATCAAGGATATCAAAGACAAACATTTTTTTTTATACTTCCCCAATAGCTCCATAGATGGCGCTGTACTAAAGATGTCAAAGTTTAAAAAATATACATAATAATATAGCTATCTGATGCGATGAAAATAAACGTAAGATGTAAATCGTATTTAATTTAATGTTTCTTGGGACAAAAAAAGAACAAAGTTCGCTATGAATAAAAACATTAAAAAATAACATAAAAATAGTAAGTTACCTGATGCATTTCCTGCGAGGCGCGCTTCGTGGATATCCGGCGGAACAGCGAGCACCGCCGCCGGGGGCGGGGCCGCGGGGGGGCGGAGGCGCGCCGCCCACACCCCACCCGCCTCCTCCCGCCAGCCTATGGCACACGGTGGTCATTATCATCATGCATATGGAATATTGTCAAGAAGTGCGCCACTCTAGTAATATTCAAGAACTGTCAACTGTTTGTTTGTAGTTTGTTTGTCGTATGAAGATCCTGTACAGCGCCCGTACCGGCGCGTTTATGAACGAAAAATCTTCATACAAAGAGCTAGATGACGCGTACTATGTCGAGCTAGTGAAGACTCATACTCAGGGCACAGGACAGATGGTTTAACACGCCCTCCGAGGCACGGAGCGTTGAAAAACCGGATATTATATAACTTACAAAGTCATTGGTACGGGGATCGAACCCGTTATCGCTGGATTCTAAAGCGCACTAGTTGCCGCTCAGACACCATCGCTCTACACTGTTGACTTGTATGAATTCTTAACAGTTTGATGCGATTAGCCGTCGGAAGTGGCACTATGATGATGATGATGATGATGATGATGATGATGATGATGATGATGATGTTGAGGAATCCCTAAAAGATATTCACCTGTATCGTGGTTTGATCGAGCGGCGTCGCTCGGAGCGTGGCGTGCGGCGCCGCCAGGAGCAATCTCAACACCTGCAAACAAACAATGAGCATGTTTCTCATTTCATCATGATAGTATTATATTTTAAAACTAGCTGACCCGACAGACGTTGTCCTGTCATTATCTCTACGAGTCAAAATGAGTGACAGGAGTCAACTGTACAACCCGATTATATCAGATATATTTTTCCTAATTTCAAAATTTTTCCCGTTAAAACGGGATATATAGTACCCTATATCCTTCTCCTGATTCTCAGCTACCTTCCTACCTATTTTCAGCCAAATTGGTTCAGCCGTTCTTGAGTTATAAAAAGTGTAACTAACACGACTTTCTTCTACACTAATAAACTTTGTTTGTTTGGTTGTAATGAATAGGCTCCGAAACTACTGAACCGATTTGAAAAATTATTTCACTGTTGGGAAGCTATGCTATCCCCGGGACACATAGGCTACCTTTTATCCCATAAAAAATTAATGGTTCCCGCGGGATAGTAGTTAACGCGGGTGAAACCGCGAGGTGCTTCTAGTTTGTTAATATAGATACTTTTTAAAAGAAAAAAAAATGTCACATCGATAACCTAGCCTAGTGGGAGATCGTCCGCCTGCCAACAAGAAAGTAGGAAGTTTTAATCTCAATTTTCTTGCTACAACATAATTACTAAGTACGTAATTATCACTTAGTGATGGTAATATTATGTGATTAAATCCAGACCGGGTCTCTGTAGGTCACTAATCCTGCTCACTGCAGTGAGACGAGACCCGTACGATGGTGACTACAAAGATGATGATGATGACGATGTGTCAGCTGACCTGCGTGTGCAGCAGGCCCTGCACGGCTTCCCCGTTGAGCTGCGTGATGAGGTCCCCGGCGCGGAGCCCCGCCGCCCACGCGGCGCCCTGCTCGCTCACCGCCTGGGGGGCAAAGCCTCTCAATACAACACTAAGCACAGGGTGGACAGTGGACACTCTATACAAACGGCTGAATCGAACAAAAGACAAGCGCGACGCAATAGCGTCCGCTCTGTACCGCGTGTGTACTCAATAGATACTCAATCTCGTTCAAAATTTCAAACAACCTCCCGATCTAGTACAAATTTATGAACGTGTCCATAGTTTTCTTGTCAACCTTAGTTCGGGTCTGCGGGAACGCCATATTTTTCTGTCTTCGCTAGATATCTGTTACACCCGATCTGCTTCCTCTTAAATGTCTGTGGTAAACTTCGATCAACATCATCGATCGAAGATGATGAGTTAGGCTTTATTTTTCCAATTTGGGCTGTTATAGTCCGACTCTACGTACACCCGCGTAATTGAAAAAAGCAAATTTTACAACAGTGTGCCTAGTGCGAGTTTTGTCAATTTATTTACGCGCTCGGTCCGTTTGGCGTAAATTTGAAATTGTATGGAATAAGAGCAGCGCCATCTAGCGTCAGTGAATCAGTCACTAGATGGAGCTGCTCTTATTCCATACAATTTCAAGTTTACGCCAAACGGACCGAGCGCGTAAATAAATTGACAAAACTCGCACTAGGCACACAGAGCATTTTCAAGATTCAATTAGTGATTTCTCAATATTCGCACAGAATAACGCGGTGAAAGTAGTAAGCGTACGTACCGACACCAAGTGGTGCATGGTGTAGTAGTCGGTGTCCCCGTAGTACACGCGCACCGTGTGTATGGTGAACCCGAACCCGCCCGGCCCGCGCCGCACCACGATCGGGGGCTTCGACGTCTGGATCAGCCTGCATACCATACTATATTATTATTATCGATCACTTTAAATAATCGATAAGATCGCCCACTGCACCTATTTATAAGTTTCTCGCTTCTACATTAACAGCCGAAATTAATATCATATCCTATGCAAGATTGAAATCGATCTCGGATTTCTGCCTATCGTTCGATCGATTTCCAATCTGCGTGCCTTCATAAACCAATCCACGGATCGGTAAATGGCACGTTTGACCCTAATAATGGATTGTGATATCAATCCCAGATAGCAAAATTTGGATTGGATTGATTATTAATTTCGGTCGTAAGCCGGGTCTCCTGCGTTTGTTTTTACGGAACATTACACAAAAAACCTTACACGTATACATTTGATTTCATACACAAGCTGTCTCATGCAATTTGCGGGCGGAAAATAAAACAAATCCAGCCCCCTCTTCACCATGCACCATAAAATAAAAACATGTACCCAACTTATAAGGCGCGTCGTGAATCTTCGTTCGCGCAGAAAAGAAAGTATGGTCCGAAGATTAACGAAAGCATGCTTAAAACTTACAATCAACCTAAGATCACTATTATAAGGTTCATAATACACTGCAGCTGTTAGTTCCATCTCACTCATGCCACGCGGCGATCGCTAAGATGGCGGCGGCTGCCGACCAATAGCGGTCAATAGCATTTCCCGCGCTTTGAAAATTCATCTTCTGCGCAGGTACATCGGTAAGCCATATCAGTTGGGTACTACTATTATACCTACCTAGCTTTAATTCCACTTGGCGGAATTAAAGCTACACTATTTTACTTCATCGTTTTGATAGGGGGCGGCACTATTCCTTAGGGGGCGGTACTATTTAAGGGGCGGTACTCACGAGTGGTTGGGCAGGGCGAAGGGCGAGGGCGGGTCGCGGCACGGCGAGGAGTCGCGCGAGGAGTTGGTGGAGGAGGTGTTCCCCGCCGGGGACGCCGCGCCCAGGCTCAGGGTGCTGTCGTCGGCTGAGGGCGGGGACATTGTACAAATTATAATTAATACGTTATCGCATTATACAATATCCACGAAAGAGAGAGACGAGGGGAGGTGTTAAGTGGGCAGGGCCAAACATATGAGTCGTAGCTCAAAACCAACACGTTTTAACGTTTTGCCATACATACTATGGCATGGTCTATGTCTGCCACACAATGAAAAAAGACTTATGTGCAGTTTTAGAGCCCATTAAAATAATGCACATTAGTTAACATTATAAGGAAAACGTGTTTTTGTGCCGTTTTCATAGTATACGGAACCCTTCGTGGGTGAATATGGCAGGTGTCTCCATTATTTTTTTCATTCCGTTGCTCTCTTCTCAATCAGTACCTGGATGTATGACGAGCGACAGGCCGGAGGTGCTGGCGGAGCGGCGCATGGACTTGGCCACGAGCGCGGTGGGTTTAGACTTCTCCGCGCGCTCCGCCCGCTCCTCGCGCCGCGGGACCTCGCACCTGACACAGAGGGGGACATGATTACTATACAGATTACATGGTTGTCTGGATCACTCTGACCCAGAAGACCGTCCATTGTAGCACTGATCGTTAAGTTTGGTTTATGTGTTGGTCTTATGTTTTTATTTTGTTCTGCGTTGTTCAATAAACAGTTTATTTATCTATCTATCTAGAAACAGACAAATATAACCATTAATGTCGATTGAACAATTGGACGACAATTACTTAAATTTATTTTTATTACTGGCAGTAAATACACTTTGACAGGAGTTTGAATGAAGTAATAATTATGTATGATGAAGTAATAAGTAGATAGTAATATAGGTAGTTACAGTTTGGGCGCGGGCGGCGGGTGGTGCGCCAGCTGCGAGGGCTGCAGCGGGTGCGCGTGGGGGGCGTGCGGGGCGTGGGGGGCGTGGGGGGCGTGGGGGGCGTGCAGCGGGCGCAGGCGGCGGCGGGCGCACGGAGACACGTCGTCGCTGTCCGTCTGCGAGGACTCCGCCGTCGACGTGCCGCCTATTATCTGTACCAACAAAGCACAATGTCATCAACAAAATCTCCATTATTGTCCAAATGCGAGAGTAACTATAGTCTGGTAACTTTTCACGATAAAACGACGAACCGATTTAGGTATATTTTGGTATAGAGATAGATTGGATCTTGCAGACGGACACGGGATACTCTTTATCGCGACGAAATGGCGACAGAGAGTCCGTAAAAACATATGAATTAAAAAAATATATATTTTTGGATTTTTATTGCCTTTTTCAGGAATACTCAAGAAAAATAGGTTTGTACGTACCGGGCACTTAGGGTGGTGATGCAGCGGCGCGGTGGGCGTGGTCGGCGGGCCGGCGCTGTCGGGCGTGCCGGGCCAGCTGTCCGTGCTCTGTAACACATAACGTAGGGCATTTAGAACCTCACCCTCCTTCGGGAGTCGGGTGAAAAAAGGATACTAGAAAGGCGAATAATTGCTAGAACAAAACACTTTAAGATTGAAACTGTTTTGAACTGATTTGAACTGAGAAACTTGTTGGATAATAGTCCTCTCCGGCCCCGTCCGCGCCGGCCCCGTCCGCGCCAGCCCCGTCCGCGCCGGCCCCGTCCGCGACGCCCCCCAACACTCACCCTGGAGTCGTGGTCGTGGCACGGGTGCTGCGCGTGGCGGCGCCACTGCGGCGAGGTGCTGGAGAAGGCGGCGAACACCCCGCCGGCCTCGTCCGCGGGCTCCGCGGCCTCCGCGGCCTCGTCCGTGTCCACCTCGCTGTGGTTGTAGCGGTCGCATCGGCCTGTACAATCACAGATAATAAGATATACACAAATTATATTATAATACTTGACACTGGCTAAATGCATAAACCGTGCGAAGCCATAATTAAAACCAAAAAAACTTGTGTAAGTAGCAAAGTCAAAGTTTCCCAATCCATCCTACATATAAATTAAGTCGAAAGTTTGCGAGTGTGTATATTGGTTACTTCTTCTCGCTCAAACGGCTTAACAAATTTTGATGAAATTTGGTATGGAGAAAACTAGCACCTTCGATAAACACAAGCTAATTTATATTCCTAAAACAGCGGGCAACACCGCGTTGCTATAATATAGAATACGGCGGCAATATGTATGACGCCGTGCTGGGAATAAAAATCGGTACAAAAGGACCACCGGGGTTCCGTATAAGCTGACACTCACTGTCGAAATAGCTCGTGTCTTCGTCGTTTTCCAGCTGCGGTATGAACTCGGCCTTACGCCGGAGCAGGTTGTTCCAGTCCAAGCCGTAGAAGTATACATGTTCCTGTAAAATTGATTAATTACTTTTCAAATGATTTTTAGTACGTACGTACACAGACTTTTATCGTCTATTTTGATACACGGATATGGGCGTCGATGCCGGTTGATGATGGTGATGATACGTACTTTAACTTGATGCGTGCCGCCTGTGCCGAGCCTGTCCCTAGGGTTCCTAGCCAACAGCTCCGTGATGATGGCCCGAGCCTCCACTGCTATGGGGAAATCCTCCTCCGACGGCCATTCTATGTCATCTGTAAAGAACGTAAGTGGGATAGTTACAAAACATATTCTGTCCCTTTCGTTTTCGTTAAGTTCGAAAGTGACAATAGATCGTGTGTCAACGTCGACGTCTGATCCGTATTTATTTATGTTACAAACTAGCTGTTGCCCGCGACTTCGTCCGCGCGGACTACATTCTAACTAAAGTAAATAAAAAGTATCCTATGTCCTTCTAACTCTATACCAAAATTCATCGAGAACGGTCCAGCCGTTTAGCCGTGAAAAGTTAACAAGAGAAAAACAAACAAACAAGAGAGACCGACTAACTTTCGCAAGTCATAATATTAGTATGGATGCGCAAGTATTATAGTGTATGTCACCTATTTGTCAAATAAGAACTTATTTTAGCTGTCATATGAAAATGACAGCAGTCGTGTGTCAGCCATTAAAAGTGTTGTGTTGCACTCCCGGTGTTTTAATTTAAATAAATTAAGACATATCCTCAAATACAGGATATTTGGCGACGAGAAATAATAGTAACTTCACGCGGTGATGTGTCTTATCGTGTTGTGGTTACATTTTCATTCGTAACCGAGTTTCATTAGCTAGTGAAACTAGTGAGAATAATGGCGGGAGGTGCAACGATGTTTGGCGGCAACCTTGTGTTTGACCACCGCTCACAAGAATGGAGCATTTTCCGTAGTCGTTTTATCCAGTACTGTACGGCGAACGAAATTAATGACGACACCGATAAGTCTGGACTAAAGCGAAGGGCGATATTATTGACAACTTTTGTGGAAGAAACATATCGCGTGGCTAAAGATTTAGTATTTCCCGCGGATTTGGACGCTGTGGAATTTAAGACGCTGATTGAAAAATTGACCAAGCATTTCTTACCAAAGAAGAGTACATTTGCGGAAAGATTTAATTTCTACAAAGCGGAGCAACGTCCAGGAGAGGAATTAGCTGAATGGGCAGCACGAGTGCGCAATCTAGCCCAGTATTGTGGTTTCAAATCGGAGTTGGAGACATCCCTACGCGATCGATTTGTATTAGGATTGGAAAATGCAAAAGAGAAAGAGAAGTTGTTCGGTGAAAACATCGAAACATTAACATTTACAAAGGCTTTGGAGTTGGCGCAAAGTGTACACTGCGCGCGGATGGCGATGCAATCGGCACGAGCTGGCAACGCCGCCGCGGCTGCCACTGGCGGCGCTCTGCCGGCCACGGAGTCGTCGGCGCAGCCTGTGTACGCGATGCAGTCAGGAGACAGAGGCGCCGCAAACCCAAATAATAATACGTCACGTGTGGCCAAAGGCTGTGAAGTGTGCGGTTATAAAAATCATGCTAAAGAGAAGTGCCGTTTCGTTAATTATACGTGTCAAAAGTGTAACAAAAAGGGGCATTTAAAAAGAGTGTGCAAAGTTAAAGTAAACAACAGCAATTATTTGGGCACGGATGACGATGACTTGTTAGAAGGTATTTATAATTTGTTTAATATTGACGAACCGAGCAAAGATGAGCCGATATTGCGGAGTATCTTGTTAGGAGATAAGCAAATTGTATGTGAAATAGACTGCGGTAGTGCAGTATCTGTTTTACCTACAGGGGTTTATCACCAGTATTTTGATGATAAGAGCTATTGTTTGCAATCTAGTGATGAGGTGTTTAATTTCTATACAGGTGTTAAAATACTCCCAGAGGGTTGTTTGTCAGTGCCAGTAACTTTTGAGGGGCGTACTAAGCCAATCAAGTTTTTTGTGATTACTACAAATGCTAAGCGCTCACCCCTTTTAGGGCGTGATTTTATGAAGTTATTCAATTTACATATCTGTGGATTAAACTGCAATAATTTGAGCATAAATAAAAACGATAGTGAATTCATAATGCAAAAGTACTCTCAGCTGTTCAGTGATGAATTAGGTACATTTAATAAACATAAAGTTAGTCTAAAAATAAAACCAGATGCTCAACTAAAATTTTTTAAGCCTCGGCCAGTTCCATTGGCTTTGAAACCCAAAGTTGAGCAAGAATTAAATAGAATGATATCGTTAGGTATTTTAGAGAAGATTGACCACTCGGATGTTGCTACCCCTATTGTTCCAGTGTTGCGCCCAGATGGGAATGTCAGAATTTGTGGAGATTTTTCAGTGACACTTAATAAAGTTCTGTATGTAGACAATTATACACTTCCACGAATTGAAGATTTATTCGCAAAGCTCCATGGAGGGGTGGCATATTCGAAGTTGGATTTATCTCGGGCTTACTCACAACTTGAATTGGATGAATCAAAAAAATGGACATGTATAAACACGCATAAAGGGCTATATCGTTACAATAGGCTGGTATTTGGTTTGTCTAATGCACCATTCATATTCCAACGTACTATGGAACAGTTACTAGGAGATATAGACGGTGTATGTATATATATCGACGACATTTTAATTACCGCTCCGGATAAGGTTACGCATGTGCAGCGATTAAATCTTGTTTTAAGCAGATTGCAAGAGGCCGGTTTACGTCTAAAGCGAGATAAATGTGAGTTGTTTAAGAAATCAGTGGAGTATTTAGGATTCATTATAGATAAAGATGGGCTGCATAAATCGAAAGAAAAAGTTGAAGCTATTTTAAAATGCAACCCACCCAAAAATGCCACTGAGTTAAAGTCGTTTTTGGGAATGGTTAACTATTACAGATGTTTTGTTCCACAGACGTCATCGGTTTTGAGTCCTTTGCATAGTCTGTTAAAAAAGGAAAGTAAGTGGGTTTGGACTAAAGTACATGACAATGCGTTTAACAGAATAAAGCAAGAGTTAGCTTCCGATCGTGTACTGGCACACTACAGCCCCGAGTACCCCACCGTGGTGACGTGCGACGCGGGCCCAGTCGGCCTAGGTGCCGTGCTGGCCCAGCGTCAACCGGATGGAAGCGAACGCGTAGTAGCTTACGCGTCGCGTTCGCTTTCCAAGGCTGAGGCAAATTATGCGCAAATACAAAAAGAAGCTACTTCTATCGTTTTCGCTATAAAGAAATTCAATCATTATTTGTATGGCCGGACTGTACCATTTATATTACGCACCGACCACAAACCACTTTTGGCAATTTTCGGGAATAAGAAGGGCGTGCCTATTTTAGCAGCGAACAGGTTGCAGCGGTACGCATTGTTCTTGACGGCATATAATTTTGAGATTGAATATGTGAAAAGCGAAGATAATGTAGCAGATTTCTTGTCACGATCTATTGACTCGCAAACGGGAAACGTTGCTGAGAATTTTTCGGACCAGACTTCGTATATAAATTTCATTGGAGAGACAATGTTGCCACCAATCACGATAGATGATATACAAAAAGAGACCGGACGCGACGCGCAACTACAAAAAGTTTGTGAGTACATAACTAAGGGTTGGCCGCATAAAATAAACGATGCCGAATTAAAACCATATTTTCTCTGCCGACATCAACTATCCATAGAAAACGGTTGTGTTTTACGCGGTCACAAAGTCGTTATTCCTTCTCAGTTTAGAGAAACACTTTTGAACGAATTGCATAATTCTCATTTTGGAGTGGTCAAAACAAAATCAGAGGCGAGATCTCGCATGTGGTGGCCAAATATTGATAGGGACATAGAACAAAAAATAGGTTCATGTACAGTGTGTAACGTGATGCGGAATAACCCGCCACGCGCGCCGCTCGCACCGTGGCCGTACCCCAAACGTGTCTGGGAGCGGATGCATTTAGATATGTTTATGTTGGACGGTAAACAATATTTAATCGCAGTTGATGCACACTCTAAATGGGTCGAGTGTTTTTCAATGCAAAGAACGGACAGCGAAGCAGTAATAAGTAGATTATGTGAATTGTTCTCTAGATTCGGCTTAGTGCAAACCCTAGTGACTGACAATGCTTCTAATTTTACGTCAATGCAATTTGAGTCATTTTGCCGGTTAAATGGCATTCAACATTTGACAATTGCTCCTTATCACCCTGCATCAAATGGACAGGCGGAAAATAGCGTAAAGACGATAAAAAATGGACTAAAGGTTATTTTAACTGGAAGTAACAAACCGAAAGTTATAGCTACTAAGCTTAATAAATTTTTATTCGACTATAGAAATTCTGTCCATACAACAACTGGATTTTCGCCTGCCCAATTGTTGTTGGGACGACCGCTGCGGTGTCGGCTTGATTTGTTAAAAACCACAGAAGTGGTGCCTTCCGTTTCGTCAACCGTGGCCAATAATAATGTTATAACAAAACAGGTTTCCTACAGTAAACAGTATGGTGGACAAAGAAACGTTAAAATAGGTGTTGGCGATAGAGTTTTGGTTAAACATTATTATAATAACGGAAACAAACATACATGGAAATATGGAGAAGTGAAAACTAGGTTGGGTTCTCGGATGTTTACAGTTTTTATACCTGACCTGAATATTGTTGTTAAAAAACATGTAGATCAATTATTAGCGTACAAAGGACATTCGTCGGCCGAAGCAGATGATGACAATATTAGCTGTTGTGGGTTTGAGGATGGCTCAGACTCAGGGCCGGTTCCGGAGCCCGAGACGGATGATGCGCCGCCACAGTCTATTTCGGCCGATTGTTCCCCTGGCGCTCAATCTCCAGTGAGGGAAGAGAGTGGTTCGGAAGACGAATTTTTAGATGCTTCACCTAACAGGGAGGATTTAAGTACGGACAATGAACCTGAAGCTGTACGTAGATTTCCAATAAGGAAAACCAGAAATATTGTTAATTATAAGTTTTAGTACCTTTAAGTTCAGTAAATTATTCACTGTTTAGTCGTAGAGGGATATAGTGTATGTCACCTATTTGTCAAATAAGAACTTATTTTAGCTGTCATATGAAAATGACAGCAGTCGTGTGTCAGCCATTAAAAGTGTTGTGTTGCACTCCCGGTGTTTTAATTTAAATAAATTAAGACATATCCTCAAATACAGGATAAGTATATAATATGTCTGTTTGTTCGTTTGTAACGTCTAAACCGTTGGACCAATATTTATGTATTTTGGTATAGAGATAGATTAGAATTTCGAATAGGACCTCAGACACTTTTTAACACGACAAAACGTAGTTTACGCGGACAAATTCACGGACGCAAGCCAGTCAAAAAATAACTAAGAAAAATTCAGACAAGTCTATCCCCCAGTTTCTGAAACGTCAGCCAATTTTGACTACAGATTATAATTCTATTGCCATCCTTGTCATTTGTTTATTGTCAGCTAGAGACAACGATTGTTTAAATTTACTGTCAAAGCCAACAAACGTTCCAGAAACGTTCCAGGGTATGGTATCGTAGTGTATCATCATGAACTAAAAACGGCATTACCATTGACAGTGTGCGCGAACAGCTCCTCAGGAGTGTCTCCGAAGAAGGGCACGCAGCCCACCAGGAACTCGTACAGGATGATGCCCATGGACCACCAGTCCACCGGCTTGCCGTAGCCCTGGACAACGGGTACGGTCAGCGCACACGACCTTAATAAACAACTGTCTGTGAGATTGCCCAGTAAGGTCATAGTGGATAACGGACTTTTTTTTTAGTTTTGACTTCGCACGATTTCTGCATTTGTCCAGTCTACGAAAATAATCAAAATCTAGCCAAGTAGTGGAGTCGCGATTGAGTGAAGCGGTGTATGGTAGCACGGACCTGCCTGAGGATGACCTCCGGCGCGATGTACTCGGGGGTCCCGCACACTTGCTTGTCGGAGAACTGTCGCGCCTCGCGGTCCGCGTACTCCTCGTACAGGTTGGTGGCCACTGCGGGGCGGTAACGTTATGCACGGGCCACATTACGCCGGTAGCATTCCAGTCCAGAGCTGGAACGCGACTGGTATAGTATGAAACAATCCGGTGACCGGATTGACGGTCGACTTTCTCATTCCATTGGAATAGTGTAAACGACCATTCCAGCGCTGGACTGAATGTGAACACGGTTTGTTGTTATTTTTGGAAATTAATTGAGTCCAACGACCATTCCGGTGCTGGACTGAATGTGAACACGCTTTGTTGTTATTTTTGGGAATTAATTGAGTCCATTGCTAGACTGGTTTGATTCACTGGGTTACTGGGCTAGAATAATGCGTACCGAGGAATATTTACACTTATTATCACGCAAGTCGATGATATCACACCAAGATTCTTATAAAAGCCCAGTCTAACACTTAAGACTCCAAAATTATATCATAGATTCGGTCAGCCTATTCTTAGATTTACTAGATTGGGTGGTAAGTCATGTTATCGTGTACCATCTATATGTACTTACACGACATCAGGCCCATTTTGCTGAGACCGAAGTCGGTTAGCTTGATATGTCCAGTCGCCGTGATGAGTAAACTGTAAAATACATATTATATATTAATAAATGATAATTCAGTCTGTAACTGTCCCACTGCTGAGCAAAGGCTTTTGTGAGGAAGATTAGGGCATAATCCACCACGGGGGTCCAGTATGGCTTGGTGGATAACATGCCTCCGAAATAATTCTCGGGCGTGTTGGTTTCCTCACGATGTTGTCCTTCGCCGAAAAGCGAGTAATAATTAAAATGTTTTTAACAAAAACACATTGGCACGTGCCCGCACTCTCTCCCTCTCTATCTCTCTTTCTATTATCTCTCTCCCTATTCCTCTATCTCTCTCCCTATTCCTTCATCTTTCTCCCTCTCCCTCTGCACATATCCCCCAGGCAGAAGAAGGCCGCGGCACGCCAGCACTGACTTGTCCGGCTTGAGGTCCCGGTGCACGATGCCGTAGGAGTGCAGGTACTCCACGGCCAGCACGGCCTCCGCGGTATCCCCCCCCCCCCCGGCACGCCAGCACTGACTTGTCCGGCTTGAGGTCCCGGTGCACGATGCCGTAGGAGTGCAGGTACTCCACGGCCAGCACGGCCTCCGCGGTATCCCCCCCCCCCCCGGCACGCCAGCACTGACTTGTCCGGCTTGAGGTCCCGGTGCACGATGCCGTAGGAGTGCAGGTACTCCACGGCCAGCACGGCCTCCGCGGTATCCCCCCCCCCCCCGGCACGCCAGCACTGACTTGTCCGGCTTGAGGTCCCGGTGCACGATGCCGTAGGAGTGCAGGTACTCCACGGCCAGCACGGCCTCCGCGGTATCCCCCCCCCCCCCGGCACGCCAGCACTGACTTGTCCGGCTTGAGGTCCCGGTGCACGATGCCGTAGGAGTGCAGGCCCTCCACGGCCACCACGGCCCCCGCGGTATCCCCCCCCCCCGGCACGCCAGCACTGACTTGTCCGGCTTGAGGTCCCGGTGCACGATGCCGTAGGAGTGCAGGTACTCCACGGCCAGCACGGCCTCCGCGGTATCCCCCCCCCCCCCGGCACGCCAGCACTGACTTGTCCGGCTTGAGGTCCCGGTGCACGATGCCGTAGGAGTGCAGGTACTCCACGGCCAGCACGGCCTCCGCGGTATCCCCCCCCCCCCCCGGCACGCCAGCACTGACTTGTCCGGCTTGAGGTCCCGGTGCACGATGCCGTAGGAGTGCAGGTACTCCACGGCCAGCACGGCCTCCGCGGTATCCCCCCCCCCCCGGCACGCCAGCACTGACTTGTCCGGCTTGAGGTCCCGGTGCACGATGCCGTAGGAGTGCAGGTACTCCACGGCCAGCACGGCCTCCGCGGTATCCCCCCCCCCCCGGCACGCCAGCACTGACTTGTCCGGCTTGAGGTCCCGGTGCACGATGCCGTAGGAGTGCAGGTACTCCACGGCCAGCACGGCCTCCGCGGTATCCCCCCCCCCCCCCGGCACGCCAGCACTGACTTGTCCGGCTTGAGGTCCCGGTGCACGATGCCGTAGGAGTGCAGGTACTCCACGGCCAGCACGGCCTCCGCGGTATCCCCCCCCCCCCCGGCACGCCAGCACTGACTTGTCCGGCTTGAGGTCCCGGTGCACGATGCCGTAGGAGTGCAGGTACTCCACGGCCAGCACGGCCTCCGCGGTATCCCCCCCCCCCGGCACGCCAGCACTGACTTGTCCGGCTTGAGGCCCCGGTGCACGATGCCGTAGGAGTGCAGGTACTCCACGGCCAGCACGGCCTCCGCGGTATCCCCCCCCCCCCCGGCACGCCAGCACTGACTTGTCCGGCTTGAGGTCCCGGTGCACGATGCCGTAGGAGTGCAGGTACTCCACGGCCAGCACGGCCTCCGCGGTATCCCCCCCCCCCCCCGGCACGCCAGCACTGACTTGTCCGGCTTGAGGTCCCGGTGCACGATGCCGTAGGAGTGCAGGTACTCCACGGCCAGCACGGCCTCCGCGAAGTAGTGGCGCGCCATGTCGTGCGGCAGCGGGCCGGCGCGCAGCAGCGTGGCGCAGTCCCCGCCCTCCACGAACTCCAGGATCAGGCACAGGTGGCGCTTCGTCTCGAACGAGCAGTACATCGTCACCTTGGGAGGACGAACATTTACATTTTACAACTACAATAATGCGGCCTAGTGCGACTCTGACTCGCGCACGAAGGGTTCCGTTTTTGTACCACTGTATATAAATACGGCAAACAAAACACGTTTGTTGTATGGGAGCCCCCTTAAATTGTTAGTAAAGCGGCAACAGAAATACATCACCTGTGAGAATTTCAACTGTCTAACTATTACGAAACATGAGATATAGCCTGGTGACTAACAGACGGACAGACAGACGGACGGATAGCGGAGCCTTAGTAACAGGGTTCCTGTTTTACCTTTTGGGCACTGAACCCTAAAAAACCGACTCCGAAGCGTCATCATTAGATGATGGAACCGAAAGATGGTCATTGAGACGACTCTAGAGCATCACAAAGAAACAAATATACGGTGTACGTAGACTGAGAAACACATTACCCTCCTTTGCGTCGCGTAACCGGTTTAAAAGGAAATAACACTGAAAATAATTTACCACAAAGGGATTATCTGCAAAGCTGAGTATATCTCTCTCGGCGAACGCTTGCTCCACTTGATTCCTCAGTATTAGATTGTTTTTGCTAATCTTCTTCATCGCATACCTGAAAATAGGAAAAGAACACGCGTTATTCCAAGACCTGAAGTATTACAGACTATCACAACCTACTAAATTGCATCAGAATCCGCTCAGCCGTTGCGGCATACAGACGCAAACACGAGTTTCGGATTCATGATATATGTGGTATAGAAATCATCCAATCATGATCGTTATGGTTGTTTCTTAACAAATAATTAATTAATTAATATCCACCCACATCCGCCTCTACTATGCACGGGTCTGCACGGAGGTGCATCCACCACGGGGGCCTGACCCGGATAGGTGGACATATACACAGCCGAATTTATTCCCAAACTTCCTCGCATTTCTTGTGGACGGATGCGAGTTATGATTATGGTGATGATGATGAAAAAATAAAGAGACTAGTCACCTTTGGCGGGTTTGTTTGTGCTTGACTAAGTACACGGCGCCGTATGCCCCGTTAGAGATCAGCTTGATGACCTGGTAGTCGCCCTCCGAGGGCGGAGCGCCGTCCTTGTTGCCGGGCGCCCCGGGCGGCGACTGCCGCCCACGTAGTCTGGGGAAACGAACAGTGTTCTCAGATGATGATGATGATGTAGATGATGATGATGATTATGATTATGATTATGATGATGATGATGATGATGATGGTGGTGGTGATGACGGAGGTGATGATGATGATGGTGATGATGATGATGATGACGACGATGAGTCAGTGTTCAAATGCGAACAATTTTTAAAGAAAAAAGGAGTTTCTCGCCATTTGCGAACATGCCGCCCTGAGAACGGGGTATACAGAATGACATATTTTATCCTCACTTGGAAGGCGACGAGTTCTGCGGGGGCGGGGGCGGCGGCGCGGGGGGTACGTTCATCTCCGCCAGCGGATCCCTCGACAGTCCTAATTTGTGAATAATGTACTGCGGTATGTCCGTCGTTATTCCCTGAAAAGAACGTTCAAATTAGACAATATTATTTGTGTGACAAAATGAGCTGATCTATTTGACACACTCAATAATAACAAGTAAAAGTCCAGCCAGTTAAACTTGAGCTGTAGACCTGCAAGCGCCCGCCACCGACCTGCAGGTGCCTGGCGTGTCCCTCGGCCGCCTCCAGCAGGCGGTAGAACCGCTCCGGGTCGAACTCCAGGCACTCCAGCAGCCGCGCCGGCCGCGCCATCGCCAGGATCAGCCGCGTCACCAGCGGCGCCACCCGCGCGCCCGCCTCCGCCGACTTCTCGCGCGTCTGAAACCAGAACATAATAATATACCATTCCCGTCCTCCCGTCCTCCCGTCCCCCCGTCCCCCCGTCCTCCAGTCCTCCCGTCCCCCCGTCCTCCCGTCCTCCCGTCCTCCCGTCCTCCCGTCCTCCCGTCCTCCCCGGCCCCTTCCGTTTGAACGACTACGAAGTATTATTTCGTGTACGACGGTTACCTCTGCCAGTAGCCGGTCCAAGCTGTCGGCCATGTCGTAGAAGTAGCTGCTGGTCACCTGCTTCGACTCCGACTTGTGGAGACAGTCGCGCGCCATCTCCAGTACCTGCGAACCGAGAATAGAAGCCTCTTAGAGCTGACTTGTAAGAATAAATTTTACGTTATGCCAATAAAACAAACTAATCAATTCATATGTTTATAATATTAGTAGGATGAAATTAGAGTGTCTGTCTGTGATTTTAAAATACCCGCCAACTGCTTTTATGCGATGCGAGCATCTACAAATCATTCTTATTAGGACTTTTGTCTGTTCAAGTGTTCAATGATGTCTTGTTATTTCTTTTGCTCTCTATTGTTTTATGAAAGTCACACATGTGATAAAATATGAAAGTTTATTTTGTCAGATAAACGTTGTAGTTATTAGACCAACCTGTCTCTGTACAAAACGTTCTATGGGCGGCCGGTCGGTTTTCTTATCTAATTCGTTGACTTCGTCGATCAACCCTCGCAATCTGTAACATAATAATATTATTAATTTATCAATATTATAAACTGAATAGTGATACGATAGTTGATATTGATAAGTGATACGATAATTTCGCTGAGTGCACAATGTCTTCACCACTCGGTGAAGACATTGACGTCGTCACCGAGCACACGATGACGTCACCGAGCGACACGGCGACGTCACCGAGCGACACGATGACGTGACCGAGCGACACGATGACGTCACCGAGCGAAACGATGACGTCACCGAACGACACGATGACATCACCGAGCGATATGATAACGTCAGCGAGCGACACGATGACGTCACCAAGGGACACGATGATGTCACCGAGCGACACGATGACGTCACCGAACAACACGATGTCATCACCGAGCGACATGATAACATCAACGAGCGACACGCTGACGTCACCGAACGACACCATGGCGTCACCGAGCGACACGATGACGTCACCGAGCGACACGATGACGTCACCGAGCGACACGGCGACGTCACCGAGCGACACGATGACGTCACCGAGCGACACGATGACATCTCCGAGCGACATGATAACGTCACCGAGGGACACGATGACTTCACCGAGCGACACGATGACGTCACCGAGCGACACGATGACGTCACCGAGCGACACGATGACTTCACCGAGCGACTGTACGAGGTCGCCGCGTGACGCCGCCCTCACTAACTTGTCGTCCATGGCGCGCTGGGCGGCCGGGAAGCGCGCGGCGAACAGCGAGGACATGGCGGAGACGGCGTCGTCGCGCGAGCCCGCGCCGCCGCTCGAGCCGCCGCCCGACCGCGCCGGCGAGCTGGAGAAGAAAGAGAACGTACTACAGACTAGATGTGCACCGTCACTGCGGCCGTCCCTTGCCGACCAGTCGACTCCAGGGCAAGCAGTCTGCGCTTGTCACCGCTACATAACGATTGCTAAATCCGTAGCAATTAACCACGCTCGCAGTAACTACACTAGCGTTGCGAGTCTAGGTAAATTTAGTAGACAAGATTCCGTCAAAATCACTATTTTTCTTTGAATATCTACATATTTTTTGACAACCTTAGCTCAGAAAAGATTACTTTTAACTTCGTCCCACGATCTCGGTTTCATCCTAACTTCTATGTAGCGTTCATACTGTTAGATATCGATAGCTAACTAACGTACGGACTTCTGATGCAACTGCACAAAAATTTGCTATAGCAATGTTGCAGCTGACATGCAGTTCAAATGAAAACCGTATGCCTAGACTGTAAGAGTTTGCAATATGTCTGTGTGTGCATGGGTTGTGTATTCACCTGAGACTTCGGCTGCGCACGCGCCGCGCGGGGCTCTGCGGCGCCGCGGCGTTGCCGCTGCCGCCGCTGTCCGACAGCGACGCCCAGTTGTTCATGCCGCTGCCCTGGGAGCTGCTGCAAAACAAACAAAAAATACTTGAATACTAACCTAACCTTTTGATCGAATTTATTACGGCCAAGCAAAAATATGGGTATGACGGCTTGTTTGGCGTAGTGGCCGAGCAATCGGACTGCTGCGCTAGGGGTCGCGGGTTCGATTCCCGCCTGGAACAAATATTTGTGCGATCCACAAATATTCGTTTCTGGTTTGGGTGTGTTGTGTATGTGAAATTATATGTCTGTAAGCGGTACCCACGATACAGGAGCAATCCTAGTGTGGGGCTACGTTTTAAAAATAAAAAAAAAAGAAGTAAAGAAAATAGGTCTCGTGTTTTACCCGACTGTCTAAGGAGGGTTATATTTTATTTTAAAAGCAGTCATTGTATTACGTGAATTATTTATGCTGAAGTCGAATTCAAATCAAGCAAATAATGACGTCACACTTTGTTATAGTCAACCCGTAAGAAGCCGCGGGAATAAACTAATACAACACTATCTCTGTATGATCTAGTACATCCTTTTTCAAACTCAAACCATACCTAATCAATTAATTATAGTTTGTTTTGTTTTATGGTTTTATTAATTTGTTTATTAGATTGAAGTGTTTGACTTGTAAAAGTGCGATTTTATTGCCTATTTACAATAAATGATTTGACTTTGACTTTGTATGTGACGCCGACACTCTGTCTGTGGAGGTTGGATTTGGCTTTTCGACTCCTAACTCTTAATCCCAACTGGGAAGTTAGGTGTAGGCCAATAAACATGAATAAAAAAGATCGGTACTAATTAGACTATGGCCTAATCTTCTTCACGAAAGTGAGAGGAGGCCTTTGCCCAGCAGTGGGACAGTTACAGGCTGAATTATTTATTTATTATATATATTATTATCATATAAATTACTAGCTGACCCGACAGACGTTGTCCTGTCTTTAAAGTCAAGAAATGGACATTTGCCCTGTCAAGATGGTAAAATTAGAAAATCAATAAGACCGTTCAGTCTTCTTAAATTTTCTAATTAATATGTAATAAAAGAATATTGCGACTATAAATTGAGATGTAAGCTACCCTATCTTTCAAGTTAGATCAAAATGCACACTGTGTGCAAATTTCATTAAAATCGGTTAAGTAGTTTAGGAGTCCATCGCGGACAAACAACGTGACACGTAATTTATATACCTATATATAAGATTAAGATGGTACAGTATTACCCAACTGATACGGCTTACCGATGTACCTGCGCAGAAGATGAATTTTCAAAGCGCGGGAAATGCTATTGACCGCTATTGGTCGGCAGCTGCCGCCATCTTAGCGAGCTTAGAGTGAGATGGAACTAACAGCTGCAGTGTATTATGAACCTTATAATAGTGATCTTAGGTTGATTGTAAGTTTTAAGCATTCTTTCGTTAATCTTCGGACCATACTTTGTTTTCTGCGCGAACGATGATTCACGACACGCCTTATAAGTTGGGTACTAGTATACTAACTTGAGCGAGTTCTGGTGCTGGTGGCAGTGGGGGCACGGCGGCCGCGGCTGCGGCTCGCACGCCGCCGCGCCCAGCAGCCGCTCCTGCGACGAGCATTGCGACTGCAACAGGGAGAGGCAGTCGCACATTATCATACACCCTCGCCATGCATACATACCTACCATACAAGAAGGGGAGGAAGAGGAAGAATTGGTATACCGCTCTTTATTTTTTGTTTGTTTTAGTTATGGCTTCGCACGGTTTGTGCATTAAAGTGAGATAGCACGGTCCGAGTGTATAATGTATAATATTATGTCATTATGAGCGTGACCATATTGAGTACAAACGCAGTATCAACGCGGACGATGCAATCGCTTCGCATACAGTTTCGCTTGTCATTTGTGCGATTCAGCCGTTTATATGGAGTTAAGGTTAAGGTTTTATATTTAAGCCAAGCCAGCCGTTAAGTCACGTCAGTCTGATAAACACTGACACTAGAGGCTAGCACAACCTTATACGACAAACAACAACAACAACAACAAGAACATCACTTAGCGGTCGCTTTATAATGTCGAACTATGTCACCGAAACGTTGGCTATTCAAACGAGATGGCGTGGTTTCCCACCGTAACGTCAAAAATAGCGGTACCGATATGTGCAGGCGTGACCGGTTGCGCTTACCATCAGCGAATTGCACGTTTCGTTATTCAGTCAAAAATCCCCGCCTAATGGAGCGAAACCGCTTGATAAATAATACAGTTTGTGCCCGCTATTTCCCCCGCCCGACCAAAATAAACGATTAAACAACCGCTACAAGTAATTAGTGTCGACGCTTGATTAAATTTGATAAGATCAACACAACGCTACTAGTGTTTACAGCTTGAATAATGATGTAGAAATCCGAATCGAAACTTTTAAACGTTGAATAACAGAATACTTAATAGCACAGGGTTGTACCACAGGCCCAATTTTAGTAAACAGTTTTTATAGGGATCATGAAGACCTTAAAAAGTTTTTGGAGGCCCCAGTTCTTCTTCATCCTAATCATTGTATAAAAACTGCATTTTTAACAAGGGCTATTTTGCAAGGGCAAATTGTATAGGAGTACGTCATAAATAGCAGTCACCAAAATAAGGTTATTTAAATTACTGATGTCAAAAAGGTAACGTATTATGATAACAGATCTGTTTCATTGTTCTGTTCAAAATAGCATTAAAATCATTAGACCACTTTCGGAAAAATAAACCATGTATACTTGCAAATCGTTATCAATGCATTTTGCAGTTCATTAAGCCCCAGGTTTCTTGGATGACATTCAAAAGATTATGATAATAAAATTGCTGCCATGACAATATAAGCCGCAGCACTTTCAAATAAGTCTACGTTTTGCTTGACACTGCAGCGTGAAAAAGGATATGACGAGATATTCTTCGTATTTGTTTATTTCGTAAAATGTTCATTGTATTCCGAATCGTGAATGTTAGTTGATAAGATTGTTATCGGAGTGCAAATGACAATGTTTTCTCAAGGCGTAGTCGCCGTAGAGATAAAATATTTAAGAATTATACAAAAAATTGGCAATTATTATACTCTGTTGGTATAATTATGTTATAAAAATCTTACAAATTATCTAGCATTCAGATATGTGGGGGCCCTCTCTAGCCCCTGCCCCACTCCTGAATTCGTCCATTGTGAATCCCACTCAAAACACGCAAAACTCATTCACACCTTACCACAGTCGACTAATGCACTTGTTCCTAGTAAATGATTCATTTCATATTTCTGTAAAATATGTATTTTTCGCATTGCCGATACTTCCCGGTAGCTAGGCGCGTGTGACACGAGTGGACGTGACATACTGACACACATACAATCTTGTGTATATTTCAAAAGTTAATTTTGCACGTGCGAAAATGAGAATTAAATGTAATAAATGCCAATAATTATATGCAATTTCGGTTCACCTTTTGCAAACGTACAGTGAATAAATCGCATCAAATTAATAAAAGTTAAACGTTAACTTTGTGTTTATAATGCCGACCTCTGGTGTCAGAGATTGTCAGGCCGCCTGTGGGCTTTCTGGTGTGGCTTAACGACTGCTATCTATCGATAACAACCGAGATCGACGGCTGACGTGCCCTCTGAAGTACGCCGCTATGAAAATCTGCACAATTACACAAAGAGCGTGCGTGTGCGTGCGTACGTGCGTGCGTGCGTGCGTGCGTGCGTGCGTGCATACGTGCGTGCGTGCGTGCGTGCGTGCATACGTGCGTGCGTGCGTGCGTGCGTGCGTGCGTGAGTGAGCGCGTGCGTGCGTGCGTGCGTGCGTGCATGTGCGTGCGATCGTATACGTGTATCCTCTTCTCGGGGCATTCACAGACAACATGAGGTGAAGTAATCTTACAGGGATCCCTCTTCTACTCTACTGAGATAACAGATTGTGTATGGATGTGTGTGTGTGGTGCGGGTACGGGGATCATAAGTGCGGCACAGATACTTACTGATAGACTGGAGCTGCCCGGCGTGGTTCCGTAGCCAGACGACGGCAGCGACGCCACCGACCACCTGCGACCGTCGCTGTGGACAACGCGACGTCGCACATTACATAATATGGCATTTATAAACTGTTAGTAGGTACTTTTTATTGAAATCTACCGTCCATGATACATCTTATTATATTATATTCCTCTTCGTGTATGGGTGTCTGGAAGAGATTAATTTGAGCGATAAGACCGCCATTGTGGCACTAATTGTCATTTATTGCCATAATATGGCTTTTATAAACTGTTAGTAGGTACTTTACATTCAAAGCTACCGTTCATGATATATCTTGTTATTCTATTCCACTGTGACACTAATTGTTCCAGCTTTAAGTTTTCTTTGTTTTGTGGTGTTTCAATGAAGAGTATAATATCTATCTATCTAAGTACCTATCTAATTTTCTAATACTAGCCGTAAATCGTAAACTCACGTCGCGTATTTTAATTTGCAAACTCACGCTGCCTCTCAATTCCGTATAGTATTGTTTCCGAAATCAACCACGTGAGTGTTAAACGTTAGATTTCCATACACCATCCGTACGCGCGCGTTTGGAAAATCCGCTACGTGAGTTGTCAGTGTAAAGCCAATGAAAGGACTGCTGACAGCGTATTTGTCTTACAACCAGCATGGCCTCATTCCGGTCTATAGACTTGGTTAAGACAAACTTTGTACCTACTAAAATCGCTCTTTTAAATTTTCTATACTACATCAAATGCCACATTTTGGCCTTCAACTAAACCTTATCTAAGGTGAGAAGTTCGTTTGACCCACAGACATATAAGAAGAAGCAGACCTGACTTAACAGATATCTAGTGAAGCCTGGACAAATATCATTCATGCAGGACTGAAGTAAAGCTGTATATAGACAACGAAGCAATTACGTTCATAGAATAAAGCTAAGATTAAAATTCGTGTTGATCTAATATTTTTACAAGTAGAATGAACTGTCCAAATGTCGCCAGCGTCACCAACGTGGTGGATTCACTAGGTGTTAAGGCAGCATTCCCGCATACAGGCACGCACTGATTGTGTAAACAACTTTGTCAAATGCTGTCACTGTCTGCGTCATAATTTAAATGTCAGTGTCAGCCCATCAATCAAGCATTTTTTTTTTTTTTAGTTATGGCTTCGCACGGTTTGTGCATATAGCCAGTGTCAAGTATTTTATTAATTGAGTATTTCTTATATTCACATTAAGAAAGTCACAGCAATATAGCAATCGAGGTCAAGTAGTCAAGTCAATTATTTACATCGTCAAAGTCACGATTCAGTAAAGTAGTGGATGCTTTACTGAAACTTCCTGGGAGTTTTGGAGAAAATGCGAAATGACACGCTTTTTGAGTTTATATCATTCGCCTACACTCGTGCACGTTAACGAACACTTAATGATTAATATTCCACCAATATTACACATTAACACTCGAAGAAACACAAGTTTGAGAAAATAATATAAAACCAACAACGTCTCACTATCGGATTCCCGCCAAAACTCAATCAAGCATTACTTTACTACTTGTCTATTGTCTATGAAAAAGAAAAATAAGGATTATTAGCTCCCGGTCGTGCCTTGGATTCGGAACTCATCTTTAAAACCTCAAGAAGCAATAGAAATAATTAAATAACACCAGAATCCAGAAATCAAAGAAGAAACTATAATTTACTCCCAGAAGCCCTCAAGAACACACTTCGTCACGTAAGCGAAATCCCTAACACTAGGTGTGTGTAATGCCTGGTGTGCTTTCCCTTATATGTCTGTAGGTTTATCTCACGATATACCTCGATCGCGTGTCAAATATATATATATATATAGCACGGAGATATTGGAAGTTGGAACATCCGTCAAACTGTCAATTACTGTTCAATATCGTAGCAGCGAGCGTTGCCAGGAAATATGTTCGAGGAGAATGTTGACATCGTTTTCTTTAAGGACATGACGAGACAGCTATTTCCAGTATCACGCAAAAATAGTTCGTAGCAAATGGTTATAGCGTTCATTTTGGCTGGTGTCCTAACGTGGCGGTTACATCGAGACACCCCGAGTTCATTTTTGACAGTTCGGGCTTCAGCTACACGAACATGTTAGGAAATTCAGAATTATTTCTGCCCCTTCGTTCTTTGCCCCAATCTGCGAGGAATTATTGATACAACACTCATGTCGCTTTTGCCTATTCATGCGAAAAACAGTTGGTAGGTAGGTATTCATAGAACTAGATTAGATTTCAAATCCAACCGATGCAGTTGTCCGCCGCGCGACCTTCGCGGTTAAACCACAGATCACTAAATAGTTATCCCGGTTAGACCGCTACAGATTTAGTTTCGTATCACTTCTGTCATCGGAGATTAGAGAGAAACCAGGATAACGCGTCTCGCGGTAACCAGACCTGAGGATATGCATAGAGAAGATCTTTTGACTTCTTCAGGGGGCTTATACCCTGCTTATTGCGATCCTATTGAGGACCTAAACAGAATTGTTTTAATATAATCGTACCGTGACGTCTTGTTGTGACATCTTGACGCTCAATTTAGGTTTTAAATCTAGAGGGATTGACGTCTACCTAAATGAAAGTCACGTATTACTATTATTTAAAGTGAAAAATTCCGTTTAGGTCCGCATTTGGATCGCAATAAGACGTCATGGTAAGCCCCTATTTCAGACTCAGTGTATAAAAAAACGCAATGCTGGGCGTTAGTTTTCTCCAACACGCATTTCTTTTCGGATGTAAATACCCTAATTTTATCATAGATTTATGATATTTACGATCATCATTCCCACGCACCACGCCTCTCACACCTAAGGCATAGTGCAAAATATAAAAAATATTTTATGCCCAATCGCCCATACTGTCTGTACTGTGTTCGAGCTTGAACAGAATCTAGATTGCCAGATGACGGTACATGAACAAAACTCTTGCGTCAGCTAACATTAAACTCAAACACAACGCAATAGGGTTCAGTTTTGTGTGAATGTTTCGATGCTTTTTATTTGCTTGGTTGAATAATACCGTAAGCGGTCATACTGTAATACTTACATATCCTTACTTCTAATACGGTTAGACATGTTAACAATACATTAACGTTAAAAAATACTTTACTTAATTATAATATTTGTTTTAGGCTTTACTAAAAATATCGATAGACTTATTTAAATGTATTTTAAATAATACTTTTTACCGTCCATTTCCAATTTTTTACCACTGTTTATTCACAACCCCTTTGTTACTACTCAATATAGGAAATTAAAAAAAAACCGGGGCCCCTCCAGTCAAACACAGTGGCCCCTAACTTTATGAAATCGCCATAAAACAACAAACAACATAATTATATAGCTTGAATCAAGTACTTAGCTCAATCACCCAGTGAGATAAAAAAAACCATCAGTGTTTTTCAATACGTACCAAGTTACCAACTTCCTAGTAATGTTTAAAAATTATACACAGCTTACTAACAGTTCCTTCCCTCGTTTCACACTGGAGGATAGTAGAGCGTGATGCAAGGGATGGGCGTGGTGTGCGTGGGGCCACCGGGGCCCCTCCGCCGGGGACAGGGGCCCCGTGCCGGGGGAACTGCACCGGCCCGATCCCACCTGCGAATGGAGAAAGTATTTTTGTTACTATAATTATATTAATTTCAACACTTCAACACAAAATTAACTATACTAACTAACAAAAAAAAAAAGTGGCACACGAATGCCCGGTTTCTGAACACTGTAGATAACAGTAACTTTGACCAACAGACAAGTCTATCGTTGTCTCTATCTGGCACTAAACAAATGACAATGACAGCAATATACTTATTCATTGGTCAAAATTATCTACCGGACTCAGAAACCGGATAAAAATAACCACATACACATCCACCCCCCATTCCAATCTTCGTGCCTTCATAAACCAATCCACGGATCGGTTATTGGCACGTTTGACCCTAAAAATGGATCGTGATAACAATCCCAGATAGCAAAATTTGGATTGGATTGATTATAAATTTCGGCCGCAGATCTGTGATCGATACCTATTTGGAGTGCAATAATCACTGGCGTGATACTTCCCTCCGACTTTGCTATTTTTCCCTAGACACATCTTAGCAGCTAGGCTGGTTCTTTGCCCTACAAAAACGTGTTTCCGCATCACGAGGCAACAACAACATCTGCCTAAACAAGAGCCATTCGTTGCTAATGATCGACTGCTATCGATCACTTTTTGTGCCGGTACATTTGGAGCGACGTTATAAGAATAAGGAATGACTAGCGTACAGAGATGACGCCCACGGACATTATTTTTAAGGCGTGAGGTACTTAGTCAGCGCTAACCCGCGCCTGCGTGCCGTAACATCTGTTTTATTAATGTAGCCTAATTCTATGGTTGCTCCTGTATCATGGGTACCGCTTACAGACATATAATACCACTACACATCACACCCAGACCAGAAACAAATGTTTGTGGATGGCACAAATATTTGTTCCAGACGGGAACCGAACCCGCGACACCCAGCGCAGCAGTCCGATTGCTCAGCCACTACGCCAAACGTGCCGTCTTCGGCTCTCAACTTTCTACGCCTAACAACTTTATCAGTAATATTAACACCTTAATGTCACCTTGCTAGCTCCCACTGCAAAGCTGAAAACTCGTTGACAATTCCAGCCATTAAGAGCCGATCTCATTCAAGGTTGTCACATTGAAGGTAGCAACCTTTGATGTGACAACTGAATATTAGATGGAAGTCAAACGCTAAGCAACCACTACCACAAAAGCGACAGCCCTAAGCAGTGGATACTCTGTCCTTTTGAGACTTTTGAAGAGTCCGTTCTGCATGCTAGCATTGTTTTTCTTCTTAAGCCTTCGTGCATAGGTAATCAAATTAAAGTATCTTGTTTTACGAGTATTGTAGATTTGGATAAACGATTTGCATCGGATGCAATTAATGTATTTAACTTTATGGTGTTGATGGTTCGACCAACCTCAAGTGCTGATGGGATGATGTCATTGGGCATACGAGTGTTTTTTATTATTATATGTATGTAGTTACTAGCTGCGCCCCGCGGTTTCACCCGCATTTGGATAATATACAATAATATATCTTAATGAATTGTAGCCTATGTGTTATTCTGATATGTAAGCTATATTATTGTGAAGTTTAATCAAAATCCATTCAGTAGTTTTTGCGTGAAAGAGTAACAAACATCCATCCATCCATCCATCCATCCATACATCCATCCATACTCACAAACTTTCGCGTTTATAATATTAAGTAGGATACATCATGATCTTAAGCGTAGATCATCTTTAAATCAAAAACTACGAGGCTGGCGGACCATGGTCCCGCAATATGTGGTTCACTCACACAATATACTGGGCGCTATTGAAAAAAAATATATGCTAAAAGGCCTACCACTACAAAAACGTGATACCATTATTTTCTTGACTTGCAAACTTGAAGTCTATTTATATTTAAAAAATCTCACCCAGGCAATGCCAACATGTTTTTCTGTCACTATAAATTGATCAAAGCCGTGTTTGGAAAATCAGCTACACTTTTTGCCGTCGCGTTCCACCTTGACGTAGATCTTTGACATTATACAGGGTGAGTCACCATGGCGTACAGCCTGCGGTACGGTGGTAGAGTGCCTATCGCTTATTCTATGGCCTTAAGGGTGTTGTAAAGTGATAAGGTGGCGCGATTACAAACATTATGTTGTACATACACGCTATAATGACCCAGTTACTTTTATAACTGAATGATGACCTGTACAAATGTACAAGGTTTACATTCTGGCGAATTATTTATTTTTGAAACTACTTTTACTAGCCTAACAATACGTTAATGAACAAATTATGCTTCTACATAATATAAAGTAGGTACTGCTACAACAATAATGTATAATATTCTACAACGGTTCTGTAACTTATTTAGGTTTTAGCGTAGACAGTTTTGATTCATTATAAAGATTATCCAACGCTGATCACATATGACTCAACGCGTAAGACTGACACAAACAGGGGCCCCGGGGGCCCCATGAAACAACAATAATATCATAATTCGTAAATCAAAATACAATTCGGTGCTTCCCTCTAACAAAAAAAAATACATTGGGATAGCAAATACAATCGCGAATAAATTAGTAAAAGAATACTTCGAAATCCGCTAATCTTGTCGCCTCGCTCTCTCTTGTAGCCCGACCCCAACGCAACCTCAGCTGTTCGTTATTGTCTTTATGGGAGCGCATTTAATCCGCTTTTTATGGAGAGTTCTCTAACACAGTGACGGTATTTATCTACCCATTGTGATTCAGATAATTAAGTGTGTCGTGAGTATGTTCACTTTTTAGCGGCATCACAACTGTTGTCTCCCTTACACTTACAGGTTAGACGAAGACGTGAGCGAAGAAGCGTTCATCTGGGTTACTCGTGCATTGCTTTGATATCCGTGTCGTGGCGGTGCCTGCGCCGAAGTCAAAGAGCCCTAACTATGAATACGGAACGACTCCGTTTTTGAACTCAATTGTGTTTAGTATATGGTATTATTTGCATTGGCAAAGCTCGCCGAATATGTTATCCGAGGTACGAGTGCCTCTGATCACGAGCATCCATCAGACAATCGCGTGCAGTTAGCGGGGGGCACAAAAGATGCTGTTGTTTTGATAGTACAGCTTGCGGAATATGGCACAGTCGTATGTAGCATGGCGTAGGAGTTTAGGTTCTATGCTTGTAATTATAAGGTCTTCATTAGAACTTAGTAGCTCATGAGACTGCTGAAGACGCTGAAGACACTGCGCAGTACCTATCGAAATTCACGTCAATCCGCAAGCGATCATAATGCGAAGGAACCTTGTCATAGCGAGTTGAAAATGATAGTGGAGTAAGATTAATTAAAAAATATAAGATTTAACTTATTTACTCGAGCAATCCACAAGAATGTTTTAACAATATTTGTACCTACTGTCCAAGTATGTATAACATTAGATGACACTATCCGAATTATGTAATGCAGACCATTAAATAATTATGTAGCATGCGCGCGCGCATAAATGATACGGGCCCCCTTTCGGGGCCGCCCCGTGCCCCTAGAAAGTATGTTTCGATATGGTTGCTCGGAGATGTCACCCATAAACGGAAAACTAGGCTTTTGCCCTCGATGGTATATACTACCGGGTCTTATTCCAACTGACTTACTTCTCGTATAAGTCTGGGGCCGTATTATGAACTCTAAATCCCGTCCGTTAGTAAAAGTCAGTTTACGCCGTAAACTGAACTACCTAGCTAGCTAGTACTTCTTACCAGGTTAGCAATAAAATTTGATGTAATCTTACTAACTGAGTGTCATCTGGGAACATGTTCCTTAATAAGAACAATTCCAGAATATTCCAATTTTTATACCTCAGTTGTTAGCAACCGGGCTGGTGGGGTAGTTGCTTATGTTCGTTCTGATTGGAATGTTAGTGTAAGCGAACCGATAATTCTGGACGCTGATAGTTTAATTATAGACTTGCCAAATTCCTACTCTCTCGTAGGAATTTATCGCTCTCCATCCTTTTCAAATACCAATGTCTTTTTAAGTTCTCTGGAAACAGTCATAAGAGATCACGCAGCGGCTAAAAGACATATTATAATGGCTGGCGATATAAACATCAACATTTTAGAAGATACAACCCAAACTAATGAATACTTATGTCTGTCGGCAGAATTAGGGCTTAAAAACGTAATAAACCTACCCACCAGAGGCAGTTCATGCCTTGATCACATTTTATTAGACGCTAGATCACAGGCAATTGGATTAGTTTGCAAAACCGATTTAACGGACCATGACCTCGTTATGGCCGGAGTAGTCACAAACATGCCTAAAATATGTCGTAATAGATTGAAAACAAAAACCAATTATGATGAAGCTTACAATGAATTGGAGGGTGTGGACTGGGCGAATATACTGCTATCAACAGATGTCTCTGAAACAGCTGGTAAACTCACGTTGACACTAGAATCTCTAGTTAAGAAACATACTAAGCAGGTTCGGGTGAGTCGTAGAAAATGCCCTTTAAAGGATTGGATTACGCCTGGACTGCTGAGGTGTATGAAGCACAGAGATGCCTTGCATATGATTGCTAGGAAACATCCTAATGATGTGGAGGCCCAAAAGAAGTACAAGAGGTATCGTAACGTATTTTTTGATCTGATAAAAGACTTGAGGTCTAATTATAATAAAAAGTTATTTTTGGAAAATAAAAACAACCCCAGAGAACTTTGGAAGTCAATTAAAAACTCCTGCGAACTAAATAAAAACAGGAATGCTAATCTAGAACTACTCAGCCTGGATTCGACCCCAACACAATCACTTAATCATTGTAACGACTACTTCGTCAATGTCGGACAAAGCCTTGCTAACTCAATACTTGACGATTTGGGGAAAACTCAAGAGGATCTTGCTCTGTCAATTCCTATTGTCTCAAATTTCACAGACTCCTTTTTCATGTACCCTGCTGACCCAGTTGAGATAACGAACATAATTAATTCTCTCAAAAATGACAAGTCGCCAGGACGTGACGGCCTTAGAAACTCTTTTGTTAAGAAAGTGTGCCCCTTAATACTAGAGCCACTAACGCATATCATAAATCTGAGCCTAAGCTCAGGCTGTTTTCCTGAATGCTGGAAAGTTGCAGCTGTAGTGCCAATTCATAAGGATGGTTCTAAATTGAATTCCAGCAATTATCGTCCCATTTCCCTTCTTCCAGTATTTTCTAAAATTCTTGAAAAAACGGTAAATAAAAGGTTAGTGACATTCATAGAAAGGCATCACACTTTGTCACCCTTTCAGTTTGGTTTCCGTCAAAAAAGATCAACTGAAGATGCAGTTACTGTACTTTTGGATAATATAGTCACATCGATGGATAATGGGCAGAAGTGTATTGGTATCTTTTTGGACCTTGCCAAGGCCTTCGACACCGTTTCTCCAAAAATTCTTCTACGAAAACTCGAAAGAATGGGAGTACGTGGTGTCGCCTTGGACTGGTTCTGCAGCTATCTTTCAGGACGAGCACAGTACGTGTCTCTTGGAGGGTATGCGAGTCACACTAGAAACGTATCTTTCGGAGTTCCACAAGGAAGTATCCTCGGCCCTACACTCTTTACAATATATATCAACGATATCGCTGACTTGCTGGCGTCTCACAACGATAGTCAGGTCGTATGTTATGCTGATGACACAGCTATTTTGTTTAAAGGAGCCACCTGGAACAATGTTTTTATGAAAGCTGAATCTGGTTTAACAGTCATAGCAAAGTGGCTTGATCTAAATCTTCTAACGCTTAATGCGAAAAAAAGTAAATATTTATGCTTTCATAAAACAGATATCTCAAGCCCTGGCGCGCACTTTCACATCGGAATTCACAAGTGTAATCAGTCGACACAAACAAAAACGAATTCCTGCTCTTGTCCGATACTAGAACGAGTAAGCGCAATCAAATACCTTGGAGTTACACTTGATGAGAGGCTTACTTTCAAGCCGCACTTGTTCTCTCTTTCCGGGCGTGTTAGAAAGCTAATCCCTATAATGAAATTACTGCGGGATGGAGCTGATAAGGAACTCCTTATGCTAGTCTACACATCACTTTGTCGGTCCATTCTGGGTTACTGTATCCTGGCCTGGGGTGCAGCTGCTAAAACTTTCATGTTAAAGGTTGAAAGGGCTCAACGATCAATACTCAAAGTAATGTTTCGTAAGCCCTTTAGATATCCAACTAAGACACTGTATGAGGAAGCACAAACACTAACGGTTCGGCAACTTTACATTGAAAGAGCTGTTATTGCATTCAGTAGGAAAACTGGTGACACCATAGTAAATCCCAACATATCAGACAAAAAACGCAGAACAAAAATTATAGTTCCCTATGTTAAATCTAATTTTGCAAGTCGTTTTAGCCATTATACTCTTCCGTTCCTTTATAGACGCATCATGAAGCTATGCAATCTCAGTGACAGCTCGATTTACGGCGTCAAAGAGAAAGTGAGGAAATGGCTCCTCACGTTAAACTATGATGACACAGAGTCTCTTCTAATTGTACAGAAATAATCATTTTACAATTTGCATAATAAAACACACACACACACACACACCACACACACACCCTTGTTTGTTTGTAGTACCTTTTGAGGACCTCTCCAAAATCTATCCACCTGAGGACGTCTCAGAAAAGGTATTTAGCAACGTCGCACGTAATCGTTTGCGAGACGTATAAGTTGCAAATTGAATTCCAAGACTGACAAGGTCGGTTTGATTTCGCTATCTCTATCTTCATTGACAAGAATTTCTACGTTCAACTCGAGGACCCAAAATACACACGCAAACAAGACATGCCGCATACAAAAAGAGGACGGTGTGTGAAACCATCTGAGCACCTCGCCGACCTACCTTATGACGCCATTTCGAGGACGTTTTTCTTACACACACTCTGGATTCAAGTACTTTCCGAGGACGGTGTGTTAGACAAATCATTACTAAACTGAGGACATTTTTCCGAGCACAGCTTCTACATACCGAGGAATTGGCGGCATAGCTTTTGTCGGCTTTTACTCAAAGAATTGAAAACAACTAAACGTTTTATTTGTAACATGCGGTCGCCTTTACCGCATTTACCTAGGGCTACTTTACTTAGTGTGTGCCGAAACTTCGTGGAATGTGGATGTCTGGCGGGAGTGCGTATTTATTGTGTATTTAATTGAAAATAAAACTAAGGTAAGCAATTTTGTTTCTTATTTCATTGATAAACATAGGCTGTAAGCGAGGTTTTAGGGTTCAGTTCCCCGAAATCCTACGTAGGTAGGTAAAGCACGATAAATGTCTAGATTCTGTAAACGAGCTCAAACAGTGCAGTCAAATGCAGCGAAGGACGTGAATAGATCTGTTACTTTACGCCGGTGCGGTCGGCTGCATAGCAAAATGGGTAGGTACCTAAGTTCAAAGATCGACTGACCACCGCGTGCTACGGCGCGGCGCGCGCAACGACTAGCAACAAGCAAAGAAAATCATTTAATTTGAAATTTTAAACCGATATGACAAAAAACAGAGTCTATCTATTTACTATAATATTATTATGTAAGTAGGTCCGGTACTTATTTTATTTCGGAATTAACGCCAGGCTCATTAACTTACTTACTTAACGTACCAATAAGCTTAAAATAGATTCATTTCGCAATATCATTTAAGTAAATAATAAATAGATAAGTAGTCTTCTTTCTTCGAGACATTAAAATCCAGTTACACAGTTCAGGTTGCACAGCGCATTAACCTACAATATTATATCTTTTCTGGCGACATTTGGGTTGTCTTCTTATAAGGAATAATTAGTCTGAATTGTATATTCATTTATGAGGTACCTACCTACTATTGTGCCTATTCCTTTTATTTTGTAAACACAACTAGTACTACCTACTTAATAAATTATACATCATACCTACCTACAAACCTATGAGAATAACGAATACTTCTAAGCCTACAAATATTTGTACCTTCCTACTAGGTATCATTCCTCATATAGGTAGTTTTAGCGTGCTAGGTAGGTACCGCTGTTTTTTTTCTTATATTATTATTATTATTAAGGTATAAGAAAAAAACAGCGGTACCTAGTACTCTAAATAATTAATTAAAGGTAGTACAATAAATACTTAAGCGTCAAATTATTGACACTTAATGACTCAGGTTGTGTTAGATGTTCTCTTCGAATAATCGGCGTCATATTATTTTGAAGATCCATATCAGGTAATGTTCGATGGGTTCCTGTTAAATTTTCCTGAGCTGTTATATGATTGGAAACGTTACATTCTAAAGTAATAAAACCATTGTCTTCCATTCTAAATCTTCAACAATTTGAAACTATGAAATATATTATACTTTTTAGACTCATCAGCAATGGCGTTAATAGAGAATGAAAAAGAAGGTCAAACAACTCCTGTGGTTTCTTTAGGAAGATCTACTGACGTAGCAGAAAATCGAAGTGATGGTTCAATTTCTCCATCACTAGAAATACAACAAAGAATTACCATCTCTCGAGAGGAATTAGATTTTTATCACGCTAAACAGAAACACTACAACATACTTCATAAGCTGATAACAGATAATTCTTCTACGGATGATTGTTTAACCGAAGACGAAGCAATGGCACTGAAGAAGAAAAAAGATAATAAACGGAATTTCCGATCTCCATCGCGAAAGTCACTCAGTAGAAGAAGATCTACTAGAAAATGCACAATTCATCCTAAATATAATAACGAGGATTCTGAGCCAAACGAAGACTTTTCTCCTACCACAGAGTCGTATTCACCATCAAGTTCCGAGTCTTCAGATAAAGAAAATACTCCACCTAAATTTAAAACAAGCAAATACCATAAACGAAAATCATCTATGAGTTGTGAAAATTCTAATACGCCGAGTACAAGTGATGATTTGAATACCACCATTTTGCAACATAACTTACGAAAACAAGAAGGAAGTTATTGTATTAAACAATTAGAAAAACAGAACCGTAACAGCACAAGACGTTCTTTAAGTTGTGGAAGCTTTGAAATACTAAATAGTAGTAGCATGAGTTGTCATAGTAGCATTTTTAGTAACATCACAGCACAGGAGAATTTTCTAGAAATAGAAAGTAGAAAGCCAGAGAATCTCATAGGTGGAAGTTCCAGAATGGATGACACAGGTTTCATTACTTTAGAGTGTAGCGTTTCCAATCATATAACAGCTCAGGAAAATTTAACAGGAGCCCATCGAACATTACCTGATTTGGATCTTCAAAATAATATGACGCCGATTATTCGAAGAGAACATCTAACACAACCTGAGTCATTAAGTGTCAATAATTTGACGCTTAAGGACCCAGACCAAAAACCTACTGACTCTTTGATTGAAGTGGCAACATTCTCAAATACTACTGATAAACGAAAATGGGACAAAAAACAGGCGTGTCTGTATTGCGGTAAACTTATAGCCAAGCTCCCAAGACACTTACTCGCAAAACATGGAAAAGAAGCGGAAGTAGTACAGATACAAGTTTTTCCAACAGGTTCAGAGAAAAGAAAACTCATGCTAGAAGAAATCAGGAAAAAAGGAAATTACATATATAACGTTAACATTATAAAAGCAGGCGTAGGAAAAATAATCCCGCAAAAGAGAAGTAAATCTGCCCCAGATGCAGGCTCTTTGGTGCCGTGCCCATCTTGTTACGCTTTTTATACCAAAACTAAACTATCGAGGCACTATTCAACTTGTTCCAAAAAAGAGGATATTAAATCAAAGCAGGTTCAGGCGCATGGATCTCAACTCCTACCAATTGCATATGGAGCATCTCAAAAACTAAAAGAAGATGTCATCTCTAGGATGCGTAACGATGATATTTCAATGGTCATCAAACACGATACCCTTATATTAAAATTGGGAAGTAGACTAGTGACAAAGCATGCCCAAGACTCTCATCTATATGGTTACATAAGCCAAAAGATGCGCGAGGTGGCTCGTTTCCTAATCACAGCTAGGACAGTCAGTTCAAAAATTGAGTGTCTCGCCGATTGTACTAAGCCTGAAAACTTCGAGCACGTCGTCGAGGCTGTGCGGATAGTTTTGGGCTATGACATCAACACAGGCAAATATAAGATCCCAAGCCTTGCTCTGAAGATCGGCCATTCTCTTAAGAAATGTGCCAAAATTGTAGTAACAGAATGTCTCATCAACGGCTTATCCTTCAGAAAGGAACAAGCAGAAAATTTTATCAAGCTTTGTGAAAACGAATGGTCTACAAATGTTTCTACAGGAGCTTTAGCAACACTCTATAGAAACAAGTGGAATATGCCAAATCGTTTACCATTGGCCGAAGATGTGAAGTTACTAAATGCACATTTATGTCAAGAAAGAGGCAAATACATGGCTTTGTTAACGAATGCTGAAGTGACAACACACAATTGGATTAGTTTAGCTAAAGTTGTTTTAGCCCAAACACTACTTTTCAATAGACGAAGAGCCGGTGAAGTAGAACGAATGCCAGTGGATGCGTATAATAAGAAGAATAATTCGAAAACTCACGAAGACATATGGAACACCTTATCAGACTTCGAAAAAGCTATTTCCAACACGTTTGCGCGGTTTGAAGTTCGCGGTAAAAAGGGAAGAAGAGTTCCAATATTACTGCATCCTCGCCTTATTGCATCCTACGATATTCTAATGCTTTATCGGCAACATGTTGGCATTCCTGAAGAAAACAATTTCTTTTTCGCGACTACTAATGCATCAATGTGTCATTTGCGCGGAAGTGACGTGTTAAGATATTTTGCCTACTCATGTGAAGCCAAAGGTCCTGAAACCTTAACTTCCACGAAATTGAGAAAAAACGTGGCTACAATGTCACAAATACTAAATTTGTCGAATCATGAAATGGATCAGTTGGCAAACTTTATGGGACACGACATCCGTGTCCACCGAGAGTATTATCGTTTGCCAGACTCAACGGTCCAGTTAGCCAAAATAAGTAAAATTTTGATTGCAGCGGAAAAAGGAAAATTGCATCATTTTAAAGGTAAAAACCTGGATGAAATCAATGTTGATGTTGATCGAATTTCGGATTACGAAGAAAGCACAGGTAGTGAGATTGAATCTGAGCTAGTGCCAATAAACACAGCAGATAATATTAATGTTTTGCCTGAAACAAAAGAAGACGTCAGCTTGGACTTTGTATCATATCAAACAGAAAAGGAAAGTGTTGAATCTAAAATGTCTAATAAGAAACAGCAGAAAAAGAAAAAACAAGTTAGTAAAGCGAAACAAAAGAAACCATGGTCTGAACTAGAAAAGGAGTGTATTAGAAAATACTTCTCTAGAGATATTATTAGAAATAAAGTACCGGGAAAACTGGAGTGCACTAAGTTCATATCCGAAAATCCACATACTTTAAATGACAGAGACTGGAAGGCAGTTAAATATGCTGTTTACAATATGATTCAAAAGGCACAAAAGAAATAAAAAGGCTAGGCTATCATGACGTTAATTACTAATCAGAACTTATGTTGATTTTTTTAACAAATATTTACTTATGCTCAATTATTATAATAACAAAACCACCATCGCAAAATGTTTATCCTGGAATCGAGCTTTTTTTAACCATAAATTTAGTTCAATCTACTTGGATTTATTACAATCTGCCAAAGGTATATATAAATTTGAGTAATTAACTAATTGCTTATAATTATAATAAATAATCTGATAGTTCCCAAATAATGGACCAAAGCGAAAATGTTAGAACTTATTTTAACGGTGTATCCCATTAAGTACTTATTGTTATTTGATTTGTCGTTCACTTGAATTATCATGAAGAAGACTTCAATTTTGTAAGAATAAGATAAATAATTATTTACAGCTGTTATTGATTAGAGTTGATTAATTATGTGACGAAAGAATTTAATTGGATAAGTTTAATTGTTTTATGTACCTACGAGTTTATTACTTTTTGTCTATTTGCAAGATATTTGTTTCATGGTTATGATTAATTTAATTATAATTTTATTTGTTGAAATACAATATTTACTCGCCTACTCATATTTTAGAAGTATGATAACTTTTTAACTTACTACTGACAGTATGCCAGCGTTATGTAGTATTTTTGATTTTCTGTTACACAGATATCTACTTATCATAAATTATCGGCCTTATAGAATAGGTAAGTACATTATTATTTGTCATCAAAATAGTTTTTATTAAGTTGTTGGTTACCAATCATGTTGTCATTACCTATAGAAATTATTCGTTTTAAAATAGGTAATTATTTAGTAGGAACAATAACAATCAAAAACATTTATTTGCATTATTGGTTGTTATAGCTTGGATGTCTAGCAGTCAAGATTTGAAAGTAGCGATTTATCTTATTATATCACAGTATTACAAACAATGTTTCTTAAAATAGGTAGGTACTCATTCAGTGTGCCATACTACCATTTTTTTTTGTAATAAATACCGTAATACAGTTTAATGATTATGTAGTTTTATTTAGTACTAGAAGCACCACGCGGTTTCACCCGCGTTAACTACTATCCCGCGGGAACCATTAATTTTTACGGGTTAAAAGGTAGCCTATGTGTACCGGGGATAGGATAGCTTCCCAACAGTGAAAGAAGTTTTCAAATCGGTTCAGTAGTTTCGGAGCCTATTCATTACAACCAAACAAACAAAGTTTTCCACTTTATAAAATAAAAAATAAAAATAAATTATAGTATAGATTACCATGTCATCATCAAATAATTCCTTATTGATTGGATTTTAATTCAGTAAGTAGGTAGTACAAAAATGGGTAGGTACTAAAAACGAAACTATAGTTCTCAAAGTGAGTAAAGCCACATATTGATGTATTTAATCAAAGCGAAGACGGAAAATTTTCACACATGGTCCTCAGTTGATTTGAAAATTCAGCTATACACAAAATGTCAGGAAAAGCTATCAGTTCGAGGACGTATGTGTAAAATTTAACACTCAAGTGCTCGTTTTGGTAGTGAAACCGGAGATAAGTGTAAATCATGTGTGTGAGAATTCGATGGTGGCGCCCTCTAATTCTCACACACCCTCACACTCCAACATGACTTTTTACGACTAATACGAGGACCTCCATAGATTGTCTTGTTACAAGTACAGAAAGGTTCAAAATCGCACGTAAAAGGCGATAGCGTCGTCAGGTCCGTTCGAGGACGCCGAAAAAAGTCCTCGAATGGAAAAAGACCTCGGGTGTGCCTTTTGTATTCAGGTGCATGTCCTCGGAAGGTACTTAAAACCAACACACACACACCACACACCCTAACACACCCTTACTACACTCACACACCCCTCACACCTACTCTCTCACGCATACAACATATTATAATAATTAATTAAGCGAAACTAGAATCATTCTGACAATGAAAGTCTATGTACATTCACTCTTATTCTTACAAACATTATCTTAACGTACTGTAGTTCTTTAACATTTAATTATTTTCTATTGTAATTCTCACACAGCCTCCCGCGATACAGGCTTGCCCTAGTGCGGGGACTACTTAGTAACTAGATCTGTATTTTTAATCTTTATGGTAAATAAATGATTTTGTATTTGTATTTTGTATTTTGTAGCTATTTCGAATTATGAACTCCTAATGCCAGCCAGTAACGTCACGTGACAGTCAAACCTACTTCTTGACAAATAACAGACTGACAATTTCGTATTACTTACTTTAATTTGACATAATGTAGGTTGACAATACGAAAAAGAACAATCCAGTTTACGGCCGTAAAAATAATTGCCTGGATCTTGCATGGTTTTAAATAAGTTCATAATATGCCCCCAGACGATATACCCAGTCCCAGTGGATTGTTAGTCAAATTATTTTAGGAACATTTAGTAGGAAACATTTTTCTTGTAATTTTTGGTAACCTACATTTGTCTGAAAACTTCGGCCTATCCTCAACACCAGCGGAACGACGGGGGAAGTAGAGTACCAATCCCAAAGTTCGTCAAAAATAGATTCCAATAAAGGGGAGGTTGGGTCAAGTTGGGAGATACTAAGGCTAGACAAAACGGGTGCCGGGTAACATGCGTGCCCCTGTAACGGCCTGGGAAGATTTATTTTATTACCCTTACATAAAAACCTTCGTCTCATATCGTGAAACTTCTTTTTGCAAACAGCGGGATTTTTAAAAATCTTTGTTTTATTTTGAAACAAACTTTGTTCGAAGTTTTTGAAGAGTAGTATTGTAAATTGAATAGGCAAGCGTGACGCTTAGCTACACAGGAAGTATTTGTTCGTATCGTCATTGAATTACACAAAAAACTTATAATTTGATCGGTACTGGTAAAATACTCAGTTAAAATATCCCATCCAACAATCAAATGTTCCAAAAAGATGGAAAGAAAAAATTAAGGGGGCCACAACCACTCAAGTTTAGATAATAATATTAACCGTAAAAAATACATAACTAATAATTTGCATTGAACCCCTGAACTGTAACTATTTAACCTATATTTATGTCTAAATATGTTAAAATACATTTACTTAGGGGCCTCATACAATCTATCAATGACACAGTAGCGGCTCCAAAAGTAGCGCATTTACACGTCAGCTCCCGTGAAGCGATAAACATGGGTCATTAAGAACGCGTTTCGTACACAAACATTTTAACCCGACCATTAAAGACAACATACAAACAGTATGAGATGTCATGTTGATGAAAAATATAGTTGCATTGAAATTGAGTTGATTTAATACATATTAAAATCGAATCATTAATTAGGTTAAAGAATTATAATTTGGTTTGTTGTTGTTCACACTGAACGATTGGGTGTCAACAGCATATCTTGCACATAGTACAGTACGGAAAAGTCTACTAACCACCTTCGAATACAAGTAGAGGCGGTTACTGTAGTAAAGTACCTACTCAAAAACTATCCTATCCCACTTCCTACTAATGTTCTAAAATAGTATGTATGTAAAACATATTGGTTGTTGCCACTTAGCTACGTGTAACAGTTTGGCGGTACCATCCATACTGCTCATTACCCAGTACGGTAGTCGCCGTGATCGCATTACTAACAAACTAAATTGACGGCTGTTATAATATTGATATAGCGGAAAACTGTTTTCGATTGAGTATAATTTAGAGCATTGCTTTGTATATGTATAGCATCCGATATTCAATATGAACGTCGATATGGATAGTAATCCGTGAAATTATTTTTTGTATCTACACTAATATTATAAAGAGGAAAACTTTGTTTGTTTGGTTGTAATGAACAGTGTGCCTAGTGCGAATTTTGACAATTTATTTACGTGCTCGGTCCGTTTGGCGTAAACTTGAAATTGTATGGAATAATAGCAGCGCCATCTAGTGACTGATTCACTGACGCTAGATGGCGCTGCTCTTATTCCATACAATTTCAAGAATACGCCAAACGGACCGAGCGCGTAAATAAATTGACAAAACTCGCACTAGGCACACAGGCTCCGAAACTACTGAACCGATTTGAAAAATTATTTCACTGTTGGGAAGCTATGCTATCCCCGGGTGACATCTTTTATCTATGGCTATCTTTTATCCCGTAAAAATTAATGTTTCCCGCGGGATAGTAGTTAACGCGCGTAAAACCGCGAGGTGCTTCTAGTACTTTATATAATAATCATTAGGCAACTAAGTATCTCAACTCAATAGGTTCTAAGTGGTCCAAGGTGGTAAACTTTCTCACTAATAACATCATTCAATTCTCATAATTATCGAAGAGCTAATCAATGAAACAAACATCTAAATTAGCATTTCTTTGGTAAACAAACATATTCACAAGGCGAACAAATCTTGACCTTGGCCGTAATCGGCGATTACGCAAGTTATGTAACTAGAATGCACTGTAACGGACGATTACGGCGTAATGTGATGCTATAATATGTAAGTGAGGTGATTTGCTGCGGCACAGCACAGCCTCTGAAGAAGATTACTTCTTTGTTGCAACTAACTGAGAAAAGTAAACCCTACTCCTTGATAGTTGATAGAATCAGGCTTAACATTGCGGAACTGCATATTCAAAACAATGAAGTAAAAATATTATGTTGCTTTAATTCCGCCAAAAATGTATCTGATCAACGTTGGCTAGACGACTGATGACGTAATCTTTTATTTTATTCTAACTAACCCCTAAAAACCTAGCTAATACCCCAAACAATAATAAACCCCCTAATTATGCCTACGAATTTTTTTTTGTGAGTTCAAGCCCTACACCCTTGTCCGCCACCCCCGTGGCGGAGGGGATAACGAAGGCATTTCCCCCCTCAAAACAAAGAGCCCTATAATATTAGCCACAACGGTGGAACGGATTTTATTTGATTTAGATCTCACCATACCTTTTGGCATGCAAGGCTATAAGTGTGACTAAATTGCACAAAAAAATATTTAACAATTTGACATGTGACCAAATTGCACACATTACCCATGTAACCAAAATACAAGTGTGACCCAATTTACACTGATTATACCTGTGACCAAATAACACTAAGCTATAATTTGGTAAGTACCTAAACTTGATAGATATACTAGGTACAAATTGTGGAACAACATAACACTTATCATCACTTATATCACCAACGCGGGTGAAGCTGTAGTAAGCTCAAGCTTAATTCTCAAGCTTAGTTCTCAAGCTCAATAATGGAACTTACCACAAGCGAAAGTCGATGATGTGGGGGCGGCTGCGGCAGCCTGGACGGCCGCCTCGACACGGCGCATAGCTCTTTCTGCAAGCCAAAACAAACCGTGTCAGTCAAATAACTCGAGACAGGCGACTGGGACCACGAAGAACTGGGACCACGAGGCACTGAGACCGTGGTCCAAGTCGCCCAATAGCGTTTTCTGAATCAGACTACTAGCCACGTGACGTAAAATGTCACAAATAAAATCATCTTTCTGCAAGGCAAAACAAACCATAATATTGGTCAAAAAAGTCCAAAGTACCGTATGTACAATTGTAATTTACTGTTAGGGGCTGGCACTCGTGGCGCTTACCTTCAGCTGAACGACTTCCTCATATAGTTACGTAACATTCAATAAAAATTGTTACAGTAAATCGTAACGAAAATGCGATGTTGATTTGTTGGAACATGCTTATGCTTTACGCAACAAGGTGTATTATCGTGTACTCTCCAAAACTCCGAGGAAGTTTCCGTGGAGCACCACTTTACTGAATAGTGACGTTCACTGCGACATTGCCTATAGACAAACTGGACAGCACGACTCCATATTTCGACAGTTAAGATATAATAGAACTTGACATATTAATATAATTAATACTATACACTGGCTAAATGCAAAAATCGTGCGAAACCACAAAAAAAAACAATTCTGGAAGCGTTTACCGAACTCAGCCAGATTTCACTGGCATCGGCGGAAGGATCCGTGGACGGCCTTGGATATACAGCCGAAATTAATATTGTATCTCCTATCCAATGTTGGATTCGATCTTGGATTGCTGCCTATCGTTCGATCGATTTCCAATCTTCGTGCCTTTATAAACCAATCCACGGATCGGTTATTGACACGTTTGACCCTATAAATGGATTGCGATATCAATCCCAGATAGCAAAATTTGGATTGGATTGATTATTAATTTCGGCCGTTAAAGGTCACTTTATTTTCTTATACAAACCAAGGAGCCCACTGAAGTAGTCTGTCACATGATCTGACCAAAAACGTCTGTGAGTGACAGTGGTGACAAAACCACTTTCATAGGAAAGTCGTCAGGCTACTTCGGTGGGCGCCGGGCTTAGAGTACTCACTACGTGGACGGAGAGCGTCGGCGCAGACTTCCCGAGCGCCGATCTGCGCATACGCACAAGATTGGATCTCGTCGTTTTTCCGGCATCTGTGAACAAAATTATGACGTACTGTGAAAAATATCTTCATAGTTATTTTTGAAACATTTCGTGCACCGATAAGAGCTGTTTGCCGAATGTACGAAGTGTTTTAAAACAAATTAAAACCTAAGTACTTATAGAATACCTATAACGCTCTCACTATTTGACGACACGTTAGGCGTAGTGGCTGAGCACTCAGACTGCTGCACTTGGTGTCGCGGGTTCGATTCCCGCCCGGAACAAAAATTTGTTCGATCCACAGATATTTGTTTCTGATCTGAGTGTGATGTGTATGTGAGATTCTGTTTGTAAACAGTACCCACGACACAGGAGAAATCCTAGTGAAGGGCTAAATAAAAAAAATAATAAGAAAAAATCGGCCCAATCGCAAGATCGGGTACCGCTTTGAGCGAGATTAAAGAACCTGAGGCAAACTACTAACAAAACAAACAACAATGTAATACTGTTATGTACAAAGTAGTTATTAGCCTTGTCTCGAGTCCTTGTGCAAAACTTTCTCAGTGAAACCGAGTACTCGAAGCCTCTCACAACACGCCCTTCAGTAACTTCGCTAGTTCATAAACAAGTTAGCAAGTTGGTCGATAAGGAGACGTGATGGCCGAAGCTGGGAAGAACAGTGCCCTGAGTATGAGTTTTCACTAGCTCGACATAGTAAGCGTCAACTGGCTCTTTGTATGAAGATTTTTCGTTCATAAACGCGCCGGTAGGGGCGCTGTACTGGATATTCATACAATAGCGCTAGTTTACGCGTACTACGTCGAGCTAGTAAAACTCATACTAGTTAGTCTGTGGCGAACATCTTCACGTTTCAATAGACGGATATTGAGCGAAATAGGGTGGACCTTCCGTACCCAAAAGGTACTCAAACCCACGGAAGAGAAAGATACAACACCCTCATGTCATACAAAATCTCGATCATGCCATCTCGCCTTAATTGAGAGTGTCCCCTTCTTTTAGGGTAGCAATATAAGTATTCTGTGGCGAAGTTAGAAACTTCACACTGCTCAAGTTTCTCGAAGTTTTGTGTGGGAGTAAGTTGGGAGCTTTATTTCTTTACTAGGTATAGCTCCGTCTCGCTTTGATTATTATCCCACAGGAACTGTGCTTTTTATCAAAGTCAAAGTCAAAGTCAAAGCATTTATTGTAAATAGGCAATTAAATCGCACTTTTACAAGTCAAACAAAAGTTACAAGAGAATCATAAAAACATAAAGTATGATACATTAAATTAAACAGTAATTGATTATGGTTTGATTTTGAAAAAAGGACCCATCAAAAACATTACATGTACAAAAATGCACAAGTCTCGCAACGCAGTTTATCTGCCGTAAAAAGTTGTGAGATCGAATGTAAACCAAGTCGGTTAATTTCAATACCTACCTATACCTATCTATGGGAGCAGTTATATCATTATTTCTTTAGTAAATAGAGTGTCTTGGCGATTGTATACGGCAGCATAATCCACTAGGCAATATAAATATAGTCTTCCGTATAGGTGTACTCTCAAACAAATACAAGCACAAAGCGCTTAACATAGATTTATGTTGCCGTGTGCAATTGCCAAGTCACTCTATTTACTAAAGAAATAATGATATAACTGCTCCCATAGATAGGTATAGGTAGGTATTGAAATTAACCGACTTGGTTTACATTCGATCTCACAACTTTTTACGGCAGATAAACTGCGTTGCGAGACTTGTGCATTTTTGTACATGTAATGTTTTTGATGGGATCTCACATCTTTTTGTAGGTTTACTTTCTGTATTTCGTTTTTTTTGCAAAACACGCATCAACGCGCGCCCCGCGCCTGTGCGGCCGGGGCCCCTTGCGACATAGGTCATGCTCATAGATTATCATGAACGAGTGTTTTTGCGTCTCCACAGATGCGTATTAGGTATAAGGTACCTAGGTACCTATTTTAATATACCTAGGTAACGAATTTGTTCGACCTATAAAAGTGTAGGTAGGTATAGTATAGGGATTTGTATCTCTCTATCCATCGTGGAAGTTTTTAAAAAGCGCTAAACTGTCGAATTTCTCGAAGCCATTTCTCATTTTTAACCCCTGTTACCCATTTCATTCAATTTCAATGAAGTCTAATTATGAACTGTAAAAGTAACTTTGTAATCACATACAATTTAATAGGATTTATATGGGAATACAAAGTTATTTATGCAGATCATATATCTAGAAAACGGGATGAAAATTATGGAATGTCAGAATTTTTCCATGGTTTATAGGCTAAACAATAGCTATATTCAAAATTTGAAACTTGTGGGACGGCTAGAAGTACCTTAGAATTTTGATGATCGGTGAGTCAGTCAGTCAGTCAGTCAGTCAGTCAGTCAGTCAGTGGGCAGCAAAATTAAGGAACTTTGACTTGCAATCATTCTTAAACTACTGGTTCAAAATTGATGTAATTTGGATTATTATCTGTAGACGTGATGCCCTCTTGGTCACTAAAAATTTAGGCTTCTAGTTTTATCCATAACGAAGTTACAGAGGGTCGAAAATGGCCCGAATCGCTTCGAGAAAAGGATAGTACGGCCGTGCCTTTTGTTTTGCTCGACTTGGCGGGGGCACTGCCGTGCCCCCAGATGTTTCCTTTTCAAGCACTGTACCAAGATTCTGGACAGGAAAAGGAAACTCCGTTGACTCTACCAGTGCTTCGGAATACGCCCGTTAGAGAAGACAGCACCAAGAAACTCTACGGGGATGTCATTTTTTAACTTATTATTTTTCAAATTCTTTTTTCAGTCATATAAATTAATCCGGGATAAAAAGTGGCCTAGATGTGCCTAAGGTCACTACTTCCTATATCTTAATATATATAAATCTCGTGTCACAATGTTTGTCCTCAATGGACTCCTAAACCACTTAACCGATTATAATAAAATTCGCACACCATGTGCAGTTCGATCCAACTTGAGAGATAGGATAGTTTAAATCTCAAATTATAGTCGCAATTTTAATTTATTGCAAATTATCTTAATATATATAAATCTCGTGTCACAATGTTTGTCCTCAATGGACTCCTAAACCACTTAACCGATTATAATAAAATTCGCACACCATGTGCTGTTCGATCCAACTTGAGAGATAGGATAGTTTAAATCTCAAATTATAGTCGCAATTTTAATTTATTGCAAATTATTAGAAAATTGAAACAAACTGAACGGTCATATTGATTTTCTAATTTTACCTTCTTGACAGGGCAAATATCAATTTCTTGACTTTAAAGACAGGACAACGTCTGTCGGGTCAGCTAGTATCTATATAAAACTTTCATGGTCCTAATTATCTTAACGAGCGTATTTCCCATAAACTGTACAAATACATTAAAATAATAACTGACGTAAGCGCTTCTGACACAAGGCTATACTATAAATAAAAACGCGTATGCGACACACCCCTGCCGCGCCTCGAATAGCAGAATAAAAGATGATACGTCCCTCGCCAATAAAGAACGACTTGAAAATACACTCTGTTGGATAGCAGAATAAACAAATACGGGATATAAGTTTTGTTGTCATGTCTTTTTTCACCCGAAAAAGGTTTATAAAATACTAGAAGCTCCACGAGGTTTCACCCCGGTTAATTATTACGTGATAAAAAAATGCCTATGTCACCCGGGGATAGTGTAGCTTCCCAAAAGTGAAATAATGTTTCAAATCGGTTCAGTAGCTTCGGAGCGTATTCAATGCTAACAAACAAACAATCAAATCGTTCCTCTTTATAATATTAGTATACATGTCACTTCTAAGATCCAAAAGAGCCCAAACCATCCACTAACTTTAGTCACTCAAGAATCAAGATAGTTCCATGCAAAGTAGGTAAATTATGTAATGCAGTTTATGTAATATATATCCCAAATTCTTCGACACAGGAAACATTATTCTCGCACGCCACGTTACCCCACGCTCCTCTATCCGGATGACAAAATATGTACAGTCAAGGAATACAGCGGCTAATAAAATAGCAATCAATATTGAAATACCCAGTAGGAACAACTATTTTTTCCAAAATTCCTGATTGCCAAAGGACCTGGCAAAATGAATGTTCGTTTGCTTGTTTGTTCCTCTTCTACGCATTGGCGCATAGCTGTTGATAGTGAAATCCACAGGGAGTAGAATAAATTATTACCCATTGACGAGTATCAAAAAGCGGCAAACGTTGACAACGGCAGCCGACCGACAATGGTAAACAGTCACTGTCACTGTCATCAGATGACAGTGAAAGGAACAAGCTGACCAAAACATATTTATTCCCCGACCGTACCTGCATTCCAGCATCCGCGAACCAATATCAAAATAACGGCACGTGGGTGAAGCCGACTAACTTGGCTCCCGTCCAAAATGTTTATTTTTTCAAACTTTGATACGCCATCCAAAGAGCTTTCCCACCTTCAAGTATCTCGAATGTGCGCGTCGAATTGTATAATTTATTTAATATATTGCGTAATGTTCGTATGCCACGGACGTGTTGAAAGAATACGTGTTTTGATAGTAGAAATTGGTTTAGAAAGTATGTAGGAATGATTTTTTTTTTTACCTTTGGACAACATCAATGTGTTTTTTTTGCATATTACGTATTAGTGATCTTTTATGCTGTAGGTAACAAGATGACAGATATTAGGTAATGTTTGTTTGTTCCGTAAATTAACGTCAGTTTTATTTTTATTTAGTAAAGTAACCATATAATAATCTGTGGTTTATGGTCAAATAAATTGGCAGTACACGTTTACTGTATAGCACCTCACATTTGCGATGTCAGGACTTTTAGTAATTAGCACATCATAGTCCTGCAAATAAATGCAACATTAAATTGAACTGAACATTAGAGATCAATACTCAAATATACCATGGTGTCCATTGCCCGCTCTTCACTCAGACGGCAGTCACAGTTTAATAGCCTCACGAGACTGCCCGACCAGCCAGTCCGTAACACTTCATTAGTCACTCTGCAGAACAATCTTGGCCGTCCACCAATGGCGGGCTGCCGCTCGACCCTAACCTAATCAAGCCTGGCAATAAAAGCAACGCTAAATAATTTCTATTGTTTACATCGGCAAACAATGTGTGACAGTATATCAACTTCCCGCAAAACTGCGAGCCATATTCTATCATTGATACATTTGGAAGTTATCACGATAAAATCAATTGTGTCAGTTGAGTCGCGGAAACTATTAGAATTTCGTCCCGGAAAAAGCAAACATTTGCCTGGTTCATTGCGTAATGTTCCGTACAAACAATCGCAGGAGACCCAGCTTTACAGGAAAACTAACAGGAAACTGGACGGAGTGTCCAAAATGTCAGTGAAGTTAGCAGAACATTTTCCAGCAGATCAAAAATAAAAGTGAGTTCTGTTCGCATGCAGGTGAGTTCTATAGTTCCTGATAATTTTCAGGAATAGTTCTGCCCAAATTCCTGAAAAAAAATCAATTGAAATAATGATCTGCCAACTTCCCGTAGCAGATCATTTTGCTAAAAATCAAAAACCAAATGGTTTTTCTTACACCTACTACTGAGTTTCATAGTTCCTGAAACTTTTTAAAAATAGTTCTGTAACTTTCAGCATGCAAAAAAAATATTAAAAAAATTCCAAAATTATTTTGTTCTTCTTTTTTCAATGACATGAATTACTTTCTCAGGCTGAAACTTCTCAGAATCCCGTAGACAAATAGCAAAACTCTAACTTAAAGCAAAAAACCTGCCTGGAACTCGTACAACAGCATCAGCAGAGCATAGAAGTATGATAGCATATTTTGTGCAAGAAATAAGAACAACAAAATCACATTTTATTCAAATTAAAATATCTCGCAGAGGCTACAACTCTTCGATACCTGCTAGGATAATAACAGAACTACAACCTGGAGTCCAAAACCTGGCTGGAACTCTCAAGTAACTGCCAGCAGAGCATAGTTGTAGAAATGAACAGATTAAATCAATCTCAACGTTACAATTTATTATTTTTTATCAATTTTTGTAAAGAGCAAGGGATAGAACTCTCCTGTATCTGCTAGAATACTATGAAAACTACTACTTAGAATCCAAATCCTGGCTGGAACTCTTAAAAAACTACCAGCAGAGCATGCTTGTAGAAATAGATAGGTGAAATAAATCTCAAAATTACAAGTTATTTTGTTATCAATTTTTGTAAGAAGCAGGGGCTAGAACTCCTCGATTTCAGCTAGGTCACTATCAGAACTACTACCTAACATCAAAAACTTGGCTGGAACTCTTTAGAAACTGCCAGCAAAGCATGCTTGTAGAAATAGATAGGTGAAATAAATCTTAAAATTACAAGTTATTTTTTTTATCAATTTTTGTAAGAAGCAGGGGCTAGAACTCCTCGATTTCAGCTAGGTCACTATCAGAACTACTACCTAACATCAAAAACTTGGCTGGAACTCTTTCAAACCTGCCAGCAGAGCATGCTTGTAGAAATAGATAGGTGAAATAAATCTTAATATTACAAGTTTTTTTTTTAATCAATTTTTGTAAGAAGCACGGGCTAGAACTCTTCGATTTCAGCTAGGTCACTATCAAAACTACTACCTAGCATCAAAAATTTAGCTGGAACTATTCAAAAACTGCCAGCAGAGCATGCTTGTAGAAATAGATAGGTGAAATAAATCTTAAAATGACAACTTATTTTTTTTATCAATTTTTGTAAGAAGCACGGGCTAGAACTCTTCGATTTCAGCTAGGTCACTATCAAAACTACTACCTAGCATCAAAAATTTAGCTGGAACTATTCAAAAACTGCCAGCAGAGCATGCTTGTAGAAATAGATAGGTGAAATAAATCTTAAAATTACAACTTATATTTTTTATCAATTTTTGTAAGAAGCACGGGCTAGAACTCTTCGATTTCAGCTAGGTCACTATCAGAACTACTACCTAGCATCAAAAACTTGGCTGGAACTATTAAAAAACTGCCAGCAGAGCATATTTGTAGAAATAGATAGGTGAAATAAATCTTAAATTTACAAGTTATTTTTTTTATCAATTTTTGTAAGAAGCAGGGGCTAGAACTCCTCGATTTCAGCTAGGTCACTATCAGAACTACTACCTAGCATCAAAAACTTGGCTGGAACTATTCAAAAACTGCCAGCAGAGCATACTTGTAGAAATAGATAGGTGAAATAAATCTTAAATTTACAAGTTATTTTTTTTATCAATTTTTGTAAAAAGCAGGGGCTAGAACTCTTCGATTTCAGCTAGGTCACTATCAGAACTACTACCTCGCATCAAAAATTTGGCTGGAACTATTCAAAAACTGCCAGCAGAGCATGCTTGTAGAAATAGATAGGTGTAATAAATCTTAAAATTACAAGTTATTTTTTTTATCAATTTTTGTAAGAAGCACGGGCTAGAACTCTTCGATTTCAGCTAGGTCACTATCAGAACTACTACCTAGCATCAAAAACTTGGCTGGAACTATTAAAAAACTGCCAGCAGAGCATACTTGTAGAAATAGATAGGTGAAATAAATCTTAAAATTACAAGTTATTTTTTTTATCAATTTTTGTAAGAAGCACGGGCTAGAACTCTTCGATTTCAGCTAGGTGACTATCAGAACTACTACCTAGCATCAAAAACTTGGCTGGAACTATTAAAAAACTGCCAGCAGAGCATACTTGTAGAAATAGATAGGTGAAATAAATCTTAAAATTACAAGTTATTTTTTTTATTAATTTTTGTAAGAAGCACGGGCTAGAACTCTTCGATTTCAGCTAGGTCACTATCAGAACTACTACCTAGCATCAAAAACTTGGCTGGAACTATTAAAAAACTGCCAGCAGAGCATACTTGTAGAAATAGATAGGTGAAAAAATCTTAAATGACAAGTGTTTTTTTTATCACTTTTTGTAAGAAGCAGGGGCTAGAACTCTTCGATTTCAGCTAGGTCACTATCAGAACTACTACCTTCTACTACCTAGCTGAAATCGAAGAGTTCTAGCCCCTGCTTCTTACAAAAATTGACAAAAAAAATAACTTGTAATTTTAAGATTTATTTCACCTATCTATTTCTAGAAGCATGCTCTGCTGGCAGTTTTTTAAGAGTTCCAGCAAAGTTTTTGATGCTAGGTAGTAGTTCTGATAGTGACCTAGCTGAAATCGAAGAATTCTAGCCCCTGCTTCTTACAAAAATTTATAAAAAAAAAACTTGTAATATTAAGATTTATTTCACCTATCTATTTCTACAAGCATGCTCTGCTGGCAGGTTTGAAAGAGTTCCAGCCAAGTTTTTGATGTTAGGTAGTAGTTCTGATAGTGACCTAGCTGAAATCGAGGAGTTCTAGCCCCTGCTTCTTACAAAAATTGATAACAAAATAACTTGTAATTTTGAGATTTATTTCACCTATCTATTTCTACAAGCATGCTCTGCTGGTAGTTTTTTAAGAGTTCCAGCCAGGATTTGGATTCTAAGTAGTAGTTTTCATAGTATTCTAGCAGATACAGGAGAGTTCTATCCCTTGCTCTTTACAAAAATTGATAAAAAATAATAAATTGTAACGTTGAGATTGATTTAATCTGTTCATTTCTACAACTATGCTCTGCTGGCAGTTACTTGAGAGTTCCAGCCAGGTTTTGGACTCCAGGTTGTAGTTCTGTTATTATCCTAGCAGGTATCGAAGAGTTGTAGCCTCTGCGAGATATTTTAATTTGAATAAAATGTGATTTTGTTGTTCTTATTTCTTGCACAAAATATGCTATCATACTTCTATGCTCTGCTGATGCTGTTGTACGAGTTCCAGGCAGGTTTTTTGCTTTAAGTTAGAGTTTTGCTATTTGTCTACGGGATTCTGAGAAGTTTCAAACTGTGAAAGTAATTCATGTCATTGAAAAAAGAAGAACAAAATAATTTTGGAATTTTTTTAATAATTTTTTTGCAGGCTGAAAGTTACAGAACTATTTTTAAAAAGTTTCAGGAACTATGAAACTCAGTAGTAGGTGTAAGAAAAACCATTTGGTTTTTGATTTTTAGCAAAATGATCTGCTACGGGAAGTTGGCAGATCATTATTTCAATTGATTTTTTTTCAGGAATTTGGGCAGAACTATTCCTGAAAATTATCAGGAACTATAGAACTCACCTGCATGCGAACAGAACTCACTTTTATTTTTGATCTGCTGGAAAATGTTCTGCTAACTTCACTGACATGTGTCCAAATTGTTCTCCATTCACGAATGAGAAATACTAGATGCGATAGACGCTCTTTTAAAAGATCCCCCCCCCCCAGTGATACTTCAACGTTAGATCGGCCTTTGTCCAAGATCACTTCGTCATCGTTGGTCTATAACTTTTCACTCTTCCTACAGACACAAACAAAAACGAATAAGTATGTGTTGCTCGTAGAGCATTTCCGAGACTTCCCAAGTAAATTTCAATTGGTGTCAAATGACTCATGCTCTCGAGCTTTGAGGTCCGTAAAGATGTCGACATTCTCAAGACTTTTCTAACTGCAAGCTACTTATATTGTGACCAGCCGTACGTAGACTACGCGAGTATCAAATAAGCGAGATGCTGTCACTCTACTGTGTTTTATTCAGAAGATACAACGCCTTCGAGTGCCTTTATAAACTCGTGAAGGGAATTTGGGAACCTGTTTTTTTTTACTCGTGATATGAATCAAAACGATTTATAAGTAGGGGTAAATAGCTCGTTAATATCATTTGTTTATTTACAATCCGAAACAATCCGGTTTCCCTGGTGAATTTTCGTGCTTATTACTTATTATGATTTTTAGCAGTAGGTATACCAAACGTTTTAGTTGTTGAGATACATTTTTAAAAGGAAGAATTATGCGGCTATACGTAATTTACGATACATTTATTTTTATTATTGTGCTGATATTTTATTATGAAGATGCGGCACTTCTGTAAAGACATTAATAAAATTGCAAATAAAATGAACGTCAAGGCCATTTTATTAGGTGGATGGGCTAGGTTGACATCCCATAATCGTTGCTTTATTCTTGTATTTTTTTGCAATAAAAATGTTATATTATATATACGAAACCTGGTTATTTTTGGCTTCAAATTTATGAACCTGGCACATATTAAATGCGTCTGTCATCATTTTCGAGCCCGTCACATCGAGCCCGTTCATAGAACTTTAACGCATTTCAGTGCCTGTATAGATATTATATACAATATATACCTAGTCAGGTCATAAATTCTGTCACATGTTTTATATAAAATAATTGAAACAAGTTTATTCATTATGTAACCATTTATATACCAAAATGAACTTAACAAAACATAGATTCTTATGACACTAAAGTTTATTCAAAATGACCTCCGTGATTTTGAATACAGGCCTTCAATCTGCGCGGCCAGTCGTCTATCGCAGCACGAACGAGGTCCATGTCAATATCGGCGGCTGCCTTAATCAAGGATGTCTTGAGTGACTCCAAATTGGGATGAGGCTTTGAGCACGCCTTTTCCTCCAAGTGTTGCCATATCTTGTAATCTAGCGGATTCAAATCTGGACTGGAGGAGGGCCAGTCTTCGTGCCGGATGAAGTCGATTTCACGCGCCGCCAGCCAGTCTTGTGTGCTCTTCGCTCTATGAGCTGGCGCCGAATCTTGTTGGAATACCCAGTGCCTGTTATTAAACATGGTATGAGAAACAGGTTCCACAAGGTTCGTCAGGACTGTATTTTGATACACAACTGCATTCGTTTTTACACCTTTCTCACAAAAATGTACCTCTGTTAAGCCCCAATAAGACACTCCCAACCATACCATGAGCGAGGATGGAAAATGACCTCGTTGGACACGCGGAATACGGTTGCTCGCTTCTTCACTACTGTGTGCGTACACCTTATCATTTTGTTTGTTGTAGCTCTCTTCTACGGTAAAAATTTTTTCATCCGAAAAAAGAATTTCCCGATATTTTTATCCCGCGTACCGCTTCAACAAAGCGCGGCATCTCTTCAGTCTCAGGTCCATTAGACGAGCATTCAAATGATGTCCTGTTTTTCTTCGATATGCCCGAAGCCCTAAGTCTTCAATTAACACCCTTTTCACCGTGGTTCTGCTTAATCCCATCTGAAGGGCCAACAGTTTCTGCTTACGTTTGGGATTTCTTTGAATTCGCGCCTTCACAGCTTTTATCACTGCTGGAGTCCTAACAGACCGAGGGCGACCACTTCTTGACCTGTCATCTACACTAGAGTCTTCATTGTATCGTTTGATGGTACGATAAACGAATCTCTTGGTTATATTCAAATTTTTCAGTATGTCAAAAATTTGAATTGGCGCGTAACCGCAACGATGCAACGCAATAACTGCAACACGGTCTTCTTTAAGCGTCCACTCCATATTTAAAAATGAGTAAAATTCTAAAAAGTATACATTTTTATTATCATGAACAATTCGAAATTCGAATTCAATAAACTTTTTTGTGGCCAGCATTCTAAAAGAAAAGTTTTTACTGTGTGACAATACTTATGACCTGACTAAGTATAATATATATCCTGTAACCTATTGTATTGGATATATATATATATATATCATCATCATCATCATCAGCCTGAAGGCGTCCACTGCTGAGCATAGGCCTCCACCTTAGACCGCCACACCGAACGTCAACTTGCCACTTGCATCCACCGGTTGCTTGCGACGCTTTTGATGTCGTCAGCCCATCTACCGATTAAACGATTATGTACCTACAAAGGTACAGTATTACCCAACTGATATGGCTTTCCGATGTACCTGCAAAGAAGATGAATTTTCAAAGCGCTGGAAATGCTATTGACCGCTATTGGTAAATTCAACCCTAGCTCGATATTTACTAAACAAAACCATTGTATTTTCCACCAAAACAAATATCGTTAAAATAGTTACGCAACGTCACGCCACGACATTGAAAACGCTGCCAATAGATTGGATATATTCGCACAGTGAGTAGAATTGAGCTACTTATTATTGACATAATTATACTTGTTATACATAGTGTACATCTCTTTATCTTTTTTTTTATTATCTTTTTTTTTTAAAAACGTAGTCCCACACTAGGATTGCTCCTGTATCGTGGGTACCGCTTACAGACATATAATTTCACATACACATCACACCCAGACCAGAAACAAATATTTGTGGATCGCACAAATATTTGTCCCAGGCGGGAATCGAACCCGCAACCCCTAGCGCAGCAGTCCGATTGCTCAGCCACTACGCCAAACGAGCCGTCATATAATAGACATATATGTAATAGAAGTGGGCATGTATTTTTAACACAATGTTTCTGGCTTAGTATATTTATACAATGTTTAAACAAACAACTTAATACTTATTATTTTACTTATTGCCCGATCTCACACTCAGTAATAAATGTTTCGTCGGAGTTCTGGTACGATCGGCATTTGAATCAACAAAAATATTGTTTGTCTATACTAGATTGTTAGAAAGAGTCAAGAAATTTCAAAGCTAAAAAATGCCTGATATTCGACCGAAATAAAGTAGGTCAGTAACAATAGAACACAATGTAAAAGCAAAAATTATGCTTTCAAAACATTTCGATGCCGACAGAAATTCAAACTTTACAGAAGTTTTTTCGGCTTCGCAATTTTTTGTCCTCCCATTTCATCATAAGCGAACTTGAAAATTCCGTACGAAACTAGTTCAGTCTAACTTGTCCGAATATGTTAAAGTGGGCCATAATCGCCCACTCTCCCCATTACATTTTATAACGCTAGAATTAAACTTTACATATCACTCATTTTATTAATTTTACGAGCACTTACGCTGAGATTCAGAAGCGAGAACAGAAAAATCTACCACTTTCTTTAAAATGTCATAAAATATGTGTAGTAAGTAGGTATAAGTTCTTAGGCTTTGTGAAATTGTAAAGTCCGTCTGAAACTTTGCCTCGAATAGGCTCCGAAATGGCTAATCGGATTTTAAAGACAATTTTAGGGATGAAAACAGTAATTGTAACTTAAATTTTCGTGCATATTCCATTTCGATATCTTGCAGGGTTCAGCAGATATAAATATCTATCTATATTTAGTGCTATTGTCTAAGAACCGCGCGATCGAAGTCTAAAGCCGCGGGTTCAGTAGGATGAAAATATAAACCGGGTATAACATACACCTACGAGTTGAAATTGACTAGGGCCCCTGGTCAATTAGAGGCCCTTATAAAAAGCAGCATAGCCCTAATGTAGGCCAAAGCTGACAACTATGATGCCGTCATATCTATGGTATGTGGCCGACCTTTCTACACAAGCCGCGACAATAGATAGTTTATTAGTACTTGTACAGTCAGCCACTTCACTCTCTGACCATTGCCAAACTTTCCATGTAAGCACCTACTTTCATTATTTGTAAAAGCTACAACGACATGTTCAGCAGGTTTTGCTCCTGACTGTACAATTAGGCATAGTTTACATTCGGCCGTCATCACCTGCCAAGATAGTGATCGAAGGCCTTGCACCCTCACCTCGAGGCGTCAGCTACGCAAGAGTCAGGGTTGCCAGACATCTGGACTTCACTTGGGCCGTCTAGATTTGTGGAGTCGGGGTTGTTTTTTCAGCTGTAACTTTTCAAGAGTGACGAGTACAAAATTCGGGCATTTGCGGTTGATCATGACCAATGACGACGCTACTGCTGGTATTAACATTATGTTGAAGACGATGAAAGCCTTGCATCAAATCTGACAGAGTTTAAAAAATATATTTATTGGTGATAATAGCATGAGGATTCAATGAAAATAACAACACAACATACCTAAGATTCTTTATTTACATAAATAAACCATTGAAATGGAACAAAATCGTCACGAGCGTTTCGCCAAAACGGAAGTGAAACAAGGCTGCCGTCGATGGAGCGAGATAAACATCAGCAGATGAATGATGTTTCCGTAAATGACGAACAAAAACATATTCTGGGACAAGATCACGAAGGCTAGTAAGAAGACGCTTCTGGAACAATAATTCATAACGTGAATAATAATAAGTCACTATAGGCACCATGTACAAGATCGTGGCATGTCCCACGCGGCCTAAGGGCCGTATTAATAAATCAAACTTAGCTCTGAGAGCTATCTTCAGTGTGCACTTGCTCTTTCGTTCTAATTTTTATATACATCTTAAGTTGTAGATTAGGAACAGAAACTTACATGATATCTGGCAAATTAATAAATGACACTCAGCGGTTAAGTGTTACCCGATTATGACACAATTGACACACACAAGACAGTATCTAGTAGCCAGTATCAGTATCAGTGCTACATCTCAATATCCATTTATTAAACAGCAACGATTTCAAGATGTAGATTACATTTTGAGTGTGGATCAGCTGATAGCGCACTTGGTAGCGCTATTGAGGTTAATTTATTAATACGGCCCTAAGTCACGGTAGCTTGATACCGTGCCGCCTCGGCGACTGTATGAAGTAATCTACGCAACGCAGTACGGCTCAAAATCGCAAAATAGGTACCTACTTATTTGTCAGCATTGCTCTAAATTAGACGACGAGGGGAGAAGACTGTGCAAACGCTCCAATTGACCACAGCAAGATGTGACCCGCTTGTATAGACGGTTGAAAGACCGATATATGTTGCTTTGAAAGCCACTCATTAACATTTCACCAGTGAAATTAATCATTCAGTGACGTCACACCAACATGAAAAGATTCTCGAAAGTAAATGTCTCCGAAGTTCCGAACACGTCCGGTTGCTAGCGTAATACGCTAGTGTTCCCACGTTCGATTAGTTACCACCTATACAGGGTGTAAATGCAAGGTCTAGTAATACTGAAACTATGCATACACAATACACATACTTATTTCGAAGTAGCTTGGAGACCTCCAGACTACTTACTTCCAAATAAGATACTTTAAATCAGTAATTAGTTACGGTAACGTTCAAATGTGTGGAACTCGCGAGGGATCCGTTGTTTGTATAGCGTATCAGAATCAGGCATTTTCCAGGATCCTACAAATCTTCTATGCTTACAAATCTGAAAATGGAATAAACAGTATGCGCTAGCGACGCGGACAAATTCTATTTTCGCTACATTTATAATAAGTAATACCTATAGTATATCTAAGCTGTTTACTCTCTCTATTGTGTGGTGTGTCATGTGTAACGTAATTATATAGCCAAATGGCCCACGAACTAAAAACTATAACAGTATAGCCGCTTCGTAATCTGCATTCATTAGTTACAATTTATTTATGGCAACATCAGTAGAGCAACACCTATAATAATTCCGCTACCACTTCAGTACCTTCTCACAATAATGACGTAGCGGCATACCCTTGAGGTTTAAAGAACACTATCATGATATTTACTGTGACAAGGTGCCGTTTCTATTTTACAAGTCGGAACCGGGTTACAGTGCTCAGTTAATTAATTATGTAATGACATGTTGAAGTTTTATTTTAATTATACAATGGGTTGGACACTGGACAGGTCAATGAGAGCGAATGCTAATTATATGAGTAACGAAACATTAATTGCATGAAAAAACAGTACTACACATTTAGTTTTAATCAACTTACCAACGCGCTGGTTTCCTGCGATATCTACATATTTTATTTTATTTTATTTTATTTTATTCGGAAAACTTACAGTAATCTTATCTAACTTACTAACTAAAATTAATAACTAAATACCATTTAATAGTTTTCGCATACAAATACAATGTTGTTTGCTTGTTTGCTGAACATAAAAAAGAAAAGTACTAAAAAACTGGGGAACACAAAAAGAAGAAAAACAAGATACACTCAGACAGTCCAGGAAGTCGCACCGAACCACTCTTTCGTAATCACTCCTCTGAATTTATTTGGGGTAGAATTAAATAGATCCAAGTCGGAAAATTCAGTCAAACTATTTAAGTGATTTGCAGACCGTACGAAAAATGAATGTTGTCTATAGTTTGTGAAACTGTGAGGAACACGAAGATAGTTTGCCACTCTTACTGATCTAGTAGGTACCTTAAGATAAATTTTCGAGAGAAGATCTGGGGAATCGACTAAAGATTGCGCTATTTTAATAAGAAACGTGATGTCTGCTATTCTACGTCTCTCGCTAAGTGGTAGTATATGATGTCTCCTGCATCTAGCTTCATAATTACTATCGTGTTTCTTACACTTATATTGCAAATGTCTCATAAAGCGGCGTTGAATAGATTCTAGCCTATTAATATAAACATTATACTGGGGATTCCATATCTGAGAACAATACTCGAGAATGCTACGCACGTATGAGCAATATAGGGTTTTGATCAATTTAATACTGTTGAACTGAGAGCTAGATCTGATGATAAAGCCCATAGTCCTGTTAGCTTTTGTAGCGATATAATCAACATGCTTCTCATATGTCAGCTTAGAGTCGTGGATCACACCTAAATCCTTTACTTCTTCTTCAATTTTAAGCTCTTGATCCTTAAGTTTATATTTAAACTGTACGGTTTTTGTTTTCCTGGTAAAAGTTATTGAGTGACATTTTGCAACATTTAGTTCTAATTTATTTAGACGGCAATATTCTTCGAACCTGTGCAGATCCTGTTGCAAGAGGTGACAGTCGTTAATACCACAAATCCTTTTAAAGGTTTTCATGTCATCAGCGTACAGGAGAAATCTAGTGTGTTGGAAACAAGAGCTTATGTCGTTAATAAATATGTTAAACAGCAAAGGCCCTAATAAAGATCCTTGGGGTACTCCAGAGGGTACTGAAGTCCATGCAGAAGAGTAGCCGTTGATAACAACAGCTTGGGATCTATTCTCGATGTATGATGTGAACCACCTAAATAAATTCCCGTGTATTCCGGCACCGAGAAGCTTCTCGAGAAGTAGGTCGTGATCAATACGATCAAATGCTTTACTATAGTCTGTAAAAATAGCATCGACCTGCCCCCCTGAGTCCATGTTAGAAGTCGTGTAGTCAGTGAATGATAGCAAATTAGACGTTGTTGAACGATTTTTGAGAAAGCCGTGTTGTTCAAAAGCGAAGGAGGACGAAACAGTGTTGTAGACTTGGGTGTAAACTAATCGCTCAAACACCTTAGCAAATATGCATAGTTTAGAAATAGGTCTGTAATTTTTTACTTCATTTCTTCTACCACTTTTGTGTATTGGAGTTATAAAAGCCGATTTCCAAATTTTGGGAACAATACCTTCTCTCACAGACCGCTCAAATAAGATTGATAAGGGCTGTGTCAAAGAGTCCGAGCATTTGGTAATAAAAATAGGTGTAACTCGATCTGGACCCGCTCCTTTTGACAGGTCTAGTGACTTAAGTAGTATATTAATTGTTGCGGGAACTATTTCTATGTCACTTATTGTATTAGCATAATTCGAGTGTGATAGCTGAGACTCAACACCTAACTGAACATTCTGGGAAGTGGAACGGGGGAGAAAATTAGATTGAAAGTAAGTTGAAAACAGACTACAAACATCTTTTCCTAAATCCGCCGATTGTTCTCCGTATGAAAGAGAAGAGGGCAGAGTGTTTGAACTATTCTTGCTTGTCTTAATAAACGACCAAAACATTTTTGGGCTCTTTACTATTCCTTCTTCACACTTTTTAAGATAATTTGTATAGCACTCCGCCTCTAAAAGTTTAGCACGTCTACGAAGTAAAGAAAACGTATCGTAATCCGCTATATTTCCATATGTATGATATTTTTTACGATATTTATTTTTTTCTTTAAGAACCTTTTTTAAAGAGGCATTATACCAAGGTGGAAAGGCATTGGGATTTATAGATTTATGGGGTATATATTTATCTATGGCGCAATACAATCGCTCATAATACAGTTCATTGTGACCAGTTCATTGAACAGTTCATTGTGAGCGTTTGCGGGAGCTACACGTATTTGTTATTTAATCAATATTCTTGTGGTAAAATGAAGTGTGTTTCATGTGGCAATGATTTCAACGATGGAGTGCAATGCTCGTCCTGTAAGAATCACTTCGATTTCGGATGTGCGCAAATTTCGGAAGTCGGGTGGAGGAAGCTGGGCGTAACTAAGCGTTCGGTTTGGAAATGTACGTCGTGCAAGGGGCTGTCGTCAACCCTGTCACCGGCAGCGCTGTCACCGATGCCATCATCAGCTGGTAGCTCGGAACCCGCAACCCTGGAGAAGGTGTTGAAGGAGATCCAGAGCTTAAAGTCTCAGCTTGCAGGTGTTCCGACTCTTGTTGCTGATATCAAGAAAATAAAGGATGATGTGTCGGAGCTTAAAGTCTCCATTGATTTTACTAATAGTAAAGTTGACGACCTCGCAACTAAACTCACGGACTTGGACACAAGAATCTCCGAAGCAGAAAAGTGGGAAGTGTCTGTTGAGTCCCTTCAGAGTCAGGTCACTTTGCTGAAATCACAATTATCTACGAGTGAGCAGCGATCTCGGCTTAACAACGTAGAAATTAAAGGAGTCCCAACTAAGAAGGATGAGAACCTCTTCACCATCCTGGGGTCCATCAGTGCGAGAGTGGATTGTCCCTTCCCGAAGACCCAAATTGACTATATTTACAGAGTCCCGATTTACAATTCTAAAGAAAAGTCAATAATAGTAAGCTTTTTGAACCGATACATTAAGGAAGAATTTGTAGCAGCTGCACGAGCACACAAGATCCTGACAGCCAGCGAGGTGGGCTTCGAGGGTTCTCAACAGCGTATCTTTGTAAACGACCACCTTACGGCGGATTCAAAGATTCTGCTAACGAAGGCGAAAGTCTTAGCAAAGGAGAAAGGCTTCCAATACGTATGGGTCAAATTTGGAAAAATACATATTCGCAAAAACGATACATCTCAAATGCACATCATCACCAAGGAAAGTGATTTAAACAAAATGGTCTAAAATGGAACTATTTTATAAACTATAGCCTAAGTTTAGCGCACTGTTTTATAGCTATTAAGATACTTTGTTTTTTCAACACATTTGCTAAAATTCATGATAGATTAATATTAACTCAACCTATGTTGATATACTTATTATTAATGGTTTCAATAACAACCTCTGCCTCAGCAGCCGCCCGGTCGTTCCGCTATTGTTCTAAGCAGGTAAGCGCTTATCTCACTAACTGCTTTATTCAAATTGGTGTCCTGCTCTTACTTGTACTTTTTGCCTGTGCTTGTTACTCGTGCCTATTCAATCATACCCATGCTCATTCAGAGCCATCGTCCATCCCTTTCCCTCGAGTTATTTTACCTGACGCTAGTTACTACTACCTTGGAAAGGAATGCAGCTTTTATGATGCACTACGGTTAATTACCTATAACTATAGATTCGCACATTGCTATCGTATTGAATCAATTTTTACATCTTGCTACGTTAGTTTAGTACGGGCATGTTTGCATTATACTGTTGCTAATTTGTTTCTATTCCAGTTATATATAAATGGATAATGCGAAGTTAAATAGACTAAGCATTTATTATCAAAATGTTCGGGGACTTCGATCAAAGACTCTAACTTTTTATAGGAACATCTGCCTCAATTCGTATGACGTCATTATACTCACTGAGACCTGGCTTGTGGACAGTGTAGAAAGCTCTGAGCTCTTTGATGATCGGTACATCGTGTGGCGACGGGACAGGGACCTGGGCCTGACGAAGCAGACAAGGGGAGGTGGCGTGCTTATCGCTGTGCGCAGGGATATTATCGCTACATTGCAACCGCAATATCAATCCTCAGCAGAGGACTTATGGCTTACTATTGAACTTAAGCACTGTAATAATACAATTACTAATCTCCACCTATGCGTAATTTATTTATGTAAACAAAATCTCGGCTTCTCATTTTCTCAACAGCTCCACAATTTTTTGTCTAAACTTGAGAATGTTACTCTTGATAAGCCAGATGACTCATACTTGATAATCGGTGATTTTAATTTGAGTACTATTACATGGGAGCCGTGTACTGAATCACCAAGTTTACTTCCCTTGAATATTTGTAGTAATGATGAGCAGCACTTTATAGACGACCTCAATGTGCATGGCCTGTCTCAATACAATGGGATTTTTAACAATCATGGAAGAATATTAGATTTGGTTTTGTCGAATGTCGATGTACTGGTTTTGGAATGCGTCGATCCTCTGGTACCTATTGATCCACATCACAAGGCTTTGATAGTCGAGGTCCAGGTAGTCAGGGTCCTATGCTTGAGTCCCCAGTCTTATACTAGGTATTTATATAACAAGGGGGATTATGACTCAATAAATAAGGAAATCTTTGAAATTAACTGGGTGAGTGAGTTTAGTAACTTAACATTGGAGGAGGCGGTTAGGTTGTTTTACTCAATACTTGATCGCTTAAAGAATAAATTTATACCTATTAAAATAATCACGCCTGAATCTTATCCTAAGTGGTACTCACCTGCACTTAAGAAGGCGCTAAAAGAAAAATATAAATACCTAAGGAAATACAAGATTTATAAAAATAAAACTAATCAACTAAGTTATGTTCTTCTTCGGGAAAGAAGCAAATCACTAGAGAAACAGTGTTATCTTAATTATATTTCTACCGTCGAGAACTCGATCGAGAAAAATCCTAAATACTTTTGGTCATATATTAAATCGCGATCTAAGTCCAATGGTATGCCGAACAAACTAAAGTACCTAGATTCTATAGTAACCACAGGTGAGGATATCTGTAATTCCTTCGCTGCCTACTTTAATTCGACATTTCTTTCCTCAGGGACGACAGCAATAATTGACTCTTTCTCAGTTGTCGATGATGACCCTTTAGGTACTCCCCAAGTATCAGATATATCGAAAATAGAAATAGACACCTTTAACGTCCTCAAACTCCTGACACAACTGGACCCTTCCAAATCGTCAGGGCCAGATCATGTTAGTCCTTGCTTTCTGATTAATTGTGCAAAAAGCATAGCAGCTCCTGTCTCACTTCTTTTTCAGAAATCGTTATCAGATTGTTCTTTTCCTCAGATCTGGAAGTCTGCTTTCATTACGCCTGTTCATAAAAAAGGGTCTAGAACTGATGTGGTCAACTATAGACCGATCTCGAAGCTCTGTATATTGGCAAAAATTTTTGAAAGGGTGGTCTATGACCAGGTTTATGTAGCTATAAAAAACTCGTTTCACAGCTCGCAACATGGTTTCCTCAGGGGCCGTTCAACAACATCTAATTTAATCCTTTTTAATGATTACATAACTGAAGAAATGGATGCTGGCAGTCAGGTAGACGTAGTCTATACTGATTACAGTAAGGCATTCGACAGAATTCATCATGGAACCCTCTTACTCAAACTTTTTCGCATTGGCATCAGGGGCGATTTGTATCGCTGGTTTTCTTCATATATAGATCGTAGGGCACAGGCCGTTGTAGTCAGTAACTATGTATCCAGCTGGGTAACTGTCCCCAGTGGGGTTCCCCAAGGATCCTTGCTGGGCCCGTTACTATTTACGATCTTCATTAATGACATTTCTTCTTGCTTTTTAAATTCCCGGCTACTCTGTTTTGCTGATGATATGAAAATCTTTAAGGCAATCACTTCCCCCGAAGACGCCGTCAATTTCCAAGCTGATTTGAATCGCCTGGATTACTATTGCTCTTTAAATAAGCTTGATCTCAATCCAATTAAGTGTTCGGTCGTTACTTATTCACGTAAGAGAAATACAATTCTGGCTACTTACTCTCTTAAAAATGAAGTCCTGCTTAGAAATATGACCGTACGTGATCTTGGTGTTATTCATGACTCAAAGTTAATATTTGACGAGCATTTGGATAACATTGTAATGCGAGCATCTAAATCCTTGGGATTTGTAATGAGAAGTTGTGCAGCGTTCAATAAAGCAAAAACATTTAAAATTTTATACTGTACTTTTGTTAGAAGTGTGTTGGAATACGTGTCGCAAGTGTGGAATCCCCGGTATGATAAGTACGTTAAGCGAATTGAGCAGATCCAAAGGAAATTTATCAAATACATGTGCTACCGTCTTAAAATTCCATATAAATCCGAAGAATATCTTAATTTGTGTAAGAAGTTTCACCTACTTCCGCTTTCTAAAAGACGTGAAATTGCGGATATCACATACCTACTTAAGATCATGTCTAATGCAATCGATTGTCCTGAATTACTAACTAAAATCAAACTAAATGTCCCGTATAAACCTATTAGGTATAACCCACTACTTAATGTGCCGTCAGTACATACAAACTACAGGCAAAACTCGTACCTATGGCGAACAAGCAAGAATTTTAACTCATTGAGTAAGCGCATTGATTTAGATCTATTCTGTACGAGTATCGCATCGGCTAGGCGGCAGTTGAATGGGGAGTTTTTTAATTGATAACATTATGCACCATCCATTATATTCATGAATTGTTACTATTATATATAACTACATATTTGTTTAACTTTATTTTTGTTATGGTTGTATGTTCCGCAAGAATGTTCACTGAATGTATTGTTGCTATTGTGCTATTATCCGTGAGGACCTCTAAATGGCATTCTGTTGTTAAAAATGTTAGTTTATTTAGTTAAGTTCTGCTGTTGGTCTTCCAATTAAATAAATAAATAAAATAAATAAAAATAACTCACAGCGTCCTCTAGCGGAATCTCACGTAAACATTTGTTCCAGTCTACCTCGTTCAGGGTCAATTTAATGTTATCATAGTCACCTGATTCAAAAAAGTATTTGTGCCTAGGATTCACCTTCAGGGACTCTGAGTTAAGAAATGTTAGAGAAATAACAATAGATTTATGGTGATCGTCCTCAGGTACTAAGGGGTCGTCACAAGCAGAGACTTGTAAATCAGTATTTCCCAACACTAAGTCTAACACTCTGTCATTAATATTGTAGCAGAAATTATACTGCGTTAAATTACATTCTGCTATAGTATCAAAAAAATATAATTGTGTATCGCCTGAAATACCCGAATATTGCGGGGCATTACCCTCCCAACGAATATTACTTAAGTTAAAATCTCCCATAATAACAAACATATCGTTGGGGCATGAATTTACTATTATCGATAAATTATCTGTAAAATTAGTTAATTGTGCGTTGAATGAATTGCCAATTTTTTCACTACATAGATAAATAGTGCAAAAATGAATTTTAAGTAATTGTCTGTTAACATTTTTATAAGTGACAGTAATCCACACATCCTCGGCAGATGAGGACCATTCAGGGCGATCCATTGCCGTGAGGTCACGCCGTACAGCTAAAAGTACCCCACCACCATACTTCTCATGCGTAGCTGAGTAATTTCTATCTCTTCGCCAGACAACATACCTGTCATCAAACAGCTCACTATCATAAATACCGCTCAACAACCATGTTTCCGATAACGAGATGACATCATACGAATTAAGAAGTAAATTTCTTTTAAACAACTGTGTTTTCGTGCGTAGCCCTCGAGTATTTTGGTAATATATGTTAAAACCGTTGGAAGCCATTGTTAACAACTAGTAATACATAGCTTAAGTGAATCTGATTTAGACAATAATAATATGTTTCGTAGCAAAATAGGCGGTTGTTTACGAGTTGTTGAATACGAGTCGATAATGTACGACACTCGCATTGAAAAGAATCCAAAATGGGTGCAGTAAAATAGAAATTAATGTCATAGTAGAATAATTCAATATGAGACTTTTCAACCATAGCATAATAATATAAACCAGCAAGCGCAGCTTTGTAGATGTGGAGACAGTATATTAAAATTTGCTTGTAATCAAAAAATACGGTAGCGCGAGAATAAGAACATAACAATGTCAAACGTAAAGCGCATCCAAAGTTACCACCAAGGAATACTAGACGCAAGCAAATAAGAGCGATACGGGCTATTGTGAGCGCTAATGCAGCGAAAGCGCAAGCGCATTCACGCTGGTTTGGTGTGAATTGGTGCAGACTTACGTACGATAGTTGGCTGACCGCCGCATTGAGCATTGAATAGCGATAACGCATACAAAAGACACCGGTTTGCGGTGCGTTTCTCAAACTGTCGAGTGTTGACAACAAATATTGTTGAATTCTTAAAACTAAAAAAACTATGCTACTTTCTTGAGATCGTTTTCGCACTTTATAAAAAATATTGGTGAGGTGTCCGACTTTCTGGCCATTATTTTACAATGCTTGACCCAAATATACTGGAAGTTCTTCTCCTTTGCTAAGAATCTGGCTTTACTCAATAGCATTTTGTTCCGCTGCGTCAGATGATCGTTTACATATACGTTTCCTGTAGTATTGAATCCCAGATTTGACAGGTTGAGCTTCCCACTTTTACGCGATGATGCCACCAACTCTTCCTTAGTGTAGCGGTTATTGAACGCGATAATTATCGGTTTCGCTGCATTGGGAACACGGGTTGGAATGCGAGCGATGTAATTAATGTCCTCCTTCTTTATAGGAAAATCGCAGATTCGACCAATATTCTGAGCGATCTCATACAAGTTTTCGTTATTCTTTTGAGGAATTCCTCTAATTTCTACATTGTTCGCTCTGGCCCATTGGTCTTTATCTTGCAGCTCTTGATGAATCTTGGCAATTTCTGCCTGGAGAACGGGAATCTCCATTGCTACCTTCTCAATCTTTCCCATTCGCAAGTCCAAATCCTGGACTTTTCCAGTAAGAGCCTCGATGAGCTGGTGCGCCATTTCCTGAGACTCCTTCATGCTGTTAATGTCACTTTTGATAGACTTGACATCTTCCACCAACGACGTCAAAGGCACCAACCGAAGCACAATATTGTTGAGTTGCTCCTGGATTTTGTCCAATTGATTGGGCAGTGGTGAAGCTGCAATGGGAGATGGAGATGGGCTGGACTTGCACTTGGGGCATCGCCAGGAAGCCTTCCTGTCGCCTAGTTTTCGATAACCTGTCTCGGTCACTCCCGAGCATTGGAAATCATAGTGCTTCCTGCAAACACTGCAAACTGGCCCTTCCGTATGTTGTACTCCACAGCTAGCACACGTAAACATCGCGTCGAAAGTTTGAGAAACTGTTAAACTAAGCAAACAAGCGTGCGCTCTCTATTGATGCCGGATTGCGACTGATATGATATAACTTGGGAGTTTTCATACACATCTAATGTACGTACACACATACAGTAACGCCTTTTTCCCGTAGAGGTAGGCATAGACTACATCTTTCCACATGCTACGATACTGACACACCTCTTTCGCTTCTTCTACTTTCATGCGTCTCATCAAACATTCTCACCGGTAAAAGGTATTTCGGAAGTTTTCAAGTCAAGAGTACATAGTTATCTTTGGACATGGCAATGCCGGATTTCTCTCAAGCCAGTTGGATGACACAAGGATCGTGGACAACGCCGGATATGCCCCATTACCAGAACACAGATACTGGTAACCATTACAAATTGACATTTAATGTTGCAGCTTGTCTGTTATCGACACTTTATCAGTGCATACGACATGATGTCACTAACCCTAATGAGTCCCAAGCGAAAGTCGATAAGATAATGCGAGCAAAATATTTACTACTCTCGTGTCATCGACATGCTGGCTTTTCCAAATTCAACAAACATAATATATAACAAAACTATCAATTTTGCATCGGCAAGAGATATTGTGATTACATTTTTTCACAACGGATCAGCTGCTGTGCCCGATCCCTTTGTACAAAAAATATATCACAATAAATGGGAAGGGATAAGATTTCCGACAATAACTCGAACCTTTCCAAAGATATTTGTCCTTTGTACTCAAATATATCAATTCCCTTCGCGGATGCGGCGACCATGACGACAATCCAAAAACCCTGATATAATCGGGAATTCGGGACATTGCCGAAAAAGACTGGTGTCTAAAATCATTGGGTCTTATTAAAGTTATCTAAATATCAAAGAGTGGAGACTACCCTCCGTGGCAGCTGGCAGACCGACAGCGCACCGTGAGGTTGCGTATTCGATACTCGCACAGTGTAAATATTTGAGTGATTCACTCTTTCAGTATTTGATCAGTCTGGATGTTCAATCGACCCTAGAGGGGTCAGTATCAGAATGTCGGTACTTTATGGCCCTCAGAGAAACAGAACGAATGGCCACCCTACTCGCGGAAGAAATAAAACGTGACTGAGAGATTTATTGATATTGCTCCTACACATGGTTTATTCTGGCAGTTGATGGGTGACCGAGTTGCGATAACGGTCCTCGCCAAATAAGGTTTATTGGAAAATAGGGCCGTTTATGCGATACTGATGGCATGCATCGTGGCGTGCTTCGGGAAAGGCTATAAATGACATATATTATGAGGCATAGGTATTGGAATGGGCCTCCTGTCCGTCACGGAAAGGTGCTTAGACGCAGAATACCAAATTTTCAAAAGCAATCATTCCCAAATGGACATCTCAAAATTGTCACTACGCTATTTCAAGCCAAAATTCGACTTTGAAAACATAGAATAAAGTAACCAAGGTAACCGCCAGACAATGAGATTGCGCGCCATAGCCGCCTTCGCTCTAATAAACGTAGGCCCCGTATTATAAACCTAGGCACTATAACAAGACCTAGGCAGTGTGTTTGTGGGCTGACACACCTAGCTGGTCTAGGTATGTTTGGGGACTGGTCTAGACCGGGTGTGTGGCGAAACAATGGTACGTTTTTCGCAGCCGCCTTTTATGATGTCAGCTGGGCGCGAGTAGAATAGAAAACACGATAATACCTAATAATAGGTATGTTAGCAGTAAAAATCTGTGATTATTATAGTGAGAATAATCTTTATTTTATTAGAAACTTTAAAAAGCTACGTTCAGTTTTAAGACGGGTAGATAAATTTAATAATTAAGTAAGTACTTTCATCATACAATAAACCAAACTAACATAATATGCTCAAATTACAAGAAACATAAATTTACAGGAAATAAAAGGTTGTTTTTTTTTTTACAATTCATTTCTTTTTTATTAATTTATGTTTGTTTTAAACTGAATAGGCAGCGTTTATCGTGCGACGATACAATCTACGATGGTGCGAAGTATCCAGCAAAACTCTCACGATACAAAGTTATTTAAAATAGTTGCCGGTTGGTGGCATACATAAGATTTATAAATATGTAAATACCTACTTAATAATAATACACACCTACTTAAGTACTTACATACACACTATTTACCTTCATATATATAAGCTATACTATAGGTACCTACCTGTACCATTGAATGCAGGGCAAGTCACAAGTCCATTGATACTAACATAATAATTAAAGTCATTAGGTAGGTAAGTAGGCAGGTATACTAGTACCCAACTTATAAGGCGCGTCGTGAATCTTCGTTCGCGCAGAAAAGAAAGTATGTTCCGAAGATTAACGAAAGAATGCTTAAAACTTACAATCAACCTAAGATCACTATTATAAGGTTCATAATACACTGTAGCTGTTAGCTCCATCTCACTCTAAGCTCGCTAAGATGGCGGCGGCTGCCGACCAATAGCATAACCCGCGCTTTGAAAATTCATCTTCTGCGCAGGTACATCGGTAAGCCATATCAGTTGGGTACTACTGTACTTAGGACCAACTTGTACAGTTTACTCAGAAATAATTTAAAGTTCATACACACCCATGATTCATGCTGTCCTGGGAAATCAAATAAGGATGGTAATATGGGGCAATGACTGGGTGTGTTTGTCTTTTTGTACAATTAACTAAAAATGTGTGTTATATAATATATGTACATAAAAAAAGTCAAAACATTTATTGTAAATAGGCAATGAAATCGCACTTTTACAAGTCAAACAGCTAATTCTCGTTAACATAGAGAACCATAAAATATGAAAAATTAAACTAAACAGTAGTTGATTATGGTTTTGGTTATCCTTATAGGGAAGTGTTATAATAACGTTATTTTGATAACATCTGCGCCCGCAGCTTCACCCTCATTCAGTCTATTATTCTGCAACTATAACTTTTTTTATACTTAATTATTGATAAGTTTAGCCATATACAATTCTCTGGGGTTAGGATTTCACCTGGGGGCCTACCGTGACATTTTATTACCATCCTAACTAGAACTAAAACTGAATTGTTTCACTTTGAATATTAGTTACCTATGTAAGATGTTGCGGTAAACCCCCTGGTCTTAAGTGACGATGTGGTCGTAGGTGGTTTTTCCAGGCTTAAACTAATAGCGATGGTAGCGATGGCGATGGAGCGGAAGTAGCCTAGTGGGCGAACGTCCGCCTGGCAAAGCGAGGGTGGCGAGTTCAAATCCCAGTGTGGGCACGTACCAATGTGTATCTTGTTACAACATTATGTACGTAATTATCGCTCTTTTCGGTGAAGGAAAACATCGCGAGGAAACCAACACGCCAGCGATTTTTTTTTATGATATAATATTATATTGTTTTATAATAGAATTATTTCGGAGGCATGTTATCCACCAATCCGGACTAGGTCCCCTAGGTGGATTATGGCCTAACCCTCCTCATGAAAGTGATGGGAGGCCTTTGCCCAGCAGTGGGACAGTTACAGGGTGAATTATTATTACTATTAAACTAACATTTCCAAGTTCAAGGCCAAACTACCAATACCTGAAATTAGATTTGACAATGGAACCATAATGCATTCTTAAGTATTGTCGAATTATTATTGAGCCATTGCCTAACAACTAATGAGGGTAAAATACTAACGGGAAGTACCAGGACAAATAATTGCAAATTAACATACAACTACCTACCTACCTACTCAGTTATTTGTTTACAATTTTTATTGAACTGCTTTCCTATTGGGTGAGTCAAAAATTCCTTAACCCAAGTTCAATGCCTTTAAAAGGAAAAGCCATAAATTTGTTTACTACACCTACATTACTAGAAAAATACTTGACCAGTCTTCTACCTAACTCGCGAAAGACGTGACTGGTGGTCTTCTGCTTAACCTACAAAATAATGTCTTCCGAGTGGCACTCACAATGGCACACATTTTATAGTTATGAGCAGTCATGGCGCTTACCAACAAATTGCTTATGTCACTCATTGGTAACAATAAGGAGGTCAACTAGAGCATTTAGTTTGATGTTGTTAAGGACCAGTTATACTGTTGTTTATGGTTCATAACAGTATATTACTGGGAACAACTATGTGTTGGTAAATCGCTATTTAGAACACCACAGAGGTTTAGCAACAAACACTGACTGCTACAATCAGTTGTGAAATATGACATATATATATAACTTAAGTTAGCTGTAATGAGTTTTTGGAGATAGGTTTAGTTAGAGTTGATCCACAATTCGTCTGGGATAAGGACACCAAAATCTAACCCGGAATAACGTCAGTCATTTACAATACTAGACAGATTCCGACTTGAGACAAGTGTATAGGTACCTCTATGTTAAGTCGGCTCATGTAAGAAACTGGGTCATGATGGTGCCAACAGATAAGCAAACAGACTGCAACCTCAACATGTGTAGGAAAATGTGTAAGGGACTTAACAGACGTAAATATAAGTTAACATACATGTGCTTCGTAAATATTGTTTAGTCTCAGTGTCTACTATATTGTCATTTATTCTCAATTTGCCTTATAAATGTCTCATATCACACATCACATCACACCACCGAGGTGCCCAAACTTAGTGCATTTTTTTATGATGTGAGAAAAAGATTAACTGTTTTAGTGTGAGACTAAGAAACAATACGTAGGTATATATTTCTGTACTTTCTATGAACAAAGACGATTAAGTACAATAATAAATCTATTTTACGACTATAATTACCCCAATTGCTCACCTATAACATAAGTGAAGTAAGATTTACCATTCAAGTGTAAAATAAGATTATTTTTTATGAAGGTAGGTCAGTTTTTAGGAGACTTGAAATTTGGCGAATGAGTAGATATTAAAATGCATTTTTCACACAAATTAGACCTCGGCCAATGAACAGGCACTATCTATTCACGCCTTTGCAGTAAAACGACGGTAGATAAACCTTGAAAACACTACGAAAGTGCAGCCCGTACATAGTAATCAAAATATTACGTGTTACTGACCTTCGGCGCTCTGGTTCAAAGACGGCGGGGCTGCGGACGCCGACAAATCCTTCTTCTGTCCCGTCTTAGGCGGATCAGAGTCCGAATCGTCGAAAATTAGCGTCCTCACCGACTGTGAGCACCGCCGATCCATCGTCACAATCACAAATCCACAACTTTAGCCCCCATTTAACACTCCACACTATCACTTCTCCATCCAACAGCGCGAAAACATAACGACCATATGCCGACCGAGCGCAACGCGAATCACGATTACGATTGCAGTTTTCTCTCGGCTATGCAAATATTTTTACTATGCCATGATAGGTAAATAGAGCGCGATTTATAGCACGACTTCGCTCGCACAGTGCACACAAATCCAAATCGAAACAGTGAGTGAGTGAGTGACACTCTTGATTTTTTTTTATGAGTGAGAGACTTGTTTACTGTAGTCTATGGGCAAAAAAGAGTTGCTGCTATACAAAAAATATTACCCTGATATCTTTTCATTAGGAAATAAAGTACCTAAAGCTCAGGTGAAACAACCGAAAAATATTCTATGATTCTATGATCAGGACAGACTATGACAGGATCCACAGAGTAAACGATGTGCATTAAAGCACAAAATATTGAAAGTTGCTTTTACTGGCCACTTACCTATCACTTACTTTGTGATCCTACTCGTTACTTCATCGAAAATTTAAACAGCACTTTATATAATTTTATCTAATAGGTTCGGTAGTTTCGCAAGGGTGCTGCCACCAGCACCGCGCGCTGCCGCACTGCCACCGGTGCATACACGGGTCCATCCATCCGACCCGACCTCTCAATGTTCACAAGGAATAATTTAGGTAGGTAATTAGAACCACACGTGCTAGCACCGTAGGTAACAAGGTACTCCCGACCCGACCCAAGCCGCGCCCGATCCGCACCCACTTTTAGAATTATGTATTCTGTACTCATTTAAAGTTTATACTATCTCACCTGGCCCCACTGGTACGGTAATGCGGTAATAATATTTTTCTGCGTCCAGCGAGCTCTACCTGCATTATAACTGAATAATATTTTTTTTGTTAATCCCATTCACTTACCTACTTGATATAATATTAAATATTATAATATCGATTGAGTAGAGTACCTACCAAATCCAGTTGGATATCAACGCACCGATCTACCATCTCTAAACCAGGATCACAGAGCGCCCGCCGTGTTTTTTTTTGCGTCCTATCGAGTAATTGCAAAATCGATCTAAACGTGTGCACTGTGCGTTCCTAGTCACCAGTCCCCATACAACATAATAATTATTATGTGACCCTGCTATATTTTTACCCGATAATAACGCAGCAGTCGTCTAGGGACATAAATGTTAGCCAACTTGAAGAGCAAACAATTTCGAAACTTAAAATCAAAGGTAAAAAATCAATGAGGACCAAGACCAATGATTACACCAATAAAAATGGGTAGCAAGAGTGGTTGGCAACATTCTGATAGTGTTCCGAAGTCTTGAAAATTATCTTCAAGATGTTATGCTTCACTCACAGCATTTTAGACATTTTTCGTAACACTCCCGGTAATTCATGAATTTGTAAATTTGCTTGTTATCTGGATGTAGAAAATTACGCAGGTACCTACTTTGAGTTATTTTAGAATGCTGATTATTACTCCTCCCTCTATTATGCTGAAACAATAGGTATTTACTAGAGAAACTACTATCTACTATTACTACAAGTATTTTTTTATCTGGTATAGATTCAGAAAAGAGCGAGAAAAAATATAATTCTATCTCGTAATTGGAATTGTATTTTAGCGCCATCTGTGCTCATCTAGTACAAAAATAGTTACCAGCAGCAAAAATGAGATTTAGTAATATTGCCATTACAATGAATTTCATAATTTCATAACATAGTTATTTTTGATACATTTCACATTATTTAGATTTTCTGTAAAACCAAATTAAACTACATTACGTTATTTTCTATAGTTTTTATTTTAAAACATTTATTTCTTACAATAATTCGAAACTTTTACCGCCATCTAGTGTATAGAAAAGGCAAAATAAAGTTGACCCGTCAAAAGAAACGGAAAAACACGAGAGTGCGTCGCCTCAGTAGATATCAGCTGAATTATTCGGCTAAAATGCCCTGGCACGGGCATACGTAGTCGTCGGTCCGCCATTACGACGCAGCCAAAGACACGTTCGTCGTATTTAGTTCAATATTTTCGTTTATAAATGAGTAATAACGTTCATGAACTAAAGAATCGACTTCTGAATGCGTTGGATAGCAATTACAATGTAAGTTTTCGAGATTATACGCTCGTATATTGAAAAAATGAGTGGAGATACGAAAACGGTCCACGAGCCCATGACACCCGATTCGATGGTGCGATTTGGCCACTTGGGAGGTTGGGTCAGGAGTAGCCGTTGATGCGCGAAGAGTCGTTGACGAGTGTGGATATCAGTTGCAACATGAAAGTGGGATTAGTGTGCGGTCACGGGACGGAAACGTCTGGGTGTGTGGTTGCTGAGCGTCGCGAGCTCAGCGGGCCACTGACGTCGCTAGTTCGCTCCCCGTCCCTCGCGCGCCGTCCCTAGTGCCAAAAATTTTGCAATGTGAAAGTATAGAATTGTGCCACGCGTGACCTTTCCCGTATATTTCACGGTTTGCAATGCGAGGTTGGGCCGAAAATGCGTTTTTTGTACCAAACAACTTACGTGAGTACCGAATGGAGTTCATTGGTGTGCCTGGCACTATGTGGGGTCCAGTTGGCCCCGTACCTCTTTCTTGTATCGTCTACCTAACTATCCCACCCGACTTGATTGTACAAATACTTTTCAAGATGCCCTTCATCTACAAAAGGTATGTGTTTGATTTTCCTACAATAGGTGAACTACCTATTTGAGCGAGCAAATGTGCACCTACATCTCCAGTTAGGGCACAAACGAAATGTCAAATAATTTTGTGTAGTTACATAAAAGACGATAATAATTGTTACATGATCCTTGAATGTATAGACTTGCATAGCTCGAAGCCTACATACATCTCGTATAATGTTGTTTGTGTCTTTCCCTGTCGAAGTATACTGAACCCAGTAAAACTACTAACAGGTATGATAATCCTGTGACAGGTGCACTGCACATTATAATAATAACTTGTTGCCTGCAGAGAACACCACCCGGTAACAAGTATAAAAAAAAAATTTGCAACCATCTTTTACTTTTTTTAAATAGAAGCCTGGATTACCAAACAAAGGAAATGATTTAACATTGCATCATATTACATGCAATCCCATTCTAGGCTTAGCAACCAACTGTGGTCCTAAAAGGTAGTCTATAACCAAATAAAAATATGCTCTTAACGACACTGCGCCTGGAGTGGTCCATATGGACCATGTAACGATTAAACATCTATTGTCTAGCATTGGTTACTCAAATGGTTAACAACACTGCGCCTGGACTGGTCCATATGGACCATGTAGCAATTAAACATCTATTGGGTCTGGCATTGCCTTCTCACAGGGTTAAAGTTTCCATAGGCATTTACTACATTCACATATCTACTAATCAAACGCAAGCCTGCTCTCAGAAAGACAAAATGTAGCTGACACTTGGTTTACTGTAATTTACTACCCTTAATTATCAGTAACTATGAGAATTTTATTCTAATTTGGGGTCCTTTTGCTAAAAGTATCAACATTATAAGCAGCCTCAAATGAATATTATATGATGGTCATATTTAAATGTGTCTTCTAGTAAAAACATGCAGGTTCCCATTGCTCTGCCTCAAAGTATAGGTGTGCTTCAGCCAAGCCATATAAACTGTTGTTATCGGTTGATAGAAATATTTAAGCCATGTCAGGGGGCCCTGGGACAGTGTGACAAACTGACTTCAGACACTGGCACCACCTTTTAAACACCATGCTGAAAAAACTATATTGCTATGTGGATAGATATATATATATATATAGACCAATCTTTATTTAAACGCTAATTATCAAAGAGAGCTTAAAGCACCACAGAAGATATTTTATTGTTTCAATGTAACTATATAATAAATATTGTAGGATGTGGCTAGCATGTCACTATAATATTATATTCTTGGACTTGTATGTGGAATGATGGTTATAAATGTGTTTGTTCCCAGCTTCTTATCACAGTGATTAATTCCAAAGTATGATACCAAAATGGCTTGATTACAGTTTCTTCATAAATTGTTGTTAAACATTTCAGGGAATTCTGTTTCTTGTTTGCGACCTTATTTTAATCAATGATAATATATTTCCAAATCTATTTTTAATAAGCTGGCCCGACTGATATGGTCCTGTCTACTCAAGCCATTCCAAAAATGTATGAGAAAATTTATTATCTTATAACTCTCATTTTCGTGAATTTTCCCTATGTTTTAATAAGTTAATCTGCTATTCCGAACAGACAAATCTAACAAAGCAATGATCATGAAAATTGATCCAGCCGTTCTTAAGTTATTAATGGTGTAAAAAACACAACTAATTCTTTTTATGTTTTGTTTTTTTAATATTTATGTAAAGATGTGATAAAAATAATGACAAAACATATTATGCTTTGGTGTGGATGTTTCAACCAATATGCATGCCCTGAGGTGGAGACAGAATTAGTTTAACTGGCTGAACTTTGATGATGCAGTTTAGCAGCAGCCATATAAAATTACCTTAAATGGTACCAGAACCAATTATATTGACCAAACAACAAATACGAGACTGATTAATTAAATTTTATTTAAATTTGATTCCACTTTTTATGTGATAGCAAGAGATTCATGTCTAAACAGAGTAATAATAGGAATAAGAAAAACTGACAGTGTTTTCATTTTCAGCTTTTAATTAAAGACAGTTTTTGTTTATATAATAGTATTCCAACTTAGTTGTATCTAAGCTTCACTCCAACAACACATTGCTACTGTTTAGGTACAGAATACCAAGTATATTGTCTTATCAGTTACTGTGTATTGTTTTACAAGCGTGTATCCAATTGCCGTCAAACCCGTGAAGTTGCTAATTTGATGTGCATGGCTAAGAGTCAAATTCCAATTTGTGACTTGCTCTGTAGGTATTGTCAAATCCTTCAATGATATTTAAATTAATTGATCTTTAGGGTAATTGAACTTATACATTTATTTAAATATCTCTAAATATCATTAAGAGGTTTTTGATAATTGTTTATAAAATTATAATATTTGCTCTGCAATATTAAAATGATCTAAAGTACACCATCATCAGCATTTTATGTTCCCACTTCTGGGAAACATGGCTTCTCTTGAAAGAAGAACAGGAGAGAAAATAATATAATCCAGCTGAATGGGCATTCAGTTATTTTGGTCACAATTCATACAATTTTGAGGTTTTTAGACTTGACAGTGTTTTCGCTGTTTGCTCATCATCACTCTTTAACATCAGTATACCTGCAGCAAAAAATATACTTGATCTATTGCCTGCACATTATTTTCAAAATCTTATTCAGTCTTGTTAGTCAATTGTTACATAACAGGATCATTTTATTACTGACACTCTAATGACCAGTACTGACTAATTGCTTTGCTTGATTCAATTTGTGTTTAACATGTCCTCCACTTATTAAGATACATATATTATATCTATTTTAGTTAAATTCTTCTTCCAGCAGTGGAATAAATTACTAATCTCATAGCACAATGGTGGAAACATGATTATAAGAATGTTCATGCTTTGTGTTCTATTAATGAAGAGATACCTTAAAAAGTTTGATATGACTCCTTAAATTACCAGCTTGTGTCGGATTGCACTACATGATCATAATAATCTTCGATAATTACTTTGTAAGATACTATGTTATAGTACTATACTTATAACATAGGTAGTAAACCATCACTCATACTAAAAATCTGTCCAAACATTGCTTATATTTCCCTTATTGGATTAATGAATGAAAACCTTTCATTCATTCATTTTGCAATTTCAACCAATGCTATCACAATGGCTGATTGCATTTTTATTTTATTTGTTTTAGTGTTTCCTTTGGTTTTGTTACGAAACAGTGTAAAATCGATAACAACACAAAGGTGAATTGCAGTGTTTGAAATAGTTTTTGTTAGATGTATTTTAATATTTTCATGGTGCAAAACCAGATATTCATGCTGTAATTACATATTAAAGCGTCGACCCTTCTCTAAATTTAGGTTTCTAGTTTAGGACTACATAAACTTGTGTTAGTTGGCCCAGTAACTTAAACTAGGAAGTAGTGACAGATTCAGACTCGGAACAGATCAATAAAGCTTAATTTTGATCGTAAACCCTAGGGTTAAATTTTTATTTAATTTGCTATCCTGTATTCACGTACTGGCCACTGCTGAAAGAGGCCTCGCATTCTCGCCTTACTATCCTGTGCTACTGTCCAACAATGGCCTCCTCACTCCGTCATTCTTTACAATGTCATTAGCACCAGTTCTGGCTGGTGGTATTTTTTTTATGTACTAAGGGCACCTTTTGCGCGATCAGCGCTATCTCACTAATAGCTGACACACCGGACGATCCACTGCAATTCGATCGCGCTTGCAGGAGCGCTCCTGCAGGCGCTGTCGGTGTGGGCATGCCTCGCGTGATCCACTCGATCTGGATCGTGGATCACGGAGCGCCGCGCCGCCCGTCGCGCCGATCCAATATGGATCGTCCGGTGTGGACCCGGTAATGGGATGCGACGATCTATTTACTCACGACTGGAATAAACCTGGGTTATATTTAATAGGAAACAGATAGGAAATACTTCCAAGTATTTATATTTGCTGTTATCTTCGAGGTCCATAATTATTATCATTTGTGGCTGTCTTGTTTCCATTCCACCTTGCCAAATGTCATGTCCAATTCCCTCTCGCTTGGACTTGATATTGTATTCGACAACAAATTGTATTCGAAAACAAATTGGCAAAATATGTGATTACAAATTGGTTTATAAATCTGTAATAGATCTCTACAGTATATACCATGTGAATGATATGGAATTGGTTTTCAATTGGCGTAATCATTGTGCCGTTTATTGTCTCGACGTCGTTGTATCCGACATAATTATGTCTGTTGTGAGCGATTCGCACATTACCTTTTCGACCTCTCCCAGTTCTTAGATTATTATGCCATCTTACTATATCTAGAAAATATTTTTAATTTGTCTTCAACAGAGTGATGGTTCATGATTAATCTGTAATCGACGATATATCACAGCAAACCACTGATTTCAGTTGGAAATCTTTTTAGACTAGCGAAAGAAACAGGTCTTTCATCTGATGGTAAGCGCCACGGCAGCTCATAATGCTTGCAGTGCCGCCTAGTAATTTGCATTGCAAAAGGGAACAGGACCATCGGATCCTGAGATTAAGACATTGATTCTTAATTCTGCTCAGTAATTTTACTAGTGTCCTTCAAATACTTCAAACAGCAGATTAAAGTCTAGCAAAGTGGGACTTTCCCGCACGGGCTTACAGAAGAGGCCTTACACAAACAAACCGGCCAAGTGGGAATCGGACTCTTCCACGAAGAGTTCCGGGACATTATCTATAAAAACGTCGAAAACTCGCGTTTGTTCCCCTTAAATATTTATTTTTATTCTGTTTTTTAGTATGTGTGGTTATAGCGGTAAAAGAAATACATTGTCTGTTAAAATTTCAACTGTCTAACTATCACGGTTCTTTTGATACAGCCCGGTGACGGACAGGCAGACGGACGGACAGCGAAATCGTAGTAATCGTTTTACCATATGGGTACGAAACCCTAAAAACTACGTTTACTACCAAAATATGTCACTAATGTTTTGCAACGAGCGATGTTAATACTATTGTGCTAAGTTTTCATTCATATATGTTTCAGGTGGTCGACATGCAAACCGTTAACGAAATTATATCCATTTTGGAGACATTCAATATCACAAAAGAGCTGTTGGAGGTAAGATATTTTAATATTTGTATTTTTACTAACATTATAAAAACGAAAGTAAATTTGTTTGCTTTCTGGGGCCTTACCATGGCGTGTTACTTCGATCCAATTGAGGACCTAAACAGAATCGTTTTACTGCTTATTCGTACCATGACTTATTCACCTGTTTTTTTTTTTTTTGTTTAGATATGGCTTCGCACGGTTTGTGCATATAGCCAGTGTCAAGTATTTTATTTTAAGTACATTTTATTTAAAGTCACAGCAATGTTATAGCAATCGTGGTCAAGTAGTCAAGTCAATTATTTACATCGTCAGTCACGATTCAGTAAAGTAGTGGATGCTTTACTGAAACTTCCTGGGAGTTTTGGAAAAAATGCGAAATGACACGTTTTTTGAGTTTATATCATTCGCCTACTCTCGTGCACGTTAACGAACACTTAATGGTTAATATTCCACCAATATTACACATTAACACTCGAAGAAACACAAGTTTGAGCTAATAATACAAAACCAACAACGTCTCACTATCGGATTCCCGCCAAAACTCCTATTCACCTGTTATAAGATTTTTTTTTATTTTGGATTTTGCTGTTGACGATGACGATTGTGTAGCCTATCCATAACATAATGTTTCCTCTGAATTACATTTCGTACCTACAATAATTTGTCACTTAAAACTGAATTAATTTGACAATTCAGCAACTGCCTGCATTTATCAGGACTGAATGAAAGCCGCTTCTGTCCGTTGTTTAACAATGTAACAGATTGAATGAAATGTGCCTATCAATGGAAGAAATAAAGGTGCGGTGTTAGCTATGACCGTACGGCGGTGCGGGCGTTAAATAATTCCAGCCCCTTTAGTTTAAATCTCAATATGTATGTTTAACTAGCTGCAGCCTTATTGTCTAAGTGAACTGGTAATCGTAATCGACTTCATTTTTGACATTTGAAACCTAGCCTGGACTTCGATTGTCACTTTCGTATTGTGTAAATAGCTGACACTTGCAACACCATTACCAGCGAAATTCAAATCCAGTGAATGAATGAAACTTCGTGTTCCCGCGAATTTTGGTATTGCGTAACGCCGAAATGAATTTCAGTTGCAAATCCAAACCCATGTGAAACGTCAGATGAAGCAGGTAGCTCATTCGAGTCTTGCTTGAAAAAAGTGTTGGTGAAATCTCCATACAAAACAAGAAATTGTGATAAATATTGTGTTTGAAACATTGCGGCTGAAAATAAGTAATTAAGGTAATCTCAGAAGTAAGTAATAATTATCTGAACACACATACTTGAGTTCAAATTCATTTAAAAAAACGAAAAGCATTCACTCAATCCAATTTCTCCTTGACGCCTTAGATAACTCCGTGGTGCCAAACCCAACAGCATTTAGGTTTGACGCCAAATCCTCCCAAAGTTGTTCCGTTTGTTGTTTCGCCAGTGGGCCGCTATTAACCAGGCGGCCCACTGCGAAACCCCTGTGTTTCCATGAAACTAACCAACATCTCCATTTGCCTTTCAGATACAACTTTTCTTGCTGGCATTCTGAAATAGCCATATTATCACACTGTAACAACACACTTGATAACTTTTGTAACGCTTATAATCGGTAGTAACTTGTTAAATGTACTTACTTGGCACAATTTATTTTCAAGTTGCCAAGAAAAACAATCGTATTATTTGTTCAAACCAACCACCAAACTTCAAAATAAACCGCGAACGAAGATTTGACAACTCCGACATAAGTGAGTTTAAAAAAAATAAATGCGTTTCTTTACTACTTTTGTGTTAAACTTTTTTTATTTACCTCCACCCAACAAACTAACAAAATACGTGATTAAATTGCAAATAATGACAAAAATAGTGCGCAAGCTGTGTTTTTACAGCAAAATAAATATAATTACCCACTTTGCAACTAGTAAAACAACTAAATTGCAAATAGTACCAGTGGAACTACTAGTAGTTCAACTTGCATTAACGGAACGTATGAAAGATCGAAAGCTAGAGAAATTGGATTCACATGAATCATTCATATACCTTAGACAATACCAAAAACATTCTGACTGGGATGACAACTGGTAATCGACTTGAAGTTTACTGGTAATGGATTTCAAGTTAGACAATAGGGCTGCTGGTCCGACAGAATTCAACAAAGCAAAGATCATGCAAATCTGTCCAGCCCCTCTTGAGTTACAAATGGTCTAACTGACACTACTTTGTTTTAAATCTTAATACAATATATAAATTAAGCGTCACGTTGTTTGTCCGCGATGGACTCCTAAACTAATTCACCGATTTTAATCAAATTTGCACACCGTGTGCAGTTTGATCTAACTTGAAAGATAGGATAGCAGTCGCAATAACAAAAACCTTAGCCACAGCAACGCGTGGCCGTGTCTGCTACTATACTTGTAGAAAAACATGGTAAAGGGATGATTATTAAATTGCAGACCACCCGACTGGGCAAATACGTGAACGAGTTCAGGCGCAAGACCACCGACCCTACGTTGGCGCGCCGCGCCAAGGTGCTGCTGAAGCGATGGCGCGGCCTGGTGATGCCCACCGTGGACTCTCCCGGACACACAGGTAAACCTACTGGCTACGAGTGCAATAATAGAGCATAAGCGAACTAGTCCGCAAGTACGGAAGTGAACTAGTCTGCATATGTGCGAGTACGTAAGCGAACTAGTCTGCAGATGTGCGAGTACGCAAGCGAACTAGTCTGCATATGTGCGAGTACGTAAGCGAACTAGTCTGCATATGTGCGAGTACGTAAGCGAACTAGTCTGCAGATGTGCGAGTACGCAAGCGAACTAGTCTGCATATGTGCGAGTACGCAAGCGAACTAGTCTGCATATGTGCGAGTACGTAAGCGAACTAGTCTGCATATGTGCGAGTTCGCAAGCGAACTAGTCTGCATATGTGCGAGTACGCAAGCGAACTAGTCTGCATATGTGCGAGTACGTAAGCGAACTAGTCTGCATATGTGCGAGTTCGCAAGCGAACTAGTCTGCATATGTGCGAGTTCGCAAGCGAACTAGTCTGCAAGTATACGAGCAGATAACTGAACTATTTATTTTTAATTTGTTTAATTCGTGGGTACCGTTTACATACACATCACACCTAGACAAAAAACAAATATTGGCGACGCGACGTTCTGATGCTGCGTCTACATTAGCGGGCTACGGCGAATATTCGTGTTAACGCGATGTATGTGACCGGGTACATCGTGTCATCGCGTAGTAGGTATTCGGGCGAAGACGATTAGTATCGGGGAGTTGTCGGTAAACTGGCGCGAATCAAAGGGATTTGTCGCGCGAATATTCGCTTAGGTGGCTACATCTACGTCAATTCAGTGTTGTCCAGACTTTGAAGCGAGACGGACATGCATTTAATTTTTTACACTATGGAGTGGAGTAACGAAAAAGTATTAGAGTTTAATCAATTTCATTAAACTGAGAGTATTATATGGAATCCTAGTGACCCCAACCATAAAAAGAAACACTTGGTACATAATGCGTGGATTCTCGGCCGCACAACAAACTGAACAACACAATCCGGCACGATGCATCGCGTCAACCCGACACGAATCTTCGCCCGCCTTAATGTAGACGAGAACATCGCCTATACCCGAACACGATGTTTTTGTCGCGCCAACACGATACGAATATTCGCCCGCTAATGTAGCCGAAGCATGAAAAACAGCCTAATTTGTAATACCTCATTGAATATTGCCACAAGGCATCGGAATAGGGTCAAGAGCGCGTCTGCGAAATGTCGTGATTTATTGATTCACGCATCGGTTACATTACAATGTTGAGGGATACACGGATTTCCTAATTATTGGGTTAGATGTGGTAACTGGTGAAATTCAGATGAGGCCTTGAAAAAGTCATTCAGTTTTATATAAACTTTTATTATACCAGCCTTAACATGTATCAAGCTGCTGCCTTACGATCAGGAGAATATTATCTTTCTATGGAGGTTTAACCAATTTTAAAAAGTTTTGATTTAGACTTTTGAAGTAAAACTTCTTTAGGCGCGACTAGGGAGTAACTCAGATTTTTTTTCTGACGGAAGTAACGCTTACTATAGTCTGTGTAGTTTCAATATAGCGGAAAAGAAGTTTTACTTCAATCGCGCGTAAAGGTTACACGGACAGTACACTTTTTTTTTATAATTTACGTGATAGTAAAGTGTTAAACATGTCAGTCTAGGACGTAACTGTCTTTCTAGGATCTCTGCCGAAACACCCTTATAGGGGTTTGGTCTCTTCTTGAGATTGTTATCTATCCAGACGAGCACTTTACTGTCATACCGCCAAAAGTTTTTAGCGACGTTTCCCTTCATCGGAAGCTCCAGCTCAGTTACCCTAAGCCTAAAGATTAGTTTATTAATTGTTAATTTACCCCGCAGGTTCGAACCGCTCGTCGGCCGAGCGCGCGGTGCGACGCCTGGGCGGCACTCCGCTCACCTCTCCAGCGCTACAACGGGTAATTAAACACTTTAACGGGTAACATAGTCTTCATAATTCAGCCTCACTACAGGCTGGGGTAAATGCCCAATTCACCCCGAGCGGGTCAGCCACGCGGCTCCTATAAAAATTGCCCAATTTCAACAAATCAGACACATCAGTCATAAAGTCGCGAGTCCGAAGTGCGGCCTCTGTCGTGGCTTAACGACTGCTACCCAGTGTCTCGCCGCCATCGCTGTGTGCAGTGTCCACATCTGATATGGCCAATCTTAGAAGAACAACACATAGAAATCATGTACTCACTAGTGCCGTGTAGCCATTTTTACTGAAACTTTTTGACCCTAGTTCGGACTTTGACTCGCTATTGCTCGAAATCAATGCTTTTATGGTAAATACTTGTACATTTTCCCTGCTCTTGGACTAAATACCAACACGCGTGCGATATTTTCATTGCCCTTGTGTGCGTTTTGGAGGAGATAACACGGCACTCACGCACACATTGATAAAAAAGTGGCTTCACTTTTGAGTGAAACTACGCGTGGAACTATCTCTCTCTGCGTTATTATTCTAAGTGTCCAATGATGTTACAGCAAGTGGTCAGCCCGGCCGTGTCCAGCCCCCGGCCGCAGTCTCGCCCGGGTGAGTAGACGCCTTCATTGGGGTTGGTACCGACTCGTCCGCACGGACGTTCTGTCAGAAACGTCACGGGGCTTGGTGACACGCTTTCTGTCACTTTTTCTTCGGTTATTCGTTGTTTCTTACATTGTGATATGAGCTTTGTTTGACTGCGATGATGCAGTACAGGGGGGTAGGGTGCGCTGGACGGCTTTAACATGATAGGGGTATTATTTAAACCTTGGAAACGCTGGAAAGTCCGGCCTAACGCACCTATATCTAACTAACAAGGTAAATTTTACAATTTATGTCTGTTAGTGTGTGTTTATGTTTGTTACCACTCCGTGCTGAAACGGCTGAGCCGATTTTCATGTACTGTATATCCTAGAATAACACATGGGATAGGTATTTATTATCAAGAAAAATTTTAAGGTGTCTTTTGGAGTCATAATTAAATGACTTAAATTTTGCACGTGAACTCGGTTTCTAGTACAATCGAAATGTAATGTAGGGGTTATTAGACCAGTCAAGTTGTCGGGAACCAATTTAATGAGGTACCTCCTCCACAGCATGGGGTGGCTACGAGTCGGACTCCCAGGACGTCATACTGGTGGACGACGACCCCCCGCCCCCGCCCCCGCCCACGCCCTCGCCCCTCGCCAACGCACACACGCCGGTGACGCCACGTACGTATCATCATCATCATCGTCGTCATCATCATCATCATCATCAATCATCATCATCATCATCAATGAAAAAAAATCTATAATGTGCATTCTCTAATGAAACATTTCGTTCTGTTGCAGCTGTAAAAAGGCCGTTGTCTCCGGAACCCCTGTTTGATGAGAAAAAAGCGAAAAGAGACAAAAAACCCAAAAAAAGAAGGTTAGTACTTACTACTACGACGCCAGACTGCGAGCGCGGCGGGTTGGCGGTGCGACGGAAGCAGTTATAATTTACTAGAATGTATTCAACACGACACACAGCACCGTCCCGCCCCGTCGCGCTCGGTGTGTGGCTTGAACTTAAGTTTCACTTTTAAAAGTACTATTTTTTGTTTTTATATTTTTTTTTTATTAGGTTCACTGAACTGGATATACACAGGAAAAGCTCAAAACAGGTTAACAATGATGACCGTACTATGTGTACGTCCTTCTAGGAGTGAACACAGCATGCATTGTAGTGCCTACATACAATGAATGCTTTGACTTTGAAGCAATATATTGACTGGTATTCGTGTTCCAGGGGCCACAGCCGGGCCGGCAGCGGCGCGGAGGCGGCGGCGGGGGCGGCGGCGCCCGCGCCCCTGCCGCCGCCGCCCGCGCCGGCGCCGTGGCGGGACCGCAACGGCACGGAGCGGCGCCGCAACGGCTGCCGGAAGGGCGCGCTGGACCCCTACGCGGCGCTCGTGAATCGGATACCTAAGGCTGGTGACAAAAAGGTTCGCTACAGCCCACTATCAGCCGAAATTAATATTGTATCTCCTATCCAAGATTGAAATCGATCTTGGATTGCTGCCTATCGTTCGATCGATTTCCAATCTGCGTGCCTTTATAAACGGAGACGGTTATTGGCACGTTTGACCCTACAAATGGATTGTGATATCAATCCCAGATGACAAAATTTAGATTGGATTGATTATTAATTTTGGACGTATGACAGTTACCCATCGATGTAACTACCCAATAGAAAACATTGTTAAATCCTCTTGACACATTTTTTTTTCTACTGGCAAATTGTTTTATTGAGTCACGGCTGCTGCATGCGTTGACGAAAACGAGATGCAATGCTCTGTTGTGGCCATCCTTGTCGGCACGTTTATTTTTCGCAGTACTCAATCCTTTTGGGTAGTACATCCATGCAGTTACCGGTCTGTTGTTACAAACATCTGTCAAATTATTTGTTGTCACTTTTCAACTTTATGAAAACGAGAGGGATGGCAATTACTTTTGAGCTATGTACCAAAATAAGATTTAGTTTAGTTTGTGTTAGAATTGGCACCATTATTTACGATGACGGTTAACCCTAGAATGTACTAGTAACTTGTAAGACAAACCGTATTTTAAAGTTCCCTACCGCGTGAAAAGTCTTGAATACTGGCCACAGGCTAAATACAGAAATCATGCGAAGTCAAGATGTAAAAAAAAAAATTCTGTTCGAAGTTCGAACCTCCTCCTCGTCGTTCGAAACTCATATCAAACCCTATCTGTACCACAGGTGAAGACAACAAAGGAGTTGCTAGAGCAGATCCAGTCCCGCGGCGCGCGCCCCGCCTCGCCGGCGTCGCCGCACTCGCCTGACGTCATGCTCATAGAACCCGACTGTATGTCACCTTCATGATACGTGTCATACGTCACATTATAAACGTCAAAAGCCACTTCAGAGGCTCTTGGGTGACCTCACAAACTGACACTTTGCGCTATCCGATCCCACTTACGCCACGGAGAATGTCAAAGCATCGCGAATTTTGTGATAGTCTAAATAAGTATTTTTTTAAATTTTCAGCAAGCCCAATCCCCGCGGGGTCTCCACTGCGCAACGGCGGCACCCCGCGGCCGTCCACCCCCGCCCCCTTGCCCGCGCTCGCCCCCTCCCCCGCCCCCTCCCCGCTGCCCCCGCTCGAGGACGAGCGCGAGTACCACGAGTGCACGTGCGGCGAGGAGGCGGCGGAGGCGGCGGGGGCGGCGGAGGCCTGCCCCGCGGCGCGGAAGGCCGAGGTGCACCCGCTGCACGTGCTGGCGCTGCACCACGCCTACCTCCCCGGCGTGAACGGGACCCGCGCGCCCCCCCACCCGCACCAGTACGCGGTCCGCAAGCCCACGGACCCGGAGCGGCCCGGCCTCTTCACCAGCATCGTGCCGCTGTACCACTACTCCGACTACGCGGACGACTACTGCGTCAAAAACATGTCCAAAGTGCCTCTCTGTACGCATCTGCCGTGGACGGAGTTCGCGCCGAGCCCGCCCGAGCTCCCGCCCCCGCCCTCCCCGCCCCCGCCGCGCCCCTACCCGGTAGAGGACGGCGAGATCGCCATCAAGGAGGAGGTGTTAGAAAGTGAAGTCAAAAGTGAAAGTGAGGACGCGGAAGCGACGGCGGACGTTAAGTGTGCTAGCGTGGAAGCGGAGATGGTCAGCGTGCCGAGTCTGGAGCCCAGCGAGCGGCTCAAGGCGCCCATACTGTCGCCCGAGGAGGAGACGCAGTTCGCGAAGGCCGCGGCCGTGGCCGAGATGGAGGTGCAGGACCAGTTCGAGACGGAACACCGGGATCACAGGACGGTCGAGCGGACGAAAGAGGAGATGAGCGGCCGGGCGCTGTACGAGCTGTGCCGGCGGACGGCGGACGAGGTGCCGTACGACTACGAGCAGATGCACGCGACGCCGGTCGTGTCGCTGCCGGAGGACGAGTACGGCGCCATCGAGGTGCTGGAGGAGGCCATGGACCGCGCCGAGGCGGAGACGGAGCGGGACGCGCTGGGCCGCCCCACGCGCCCGACCGACTTCGCGGAGTGGCACGAGTGCGCCCGCCTCGGCGAGCTCATAGCTTTACCGTACGTGGTGATCGACTGACGTGACCCTGTGATATATTGTGCCGATTCTCGCCTCGGGAAGCGGGATTTACAGCTTTACGTCTATCGGCATACGGTTCGATGTTCGCGTGTTCGAGGATCGTATGCGACGAGACGGCGAGTCGCTTCGTCCGGGCGGGGGCCGGTCGTCAGACTGTTCTGTCTAGTGCCAAAACGTCTCCGATGTCACCGTGTTGTTCCAAGTGTCCTTACTTTAGTATTGTAAGCGTATCCCATTGTATATAGAGTGTCTAAGTGCTCGAATATGTACATACAGTGTGTAAGTTAGCTAATGTAGTTAGGAAACGAATGTTGAGAGATGAATGTCGATTAATATTATGGTTATTTTCGTACCGCGCGCGCTCAAAAACACCGCGCGGCCGCACCGGATGCTTTTTCGATTATTTTTTTTAGTTAAAAAAGAATTTTATTTAGTATTTAAATAGTCATGTGTCCACTTTTAGTCACGTATTTATTTTGTATTCGTTTTAGGTGGTTAACAAATTCGTTTTTAGGGGTGGATCGTCTCACTTTGTTGTGATATTAATGCTATGCGGCGTTATTCCAAATATTTGTTGGTTTTTGGATGATCCGTTCATGTTTCAAGAGATAACCTGACTGAGAATTTGATAACTGGTTGCGTTGTCAATAAAATTGACGCGTAACCTTCAAATAAAATTTCTAATTTCTAATCTGAGCTCTATGATTGATACCAAAGTCCTAGTTTCCCTCCTCGCATAAACTTGTTGTTGCTCAAAAATCAATCTTATTGCATACATTTAATGTAAGACAACTTGTCCTACAGTTTAACGCTAAAACATTGGATATACCTAACTCTTGAAACTATGAACTCCACCTACGTGATTGAACTCATTTTACATTCTCAATAAAGATCCACTATCCTGTATAAAAAATTCCAAATAGGGCAAAAAAAAAAGCAAAACTCGTAGACTGTTTCATATTATTGAGTTGTCTCGTTACCCATTGTGATTTTTTATGAATATGAAAAGGTAATAAAATTAGGTAATTAATAAATAATAGGAGATCCAATTGTGTATTATACATAATAAGTCGGTATATCATGCGAGAATATCAATGTAACAGATATAATAATAATATGTTGAATATTGAATTGCAATTTTATCAAAATTTATGAATAACTCGGGAGACTGATTGCTATTGTTGCAACAAACCTTACTATTTAAAAGAAACTCATCAAAAATTGCATAGTTAGTGTCATAAAATCCAGTTTTAATTTAACAATTCCTAAGCAGTGTAATAATATCTTATCCTGTGAACGACAATGCAATCGGCCTCGTTAAATAAATCAAAGTGCTATATCTATAGGTGACTATGAGCGTTGAGTATAACTTAGGTTAATACATGTGTTTGAAGCTTCGACACGCCATTCACTATAGATAGCTTTCGCAACAATGGCCTGGTCTATATATCTATATCATTAATTAGCATTACAGTATGTTTTGTTATGGTAACGTTAATTAATTTCGTTAAACTTGTCATTTCATGATCATACACTTTTATATTAGAGAGAGGTAAAGTTGGTGAGTTTGAAGGAATCTACTGAGGATCTAATTAAGAATTTTTTTTCACTCTTATAGAGCTACATATTCAAAGTCAATCTTGATCTTTGATATAAAGGTGGCACACAGTGCGAGATCAAGATCACAATCAGTCTGGATCATGATCAGTGCCAACCTCGACAAAGGATCATGATCGTAGTAATCCTTGCTTTTCGTGTTTTTTACTGCTATCCAGATTGGACTTACCTATATCGATACACGGTTCTTTACATCGAGATCTTAATTATTTTAGTTTTGAATGGAGAAATTAGTAGATTTCAAACTAGCAAAGGCTCAAAGCTTTTAAAATAGAGGTAGCAGGAGGAGGTACATAAGATGTATAAACCAGGCCATACATACATAGTTTTACTGATCACAGTAGTTTGTATGTCCTTAAACCAATATAAGTCGAGCTTTAACTTAATGCTTATCCTATCCTCCTCAATACTTATATACGTGTATATTATGTGTGTCAACCTGCGGGCCAAAGCTAATTTAAAATATATTCAATTCTCATGCTCAGCTATATATTTAAAGGTGGGGATTTATAAATGTTACTTAAAAAAATATAACTAAATATGATTACTTTCATGACTCATTATTTAATAGGTATCAAATGTGAAAATCATTCTTTATTTGTTTAAATATTGGTATGTATTCCATTGAAGCAAACCTGTAGCTGGTGAAATCAACATTGTTTCCGGATGTCGAGACTGCTTCTGTTATAAATTTTCCGCCAAATGACATTGAACTCTTGTGCAATCTTTTAAGATTTTGTTTATAAATCTCCCCCTAAACGACTGTACAATAAAAACAAAAAATACAAATTATATAATACAAAAAAAGCTGTTAGTCTATTTTTCAAACAGGAGTTGTCGTAAAGCGATGCGAGTGGATACAAAGAGTTGTTTATATGATAGCTTCTATCGGCCCACATTTTATTAATTGTATTTTGTTCGTTTTTTGTTTTGTGGTTATACGTATGGTGTTGTGTTGGGCAAGAATGTTGGCCGCAGAAGTAGAAGGCGCGGTTTATGAGCGAAATCAGTTAGTTTCGTTTTTAAACCATCGCAATGGTGCCTGATAAGTGGATCTGTCGGAAAAACTTGCTTAGTTACAAATTGTTGTTGAATATTAACATAAGTATTACAAATTATTAAGCGTAAATGATCAATGTCTCTATCAGTTCTTGGTATTGGTTATAAAAATGTTACACTAAGTAACGCAACCACTTAATTGTGTGCGATTCTGTACTCCTGTGTTCAGACACATTTGTTTTCTTGATATTTTTCCTCTGGCAGTTCCAAGTAGCTGCGATGTAAGAACGCCAAAAAAGTATTACGTAGAACATACAACAGTTGTAGGCTTTCGCCTTTCTGCTTATTGGGGTACTCAAATTAGATACCAAATTATCTGTTTGCATATTATAATTATTATAAAGCCCTTTTGGACGCATACAATTTCGTAAAAATCTCGCAAATGTGTAGATATTTTGTGCAGTCTCTGAAATCATTTTAATGCTTTTATGTATTGTTAAATAAATCTTTGTTCTTATGGTTCTTATTTGTTAGGAAAATATTGTTGCTTTAGAGAATTATTATTGACCAGATGAATTATAATTTTCATAAAGTCGTTGGTTTGTTTGACGATTTTACTCTGTTGTCCACTTGAACGTTTGTTTGATGTAAGGTATTGATTACATATACAACTAGAAGCATGCACGGTTATTCATGTTGGGCTTTCGTTAACTCGTTTAACTTACACCAAGTTCTACACAACGTACTAATAGTACACCCAAAAATTGACAAATTATTTTTGTAGTTGTTGCCAAGTAGGTAGTAAAACTAAGTTTGTGAAACTTGTGTTAAGTTGTTAACGTGTATTAGTTTTATCTTGATTCCTAAACAGACAGATCCACTGCGAACGGCGCGGAACCAAAAGGCCTTACGTGTTAGCGCGGGTGAATCCGGGCGCAGAGCTTGTATATCGTATGTGAGTGAACCCGCAGACTGCCTTGTTGGACTCTATCCAAAACTTTTGGTAAAATATAAAAAGCAAAATATATATATGTGTTTTTATTACGATTACATGTTTTATTTATCTTTTTGATGAGTAGATAGATACACCTTATGCAATATTAGCGCGTTTATCGTATTACCCGGCTTATGCATATAATTAAATAAGGAATAGCCATAGCGTAACAATAAGCCCGAAGAATGTAGTATGTACCTACCTATGTAACTAAACGAATAAAACGACTGGAGTTACTGTTATTTTAATTTTATTAATATCAGATAAAAATTACAATTCTTTATACACAAATAAGGGTAGGTAGGCACCTACTTCAAAAGGTCTACCTTCGCTTGCGGTATAACGCAGCGCGTAAACTGCTTAAAGTTAAAATATCATTAATGGCACTTTTGTTAGTGTAGCATTTACAATAATATCCCTAATTAAAAAACAACAATGACAATACAGAGAGATTCAATGTTATAGAATTAAAAAATTACATTACACAACTGCCAATTAGAACTTGCTAGTAATATATATCATTCTATCATCATAAATCGTCCCTCTTATGACTAACTGTCGTAACTAGCATTGACATTATTTTACAGGGCAACGTATTTTCAGTTGAGAGCTTTACATTTTGTATCGCAGTACACGCCAATCGTGTCCTATCCATAGGTTTTATGCCTCTATGTGGAGAACAAAGCTTTTACTTTCATGTAGTTGATATAATTTCAATATAATTGCGTAAATACATGCAGTATATACATTTAAAACAGTTACGACACTTTGTGATAACTTTGTTTTATGTATATATCAGTTTTAAATGCTAGATACGGCGTTTTTATTACAAGATGATGGCAAAATCAATTATAAAAAAGAAATAAATAGGCGTCTTATTAATTGAACTAAAATCTGAATTCAAACACTTACCTAACTAAGAAAGGATTTATGTGAATTCCGGACACCATACAATTTTGGAATCCGTTTGTAAGCTATTCAAAGGGTAAGGGCATTCGTTCAGAACATGTCGGTCTTCTTCTCTTTCTTTCACAGCCGAAAGACACCCACCGCTGGGCATAGGCTTCCCCCAATGACTTCCACGATTACCAGTCTTGTGCTTCCCTCCCTCAGCTGTTTCCCGCGTCCTACACCAGGTCGTCGGTCCACCGTATTAGGGGCCTGCTTATGCTGCGTTGGCCGGTACGCGGTCGCCACTAGATAACCTATTCGGCTCCATCGGCCATCATTTCTGCGTGCAATGTGCCACGGCCAACTGCCACTAGAGTTTAGCAATTCATCGAGCTACGTCAGTTACTTTGGTTTTCCTACGGATCTCCTCATTTCTGATTTGATCACGTAGTGAAACTTCGAGTGTTGCTCTCGCCATCGCCCTCTGGGTGATTCTGAGCCTTCTGATAAGGCCCATGGTGTGCGACCACGTTTCGGTGCCATAAGTCATTACTGGCAACACACACTGGTTATAGGCTTTCGTCTTCAGGCATTGTGGTGTCTGTCAGAAAAGATTTTGCGTAGCTTCCCGAACGCAGTCTAGCCGAGTTGGATTCGCCGATTGACCTCTTTCTCAAAGTTGAACTTACCAAGCTGGATAGTGTCCGATTTTCATGGGAGACGGTACAACATGGGTGCCTATTCAGCATAATTTTAGTCTTACCCATGCTAATTTCAAGACCGACTTGTGCGGAAGCTCTGTTGAGGTCATCGAGCATAGCACTCAGTTCATCATGTCGGTAAGTTCAAAGAAAAAAGAGGGATACCTGACTTGCAAATAAACTGTCATAAGCATATTTTATTTCTATGAATAGTAAAAGTAAAAAAATGCCGAGCTTAGGTATAGGTACTTGGCCAGTTTATTTCATGATTATTTCAAATATGTTTTTATGACGTGACGACGACGCAGATATTCGGGCTTTAGGAGCTGAGTTTTAGGCGAAATACTAGCAATTATATTAATTATTCCCCTCGTGACTTCAGTCGCGGATGCAATGTGTCTTAATTCTTATTTCAGAACCTATTAGTGATAAGACCGCGACACCAAGTGCAGCAGTAGGAGTGCTCACTGCTCAGACACAATGCTAAACGTGTCGTATTCTTTATTGCAATCGTTCGTAATGTTCACTCTTAAAAGTAACTCTGCTTGCCCTTGTGTATTAGATTTCTTTTGATTCTAGTTTTTGTTAGCGTCAGCCCGATGCATAAAGTGGTCCGGTCATTATTTATTTCCTTACTGGTTACTTGCGTAAAAGGCACCTTTATATTAACATAATAATATATTATAAGGACTCAACAATGGAATCGGCCATTGCAATTTCAAAATATTAGCGTTGCCTTGTGGCTTGTAAACTTTTTATATTCAATGCACATAACGACAACAACAACAATGCACATAAAATAGAATGACATTCTTCTTATTGAATTCTTTAAAAAAAGCTTATTTATGACAGTTGAGTTGCAAGTCATATGCGTCTTTATCCTTTGAAACAAACCGGCGATGTGTTCTGAAATGAATGCCCTTTACCATTTGATTTTTCGTAGCATGATCCTTATCTACACGAAATAGAGCTTTCGAGCATTACTATATTTTTGCAAATTGCAACTGTAAGATAAGGACGTGTATAGATATAAATATTGAAACAAAAATATTTCACTGTGTCGTATATAGTACAGGTACGTCTCTACAAAAATGAATGCAACTAATAAAAAATTTCACTAGTAGTCGTATGTTATACTTACTTCAGTTAGCGATATGTTTTTTTGGTGTTTTATAACATACGACAACGCTGTTTATTGTGATAGCTCCTCACTGGTATAAGATACAGCTACGACAGTTGGTGGATAATGTTTGGAATTGGATTTTGAGTACGTAGGTCAAAAAAAGTCGATTACGACAATTTTGTCAGATACGACAGTTAGTCATAAGAGGGACGAAATCTAGTAAAAACTCAGGCGAAGAAAGAAAAAAATATGATAATATCTTTCTTTTTGTGCGTATGAGTTAAAATAATATCTTCGTGCTGTACAAAACATTCAAGTGCTATGCACGCGTTATTTACGCTACGTTTACATTAATGTCTGAAACGCGTCGAAAAAACGCTCCGTCTTTAACCTTTCTGTACACTGAACACTGGTTCTCATTCCTATTGCTTTTCTTAAATTATTTTACAGAATGTAAGCTAGCAAGATTGATATTCGATATTTTTATCCTAGTAAATCTTCACTGGTAGGTAAATGAAAGATACAGTACCTATAAAATAAGTGAGATAAAATTTGTAAAATAATGCATATTTTGTTGCTTAACATCTTTCATTGAACTAAAAGTTCTTACATGCCTATATTTAAAATCAGTAGGTTTGCGCCGTCTCGAATTAACGCTGACATAGCGGTAATTTACTTATTTCTTCGTTGTAAGTTACAAGTTAAGGTCTTTGTAATTTGTGGAACTTTAATAATTTAACAAGTGCTGGTATAATATTACTCAGTGTTCTAGATACCTTGACATAAGTTTAGGAGGTCACCAGTCCAAGTCAATAGTTTACATTTTTGAAACGCTAAAAAGTGTTAATTTTTTATATAAATCGATCATTCGATCAGGATCATGATCATATACAGATCGGTCAGAATTATGATCACATAAAATCTAAAAATTATTGAGCATTTTGATTCAGAGGAGATTGTTTATTATGGTAGCTCAGTTGGTTCCGTGATGTGCTTACGCTCGATCCCGTCACCAGTTCAATTTTTTAAATATTTGTTACACCGACCGCAATATCAACTGAAAAATGTGTATTTTGAAAAATTACTTGTTTGTCAAGGTATCTGAGACGCTCAGCAGCCGCTGCATCGGATAGTGTTACATGATGACGCAGGGCATGGCGCAGCACAGCGGCAGACAGATGGGCACGGCGGTCTTAGTCTCCGAGTGCTTCTCCTTGCTGCGGGAGCCGGACTCGTACTCGTACATGCCGCGTCCGGCGGCGTAGCGTCCGCCGCCCGCCGCCATCGCCTGCAACAACGGGGGGCTGTAGGGGACGCCGCGGCTATCTGCTGTCGTGCTGGCACGGACAACTTGTCGTTCAGAATTGACGATAACTAAAGCAAGAAATACTCTGGCAACCGGCCGCATACAACTCCCTAAAAGTACCTAAGTACCACAGTTCAGTATTCTCGCCAGTTGTAGCAAGAGAAGTATCCTTCGCTAGGAAGAATGGTGACGATGAAACCCCATGTGAGTCCGTTTTATTAATTACGACCATTCTGACAGGAAAGAGTGCCGCACTAACAATTTAACACGGTGTTCCGATTTGCAATCAGGATGACAAATTAAATTATTCTCGATCAAGATCATTTGATCATGATCGATCTATTATACTGATCGTAACACCCTAACAGCTAACACTTAAAACAGTAAGCGAAGAATCAAATTGTGTTTCAACGCATTCTGTTTTAGATGGACAGTTTTGATCTCTAGCAATGCAATAAGAAAATAAAAAGCAATCTGTACTCACGGAACTGGCTTCGTACCCGCCGCCGCCGCCGACCGGCGTGTCTTTCTTCGCGAACGGCGTGTGTCCGGGCGGGTAGTACACGGCGGGCCCGGCCACGTTCTGGCTTCCCACCACTGGGGCCGGCTTGGTGGGCGACAGGTCGCGCTGGGCTTGGGACTGTTGGCTCTCGTGGGTCAGTTCCACCTTGCGCCGGGTGACGCCATCGGGTTGGGTGGGGAACCGCTGCGGATGTAGTTGAGGATGAAGAATTGGACACAAATAAAATACCAAACCAACCGTTCCATCAGAGAAAAAAACCGCAAGATCAAAAACACTTACAGCTTCAGGGAAATCAGCCATCAGATCGTCTAACCGCTTCGGCGGCTGCTGGGTTCCAGGCGAGGGTGTCGTGGGACGCGGGAAGGGGCCGGGCGAGGTCCCCCGGCTCCCCAGGGGGCCGCGCGGGAACTCGCGCGTGTTGGACGAGGAGTAGCTGCTCTCGGAGTATTTGTACGTGGTTGGACCCTGAAGAGTAACGAAGGCGAAGATCAAGCGAAGCGAGGTCTCATAGTCTAGCGTTTGTATAATAATTATTAACAATAACTTACGTAATGTTAGACCGATCTTCATAGTATTTTATAGTTGATGATTAAATAGGGTAGGTAACATTTTTTAAAGTCAGCATATTGTTTGGGGTGAGTTCCTAGTTTTACTTGTCCGTGAAAGATTGACCTTTATATATTGAGATTTGGTATTTGGATTATCAATGGCTATGATATTCAATGGAGGTACTCACATGAGGGCCGTGCCCGTTGTGCGGTTCAGACGACGGAACTAGTTTAACTTCGTTGGACGGGTTCGGGAACAACATACGCTCGTTCGTGCGGTCTGTAACTGAGGGAATAGACGTACCTAATTAGTATTTCAAAGATTTGCTACAGATATTTATTTATTTATTTATTTATTTATTTATGAAATAATTCCTTCAGGTAGCATTACAGGTTACCAATTCGCTGACCTGAGGACCAACTTAGCACTAGGAATAGTATACATTAGGAAGAAGACAAAAAAACAAAACAAAATGAAGTCGAACTAAAATTACATCAACATCAACCGATTTTATAACAGCTTCAAATTAGGACTTTTCGTTGCTAAGTCCATTGCCGCTTTGTGAAACTCATCCTGAGAACAATTAAAAAGATCCAGATCATGATCCCATGCCAGAACAGCATTGAGCAAACGCAGTGCTCGGGGCACCGCCGCCATGCGCCCCATCTCGCTGCTGCTGAACGGCGGCGCAAACAGCTTGTGCCGACGAACGTCACGAGGCCTATTAAAGTTGACAGGAACAGCTACTGGTATGCGTTCAAGAACGGATGGAATACACACGCTACCAACAATAATACGCCAAACATATCTCATAAGTGAGACAGCTCGTCTCACTTCCAAGCTATTATAACCCACCATTCCCAGGAGAAACTCGCTGGGATATAGATATGGGTAACTTACACTGTAACCGTACTGCTTGGTAAAAATCCATCTCACAAACTTTCTCTGTATTTTTTCTACCATAATAGTATATTTAGCTTGGTGCGGATTCCATATGATAGCACTGCTCTCTAGTTTGCTTCTTACAAATGCATTGTAAATTGATTTTATGGCGGGAATACTATCTAAATGTCGAGCCTGACGCAAAACAAACCCAAGGGTTCTAAAAGCTTGGGCACAAGTCCTTTCAATGTGAGACCGGAACGTTAGATCTTCACTTAAGAGAACCCCTAAATCCCTAACAACACTCGTTCTCGGGATAACACGACCACCAAGACGATATTGCACTAGCATGGGCTCTCTTAATCGAGCGAACGAAATAACCGAACACTTTTGATTATTAAAATAAAGCTTATTAAGTTCGCTCCATTGGAAAATATTATCAATATAAAGAAAAAAAAAGAAAATATAAAGTAAACTTTATAGTTCAGAAGACTGACCAGCGCTCTAAGCCTCGAAGGCACGCCCTACGCCCGCGTCTGGCGTTTCTCGCGATTATCTGATGTCCAATTATAATCTATATCTATCCATGGCTTGATGGAGACTGCGGCGGGTGACTTACCATCAGTAGTGTTAGTGACGTGCGTCCTGTACTCCCGGATGTGGGAGTTACAGTGCGAGCAGTACTGGCAGCCGCCGGGAGGGGGGGACGCCGCCGCCGGCCGCGGGGACGGGGACGATTTGGTCAGCGTGTTGGTTCTGTAGAGAAAGCAACATTATTACGAAGCGAAGCATACTACGGATAAGATCACAAAGATCATGATTAAGATATTTCTAGAATGGCACGGATCATGATCACAAAAACTGATCATGATCTTGATAGTATCTTGATCAAAAAATAGGTGAGAGAGTAGTGTGTATATGTCATTGTGTGTAGTATTAGGTAGGTACGTTATCTTCCCGAGTGAAGAACATTTCAACAACTCGACAACCTATTGGCATTAAAATCGTTGTGTTGGCGGAAAAAACATTTCGAGTCAACATTTTAGAAAATCGTACTAGCTCTCACTAGTGGTGACATCCTGCGGGGATTATGACAATAAGCGCTCGAGACTCACGTGCGCAGGTGGTCCTCGTTGGAGAGGTAGGAGTGCTCGTGGTCCGCGAGGGGGGGGAGGGGCACCGCCGTGGGGTCCTGGTCGGCGGGGACCTCGTACGTGTAGGTCTTCACGGTGGTCGTCACCTTGTTCATGGGGGTGCTGGCGCGGGACAGCTGGAACCACAAACAATATTATTATTAGTTACTTACTAAGTACCAAGGAAGGTCCAGGGACGACTTGGACGCTTTCCTAAGCATTTGGCCGTAAAAAGTGAAAAAATCTGTGGAACGAAATTGGGAAAAATCTTTGGAACGAAATTTGAAAAAATCTTTGGAACGAAATTTAAAAAAAATCTTGTGAACGAAATTGACTAAGTAGTCACGATCCATACTAATCGTGAGCCTGACTTCGGCTCTCTGTATCAAGGGAACAGGAGCTACGAAGACCATAGTCCCACAAACACAGCATAGTAATATAGGTAGGTACTTATACCTAGCCTGAGATCCACAGAGTTCACGCAGTCGCGCAGTTCAAGGTTGTCAAACAAGCGTAAAAAAACAGACAATCCTATCCCTAAAAGTGGTAGAAGTTCTGAAACTTTCGCAAACTGAATAGGTAGGGTCATGTGGTCAACAGTGGTGGTATCATATTATTGTTATTAAGATCCAACATAGAATAGTTCATCTACTTTGATTCTGCATTATTATTTTCTTCAATATCCACATGACCCTACATGTTAATTAGAATTGAAACGGGTCTAATTCCTAAAAGTGGTTTCTTTCAGCTTTCGATGGTGAGGCGCGAGGTAGTGGGTAGATACTACTCACGGTGCCGGTGTTTGTGGCGTGGTGGCAGTGGTGGCACACCGGCTGCGGCAGCGCCGGTGACACTTGGGACGGAATCACTCGGGATTCTGAAAAATATTTGCAATGACGTGACTGCGCTGGACATTTACCTAAACCATGGCTATATTTAACCACCTCATGAATCTATATAAACAAAGATATAAGTGTCTGATCGACACCGAATATGCATTTTTTTCCTTTTTGTCCACACTGTGGCTAATAAGTCAATCGAAGTCACAAGCATTCGAGCGTAAGAGGCAGTGAAAATATCTTTAGAAACAGCGTTCGCGAATCGCGAAGAGCTACACCACTCGAGTCCATAGCTACAGCAAGTGTAGACAAGTCGCCACAGAGTCATACGAAACTCCTACCTACAAATCCCGTCCTACTATGCAAGTTAGTATAAATTCTCCATGTATGTAGATACCTAACCTATATTATAAATGCGAAAGTATGTGTGTGCGTGTGTGCGTGTCCTCTCTTCACGCAGATAATAATACGGTATAAAAAAATTAGGAACGCGGGTGAAACCGAGGACGGTGCTAGTATAATATAAAACACAACAACAATTTTATACTTTATCCGAATAATAGGCGGTCTTAACCCTCAAATGTATGTATTAAAAAAAAAACTAAAAAACATGCTATAGAAAACCAAACTAAAAATATAAAATAAATTTTTAATTCGTTTTTTTTTTATAAATATAAATTAGTTTATGTAAATAAGAAATGCATATTTTTTATTACGCTATTAATATACTTATACTAAAGCGTGTAAAAATAGATCAGGAACATGAGGACGGAGAGCTCACCTGTCTTCTCTTCCCTGTAGACCTCCTGGCGGATCTCCGCAGCCCTGGCGGCGGGGGCGGGGGCGAGGGCCGGGGGCGCCGGCGGGGGGCTGGAGGACCACGAGGACTTCTCCAGGTGCTCCTCGCGCTTCAGGGTCGAGTACCCGCTGGAGGGAGCTTTGATCGGCGTCCTGGAACAGGTTAATTCATTACGTGACGCCATTACAATATGACCTGGATAATAATCTTACTAAATTATAAATGCGAAAGTTTATGTGTTTGTGTGTTTGTTAGTTATCGCTCAAAAGGCTGAACCGATTTGCATAAAATTTGGTTTGGAGGTAGCTACCACCCTGGATTAACACATAGAAATGTATAGGTAGGTACTTATTTATTTACTTACCCTTTCCTGTAGTCAAAGGACGAGGTCTCGGCCGTATCAGAAGTGTAACCACCTGAAATGTCAAAGCAAATATTAAGACATCGAAAATCTTGCATCAGCAGACGATAGAAAAGGGATCGGTTCTCCAAAAGGAATGTGGAGCGAACCAACCTAGGCAAAATGAGTATATACCTAACCCCAGTAGTAGATACCTAGGTAATTAATTTAGTTACTTATTATTCAGACACTCTTTTAAGTTTTATAAAGATAGTATAACGCCCGAAATTAATATTGTATCATCTCCTATCCAAGATTGAAATCGATCTTGGATTGCTGCCTATCGTTCAATCGATTTCCAATCTGTTTGCCTTTATTAACCAATCCACGGATCGGTTATTGGCACGTTAGACCCTAATAATGGATTGTGATATCATCTCAGAAAGCAAAATTTGGATTAAGATTGATTATTAATTTCGGCCGTAAGTATTGTAAGCTCACTAAGTAGTAAGCGCGTTACTGGAAACTGATCGTAATGAGCACAAACACCATCAGTCTGCTTTCATGAGAAGTTCCTTTGCCTGCCTTCCGTCTATCATCAGACCAGCTCGCTGTCACCATCTTTAAAGGCATTCAAAACTTCACCGGTTTTTCCAAACCCTCTATCCCAGTAACAATAAACTTAGCTTCGCTAAAAATTGCATCATTCTAACTTACTTTTATACAACTGCCTCTCTTGGTCCTTCTGTAGATCGTCAAGCAGAGAGTCCAGCTCCTCAACGTTGTGCGACAGATCCTTGGTTGCCTTGGAACCCTTCACTTTGGAGTATCCTGAAACATCACGATGGAATTATTCGTCTCTGTACTTAACCTAGCCAACTGCTGCAGGCCTGCTTTATCTAAGCTGCTACGGCATCAGCGTATCTTTTCTTTGCTTCATAGATACCCCAATACCATATCCATTACATATCGATACATCTCTGCGCGACGTCGTGCAGGCCGCACGTGTCCACTAGTTGCTCCTGCATTGTTTAATATTATAATTTACCTGAGTCGCAAGTCGCAGCTGACCCTATCTGTTTGTGCACACTGTCTCGGTGAGTGAAAGAGACGCCACACAGCACGCACACCCATTCATCCACGCACACCACAACCCCGTGTGGCTTGCTTGCTACCTCGAGCGAGGGCCTACCGTGAAAGTGTCGAAATGTTACGGTCACCAATAAAATCGAGCTCAATGAGTGACTTATCTACAACTAGTCCAGCTACTGATAATGTTACTCCTAATCACGCCCGTAAAAGAAGACTGTTTGAAGTGGAAGGAACATCCTGTGAGCAGTCATTGACGACAGCAAGTTTCGAAATCTCTTTTAAAAAACTGCAACAAGAGCTGATGGAAAGCATGACTCAGACAATCATCACCACAGTTAATTCAGTGTTGTCCGAAAAAATGGCTCAATATTCAACTGACATCGAAACATTACAAACAGACGTCAAAAGGATTTCGACCAATACCACCAGCAACACTGCGTCAATCATTAATATAAAACAACAATTCTCTGAAATTGAGAGTTCTACGAAATTTTCTAATAATCGTCAAGATGCTTTTGATACTCGTTTAGTTACTATTGAACAACAATCAAAAAAAATTGATCAATATGAGTTAGAACTCAACGAACTGAAGACTAAATATAATGCACTGAACTCTGAAGTCAAGAAGCGTCAACAATGGGACAGGCTTTATAACATTGAAATAGTTGGTGTGCCAGAGAATAGCAACGAGAACCTGATAGACATAGTCATAGCAGTTGCAAAGCATGCTGACATCACCATTACATCACGAGACATCGAATTCGCAAATAGAGTGCAGGCAAGGCAGACAAAGCCAGGAGTTCCACGAGCCATAATTACAAAAATGAAATCCAGATTGGCGAAAGATAACATCTTGGCGGGAATCCGGCGAGTTCACGGTATCACCCGTTGCAATATAGGCATGCGAGGTAATGAGAAAATATTTATCAACGAACATTTGACGATTGAAAACAAAATACTTTATAACAAGTGCCGTGAACTAGTTAATGCTAACTCTTTTAAATATATTTGGATACGTAACTGTAAAATTTTTGTACGAAGAGACGACAAGTCTCCAAAAATTGCAATAAACAAACACGAAGACTTATCAAAAATCAAATGACTGGTCGTCTCTTCACGTTTACCTGGACTGTAATGGGTTCTGCCACCTGTATCAGTATAAAACTGTTACAATTATTTAACGATTTGTATCATAATGGTACTAACCATTCACACTCAAAACACACCAACACATCACACAATTCACATAAATACTTTTATTTACAATTACACTGCACCACATGCTCATTTTCGAAGTTAATAATTATTATCATCACTTTGTCTATAATGTCTATCATTGCGACATTGATTTCTCGATGTTATGTATTTATGCCTGTCCTATTTATTCTGTCCTATTTATCCTGTCACATTTATAGGTACAATTATGTTACTATGAGACCTTTGAATATTACACATTTTATTAACGTAATAACCACTCAATACACACCTCATAGTCTAAATTTGGACTCGAGTTCATTTCTTGCGACTACCGCCATAACAATGTATGCACGGTACTGCATTATGTCTCGCTACTTTCTCAATACGTTCACTAACTACTTGAAATATATTAGAAACACAACACTTACACTATTATATTATATCTTTTTATTTGCTATACATCCCACACTCAGATTTGAAATAATAATTTATTTCGTTACTACCGGCATTTTAACGCACCAAGTGCGCTGTTTACTATGTGCGTTTATAGTTGCTACCAACATGCTTTCGGTTAAAATTGTACTACTATACGTGTACTCATTACATCACAATGGCTAATAATACAATCATAAATGTATTTTATCAAAATACAAGAGGTCTTCGTACCAAGACATTGGAATTCTATAGGGAACTGCTTAAAAATAACTTAGACATAGTCATCATTACCGAGAGTTGGCTTCACGATGGTATTCTGGATGGCGAGTTTTGCGATTGCAGTAGGTTTGACGTGTTCCGCCTGGACCGTGACATGGCTCTCACGAACACAACTAGGGGCGGGGGAGTCATGATACTGGTTCGCAGTGAATTTGAAGCGTTTACGTTGTGCAACACCGAGGTTATACCACCGTCAGAAATACTCTGGGTAACGATACCTGCGAAATCGTTCAATAATATAGTAGGTATAAACTTACACTTAGCCGTTATTTACGCGCCGCCTAATAAAAACCTCCCTCAATCTATTGATTACGTAATAAAGAGTGTCTCACATGTCCATAACTTATATAAAAATGATAATTTCTTGATTGTGGGGGATTTTAACCTTTCAAACATTAACTGGAACTCTCAATATGGACCGTTGCACTTAAGACGTGGTTCGATAGATACTCAAAATGCGGGTAAGACACTTTTGGAGGAGTTCAACTTGATGGGTCTGGAACAATGTAATTACACTAAAAACAATTGTGAAAACACTCTCGATCTAGTATTTAGTAACTTTTCCGCGACCTGCACTCTTTCCTGCGCATCTTTAGTAAAGGAAGACCGCGCCCACCCTTCCCTCTCGATTGATATCACTAATATAGCACTGCGTCCTCTCAACGAACAATATGTTTTAAAATTTAACTTTCATAACTGTAGTTTTGATGGCATAAACCAGCACCTAAAAGATATTGACTGGGTAACATTATTTAGTTCCTGTGATACCGTTGACTGCGCTGTCAATTGCTTTAATTCAGAAATACACAAATGTATTAAATTGTTTGTTCCTGAGCGTAAGATTAAAACCAATAATACAAATCTACCGGCATGGTATAACAGAACTTTATATAAAATCATAAAGGAAAAATGGAAAGCGCATACTAAATGGAAACGTTACAGAAATGAGTTAGATTATCATGAATTCTCATTACTAAGACTAAGAGCTAAACGACTTGAGCATGAGTTATATACCAATTACGTCACACATATACAGGAGCGAATTAAGGTTTGTCCAAAAAAAATGTGGACGTATGTGAAAGCGTTGAGAGGTAAATCTAATTATCCCACAACGCTAACATGCGCTTCTAAAGTTTATAGTAATGGTTCAGATATAAGTAACGGATTTAATTCATTTTTTGAAAGCGTCTTTGTCAAACCTCCGCCATTTTATAATTTATCGAACCTAAATTTACCCTCTTGTAGTGACACCAAAGTAATAAGTAAAATTGTAGTATGCGAAAAATATATCTTGAAACTGCTGAAATCATTAGACTCTAATAAGTCAGCTGGTACTGACAAAATCCCCCCCATATTTATACGTAACTGCGCTGAATCACTAGTTGACCCGTTAAAATTATTATTCGAAAGATCTTTTCTCGAATCGAAATTTCCTACAAAATGGAAAGAGGCTAACGTGGTACCAATACATAAAAAATCATCTAAGTCTAAAATCGAAAACTATCGTCCTATTTCTATCCTAAATACATTTAGCAAAGTTTTTGAAAAAATTGTATACGATCAAATTTATAACACTATTGTAAGTGGAATAAGTCCGGCCCAGCACGGATTTCTGCAGCGACGGTCCATTGTATCCAACCTCACAGAGTTCGTCCAGTTCGTCCTGAATGGTATGGAAGGCGGGGGGCAGGTTGACGTGGTCTACACTGATTTCGAAAAAGCCTTCGATCGCGTGGACCACGTCATTTTGCTTGCCAAACTGGAGGAGCTCGGGATACACGGGGATCTGCTGCGATGGGTAAAATCCTATCTTACTAACAGATCACAGGCAGTTGTAGTCGGAGGGTTCAGATCGAATTTCATCACTATACCCTCTGGTATCCCCCAAGGGTCACATCTTGGTCCTTTACTATACAACGCATACATATACGATATATACACCTGTTTCGATTCCGTAAATTATCTCTTATACGCTGACGACAAAAAAATTTTTTATAAAATAAAAAATGACCAGGATTGCCTAACTATGCAAAATACGCTAAATAAGCTTTCTCATTATTATTCCGTTAACAATATTACTGTAAATGTACCTAAATGTCAGCAAATCACATTCACTCGAAAACGTAACGCTATTAAGTTTACTTATTACTTAGATAATATTCCAATAGAAAAAGTTGACGTTGTACGAGATCTAGGAGTAATACTCGATAGTAAACTGTCTATGAATGAACATATTGACGTTACAGTGAATAAAGCTTATAAAAGCCTCGGATTTGTTCTGCGTACTTGTACACCTTTCTCCGACATAAACTGTATTAAAACTGTTTATTTTGCATTTGTTCGTAGTATACTAGAATATGCCAGCAGTGTTTGGTCTCCAAGTTACATTACTCAAAAACAACGTATTGAAAGAATCCAAGCTAAATTTATAAAACATCTGAACTACAGAATTCGTAAACACTCTGACTATAATACGGGCTGTAATCGTCATAAAATTATGCCTCTTGAAGATAGGCGTACCTTGTTAGACACATTGTATATGTATAAAATAATTCATGGTCATCTAGATGCCCCCGCGTTGCTATCAGCTGTCAACTTAAATGTACCTAAAAGGCGCACACGGCATACCGCACTGTTTTCGCCTCCCATCCAGACTACAAACTACGCAAGAAACGCACCTATAACTCGAATTTGTACATCGATAAATAAACGATTCTCGGACCTAGACATATTTAACACGTCCAAACAAGTTTACAAGAATAAAGTATTAGAGCAACTACTACAGTAATTATATCGTAACTTCAAATCGTCCTACTTAATTATAACACATATTATTATACTCGTAATACATTATAATTAATATTAATAAAACTATACACCATTATTATATCTATCTACCTAGGTATTGTTATTGCAAACCTCACAGCCTCACACTCTCACATATAATGCACATTAATTTATGGCACATACCCTCACATCACATCACACACTCATAACACACCATCATAACATTCCCATACACCAGACTACACACTACGTATCATGATCCTTGTACCTATTGAGTTGTGACTGCATGTCTTCCTATTCTCGTTGTATACCTAGTAAATAGTAGCTACTTACCTACTCAATACTCTTGCAAAATATGACATCGACTGTGTGTATTGTATTGTAATGTAAATGTAAACTGACATAGGTTCCTATGCATCTCAGTTGTAGTCACAATGTTACTGTAGCTTTGTATTCTATAATGTAGGAGTATGATGAGCCTAGTAGTACCTACTACTACAGCTTCTCATTGTATTGTCTATGGAGATCTATAATTGGCTGTATTATTTAACTTAATTAATTGTACCTAGCATATAAAAATTGCTGTTGATCTTCTTAATAAATAAATAAATAAATAAATAAATAAATTACCCAATACCATTTGACGGCTCGTTTGGCGTAGTGGCTGAGCAATCGGACTGCTGCGCTAGGGGATGCGGGTTCGATTCCCGCCTGGGACAAATATTTGTGCGATCCACAAATATTTGTTTCTGGTCTGGGTGTGATGTGTATGTGAAATTATATGTCTGTAAGCGGTACCCACGATACAGGAGCAATCCTAGTGTGGGGCTATGTTTAAAAAAAAAAAAAAAAGAATATCCATTAGTACCATACCTACCAATTTCTGCATGGTTTCCTTATATGGAATCGCGAACTAGGATCACTAGAATGGAGAGGATCTGAGAAACATCCACGGTCAAACTTGTGGCTAAGCTTCTAAAGCCCTCCATCCTCGTTTCTTGTTCTCAAAAACTTGTCTTTTAAGTTCAAAGTAGCACAGCAATTGTTGTAACCAGGCTTAGAATCAGGCCATCGATTTGCTCATCTCAACTATCAAAACCTCTTCATCTCTAGCCGCCTAAATCTCAACCACTGTGGTCGTTCAAAGTCTCGGACACTCCAATAGCAACAGTGACTGTGTTGGTCCTTCGGGTCATATGACAACCGTTGCTTCTTTGCAGAATGTCCAATTCTAAAATGGCATACGAGTCTACAAAGAACCATGCCATTCTCAGACAACAGCGTAGTCTCCAGGTATTGGTCAACGTTGCTTCTCCTATTACTCTTGGTTGCTGAAGCCGGGACCTCACCTGGAGTAGAGCTGATGCTGCTCTCGTAGTTGTAGGTCCTGGTGCCGCCGCTGATGGCTGGCAGCTCGCGCTCCTCCCGCTCGTAGTAGTACGAGTTGGTCTCCGAACTCTTGGGCACTGTCCGCGGCGGCACTGTGAACTCCTGGAACGGTACCAATTTACAAGTTGAATTGCTGATATTATGGGGCATTTTTAGTGACTATGTAGTCTTGAATGAGACTTAAGCTACAGATTAATAAACTACGTAAACTTAAGCTCTATGGGATACAACCAGATCATCCCGAAAGATACTGTCGAAAAAATACTTAGGGTTTCTGATGCGTGCTATAAATATTTTGCGGTTGAATCTGCAATATAAAATATTTCACTTATTCTGACTTTTTCCACCATTTCTTTTATGATATTGTGTAACCATCTTTTTAAAGACATCCTGAAACTTTTCAACAGAAAGAACACCGCCGCACGCACCTGTATCAGGCACATAACCCGCTTCTGCTGTATCGGCAAAGAGTAAACATGCTCTTGGTTAGCCGATAATAAAATAACGCAAGAAGGAACAATCACCCAGATTTACCATGCGACAGTAAAAACCAAAGAAGATAGATCAAGAACACAGCTTTTGAAAGACTTAAATGTCCCTACGAGCGTTTTTAAGTACCCATGCGAATGAAGACTTCAACTTCTACAGATAGCTAAGAAAAGAACTGATGAACTTCACCACGAACTTCGGAAGACCCTAAATACTATCACCACGGGAAAGCGAAACATTAACCCAAAGCAAATAGTTCTGGACCCTTACCTCCACAGCAAACATGTCGGGGTCATTTCTATCGTACTTCCCTGACGGGTGCCTTTCCTCATAATCGTAGCAATATTCCCTGGCCCCTGGACCCCTCCGTTCTAGCTGACAGCCTTTAGGCACCATCTAGAGTGTTATCATTAATTGTATTAGGTTCAGCTGCTGAAAAATTACATTGTAATCGCTTCAACCTTCAGCCAGATAAGACTGTTTCAGGAGTCTTGGATCTTGATGGCACAGGGACGGAGTAGCCTAGGCTCTTCAGTCTTCATCCTAGTTAGTGAGTCAGTAGGATGTTAGTTGTTAGTTTAACGGCGCAGTGATTTATCAGCTGCCCAGGTCTTCTGGACCACTATCGTCGTCTTCATCAGCAAATACAGTAAACCCCGGCTTTGACTTGCGATATGGAAGGACTGCTCATCCGCTTACCTGTACCTTTCTGACGCACCCACTTGTAGTTTGTTGAATGAGGTAGTTAATCCATATTCTCAAGGGATAAAGGCGATATTTCAATGCCTAGGCAGGCTGGAACCTTGATAAGCCTAACAATACTCAGTGCATCTCCTCAATGTAGTCTCCCTGAGATTTCCTCAAACATGATTTTGGAAAACACGTATGTATAAAGCAGATAAGGGTAAGGATGGCAAGTGGCACTCACCTCAACTGTATGCAGGTCCTTCCTGTCATATTTCCCTGAAGGATGCTTCTCCTCTTTGTATTCGTAGTGGTTCTCCCTGGTGCCAGCGCCGTTGCGGTCCAGGGAATTCAGCTTGCTGCCTTTGGGTAGCAGATCGGATTTTATCATGTCTGGAAGTTAAAAACGAGGGTTAAAGATGCAGGTGCTGGTGAGGTGGCAGATGAAGAAATTTCGTATTGTGTTGGTAGGTAAAGGCAGGCGATAATTAAGCCACGCAGAGGTATGAGTCGTTCCAATGTCCTCCGTAGTCGAAATGTATCATTTATGTGAGATATCCCCTGGTGTGATGCTGGAAGGATGGAAGGTATGGTGGGAGGCTTACCAAACTGCTCATCAGTATATCCGGGCGCGTTTCCAGAGCTGGAGTATTCCCGGAACTCCTTATGCTTGCTGTATGACTTTGTCGCCATCTTGGCAGTTCACCAGGTATCTGCAGACAAGAGACAAAAGATCATGAGATTGGGCGTTAGGTGAAAAGACGGTCTCTAGAGGGTAAAGTCGGACGTTCTGTGTATTTTTATAAAATCTCCACTCGGGAATTCGGGAGACCAACTTGAACTATAGGCGTAGAACACCTATTAAAAACCTAGAAGGGACAGTCTCCCTCACACGCGAGGCTTTTATATATATTTTATATATATTCTATAACATTTCGAGCGTGTTGTCTCTCTCTTCCGTAGGTTTGAGTACGTAGTGGCAACCCTTAGGCTATAGGTGTACTATGGTTTAATTAAGAAATATTTATAAAAGACTTATCTAAATTAATCACATGTCTATCATTATCGTTTCATTACACCACATAATCAACGTAGTAATCGATATCCTAATGTATCCGTAACCAGTAAAGCTACACTCGGTGTGATACCACCATATGCTGAGCTATGTTTGGTGGTGAAACTAAATCCGGTCGACTGCGTGGGACGAGGCTCACCACTTGAGATGTAAGCTTAGCGCACATTGCTAACAGCGAAACATTTTTACCCCGAGCTGACCTACGAGAATTATTGGTTAACTATCGGTTACCCTTGCCATGGTTTGGTGCGAATGTATGCTCTTCACACAAAATGTTATACGGTGTAATGTCGAGTTGTAAGCTACCTTGAACTTTTCAGCCAGATAGCTAATCGGTAAGTGTTTGGTTGCAAGATTTCAACCAGAACGACGAACAAACAAGAAAGCGAAGGTAAAAATAAATAGCATGGTTGCTCAAACGGAACTAAGACAGAAGCTCTTTCGTGGTTCCTCATTATGATTCGCATCGCAGTGTCCCAAGTAGGATTACATTTTTGTTCGGCTTACATTATGTATTACACTGCTACATAAAAAAGCAAAACTTAGATAGCACCTATCTATACTGTCTATCGCCCGCAATTAACATTGTATCTCCTATCCAAGATTGAAATCGATCGTGGATTGCTGCCTATCGTTCGATCTCCAACCTGCGTGCCTTTATAAACCAATCCACGGTTCGGTTATTGGCACATTTGACCCTAAAAATGGATTGTGATATCAATCCCAGATAGCAAAATTGGGATTGGATTGATTATTAATTTCGACCGTTAAAGTGTTATATCCCCTGAGATTGTTTAAATGTGTGTAACAAGACTAACAGACGCCAGTCGCAAGCTGTTTCCTTTAATTTCTCAAATGTCAAAAGACGTGTACCTATTGACAAAGTTCACTCCTGTGTTCACTCCTACAATAGACGGTGGAACAGCTGCACACACAAATGGTTGAACCAGTTATGATGCTTTGTTTTCGCTTGGGGAATCGGTGAAGCTATAGTTGGATTTTTAATCACATGAATTAAAATTGGTAATCGAAATGATAGATTGATAGATAACTCTTTATTGACACCAAAATGTAAATAGCACAGGAAAGACAAAACAAAACTTAAAAATAGGTACAATGAGCGGTCTTAAAGCTATCTCTACCAGACAGCCTTTGGAAGGACAAGATAGACAGCAGGAAAAGGGTTGGGTCGGTTGAATGATATGAGATGAGAGGTAGAGAGAGACACCGAGACATTTCACCTGAATTTTTTCTTGTACCTACCTAGACGCAACCCGGAACGTCAAATAGACAGACAAACCAGAAAGTTACCTAATAAAAATGCACAAACGCGGTAAAAATAATTCACCATCTCGCAAAAAACATGATTCGCAAAGACCCAACCCATATTATATTGGAAGTTAGGCCGTGTTTAACACCACCGTACTACTATTGTACCAACTGCCACCATTATATAATGATACCGACTCTTGCAAACCAGTTGCCATTTTTTGTGACGAATTGGAATCCGTGACACACTCAACTGTTACTGAGCTAAGTTTGGCGCGCCGAGGGCGACACCTGCTTAAAATCAAGTAAAGGCTGCCGCAACCTTTAATACTGTACCTATACTTAGTACGTACTATAATTGTTTTTACTTAGTAGAACCAGGTCGTACTTAGCTGACCGTTCGAATAGAAGTAAAGAGTGAATAGGGCTAATCGTGGGAAAGATTTTGGGCTAGGTACTTTCTCACTGCATCCGAAGAAGACCAGTTCACTCCACTACGTATCGGAGTGGGTATACCTACTAGTATTAACTTTGAGGCAGTGACTTTGTACCCATATCAAAAAAAAAAACATTTATATTTTCTACAGCCGGGAGAGTCATACAGTGAGGAAATAAATAGGTCTTACACAAAATAAAATGAGAAAAAAATATCTTCTTCCCTCTTTGTACTCGTCTTATTTCAAAGATACAGGGAACCCTAGTTATAGGTTCCTTTATTCCTTTGTCTACCTTAGACACGTGTTATGTAGATAAGAGCTTACTCACACAAAAAATAGGCTTTACACCATGCACAAACTTGCTTACGCACTCCAAACTATAACACTATTTCTTTGCACACATAAAACTGAGTTCTAGACTGAACTGCAGTCAAAATAGGCACACAAAGTAAAAATAGGTGTAGGTACGTACCTAATTAGTGCGTACCTATTTCTAATTAAAACTTATGTAAGTAAAGCAATTGTATGATGAGACTGTGCGGAGTGAACTTCAAACTAAAGTGACTTCAAGCTACGTTTGGTCACAGAATACATATTAATAGTTGTTTAACCATGTTTTGTCCTAAGCTGACTGACACTCCTGACTAATTGATTCGTGATAAATTAATTATTGATGACTAAATTGGATGAATAATGAGAATAGAGTAGGTAGGTAGCGTTCTACAAATCGTCGTATTGTCAATAAACAATCCAAAGAAAAGTAGGTATTTCTATAAGTTAAGATCAAATTTAATCAAACCCTGTTCAGCCATTTCAGTAACGCACGGTACGGAAACTTTTGCAAAAAAAAAACAGTTTTTTCATAACTCCCTTACATCCCACTGATAGACAAACGGAATAATCAATAGGTACATACACTTATATTATGTAGACATTTTGTCAATTATTCACAAAATGCTTACAAAGTAGGCGTAAAACATCAATTCCGAGTATCAAAATGTCATCGAACAAAAATGTCGCGGCATAAGGCACCTCGGCGACCGGCGCGGGCGCAAGGTGCGTAGGCGCGTTGCGTCACTCATTCATGACAGTATACGAGTGGATATAATTTACCTACCCACCGCCCACGCTAAAGTTACTATAGCTACTTGCCTAGGTATTTACTGCATTTATTATTTTTATGAGGTGAAAACCTACGACCCTACGATTAAGGCTAAGGACTCACGAAGCGGTTTTCACCCGTGCCCGCCGCGGTTGCGGGCCCGCAGCCTTTGTAGAATACAGATATTTATGTAAAAAATTAAAGCACATTTCACGACGCGTTTTACGCCCGCGGCGTGTGCGATTGTTTGCGGGTCCCGCTGCACCGGCGGTCATCTTGTACCGGCGGGCGCGGGTCGCGGTCCCGCAGCCGCGGCGGGTTGCACCCGCGCGTTCTGCGGTCGGTTGGCAGGAACTCAACTGATCGTTTAACCGCCCGTCTTGCAACCGCCCGTCTTGCGATTATCAACCGCCAAGTTTGCGAGCGATAATCGCAACCGCGACGGCTGCGTAAACGCACAAAACTCCGGTCTCGTGAGTTTTGTGCGTTTGTGAGCCTAATGGCTAAGGACTCACGAAGCGGTTTTCACCCGTGCCCGCCGCGGTGGCGAAATGGAGTTTTATTTTCAAAAACGCAGAACGCGCGGGTGCAACCCGCCGCGGCTGCGGGACCGCGAGCCGCGCCCGCCGGTACAAGATGACCGCCGGTACAGCGGGACCCGCAAAACAATCGCACACGCCGCGGGCGTAAAACGCGTCGTGAAATGTGCTTTAATTTTTTACATAAATATCTGTATTCTACAAAGGCTGCGGGCCCGCAACCGCGGCGGGCACGGGTGAAAACCGCTTCGTGAGTCCTTAGCCTTAAGCGTCATTATTACACATAGCCTACGTAATACTAATAACAAATTATTGAGATAATATAAATAAGTAAGTACCTACCTAAAATATTATTATTATATTAAAACTAAAAGAGTAGGTAGGTATTATGAAAAAGAGAAAAATAAATAATATAACTACAAACTTAGGTAAGTACTTATAGGTATACAAGGCAATAATTTTTGAAATAAGTAAGTAGGTAGGTACTCGTAACTGAAATATCGCGCAAATAGATAATTATATTTATATACCTAGTACATATTTTTAAGAAATCTCTCTTTCTCTCTGTCTCAAATATTTTTATCAGATAAATATGTAGGTACAAAATGTATATAAACCCAGTCTGCAAGATAATTAGCAAGTCAATGTCATATCATACTTATACCAATGATAATAATGTATAGCTAATACTGTATTATTTTAATGTAATTATTTAGTTTCAATTCAAATATCTACAAACACAATTTCATAGTTAGGTATCTCGTAATAAATGGGGCGTTTCGCACCACAGCCGATTCGCACCGCGGTGTGCATCGACCAACCCTGAAAAAACCAAAGACCTGAAAAGACCAGCTCTTAAAAATGATCATAAATGATAAAATATAAAATCAATTTATTATTTTTATGTTTTGGTATAAAACTCACAAGCCATCCTTATATGGAGTATTATGTGTTTTTGGTAAAATTGATTCCATCCCACGATTTCTCTCCAAATATGAAACGTCTTAAATTAATGGTATTATCGTACAGTTTCGATGACGTCACTCGGTTACGTGTAAAATAGAGGTAACTTTAGAATCTAGATTTGCAGAACTATTGGCTGATTGAGGTTTTGCCCGCACGATGTACTTTTACACGATTTTTGTTTAATTAAATCTTTGACATTTTCATATCCGTAAAAAACTTTTTTATTGCACCACATAATATTATGAAGATCTGAATGCGGGTGTTTTATAGCTAAATTGTAAAGTGTAATTTCCCTAAGATCAGGTGCCGCCAACGACGAGCGACGTCGATGCCCTGCCGTAGCGTCGCATAGGAACGACGAAGACGTCGATGACATGCCGTAGCATCGCATAGTGAACGACGACGACGCCGATGCCATGCCGTAGCGTCGCGTCATGAACGACGAAGACGTCGATGCCATGCCGTAGCGTCGCATCATGAGCGATGACGACGCCGATGCCATGCCGTAACGTCGCATCATGAGCGACGACGACGTCGATGCACTGTGGCATCTCATCATCAACCCCCATCCACCCACTCCTGACCACGGGTCTGCTCACTTTCGTGAGGAGGATTAGGCCGTAATCGGCCCGGTGGATGCATGCCTGCAAAATAATTCTCGAACACGAATGTTTCCTCTGTATTCAATACCTGTGGCGTCTACCATAAAAAAACTGTAAAAGTGTAAATCAATGTAATAATTATAGTCACGATTCTGTCTTTTCCTAATTGATTTGTCCAGCCAATTAAGTTTTATCAATGGGTGTTTGACAACGATCACATCGTTTGTCTAGTCTTGCTTAGCTCTAACCGAACCAAATCTTGCTTCTAATCTTGTGAGTGATTCGCCTTTTTACTACATTTTTACCAACTCCATTAGGTTTAATTTGTTTGCCTTTCTTTCTATATTTGCGAACGGTCGTCATCGCCGCGCAAAGTGCCAGTTTCTCTCGCACTCAACATTGGAATGTTTTTCCAAGAACGCTATAAAACAACCATGTTAATATAGTTAGAGCGAAACAGCATCGAAAGGGAAAGAGTCCGAGGCGTCGCGAAATAACAAGAATGGCGCATGACGGCATGATGTCATCCAGTCGAATAGCGGTCAAGGGTGCATCTGCGGTGAGATAACTTGAACGACGTGTGTAAGTATGTCGATTTGGGTATGCGTTGAGAATATTGCCTTGGCTGAGTTGCCTTAGGGTTCGATTGATTGGTTTATTTATATTATATTTTCGGAAAACTAACAGCTTCTTATATAAATATCATGGATACCTACTTTACCTACACCAATAGATTTACACAGCCTTGAACAGTTTCACTTTTAAAAACTTATATAAAAACTTTTTTATGGTACATATTTTTTGTATCCTTATTACATGCTAGTTGCGTCAAGGGTGTTAACTACCTCCATACAAAATTTCATCAAAATTGGCCCAGCCGTTTAAGCGCATAGATGCAATAAACATAGGTACAAAAACGCTCGCAAACTAACCTGCAACTAAATATATACTGCTAAAAGGAAATAGGATATAATAGGACCTAGGATAGCTCAGTCGAAACAGCTGACAGAACTGCGTTACTTATTCCCATTCTTTCAGAGAAAATCTCTTTTTAGTCAAGTTCATCGTCTTTCTACTGAAAGGTGGTTATTCAAAGGGTTCTTAAACGCATGCAGCTGCTCCAACAGCCGGCCAACGATCTCAATAAGCAATTAACACTGTTTTGCAGTGAATGCTTCTTTCTTTCCTAATGAGTGCGTCATCGATGACAGCATGTCTCACAGCCGCAGATTTCTGTCGGCATAACTAAACGTGGTCGTATGTTGATACAACACTATCAGCGAGCGCGTTTACTCGATTTCCATTTCTACTTTGATTGACAACCCATTTCGCCCTAATATTAGGTAGCACACTTTTAAATAAAAGTCCAAATCTAGGCTATTCTATAATTTCGCCAAATTTTAGTAAAATCCGTTAAGCCGTTGGGTATAAATAAATACAAACATCCATAAGAAAAGTTTCATTTTGGTCTACCACCATTATGTATACACTACATCATTGTATTTATTAGGTAAGTACCTACCATCTAGTAGGAAGGATAGGAAATATATACTTATATTTTTTTTTTTATATTTTTTTGTAGAATAAAGTCAATAGATATTCGCACTTAGCATATTACAATGTAAAATGATACAATTAGGTAACTAATGAGATGAAATGTATTGACACAGATGTAGGTTAGTGAAAGTTGGTATAAGGTAACAATATGAAGGCCCACACACCTACCCCATTATGAGATGTGCAACATTTCTAGAAAATAATCGACTAAAATAAATTAAACAAAATTAAAGCACCGCCCTCCTAAACTAGAGCCTTCTCTAAACGTAGCAATAGCAAATATAGGTACTTGGCCAAAATTAATAGTCAAGATAATTTTAACTATAATTCCAAGACAAAACATGACTGTAGTACTTAGTTACTTTGAAACAAATAACTCAACAACAAAGGACGTTCCCACAAGTAGTTACAATCAGCAAATAAAACTAAATAATTATTTGCAAGGAAAACAAACACTAACTTAGTATAACACGTCTGTAGATAAGGCTTATAAGCAGCGCCAAATGGTTTCCTATTTATTAACTGAGAATAAGCGGCAAGGTTGCAAAACTCATTAAAGCGATAAAAATATTAACGTTGTTTTTCTATAGGTACGAATGTGGATATTTTTTTATACTGAGCATGATTGTAGTAGGTACCTATAGGTACCTACCTATTACCAACTTGAAGATATTTTTGGTACTTACCTAACTGTGATTTTGCTGTGCTATAGGTAGGTAGGTACTAATATAAATGTATTAAAAAATAACAAATAACAAATTTGACAAAATGACGCTTCACGACTTTGGCAGTTAGGTTAATTAAGAAGTAAAATAGGCACCTACTTTATATGCGCAAATGTCGTATCTCTTACAACGAGTAGCTGTAGGTAATAGAAAATGTGCTTTGTGATACGATGAAAAGAAATGTAGTCATACTGTATCTGCCTGCTCATTGCTCAGGGTATAGAATTTAAACATGCTGAAGTCGTAAGTAGTGTAGGTCTCGTAATATAGATCTACATAATTTACTCCCCCTATTTTGTAAGTAAGTAGGTATATGGTATATGAAAGACCTTAACATTATTATCCTTATCCAAGGAATTACAATAAAGATAGCCAGTACCAGTAAACAAACTCACACTTGACCCGGCAGATGACAGCTGTCGGGTCGCCTCTGTTGAACTAACATGATGTCATCGGCACAAGAACTCGTTGTATTGATGATTCTGCCGTTGACATTGGCGAGGTGCCGCTGGTTCATTAATTTGAAGCTAAATTCAAATGAATTAACGCGTTGTGTCGTTTATCTTTTTATTCCATACTTCAGTGGAAGTTTCAATGGCAATAAGCTTATTAACGCGATACTTCATTATGGCCTTCTAATCCTAGAATACGTAAGTATGTGCTCGAGATACTTCATTATGGCCTTCTAATCCTAGAATACGTAAGTTTGTGCTCGAGGTTGAATGCGCGTTAGCGCTGTAACACCCTTACTTATTTTGATATAATTTGAACATAGATCAAAAAAGAACATAGATCGTTTAGGTCCTGAAACGAAGCATAGGATACTTCATCGTAATCCAGACCTTAAAGCGCTTCTATACCAATTGGAACTAGATGGTCTTGTGGCGCACGCCGCTAATTCGCTACACCACCTTTTTTTGAAGTAAAACTTCTTTAAGCGCGACTAGGGAGTAACTCAGATTTTTTTTCTGACGGAAGTAACGTTTACTTTAGTCTGTGTAGTTTCCGCTATTTAAAAAAGGTTACAATGACATGTCAATGTAACCTTATATATATGTAAAACGCCAAAAAAGTTTTACTTCAGTCGCGCGTAAAGGTTACACGCACACTTTTTTTTCTACATAGAATTCTGCCGTCTGCCTGGTTTAGCAAACATTGCTTCTACAGACCCATAAGAATCCAGATCCCGAAACAGATTATCATCTTCATATAAGCAACTTCCTTTAAGCCCCACCTTACATAGTAACTCTTATTATTTATATGAGGTGCAAACTACATTACCACATCAATTCCAATTGTTCTCGCGACGTGATGATTGCATCTTACTTGAAATAGCGTATGACTGTCAGGTATGCTGTGCTAGTTATATGACGAATCGACGGCCTAGGACCTAGGTCAGCCCGCTAATGGTCAATAGATCGATTCGATTAGCGAGATTGAAGCACATTGAATGTTAATTGGGAGTTTTAGTTCATACGAGAAGTCTATAAGGGTTAAATTGACCAATTGTAGAATAGCCAAAATAGGAATAGTGGTCCTTGAGAGCCAGTTCCGTGGTAGGCTTACTATGTTTTGCACTTACAGTGGAACCCCTGAAAGAGTTTAAGAATAATAAGAAGAAGATCATAAGAATAGGTAAGAAGATATTGTAGATTTACTGACTTTTATCGTTGTCAATGCAGCGCAGTTAACACTTAACCCCCGCTAGTATAATATTATGATATGAAATGATATCCAGTCTTGCTAGTAATTATTTTTTTTGTTCGAAATATTCATATTGTAATGACTTGCATTTCACTTAACAGGCTATTTTTATGTTACTGTCGTCATACTGACGACCTACTCCGTTTCGGTTGTTGCGAAGGATGAATCGAGAATAACATAAATCGACGCAAGGAATGTGACTTATATTTAAATCCATATTCTTCTTAGGTTGGTACGTATAGCTGTGTTTTCTTTTTACACTGACGACAAAGATACTTTTTGCTACTGTAGAAGCAAATATCGTGGATAAAAGAGAAAACCAGACAGGAACCGGGATAGTGTAAGTAATTGTATCAATAGATCATTTTCGATCATGCCCACTTGCAACAGGTAAGTTGGTACCAATACCATCAACGTATCGGAATGAGCACTTCCTTAATACAACCAGACGCACTAGTTTGAAAATAAACCGTAATACCGCAACAGAATTCACTTGCTGATTCACCGACTAGCTAGATCGAATTCCCAATATCTCACGGCTATCATCTCCCTAATTAAAACTAACGAACCGCACGATGACATTTCAAAGGCATGATCGTATTCGTGAATGAAAGTTTAACAAAAACCCGTCATTTTATTTGCGTCTCGTTCACTCATAAACTGTCTCTAGGGCTATTTCCAAGAAGGAGTTTAAAATAGAATAGACTTAACGGATATGCGAACTGTTGCGCCCACGTTACACCTTTACTACTCTTGTGTCCTACTCTGGCGTATCTGTTGTGGTAATATTTGGTTCTGTTGTTCGCACCTGCTTCGGTTTCAAGGAGGATTAGTTTAGTACGTAAAATGAATGAATGAATACCTACAGAATAATTTGTTGGAGCTTACATAACTAAAGGCGGTTACGAGTACAAGGCGACCTGTGAATGCCATTGCAGCTGTTGTCTTTATTTATCTTGATCATTGTATAAAAGCGAAAGTAATTCTGTCTGTTCCTTCCTATGTCAGTTTGGTCCCTTTGCGCTGATCCACCGCTTATTTCATTTTCGGAAAACATCATGATCGCTAAAATCTTGAACAGCATTTTCGCAAATTATCATTATCTCAAAACATTATTTTCATGTGTGTCCATCAATCAAAACTCTTTTGACGTTTGTTCTGAAAACTTAGCATTCAAAGATTCTGGCTTCATAGTCCATGCTAGACTTGGAGGATGCCCGTTTGATTCCAAAGTCCTAGTTGACATCGATTGTTAACATTCGTTAAGCCACGTCAGATGCCCTAAGATGACCTAATAATTCAGATATCAGACGACTCTCTTTAATCTGAGCCAATCGACGCCACTGCGGACTCGACGAACCAAAAGCAATTACCATTTGTAACATAGAAATACCTACATCAACAATTCAATTCAACAATTTTTTACTCTACATGCATTTTAATTGGCTTACATCATCAGTAATAATTAAAACAACCTTAAATAGGGTAACAGATCATTCTGCCCGTGGCACCCAAGGTTATCTGTCTGGCGCCGCAAAATAATATGGTGGATGCAAAACAAGTCTGACCGGTTTTTTTTGGCTATTTATATTCCGAATCTTGTAAAATTTATCACGATACCGGGCTTCTTCGGAGAATCGTTCTGGATTAGATATTCAGCCACAGTGGTGCTTAAATATTTGTGGCAAGTCGCGTAAAAAGGTAGGTAAATACTTACCTATAACAATGGTAGCCGAGTGCTTCATAGCTAAGAGGCGAGAGCCATAAGGGCTGCTATGGGTGTGATAAAGATGATGTAGATCTATGTGCAGGCTTCGATGCCATCATAATAGCTGCTATTTGTGAAGAGTAAAAAAATCGACTTAGACAGTTTTCAAAGAATTTGGATTGTAAGAGTTATTTGTATGATAACTAAAGTTCCATTTGTCTCACTGAAAAGGTGATGTGAATAAAGATATACATAATATATAATCATCACCGCAATCTCAAAAATCACTGAAGAAGACCTCAATTCTCTACTTTTAAAACCAAAAACATGAAATTAATTACGATCCCTAGATCCTGATTCCTAATAGATTCCCTCCATATGGAATATAATTATATCCTCTATATATAGATACCTAGGGAATTAGGAACCACACCCACACTTAGATCAAATACATTTGCTTCGCACTAATATAATTATTTTGCCTTCACAGAATAATGGTACACTTACAACCAGTAGTGCATTTATTAAAATTCAATTAACAGTCACCAAAAGTAGTAAAAACCCAATTTTGAAACAGTTAAATGGGTGATCGTTTTGACGTAATTGGGGTCGAGAATATTTCACCTGTAACTCAGACCTACCTCACCTTCTAATTTCCTGAATTAACCCACATGATGCAACTTCCTGATGAGAACCCAGTTGGCAGCGGGCAGGTGACAGAAATAACGCTATAGAAGCTCACTATAGATGGCGTCTCAGAGAACTACGGGGGCATAGGTCTCGACATTTATTTCTGTTTTACTGGGAAGAGATTTGTCATGTTCCTTTACAGATTTCGTTCCATGACTAATGAGGACGGTTGCGTCTAGCGTTTCTTCTGAATCTCCACTTCTAAGATGTTGAGTAGAATTCGGTAAGTACTTCTATTTTTTAAGTTTAGGTGCCTACTATGCTATCTATGCCGTTAGCTAAAAGTGAAGATTGACGGTTGAGCGATGATGAAAATCCCAGCTCAAAGATTAAAAACCATTAAGGTAAGGCAAGTGATCAATAAAGTTAGGTAACAGAAGGTCACCACATGTGTCCGTCTCACTTACTCCGATCTAACTTGGTGATTTCGTTGAATATGTATTAGGTCACGCCACACTCGGTTCTGAGTCTCTGACCATCTGCAGACCCTGACTCCATGACGCAAGGGTACTATTAGACGTGTCATGCACGAACTGCAAAATGACTAATTTATTCCATGTATTGTAACATTGAATAACATCTACGAAATGACCTTTTAAATGGACGAGGAAAATATAGTTAACTACCAAGAAATAGCAAGGTTAGAGTAGTTGAAGCAGCGTAGTCATAAAATAGATCATAAACAAATTTTAGCCGCCGAAACTGGTTTCCTTTATTGACCTTGTAGTAGGTGATTCCTTTAATTTTAAACAACAATTTTTTATTCTCACAACTTTACTTACAGATTTTGCGTTACAGATTTTCAAATCTGTGTCGTTTAGTCGACATTTGACAGATTCTGATGTGTCCGGTGAACTCCGGTGATTCCAAAAATTCGAAATGCTTTGTAAGTATCAAGTATGGGGCTGAACCGTCGAATGATAGCTTCAAATAAAGCAAACTGTACTTTTACGGACCTACTTGCGGAAAATATTCAAATTTTGTGTAGAATACTAAATTTTTTGGACACGTTCTATGAATTTTATGTCTTTAGATGGGTAGTTTTCATTTTAGGCACGTCTAGTTTATATGTTAAACAGACGACGCAAACTGAATGATAAATTAATTTGCTCAAATTAAATATACATGAGACAAGGATTTTTTCACTGGCTTTTCATTTTATTTGTTAAAGTTAACGGAATTGGTGAACTGGTTGAGAATAATGAAATGGAAACAGTTATAGACAAGCTAGCAACTGGTTTAGTCCATCGGAAAGTACCTAATTAAGAGTGTCATTATGAAAATTTTAATAAATACAATAAATATAGCTTCACAGTCGCATGTACGAGTATAGATCCCGTCACCTAACTTGAACTATATCCTACATCGTATCAAGGGACGGAGGTTGTCCAATATACAGACAGTAGTAGTTCTGGTTTGGGAGAGGAATCGGTGGAATTGAAAATAAGAAACTACTCATTCAGAAATGAGAGATCAAAACAGACATCCCATATCAGGAAAAATTAAGTGGATAAGATTACTGTAACGTAATCTGTGCTGGCAGGCTAGAAGTAGAAATTAGTATTTGTTTGAATATGGTTGCCTCATGTACTGGTGGTTCACCTTTGGACTTTCTAAAATTAAATGTCACTAACGTTTCGAAAGTAGTTGCCTTGGTTGGAAAGAAATCTACTAAACTAAACAGTAAACTCAGACAGATACCCATTTTTTTTTCCCATTTTGCCTTCCCTGATTTCTTGGTGCTAGTTTATAGCTTCAACGTCATTGGTTTGCTTACATTATTAATTGAAAGTTTTACAGTATGAACTTATTAATTAGTATACTTAGAGTTAAGTCGCTTGAAAGTTCCTTCTCAAATAAAAAAAAACGTAAATTTTAGTGTCGACTCCTACATTCAGTTTAGCAGTGCTAAAAGCATTTTAGACGGTTCTAAAATTAGAGCCATGAATTACTCAGACTTAGTACTTCAGGATGTGTTAAAACTTTCGCAAAACTTTGTATAAGTGCTATTTAGCTAGGTTAGCAAACATTTTCGAAGTTAACACATTTGATCGTACTACGTAGCATGGCCCAGTATACCTATGATCCATGTCGATGTACCATGGCTCCGCGCCAGGTTTTAATATTAGCGCGTCCGAATCGATGATGTCATCACCCCGCTCTGTTTACGTTACAAAGCGAAATCTGTATTGTTTTTGAGGCGTTTCGCAATCGTGTGCTGATTTGAGGTATTTCGGAATTAAGGGATCTAAGTGGTGGGCTATTAAATATACTTATTGGTGTTTTAGCGAACGGTTGATTGAAGATTCATGGAGTTATCAGACGAAGCGACGAAGAGGTATATCCATAAATCTATATCGGCATATCAATTGAGTAACACCGGCCCAAAAGAGGAACCTTGTGGGAGTCATGCAGCATTTCGGCATATCTATAACTAATGCCATGTTTGACTTAGGATATCTGAGGTTTCCGCAGTAAATATGGTGGGTATTACTTATATAGTTACTCAATTTATTCTAACTGAGGAATGAAGTAGATAATTATGAGGGCAGGTAGGTCCAATGCTTTGAGCAAGTTTTTCCATAAGATCACTTTCGCAGGGTTGAATGTAGACAAAGCCCTGACAAGAAACAAATCAAATTATCAAAAAAGAAATAAGCGTCAATATTTGTTTTGAAACTATATTGAGAGTGGCTCAGTAAGACATACTAAAAGAGGTTTAATATTTTATTCTAAAGCATGACTGTAACCAAAACAATCCATAACTTTGAGTGCATGATGTTATAGTGACGCATCTTGCGGTGGTGAGGCTGTTTTCTCAAACTTACAAAAATAGCCGTGATCGCGGGTATTCAGTACAAGGTCCTTTCGAATACAGTTATTCGTCAGATTATAAAAAACATAACCCTCCTTCTGGGTAGTTGGGTAAAAAGAGTATTGATATCATATTAGGCAGCCTCCGTTTCTCACTTCTGTCTAAATTGTTTTGTGATTGGTAGGATTTAAGGAGCCTACATTACATACCTATCTATGACTATGGGTTTAATACCAACCATCCCACATTGTCATTGAAGATGTAAATGCTGAAAGAACAGGAAAAGCACGATTTAAGAGATAGTTAGGTATCTAAAGACATTACACAAATTTGCTAAGTTCTCTTGGGTCGCTGACACTACTGACAAATTTACCATAACAAAGAAACATCGGATCCTGAGATTCGTCAGTTCTTGAATCACTATTTACTTTTGCAGCGCTTAACATTCACATGTCGTTGCAATTTGCAATATGGCGGTTTTGGTGAGTAAGAGTATCGGTGATGCAACCACCTAATGTATCATTGGAATGTTGAGTTTCTTATTTTCTTACAGTGATTGATGTTGGATCCAGTTCAACTAGATAGCTAATTAGCTACCTGCAATATTGGATACCATATCAGCTATCACAGTAATTTTATCATCAACTTCATCGTCGTTTCCACGATTGATACAGCTAGTAACCGATGTAATATTACCTAGGTACTGCATGTATCTCACAATATAAATTATTAAGACCTATCTTTTCATTTACAAAATTCATATCAAGACTAAGCGAAAATACAAGAAAGTCTTCAACGGTGCAGAATGTCGGCAGTTACAAAACCTGCCAGAAAGCAATTCTATCATGAAAAGTTTTTTCAGGCAGTTGAAACTTTAATCGGATATTCCCAGGTGTCGCCACTGGCTCCGTCACCACTGAGGACAAATGGGAAATTAAATCCCATACATCACTAGTCGATAAGACGGTAGAAAAATGTCCCAGTCGTCACCAGGTCTAGTGTTGGACTTTATAGTTGTATTCTGCTATAGAAGGTAGCTAATGGTAGGTGGAGGTACGTGGGTAGTGTCACTAGTGTAGCACTGTACACAGTAATGTTGGAAAACGGGTTCTGTTTCTCAATGCTGCTTACGAGACTACCGCCAGGGTCCACCGCCCACGGCGCACCAACTGTTATCTGCGACGTGGGCAGAGGTGTGGCAACACGGCGAAGGCTGTGACGATTCTAGGATACTTTTTCCAGTGTTGCCAGTCAATATCCTTCCGCACGTAGTAATAATTTAGTAACCTGTGCTTCCGGACTTCCGGTTGTAGCACTTGGAATCTACGTAATATCTCAATTTTATGCATTGCCGAAATAAACTGAGCCACGAATATTAACGTGTTTACTATTTCAACATAATGTAAAGAATTTAGGCCAAACCGATCATTGTTTATTTAGAAATCTGTGATACTTAATAGAAATTGATGCAGCGGATTATCTCGATATTCCTATAAAACTATTATTTCTAGCTAATCTAAAAATATATTTTTTTTCACCCATTTGGTTTCTTTCTTTTAAAAAAAAAACGTAGCCCCACACTAGGATTGCTCCTGTATCGTGGGTATCGCTTACAGACATACAATTTCACATACACATCACACCCAGACCAGAAACAAAATATTTGTGGATTGCACAAATATTTGTCCCAGGCGGGAATCGAACCCGCAACCCCGCAGAAGTCCGGTTTGTTCTCGAGTTGTCGACTGTGCTTTACATAAAGTTTTTACTTTCGGGCCGGGCAGTGAGTGACTTTACCGGTAGTGTACGAAATGGCTTATAATACATATTACCTACTATCCATTTTTTTTTTATTAATTTTGTATTATCTAGTCTCTGTTCTATAACTATAGAAAGAAGAAAGAAAGAAAGAAAATAAAATTTATTTGCATCAGTCATGCACACCATATAGCTTACCACAGCGTTTATTAAACGGTGTTATTTAACTTGTTTCATGTTTAAATGAATGTCATATTAATACCTACTGGATTGACTATCAATCAAAATCTATATTCAATAGAAAGTTGAAGGCTTAGCAAGGGTTGTACAATAGATATTAGATACTTACAGAACGTTCAAGCCGGTCTAGTCTAGACCACATCCTAGAATAGGCTCCTAGTCTAGGGTTAGCACCTTATTTGCGCCTAACGGCAACACTCAAGGCAAGACGAGGGCAAGACGCGTTATTTCTTAGAAAACTACAGTACTTATACTTACAGTGTAAACTAGAACAAATGCCCAAAATGTCACTCACTGAATATCTCACGCCCAAGGTCGTAAAAATTACGCATAAAAATGTAAATAAATATTTCTTACCGTTTAAAAATATCCAAAATAACTTTAACAAAATATGCACGACACTTTTACTCACACTCACAAACACTATTTACAAATGGCAACCTCGTTAATTCATTGTTAGCATCACGATAACGAGTTTTTATTAGAATTTCACGATTTGAATTTTCTTATATCGAATCGAAAAACGACGCGTGTTGAAACGTTCGCGCGCCGAATGATCGCGCGCGCGCGCACAATCTTGATCTCAAAACGGAAATAGGTGTTTGAGTGCGGGCCGTAAAGAAAACTCAACTACTATCGAGATTATTATCAACTCTAACCTGATACTCATAAAGCTCAACCTTTTTATGGTAATTTTTTTCTGTTGGACCTAACTCTCCTCTGCAGAAGACCCTATAGGTACATTTTAAGATCTTAATAATAATATTGCCAAGAAACAAAGAGCTAATATTAACAACCGCCAAATAGAATTACAATTTATTTTATTACATTTACAGTTCTAACTGAAAAAAAACGCATTTGTTGCACTGTTTTAATTTTACGCCATCTACCTACTTGCGTTAGAAACTTCTACTTTGCAGTCACAGATAGGAAAGCGCAGTCTCTCCGGCTGTAGTTTAAATAAAGTACCTAGATGGCGTAAACATAAAAAAATGAATCGTAGCGGTGCGAACATGTATAATTGTGGGGTAAGTGGCTATCAAACTTTGAAAAGAAAAAGCTTAATCTGTACATTATAATAAAAATGTAACGGATCGCTGTATGTACATGGAAGATAATATAATTATGAGAAACAATGTTATTGGGATTTTTATCAACGCAAATAGGTAGCACCCAAAACAATGGTTGTTAGAAATTTTGTCTGTGCGTTTGTGCACGATAATCTTAGAAACGCGTTCTCCGATTTAGATATGGTTTTGACTAATATAATATTGTGGTAAGCTCATGTTATTCATCACATTATTATCATGTTATTATGTTAGTATATAATACCACTTAATATTTAGTGTTAGTTTCATGTCAATCGGTTTATAAATAGAAAAGTTACGCTAACTTTTCAAATAGGTCCTACCTGTAGGTGTTGGTATATTATGTGTCGTGGGGAAAACCGCGAGGCGCAGCGCAGCTAGTATAAAATAAACTTTTCCATGCTTGTAGTGTAGGTCTAGGTACATTCTCCGTCTATTGTAAGGAACCTGTCTACTCAGTGAGATGTAAGAAAATTTAAATCTTAGTACCTACTTACCTATATCCACTGACCTGTAATGTACATTATACTAATATACAGGTTGTGGTGATACTAGCACACGACATGAATAAAATATAGTCTGTGGTAGTGTTTCCTTCCAAGCAAGCCCGCCACTAACTGCTTGGCCCGCTGTAGGATTTTCCCACTCGTATCGTTCTAGTTATGATTATTATTTACTAGAAATAACTAGATAATGCTTTTAAGTAGGTTTACTTCCCCTGTTTTATGAATAAAAGTCACGATCATTCAAATCACGAACGTTGAAAGGTACATGCCGGCCGGTCTCCAACGGTCAGCTGGTTAGTAATTTTGATCAGAATTACGACTCTGATCACAATAATTAACACTGGCACACACTTAAGATCGGAAATTTTCAACGGTTTTTACGCAAGATTTACACAAATAATCGAATATAATCTAATTAAATATACATTCACTAAAATAAAGCACAGCTGTTTTTTGACGTGTTGCCGTTAGTGTTCCTTTATTTTTCTTTCATTTCGTTAGTTTCCTTCATTAGTATACTAGCTATCGTTTGAATCATGGTACCTACTTACGATATCATATCTTTGTTTAATACAGTGATCAGGAAGAAGGAATGTAATAAATACCTTAATAGAAAAGTTACCTATACCTACAGCTATAATAAGCATTTTATTTAATGTTAAATATTATTTTATATAGCTTGAGCAACACTGTCCGTCTCCTTCCGACTGTGCTCCAAATATGGTCATGTCGAAAGAGCTTTATATTATCCATGTGTGTGTGTCTCTGCGGCAAAATTTTAAACGCTGAATATCTGAAATGATATGTTTCCTATCGAAGTAACAGCTGCTGATTAAATATACATAACATATTCCCTTCTAATTAAATAAAATTTTATTCATAAATTTACTTATTTAATGAAAAAATACGATAACTTCACCCAGATTGTAGCACCCACACATATTTAAAATATGCGTGTGTGCATTGCGCCTGTCGCCGTTAGCACACAACGAAAATAACGATTTTCGAATATAGTGATGTTGGTTGGGCCTTGGGCATCGAAATCTATCGATGTCTACTTAACTGTATTGTGCTTCAGAATGTTTAACTGCTAGCTGCTTCTCTTTTTATTAAGTAGGTAGATACCTAGTAGATATCACACTTCAATATAGGAAAGAAGGTCGCAAATTGTAGGCTTTTATCTGTCATTAATTTGTTTTTAGCTTGGATGTTTTGGAATGCCGTAATGAATCGTTATTTTAGCCTTCCTACTTTACTTTTAATAGTAGGTGCATTGATGCATTCCGATTCTTACGCATAGGTATAATAATTTAAGAGAAGTAGGTATTGGTGTCACCTGTTTGGTGCACCACTTGTTCTTTTTTCGTTGTTATTGTTAAAAATCGCGTCTATTGTTTCTTGCTATTGGTCAAACAAATAATTTATTTGTATTTATAATTATGTGTGATGCTGTAGGTTGGTAATGAAAAATTAATGAACTTGGAATTCCATAAAATAGGTAATCATTTTGGTGTCAAAAATATGGTACAGTATGAGTAAATGTCGTAACTTATTTTGTTTATTTATTTACAACTAGCTGATACCCGCAACTTCGTTCGCATTTTTATATAAAATGTAAACTGTTTAGAAAATCAATTGATGTCGCGGGGAACAGTTATAGGTAATATATATCTGTCTCTTTCTCTCTCCCTTTTCCTCTATCTTTCGCCCTCTCTAGCTCTTTTTCTATCTTTCTCCCTCTTTCGCTCTTTCTATCTCTCTTCCTCTACCTCCATCTCTTTCCCTCTCCCTATATCTCTATATCTTTCCCTATCTTTCTATCATTAATATCCCTCTCCACTCTCAATCTCTTGCGTTCCCTCTCCCTGTCCATCTCATCCATTATATTTATTTCCCTCACCCTCTCCATCTATATCTCTTCCTTTCCCTCCTTCGCTCACTCCCTCTCCCTCTATTTCTATTAATTTCGCACTCAATCTCTCTCACCTATTTCCCACCACTCTCCCCTCCTTCTAACCCCACTCTCTCCTCTTTCACTCCCACTCTCCACTCTTTCTCCCCCCACTCTACCCTCTTTCTCCCCCCACTCTCCCCTTTTCTCCCCCCCCCCCCACTCTCCCCTCTTTCTCCCCCCACTGTCTCATCTCTTTCTATTCACTCTACACTCTTTCTCACCCCATCTCCCCTCTTTCTCACCCCACTCTCCCCTCTTTCCCACCCCACTCTCCCCTCTTTCTCACCCACTCTCCCCTCTATTATTCCCCACTCTACTCTCTTTCTCACCCCACTCTCCCCTCTTTCTCAACCCACTCTCCCCTCTTTCTCCCCCCACTCCCCCCTCTTCCCCCACTCTTCCCTCTATCTCCCCCCACTCTCCCCTCTTTCTCCCCCCACTATACTCTCATTCTCCCTGCTCTCCCCTCTCTATCTCCCCACTCTACTCTCTTTCTCACCCCACTCTCCCCTCTTTCTCACCCCACTCTCCCTTCTTTCTTCTTTCTACCCCCCTCTAACCTTTTCTCACCCCACTCTCCCCTCTTTCTCCCCCCACTCTCCCCTCTTTCTCACCCCACTCTCCCCTCTTTCTCACCCCACTCTCCCCTCTTTCTCCCCCCTCTAACCTTTTTCTCACCCCACTCTCCCCTCTTTTTCCCCCACTCTCCCCGCTTTCTCCCCCCACTCTCCCCTCTTTCTCCCCCCACTCTAACCTTTTTCTCACCCCACTCTCCCCTCTTTCTCCCCCCACTCTCCCCTCTTTTTTCCCCCACTCTGTCCGCTTTCTCCCCCCACTCTCCCCTCTTTCTTCCCGTTCTTCCCTCTCTTTCTCCCCACTCTACCCTCTTCTCCCCTCACTCTACCATCTACTCCCCCTTTCCCCCCACTCTCCCCTTTCCCCCACTTTCCCCATTTCTCCCCTCCTCCCATCGCACTCTCCCCCCTTAATTACTTCCCAATTTAAATAACGATCCGTTTAGCCGTTTATTGTGGTCCGTAGGGGGTGCATCTAAAGAATACCTCATAATTTCAACCCCCTTGCTTTTCTCCCTTTAGGGATGATTTTGCTTAAAAGCTGAAACCCGTATTTATTTATTTCATACCAAAAGCCTAAATAAGAATTTTCAGATCCCTAACTTGAGGAATTATGGATTCCCCATACAAACTTTCATCCCCTATTTCATCCCCTTCGAGATTATTTTTTGAGACAAAAGATAGCCTATGTCCGTCTCATAGGTCCAATCTACCCCTATACCAAATTTCATCGAAATCTGTTCAGCCGTTTAGCCGTGAAAAGGTAACAAACAAACAGATATACAGATAAACAGATAAACAGAGTTACTTTCAGATTTATAATATTAGTATGGATATGAAGAAAACTCGTGTTAGTTACATACATCATTAATTAATGACACATGGACCACTTTACCTTGTTAGACTCTTCTCCGCTCCGAATAGCAGAATAACTAGGTTAACAGAACGAATCTATTCAAACATAGGAAAAAATCACGGAAAACCAAAAATAAATATTATACAGGTTATTAAATTATTCATACATTTTGTAGGAATGGGCTTGACAGGACGTATGTCTTGCCAGGTAGTTACTAAAAATTTAGTATTATTACATCGATAAAGCATTTCAAAGACATCACTAAATTTGAATTATTCGAGTGATTCACCAACCCACATATTCCCGCAATGGTGATATAATGTCGCTTTGACCTTATTGGTCGGTACGCCTATGCGGCAGTACAGTTCACCAATCACAGAGCAGAATCGGAAGCGTCGCTCCCCGCAGCGCCGGTGGTATAAATACGCTCGTAACGGTATTTTTCGTGTTCACATTCGTTTGGCAAGCCACTTAACCGGTCGCGCTGAACGACGACTGATTTAATTTATTTCTATTTTCTACGAATAAGTTCAACAAACTCAATTCAAAATGGTGAGTAAATTGTTTCTTTTCTTGCATGTATATTTCTGTTGGATTCGTGGATTTGGCCATAATATTTGCGTGTGTCTTTCTTTCCGAAACCGGGTGGCCACGCCACCATTTTGTCGGCGTACTACGCGACCAAGTTGAAAATCCTCCTATGCCGTTAGATCTAATATCGTGTTCTAAGTTATATTCTATTTAGCAAAGGAACGTGTTCCAAAATTTTAAAATTCTACAATATTCATCTATCCTGATAACTTGCTAGACTAGAAGATAGATGCGACATTGTTATTCCTAAATTAATCCGGGCGAAGTTGAAGACTTCATATTTCGCTCGGGTCGTGCGTGACCGAGTTCAAGGATGTCTTGCCGGCCGCCACGCCCCAAGATCGATTTTTCTCGTAGTTTTTACTTTTTCTCAGAGCGATTCGCAAATATTGCTCCGCGAGTCCGCAGGAGCCCTAAATATTCGCAGGGGCTTGCTAGTTACATTCATGTTCCATAGAAAAATAAGTTCATGATCGATCTTTCGATGACGTGGTCGATGACCTCAGTCAGACTAGAGTAGACGAAGTGAGTCATTTGTTATTCGTGACAGAATGGTTGATTTGCATATAATTGTGACCTCTGTTATTGAGATGCCGATTTATCAAGATTCACTCACTGTAATATTGGAGCGGTAGGTAACTAGGTAGTATAGGTACCTACCTACAGAGTCAGCCGACCGCGTGGTCAACTTTCTCATTGAGAAATTCGCGAGGTTCATTTGAGTACTTTCACCGTCACATTCTCCTATACTTACTTCAATCCGCTACATAATTATAGTATGGTGATGGTACTTTTTTCATCAACATTGCAACTTTCTCAAGTTTCTCGACTTTGTAGTAACTTGGCAATAATTTTATAGGGATGTTAGTGTACCTAAGTACTAGTACCCACTTAGTTCGGTTCTCGATAAATTTAAATAATTCTTTCACAATTTTAATGACATGAAATTGAATTAGCTACAAAATGTTCATCCTTCATCCAAAAAACAAATCCTATTAGTACCGCTAACACTAATACCTAGGTAATAATACTGTTAATCACATTGTCATGCTGTATCAAATATGTAGCTGTTTAGGTGCCCATATCTTGTCCAGCAATAACAATTTTAATTAAGCATTTGCAATAATTTACCTTATCTTTGTCAATAGCGTGAGTGCATCTCAGTACACGTTGGCCAAGCCGGAGTCCAGATCGGTAATGCCTGCTGGGAGCTCTACTGCCTTGAGCATGGAATCCAGCCCGATGGCCAGATGCCCACCGACAAGACCATCGGAGGCGGAGACGACTCCTTCAACACCTTCTTCAGCGAGACCGGAGCTGGCAAGCACGTCCCTCGTGCAGTCTTTGTGGACTTGGAACCCACAGTAGTCGGTGAGCATTGCTTTGACAGTCATATTTTTATTTAGGGCATTGCAATGGTAGGTGTGATAGAAACTAATTGTTAATTGTATTTTGTCCACAGATGAGGTCCGCACAGGCACATACAGGCAGTTATTTCATCCAGAACAGCTTATCACTGGTAAGGAAGACGCTGCCAACAACTATGCTCGCGGTCACTACACCATCGGCAAGGAAATTGTAGACTTGGTCCTCGACCGCATCCGCAAGCTGGCCGACCAGTGCACCGGTCTGCAGGGCTTCCTCATCTTCCACTCGTTCGGAGGAGGCACCGGCTCCGGTTTCACCTCCCTCCTCATGGAGCGACTCTCCGTTGACTACGGCAAGAAGTCCAAACTGGAGTTCGCTATCTACCCCGCCCCGCAGGTCTCCACCGCAGTGGTCGAGCCCTACAACTCCATCCTGACGACCCACACCACCCTGGAGCACTCGGACTGCGCCTTCATGGTCGACAACGAGGCCATCTACGACATCTGCCGCCGCAACCTGGACATCGAGCGCCCCACCTACACCAACCTGAACAGGCTGATCGGTCAGATCGTGTCCTCCATCACGGCCTCCCTCCGCTTCGACGGCGCCCTGAACGTGGACCTGACCGAGTTCCAGACCAACTTGGTGCCGTACCCGCGCATCCACTTCCCCCTGGTGACGTACGCGCCCGTCATCTCCGCGGAGAAGGCGTACCACGAGCAGCTGTCCGTGGCGGAGATCACCAACGCCTGCTTCGAGCCCGCCAACCAGATGGTGAAGTGCGACCCGCGCCACGGCAAGTACATGGCGTGCTGCATGCTGTACCGAGGCGACGTCGTGCCCAAGGACGTGAACGCGGCCATCGCCACCATCAAAACCAAGCGCACCATCCAGTTCGTGGACTGGTGCCCCACCGGGTTCAAGGTCGGCATCAACTACCAGCCCCCGACCGTGGTGCCCGGCGGCGACCTGGCCAAGGTGCAGCGCGCCGTGTGCATGTTGTCCAACACCACCGCCATCGCGGAGGCCTGGGCGCGGCTCGACCACAAGTTCGACCTCATGTACGCCAAGCGCGCCTTCGTGCACTGGTACGTCGGCGAGGGTATGGAGGAGGGAGAGTTCTCCGAGGCCCGCGAGGATCTGGCGGCCCTGGAGAAGGACTACGAAGAGGTCGGCATGGACTCCGCCGAGGGCGAGGGTGAGGGTGCCGAGGAGTACTAAGCCAGTGAATATGTTTGATGGCTCTCGCACCGATACATTCCGTGTGAACTGAATAAATCATGCAATTATGATGAACTTTGTCGTTTGTATTCCTATTCCTACTTTTCCTTAAACAGGCAGGTCATAACTCAAAATATTAGTAGGTACCTATGCACTATATAAATGTATTTGGTAGGTAGGTAGATAGATTTCGTTCCTACATCTAAAACGTGATAAAAAGAAAGCTTGTCTAGATATCGTGAATCATAACGTCACGTTCATGACCAAATCTTATCTTGGCCTTATCATATTACTTGATGGCAGCCTTAGAATGTGCTGAAGATTAGGTTTTATAAAATAGATAGGTAGGTACCTACTTTGGAAACGGCTGAAATGCCCTAGCGAAAGGTCGACAGAATGGAAAATCTACCTCAAGAGTGCTTGATGCTACTTATAGTTATTTTGATAACACATTGAGATAATAATATTGATTTGCGAGAGAAAGGTTGCAATTTCTAGAGATTGGAAAAAGTAATCGACCTTCACTAAGTTCTCTGTGCCGTTAGGTATTCCGTTATGGAAACTGTTTTGACTGTGCAGAATCGCAGTGAATTTTTTTAGAGTAGGTAGGTACCTAGGTATGGTATGAAAGTACATAATCTAGTGATCCAGTTGGAAGATTGTCTGAATCTGCGTAAAGCCAAAAAGAGTGGCGACGTACAGGGTGCTTTACTATCGGTGAACCACGCTCCTAACTTAGGTACCTATTGTCGTATATAAAATAGGATAAATTATAGGATATTAGGGAACGGCCTACCTAGGTACCTACTTCTAGTTCATAGATTAGGGACCTACCCAACTACCTACCTAATTTAAAAAGTATACCTACTTAAATACCGTTTAATTCAAGTACAATCGTAGGTAGTTGCCAAGGTAACAAACGATATTACCTCCAACAACTATCGCCTGTCAACAGAGCAGCCCACATGAGATACGACCTACGGACTCAATTTACATCTAGTGACGTAATCCTGCCACAATATCCTACCCACACAGGTATGATAAAACAGCCTCGGATGACTAGGTAATGTATGGAACTTGTTTCTTGTGTAAGTGAGGATATGAATGACATCATTTAGCCCGGTGAGCCACATTTGGCCATGATCTGCTGTTTGCGTGTTTTTGTACCGTAAATGGCGCGGCCGGCGCTGTGCCGTACCTATTCTGCGAAAGCATTTCGTTGATAACCTATTTAACTGTACTAAAGTACCTACCTACATAAATTAATTGTTATATTATTGTACGTAGGTATATTGCATGGTAAATAGTGTAGCGCTAAATAAATCGAATTAAAAGTAAGTAGGGGAAAACAGGGTAGCTTCGTACAGTTTTTACATTAGGCCTTATAAAAAAAAAACTAACAGCTATTTCAAACTCATTTCAATGTTGGTATGTTACACACATATCTGGCTATAAAATGTAGTGTGGATCAGTATCGATACAGCATAATTGACTGAGTAATGACGGATTTACTGAAAAATGAAAAACGTACGAACGCACCCCAGACGCGGGGTACCTTCGTACACAGCTAACACAATATTAAAAGTTAATTAAAATTAAAAATAAATACGTTTATCTTCAAATAACTATAAATATTCAACAGTTTGATTTTCAAATAACATAAAATCGAGTAATAATCAGCTTTTAGATATAATAGTACTAATGCAGCAGTATTTGACAAAAAAATCTTCTTTTAAATTAAAAAGTCCCTTAAAATAGTCTATTTAGTAAGAATCAACGTAAATAATAACGATAACATGACATAATCGTGGTAATCAAATATTAATATGGACATTGCAGGCTGAAAAATATTTTCACGAAGCATTTATATAGTACGAATGTACCCCACACACATGTGTACGAAGGTACCCCAACCCAAATAATTACACAATTGTAATAAAAATAAAAATGCGTTAAGCTGCATCCCAAAATTTACGATTACATAATAAACTAATGGATATGTTCCTCAAATACAATGAATAACTTACACAGTTTCAGTAAAACTTACTAGAGCTACACGAGTTTGAATTTAAGTCCAAGTATTACTTTCGCGGCGCGAAAACACATTTGAATTTAATAAACGGACCCGGCAGTCATACTGATGTTTTGTCCCACTAATTAGTAGCTGCATACGAGTGGCAATCAGGCATAAAATGATGAACGCGCCTAAATAACTAATAGTGGAGATATACGTACTGTACGAAGGCTCCCTCTGTACGGAGCCACCCTGTTTTCCCCTACCTACCTATTATAATAATTCAGCCTGTAACTGTCCCACTTCTGCACTTAATTAAAACTATTAGGTATTCATTGAAACAAGGAAAACTATTATTTTGTGTGGATAAGGACATTAACCAACCTCGTACCTACCTACTTATAGGGTACCTACCTAACTAGCGACCCGTCCCGGCTTCGCACGAGTGGACATTTATTTACTAGGTATACCTAGGTATATTTGAAAATGAAACATTGAAGACCTGGATGGGAGCTAGGTACCTATATCTCTGTTAATTTCTCGGGTAGGTAGGTACTGTTACTGAGCCACTGTGTCTGCTATCGCCACTGTATACCACATGACCCTACTATAAAAGTATAGGTAAAGTAGGTAAGTACGTCTAACTCTCGTCTTTCTTGGACAGGTGCACAGGTCCGACCCTCATTTTTCATTTGGAAACCACTTTCTTGGCAACGCGCAACGCGCATGTGCATCTGACTTTCCAATTTTAGCCACTGCGCGAACAAAATAAACAAAAATCGATACCGGCGCGACTGGAGGAGGCCGGCTATTCCTGGAGCAAGCGGGAACAGCTTTGGGGTTGACGAACTGTGTTCACGGTTAGTTCTAACGTCGCGCGTAGGTTCAGTATCCTCAAATCGGCTCCTAAAGTCATGCAGGAAGGAAATACATATCATGGTGCAGAGTTGATCAATTGACATAACAGCTATCTTTAGATATTATATTCGTTCCCCGCCTGGGTTGTGGGGCATTGTACCGTTTTCATCGCCCTAAGAATGGTGTTAAATGGAGCAAGTTTCCCGGAAGGCTATTCTGACATCGTGAGCTAAATAATGTAGGTACCTAGCTCGTTCAGTTTTATTGAAAAAATGCTCTATAAACAGGCACATGTAAGATATCTACTGAACAGTACAAAACTTGCCGTGGCTGACTTGTTGAGAATGCGTGAATTATGCGACAAATTTCGAAAAGTATGGCTTCATTAGAACTTTTTTAGCATAATATAGTACCTACCTAGTAGGTAGGTATAAGTTTTAGAATCGGTCCTTTGGTTCGGAATTCGGTACTGCGCTCAGACACAGTAACTATTACTAACATTTTTTAATGAATAGGTCTTTAAACATAATATAATATAGTAGGTACCTACCGACAGATGGTGTTCTCCGACAATCTCCTAAAGAAATATGGCCTCATTGTTCCGTGCTTCACGGTTGAATTGGGTACAATAGCGAAATGGTAACAAGAGAACGTTACTACCTACTTATAAAGTTTTTGTCTGTCTAGGTCTTCTCTTACGATTGTTCGTAAACACAATGTCATTCGTGCTTACGGGAAAACATATTACTTGAAACCAACACGAATATTACAATATGTTTATTAAAATAACAACACAATGCAACATCAAATATAATATTAAAATATAATCATACGCTTAAATTACAAAATGTAAAACGCTAAACAATCAGCCGTCGCTATGGCCTCTTTTAGGCTGTTTTCACACGTAGCGACACCCACACGACTAAACCAATTCTCTGGTGAGAGGTCATAATCACTCCATCTGACTTTATAAAGCCATTGGCGGACTATAAGCGCCTCATGACGGTTTATTTATCGCATAAAATGGTTTCATTAAGAAACTCGTTATTTTATACACCTGTTAAAATTGTTAACTAAAATAACCTGATGCCCTATCTACTAAACACCCGTAGTTATCATGATGATTACTTCTAATCACACCATCTTTGCATAGTTCTGTAGTACCTACCTAACATTCATAGTAAGTTGTATGTAATGCATTCTGACAAAAAATTAGTCAGTCATTAGTTCTGGTTTAAGTCGTCCGAGTATCGCCATGTGTGTCGCACGCCTTATAAAAATACTGCACATTGATGCAATCTCATTACATCGAAAACATTTGGAAGTAAGTTTAAATAAACTCTATACACACAGTAAAATGGAAGCTTATGCGCTAGAAATTAATATTCTACAATTTAACTCGTCATAGAAAGTCAGGCATTGTGTTTTAGTCCTAAATCTAGCTGTATGGAGCGACTATAGGCGCTTCGCGGATTGTACAATTTGACTGCGACATTACTAAATTACGAGGAACACCCACGGACTTACCATAAAAGATATAAACTAGAGTTGAACAGATGTGTCTAAATATTTTCTCCACAAATCAACGTCTAACCCTCACTTTTTCTAACTCAATAACAAATTCACAAGTATAATAATTAGGAATGCCAGGATTAAGTAAGAAAACGCGAGTGATAGACGTCGCTGTTGTGGAAAGAAATTTTAGAAACATCTGTTTAACAAAGGTTTAAACTTTTGTAGTAAGATGGTAAAAGAGCAGCCCGAAGCCTGTGGTAGCTCTTTCTACGACGATTAGAAACATTAGATAAAGCTAAACTATGGCTATCTATCATGCTATTGACATTGTACGAGACCGTGATTAAAGCTGCGCACTCACAGTGCGACTATTAGTCGCATGCGACATTTTGTAACAGCTAGACAAAAAAGCGAGTTTTATTTTCTATATGCTAAGTTTTACGCACGCTTCCACATTTATCGTCGATGGGAAACAAAATTTTATTGTGATCAATTAGGTGCGGTAGGACTTAGCGACCGATATCGGTAGCTAACTAATGTATAGACTGCCGGCCCTAAGGATTCCACTATAAAAAGGTATTGTATAAAATGTACTTAGTATTTGTGTAGGGATTGTTTGAACCTGGCACGACGTGCTCCGCAACGTAAATAAGTCTCACAGTGAATACACAGCTTTAATGAAAATTATTACAATACGAGTATGAGTAACAGTCGATGCCACACCTCCTAAGAATGAATTTATAATACGTGATCGTATATCGGTGAGAAAATGTGCTTCTTATTGTGAATAAATATCATCATCATCATCACAAATTATCAGTGCATTGCCGACTACTCTCACCTCACATTCGTGAGGAGGATAAGGCCATAATCCACCACAGGGGCCCGGTCCGGATTGGTGGATCAAAATAATTCATGAGGGCTTTCCTCCCGATGTTTTCCTTCACCTAAAAGCGAGTGATAATTTGAAACACGCCTATTGCTTTACAAGAAATACATTGGCACTTGGTACGTAGCTGAACTGGGGTTCGAACTCGCAGCCTTGTGCTTGTAAACTGAATGTTCTTCCACTATCACATTAATTTACCGTTAACTCCGGGACCAATTTTAGTCTTGTTCCATAAAATTAAATAGTAATAAAATTGTTAACAGTGGCACCTCCTTATGCATGTAAAAGAAAAAAAAAGAAATATAATATTATTATTCGGTAACTGATCTTAGAAGATAAGACTATACCTACTCTTATATTTATAATAGATTAAGGTGAACGCGCATTTCTCAGAATGGTACGCAACATGCCACTAATTTAGTACACCGCATGATATTTTTGTTGTGTGACCTGAACGTAACTATCCTATGGTAGCTAACGCCAGTTTCTGGGACGTTTGTTGACTTTGACAGTAGATTAAAACTATGGTTGTCTCTATCTGACACTAAACAAATGACAAGGATGGCTATAGAACTAATCTGTAGTCAAAGTTGGCTGACGTTTCAGAAACCGGGTGTAAGAGATGCAAAATGCATACAAATAATTACGTAATTATTTGCGTTTGTCGCGTAGGTAGTGCTGACAAGTGCGCGATTACCTTTAGCAGCCACAACTTCAACTACGCTCTACATTTTATTCTATCTAATGCGTTTTTAAAGAATTTTTACAGTTACTGTGTGAGACTAACTCTCCTATGCAAAGGAATAATGGGCACGTTTGTTAATTATATAATACCCCGTTTATATTCAGCCGCAGTGAGCAGGGGAGTGGGCAGGGCCACTGCCCTGCAGGGGGTAAATTCTGATAATTAAAGAGCACTTCAATCGAATCCCAATGGACTGGCTTTGGAATAGTTTGTGACATATGGAAGTCTGCTACTTTTTTCATTTAATTAGTCTGCTAGTCAAATAAGAATATTTGAAATCAACGTCTCCAACTATTCCGTACCCACTCCATTGAGTTTCGATTGAAGCATTCTTAAATTAGCAGTATTGACGCCCAGGAATAGTATGTAAATACGATAGTTATCATGCTCCTTGCCATTGCTACTCACACGTCCCCGTGCCGCCGTGTGTGGTAGCGAGGGCAGTATGTAAACACTTCTCTCGAGGTAGTACTGCCGGCAGAGGAAGGTGCAGCGGGAAGAGCGGAATGTAAATGGGGCATATCTAATGAAGTTTGAACTCTAACTATGACCACATAGTATTTAAATTATATCAAATATAACACGAAACGGGTCAATTCGTGCAACTCGATCAAAAAGTTGAAGTCACTCAGTATTTTAATGTGTGTTGTGACGTCACAACTCTTTATTTCCATCAAAATAATGTTATCATCTCTTAAAAATTAATCCCGATTTCCCTTGGTCACGGCATCACGCGTGCACGGCTGCACCGATTTTGCTAATCCTTTTTTTTTGTGTTTGTTATTGTCAGGAGAAGGTTCTTATGAAAGAAAAAAATAAAAAAAGTTACACCGAACATTAGAATATTAGAAGTAACTTCACGACCACATTAACTTTTGTAATGTAACTTTTTTGACAGGAAAAAAGACAATTACAGGATAATGACTGTCGGGTCAGCTAGTCAGTAATAAAGAATAGAACGACAGATCTATTACGATAACATGACTCGCACAACCACTAAAAGGATTCGAGGAAAGTGAACAACATTACGATTGCTTGTTTGTGTGGTGTTGTTGTTCAACCTGCGACCCATAAAATTAATCTTCGTACTTCGTATTTCATCATTATTATCACAACTAAGTTGTCAACAATTTGGTTTACTTGGTTTTAGTATTTAGTGTTTATTTTGTTATGTTTTTGTTTGTTGAATATAAATCTAAAGTTGCATACCTACCATTTTAGAATCTAGTGTCATGTTGTCGTAGAATGTCTGTGTACCTTCAAATAAATTATAGTGAAGGGCTGCCCATGTTATCGTATAAAATAGCCAATCATCCCTTTGCAATAAGAGAAGCATTTCTAACAATATCTTTGTAAATAGCCTAAAATTCACGAATATCCAATTTAACCTCTATCTAGCATTCATGTATGTAATACAATATTACATTAACAGCCTGAGATTTCTTATAATCGCAAATAATTTACACAAACATAATAATATTAACATTTTAATACAAAAGTAAATATTTTTTACATATTCATAAACAGGTCAAGCTGAAGTTATACAAAAATAAAGAAAATCATAACTTTTCTAACTTGAAACATCAATTAATTCATGTAATTAGTCACCACAATTGCAACAAAAAGTAATTCATAGTAATACCGTTCTATACAAGTGTAGAGTGGGGGCCAAATACTTTTGAGCACACCCCTCGTGCTTTTAAGGTCGTAGTAATTTTTTTTTTTGTATTATATTTTCACATACATACCATATTTTGTACGGCCGTATTACGCCTTTTTAGACGTTATTCCTCCCGCGACAAAATAGCAGAATGGCGCTACAATATAACGGCTACTAAGCGAAACAAGTCGGACATGTTGACGACATTTTGACGGCACCTTTGGCGTAGTGGCAATCGGACTGCTGCGCTTGGTGTCGCGGTTTCGATTCCCGCCCGGAACAAATATTTGTGCGGTCCACAAATATTAGTTTCTGGTCTGGGTGTGATGTGTATGTGAAATTATAAGTCTAAAAGCAGTACGTTTAAAAAAATGTGTTACGTCTGTACACATACCCAATCTTCTACGAGCAATTTTGTGATATGAAAATCTTGTTATGTGCCCTTCATTTTAACATTTGATTCACATAACTGTTTTTATAGCGCCATTCCACTTACTGGTTTTGGCAAATCGTATTACTGTACAAATTAAAATTTGAACAAAAATATCAAGTAAAAACAAATCTAAATTCAACATACCGGATTTAGCAAGCGTACCGACGATAATGTGAAGTGAAAATATGTCATTCCGGACTCGACGGGTAATTTATCAAACATAATAATCTTGTCTAAGATAATGTATAGAGAATAGCATACGTCACGGTTGCACGGACTGGACGGGAAAACAGATTATACGTTGAAAAAATTACCCATTACGTCCGACAGGAAAAAAATCCCGTTACGTATGCAGCGACCTCTATTAGTCTTACGTGGCGCTCGCGATTGGGTGACCGACCTGACAATATCACACAAGTTCACTATACTTCAAAATAACTTCAGCTTTTCAGGAATGATAGACTCGTGATTGAACTAACTCTAGGAGTCAAGTATTGCAAAAAGTTCTGTCGTTAGCACTAACTACGTCGCTGGGGGGCGCCCGCCGCGTCTCGCGTCTACTCGATGACGTCACTGGAAAGTAAAATACCATTTTTATTAAAATAATAATAATAATAGAAAATAAACTCCCTAGCTGTTTTTCTTATAGCCTAAAAGAAACGCGGGAACAGTGAACGATATTAGTTTCATCAATTTTCAATTATGTGTTTGAAATTTCATATAATTCCCTCTGGAATTGGGTGAAAATTGAAATTAAACATTCCTTCCTTCATTCGCTCACTCACACATTATTGTATTGTCATCAATTTTCAATACGTGCGTGTAGATTCAAATAACTCACTGTGAAACTGGGTGCAAATTGAAATTAAAGATTTCTTCACTAACATAACAGGTATAACTAAGTTAGACTAACAATGAAGTGCATAGTGTACTAGCAGACACGGCCACGCGTTGCTGTGGTTAAGGTTTTTGTTATTGCGGCTATAAATTGAGATGTGAGCTATCCTATCTGTCAAGTTAGATCGAACTGCACACGGTGTGCAAATTTGATTGAAATCGGTTAAGTAGTTTAGGAGTCTATAGCGGACAAACAACGTGACATGTAATTTATATATATGTGTATACCGACCTGCGGGCTAGAGGCGCGTGCTCTATATGTGTATGGTGTAGAGCACGCGGCGCTAGAGGGGCGCCGCCAGCAGCGCCGCGTACTGCAGGAGGGCGTCGCGCAGCGCCCCCCCGCACGCCCCCGCGCGCCCCGCCGCCGCCAGCGCCGCCAGCGCCGGGTACAGCCCTGCCCGCCGAGACAAACGAACGACGATGTTACAATGGCTAGTCCAATTACACTACATAAAAAATAAATCAAAATATTATATACTTTTTGGATAATCAGTTTTACATTCTGGAATAAGATGGATAAAAAGAGTTTTAGCGAGAATCTGAAAATGAGTCGCTTTTGATTTACCGTTTTTTTCTTGAAACTTGTTATTTTGATGTCAATGTGTATAAGTATTGGTAAAAAAAATGTTTTTTTTTAAATATCTTTTTTAAGTTTCTTTAACAGTAACGAATAGATATAAAGCCAGAATACACAATTACTATTGTAAAACTAATTTGAATCATTTCACTACCCGTTCAAATGGATGGCAGAATATCATTCAGGAAACTAGTTGAACGGCGACATTCAGTAAAAAGGTTAAGCAGTTAATTCAACAGATAATTAGGCTAGTTTAGTCCCCGCGACAGATACGACAATTGTATTCGCTCGCTCCGCTCCCACACCGACTGACCTATCAGCTTCTGCCACGCCACCGCGTCTACTTTCCCGGGGGGTGCTTTCTTCATGCTCTCCGCTAGCGTCGCTATCGCCTTCAGGACGAATGATATTTCTGATAGTTGGTGCCTGTGTAGAAAATGTGTTTAATGTTAAAAACTGGCCAACTGCGAGTCGGACTCGAGCACGACGGGTACCGTACCATTAATTATCTATAAATAAAGGTGTTGTAAACGTTTGTTGAATGGGGGTACCCCATACATCAAACTTATTAACTTAATGTTTTTTTAGTTATTGTTGTTATAGCGGCAACAGAAATGCATCCATTATCTGTAAAAATTTCAACATACTAAATGCGGGTGAAACCGTGGGGAACACCTAGCTTAGCTAGCTATGTCGCCCTTTTATCCCAAAAAATGAAACGCCTTTATGCTTGAGGAAATACTTCTTATTCCGACTTCAAAACACTATGGTCGTTTTCGAACACAGAACTCAAAAGCTGATTTGGGTAGTGGGTGAGGCGGAGAATCTTGTCACCGCGATGTAGAAAATCAGCGCTCGTTTGACAACGCCATCTAGTTTTACCTAGGCGCAACATATAGACCATAAAGATGACAAGCAAGCTATAAGGCTCACCTCGGTAAGGGGTCCGTATTGAACTCGTCCTGCGTATACCTACTTATCACCTCTTGGAACCTATCTAGTAAAGCCACTATTGCCAGCGGGTCGGTGTCGTCTGTAACAAACAAACAAATATACAACATTGTCACCACATATCTATATCTACACTTCAGGTTAGGAACTTTAACCTATACTATGGTAAAGTACTATAAGTGAAAACTTTTTAAGGCTTTCTCATGTCTATGTTCATGTATCTACAATATTAGTAAGCAGCTGTTTTGTTTTCTATGTAAAATAAAATAAAAAAAATAAAAATATCCGCCCAATGCTGAGCACGGGTTTCGTCTCACTTATCATAGGTGAGTTATGTGAGGAGGATTAGGTCATAATCCACCACGGGACTATGGGATCGGTGGATAATTCTAGGGCGTGTGAGTTTCCTCACGATGTTTTCCTTCAAAAGCGTGCGATAGTGACGCGCGCATTGGGCTTGGAATATATTGAATGTTTATTTACATGCATGGATTCATAGGTGAAGTTTGAGCTTGTAAGGTGAAGTTTGTTAAGTTCCTGTTGCTGAATTGAGTTGGCACTTTGCACGCGTCAAGTACCGATGACATAACAACAATGCGGTGACAGTGAGCTGATCTGATGATAGAGACGGAAGATAGACTTCTAAGTGATTTATTAGCAGATTGAAGGTGATTGGGCACCTTTTTATCCGCTTGCACTACTGAATACATATTTTTTGACAGATTGTCTACAATTTTTTTATTATTTTTTAGTAAATTCTTGTGTCTATAATAATGTTAACTTGTGTAAATAGAGTCTTTGCTCACTTTCGACGCCGGCCAGCGAGTCTATGTCCTCCAGCATGGAGAACTGCAGTAAGGTTTCGAAGCACGTCCGCGCGAACTCTTCTCTCTCTTTCAGTTCTTGCTCGTTCTCTGGAACGGAAACAACTGCGTTCTGATATTTGTTATTTTTTTATACAGACACAATATTTTCAAACATTGTCTCTTTGCGTGGATAAAAGCATATTCAATGGGAACACGTGCTTTTTTTTATTCCGGACGGAACGGGCAAATATAAAAAAGGCCCATCAGCTAAGCAGCTGCGCGGGCGGCAGGCGCGGCCGCGCGCGCAGGGCTAGCTAGCGGCTACATACGTACGGAGCGGCCGGAGCGGCTGCGTGTGCGTGGCGCCGGCGCGCACGAGCGCCAGCAGCGCGCGCAGCTGCGCGGGCGGCAGGCGCGGCCGCGCGCGCAGGGCTAGCTAGCGGCTACATACGTACGGAGCGGCCGGAGCGGCTGCGTGTGCGTGGCGCCGGCGCGCACGAGCGCCAGCAGCGCGCGCAGCTGCGCGGGCGGCAGGCGCGGCCGCGCGCGCAGGGCTAGCTAGCGGCTACATACGTACGGAGCGGCCGGAGCGGCTGCGTGTGCGTGGCGCCGGCGCGCACGAGCGCCAGCAGCGCGCGCAGCTGCGCGGGCGGCAGGCGCGGCCGCGCGCGCAGGGCTAGCTAGCGGCTACATACGTACGGAGCGGCCGGAGCGGCTGCGTGTGCGTGGCGCCGGCGCGCACGAGCGCCAGCAGCGCGCGCAGCTGCGCGGGCGGCAGGCGCGGCCGCGCGCGCAGGGCTAGCTAGCGGCTACATACGTACGGAGCGGCCGGAGCGGCTGCGTGTGCGTGGCGCCGGCGCGCACGAGCGCCAGCAGCGCGCGCAGCTGCGCGGGCGGCAGGCGCGGCCGCGCGCGCAGGGCTAGCTAGCGGCTACATACGTACGGAGCGGCCGGAGCGGCTGCGTGTGCGTGGCGCCGGCGCGCACGAGCGCCAGCAGCGCGCGCAGCTGCGCGGGCGGCAGGCGCGGCCGCGCGCGCAGGGCTAGCTAGCGGCTACATACGTACGGAGCGGCCGGAGCGGCTGCGTGTGCGTGGCGCCGGCGCGCACGAGCGCCAGCAGCGCGCGCAGCTGCGCGGGCGGCAGGCGCGGCCGCGCGCGCAGGGCTAGCTAGCGGCTACATACGTACGGAGCGGCCGGAGCGGCTGCGTGTGCGTGGCGCCGGCGCGCACGAGCGCCAGCAGCGCGCGCAGCTGCGCGGGCGGCAGGCGCGGCCGCGCGCGCAGGGCTAGCTAGCGGCTACATACGTACGGAGCGGCCGGAGCGGCTGCGTGTGCGTGGCGCCGGCGCGCACGAGCGCCAGCAGCGCGCGCAGCTGCGCGGGCGGCAGGCGCGGCCGCGCGCGCAGGGCTAGCTAGCGGCTACATACGTACGGAGCGGCCGGAGCGGCTGCGTGTGCGTGGCGCCGGCGCGCACGAGCGCCAGCAGCGCGCGCAGCTGCGCGGGCGGCAGGCGCGGCCGCGCGCGCAGGGCTAGCTAGCGGCTACATACGTACGGAGCGGCCGGAGCGGCTGCGTGTGCGTGGCGCCGGCGCGCACGAGCGCCAGCAGCGCGCGCAGCTGCGCGGGCGGCAGGCGCGGCCGCGCGCGCAGGGCTAGCTAGCGGCTACATACGTACGGAGCGGCCGGAGCGGCTGCGTGTGCGTGGCGCCGGCGCGCACGAGCGCCAGCAGCGCGCGCAGCTGCGCGGGCGGCAGGCGCGGCCGCGCGCGCAGGGCTAGCTAGCGGCTACATACGTACGGAGCGGCCGGAGCGGCTGCGTGTGCGTGGCGCCGGCGCGCACGAGCGCCAGCAGCGCGCGCAGCTGCGCGGGCGGCAGGCGCGGCCGCGCGCGCAGGGCTAGCTCCCGCACGCACGCCACTAGTGCCTGCGCCGAGCGCCCCCCGCCCACACTGCGGGAGGAAACGACAACACTAGAATTCATCTTCGAGCAAGAACTGCACACGCTTACAGGGATAATAGGCCAGGATCTCCCTCTGCCGAGCGTGGCAAACGCCAGGGTCACCGGAGAGGACGTGGCAGGCCGTGGCCTCCTTCTCGAAGCGGTTATGACGCAGAAGGAGGCCGCGGAGCGCGCCAGAGGATGACGCCCAAGCTGACCCGCTTCGGCGCTGAAGTACAGGAAGGAGGAGGAAGTTCGCCCGCCTCCTTTCTCCTTCGTAGCGGGGTCACAGGTGGAGAGTCGGGGGACTCCCCCACATGCCCAGGGGGTGACCTTGGTGAGTGAGGTCACCCCTACACAGGGGCAGAGGAGGGGATTGTCTAGCGGAAGAGACAGCAGCATCCCCCCCCCCCCCACTTCCCCTCTGAAAATGTAAGGGTACAGAACACTTACGGCGGCTCGAAAAGGAACGTTTCTAGAACTTTCGGTAAGATCTCCCAGAATTGTTTATAGACCTCGGGCTGCTCCCGCGCCAACGGAAGACCTGTTTGCAAAACCTAAAAGAAAAATATAACTACATTATTCTTAGTTGTATGGCTTTGTAATGTATGTAAATACTCTCTGTATGTTCGATATGGTAGTTGGATGTATGAGTAATTTGTTTATTATTATTTATAAGTATGGCACTAATTTCATTTAGGACATCCACAGTACAAGAAATTTTGTAAGCGAAAACTGTTAAGGCTGTGTAAACCTATTAGTGTATCTATGATATATATAAGATGCTGTTAGTTTTCCTACAAAATAAATAAATAATAAATAAATTATAGAACTGCTTCTTGACCGACTGACAGTTAGCCACCTAGAAATATGCCGTTTTGGACGGATATTATATTTATTTAATGAAATAATTGAGAATTCATCTTCACTCGTAACACTTCTAGCAAACAATGTTTGGTAAGAACAAAAACTTTAAAAAAATATAGAAGTACAACGAAATCAAGTCAAGTTTACACACCTACTTGTGATCGTCCTATCAAAATTAAACTTTTTATGTAACTACCTACCTATTTTTTTTGGGAATCAGCCCTCAAAGGTAACTGTAACAGTAAGGTAAGGTAATGGTAGGGTGAGGGTCGGGTAATGATTGAGTACGAGTGTGGTAAGGATTTTGCGTAAAGGTAGAGTAAGGGTATGTGTAAGGGTATATGGTAAAAATATAAGGAAAGAGTATAGGGTAAGGGCATAAGGTAAGGGTATATACTATAGGGTAAGGGTGTTGGCACTACCTGCAACAGCAGGCCGGAGACCTGCGCCGCGTCCTCGTCCGCCTCGCAGCCGCGGCGCCGCGTGTCCGCCGCGCCGCGCCGCACCGAGCCGTGCAGCGCCTGCAAGCGGGCCGACACTCAGCGGGCCGGCGGGGGCACCGGGGCACCGGGGCACCGGGCCACCGGGGCACTGGACCACCGGGGCTAACGGTGCACCGGGCCACCGAGCCACCGGGGCACTGGGCCACCGGGCCACCGGGGCACCGGGGCACTGCCTATGGGCCTATTATTAGGTCTAGGAACTAATCCAAATGTATGGAGACAATCAAAAGACCGTATAACTGGGGATACAAAATTAGTCATATTTTATGCATCTAAGTCTGATAAAAAAAAGAATACATACAGCTATGCTAGCTCCGCTCGTATCGTTTCTACATCATAACATATCTAAACAGCTACAGGTTTCGCCCACAGACGTCTGAAACTCTTGAATATTTCCCGCTCGCTTCGCTCATACAAACATTTCTACGCTCACGTCTGATTAGACTTTACGTTAACTTTTCTACTTTATCTAATTAAGTCTGATTATAGTTCACTTGGGATCGGACACTATAAGTTTTTAGCTCGCTTCGCTCCCGCAGCTATGCAGCCCACCTGCAGCAGCTGCGGCAGCACGGCGGCGCTGGGCTCGGGCGCCGCCTGGTACAGCGCGGCGGCTGCGGCGAGGCACCGCGCGCCACCGCCACCACCGCCGGCGCCACCACCGCCACCGCCGCCACCACCGTCGCACGCCTCCGCCAGCGCCGTCAGCGCCGTGAACATCGCCGGCAGCAGCTCGTGCCGCACCAGGGCTTCCTGGGAACGGACAATAGCCTGGTGCAGTGGCGGGCGCGGGCGCAGCGCCCAGCGTGTCCGCGCCCGCGCCCGCGCCCGCCTGCGGCTCTACCGTACCTTGTGCACAGTGTCGAGGCAGCGCAGCGCGTGCAGACTGACGGGCGCGGGCGCAGCGCCCAGCGTGTCCGCGCCCGCGCCCGCGCCCGCCTGCGGCTCTACCGTACCTTGTGCACAGTGTCGAGGCAGCGCAGCGCGTGCAGACTGACGGGCGCGGGCGCAGCGCCCAGCGTGTCCGCGCCCGCGCCCGCGCCCGCCTGCGGCTCTACCGTACCTTGTGCACAGTGTCGAGGCAGCGCAGCGCGTGCAGACTGACGGGCGCGGGCGCAGCGCCCAGCGTGTCCGCGCCCGCGCCCGCGCCCGCCTGCGGCTCTACCGTACCTTGTGCACAGTGTCGAGGCAGCGCAGCGCGTGCAGACTGACGGGCGCGGGCGCAGCGCCCAGCGTGTCCGCGCCCGCGCCCGCGCCCGCCTGCGGCTCTATCCGGCACAGCACCGCCAGGCACGCGCCCAACTTCTCCACGTCCTCAGCCGTGAAGCTGTGGGAAACCAACGTCATCTTTGAAGTAAACTAGAGGTCATTTTGGAAAACGTGGGCTTAGACGGCGATTTGCAAAGTCAGATATGCTAATAAAACATAATGGATGGATGGATGGATGAGACTCACGTGGGGCGTATGTGCTGGAAGATGAGCGGGAATATCTGCACCAGCGTGGTGAGGAAGCTCAGCGACGGCGCGTACGCCTCCGCGGCCTTGCCGTCCTCGCCCGCTGCGGGGGAAATGATGAACATTACATTGAATGGGTCAAACAAACCAATTATTTGGTACATTTCTTTTATCGTTTACTTCCATGGCCTCTGAGACCGTGGCAACACTGTGTAGCGATGTTGGCCCACGCGGCGCCCCACACGCGGCGCGGCGCCGCCTCGGGCGCCACGCGCCCCGCCGCAGACTCCCCCTCCTGGGACGTGGCAACACTCACGCGTGGCGCGCGCGGGCTGCGCGGCGGCGATGTTGGTCCAGGCGGCCCACGCGGCGCCCCACACGCGGCGCGGCGCCGCCTCGGGCGCCACGCGCCCCGCCGCAGACTCCCCCTCCTGGGACGTGGCAACACTCACGCGTGGCGCGCGCGGGCTGCGCGGCGGCGATGTTGGTCCAGGCGGCCCACGCGGCGCCCCACACGCGGCGCGGCGCCGCCTCGGGCGCCACGCGCCCCGCCGCAGACACGACCTCCTGGAACGACTTCAGCGCCGCTAGAGACACCTGAAAACGTATATTCAAGTTTAACATCAGAAGAATACTACGAATAGAATTAATTTTGTTGTTAAAATAGAAGAATTTATTCTATGTAAAGACCTATAAGCTGCTTCCAATCGCACGTCGATTTAGGCTGATACACTGGAAATTGACAATTTAGAAGAAACCCATTTGAGATTGAGTTTACATCAGTAGGTATATATTTTGTAAGAGAACGGCCTTCAGAAACAACCTTCAAACTTAACTGTCTTGAACAAAGATAACCGAAGACTTCTAACGCAGCATATTTCCTAGGTTCCCATGGTTACCTCGTGACTCCTCCGGAGCGCGAAGTCCGTGATGTACTCGAGGAGTGCGGTCCAGGAGCGGTGGAAGTCCCCCACCGTGGTCAGCAGCTGGAAGCGGGAGTGGAACACGCGCGACACGCCCGACAGCGTCAGCACCTTAGAGAGAGAGACCAGTTATTCTGGGGATACCGCACTAAGCAACAAACTTACGGCCGAAATTAATAATCAATCCTAATCCAAATTTTGCTATCTGAGATTGATATCACAATCCATTTTGTGGATCAAACGTGCCAATAACCGATCCATGGATTGAGTTTGCAATCGCTAAAATCAATCTATCTTTGGGAAGTTGGATCGCAAGGACACTGACGTGTTTAGTTATTGGCACGCTGATTGGAGATCGATCGAACGATAGGCAGCAATCCAAGCTCGATTTCAATCTTGGAAAGGAGATACAATATTAATTTCGGGCGTTAGGGGTCATCCATAAAGTAAGTCACAAAATAAGAGGAGGGAGGGGGTCGTCGAAATGTGACATTGTGTGACAAGGGGTGGTAGGGCGTCAAATGTCAAAATCTTATAAATCTATAAAATGTGTTAAAACGCCGAACAATTTCCGAAAAAATTCTAGAACTTCCAACCCTATCTGTATCTGTAAGATTTAAATTGTGAGGTTTATATGCGCCTTGTAACTTTTTGGAAGTACTGTATGAATTAACTTCTAGATGTAAAAATACAAGATGTGTGACGTCACACTAGGGAGGGTGTCTCACAAATGTGACCAACTGTGACGAAGACGGGGGAGGGGTCAAAAATTCACAAAATGAGTGTGACGTACGTAATGGATGACTCCTTTGGCCCTGTTACTGAACAACTACCTCTCATCCATTTTTTACAGGACAACGTATATTGGTTCAAATTGTTTTTTTTTATTAGTTTCACTGAACTGGATATACACTGCTAAAATAATAACCGTACTACGTGTACCTGTACGTCCTTCTTGGAGTGAACACAGAATACATACAAAATAAAGTTGTGTAAAATGTAAAATAATTTAAAAAGTTGTGTCCTCTTTACCTACCTAAGGTATATTATGAAAATATGTAACGCAATAAAAATAATTCATAAAGGTAACAAAAAAATTAGAACTGGTAATAAATAAACATATTATAAACGGCACGTCTGACGGCACTATTGGCGTAGTGGCTGAGCAATCGAACTGCTCCTTTTGGTGCCGCGGGTTCGATTCCCACCCGGAACAAATATTAGTGCGATCCACAAATATTTGTTTCTGCTCTGAGTGTGATGTGTATGTGTAATTATAATAATATGTCTGTAAGCGGTACCCACGATACAGGAGCAATCCCAGTGCGGGGCTACGTTTTAAATGAAAAGAACAGAAAGTATGTAACCTGAGTCTCCGCCCACTGCTTCTGCGCGGTGTTCCTGGTGTGGTGGATGAGGATGTGCTCCCCGGTGTCCACCTTCTCCGAGCTGGCGAGGTTGGACTGCTTCTGGACCTGCAGCAGACGCTCACATCGTTGGGAGCTGTTCTTAGCAATATTTATATTGCACATGTTATGTAGCTTGTTACCGAAGATATGATTGGCGAAATGTATTTACGTTTGATATGGAACTACGGCAAAGCCAAAAGGAATAATTATGATTTTTAAATTATTTGCAATAATAACAATTTATGTATGTTACATACTTTAGTTTTTCTTTTTGAAAATTAGAAAGTCGTCACAAATAAAAACAACAAAAACATGTACCATCTTACCACAAGCAGTTTAAGCAGATGGACTTCTATCACTCACTTTCTTACTCAAACCGGGCATTCCTAATTATTTTACTTGTGAATTTGTTGAGTTATAAAAAGCGAGAGTTAGACGTCGATTTGTGGAGATTATAATTTAGACACATCTGTTAAAGTCTAGTTTAAATCTTTTGTGGTAAAACGATAATGTGTATGAATCATTATTATGCATAGTGAGTTAGCGACGTAAGCACGTGTCGTTCAGTCGGATCTTGCTCGGGCGCACCTGGTCCAGCATGGGGAACAGCACGGCCAGCAGCGCGCGCCAGGCGGCGGCGCCGAGCAGGGCTCCGTGCGCGCCGATGCAGCTGAACAGCGTCTGGCTGGCCGCGCGCCGCACCGGCGCCCGGGGCTCCGTGCACAGCTCGCCTGGGGGCGCGCCGCGACGTTACACTACTGTCCGCACCACCCCACCTCCTACCCGAGTCATCTTAGCTCCTACCCGATCCACCCTACCTCCTGCCCAAGTCTCCCCCCCAGCCCCTCCTATAGAAGTAGCCCCACTTTCTACTCAAACCATCCCAGTTCCTACCCGAACTACCCCACCTCGTACCCAAGCCACCCCTCCCCCCCAGCCCCTCCTATAGAAGTTAACTCCTTTTCTACCCTAACCACTCCAGTTCTTACTCAAGTCGCCCTAAGCTCACCCATGTCCTACCCGCACCCCCCCCACGCCCTCCCCCCGAGACCCCGCGCGAGCACTCACTGAGCCTGATGTAGAGACACATCCACAGCTTGTCCAGCGGCGGCAGGTCCGCGTGCGCCGGCAGCTCGGGGCACACGGCGGCCTCCGTGGCCAGCGCCGCCGCCAGCTTGTCCCGGTTGTGGTACAGGTAGTCCGATATGTTCCACTGGAAGCACGCGACGGCCGAGTGATGTATGCAGTTGTTGGTAGGGTGGGGAGGGGAGGGGAGGGGACGCACCATGAGGCCGACAGCGGTGAGGCTGATGTTGAGTTCCTTGGTCTGCTGTGCGAAGGCGGCGGCGGCGGTGAGCACGCGGCGCAGGCAGCGCGGGCCCGCACAGCCCAGCAGGTCGCCCGCCACCACCTGCGCGCACTGGAACGCCGACCGTATCAGCTGTTCGCTGGAAAACACAAAAAAATGCGGTTCGCTGAAATGTTTGCTTCGTGCAGGAATCGAATCGACCTCACGTTTTACAGTCAACTCGTTTCTCCTTACATTACGCTAAAGAGGCTGTCGATGCATCAGGTTGGAAGCTGAAACACGACTCGTTACAAAACCATTGGCAGAAAAATTGAGACTGCGGTCCGACTCTTGCCTATTCGCAATAGAAACAATCTATAGTCTCCAGTTCCCCGGTACCTGTGGTGCGCGGAGATGGCGGAGACGATCTCCATCATGAGCGGCCAGGCGGCGCCGAGCTGGTCCCCCCGGGAGTGCAGCAGGCGCGCCGCACACTCCAGCTGGCGCGCTGTATCGTCTCCAGTTCCCCGGTACCTGTGGTGCGCGGAGATGGCGGAGACGATCTCCATCATGAGCGGCCAGGCGGCGCCGAGCTGGTCCCCCCGGGAGTGCAGCAGGCGCGCCGCACACTCCAGCTGGCGCGCTGTATCGTCTCCAGTTCCCCGGTACCTGTGGTGCGCGGAGATGGCGGAGACGATCTCCATCATGAGCGGCCAGGCGGCGCCGAGCTGGTCCCCCCGGGAGTGCAGCAGGCGCGCCGCACACTCCAGCTGGCGCGCTGTATCGTCTCCAGTTCCCCGGTACCTGTGGTGCGCGGAGATGGCGGAGACGATCTCCATCATGAGCGGCCAGGCGGCGCCGAGCTGGTCCCCCCGGGAGTGCAGCAGGCGCGCCGCACACTCCAGCTGGCGCGCTGTATCGTCTCCAGTTCCCCGGTACCTGTGGTGCGCGGAGATGGCGGAGACGATCTCCATCATGAGCGGCCAGGCGGCGCCGAGCTGGTCCCCCCGGGAGTGCAGCAGGCGCGCCGCACACTCCAGCTGGCGCGCTGTATCGTCTCCAGTTCCCCGGTACCTGTGGTGCGCGGAGATGGCGGAGACGATCTCCATCATGAGCGGCCAGGCGGCGCCGAGCTGGTCCCCCCGGGAGTGCAGCAGGCGCGCCGCACACTCCAGCTGGCGCGCTGTATCGTCTCCAGTTCCCCGGTACCTGTGGTGCGCGGAGATGGCGGAGACGATCTCCATCATGAGCGGCCAGGCGGCGCCGAGCTGGTCCCCCCGGGAGTGCAGCAGGCGCGCCGCACACTCCAGCTGGCGCGCTGTATCGTCTCCAGTTCCCCGGTACCTGTGGTGCGCGGAGATGGCGGAGACGATCTCCATCATGAGCGGCCAGGCGGCGCCGAGCTGGTCCCCCCGGGAGTGCAGCAGGCGCGCCGCACACTCCAGCTGGCGCGCTGTATCGTCTCCAGTTCCCCGGTACCTGTGGTGCGCGGAGATGGCGGAGACGATCTCCATCATGAGCGGCCAGGCGGCGCCGAGCTGGTCCCCCCGGGAGTGCAGCAGGCGCGCCGCACACTCCAGCTGGCGCGCTGTATCGTCTCCAGTTCCCCGGTACCTGTGGTGCGCGGAGATGGCGGAGACGATCTCCATCATGAGCGGCCAGGCGGCGCCGAGCTGGTCCCCCCGGGAGTGCAGCAGGCGCGCCGCACACTCCAGCTGGCGCGCTGTATCGTCTCCAGTTCCCCGGTACCTGTGGTGCGCGGAGATGGCGGAGACGATCTCCATCATGAGCGGCCAGGCGGCGCCGAGCTGGTCCCCCCGGGAGTGCAGCAGGCGCGCCGCACACTCCAGCTGGCGCGCTGTATCGTCTCCAGTTCCCCGGTACCTGTGGTGCGCGGAGATGGCGGAGACGATCTCCATCATGAGCGGCCAGGCGGCGCCGAGCTGGTCCCCCCGGGAGTGCAGCAGGCGCGCCGCACACTCCAGCTGGCGCGCTGTATCGTCTCCAGTTCCCCGGTACCTGTGGTGCGCGGAGATGGCGGAGACGATCTCCATCATGAGCGGCCAGGCGGCGCCGAGCTGGTCCCCCCGGGAGTGCAGCAGGCGCGCCGCACACTCCAGCTGGCGCGCTGTATCGTCTCCAGTTCCCCGGTACCTGTGGTGCGCGGAGATGGCGGAGACGATCTCCATCATGAGCGGCCAGGCGGCGCCGAGCTGGTCCCCCCGGGAGTGCAGCAGGCGCGCCGCACACTCCAGCTGGCGCGCTGTATCGTCTCCAGTTCCCCGGTACCTGTGGTGCGCGGAGATGGCGGAGACGATCTCCATCATGAGCGGCCAGGCGGCGCCGAGCTGGTCCCCCCGGGAGTGCAGCAGGCGCGCCGCACACTCCAGCTGGCGCGCTGTATCGTCTCCAGTTCCCCGGTACCTGTGGTGCGCGGAGATGGCGGAGACGATCTCCATCATGAGCGGCCAGGCGGCGCCGAGCTGGTCCCCCCGGGAGTGCAGCAGGCGCGCCGCACACTCCAGCTGGCGCGCTGTATCGTCTCCAGTTCCCCGGTACCTGTGGTGCGCGGAGATGGCGGAGACGATCTCCATCATGAGCGGCCAGGCGGCGCCGAGCTGGTCCCCCCGGGAGTGCAGCAGGCGCGCCGCACACTCCAGCTGGCGCGCTGTATCGTCTCCAGTTCCCCGGTACCTGTGGTGCGCGGAGATGGCGGAGACGATCTCCATCATGAGCGGCCAGGCGGCGCCGAGCTGGTCCCCCCGGGAGTGCAGCAGGCGCGCCGCACACTCCAGCTGGCGCGCCCGCACGTCCGCGTGCCGCACGCAGCACAGCTCCGCCAGCGGCTCCAGCAGCAGCCGCTCCCGACTCTGCCCACACAGATCTAACATCAGCGCCAGTTTACAAGGGAAACTTACAAATGGATCTTGTTTTTTTTTTGGTCCTAATCTACTGACTATTTGGCTGACAAGGACACCATATTATTTAGAAAAAACAATACACTGGCTGAATATAATATATTTTAATAAAACAAAAAACACAATAGACTGAATGAATATAAAAACCGTGCGAAGCAAAACATAAAAAAATAACAATACACTGGCTGCATACACAAGGTGTGAGGTTGTGTGTGTGTGTATGTGATACTGTACCTCGTTGACGAGGCCCGGGTGCAGGTGGTGGTACTGGAACGCAGCTTGCACCAAGTAGGTGATGGCTTCCACGCCCCACTCTCTCATCCTTATGTGTGGATGTTGACATACCTGGGCAGGAAAATTAATTAAAATCGTACATACTTAGATATAGCAAATATTATTAAAGTCTACTTAGCGTTAACGATCGCGAAAACTTGTTAAAAGTAAATAAATTATACAATAATCCAGCAAATCTTAAATCAAATGATACAATAATCCACCAAATGATACAATAATCCATCAAATGATACAATAATCCATCATATGATACAATAATCCATCAAATGATACAATAATCCATCAAATGATACAATAATCTATCAAATGATACAATAATCCAAATCCATCAAATAATACAATAATCCATCAAAGAGGAAGAAACGAATGGACAGAGCTACTTACCTCTAGAAGGTGATTCGTGATCGGCCTCCACATGACTTCGATCCTGTGCATGTTGGCTAGACCAGTCTCCAGGAGCTTCGCCACCGCGAACAGGGAGGGCTCCTGTACAATATATTTTTTTTTTATCACGTAGGTATACACACAGAGAGAGATAAAAAAATAGCAAAAAAGTAAATTTTGAAGTAATTCACTAAAAAGAACGAAACAAGATTCAGGATTCTTCTAATTCTGTTACTAATAATGTAAAGACGAAATATTTGTGTGTTTGTATGTTTGTTACTTTTTCACCCTCAAACAGCTGGATTAATTTCGATGTAGTTTGATATGGGGGTAGCTAACACTTTGGATTAGCGCATAGGCTACCTTTTATTCCGAAAAAACATAGTGTTCCCGTCCAAGCGGGTGACACCGCGAGGCACCACTAGTAAAAAATAAAATTTCAATAAACTAAGTAAACTCTAATTTGGTATAACTGATTATATCGTTTAGGTATAGGTTGGTTTTTAAACTTTCGCGAACTGAATACATGTTAATTGGTATTTAAACGGGTCTAATATCAAAATATCGCGCACAAACTAATATCAAAATATATAATTTTGACATACCTCGACGTTTCGGCCGAGTTACATCGACCGTGGTCACGAGTAGACTTATATTTATATATAGAAGATTTATATATTTTGATATTAGTTTGTGCGCGAATTAGACCCGTTTAAATACTAATTAACATAATGGGTATAGGTTGACTGGAAGATATGTATAACTGGTGTGCAATATAGTATATTCTATTCTATATAGGTATACTAGCAGACACTGCCACGCGTTGCTGTGGCTAAGGTTTTTGTTATTGCGACTATAAATTGAGATGTAAGCTACCCTATCTTTCAAGTTAGATCAAACTGCACGCGCTGTGCAAATTTGATTAAAATCGGTCAAGTAGTTTAGGAGTCCATTGAGGACAAACATTGTGACACGAGATTTATATATATTAAGATAACATTGCCTACCTACCAGTACAAAACACTATGTGAACTCCAACATGACGGTTTCCTCGCACCATTTCTACTTACCCTGTTCGAGTAAGCCAATTCCATCGCCTCATTGGACAGTTTACACAGCGCGTCGATCAGATGATGCAAAGCGACTTCGTCCAAGTTCTTCGACGACTCGAACACTCTGGATAGCATGGCCGACAGCGCTGCAAGAGACATCGCATTAAAGCGACGTAAATACAGTGTGGAGGTCGCACAGTTCTGACCCCTATTTCTATGGAGTCGAGACTTGTGCGGGCCATTTTCCCGTGACATGTAGGCGACATAAATCAGTTATGATTCTTCAGTGGTATAAATATTGTATTTTAAACAGTCTGGTCGGCGTAGTGAAGGGATTACGTAACTTTTGTTGCAAACAATTTGTATCATGTAACACGTTACTTTATTCGGCAATCGTGGCATAAGGGGACTGACAATCGCGAGTTTGCTGGTTCAATTCCCTTACATTGCAAATTTTTGCGAGTGCATTACAAGTATTATGATTATGTGTTTTCTTTGAACCATAATCCCCGTGGGTTTTGATTCTTTAGAAACAGGGATCCTATATTCGGAATTTTAATCTCATGGAGTAAAGATCTCTCTCTATCTCCCTCTCTCACTCGCTCTGATTTATCTCATTTCGATTGTCAATTTTACTTCATCACATAAAAAATCCGACTATAGTTAAGAGTCAGGATCTATGTATATGATAGTGGCACGTTAGTTTCCATTATCATAAATTACGATTGCAATCAATTGCAACCAAGATACGTAATCACCCCACGGTATGTAACATTATATTACGTGTACATTATATAGAGAAGCGTGCGTGCGCGTCGTGTATGAGAGCTACGTGCATGAACACACGAGGACAGATAAACGGATTTCGTTATATAGACTATCTATAAGCAGCACATATATAAAGCGAACTAGTATTACAATTTGGACTTTGGGCCAATAATTTTACGGTCGATTTTTCATTGACTATGGTTAGTTCAACTAGGGCTGACACAGCCGTAAGAAAACAAAAGAGTGCGTCAAAAAAACAACAAACTGTAAAACAAACGGACAAACAAAATGGCCAGCAAGCTCCATCCCTGTGCGTCGTGACGGACATAAGCCTGTTGCTAGAGTATAATATGTGTCTATTTGGAAAAGCATTTCATTAATCCATCGCAACTGGATTACTAAGAATATAGGTTGTGTTGCCTTGTAAACGAATTCGGCTAAATGTAACTACGCAAAATTGTTCGATCTTTTTAACCGTTAAAAAAATATGTAAAAAAGATTGCATTTTTTTTTAATAACGAAGTAGTATATCTCCTGCGTCGTGGGTACCGTTTACAGACATATAGTTTCACATACACATAACACCTCTGCTAAAAATGAAAAAAAAAAATAAGGCTGTAGATGATGATAACACCTGACGAGAAACAAATATCTGTGGATCACACAAATTTTTGTTCCGGGCGGGAATCGAACCCGCGACATCAAGCGCAGCAGCCCGAATGCTCAGCCACTACGCCAAACGTGTCGTCATTCCAACAAGCGTTTATATTTCGTAAAATTTCAAGTATTTTTTGTTAAAGTAGGTACTTTGTCTAGTTTATAACTTCTAATTCGCTCACAAACGAATATCAAAATATTATATAACAATATTGTGATATTATTTTGTGCGCGAATTAGACCCGTTTTTAGCTAGTTAATATGTTTTCTGTTCGTGTAAGTTTAAAAACTTCAATATACAAACCGATGCCCGGGACACTTACAACATTTTACATTAACATTTTCCAAACAAACACATAACTGTGAATTAAAGATAGCGTTATACCACTCATAACTCCTAATGACTCAGCGACGGGAACTTGCTGACCTGAAATACATCGTAAGCGGAACATTTGTACACATACGGCCGAAATTAATATTGTATCTCCTATCCAAGATTGAAATCGATCTTGGATTGCTGCCTAACGTTCGATAGATCTCCAATCAGCGTGCCTTTATAAATCAATCCACGGATCGGTTATTGGCTCGTTTGACCCTAAAAATGGATTGTGATATCAATCCCAGTTAGCAAAATTTGGATTGGATTGATTTTTAATTTCGGCCGTTAATGGAGCTGTCAAACATTACATAGAAAAACGTACAGCAAAATACTAAGGCTGGCTATACACGGATAGGTCTGGGAAATTATAAAAGCGCTGTTACATAACTAAAGTTCTATTAGTACCAAATATAAGCATCATATTCCTTTACTTCTGGCAAAATGTTATATGACTTTAGGGTGACAATCTGGTGACAGTTTCGGGATAAAGCTATTTTATTATAGTATAATACGAATTGTTCGTAGATAGTAAAGAAATCCCCCTACTTAGGGCTTATTAACTACATTTCCGACACGGAAAGACGATTTCTGGAAAATAGTGTAAAATCCCCTTTGCAGGGGATTGTTTAAGGGGATTTCTGGATTGACCAAGTCTAGAATTAGACTAGCTCACAGGGACCACGACCCGAAATCTTCTATAAGTAGATGTTAAGCTAGAGCAAGGTAGCGGACTACCAAGAACATAGCTTCGAACTATCGCCGTCAATCTTATTGAACTTTCAAGAGCTTTTATTCTCTCCACTTCATTGGATCACCACCCTAATAGCAGTTAACTAATAGTCTGTTAAGAACACAACGCGAATACTCTCTTAAGACACTGAAAAAGCGAATTACAGAAATTAAATCAGTACTCCCGTATTTCAGAAATACGCGACGCTCAGTGCATTCGTAATTCATCCGTTTTTTTATTTTCTAGATTTTGTAGGCGGTAATCTCCAGAACTACTGATCCAATTTTGAAAATTCTTTCACCAACAGGAAGCTAAGTTATCCTAGAGTGCTACAGGATATCTTTTATCCTAGAGAAATCATATTTTCTGCGGGAAAACGGCAAATGAAGTACATAATGTAGTTACCAGGCAAGTCGGCCATGACCGCGGAAGTGCTCATGACGGCGTTGGCGTCGGCGCTGGCGCGGCTCGCCTTCATGCTGCCGCCCGTCGACGGCTTCAGGCCGAGGATCCAAACCTGACAACATCGCACCCTCCCGTTCACTTTACATTCTTCGTTCTGAATACAAAAACCCCCCAGGACGGCAAGAGACGATTTTGAACAACTAAACTGTAATAGATAAGTTATACAAGTAATTTGAACTAGCTCGGACACCGATTACGAAGCTCGTGTTGCTATCGATTTCGCAAAATCATCGATTTTAATCAGTCTCATATTTGTTATTGATCGTTTAAAATTGAAAGTAAGATAAGTTACCTTATAGCCGGGTGGTAAGCGGGTGATAATGATTCATGAACGCAGGCATATAATACTTACTAATACCCTAGGGCCATAAAGAAGGAGCACTCTCTCTCTATTTGTAAATTAAAGCGAGACGGCAGATCGAGAGTTCGTATGACACTGAGCGTGTCGGGTGAGCTATTGAGTACCGACGCGGTATCAACGCGGAGGCCGCTGTCGCTTCGCATACAGCTTCTTTTGTCTGTTGTCCGATTCAGCCGTTTGTATGGAGTGCCCCCCCTCCCCCCCTTCCGTGCCAGTGGCGCCCACCATCACTCGGCGATGCTGCCGACTCACCAGGTGCTGCAGCGTGGTGAGCACGGGCAGCCAGGCCTGCTGCATGGTGTCCCCGTCGCGCTGCGCAGCGCACAGCAGCGCCTTCATGGCGGTCACGTGGCGCGCGCTCACCATCACGAACGACTGCTGCTGCCCTGGAACCACAGCGCCGGGGGAACATGGCACACCTTACACCAGAACGATCTTAAGACCGGTGTTAATTTATCGACACCTCATCTTCAGGCGGCAACATATCATTATTATATCAAGCTAGTTGGAACACCTTTTCGGTTGCAAATGTAAAACTGGTGACCCACCGTTGGGCGGCTGCGGCGTGGGCAGCGGCGTGCCCACCCACACCACCTGGTGGCGGTAGTCGGGCTCGGGCTGCGGCGGCGGCTCGCGGCGCCACGGGCACGGCAGCGCGCCCAGCGCCGCCGCGCAGTACTGCGCCGGCAGCGCGCAGCGGCACAGCGCCGCCACGCACGCGTCGCGCCCCACCGCGTGCCCCACCTGCCCGGCACGGATACTCGGTTTAACCACGAAATGAGCAGTTATCAAAATATCCTATTTTTTCTTGTATATTTGAACGTTCGTCACTTTTTCAAGCTCAAACGGCCGGACCAATTGTGATGAAATTTTATATGGAGGTAGCTCCCACTCTGGGTTAACACGTAGGATAATTTTTGTCCCGTAAAAAATAACGGTTCTTGTAATATAATACCTAGTTAGCTAGTATAACATATTATTATGTATTTTGTGTAAATCAGAAACGTCTCTAAGAATAAAACAAGTGGTTCAATATGGTACCTTCCCGCTGACCCTGGCCAGCGCCTGTATGGCGCGCAGGATGCTCTCCAGCTCCCCGAGGCTGGCCTCCGCCAGCACCGACAGCCCCCACACCAGCCCGCACCACGAGGACTTCAGCAACTGTTAGCGACATACACATGACGTTCTAACTCCAGATTTCCCAATTCCGGATTTCTGAGCCTCTAATTAGCTTCGACCGACAAGTGTATTGCCGTCTTTGTCATTTGTTTTATGCCAGATAGGGACAACGATAGACTTATCAGTTGGTCGAGTTTAAGTAGAAGTTCAGAAACCTGGTGTAAGAAATAGATACAATTTCCTTTTTACTCTTCTTTTTTATTTTATTGATCCTCCTCAAACTCATAAAATCTCTTATCACATGGGTTCCAAGAGGGCACTGACGAATAACAACACTCTACCCAGAGAGAGAGAGAGAGAGAGAGAGAGAGAGAGTGAGAGAGAGAGAGAGAGTGAGAGAGAGAGAGAGAGAGCCTCTCTCTCTTCATGAAACAGTACTCGCAACTCTTTATCATGAAATAGGTAGTCACTGGGCGATTGCGAAATCCACTGATGTCGTTCTTAACTGTGCTAGTTCAGACGTCACTGGCAGAAGAACGATGCAAGACAGAAGAACAGTTCACCTCTAATCTGAGCTGCAGCTCCTCCTCCCCGACATCCTCGACCTTCTGCACCACGTTGGAGTTCTGGTCGGCCTCGCCGTGGCCGTTGTTAGTTAACTCCTTCGATTTGCTTTCTGTATCTGAACACATTCATTAGTCAATAGACGACCTCAATAATAATAATTCAGCCTGTACTGTCCCACTGCTGGGCAATATCTCCCCTCACTTTCGTGAGGAGGATTAGGCCATAATCCACCACGGGGGCCCGTTCCGGAGTGGATAACATGCCACCGAAATAATTTTCGGGCATGTTGGTTTCCTTCACCGTAAAGCGACTGATAATTACATACATAATAATAAGTACCACACTATAAATAAATATAAAATCTAATTTAAATGAATGTATATGTTGGTTTTGACGCTATTTTCAAATAAAATTAAATAAGTCAAATAACGTCCTCATTCGACACAGCGTAAGACCACGAGCGACGAGTCGTGTGGTAGCGACAATCTACCACAACTACATGAAAGCGTCCAATTAATGCGCAAAAGATAAAAGGCGAGATGGGAAACGCTCACCTTTATGGCTATTGGCAGTCTTGTTGGAATTAATCTCCTTATCTTCTGTGTCGTTTTGAGCATCGTGTTGTTCGTATAATTCTTGAAGCCTGAAAACGTGAAATTATCTTTCATTAGCTGTTAGCATGCGATAGGAAAGTGTGGAAGGTACGGTCGGCAACAAAAGTAGCTTAACATCTCCGTATCTTAAATTTAATATACGTACACCCTAAAAATATACATTTTGCGTATCTACAATGGAATTGGAAACTAAAACATGTTAAGCTACTTTTGATGCTGACCGTACTAGGGGAGGCCTATGTCGAACTTGACAAATAAATTGGTTGTTGTAAATATTATAAGATACTTATAATACTTATCATCGGTTATACCTGTATATTGGATACCTAAACGAAAACTATGTACATAACGCATGCCCTACGTGTCGACACGTACAAAGCGCTCGTTGACGCGTACTATGTCGAGCGCGTAAAACTTACACCAGGCACACTGATGTTGATGACATTCCTATGGGGATCAGTATGACAGTTTACCTTTTAAATTTCCAAATCGGTTTATAAATGAGAAAGTTCTGAGGTAACAAACATAATAAAATAACATACAGAACCGAATTGAGAATCTAGTTTTTTTGAAGTGTATATAAGTGTAAAAGTATATTTACCTGAAATATTCAGTGCCCTCTATCGTGATCGCGATAGACCTTACGATCTCCATTAGACAGGCGTATGCCACGGATATGCCGTACCCGTCCTGTATGACCGGCGCCTCGGTACGGTCTAGCATTTCGATGCTGAAACCAAATTACACAGGAGTTACAAGACTGATCGAACCCGCTCACTGACGCTTCGCAGACAGCTTGTTTTCCAACTTCATGAGGGAAACATCGTTAAAAACCTTGGCGGTACTGGGCCTTATCATGACGTCTTATTGCGATCCAATTGAGGATCTAAAACAGAATCGTTACACTTTAAATAATAGTAATACATGGCTTTCGATATCACTTAGGTAGACGTTAATCCCTTTAGATTTATAATCAACCTAAATTGAGTGTCAAGATGTCACAAAAAGACAGAGAGAGAGAGTAGTAAAACGATTCTGTTTAGGTCCTCAATTGGATCGCAATAAGACGTCATGGTAAGACCCCTGTAGAACTTGGTACAGTGCCCTTCTGGCTGGATACCTTTCAAGTAGAGAATCTGTCGCCTAATCCCCATCGGGGTGTTCCGGCAGCTGTCCTTGAGAGCCAGTCCTAGGCTGAGCATGTTCACAACCTTCGACCCCATCGTCAACTAGCACCAGGTGAGGTAATGATCAAATGCTAGCTTAAAAAACACCAGGTATCGTCACCAAATTGATGAAAAAGACGCCAGAGTATGAAGAAGATATCACGTTCAAAGGTACTGACGGGTTCTATCTTACATACATACGGTCACGCCTTTTCCCCGTTAGGGTAGACAGATACTACATCTCTCCACATGATATCTTTCGCATCTTTCTTCTGGTTCTATAGGATATTAGTAAAATAACTCACTATATGGATTTAGCAGTTCCGGGCTCGAAAGTGACGCAGAGAGGAAGCCAGACACCCTTCCAATAGAAACCGGACTGCTGAGGGATACCCGACGTCCCTGCGAAAGAAATACATGTTGAACAACACGTTTCAACACAAAATTTGGTAGATTTCAATCGTTACTTTGTTCAAACTAGACATTTAAAGTATTTAAAATACACACGCATATACACACCTTTATAATATTTCTTGTATGTAAGAACAGGAATCGGGAACTATCGGGAATCGGGGAGTGTAGTCCCTCAAACACTACATGTTGTTCATAAACACAATATTTGCCCTGCATGGCAATCGAACCAGCAATCTAACAATACGCAGTCGCCCCATCACCCACAGCGGAGGTCGTCAAAAGGTTAGTAATAATAATATGAATATTATGATGTTTTCACGCAACCTGTTCTTCAGTATCATGTCAAATAGTTCTATGTGATCTATGAGGCCATGTATATTTTCAGAATGTCATCGAATCTTCGGAGTGTATTCATTGTGATATTTATAGCAACTGCTATTGCTCAAGCTGAAGGTAAAACATTTACCGTCTTATCACAACAGAGTTAAACAGAACTTTCTAAAATGTCGTTCGACAAAATCGACGTCTATCACTCGCGTTGTCTTACTCAATTCTGGCATCCCTTATTATATTACATGTGAATTTGTTATTGAGTTAGAAAAAGCGAGGGTTAAACGTGGATTTGTGGAGAAAATTTTAGACACATCTATTCAACTCTCGTTTAAATCTTTTGTGGTAAGCCGTAAGATTTCAAAGTTGTTACAAAAATAGTGAGTATTATCAACAAATTCATCTATTTTACAGTTGACCCGGAGTTAGAGGACAAGCTAAGTACACTCGGAAACAAGTATCGTTGCACGCGCCGGTTCACTCCGGGCGTCTGCCTCGAGGCCGTGTCTAGCGTCTGGACCTTCGATTTCCAGATCATGAACTGCACGTGAGTGTAGGAACGACGGCCTCCGTGGTGGCCTATTCCTCCTCACTGGAGCGAGGCGACACCTGTGCGAGTGGCTGATATGGGTAGTTGTGATAGATATTTGGCCTGTGCGTACATCCAAGCACGAGAGAAACTCAGACACCCGATTAAATGCATGACGCATAAGAGTGCGTCCGCCTAGCTTCACTTTACTTAACTACACAACTTGGGTGGTTAACGCTACAAGATACGATTATTTACTAGCCTACGTATAAATGAAGTTACGGCCACGGTCAAAAATTAGATACGCCGATAAAGACAAAAAATAAGTCGAGCACTGTCAGTCCAAAGAGGTCCTAAGGCATAGTGCATAAACACATTTCGCTCACTTGTAGTATTATTTTACTTTGTCATATCAACTTTTATACTAAATCCAAGGATTGTGAATGAAGCGATTGAGTCAGGGTGGCCACTCCATACAAACGGCTGAATCGGACAAAAGACAAGCGAAACTATACCAAACGATAGCGTCAAAGTCAAAGTCAAATCATTTATTGTAAATAGGCAATAAAATAGCACTTTTACAAGTCAAACACTTCAATCTAATAAACAAATTAAACCATAAAAGAAAAAAAACTATAATTAATTGATTAGGTATGGTTTGAGTTTGAAAAAGGATGTCGGCCGCTTTGATACTGCATCGGTACTCAATAGGTCAATCGCCACGCTCAAAATGTCATACAACCCCGGTTAACCATGTAGCTATAATTAAAAAATAAATTCAAATATTCAAATTTGAATATTTGAATAGAGAGGATACCCTTTCTTCTGGGTTATAAATAGGTATTGTATGCCCAGAGAGAGGCTGGGCTGCCCGCAGTCCCCGCGCAGCAACCGGTTCCCGAGCCGCGGCGCCTGCCTGCACCGCTGCCGGGGGCTGGCGGGACTGTACCTGCAGATCCTGGCCTTCGGGGGCGGGAACGACACCGAGCTGTCCCCGGGGGACTCCCCGGGTACGTACCGCAGTCGGGGACGAAAGTCTCTGAACAGAATTTTTAGTTGCGCGCGCTGATTGCTGTTTTCGTAGTTTGTATGGGACGTTTCACGATCCATACTAATATTATAAATGCGGAAGTTTGTATGTTTGTTTGTTTTTGTTTTGTTTAATTGTAGTTTTGGTATAGATAAATTGGACCTTGGTCATAGGATACTTTTCATCGCAACAAAATATATCAAATGCAAATTCGTGTTCTTCTCAAAGGTCGTAAAAGTTTCAGTAAAGCATCCACTTTACTGAACCGTGACGTTGACTCAGGACTGCGACTTGTCTAGTCTACTGACTATTTGACAATTACAAAATACAGTACACTTAAAAAATAACAAAACGACCAAATAATTTAAAACAAACCCCATCAGGTTCGAACATCAGACGCGAGGGGGCGTTCGAGAGCGCGCCGCCCCCCGCCCCCCTCGAGGCGGAGGGGGCGGCCTACGAGGGCGACGAGGCCGTGAGGGCGAGCGTCATGTACGGGGACCAGAGCGGGGGCGTCGACCACGTGGGCCGGGTTAGGGACCCGGACGACTACTTCGGTTACCATTAGATAACATTTTGTACGTGTTGTTTAGAACAATAAACGAATTTCTATCCAATCTATTGTGTCTTTCTATGTAGGTAGAATATAGTTTGGAGTATTTGTTCGGTTGGGTTGTGTGTACCATCGAAAAGCAGTAGGCGCGGAGTCGAATTCGTTTAGATCTGTTGTTTTGACCCATAGTAAAATGTGTGTAGCGAAAGAATGTACCGTTTACATGGATGTTTAAATATTTTTTGAATAACCCTTCTTCGGCAGTCGTGTAAAAATTATCTTCCTCCACGCATCTCTTGGCTGTCCCTCCGCATTGTAGTTGTTTGTCGCCTGCTCTCACTAAGGGGTACGAGTCCCCTGCGCGACTCACCGGGCGGCCCGAGTCCCCTGCGCGACTCACCGGGCGGCCCGAGTCCCCTGCGCGACTCACCGGGCGGCCCGAGTCCCCTGCGCGACTCACCGGGCGGCCCGAGTCCCCTGCGCGACTCACCGGGCGGCCCGAGTCCCCTGCGCGACTCACCGGGCGGCCCGAGTCCCCTGCGCGACTCACCGGGCGGCCCGAGTCCCCTGCGCGACTCACCGGGCGGCCCGAGTCCCCTGCGCGACTCACCGGGCGGCCCGAGTCCCCTGCGCGACTCACCGGGCGGCCCGAGTCCCCTGCGCGACTCACCGGGCGGCCCGAGTCCCTTGCGCGACTCACCGGGCGGTCCGAGTCCCCTGCGCGACTCACCGGGCGGCCCGAGTCCCCTGCGCGACTCACCGGGCGGCCCGAGTCCCCTGCGCGACTCACCGGGCGGCCCGAGTCCCCTGCGCGACTCACCGGGCGGCCCGAGTCCCCTGCGCGACTCACCGGGCGGCCCGAGTCCCCTGCGCGACTCACCGGGCGGCCCGAGTCCCCTGCGCGACTCACCGGGCAGCCCGAGTCCCCTGCGCGACTCACCGGGCGGCCCGAGTCCCCTGCGCGACTCACCGGGCGGCACGTTGACGTTGGCGGCGACGAACAGGCTCTGCACGTAGGCGCCGAGCGCGTTCACGATGTGCTGGAATATCTTCGTGGCGTGCGGCTTCATGTCGTAGCACGCGCAGAACGACCGCAGCAGCTCTGTCGAACACACGATACACATAAGCACGAATCAATAGACAGTGCGAGTTTGTGCTATTTACTATTTGGGTAAAAAGGCGAATGGCGACTAGCCCAGCCCTACCAGCACGGGTGGACACTCTGACACTTTTCCATACAAACGGCTGACAAAAGACAAGCGAAACGGTCCCCACCCGAAAAAAACAAAGAAACTAAAGGCGGCGGCACAGCGTGGCCACATGAGACAGAAGACCACTTTTATCAGCGCCATCTTAATTTATTTATCTTCTATACTCTTAGTACAAACACCCACCAGGCTGTATCGCCATCTTGTGCAGCACCTCCAGGGCGAGGGCGCGCTGCCACAGCGGCTTGTCCGGGTCCAGGAACTTTATCGTCAGAGACAGGAAGATCTCACATTCCGTCACCTGGAAATGGGAGAAAAAAGTGATTTTTGCAAAAAAAAAACCCCTTAGACAATCCCCTTCCTACATGCTAGGGGAATTTTTGGCCAAAAAGTACAGAAATCTGCTCCACTATTTATTATTATTAAGAATTTGATAATAAAAAATAAACAAATAAACGTACAATATAACATAGAACAAATTACCAGAGAAGCTTTGGACATTATACAGATATACGAGTCGAATCAGATCTAATAGCACATAAGCCCTAATCGGGCACTCGGGAAAGTTAACAGACTCTAGAGCAGCATAATGGACACCGGATAGTGTGATCGTTCAGTCCCAGGTAAACTACCCTGGCCGCCCCCATTAGGGGGGGTAAACGGGGTAGTAACCACTACCCTACAATTAAAAATGAAACTTTACCAAAGCAGCATGATATTTGTGAACGATAACAGACACGAGGCGCAGTAGCCTCATGGTCACGGGGAAGTGCGGTCTTTCCGTCGCGGCGGGACTCCCCTGGCCGTTTGCATTAGACGGGGGAGCTGCCCCTGGGATGTGCAGGGAGGTAAATGCTGCCCTGGAAAAATGTATAAAGTACAAACAATATATAAACACAGAAAATGCATAACTTGTACGTCACTAACAGACAAAATTGTATAAAAAATTGGTTTATTCCTAAAGAGTATATTACCTGTATTTAACATTTGGCGAAAACAGTCTTATTATCAGCGCGCAGACATGTTCTTTCAACAGAAACTTAAACTCGGATATCTGTAAAAAAAAGACCAGTTGTCAAATATGTATGATAATTTGTTTCGGAAAATATTTGTGGAACTGAAACAACTCAAATGGTAGAATTATTCCGCTCTTTTATTGGTATCTTGAGTGAATTGCTCTCCTCCCTCGACCTTCTCCTCCCCCTCCTACCCCTAACCTCAACTACCTCCTCCACATCTAACCCCTATGCAGCGAGGCCAGCAGGGAAGTTCGTGAACAAATTCTATAGCTAGCATATAAAAAAAAGTATTTTATTTTCATTACTAATTGTTATTCCACATCAACATAGCATTAGGTTATCAATACATCAGTCTATTACGTCATCTACTATCTATTAAAAAGTAAAGTACAACGAGATAAAAAAACTAGATAGGTATATGCATTAAAATACAACTGATAAGAAAAATTACATTTACAAAATTGACTTAAAATTTTTGTAAGAAATCCTCAATCATAAAATTACTTAGTATCATTAAACATTGAATAAACGACCTAATTGCACCTAAACTTATGGTATATAATTCATTTCATTTCATTTAACAATTATACAGGATGGTAATTTCAGATGGGACTGTATGGGCAGAGCTCTAAACAATCGTTGCCCCACCCATCAACAGCTGTTTTACTATTAGGAATAAAACACATTGTTATGAGACTACCGTCTAACTACTGTATCTTTCGTGCTTTACAATCACAGAATAAGAAAACTGCCACAGTATATAAAAAAAACATAAATTAACACTTTTATTAAGGAACCCTAATCAATCCTGTTATTTGAAATCGTAATTATTAGATCTGTTGCAAGTTAAATTTAAAATTATTGCTTCAATTGCAATTTCATAGTGTTAGAAAGTGACACGAAATACAGTTTAAAACTAGTTTCTAACAATGTGACCGCAAAATACAAGAAACCATCGAGATTTACCTTGAAGAATATTGGCGAGAAATCGGTGAGCACCGTGTCTAAGAGCTCTAAACCGAATGTCTTTGGCACGTCTGTCAGTCCCACCAGCCAATGCGCGGAGTCGCCATTGATCAGCTGGATTATATCCTGGTAAAAACACAACATTTCAACCGTGTATTACTTACCAAAATCATAATAATATGTGAACGAATTATAGGGTATTTTTTTTTAAATGATGTTAACCTTTGCGTCACATTGTTTTTGTGCAAATAAGTGAAGAGACGAGCATTCACTTGATGGTAAACGCCGCACAGTACCACTTGAGTTAGTAACTGAAGTTGCTACATCTTGCGCGGCACTGCACTGCTTCAACAATCACGAGCCAAAATCTCACATGCTCAGTAATTTGTGGGAAACAATGCCGTGCCAACAGGAAAGTAGTAATTTGCATCTTGCACACTACTGCTTGGTGATGTAATATAGAGTAAGAAATTAAATTATAGTATTTAGAAAAATAAAGGTAAATTTTATGATAGCATTATCTAGGTATTATTATTAGATAGGTCATTATCTTACCTGCATTATAAGGTAGGCATCAACAGCACATGGTTTTAGATCTTTGGGAGCTTTGCTATTAGTTTGCGGTCTGATGTCTGCCGGGTTCACTTTTAAAGTACCTGAAATAATAAATGTTCAGATCTATAATATATATACATCTCTCTCTCTATCTCTTCTTATTTCAAGGGCCATAAAAGTCACTCATGAAAGTCTACCACTGAATTCAGAATACATCCATTTGAGAACACGTGGCAAGAAACTCGATGCCAGCAGCCTTATAGCATCGTCAGTCAGTCTCTGAGTTCGTTTCTGAAACAAAACAAAACTCCAGCTGCTGTACCTTCGGCTTCCTGCAGCGCTCGCTCGAAGACCAGCGCCAGGAGCTGCCGCACGGTGGCGGCGGCGGCGTGGCTGGTGCTCACGTCGCGAGCCTCGCACGTGTTCACCATCTTCATACACATCACCATTGTCTGGAACGAAAGTTAACATCTCTCTAGACTAATAACATTAATAAACTTTTTTTAATGATGCATATGCTCTACAGACTCTATTTCTACGTCAATCAACATACATCGGGGAGTAATAAAATGGTATCACACATACATTGAAGACATAGAAAAAGATTTCACAGTCAGCCTTGACAAGAGAAGACTCCTCACCCTAGCTAAAGTGTCTCCATGAACCAGATCCGAGGTGGTCATCAGTAATGCTGCAGTCTGTAGCAGCTTCAGCTCCAGAACACCGCCCTGGCCGAGATTGTAGAGGCAATCGACGACATGGCGGGCACCTTTGGCATCTATGCCCTGCTGAGCAACTAGACGCTGGATGGTCCCCAAGCAGAACTGTAAAGTTAATGGCGACGCGTGAGAAACTCCTCGTAGAGGCTGTCAGACTTTCCGATTTGCAGCTACTCAACCCAAGGTAAAGAATGGCAATGTGAGCTGTAATGGTGTAATATACAGCATAGCAATTAAAGTCTGCTTTGGTTGCATTTTAATCCATTTTTTTGTCTTACAGTTATGGTTGATTTCTTTTTCTCATAATGGTAAACAAGGTCACTTTGGTGAATAAAAAAAAAACAAATGTCAGACCATAAGATTTGTTGTACTGGTTCAATGAGGTGTAACTAATACGGTTTGTTTATTTAGGTGTGTATAAACAAAGAATATTGTAGGAATTCTTGCGCTGGCAGACTGAGGTAAATTCAATAGTGGCAAAAAGATTGATCTCTGACAACAAGCACATAATTTTTATTTTGATGATAGTCAAAGGTTTATTTCAAAGAGCTCATTTCAAAACATGTTTCTTTTTCTAAGAGCAACCAGCTGATCTGTTTATTACCGTAATTTTACCGTTTTGTTACAATAGCATGTTTGTGCTTTATCCGTTACTTACCTTGATGATTTTTAAGTCCTTGCTTTCGCATCCTTGCACCAGTGGGTACAGTATCTGGTTGACAACACCATAGAGGGAAGCTTGTGGGTTGTTCGCTGCTAGCGACAACTTATCTACGGCCTCGTCACATGCCTATAATTAGAAACAAATGTGTAGCTGAATTTTTACTTTATTCGTAGTTGTTATTGTATTGTTTCTTTTTAATTCTTGTTAATAAACCTTTTGTGTCTGTATTTACACCATGTTAAGAGCTGCACAGAACATCTCTATTTTGTACTATTATTGATTGAGACGTATAATTGGGAGTATAATACTTGTATCAGGTTCTAAAGATTTAAAGCATCAAGAAAATATTCTGATAAGGTCTGAAGGTTTCACATACTGTTTAGAATTTTCAAACAGGTAATTGGGTGAATCAACTTTTTTACCCACACTTTGGATCCCTTTCGGAACATAAAATGAAAAATAAATCAGTATACGTTTTCGATATTCTGAATGAGCCAATGTATTAGCAATATCATCTACTATCATGCTTTAGAAGGGCCACGAAGATAATGGATTGTATTAGTCAATATTTTAAAATAACTGCACACATACCCGATAAACTGTATTTTGCGTTACCTACATTCAATGTTAATTATATCGATAATTAAACAAGTTAAAATTACTGTATTTTTTATATTCATTTTTCAAACACAGTTTACTCTTTTGGTACAATCAGTCTTTGCGATTAAACATTTTTAAATATAGAAATAAGCAACATTTTGTCTTTAGCGTTACCGACGTACATTGAAAGAAGGGCTACTTTTAAATGAAACAAAGTCACAAACTAATAAAAACAAAATATACATAGTGCACTATGCTTAACAATTAATAGTATTTGGTACTGCTGAAATTATGGCAAATAATCAAGAATTGAGCATGCTACTACTGAAAAACCGATTCAAAATTTGGGGACAAGCAGTAACTCCAGAGACAAATTTGGGTAACGCCTAAGACATAAAATAAGAATGTAAACAATAAGATGACATAGATCTGAAAAACACTTAAAGTTATCGTGTAAAATAATTATAATAATATAACAATCAAGTTAGGAGTTATGAGATCTCAATATTTTAATCAACTATAGCAGAACCTTCCAGTTTATTTTTCAAAAATGTCAATCGAAGCTTCGAATACGTATTGGTCATTTACCGAAATGCCAGGTATTGACAAGATTTTAATGATATCTTCGTGATTGACGTAGCTAAATCACTCTTATCAAGGCGGAATATCTCTTTTTAACAGAATATGTCTTTTAACTTTATGGTAGTGGGCGCGGTGTTTTATTTTAGTTTCTTCATATTTTTCAGTGTTTTGTTTTAGTCTTTCCCTGTACCTTTTTTGTTTTTCAGCCGCTGTTAGCCGCGCCATTGTGTAAAATAATTTATCTGAAAAATAGTAGTTAAATTTAATGGAATTTTAAGTGTTTCTAAGTAGTTTTATTATACGATTCATCATCATCATCATCAGCCTATACTAGTCCACTGCTGGACATAGGCCTCCCCTAATGAGCGCCATAGCGCCCTGTCTTAAGCTTGACGCATCCAGCATCTGCCTGCAGTCTTTCGCAGATCGTCATCCCACCTGGCCGGAGGGCGTCCTACACTAAGTTTGCCGAGTCGCGGTCTCCATTCAAGAACACGTTTACTCCAGCGGTTATCGGTTCTTCGCGAGATATGGCCGGCCCACTGCCACTTCAGCTTGCTAATTCTTTGAGCTATGTCGGTAACTTTGGTTCTCTGTCGGATATATTCGTTACGAATCCTGTCCTTCAGAGAAACTCCAAGCATAGCTCTATCCATAGCTCGCTGAGCGACTTTACACTGGTGGACCAGCCTTACCGTGAGTGTCCACGTCTCAGCTCCGTAGGTCATAACGGGTAGGACGCACTGATTGAAAACTTTAGTTTTCAAGCATTGTGGTATGGATGACGAGAAGACTCGACGTAGTTTCCCAAACGCTGCCCAGCCCAGCTGGATCCTCCTTTTGACCTCCTTCTCAAAATTGTTTCAACCTAACTGCAGAATTTGCCCAAGGTAAGTGTACTCGGAAACAATTTCGAGAGGGTGGCCATGTACGACGACCGGCCCCGGATCAATGAGGCCATTGGTCATGACTTTGGTTTTATCCAAATTCGTGCCGAGACCGATGCGTCGTGAGGCTGAAGCTAATCCGTCCAGCATCCGGTTCAGCTCCTCCAGCGACTCCGCCATTAAAACTATATCATCAGCAAATCTTAGGTGTGAGATGTAATCGCCGTTTATATTAATGCCCTTGCCTTTCCAGTCCAACGTCTTAAACATATCTTCCAACGCGCTCGTGAACAGTTTCGGGGATATAACATCCCCCTGTCTTACTCCTCTGCGCATTTGGATGGGTTTAGACTGCTGGCCCTGTACTTGGACATTCATGGTGGCGGCTTCGTAGAGACATCTCAACACCTCGATATACCGAGAGTCTACTTGGCATCGCTGTAAGGATTCCAGAACAGCCCAGATTTCGACAGAGTCAAAGGCCTTCTCATAGTCCACAAAGGCCAAACACAGGGGCTGATTATACTCTTCGGACTTCTGTATAATCTGCCTCACTGTGTGTATGTGGTCTATGGTGCCATATCCTCCGCGAAACCCGGCCTGTTCCGGTGGCTGGAACTCGTCGAGTCTCCTAGCGAGACGGTTCGTGATGACTCGTGAGAACAGCTTATAGACGTGGCTCAGAAGCGAGATGGGCTTGTAGTTTTTAAGAAGGGTTTTATCTCCCTTTTTAAAAAAGAGCACCACCAAACTCCCGCTCCACGCTTTTTATTATACGATTAACGATGTATATTTAAAGTAAAGTACTAAATGTCTCTGGAGTTACCAATAATGTCTATGGAGTTACCCACATAGTAACTCAGTATACTGGTATCTCAGCAGACAATTGATTTACTTTTATCAAAACCACACACAAAATGTTAAATAAAGTACCTTACAGCTGGTTCGGTCAATAACCTTAGCTATTTACTACAAATTAAGCCTATTATTATTTATCAATAAATTACTTACTTCGAGAAAAAGCGGTCACTCAGTAGACTGCACAAAAAGGTACACACTCCCTTCGAACGTTGGTCGCAGACTGGACCCTCGTCGAACACGATCAAAAGATTCGCCGCCCGCGCGATGTGAAAACCAATCGTAATGTAAAGCTGCTATGGCAAGCAGAGCCATCTATGTGTTTCTTAACGCATTACTTGAACGTAACTCAGCATACGCGGAAGAATGTAGCTTATCAGGGGACAGAAGTTTAACAATTTTTTTTTGGAAAAAGCTGTTGATTTATTTTTATGTTTTATTGATGAAGATAAATATAGTAATTTCATCATTTTCTACAATTAAAATTGACCTATGGTTTCATTGATAAAAAATCTTTGCCATGAAATATTCACCAATCATACAGCTCTCAGGACACGAACTTTTTGTATGGAGTGTTTTTTTTGTATGCGGAGTTACTATAAAAAAAAATATAAATTTAAACTTTTCAGACACATAAACAGTGTTTTAATAATGCCTTATGATTTGAAATACGTTTGGAATAGTATTTAACTATGGATTTATTGTAAATTTGCGTATTTTTAGCAAACACTTGCGGGGACAGCAAAGTGTGGGTATTTTAGTTGATTCACCCAATTAACAGATTTCACAATGCTAATAGGCAATACTGACATCGACTAGTACATGATACTTGAATATGCTAAGTGCTACACTACGAGTTATATATATAAGACCTTGTAAAAATTACTAATAACTGCACTTAGAAAACTGATAACAAATATTGTTTTTATATCCCATTATATCTTTCCATTTACTAATTGTATCTTTAAATGAATAGGTGTGGAAATAATGACTTTGATACTTAGCTAAATGTTAGAGCTTTATATAGGTAAATGTACTGGTTGTTTATAAACATGATCTAGCTAGGGATAGTTTGGCAATAAGGCAGATTTTTGAGGCATATTTTGTTCACCTATTATCTGGTTTTATATAGCCTATAGTCCTGAAATTTGTATTTGTTCAGTAGGTAGTATTAGTGTGTAGCAAATTTTATAGCAATAAAAACTTTGAAAAGATAAAAACCTCTCTTATCTGAGGATATTTCTTCTTCGTCTCCAAGCTCAATGTCCTGAAGTCATTTTGTAGTACTTCCATGAATTTCTTCGTGGAGTCATCACCGGTAACAGCACTCACGAATGCCATGGTTCAAATAACTATGGTAATTTTCTAATAATCACATCATAAGTCACGTAATAAATCAAAGATTTTCAATTTATGCCATGTAGGTACACAACACACCACCAATCGTTTCAGTGTCTCCAGATTGAGTATGTGAAATTTCCCCAGATCAGGTATAAATTTTCCCCAAAATGATGCCTTTTTCTAAAGTTTTCCCCAAAAAAACTAATTCTTGAATTTTATTATTGTAGTTAGCTGCGTCCTGCAGTTTCACCCGCGTAAATGAGTTTTTCCGTTTTATCCCAATGTTCCCGTGGGAATTTCGGAATATAAGTAGCTTATTTTACGTCCAGTGGTCTCAGCTATCCATTAATTAATTAAAGTCCCGTAAAAATCGGTCTAGCCGTTTCAAAGATTACCTAGATAAAACTAAAATACAGATAACCAATTAGAAAAAAAATGTTTTGCTGTGGGCATCAGATAATAAATTTCAAAATAAGTAAGTAGGTACCTAGGTACCCTAGTGCAGGTTGATAATTCTGACATTTCTAGACATGTTTCAACAAAAAGTATACAATTTAAATTTATATTTTTTGACTTCGCTCCTTGAACATACAATGGGCAGTGTTTAAATTTTCTGACCTATAATAATTATTTTACATAATTTTCTTAAAATATAGAACACTTTAAGAAACTAATTTGAATATTTTAGTTTTCCATGCAATAGTTATTTTATTAAACATATTTTAAACTTTAGTATGCTGACGTCATCATTAGCAGAATACTATACAGCGCCGTTGCCACTGCATGACATTAAAAACCTAAAGATTTTTAATCTGTAATATTTACATATTTTTTGTGTTGTTTGTTTATCTATTTGGTCATTGGTTAATCTTAGACACAGACACAGATTTAACTTTTTTTGGATGGGTAAGGTCTATTCCTGGACATGGATTTTTAATCACTTTTAATCAGACAACTTTTACCAAAAATGGAAATGCCCATTACAATCATAATCAATAATAAGCTTCAGTCGGAATGAAGTTAGTTAACATTCCATGGCTAAAATAATAGTAAAGAAATGACATGTTTGACTTGCCTATGGCAACGGTGCGACGCGCGGTTACGGTCATGTTATTGAAAGAATAATGTTAGCAGCATTGTATTGTTTTACGCGTGCAATTTCAATTACGACACAGAACAAATATTAGCTAAAATATTTATTTATAACATAACTGATTTAAAAATGTGTTCATATTTCTCCCCCAAACTTTCGCCAAAATAAAATGCTTTCCCCACAGTTTTCCTTTTCCCAAAAATTTCGCAATAATTTTATTTTTCCCCAATATGGGGGAAAACCCCCAATCTGGAGACACTGAATCGTTTCTGTAATTCTGTTCGTTCAGAAACAGAGGGCACGGCACAGGGCAGAATGACTTTTATTTGACAGTTTAGCAATTAAATTATTTAAAACTTTTTTCGTTCATCCTATCTATGTATGAAATAAAATAAAATCAGTCTCTTTCCTGTTTTCATTCATCTATACACACGAGCTAAAAATGAATAGTAAAAATGAACATAATAAAAATACACGGTTTGTAGAATTAACGTTCGACGACGTTAACGAGTTAACGTTCCAATATAAGCAGATGTCAGAAATGAGTTGAAAATAGAAAAGGCTGTGAAAATATTTTGTAGGTAGGTTAGGTTTTTTTTTTTTTTTTTTGTTTTAGTTATGGCTTCGCACGGTTTGTGCATATAGCCAGTGTCAAGTATTTTATTGTATTAAATTTCTTAATTTCACATAAAGAAAGTCACAGCAATGTTATAGCAATCGTGGTCAAGTAGTCGAGTCAATTATTTACATCGTCAGTCACGATTCAGTAAAGTAGTGGATGCTTTACTGAAACTTCCTGGGAGTTTTGGAAAAAATGCGAAATGACACGCTTTTTGAGTTTATATCATTCGCCTACACTCGTGCACGTTAACGAACACTTAATGGTTAATATTCCACCAATATTACACATTAACACTCGAAGAAACACAAGTTTGAGCTAATAATACAAAACCAACAACGTCTCACTATCGGATTCCCGCCAAAACTCCTAGGTTAGGTTTATGAGCGAAAAACGGGACCTTTTGAAATTTATCGGGGTTGCAAGAACATTAATCTTGGTAAAATCCGGTATAATATTACATTTATTTAAAGTTTTACCCACTAACTAAATGTTAAAACATTTAAAATTCTTGGCCAATAAATGGATAAATTATTAATTAAAATTTGCAATTTATTTACTGTTACTACCCGACTGCTATTCTAAAGAAAGATAATGATTTTTAATATGTTTTAGCTATTTTTGTATGTTTTCATGAAGTGTAGGTATTTATTAATTTTATCGCGCACTTATAATTTTGAAACAGAAATTGTTAATTTTGAAAGATGTTGTAATCTCGTGTAGAATTCAAAATTTTTGTTAAGATAGCACAAGTACGGAACTCCCTGGGGTCTAGCAGGTGAAGTGAAAGTGAGAAGAAATGCAAGTGATCGATGGTGGATTGACCCACTTTTCGCGTTGCGGTGCGGTGCGTTGGCCGGTGGTGGGCGGGTGGGTGACATTTTTTTCTAGTGTAGCAACATCGATCACTGATTGTGCAGAAGAAAAAACAATGGTGTGATTCCAGATTTTTATTTGTAAGTATTTATAGAATCCGATATCAATTTAGCTGAAATAACGTTTGTGGATTGATGGAAAGGTTCACGCACCCAACGATAGCGATTTCGAGGTGCAGAGCTCGTAATTAGCACTAAAAAAACTGTTTATTTTATTGACGTGCTGTCATTTCAGTTTTTTACTCTATTTATTCAGCTTGATTCAGCTATGCGCCATTAACTGCAATAGAACGACCGATGTCTGCAGATATTAGCACGTATCAATGCTCGACGAGTTTTGCAGCGAGTGCCGTGCGTAGTTGTGATCCGTGGTGGACAGTGACCAGTGTCCTAGTGATCGGTGTAATTTGCGACATTGTGCTCAAGTTTCGATGCCGGTTCGTATTTTGCACAATTTGTTGCGGTTTGCGTTGTTTTTTTGTCGGTAAGTACTTTGGAGAGCGATGTAGCACCGTTGAATACCTACCGAGCACATTCTCTCGGCTGTCAGTCGCCTATGTCATCGTACTGTGAATCAAATGGTGCAATCAACGTATGGTAAACAATGCAACATGTTCATGCCCAGATTTGTAAATATCGTCATGAGTATATGCCATTATCTATCTGCTATTATGACACGCGATTTTTTGACCCCTATGCCTTGCATGATTCAATCAGTACCCCTCAAGACTTGGTGGTTATAACAGACACGAAGAAAATTCATATAAAATTATAAGTGCACATTTAAAAAAAATGTTTATGTAACCATTGTCCTTGTAAATTAATTTATTTGGAGTAGCGCTAATGCTGTTCCTGTCTCAGATCTATATAACAAGATTTGAATTCAATAGCAACTCATGCTAAAAAAGTCATCGTCAATGATACATGGGTGAAAGCTCACCTCCCACAGTCCTGGGGGCTTACAATGACATCTTATTCTGATTCAATTGAGGTCCTTAATAGAATCGTTTACTTTAAATATTGGTACATGGGTTTCGATATCATATGTGTGTTGGTGTCAATCCCTTTAGATTTAAAATCAACCTACATGGAGCGTCGAGATGTCACAACAAGACATGGTAGTAAAATTATTCTGTTTAGGTCCTCAATTGGATCACAATAAGATATCATGGTAAGGCACCTGAACTTAGTTAATCAGTCATGTGTGTGATAGCATTTACTTGATTCCATCGTCATACATGAATTTGGACAGGCATCAGTATCTTGGTATTCCTCCAGCTATACATATAATGATTGCTTGCAGCAACACAGTGGATAAATAGAACACCTTACCAGGGTTTTTGCTACCCAACAACTATAACCTGAGAGATGGAAAAGATAACATCCGGCAAGAGTGATTTACAAATGCATTACCATTTTTATAGTCATATAATTTATCTAAGCTATAAAACTAAACTAACTAAACCAGCGTGTTCTGGGTCTGAATAATCTAAAAGTTTAAATCTGAGGATTTTCAACTTTTACTTAATTTTTGAGGGTAGATGCTGAAGATCATCCGATAATGTTAATTAATAATAAATATAGGAATCGACTGTAATTCAAAATTATGACTCAATAAAAGTTCTCCCAATGATGTAAGCATTGGTAGTCTCTCATAATAAAATATAAACTTTAAGTGCCGAATAATAGAGTTGAATCTATTTCAAAGGCGAACTCTGTTTTATTTGTAAATTACCTTTTTATTTTAATTGGAAAAGCATTATAATACAAATATATTCTAGTTTGATTATATATAGGTATACAAGAATTACATAACATGCAATCCATACTAATATTAATGTTATAAATGCCAAAGTGTGTCTCTGTTTGTTTGTTACATAGTCACAGGTAAACAGTTGTACCAATCTGGATTAAATTTGGTGTAGAGATAGATTAGACCTCGGAGATGGACATAGGATACAAAAAAAAAAGGGAAAAAAAAGTCTGCATGGACCAAGTCGCAGTCCAACATTAGTATTCTAGAGTTGCCTATTAAACTTATTATCGCTGGTGCCATCAATAGAAAATAGACAAAAATATTAACACAAAACAAGATTTAAAAAACGGGTTTCTAACTTGCAAATGTAGTGTTTGTATTATTTTTAATATAGTTTTTAGTAAATGTCACAACAATATTTCTCATTTCTAGTTGGTTATTGCTATTGCATGGTACTTATAATTTTTATTCATCTTTTACTCGTTGAAAAATGCAATAGAAATATTATAAAGTTATAATGTTATAAAGAAATAAAATGTTAAGGCTCTTCAAGTTTTCAATTGGTTTTGTTTCATGTGTAAGTAACATGTACATGATCCGCCAGTGGATTTAAGTGGAGGGAAAGGTACCTATCTGCGGGTCTACGGAGTGAAGTCTAGTTTATCTTTAAATTATTTAAATCAATGTATACTTAGCAACAAAAGTTAGGTAAACATTCTACTCCTACAAAATAATACTATACTGATTTAGAACATTTTATTTCATTACCTATGGTTCTATTCATTACCTATTTTATAACAATACAAATATAAAAAGTAGGTAGGTAATGTCACCCATTACCTACCTACTTTTTATATTTGTATTGTTGATTATCTCATTGTAATTTCTATAGAACTGTTTGTGTATAGTATAGTTGTAGTTTTGCAAAATATGTAAAATCAAGTTATATTGATGGAGTCAAAAGGAGAAAAAACCTATACTACTTCTTAGTGCTATTGTCTAGCTCTTACCAGCATATTTTTGCTAAAGAACTGGTAAAGGACTATAAGATGTTCCTTCCGTGCCAAATTCAGTAAAATATTTATAATGTTTGCTATTTATATTAGAGGTAGATATTATAGGATGATAGACAGCCTAGTGTTTCTCTGAGAGAATAATATTTATTTTTTTAATAATAATTATGTGTTGGTACTTCATTATATTTTAACAATTTTTAATTTTTTTTATTCAATACATAAAGCATATTTTACATTCTAATGAGTATTTATTTGATTTACTAGACTTGTTTGCATGTCTGTATTAGGTACAAGGGTATTACTTACATGTACATGTACTTACATACATTTTTATATAGAGGACCAGCTATTGCTCGCGACTTTGTCCGCACCAACTATGTTATATCGCGTTAAAAAGTATTCCAGTAAGTATTCAAGTATTCATCTCCAAGGTCCAATTTAATTTACACCATACCAAATTTAATAAAGATTGTTGTTTGGCTGTGAAAAGGTAACAAACAAACAGATTTACTTTCCCAGATTATAAGATATGGATTATGTGGACGAAAATAGTTCTCAGCTGTTGGATAATTATTCACCCATGATAATCTCTTTGGACGGATTGTTGACTCCTTTGATAATGATCAATTTGAATTGCGATGTTAGCAGTAATGCACTTATTTCTAAAGCGTATACAGGATGCCACTGTAATTATCACTGAAAACCCATGGTTAATATTGTAGGCTAGTCAGAGTCTAAGCATGTATTGTAAATCCTTCCTACTAATATTATAAACGCGAAAGTTTGTATGTATGGATGGATGTTTGTTACTCTTTCACGCAAAAACTACTGAATGGATTTTGATGAAACTTCACAATAATATAGCTTACATATCAGAATAACACATAGGCTACAATTCATAAAGATCCCATACAATTCATAGAGATTATTAGCGTATATTATCCAAACGCGGGTGAAACCGCGGGGCGCAGCTAGTAGGCAATAAAATCGCACTTTTACAATTGGAACAACTAAATCTCAGTAACATGGAGAACCATAAAACATAAAATAAGATAAATTAAACAGTATAATTGATTGTGGTTTGAGTTTGAATAGGGACGTTTCCCTTTCAATTGCTCATCCAAGATTGAATCTCGGACAGGAAAAGGAAACTACCTTGACTCTACCAGTGCTGTGCTTTGGAAAATGCCCATTAGAGAAGCACCAATATAAATTATCCAATATTAACTAAATTAAGCTCACAATTAAGTAAGTTATATTATAAATTTGAAGATTATTTTCTTTTGTTTCAGATAACATCAAAAAAACTGCAAGAAAACTTTCCAAAATCTTCCTGAAGACTGTTATTTTTTTTAGTTTTAAATACTTTTAGTGTTCTCTTAGTATATAAAGACAGTTTGGGGTGGAAATAAGAGAAGGATACCAACAAAGCGAGAGAGAATGAAAAGACGGAACTAGCTATTTATTTATTATAAATTAATAATTAATTAGTTTTTAATACCTACCTAATAAACTAACATTTATTCAGTAGTTATACCCATATACTACGATGCAGTCTTGAAACATTGGGAATTGCTATTTATTCAGTTATTTTACACATTAATAAATGAATTATCACGCTTAACGTAAAGATTTGATTTATGGAAGACAAAATATGGACAATATGTCGTCGAATGTATCTATGCGGAACACCAAACAGAGGAAAGACAACCTCATCACGAGGAAGCAGGATAAGTCCCCGGAGAAGACCATCAGAGGCACGAGGGGGGCTTACCGAGCGGTCCCATCCACCTCCAAGCGGACCGATGAGGACAGCGAGACGGGCTCGACGGAAAGACTGGATAGACCAAAGAAATTCATATCGCAGAACAAAAGCAACTACGGTCTGGGAAAGAGGCCGGACTTCTCGCTGAAGAACAGGAATGTGCATTTAGCCTCGTCTCGTTATGGACAGGTGAGCCCTTTCTATTGTTATTCTGTACAAAATTTCACCTGTGAAAATGACCATTCGCTCAGGGTGAAGTTGCATTTTTATTCTGTACAAAAATTCACCTGTGATAATGACCATTGGCTCAGGGTGAAGTTGTATTTTTATTCTGTACAATATTTCACCTGTGAAAATGACCATTGGCGCAGGGTGAAGTTGCATTTATATTCTGTACAAAATTTCACCTGTGAAAATGACCATTCGCTCAGGGTGAAGTTGCATTTTTATTTTGTACAAAAATTCACCTGTGAAAATGACCACTGGCTCAGGGTGAACTTGCATTTTTATTTTGTACAAAATTTCACCTTGTGTGAAAATGACCATTATTGGCTCGGGGTGAAGTTTTATGTTTTCCTTCGATCCTAATTAGATCACCAACGTTATGCAACTTCTCTAACGGCACTTATTTGGATGGGTTGGCGGCCTGATGAATGATACCAGAAGATCTGATCCCTCACCTATTTCAAGGTCAATCGATCCATGACTTATTTCTAAGCAAAAATTAATGCGAAATGAATTTAATAACGTGTGCAATTTAGTATTGAAATGAAAATAACTGCGCATTGTCAAATTGACGCAAGCTCCCTTTTTGCAAGATATAGCGGAGATGACAATATGGCGAAATATGTTAACATTGCAGCATTCTCGAGTATTGTTGCTTAGCCAACAAAAAAATAGTTTGCTGATTGTACATTTAGTAGAAATATTTCTGAGTACCGATGGGGGCACGGGTGTACGGATTTCTCATCGTTATCTGAAAATATTTAACCACTTAACACGGCTAACTACCCACTCTCCATTAGCGCTCTCCATCCAAAGGTTGACTGGAAGAGATCGCTATTAGCGATAAGTCCGCCCATTGTACTTTTGATTTAGCTAGAAAAAAAGAAAAACATTTAAGGTCTCAGCACACATATGGGATCGGAAAGGGATCGTAACCGTAACGCCTTTTCGTGTCGCCGTGTTCTGAGGGGAGGCGATCACGGTACGATTCCGATTAGTGTGCGTTGCAGTAGGGAGTTTAATACAAACCATTCTGAACGACTCGAGGCGATACGGTTACGATCCCTTTCCGTTCCCATTAGTGTGCGGACTCCTTTATTCTGATAAGACTGCACACAACAACCAACACATACACATTAGAGGCAGAACAAGATGTGAAGAAACGGAAATACTAAGTATAATAGTGTACGCAGACAGCCGCCGCGTACAGCGATGTCAGAAAAGGTCTGAGCTCAGCATGTTGCTGCGGTAGAACCACAACGCTGATTTTTATTAAAGCGCCATTCTACTCGTATCATGTGTAACCTGCCCATTTTACAATTAAGTGATGTATAGAAATAGGGTTTGTCTATAAGATAAAACCGGAATAGGTAAGCTATCGGGAGGCATGCTTTTGCAAGCTCGTTTTTATCCTTGCAACTTCTACGAATGTCCAATGCAAACACCGGTCGGTTCTCGCAAGATGATTCAACTCGAACTTTATAAAGTCTACATGTCTACATTAACTCGAACTTTGTAAAGTCTACATGTGAACATGTTCTGACAAATGCGTCTATAGGTTTTAAACTTCGCAATAAAACTTCGTTGTTCCTATATAAATAGTCGGTAAATACGTATCAAAAATGGCTTTACGTATTTTGATTAAATTCACTGTGTTAGTTGTTAGTTTGTCGTATGAGGTTGTGCTAGCCTCTATCAGGCCGCCTAAAGGCCTAAAGACCGACGGCTTAAAGTGCCCTCTGAAGCACGGAATGATGGAAAACCGCACATATATTATATATAGTAATTGGTCGAGGACCGAACCAGGTATCATTGGATAGGGTGATGGAGGGGGTTTGTTAGACTCGCACTCACTAAACCCCCCCCCCCCCCTGTCAGCAGTCTACTGTAATGGGGCAAGGATAGGGTCGCGCTACCTTTCTCCAGAAAATATGCAGGCCTCAACTGTTTTTATTTTTGATGGGCGGAATTGCTTTCGCACTATCTTTCCGCCGTGGGGTGGCTGAGGGGGGTGTACGTACGGGGCTTGAATCCATTAAAACCCCTTCGTGAGCCATCTGTTCGCCTGGAGTGGTGCGGGATGGGGTCCCGTTGATATTCACCCTCCCGTCCCAGTTAATGTTGACTATGGTGAACACGTCGCGGCGCAAATAGTACTGTTTATCAACAAACTATCAAGTATAAGTTGTTTGAGTTGATAATGCAAACGATTGATGTTTATCTACGATCTCGGCACACGAACTTGTTTGTTATGTCGTTGATGTGACAATCCGTGATCAGAGATCCTGGTTTGGTTTCAATAAATAAATAGTAATTATAATCAGAACAGTAGATAAAAAATTCACAGAAAAAAAAATACAAATTAGGCAACTAAATTAACAACTTAATCACCCATTATCGTTTATAACTATCGAACGTTACAACGAATACGGTTGGTTTGTTTGTTTTGGCATCATGTCAACGACTGAACCGATTGTAACGCGGCTGTGTCGGTTTGTTAGCTTCGAGTCGGACTTAAAAACTCATATACGTTCCATATAAATTTAACGAGAAACAGCCTGTCTAATGTTAAATATCAATATAGTATAATATGCAACGCGCAATAAACCGCCCGATCTCGCGTGATGGCCTTGGCTGAACTTCTAATATCTCCGTAAAAAAAACGCCACCACGAACGAATTTACAGGTAACAGCTAATTGATAATATTGTGCCGAATCGATAAACAAATTCCAATAACCGTAAGCCTTCCTTTCTGATATCTTCTGGCCCGAATGACGCGCTTGCTTGCGCTGGATGCATTTCTGTGTAACGTATATCTTCACCTGAGTAAATGGCATGTGCTGGAAAAACATATACAATTGATACTTGCATTATAAGTAATACTCGGAACGCATTCGTCATACCGTCACTTATCATATATAGGTATATAGTATTACCTATATACAGTCACGCCTTTTTTGTCATATACTTTATTATTTATCCGTAAACATGCCAGTATTGTTTCTTACGCCATCTAGTCCGCACCTATGTTATAATTCCGAGTGTTAATCAGTACAAATGGTGTTTTGAACAATCATTGTGAATTCGATTGTGTGCTATGCGTTGTCACTTGTTCGGGCATAGGAAACTAGAGATCAATTTGATAGATTTTTGGACTTGACAGTGAGATTGCAGTCATGGTTAATATATTTTGTCACAACGCGTGTTGTTTCGGCAATCCGTTCCGGTTTGAGAATGTACAAGCGCAGTTTGCTCAGTTTAGAGATTGGGTAAGTGTTAGTACGTTTTTTTTTTGCTTCAAGTCACCGTTATCTTAAACGCCGGCACGATAAACTAATCCCTTTCGATGAATGCAAGTTTTTTGGTATTGTTTTTCGCCCTTTGTATCCTTGAAATGTGTTGTTTTATGAGCCAGTAAATCGTAGCATTTTTAGTTTTGCTCGGCCGAATGGCAGAATTTGTCGGCTGAACGATGAAATTATGCTTGTCTAATCAGTAATATCTAACACTATTCCGGATACAGACCTTCGGAACCAAGCGGGGATAATATTAAATTTATGTAATAGTCTCGAGTTCTTCTTTCCTAACGCAGTAGAAAAGTTTTAATGCAACTAATTCCTTGTCCCTAATTACTAATCTCTGTAGGTATCTAAGAAAAAGAATCTACAAGGCTCACAGTACCACATACCAGACTAATTCCAAATACCTGTGGTTTCAACCATTTCCCTGTACGGGAACGAAATCCGCGAGCTCACGCATAGCAGTCTGCTCATCACCAACACGTATAATATTGTCTCTGAGTAACACAAAAATGCTAACTGTACAGTGAAACAAAGAAATCTATCGTAATTTACCACAGATAAACCAATTAATAAATCACCAAATTAACGTGTGAAACTCGCGTCTTATTATCTAATTGCTCGTTCAATTTAGAATAGTGGTGTCGTCTCCGTTCGTACCTCGGACACGATACATTTGTCACCCAGTATCGAATCTTCATCGGTCTCGCAATTTTTTTGGACCCGCACCCTTTATTTTTTTGGATTTGACACGTTAATCTATCTTCTATATCTTAGCATAGGTATATAAATCACGCGTCACGTTGTTTGGCCGCGATGGACTCCTAAACTACTTGCCCGACTTTAATCTTTGTAGACCGTTTGCAGTTTGATGTAACTTGAAAGATAGGATAGCTTACATCTCAATTTATAGTCGCAATAACTAAAACCTTAGCCACAGCAACGCGTGGCCGTGTCTACTATTTAGTATATTTATAAAACAAAGTCGTGTTAGTTACACAAGAACTTCTGGACCTGGATTTGTCTCCGTTCCGAATAGCAGAATCAATAATAAAACATGTGGGAAATTCCCGAAAAAGAGAGAAGAGAAAATTGATAATTCATTTTCTCATATATTTTGGAAATGGCTTGACAGTGGACATGATAACGTCTGTAGGGTCAGCTTGTTACATAATAGAATAGAACTTACTGTACACAGTAAGCCGTCGGTCCTGGTTGTTATCGACTGACAGCAGTTGTTAGGCCATGTCAGCAGCCGTACTTAACGATGAAGCCCGCGATAGACTGGATAGTTTCATAGAAAATCTGGTCTAAGGCTGCTAAAAGTCTGGACTTGGACTATTAGTGACTTCAGAGTCACTAATAGTCCAAGTCCAAGTCCAAGTCCATCGCATTGATCGATTGCTTGAAAGGGAAACATCCTTTTTCAAACTCAAACCATAATCAATTAATTATAGTTTGTTTTCTTTTATAGTTTAATAAATTTGTTTATTAGATTGAAGTGTTTGACTTGTAAAAGCACGATTTTATTGCCTATTTACAATAAATGATTTGACTTTGACTTTGACATTCATTCCTTCAAATATCCAACAACCATGCTAGCACGACGACGTTCGTATAAAAAAAAAGCAAAGATTGTTTACTGATTTAGAAGTGTGTTTGTCCTACCTAATCTTGCCGGTAATCAGTAATGAGTAACCAGTAAACATTAGGCCGCTCGTGACCTTTCTTGTCATTATTATGGAATACTCTGACACAGTGCAGAGCCCCCCAAATTTTAAGCTGTCTACAGACGGGTCGAAAAAATAACCAATTTTTTTCAGACCCGTCTGTAGACTACTAATATTAGAATATCTCTAGATCTACTAAGATTGTTGGATACCTAAATAATTTTGTTCAACCCGTACCCCTAGTGTGAGTTACTCGCTCGACATAGTACGCGTCAACTAGCGCTTTGTATGAAGATTTTTCGTTCATAAACGCGCCGGTAGGGGCGCTGTACAGGATCTGCATACAAAAGGGCTAGTTGACGCGTACTATGTCGAGCTATTAAAAACTCACACTAGAGGTAGACACTGTTGCTATATTTACGTTATAGCTTTTTTTTCTATTTACAAAATATCATAGTAAATAATCTATTCTTGACACAAATTTTGCTATCCCTATACTAATAGAAGTCAATATATTTTTATTCAGAATACACTAGCTTACAAAATACACGTAGGTAAGTAATTTTATTCAAAACCTCTTGATACACCACATACTACTTGATCTTGATAAAAAATATCGTATGTACACAATTATTACAATAAAAAATATTCTAATTCAGAAACACTGAAAATATTGTAGTGCTTTTGTGTTTAGTAGGTATCCTTCATTCGCCTGGTACAATATACCTATACTGGACCTAAATATACCTATCAAGGAAATGGTTCAAGTATCAAGAACATAATGCTTTTAACCACATTGATCCAATATCTGTGGTTGCTATTCTATCCAATCAAGCCATCAGAATTACTAATATACTGAGTTGCAGTGTTGCAGTTTACGTCAATGGGTTTGGTCTATGATTCAGCCCATATTTAGGTCCACTAACAGCCGAAATTAATATTGTATCCCCTATCCAAGATTGAAGTCGATCTTGGATTGCTGGCTATCGTTCGATCGATTTCCAATCTGCGTGCCTTTATAAACCAATCCACGGATCGGTTATTGGCACAATTGAATCTAGAAATGGATTGTGATATCAATTCCAGATTGCAATTTGGATTGGATTGATTTATTAATTTCGGCCGTAAATAGGGTTAGATACGATTCAGTCATCTAGGTACCAAATGTAGTTTCTTGCATTTTTGTGCACTGACTAATGTTATTTCCCGCCATGTTTACTACGACGGTTGGTATAGGGTCAGGTATTTATTTTACCTCACTGTGTGGATGTTTGTCTAGGTCTAAATTTGCTACATTAATTTTTTTCTTGAATGCCTATCATGTTCCGATGGCAGACAATGTTATGGTGACAGCTCTCATGTTAGACACGGAAGATAGATAGATAGATAGATGGATAACTCTTACTTAAGTGACACCGAAATGTACAAAACACGAAGATAGATAGATGGATAACTCTTTAGTGACACCGAAATGTACAGAACACAGAGAGGACTAACTTAACAATAGGTCCAGTGGGCGGTCTTATCGCTTAAAGCGATCTCTACCAGACAACCTTTGGATGGGCAAGATAGCAGGAATAGGGGCAGGAAGGAAAATGGAACGCCTTCGAGACTAGCAGTTGATTGATAGTGTTTGGGCTTACGTCGATCAGGGTTCAGTACCCAAATAAGTATTATGCAAAGCGTTTTCTGGACCTCAAGAAACTTACCGGCCAAGTCCGAGTCGGGCTAGCACACGAAGGGTTCCGTACCATTATCTATAAAACGGCATATCATAAATCACGTTTGTTCTATGGAAGCCTCATAAATATTTATTTTATTGTTTTTTAGTATTTGTTGTTGGTGTTGTCTACGTTGAAAATTTCAAATGTCTAAGTATCACGGTTCATGAGATTACGGATGACGAGATGACGGACAGTGGAGCCTTGGTAATAGGATCCCGTTTTACCCTTTGCGCCTACCCTTTATTTGTAAATAACGAAAGGAACTTTGCGTTTGTTTGTACAAAATTTAGTCACTGAACCAGTGGTCAAGATAGGTGATCCGTTGCATTTCTTCTCTCCGGGAAATTCCGGAACGTAACATCGGACGATGCGGGTATTTACTTTGTGTCATCAATAGGTAGCCTAATTGTTTCTACGTGCCGCGTCCCCAGTCTGCGTGACGCGTCAGTGACGTGTCAGAATTCTGACCACGCATAGACGTAGTATCAATAGACTTTACAAAAGCGTATACCAGAAAGGGACACACTTATGCTGCAATTGATTATTCGGATAAATTTAATACATTTTATTTAGGTTTAGCTCCAATCATTCGTGCGACATTCTTAAATGTCAAGATCGCTGGTTACCTCAAGTCGGATAAATTTAACACACGTTATTTAGATGGTGCTCCAATCATTCGTGCGTCATTCTAAAATGTCAAAATTGGTTTGCTTCTGCAGCACAGCAATAAATAAGTGGATACGACGACAAAGATAAAATATCGTCGTAGTATCCTACTTACTCCTTTGTCTATTTGTATACACTTGTGCCTTTCCTTCCCCGGATCTAGAGTTAAATGTCATATCTATTGGATGAATAATCTGAGTGCCCACGTGTGTACATGGGCTATATGGCACACTCTCATTCCCTCATTAGTCTACTGGGGTCAAAGTTATGATGATTAATGAAACTGGTGACGTTTATGGTGAGATTTTCGAACGAACTGTCTTCATTATTGCTGCTCTCTACGAATTTGAAATAGGAGTCTGACGAATGTGTATGATTTTACATGATTTTATTGGTTGGGTGGAAGAGATTGATGTTTGCCAAAAAGGCCTGTCTTTGATTTTTTTTTTAGTGTTAGCTTTATTTTGGGGTTTGGAGTCTAATAAAAATTGTTAGAAATCTTAAAGTAAATTCAATGAAACTTTTTTCTAAAGACATATTATTATTTACCTCCTGACGCCTTTACATCTGCAGATCGTATACCTACCTATACATGGATGCCACAACACAATGTTGACAATCGCTCCGTCTGTGCCCGGCCTAAAGTGACGCCTTATCGCACTTCCCATTGACGAAAGATTACGAGCCTTCGCTGTTATCCGCGCATCATGCATTTCCGACCGCGGCTAGAAATAGTTACAACCAGCTGGCATTCTAGCACCGGCCGCGACAAACGTCACCCTTACACCGCTCCTGTGCGTCACATCGCGATGGCACATACCTCAAAATGTAGCCAGATGACGTATCTATAGTTTGATGGTAATCTCACCAAAATCGGATCAGTGATTCTCAAGTTATACAAACAGAAAGAGACCCGTTGCGTAAGAAGGTGTTTCTAAACGTTTGTTTGTTTGTGAATGGAGTGTATTAGTCATTGTTTATATTTTTGTGTACTACCATGTAGGTACTACGCGGCATCTGGTAGTTTACACGCATTAGTGTTGAATCTCCACTGATTGTAGAATGTTCTAAAATTGTTAATCATGAAATTGTTATCTGCAAAGTTTAATGAGGTATTTTAGGGCAATTTATAAATAATATCTAATATTGTCGAGTGATATTTATGGACAGTGAACTGTTTATAACGCTGCAATGACTGTTTAGGATCACAATTGAACATGAGTGAGTGTTTTTAATTTGCTTCGAAATTGGGTATGTTCGTTTGATTATTTAAAAATGTTTCTTTTAATCTATACTAGTATTGTAAAGAGGAAAGATTAGATTGTTTGTTTGCATTAATTAGGCTCCGAAACTAAAGAACCGATTTGAAAAATTATTTCACTGTTGGGAAGCTAGACTATTCCCGGGTGACATGGCTACTTTTTATACCGTAAAAATTAACGGTACCCGCGTAGTATGGTAACAACGAGGGTGAAACCGCGAGGCGCTTCTAGTTACATGAAATAATTGTGTAGCTTACTGCCTATTATAATTCTTATTTTGACCGCAGAGAGTGGAGCGTTTAGGATCAATTTATATGCTTGTCCTTATTTCCCCTGAATTTCTTAGCGACTCGACAGTTTCCACTAGATATGGTAAATATGATAATGTATTAATGACTTTCTCCTGAGTAACATAAGCCATCATACAGTTCACACAATCTCGTTTTAATTAATTGATTAGCTCCATAACTAGTTCGCTAAAGGAAAAGCTGGCCGGCTTTATCCAAACGCAGCTAGTAAACAATAAGGAGAGTAAATATTGTCGCTCGGAGCCAGCGTAGTTCGTATCAGGTGAGGCGACTGTCAGTCCGCGTGGCCGGCCATTAAGCAATAAAATATGCACGCACCGCAGCCAGGATATCGCCACTTTGAGGATAAAGGACCGCGACCAGCCTCAACCATTTTATAAATAAACTCTGACGAAGGCGATCGAGAAGAATTGCTTATTACTCTGTGGACTACCGAGCGAGATAAGAGAATTGAGCAGACGTTTGGTTTCTAAAATGTTTTTACTGAGTTTAAATTCGCCAGTATAAGTACTGCAGCATCGTGCAAGAGGTGTAAAAGTGTGACATACAGATCACATTAGGAAATTAAGGACAGTTAATCGTGAGCGTGAAATATTATTCGGTAACGCAATGGAGAACAATTTCGAGAACAGATTCAAAGCGGTAGAAGAGAAGAATCAATGCTTAACGGCCAGAATGAATAATTTGGAGGCTAGAATGAGTATGAGAGAAGAACAAACAAGGAAATCGAAACGATGGAACCGGGTGTTGAGATTTTTCAAGCCTAAAACAAAGAAGTTTTGGGTAGATGAGAGAAAGATGAAGGTAACTCGATCGAAATAAATCTTCTATCACGAGAAAATTTACTCAGTTTAAAGTTGTTCTCTGTTATGTCTGATGATTTTAACTGGCAGGTCTTCTGCAAGGGTTCGTCTTGGCACCACCGCTTTTCACATACTCTGGACTTTTCCAAATGAATGAGCAAGCTAGAGCTATGAAGATAGGAGTGCCGCAAGTTTTGATACAGGCACTGAAAAGCTGTGTGCAGTTCCAACCGGTTTAACCTTCAACCGTCTGGTTACAGATGACGTCAGGACTCCACGGGCACGGCCACCAGATCTCGCAGCCGGCCCCGCACCACCTCGATTCTGGCACGGTGCTGCCGGCCAAGGAGAAGACCGTGCATGGCAAGGAGAAGACCTTCAAGGTACGTTGGTAATACCGGTCAGGAGGAAAGATAACCGATTGTGACCGTTATTGCACTCGCTGATTCCTGGTTTGATGCTGCCGGCTGAAGAGAAGACCGTGCATGGCAAGTAGAAGACCTCCAAGGTACGTTGGTAATACCAATAAGGAGGAAAGATTATCTACGTTGCATGATGGCACTTCCTGATTCGTGCAATGTGCTGCCGGCTGATGACCATGCATGGTTAGGAGTAGACCTTCAAGGTACTTTATCATGACATGCCTCTGGTGGTTGAGGATATATTACGTAACGTCACCATCATTTAAATGGCTGGTTCCTACCAAGGTAATTCTGGCCAGGAGTAAGATCAGGTATGGCGGGAAGAGGACCTGTTGTGTAATGCTATCCTTGTTTATCATAGACTATATAGCGCGATGTCATTAGTTTAAAATGGGTGTGTGCATAGTTCGTTTATTTCATATAAGTGTTATTGTCATTGGGAACGGCATTTTTTTATCATGTATTATTTAACTAGATTTAAACGGGTCGAATTCGCACACAAACGTATATCAAAATATATATTTTCATCGACCGTGGTCGCGAGTTGGAGAATGCGGGTATCACCGTCCGCGGCGGCGGGTGTTGTTTCCAACTACCCGCGTTTGGTCTATCAAAACATAACCGTCACGACATACAGCACTATCAGTATCCGAAGTCCCACTCGAACATAAATCGCGCCGTACACATTTGCTAATAACCGGATTCCATAAACCAGACAACCTAAACCCATCCCGATTGAAATTCCGGTAGGTACTTGATTTCAATCGCTTCATGAACAATTCTAGGAAAGAAATGACGATCAGTGGAAAGGGTCGTCGGTTCATGCAATTCGATCCAATGGTTTGGTCCCGAATCAAGCAAATACTCGGCTATGGCTGACTTGTTCACCTGACGGTGCATACGTATGTAATATACACCTATAATGGGAACATACGACGATGAGGTCATAAGCTTTTGTAACGTTGCAGGTGGTGGTAGGTGGGGAGGTGAACGTGATGAAGACTCCAGTCCTGGGCCCGCGGCCGTACAACGCGCTCGCCATCATCCACACGCAGCAGAGCAACACCTTCGACATGCTCAACTCTCTCACCACCAGCGTGGTGAGTGCCGCGCGCCGCTGCCGCCGGGGCCAAGCCGGGACGCGCCGCGCGCAGGCCGCTATAGCATCATCATCGGCCTGGAGACGTCCCCTGCTGAACATAGGCCTCCCCCTTAGACCGCCACACCGAGCGACAACTTGCCACTTGCATCCACCGGTTGCCTGAAACTCTTTTGATGTCGTCGGCGCATCTAGTGGGAGGCCTACCTACACTGCGTCTTCCAGTCCGCGGTCGCCACTCTAGAACCTTTCTTCCCCATCGGTTGTCACTTATACGAGCGATGTGGCCTGCCCAGTGCCACTTCAGCTTGCAAACCCTGAGAGCTATGTCGTAAACTTTAGTTCATTGGCAAATACGTGGTGCGAGCATGCGGCACGACGTAGCGCGCACAGGCGAGAGCGAGACGTGTTTAGTTGTGTATGTTCCCCAGGCGAGCCAGCCGGTGGTGGGCGTGGGCGTGGGCGGGTACCGGCGGCGCAGCTCGGGGCAGGGGGCGCTGTGCGACCCCGAGCTGGACGACTCGGGGAACAAGCTCGTGGCGCGGCTCGAGGACGACGCCTTCATCTCGGAGCAGGACCTGGTGAGTGTCCCAGCCGTGGGCGTGGGCGTGGGCGGGTACCGGCGGCGCAGCTCGGGGCAGGGGGCGCTGTGCGACCCCGAGCTGGACGACTCGGGGAACAAGCTCGTGGCGCGGCTCGAGGACGACGCCTTCATCTCGGAGCAGGACCTGGTGAGTGTCCCAGCCGTGGGCGTGGGCGTGGGCGGGTACCGGCGGCGCAGCTCGGGGCAGGGGGCGCTGTGCGACCCCGAGCTGGACGACTCGGGGAACAAGCTCGTGGCGCGGCTCGAGGACGACGCCTTCATCTCGGAGCAGGACCTGGTGAGTGTCTCAGCCGTGGGCGTGGGCACCGACGGTCTCAAGTTGTTCGTCGGTTTCTGTTAATCTGGTTTCTCTTAGTGATTTATAGGTATCTCTTAATTACTCGCCTGTCTCTCTTATATTACTCGTCTGATATTCCAGGAAGAGAACATCGAGATAGCCACCGCCACTGAGAAGGGTCTGCCGCACCCCACCGCCGACGCCACCGGGGCGGAGCAGCCGCAAGAACAACAGAACGGTACGAATGCACTCACAAATCATACTAAGTCCAAACATAATAATAAAATACTTATTCCACAAGACAATCTCACACTTAAACACTCTCCGCCTTGCCACAAGAGTTGAACAGATGTGTCTTAATATTGTCCCACAAATCTACGTCTAACTCGCGTTTCTAACTCAATAACAAATACACAGGCAAAATTATCATAAATAACAGTGTTGAGTTAGACATTGGGAACGATTTTTGAGACATCTGTTCAACTCTAGTTTAAATTTTTGTGGGAATATGGAGTGTTTAAGATATAAGCGATACGTAGCATGACTCAATGTCCCGCGTGTCGTTCCAGGTCTGGTGTACGGTCCCATATACGAGCTGGAGAAGCTGGAAGAGAAGGACAAGCAGAAAGACGACAACGAGGACGAGGAGGAGCCTATCGGTGTCTCTCCGTGCGGCAGGTGGGCGCTCCTTCAACTACCATAATCATCATCATCATCATCATCATCAGCCTGAAGACTTCTCCAGCTGAACATAGGCCTCCCCCTTAGACCGCCACACCGAACGACAATCTGCCACTTGCATCCACCGGTCGCTTGCGACTCTTTTGAATTCGTCGGCGCATCTAGTGGGAGGCCTATCTACACTGCGTCTTCCAGTCCGCGGTTGCTACTACCATAATAATAGCTCGTTATTTCGGAGAAAAATATTAGTGTCTAAAAAGCTGGCCAAGTGCGAGTCAGACTCGAGCACGAAGGGTTCTACCATCTATAAAAACGGTAAAATATCACGTTTGTTGTATGGGAAGCCTGTGAAATATTTATTTTCTTCTGTATTTTAGTAGGTATTTGTTATAGAAATTACATCATGTGGGTAAATTTCAACTGGCTTACTATCACGGTTCATGAGATACAGCCTGATGACACCCGGACGCGCAGACAGACAGATGGACAGCGGAGTCTTAGCAATAGGGTTCCGTTTTTCTCCTTGGCGTACGGAACTTTAATAAAGTGGTATACTAGTACCCAACTTATAAGGCGCGTCGTGAATCTTCGTTCGCGCAGAAAAGAAAGTATGGTCCGAAGATTAACGAAAAAATGCTTAAAACTTACAATCAACCTAAGCTCACTATCATAAGGTTCATAATACACTGCAGCTGTTAGTTCCATCTCACTCTAAGCTCGCTAAGATGGCGGCGGCTGCCGACCAATAGCGGTCAATAGCATTTCTCGCGCTTTGAAAATTCATCTTCTGCGCAGGTACATCGGTAAGCCATATCAGTTGGGTAATACTGTAACTATCTGTTCCAGGTTCTTCAAGTACGACAAGGAGGTGGGTCGCGGCTCTTTCAAGACGGTGTACCACGGGCTGGACACGCAGACCGGCGTCGCCGTCGCCTGGTGCGAGCTGCTGGTGAGGGTCGGCTGCCACTCCTGGGGTGCATCGCGCCCGGTGGTGGAACCCCGAGCTTAGTTTGAACAACCGATAACTAAATGTGTAGAACACAGAAAGGGCAAACTTCTTTGACGGCACGTTTGGCGTAGTGGCTGAGCAATTGGACTGCTGCGCTTGGTGTTGCGGGTTCGATTCCCGCCTGGCACAAATATTCAAGCGATCCACAAATGTTGCCCTGTAAACAATGCCCATGATACAGGAGCAATCCTAGTGTGGGCCGACGTAAAAAAAAAACCAATAGGTACGATGGACGGTCTTGTCGTTTAAAAAGATCTCTACCAGACAACCTGTCGGTGATCAAGAGTTTGGGTTTGGTTTTGGTCAAGATTTTGGATGGAGTGTATTGGTGTCTTTGTCGTTTGGTTAGTGCTAGGTAGAGACGAGGATAGGACTTATTGGTTGGTTAAAGTTTACTTGGGGTTCAGTAACCGGGCATGAGTGAAACTAAATAAGATACCTGAAACATATAAATTACACGCGTTCAACATACATATTTACAATACAATACAATAATTATCTATTGACACCATTGAACCGTTCATTGTGGGTGAAACCGCAAGGCGAAGCTAGTTCTAAATTATACGTAGCCTATGTTAGTCCTTCTAACATCAGCTACCTGCCAGTGAAAATCCTTTCAAAATCGGTCCAGCCGTTTCGCATATTAGCAGGAACAAGCAGATTGACAAAAATTAAAAAAAAATCTTATTGCCTTATACATTTTCATATGCATTTAGTTATAATATTTTGACATTACGCTTCAATTTTATTCAATTGTATAGAATATGTTAGAAAATGTTTGTCATATTATGATTCCAGGAGAAAAAGTTGAACAAGACGGAGCGCCTCCGCTTCCGCGAGGAGGCGGACATGCTGAAGAAGCTGCAGCATCCCAACATCGTCCGCTTCTACAACTACTGGGAGGGCATCGTGGCCAAGAAGAAGAACATCGTGCTCATCACCGAGCTGATGCTGTCCGGGACCCTCAAGGCGTCAGTCTATTTACGTTTCTTCATAGAATATCTAGAAGAAGAGTCATCAATTAACGGCCGCAATTAATAATCAATCCAATCCAAATTTTGCTATCTGGGATTGATATCACAATCCATTTTTAGGGTCAATTGTGCAAAGAACCGATCCGTGGATTGGTTTATAAAGGCACGCAGATTGGCAATCGATCGAACGATAGGCAGCAATCCAAGATCGATTTCAATCTTGGATAGGAGATACAATAATAATTTCGGCTGTAAAGCGAGATAGCATGATCGGGATTTTGTATGACAGTTTGAGCGTGTTGTCTCTCTCTTCCATTTGTTGTTTTATTCTTTGTAGGCTAACATTTGATTATCACAACTGTACGATGTGGTTGCAGAAAGAAACCAGCCAAGTGCGAGTCGGACTCGCGCACGAAGAGTTCCGTACCATTATCTATAAAAACAGCAAAAATATCATGTTTCTTGTATGGGAGCTCCCGTAAATATTTATTATATTCTGTTTTTAAGTTATTTTTGTTATAGCGGCAACAGAAACACATCATCTGTGAACTTTTCAACTGTCTAATTATCACGGTTCTTGAGATACAGCCTGGTTAGAGACGGACAGCGGAGTCTTAGTAATAGGGTCCCGTTTTGCCCTTTCGCTACGGAACCCTAAAAAGACAAAATATGCAACAGCAACAATATAATATGGTGTACGCAGATAGCGCACGCGTACAGTGGTAACATGATCAGCTTAGAACGGGAGTGGCTCTGAAGGTCCACTGCCGGAGCACCCCTCTACTTGAGCACGGGGGCTGCTGTCTCGCCCGGCGCCACAGGGCCTGCCACCAAGACTTAACCCTGGTCTCCTTCATCAGAAACTCCAGCTCAGTTGTCGCAATCAGCTGTTCTAAGTATAACTATGAATAGTTAACTAATAGAATAACTATGGTTTTATTGTTGACTGTGTCTTATTACGTCATTACATTGCAGATATCTGCGAAGGTTCAAGAGGATCAACCCCAAAGTCCTGAAGTCGTGGTGTCGGCAGATCCTCAAGGGTCTGAACTTTTTGCATTCGAGAACGCCGCCAATCATTCATAGGTAAAACAATACAGCTATTACACGTCAGTGTGCCTAGTGTGAGTTTTGCCAGTTCTGTACGAGCTCGGTCCGGTTAGCGTAAACTTGAAATTGTATGGAATAAGAGCAGCGCCATCTAGTGTCAGACTGACTCACACTAGGCACACAGATATCCTCTGGTGGTCTGACTGCGACTGTACGCACTCTGCGCTCAAGGTCGGTTAGAGACCAACACATGAACCTAGTATGAACGGACTAGACAAAAGCGTAGGTATACCGGTAAGGGGCACAGTTGGATACAACCCGTATAAATTGGATAAATTTAATACACGTTATTTAGGTGTAGCTCCAATCATTCGTGCGACATTCTAAAATGTCAAGATTGCTTCTGCGGCCAAGCAAAAAAATTACTGCATACGCCGACAAAGACATCATCGTACTATCCTACTTACTCCTTTGTCTATTTGTGTATATACTTGTCTCTTTTCTTCTCCGGATCTTGAGTTAAATGTCATATCTATACCCCCTAGTCTGAGTTTTCACTAGCTCGACATAGTACGAGTCAACTAGCGCTTTTGTATGAAGATCCTGTACAGCGCCCCTACCGACGCGTTTATGAACCAAACATCTTCATACTAAGAACTAATTGACGCGAACTATGTCGAGCTAGTAAAACGCATACTCAGGGCAATGTTAGATGTTAATCTGAGGACCAACAGCATTTATTCTTTAAAAGAAAACTCTGATACTTGCACTACCTCATTCGACCAACAAACAAAGTAACGGCAACCTTTCCATTGCAGAGATCTGAAGTGTGATAACATCTTCATCACCGGCACCACGGGCAGCGTGAAGATCGGAGACCTGGGGCTGGCCACACTGAAGAACCGGAGCTTCGCCAAGTCCGTCATAGGTACGTGTGTGTGTTGTATACTAGCACATTATGTAGTGTACGCTAAACATCGATAGTTTTGATTTCCGATTGTTATCGATAGTTTGCCAAAAACTATCGATTTTTATCGACACTAGAAGTTCTTAAACTTTCGCGAACTGAATACATGTTAATTAGTATTTAAACGGGTCTAATTCGCGCACAAACGAATATCAAAATATATAATTTTGACATACCTCGACGTTTCGACCGAGTTACATCGACCGTGGTCACGAGAAGACTCTTCGTACATCTCCGGATCTTCGTACAAGAGAAAATTATATATTTTGATATTCGTTTGTGCGCGAATTAGACCCGTTTAAATACTAATTAACATTTATCGACACTATCGATAGTTTTGCTCCAACTTTGCCTAATTTCAAGGCCTTTCGACTATTAATTAGGCAAAGTTCATGAAAAATAGTAAATCGATAGTAGAAAATAATTATCGATAGTATCGATAGTAAAAAACTATCGATAGTAAAAATCAAAGGCAAAGAAGGCAAAGTTTATAAACAATAGTAGATTCATAGTAGAAAATAATTATCTACTAACTACTATCGATGTCTAACGTACACTAACATTATGCACTACTAGCTGCACCCCGCAGTGTTACCCGCCGTTTTCTTAATAAATAGTAGCCTATGTGGCGGTATGTATCCAGCCAGGGTGTTAGCTACCTCCATACCAAATTTCATCAAAATTAGTCCCGCCGTTTGAGCTTGAATAGGTAACAACACACACAAACTTTCGCCTTAATAATATTAGTAGGATACAAGAGTACTTGTTTGCAGCAGACATAAGATCCTACTAATATTCTAAAGGCCAAAGTTTGTGTGTGCATGTCTGTCATCTCTTCACGCCTCAATATGTTGTACAGATGCTTTAAGGACCTGTAGGCAGCGAGCTTCCGTAAAATGGGCGGTTTTTTGTCAAAAAGTTAAGCTGTAATTACAAATATTTATAAGCCAGAAAAAATACAGTGTATAGCCAAGTGTTTCAGTTAGCTAATAAATCAATAATATTGGACTAAAGTTGTCTAGTATCTTGAGAAAAAAATTCACGAGAAAGGACCCGAAAAAAATCTTTCGTCACATAATGCTCAACATTTTCAGCGACAACTATCATATTTTTTGGAACCATAAAAAAGGCAATTTTATTTTCCAATGAAATTTGAATTTTCCAATGAACTGAATCGATTCCGTTCTTCTAAATTAATAAAAACGACGAGAATATGATCAGTTTGAGCGCGTACTAGGCGACTCAGTACCCGCTACGGCGTTTCAGAGAGAGGACGTATGTCGCTGTTCCTCAAAATTTTCTCGTCGAATTTACTGTTTGTTCTCCAAAAAAATAAAGCAAACAGAATCTCTACATGGTATACAACTGGTTTATTTACTTAGTTGCCGTAAATGACTTCCTTCGACGATTACTAAACTTTTATTATAACCTTTATTACTTTGTATTTATTCTCCATTGTGTGTAAAGAATAATGGCTAATATGACTATTCTTGCACCACCTGTAACTGAAATTAGCAGCAAAAACGCGTTTTTAGATTGTTCACTTAAATAAAACTGGGATTTCTTATGATAGTTTGGAGTTAATCAAAGGAGCAGATTATGATTGTATATTAAAACGAAGATGTAGTGAACTTCCGTTTTCCATAATGGCGGATCTGGCGGATGCATATTCTGACGTTTTATTTTTAGCACACTTCCAGTAATCTTTCTGCTCAGCTATGAGCCAGTTTTTTCAATGTTTTTGCTTCGCACGATTTGTGCATTTAGTCACTGTCAAATATTATACTGTAAATTCGAAAGTAACACTGTTTCTCTGTTTGTCTGTTTATTTGTATGTTTGTTTGTTTGTTACTTTTTATGGCTAAACGGCTGGACCGATTTCGATGAAATTAGGTATAGAGAGACAACAAAAATGAAAATGAAATTTGGTAGATATATGGGAGAAGGAAAGATGAGGACCTGGGGAGATGGGGAGATGGAGAGCAGCAGCTGGAGAGATGAGGAGATGGGAGATCGGAGATGGATGAGGGATGGGAGATGAGATATTGGGAGTTGGGGAAAAAAGCGATGAGGAAATAGGAAGATAGAGATATTGACAGAGACGTGACGTGCCCGATTGATTTACAATAGCATACAAAGTTCACGCATATTGTGTTCTTACTATAGCTGGATTCGATTTAAATGCAGACGAAGTCGCGGGAAACAGCTAGTATTCCATATTTTTACAACCTCGTGGTAAAGTAAATTTACAGTCATAGCCACGATTCAGTAAACTTTACTGAAACTAGCTTTTACGCGCGACTTCATCCGTATATGAAAAAGCAACTGTTTAGAAAATAAATATTGAAGTCTTTGTATCTCTATCCCTGTCCCTGTCCCTTTCCTTTTCCCTATCCTTAGTCTTAACCTTTATATTTTATCAAGAGCCTAAAATAATGAAGTGTCAGATCACCTACTTGAGAAATTATGAATTGCCCATATAAATTTTCAACTCCTATTTATTTGGATTCTAAGATCCCTATTTTTTCTGACGAAAAATAGCCTATACCCATCTCATAGGTCTAATCTTGGTCAAGATTGATTCAGCCGTTTAGACGTGAAAGGATGGCAAAAACTAAAAAAAAACAACAAACACACACACACAGTTTCGCATTTATATGTTCTTAGTACGGATGCCTGACACTGGCTAAATGCACAAATCTTTTACTCCGTCATTGTCATTGTCAAAATATACTTATATCAAAAAGAAAATTATGGAAGTGGACTAAAGAGGATGTCTTGTATCAAATGGACTTGACAAACGCGCATACCAGAAGGGACCAACACTAAATAAATTTAATACAACTTATTTAGGTGTGACTCCAATAATTCGTGCGGCATTCTAAATTTGATAGGATTATAGTCAAGGAGGTAATAATTTATGTAATGCTGGCGGTAATAATTCTTTAGGAACGGAACGTAGCATCTCAGACCGCTCGGCCAATCTGACATGTCATTACAGTGTCGAAATAATTGAATGCTTCAGACTAAAGCCTACGTAGTAACTATCTAGTAATCTGTGCTAAGGCCACGTGATGCCGTTAGTAAGAGTATAATAATTATGAATTAGCGTTTTCGACTTGCCGTGAGCGCGGAGCCAGCGTGGCGCGCGGCCCGGCCAGGTAACTTTCATCTTCTAAAATACATGAATCGCTCCTATATTAGCGCCTTAAATCCTGGAAATAGCAAAATAGGACACTTTTTTATACCAGGATGTTTTTTTTTTAAATAGGAACACCGGAGTTTATGGCGCCGGAGATGTACGAAGAGCACTACGACGAGTCGGTGGACGTGTACGCGTTCGGCATGTGCATGCTGGAGATGGCCACCGGGGAATACCCCTACAGCGAGTGCAGCGGGCCCGCGCAGATATACAAGAAAGTCGTGTCGGTCAGTGGACCTTAATGCTGTAAAATAAGGGTGATTTCAGCTCGCTCAGACAAATTAACGATCATATTATTATGACAGACTTTTTTTTTTCTTATAGTATACATTATCAGTTGTACCCTAATCTTATTACAATGTAGCCTTGAACATGGCTAATAAGTAATTTAAATTCAACTTATTATTTTATGTGGACCTTAATGCTGTGATATAAGGGTGATTTCAGCTCGCACAGAGGAATTAACGATCATGCGAATATTATAAAGGAGACATTTGGTGGTTTCGTCACGGTCAAACGGCTGGACTGATTTTGATGTTTGGTGTGGAGGTAACTATCGCCCCGGATTAACATGTAGGCTGCTTATTGTTACGAAAAGAGCGAGCAACACCGCGGGGTGTAACTAGTGTTGGAATATATGTGAAAAGATTTTCTATGTTAATGTACGTGCCAAGCGCTGGTAACTATGCTAATCAGTGTGCTTTGCAATCCAACAGCACCGGGTTCGAATCTTGGACCCACACCAATCATTATTTTTCTACTTTGGAAGGCACGATAAGCCGTTGGATCCGGTTGTAATCAATTGATAGCAATCGTTAGCCACGTCAGAGGCACCCGGGCGGAGTCTGACAAGCTCGAACACCTGTCGGCACTATCTCATCTGACAAATGAAAAAACACCTTATTTCTTTTGTTTTAGGGCGTAAAACCTCAAAGCTTGGACAAAGTAACCATTCCAGAAGTGAAGGACATCATCGAGTCGTGCATCAAGCCAAACAAAGGAGACAGGTGCGTAACGCGGGTGACAGTGCTATGGACGGGTGCGGCGCTTACCATCGAGCGTACTGCCTTCTTCATCACGTCTCTTATAGTCGAGATGCGAACAACCGTCTGTTGCCAAGTAACTACTTTCTTAAAAATGACTGGTTTCTGAACTTTGGACCAACAGATAAGTCTATCGTTCTCTCTATCTTGCGCTAAACAAATGACAAAGACAGCGATACACTTATCGTGTGGTCTAAGTTAACTAGGCGTCCTGAAACACACCAATACATATTTCTCATCTTTGATAAGACAGTAATTGTCTTATCAAACACATATTTCAACGTAATTACAAAATTACCCATAATAATACCCAGTGCGGGCACGTACCAATGTGTTTCTTGTAAAAATATATGTACGTAATTATCACTCGCTTTTCGGCGAAGGAAAACTTAACAAGGAAACTCACATGCCCGAGAATTATTTTGGAGAAGTGTGATCCACCAATCCGGACCGGGCCCCCGTGGTGGATTACGGCCTAACGGGCGGATAGGGTTTGTGCCGACGACGCTGACGCCCGGCCACGGCCTCGCTGCAGGCCGAAGGTGAAGGATCTGCTGAACCACGAGTTCTTCGGCGAGGACATCGGGCTGCGGCTGGAGGTGGTGGGCCGCGAGCTGGTCACCAACTCCGACATCGCCAAGATACAGTTCCGCCTCAAGATCATCGACCCCAAGAAACGGTAAGGTACTGAGTCCACGGTGCATTTATCCAAGTGCTCGCGCACTAGTGACATATAATACCTATTCATAACTTAGAAGAAGGGAAACTCTCTCTATTTTTTATATTAAAGCGAGACGGCAGATCGAGAGTTCGTATGACACTGAGCGTGTCGAGTGAGCTATTGAGTACCGACGCGGTATCAACGCGGAGGACGCTTTCGTAACAGTTTCGTTTGTCTTTTATTCGATTCAGCCGTTTGTATGGCGGGTTCAGTTGTTCACCCTGTGCTAGTAGTCAAAAGAGTCCACCCATCAAGCGGTTAAATAAATACATAAACATAAGATACAATATTATTTGCATAATCATAACCGTCTACAAACAATGATCTTAAAAATTCGGTTGGTATTTTCAACAGTTTTCCCATTCCAGGCTTCGGACGGAATGTCGATTTCTATGGAGATCTCCATTAAAATCTAGCGAAATATTGTTTTCTATTAAGACATCAAAACGAGATTCCAATTGAGTAAACTGCAGACTATTCGTACAATCTTTTTACAAGCTCAACGTGTTAGTATGGAGGGATGTTTGTTAGATCATATCTTTGATCCAGTGTCATTTTGACAGGTCGTACACCCACAAGGAGAACGAGGCGATCCAGTTCGAGTTCGACATGGAGCACGACGACTGCCAGGAGGTGGCCAACGACATGGCCAAGGCTGGCCTCATCATGGAGGAGGACGCCAGGATCGTGTTCAAGCTGCTCAAGTCGCAGCTCATCAGCTTGAACCGGTGAGTGGACCAGGACTGGTGGTGGAGAGAGATGGCCTCATCGGAGGGGAGGACGCAAGGGTCGTCTTCTGACCCTGCAAAGCCTTGGTAGGGTGCTGTGGCTAGCAACCACCCTCGAGTAGGGAATCTGTCGCCATATCCCTATCGGGGTGTTCCGACAGCGGTCCTTGAGAGTCAAAGTCAAAGCATTAGTAAATAGGCAATAAAATCGCACTTTTACAAGTCAAACAGCTAATTCTCGTTAACAAAGATAAAGCATAAAGTATGATAAATTAAATTAAACAGTAATTGATTATGGTGTAATTTTGAAAAAGGAAGTCAGTCTCATTCTAGGCTGTGCATGCTCACCACCTTCGGCAGCATCGTCATTTAAGACCACGTGAGATAGTGGTCCAAAGCTATCCGATAAAGTATTTAAAAAAACGCAGCTAACAACTGGTATCGAAGAGGTGTACGAGCTCGTAAACTTTTTACGTTCAAATCGTTTTATAAAGGTCTCTCTATTATTCTAAAGTTAGGTTAGTGACACCTGCAGTCAAATAATTATAAATGTGCCGCATCCGTATTGTATAAGGGTCCGTTCACAAAGACCGGTTTAAAACAGAGTTTTAAATCATTGCAATAAGGTTTGTTTTATATGTCACTTCTTTCATTATGGCATTCTCAATAATAAAAGAAGTGTAGCGGCTAACGTTACGACATGAAAGCCGCGAATTAAAATCGTTTTACACTTATACAGGGTGATTCAGTAAGCGTGTAGGTACTATTATAAAACCAATTTTAAAAAATAGCTAAATCAGCTTAGATTTTTTGAAAAAGCTAATAGGTATATAACAATCGTACAAAATGTTTTGAATGTTTTTCTTTTAGCAATATTTTTCTTCCTTTCGGGAAATAAAAATTGGAGTAAGTATGTATGCAATTATCACTGTAGCTTCTATATTAAAAAAAAATGCCTGCCATTTTATCATTGTGGCAGAAGCTCCACTTGCGGGAGATGATTTGTCAATAAAATTGATCATATTTCACCCTCCTGAAGGCTTTGTAAAGTTATATATTTTAAGTCGGGATATGACGTTGCTTTCCTGTTACCCTTGCGACATACAAACATGAAAATAACGCGCACCTACCATGCACATACATTGTAGTAGTAGTGTACAAGAAATTGTAAATTCAACCTAAACGACACGAGTGAATTCAAACAAACCAGGTCAGAAATAAGAGGGAATCAATCGGCGTTTTCCGCGATCGCGTGCCGGCCGCTCGTTTGTCGAGCCCGCGGTTCCGCGGCAGGCATGCGCCGGCAAAAACGAAACGGTACGATTGCGTACCACCTTATTAGCATACACTATACTGTACTACGTACTATGTACTAGATGTGGCATTCTGAACACAGCAAATGTTCAGAATGCCAAATGAACTGCACTGCAATCCGTACGGCTAACTTTAGTGTCACTTTGACCTTAATGTCTTGTGAAATAGAGTAGGAATTCGAATGATGTGTTTGTGGGTACAAAACTTCTGTGGTGTCAAATATAAGAGACGACATGTCAATGAAATTTGACCAATATTTTTATCTGGAATAGGTTCTAATAGTTTATTAGAAATTCTTCTATGAATATAGTAAAACAACTCGATGCTTATTAGCATGAACGGTGTCCCGTCTGCCAATGTGTGACGTGATGAGCACCTACCTATACCTAACCCAGGGGCTCCTGGCTGGTCAGGAAATAAAAGAGGTAGGTAACTCAAAACGGACAGTATATTTTCGCCACGGGGCACGCTCAATCGGTAGAACAAAGGCGTGGTACGGGCCTATACAGTTTAAGTGACTGTTTTCTCTTCTCTGGTTCTGCACTCCCCTGACGTCACGGCCGCTGCTGACGAAGGCGGACGCTCAGGTAGAAAGGGCCAGGTTCGTGTCCGTGTGGTCCAGCCGCTTATCAAGAGAAGCGGGGGCAGCAAGTAAAAGGCAGGAACTTGTAGACGTGAAATTGGACCCTGGAATGTGCCAGAACCAAGGCATTACGACCTGGCCATTCTGAGAACATCCGCGGCAACGGCCAGTGAAGGTAAGCGCTAAGCGTAGGTGTGTTGCCGGGGATGTTACTGTCAGAACGGAGATTACAAAATTCGGAGTAATGAAATAGATTTAGAAAATGAATTTAAGTTTACAAAGTTGAATGACCTTTACTTTTTTTCGAATGACGGAGGTAGAAAAATATAAGTTAAAAATATGATTAAGCGTAGAATGACAAAAATAGCAATAAAAGAAAGCAAGAAAGGTTCTACGCAATATTTAAAATGACAAGAGCTGAAATAAAAGATTAATTAACACGTGCAATGAAATAATGGTTAAGAAAGTGTGAAAGCTACGGCTACGATAAAATATGCACCACTTACCCAAATCTGGGGTCAAATTCACACCAAAAGATTTAAATTTATAAAATATTAAAATAGTCGGGGGAACTAGAGAGACGCCTCTGTCTCCGCGGTTACGTGGAATAATTCCCGTATGAAGAGACCGCGGAGCAACGTCTGTTCGAACCGACAGCTGGAGAGGTCTGCCCCGCGCCAACGGCTCGCATTCCTGAGCCGCGCGGACACAGATTCGATCGTAGTTGGTTAGCGCGTCAGAGGCGCAAGCGCTCAGCTGTTAATATTTGCGACGCTCGATTATACCGCGCGTTGAAAATAATAATATAAAAAACATGTAACGCGCTACGTTACATTACCCCCCTCGTGTGAGAAAGGGTTTTGTTCTTAGCAAAACCCGTCTATTTACCTAATACGACTAACACTACTCATTTATACTTACATCATCTTTCAAATTCCTTTCATACTACCTACCTCACTGCCTAACAAAATAGCCACAGCAGCGCCTAAAATGCTGCTGACGCGTCCTAGCGTAAACAAAGTCGCCTGTGATAAATTGCACAGGGGACCAATGCTAGCCGTAAATAATAGTAACTATACGGGTAAATATTATTAGAAGTTAAGTTAAAAAAAAACGTTTTAAAAATATTTTAGCTAAAAAAATTGCAAAAAAAATTACATTTAAAATTGAGTTTGAAGAAAAATGTTAAAACCTAATGTTTTTTAAGTCTTTGATATGCCAGACACCTATATTTTTTCCGGACATATCTTCCAGTACATACACAAGTGGAGATCGCTTCTCAACAATGCGGCACTTTAAAAATTTTGGTGCCAGCTTTTTGCTGAAGTACTTATCTTTGTCACTTAATACAAAAGCGCGCTTGTAGACTATGTCACCTATGTTAAATTCTGCTGACTTTCTACGAGTATTATAACGAGCAGTATTCTTTACATGTGCCTGCCATAACGAAGCCTGCACATCATTAAATACCGATCGTAAACAACCTCGATTTTCTGCATACACGTCACGTGGAAGAAACAATACTTCGTCACCTAAGTCATTGTCCGTATAGTGCGATCCGCATAAAACAAGTTCCCTACCGTATACTAAAAATGACGGCGTATACCCAGTAGCTTCGTTGACGGAATTGTTTATGGCAAACTGAACCTTGGGAATAAAAGTGTCCCATGACCTATGGTCGTTTCCAACAAACGTAGACAGACTGGTTACAATGGTCTTGTTGTAACGTTCCACGGTATTGACTTGCGGCGTGTATTTTGGAGTGAAATATATATTAGGTATGTTATACTTTTTGAATAGAGCGTCAGTTGCAGAGCTAATGAACTGAGCGCCGTTGTCCAAAAATATAGTCTGAGGGATTCCGTGAACTAAGAAGATAGATTCTTCTAGAATTTTAATAACTGCATCGGAAGTTGCACGACGTAATGGGAAAATATGACAAAATTTTGAGAAACAGCAAGTGATGACGAGCATGTAACAGTTTTGTTTTCGAGTGGCCGGCAGCGGTCCCACAAAATCAATTGAGATCATCTGGTGTGGCCTAGAACACTGTTTCGGCCGACCCATTTCACCCAATGTAGTGTGATTTTGTGATTTGTATGACAAGCATACCGAACATTTACTCACAAAATTCACGACATCTTGGTGCATACCAGGCCAGTAGTAAGTTAGTGACAACCGCCGATATGTTTTGAAAATGCCAAGATGTCCAGCTGTTGGCTCTGCGTGATTTTCATCAATAATGGCTTCGCGAAATTCGCTAGGCACAACTTCTTTCCAGTCAAACTCAGCAGACAATTGAGAATTTGTATTTTTAGTGCGCCGAAACAAAGAATTATTTTTTATCGTAAAATTTGGAAAGTTACTAGGGTTATTGAGACAACCATTAAAAGTCTTTTTGTACCAAGGGTCGCTAGTTTGGGCGTTAGCAAGGGAAATAGCTGTTACAGGAAAAGCTCTTGACAAGGCATCAGGGATCACGTTATCGACACCCCGACGGTGTTTCATTTCAAAATTAAATGACGATAATCGGACACCCCATCGAGCTAAGCGTCCTGTTGGATTTTCCAGTGTCAGAAACCACTTTAATGCTGAATGGTCTGTGTACACAATAAAAGTTTGACCGTTTTCGAGATAACACCGCCAGTGCTCGAGAGCAGTTAGTACAGCAAGCGTCTCTCGTTCGGTGATACTGTAGTTCTTCTCTGGGCTGGTGAAAGATCGGCTCATGTAAGCGATTGGGTGTTCTTTGCCATTGACTGTTTGTGTTAACATGGCACCAACACCATAACTACTCGCGTCAGTATGAACCTCGAACGGTTTTGAATAGTCTGGGCATGAAAGGACTGGCGCTGAAACGAGACATTCCTTTAAAGCGTTAAAAGCAGCGTCAGCCTCCGTTGACCACTGGAAAGGAGGTGCCTTTTTACCACTTGAAGTTAACTTATTGAGTGGACCAGCCACTGTGCTGAAGTTTGGCACAAAACGTCGATACCAGGTAGCGGTACCGAGAAAGCGTTTTAGCTCTTTCCGGGTGGTGGGGGTAGGGAAACTTAAGATGGCCTCCACTTTGTCTGGGTCTGTGCGCAGACCACGAGAATCTACAACATAGCCGAGGTATTTGAGTTCACTTCGAAAGAACTTGCACTTTTCAAAGTTCACGGTCAAATTTGCCATCTTTAATTTATCTAAAACGCGTAACAAGCGTGATACATGCTCATCAAAACTGGAGCTGATGATGATGACGTCATCTAAATAAGCAAACGTCTTAGACTCCATGTCGCTAAACAATAAATCAACAAGACGTTGTTGCGTTGCGGGGGCATTTGTCAAGCCAAACGGAGTGGTCTTGAAACGAAAAGTGCCACGGCCCGGAACGTAAAAAGCGGTCTTATCGCGGTCTGCTGTCTCAATTGGCAACTGCCAAAAAGCCTTAGACAAGTCGATACTACTTAGGTACTTTGCATCACGAAGATTGTCTAAGATTTCTGAAACATAAGGCAAGTTATAAGCATCGCGTTTAGTGACTGCGTTTAACTTTCGGCTATCCAAGCAAAGTCTAGGCTGTCCGTTCTTCTTAGTAACGAGGAGCACGGGAGAAGACCAGGCGCTCTCGCAAGGTTCGATGACGTCAAGAGACAACATTTCATCGACTTGATCTACCAGAATTCGTTGCTTTTCGGGAGACATCCTGTAATAGCGTTGTCTGATAGGTTCTGTGTCACCAGTGTCTATGCGATGGGTTATTAAATTAGTCCTACCTAAGCCTTTCTCTTCGGTTGAGATTGACCTAAACTGAGAGATAATATTGTCAGCAATAGCTTTTTGTGACTCAATCAAGTTATCATAAGAGTGAATGACAGGTTCATCGCAACTTACTTTAATTTCTGCCAGAGAAGCTTTTGACATTTGAATGCTACCTAAATATTTAGGGCAAATTTGGAAAGCACGCCAAAAGTCTACACCTAAAATAATAGAGGTTTCAACATCAGGTACTGCGAAAGTTTTAATGATGTGAAACTGTCCTTCAAAAGTTATTGGCAAGTACATGTAACCAATACTATGTAAAGATTGACCGCCAGCTGCTATCATATTAATGTGCTCGTCCTGGTGCAACGTACAGTCTGTTAAATGCAAATGAGTATTGTTGCCAAGAATTGAGACTGTAGCTCCAGAATCTAGCAATGCGCAAGCTTCAGTGTCGTTAATTTTAATGTTAACATATGGTCTTGAATCATTTATTGGTTTAGTTTGCAGAATTGTAGATACATTATAAGTAGAAGAAAATGTTCTAATGAAAGCAAGCCAAGATTCCCAATCTTGCCTATCAAAATTTTTACAATTCTGCTCAGTTAGTTTTTTGAAACATTTTTATTCTTGTTGCAGTTAGGGCAATCGGGCGTTTTAACACCTTTCATACCACACTTAAAACATACAATATCACGTGGTTCTCGACATTGACGGATATGATGGGTGTTATTACGACACCTAGGGCAATAAGGTTGCCTATTATTTACTTCGACAGCGTGTACATATTTATTGTTATTGCCTTGATTGTTATTATTTCTATATTGATTGTTATTGTTGTAGTTATTGTATTTATTTTGATTATTTGTATTATATTTGAACTGATTATAGCTTGTGCTAGGTTTATTTGCAGTTTTATTGGCATCCTTAGTATAGGCAAAATCAGGAGCAAGCGTATCTGACGTAACTTTAGGTGGCTCTTGAAAGTGAGACAGACGAGTCTGTATAGTTTCATAATTACGGCATAAAGAACGCAAAGTGTCTATCGTAGAAATCTGCGGAGCTGCTGCCAAAGTACTAGCATAGCACGGCCTAATATTGTGAAGAAGGATCTCCAATTGGTCCGCTTCGGAAGGAAGCCTAGACAGACGCGAAAACATGCCATTCATAATAGAGAGATAAATGGTGATATTTTCTCGTTCTCCCTGAGTACGTGAGCGAATTTCAGAAATAAGCCTATAATCGTAATCCGATTGTCCGAAATCTTCCTTTAGTAAAATGGCCAACTCTGACCAAGTAGTGACCCTGTCCTTTACAGCACGAAACCAGTGAAGGGCGTCGTCTTGGAAAATTTCGAAAGCGTAACTTAACAGTTTCTGAGAAGGTATATTCCTTGCTAGTATAAATTCATCAACACGCTGTATAAACGAGCGAACACAAGTTTTGCCAGTAAATTTTAGTTTCGTTAAATCAGCTGAAGTACGGTCGCATGATACGGAAATCACATTTTGTATTTCCGGTGCAGAAGATGTAGAATCTTTACCAGAAATAGTACTAGCAGCAGAAGAAGTGCTAGCTGAAGGTTTCTTAGCTAAAAGAGCAGAAAGCCTTTGTGAAAAAGTTACGTAAGCACTCGTAACTTCGTCGTATTCTTTCCTAATGCTGTCCGTACGTGTTATTCGCTCAAGTCGGTTATGCAAATGATTTAGCATATTTTGTGTTCTTAAAAGTGAAGAAACACTAGGATCAGATATTTCGAGATTAGCTTGTATCTTAGTTTGAACCTCTAAACATCCTCTAATATCTTGTTTTACTTCAAGCGGAGACTCTAATATGTGCTCAGATGGTAAGTCAGGTGACAATTTTAAAATTTGCTTGCGTAACTCCTCGACAGAAGCAGCAGGAGTAGCACCTCTGATACGCACTTCGTACTCGAGCTCCGTCTTTTGTAAAGACAAAAATTTTATAGGCAACATGGTAACTATTTATCAATAAAAAAAAACAAACAAAACCCAGTTGAATAAGTGGTGTAAGAAAGGAAAAAAAACAACACGTTCTCCGTTCTGTTACAATATTGATTTACTGAACGTCTGGTTTTTTTTTTAATGTTGAAAAATGAAGTGAAAAAAAATTGCAACTAAAAAATGATAAGCAAAATATAGAATAAAAATGAAATATGCTACTAATGTGTACCAACTATAATAAACAATATTATTTGTTCAAAACAAAACTTTGAACAAAATAAAATAACATCTGAACAAAATTTACCAAAGCGGCATTTTAAGTGCCCAGTACAGATGTAAACAATGGAATCTTTTTACTATGTTTGATTCAAAATGGTTATAAATTAATTAAAAAAATTACGTACAATAGCACAGAAAGGCATTTAAATACGTACTTACATGTATGTCAGTACGACACGGTACACTTTAGTAACTGTAAAACCAAAAAATAATGGACGTTTTACACTACACAACCACCAACAAACACAAACCACTACCAAGAGAAAAGAAAAGAATCAACTGTATAACCACCACGGTGAAGAGCGCCAGTGTCCCGTCTGCCAATGTGTGACGTGATGAGCACCTACCTATACCTAACCCAGGGGCTCCTGGCTGGTCAGGAAATAAAAGAGGTAGGTAACTCAAAACGGACAGTATATTTTCGCCACGGGGCACGCTCAATCGGTAGAACAAAGGCGTGGTACGGGCCTATACAGTTTAAGTGACTGTTTTCTCTTCTCTGGTTCTGCACTCCCCTGACGTCACGGCCGCTGCTGACGAAGGCGGACGCTCAGGTAGAAAGGGCCAGGTTCGTGTCCGTGTGGTCCAGCCGCTTATCAAGAGAAGCGGGGGCAGCAAGTAAAAGGCAGGAACTTGTAGACGTGAAATTGGACCCTGGAATGTGCCAGAACCAAGGCATTACGACCTGGCCATTCTGAGAACATCCGCGGCAACGGCCAGTGAAGGTAAGCGCTAAGCGTAGGTGTGTTGCCGGGGATGTTACTGTCAGAACGGAGATTACAAAATTCGGAGTAATGAAATAGATTTAGAAAATGAATTTAAGTTTACAAAGTTGAATGACCTTTACTTTTTTTCGAATGACGGAGGTAGAAAAATATAAGTTAAAAATATGATTAAGCGTAGAATGACAAAAATAGCAATAAAAGAAAGCAAGAAAGGTTCTACGCAATATTTAAAATGACAAGAGCTGAAATAAAAGATTAATTAACACGTGCAATGAAATAATGGTTAAGAAAGTGTGAAAGCTACGGCTACGATAAAATATGCACCACTTACCCAAATCTGGGGTCAAATTCACACCAAAAGATTTAAATTTATAAAATATTAAAATAGTCGGGGGAACTAGAGAGACGCCTCTGTCTCCGCGGTTACGTGGAATAATTCCCGTATGAAGAGACCGCGGAGCAACGTCTGTTCGAACCGACAGCTGGAGAGGTCTGCCCCGCGCCAACGGCTCGCATTCCTGAGCCGCGCGGACACAGATTCGATCGTAGTTGGTTAGCGCGTCAGAGGCGCAAGCGCTCAGCTGTTAATATTTGCGACGCTCGATTATACCGCGCGTTGAAAATAATAATATAAAAAACATGTAACGCGCTACGTTACAACGGCGGAGTTAAGATATCGCCGACGAATGGGAGAAAGTATTCGGGAAAGACATTCGTGTCTATCGCATTTAAACAAGAAACTAAAGGAAAAGTACGAATTTTTTTTGTATGCAAATCGTCTAAAAGTATTCGTGGAATGGATGGAAGAAGGAATGTGCATGCTTGAGCTGTCATTTCGACAATAAAATCAAATAAAAAAATTAAACTAGGATAATATAGACTGATATTACAAGGAAGTAAAGTTTGTCGTACGTACGACTAATCGCGGATATTGCTGACCCGATTCTGGAAATGATTATACTTATAAATAAAATGGTATAGATAAAACAGTAATTGTGGTATTTTTATATTGTAAGCTACAAAACAAGATAGGCGCACATTATAGTAGTTGGAAACGCAAGAATAACTGCGACAGAATCAAACATTGCACCTACTTACTGACTTTATAATCTACTATTGCATTTTAACAAAAGTCTAAAGTATATTTGCAATTCAATAAGTATTTGTTTTTAGTCGGTTTTAATAATCATTTATAATAAAAAAATATTGTACCAAAGATATCTTATGTGAATGACCAGCCGGTAGGAGTCGACGCATGCGGACATATACCACGATCAAATCGAATTCGCCTTAAGTAACAGCCAACTCTAAAGTATCCGTAATCGACGAGCATCTATGAACCGACTCTTGAAAGTGAAAAAGTCGAAAGAGGTGTGTCGGGATCGTAGCATGTGGAAAGTCGTATCTTGTCTACCCCGACGGGAAATGTAGTGACTTTGATGTATGCATGATGACAAAGTTTCCTAAACAACTAGAAGTTACAGTTACTGACACAGTAATCAGAGTTACACTTACCAACAATGACTGGAGACGTCTCGAACAATCACGTTCGACTTATTCGCGATTCTCAGATTATCGTCCGACCTTGGCCCCGTAATGACTGCATAATTACGATGTATTCATGCGTGCACATTGTACTATCCAGTATCTGTCTAGGTATCCATTTTACTTTATTCCGAACAAAGCTAATTAATTATGTGTAGTGGTTGAGTAGGCCGTCTCGGACGTCAAGCGTGCGAAGTCGATACCCGTTACGGCGCATGTTTCAGTAGAAAATTATGACGATGGTTCAAAGTTCTGAATGACTTTTCATTAAGTACGGGCAGTGTCGTCACTCGTCACTGATAAAACATTACGATGTGTTTTTTGTCACAAAACTCGTACGAAAACTTAATTTATATACAGATCGTAACAAGAAGGTATGTGTATTTTCAATGAAGAGATGTTTTCCACCGATAGATTAACTATTTGCTACGTTACTATAAGCTGTAAAATAAAATTCATGATACTGAACTCGCGTCAATGCACGATTGATGTGTACAAACAATCGAAAACTTCATGATCGAAAGTACTAGCTACCGTACATTCTTTTACATACCTAAGTATGTTTTTTTTTGCTATGACACGCATTCACATCTACCTTTTATTATTCCACATACATAAAAGTAACCGAAGTCGCCGGCAAAACTAGTCTGGTTACAATTCCAACTTGGTTATCGTTATAATCCGTTCGCCGATTCGGCACATTGGCCACGATTAATCGCCTTCGTGACGCAACCGATGCACTCATTACGTTCCGAACGCATCGTCTAGTACACGCGTCGCGTGCAAGCGATCATACGTCTTATCGACGTTTCGCATACCGTATAATAATATGTTAATAAGAACCAAGTTTAAATAAATAAAAACAATTACGCGCGTTCGTTTCCTATTAATTTTACGTTTAGTTGAGTAAATGAAAATCGCCGTTAAGTTTGTGAGTGTTATCAAAAGATCTCGAAAAGAAATAATTGAATAAGTAAGTGCTGTGTTGTTACTTGTGATGGGAAACGATAAATTTAAAACAGCTGGATGACTGTAAAACGAATTTTAGGACATTTTTAAAATAAATTGGCTTCGAATTGGAAGGAATCGTTGATTGGTTTATTAAATTATACCTATTGTATGTTAACAAAAATAGCTTTTTCTCGAAAATTGACATCGTATGGATTGGATCTGGTTTGTATAACTACGTCCGTTATATAGAATTACTAGCTGTGCCCGCGACTTCGTCCGCATGGAATAGTGATAAAATTCACCTCTTAACCTTCCCTGGAATTCCACAAATCATTCAAGACCAAAATCAGCCAAATCGGTCCAGCCGTTCTCGAGTTTTAGCGAGACACACGAACAGCATTTGATTTTATATAATATATATAGATCATTGTTGTTTGCGTAGTAGACACTTGGGATAGGCACTGGGTAGTAGGGTGGAGCGATTTTATTTTTTTGAGAAATCTGAAATGCCTGGGTATGGAATAGTTGCTATGGAAATAGCCATTACGGAATAAAATAATTAAAAAATAATTACAGTATTGTAAGTACTGCCCCAAGGGGGTCAAAGTTTCAAAATTATTGCAAAAACACTGAGTGCGTTAAACTGACCTAAAAAAAATAAGTGTGGATATTTCTAACTTTTATTAATTATAAGTAGTATTTAGATAACATTATGACAATATATGCGATAAATTAGGACGAAATCATTAAAACAAGGTGTCAAAATAATTATCACAAAAACGACACATTACAAAAAAATACTCACTATTTATTCAGCGTTTATATTTTATTGTTATTGAATTTGGGCATAATTTTGAGAGAATTCAGACAGTTTTTATAAGTTCATCTCGTCTAAAGGCAACACAAACAGCAACTGATGCTTTTGTCATAATTTTGATACATCTCTGCGTTGATTGCGTGTGGCAAGTATACTTGACATATTTTTGTAATATTTCAGTTCCAATTAGTAAATTTGGTTCTTTAATTGCTTGCATAATAGCACACTACACTGTGATAATAGTCTGTGTGTCTTAATGTTTGTGTAAGGGGTAGATTAGTTGCTGTGGTCCAGCTTATCATATAGTAATACTCTGATTCTGCAAAATTGAATCCTTTCATTTTGAAAACACGATCCGACGTTCTCTCTGTTCAGATTTTCTCGTTTCTAGTGTTATTCTATAACGTTGTTGTCTTTCGTCTCTTAAGATTGCAATTAATAATGTTTTCCACATGTCCTAACTAACAAATTCAATGAATAAAAGTACACGGCAGCTTTCTGTCTAGCGCCATGAAAACTCGATGGTTCAGTCTGAATTTGACACCAGATTGGGGCCTGTACTTTCAAGATGAAACTATACTGGTATCCTTTAATCTGTGATGAAAGTTGCGATGTCACAAGTCTCTCATGTAGTGATTCAGATACGACATGAAGCTGGACAAAATACCATTAATTGATGTCATAACCCATCATAAGTGCACAAATTTAGGCGGTGTTTCTTTTTGTCAAACGTTTATTACTTTCTCCCGAATTTATGGCATCACACGTCTCTTTTAAAATACAATTGACCTGTATTTAAGTCTTGCTTAGTATTCGTGATCAGTGGCAGAGTTTTACCGATATGTGGGAAGTTAGCGACCGGGACATCTTCACAATTATTCTGAGCTTTACTGCATGCGGGCAAGATTTTTTTTACGACCGAACAACATACCTTTTCTTCAAGATAACCAAAATGGAAACGCATATTAAGTTCATGGGCATGTAACTGCTACATCAGCTACTGCAATGGTCTTCGCAAACTGTAGCTCCAACGTGTGAAAGACTTCCACCTTTTCTTCCATCGCAACCAACAGTCACTAAATTTATATGATCGATTGATAGACTTTTGGAGTAAAACAGGAATATATCTTTTGGCATAATGTATGCGACTGCATTTATGGCGATGTGTTTAAAGTATTCTGAACCTTCTTCTTTAACCAAACTTATCAAAAAAATGCAGGGAGACCTTACGGTGGTGTCGATATTTGGACTGTCGTTTTCGCGGCACGCGCCACTCTTTAATAGAAGAGTGAGGGGAGAGGAAGTATTGTAAAATACTGAGAAAAATAGCTAGATGACAGCCTGTTCTTTAGTTTAAGCTATGATGTGATTTTATTTCATTGTAAATCATTTTAAATGGTAAAAGTAATAAGTGGAAAAATCTGTAAATTTTCAAATATTTACAAAACTTTAAGGGCTTTGGGGCAGTACTAAACCTTGATATTTTTTATCTATATTTAAGAATCATGATAAGCATATAATAGAGCAACTATTGCACACCCAGGGTAAACGAAAACAAAAATAAAAAATCTCCATACATGACCGCTCCACCCTACTGGGTAGGCCTGACTAACTAACATCCGAGGCCGGTAGTGCAACGACAAATAAACAAACAAACATTGGTCCTTATAGATCATTGTGATATTTATTCTAAAAAAAGACGAAAGGAAACTTCACTGTAAAACAATTATAAGGCCAGATTTTTACCCAAAAAACATAAATTATGATGTAGGTATATTTAAGTTGTATATTAAACTGCTTAATACCTATATGCTCCCAAAAGTGGCTCTTCTACTGTATTGTAAAACTTACCTATCAATATACAAAGTAGGTATATTTCTAATGTGATCTACTTGATAGTTAATTAGCCACACGCATCAAATAACACAAAATTAATATGCAATTACAGTCCAGCCGTGATTATAATTTATGCAACGGCAAATAATTAAACGAATTGTTTAGAAACGTAATGTGCAATTCAATGAGCAATTAAGCGGTTTTATGGAGATACTAGCTGTTGCCCGCGACTTCGTCCGCGCGGACTATATATTTTACCATAATTCCAAATACTTAACTAAAAATAGACCATGACCTCGTGTTCGACATCGACATCCGATATGCGATATCCAACATGCTCGTACGACATCCACCATCTTCTATCAAAATTACTGTCTTATATAAAAATCTAACATTTTATACCAAAATCTAACATTTCATACAAAATTTACCATTTCCAACCAGAATCTACCATTTTTAACCAAAGCTTCCTTTTTTCCAAAATTTACCGTTTTCATCAAAAGCTACCAAATTTATCATTTCTACCAAATTAGCATTTTAACCAAAATCTACCATTTTAATTCCAAATTCACTATTATCTACCAAAAGCTACAATTCCTTCCAAAATCTACCACTATTACCAAAAATCTACCATTATTACCAATAATCTACCATTTCCTACTAAAAACTACCATTTCCTACCTTAAATTAATCATTTTCTACAAAATCTACCACTTTCTACCTACAATTTAAGAGTTCATTATTAAAACCAGATAAAACACGTGTTTAAAATCTTTAAAGAATATAGATGCCAAGTTTGTAGTTGATCAAACCGATAAAACACGTTGTTCCATCCAAACTTTGAAACCCCTTTTCACCCACTTAGGGGTTGAATAAAAAAAAAAAAGAAACTTAGTGCACACCTACGTCTTTTAAGGAATATTTGTGCAAAATTTCAGTTTCGAACAAAATCTGATGAAAAATATTTTGCAACCCCTCTTTATTATTTTAGGAGAAACTTAGTGCACACCTACGTCTTTTAAGGAATATTTGTGCAAAATTTCAGTTTCGAACAAAATCTGATGAAAAATATTTTGCAACCCCTCTTTATTATTTTAGGGGTTGAATATTAAAAAACTATGAAATATTTAAATAAATCTTTTAAATAATGTAAAAGCCAAGTTTGAAGCAGATTAGACAAAGAAAACACGTTGTGACACACAGACATTACAACCCCTTTTCACCCCTTTAGGGGTTGAATTTAAAAATCATATTGAAGTGCACTCCTATGTCACTTATGGCATAATTGAGCCAAATTTAAATTATGAACTAAATCGGATGAAAATATGTTTACCCCTTATTCTCAATTTAGGGGTTGAATATTCAAAAACGATGAAACACGTGTTTAATTAAATCTTTTAAAGAATATAAATGCCAAGTTTGAAGTTGATCGGACTAAGAAAACACGTTGCTCCATACAAACTTTGTAACCCCTTTTCACCCCTTTAGGGGTTGAATTTTCAAAAATCCTTTCTTATTGCTCGCCTACGTCACATAAGGAATATTTGTGCAAAATTTCATGGTTCTAGACCCAGCGGTTTCGGCTGTGCGTTGATCGATCAGTCAGTCAGTCAGTCAGTCAGTCAGTCAGTCAATCAGTCAGTCAGTTTTGGCTTTTATATATATATATAGATTACATATTGCCCGCGACTTTGTCCGCTCGCACGTTTTATAGTAAAAACCCCGGCCAAGTGCGAGTCGGGCTCGCGCAAGAAGGGTTCTGTACATTATCTATAAAACGAGCAAAAATTTTTTTTGTAAATATTGTTGTTATAGCGGCAACAGAAATACATCATCTGTGAAAATTTCTACTGTCCAACTATCACGGTTCATGAGATACAGTCTGGTGACAGACGGACAGACGCACGAACGGACAGCGGAGTTCCGTTTACACTTTGGGCACGGAACCCTACAAACGCAGTACTGCCAAAAATTACAAAAATGTAAATCAATTGCGGGCATGAAATATTTTTGTGATACCATAATCAGTTATTTGGCTGAACATTTAATCGGCTTAATTCTCGGAATATGCGATGTCCGAATTATGCGATAGTACATCATTCAAGTATGTCGTCAATCGTCGTCATGTATGTACTCGTAATACATAACAATAAAAATAAAACATTTGTTGTGACATAAATATAATTGTAAGATTATACTAAAAAGGACGGACGGATAGACGGACGGACGGACGGACGGACGGACGGACGGACAGCGGAGCCTTAGTAATAGGATTCCCTTATACCATTTGGGTACGAATCTCTAAAAACAACTGTACCATATCGCAGATACGTTTAGCGCTAGTTCAGACATGCGGGAACCGCGCGTTTACAAATCGCGCTGTTTGAACCCGCAAAATTGTGATGCTATTCAGACACCGGCGGTTATTATGCGATTTTCGTGCGGGGATAACGTCAGTTTGAAAATGGAGGTCGACGAAGAAGTGTGTTTACTGTGGTTGCTCCTTAAAAAAAGAAAAGAACCGCGCGGTATCCGCAACACAACTGAACGCGAAGTGAAGACTCCATAGTAATAGAAACGCGCGGGAGCAGCGCGATTCTATTTTCTGGCGGTTAGGTTGCGGTAACCGCGCGGCTTGATTAACCGCGCGGTTATGTCTGAACGATTACTAACTAACTCATATAAATAAGACCCGCGCGATTTCCTTTCCGATTTCCGATTGTCTGAACTAGCGCTTACTTTCTTCGCTTCTCTTGGATAACAGCATAATATCTAAACATTACAAGATTTTTTCATTCATATTTCAAGATAACTTTGCCATCAGCCCACGCATTCCTAGCCTTTCGACACGCACACAAAGAATTCAGATTCACAAGAAGATTTCAAAGAATCAAAGTTACAACCCACCAAAATGGTAACCATGGCAACGGCGCTGAAGTAAATCAAATTTTCTGCATTGAGTTTGCCTTGTAGCGACTCGCGTGAGACAATCCTACATAACATTAACCACATCTCGTTGTTTAGTTTATACAGTAATCGGCTGCTACTTCACTTCCACTGTTTTTAAGATTATACGAGTTACTGTCATACGCCACTGGCCTCCGCGTCATAGGTCAGTAGCTAGCGCGTCACTGTACGCGAAATCAGTCAAGATGTAGCGTTTACACAGTCCACTCGTACCGTGTGAGTGAACTTACTCTAAATAAATTTAATTCGCGGTCTCGTGACGTCAGCAGACCCAGCCGTACTGTGTGAACGACCCATAACTTCAATACGCGGTTGACTAATTAAATTGAAATATATAACTTTGTGAACTCTGCCGGATGCGTGCAGAATTATTGTGAAGGTTAATTTTTGTGTGCGTGTCGCGGGTCGATGTATTGTTTTACGGTGTTTTGGTAAGAATTTTGTGCACTTTTTCCCCGACTGCCAAGTAGGGTTAGGACGGAGTTATGTTGGGATTGATTTACATTGTCTTGTGCAAGTGGCGTCTGAGCATTTTGTGTGGTTGTAAAACTTTATTAAACACCATAATGATATCTAACAAAATGGTAATGAGATTTTTCGCAATTTCGTACAGTCAACCTTTGATATTCCGTTTTAGAACCTGTTTTTACTATTCTATTTTCTATAAAGTTACTATGTTTTTTTAAAGTCAATAAAATTTGATGAAGAGTGATGAGTGTAGATAAGGGATGCGAGGAGATGATGGAGTTTGAGCAACACAAAATTCTATTAAAGATTATATTCTTTATTCGTAGGTTATTTGACTAGTCATGGTATCGTGGTTTACCACCGTTGTTATGTAACGTCCCGTTGTGGGTAGTTGTTACCATAAAAGTAAACGTTAAAATGTACAGTTTTCCTGTCATAATATCAACATTTAATTAATTCTGTTATCGCTTGTTACTCCCGGGAGAACCCCGTCTGACTCGTGTATGTTTTTATCTATACCTAATATATTATGTTTTTTACTATACAAAATATTTTGTAAAGTTTCAGACTAGAATTGATGTTGTTCCGGTATCGATAGGTACTGATTACTAAACCCATCTGGAATGTTCAAATATTAGACTTAATATTATAAAAAGCGGAAGTAGCTTTGTTTTCTCTCCTTTCATGATACGGCTGAATGGATCTTGATAAAGTTTGGCAAAAGCAAAAACTAGTTTTATATTCATGCTTGCTGATATGGCATTTGCTAAACGTCTAGATTTGACCTCTCTGGAACATTTCCAATATTCTATGGTGTCCCATAAGTTTGATAACAACGCCATCTGTTGTTGGACAGTGAGAGGAGCGAGAAGAAAGCGCAGATGCTGTTCAACCAGGAAGTCATCATCGAGCAGAACCGCCAGCAGCAGCTGTACGAGCAGCAGTTGAGGCAGGTCGGTTAACATAAGAAGGGGGGGGATTAACCCCTTCCGCCAACCCCCATGGCGGAAGGAAAGCGCGTGGGAATTTCATCCTTAAAAAAATAGGGTCGATTACTAGTAGATGGCGAATGCATTACAGTCCATTCAGTCACCATTATTGTGATTGTAGGTCAATGATATAAGATCAGCCAAAAAGAAAACAAAAAGCCTTACATTTTATAATTAAAATATTTAACGTACATTTACGCTACTCAACATACGATATCGATCTTGACGAATAGCTGGTTTGTAATGTTAGAAAAATCTGGAATGTGAATGGTTTAATTTTACACGCCCTGCTTTACATTTATATTTATCTAGCGATGCCCCACGGCTCCGTGTGAAAATAATGAAAAGTACCCTATATGTTGTACCAGGATCTAATGTATACATCAAATTTCATCAAAATTCGTGGATCCTTTAACAAACTGATAGGCAACAAACACACGCACTATCTTAGATACAAGAGCTATATCCTTTTATACTCGAGCGGTTTATATGACCTTTTTGTTATATTAATACCGAATTGTTCTTCTACAGATGAAGATGATCCAAAACCAGCAGCAGCCTGGATCCGAGCAGGTCAACGCTGCACTCCTCAACGGTGTTGGACCCCAACCTTTACAGTAAGTCGGTGAAAATTGTCCTAATATAATTATGTAGTAGAATTATTCAATCATAGTCTGTGTGACGGGTCAGGTGCAGTACCGCAGGGGGCTTTAGAACATCGCACTGCTCCATCATCAGATCTGGAGATCATGTGTGTAACTATAGGTCCAAACTATGCTTTGATGGTTTCAGTCCAGACTTTACTGTATTATTTTTAGTTTCTTCCATTCCACCATAAGCTATTCCTTGTTCAAAATATCTATGCACTCCCACTTCCACATCTCTACTTTATTCTAATCGTGTCCCGTTTCTACTTCAGACTAGACCAGCAAACCCAGCTTTTGCAAGCGCAACAACAGCTACTACACCAGCAGCTGCAGCTGAACAGCGAGGAGACGATGAAGCTGTTCCAGCACAACCTCATGCACCCCGCCGCCTGCAGGGTGTCTCCCGCGGACCAGACCTCGCTGCTGCAGCAACAGCACGCCCTGCTGCAGCAACAGGTACCCTCCAGCAGTTCCAGCTGGTTTGACACCTGTATTGTAGTCTTCTTCTTCATTGATAGTTCCTTATATTGTTTTTACACATAAGTAACTTCTAATGTCCCTTTACAGGTGATGATGGAGCAGAATCTCTTAAACCAACAAATGCTGGAGCAGACGGTGCAAGGCCAGCTCATAGAACAGCAGAACCAGCAGAGCATTCTCGAACAGAACCAGTCCCAAACGCAAATGCAGCCCAACCTCCTCAACCAGCAGTTAACGGCGGAGATCAACAACCAGAACCAGGTGCTCCAGCAGCAGATAATACAGCAGCAGCAGAACATAATCGTCCAGCAGGCGGCTGCGATACAGCAGAAGCAGTTCGAGGACCAGCTGACGTCTCAGGATAACGTCAACAGTGTCCAGCAGAATCTCGTGTCCAACCAGATGCTGGACCCTTCGCTGCAGAACTTGCAGAACATACTCGCGCAGATCATCCAGCGCCCCGACAGCCTGCAGTCGCGCAAGGAGTCGGAGTCCGAGGCGCCGCCGCAGCCGCCGCAGCAGGACCCGGGGCAGCTGGTGCAGCAGCAGATGCAGACCATGGAGCAAGCGCAGGAAGACATGCAGCAAGTCCACCAGCAAGTGCAGAACCTGATCGGCGTTCAAATGCAACAGCAAAACATGAATATGCAGCAGAATCAGTACAATCAACCCATTTTGCAAGTGGCCGTCGACCCGGCTTTTATGGCGCAGCAGCAGCAAGTGGCGCAGGCGCAACAGCAAGTCGCGCAAGCTCAGCAGCAACTCAACATTCAGAGGCAGATGCTGACGCAGCAGCAAATAGTGTTGCAACAGCAGCTCATGGCCCATCAACAGCTGCCCGGGCAGACGCTATCCCCGCAACATTTCAGGAACTTGCAGCAACAACAGTACTTAGCGCAGCAGGAGTTGCAACTGCAAACGCAGCAAAACCTTATCGACCAGCAGAACTTGACGCTGTTGGCGCAGAAGAATCAGCTGAACCAACAGCAGCAGCAGAAAGTCGAGGAGATATTCCGATCGCAGAGGCCGATGTATCAGAGGCAGGGCTCGGAGCAGAGTCAGCTGAGTTCGGCCGACATGCACGACCAGCAACTCCTGATGTCCGAGTACCAGAAGTCCCAGTTCCAGCAGCAGATGTCCGTGGACCAGATGCAGTATCAGAACTTTTTGGAGATGCAGAAGCAAGCGATGCAGGCGGAGGAGCAGTACCACCAGCCCATGCACGCGATGCAGGGCCAGTCGCTGCCCCACAATATGGCGATGGTGCAGAATTTCAGCTTGGTGCAGCAGAACGAGCGGCAGATATCTAGTCATGAAGGCACGCCGGTGCAAAATTATACTGCCAACCCGTTGCAAATGTACCAGCCGCAGAGCCAGCCCGCGCAGTCCATGATGCAGTACCAGATGGAACAGATACCGTCGTCGATGGCGCAGAGCATGGCGCAGGAGGTCGGGCAGATGTCCATGCAGGCCATGCAGCAGTCGATGGCGCACTCCATGGCGCAGTCCATGGCGCGGCCCGTGCAGGCCGTGCCGCAGGCCTCCATGGCGCAGCAGCTGCAGCAGATGTCGCAGCCGGTGCAGTCGATGCCGCAGTCGATACAAGCGGTGCAGATCCTGCCGCAGCCCGCGCAGTCCCTCCCCCAGCAGTCGGCGCTGCCCCAACCGCCGCAGAGCATTCCCCAGTCGCTGCCGCAGCCGATGCAAGCGATGCCCCAGCAAGCGCAGTCGCTCCCCCAGCCCGCCCAAACCGTTCCCCAGCCACTACCTCAGCAGCTCCCCGTCACGTCGCAGGCGCTACCCCAGCCGACGCAGAACATTCCCCAGCCCATCCTGCAGGCTACACTGCTGCCGCAGCAGTCGCAACCTGTCCAACCGCCGCAGTCGCTTCCCCAGTCGCTGCCGCAAGCTACCCAGCCGGCCCCGACCCCGGCCCCGGCCCCGCAGCCCCCCGCCCAGCCCGCACCAGACCTCGGCCTGCAGCAGCTGCCCCTGCCGCCGGAGCACCTGGAGAACGGGTACAACAACAATGGCGGGCAGAAGGAGCAGTTTCTGACGCCGCTGACGGAGTTCCCCTCGGCCTCCACGCACGGGGACGCGGTGAGGCCGCCGGAGTTGAGTTCCGTGGACGAAAAACAGGGGGAAAATCAACAGGAAGGTGAGAATGTTTTTGTTAAACTAGATAACATTTACAAGTCTGCAAGCATTTAACGGTTCTATGATCGTTTTACCATGATGATTGGATCAAATCAGCCAAAATTTAGAAGGTTATAGATCGGTCTCCTGAATTTGTATCAAAACTTGTCTATTTTTCTTTTAAAAACGTAACCCCACGCTTGCATTTCTCCTGTGTCGTGGGTACAGTTCACAGACATATAATTGGGCATACAGGGCACGGTACATATTTATAAAGGTACATTAAATTGTCGCCTGATGTATGTAGCAGGGATCCAATCGTTTTTACATTTTAAAGGCTAGCATTCAAACGCTATCCCACCTGGTGCTAAGTGACGATGTAGTCGTAGGTGCTAGAGATGCTCAGCCTAAAACGGGACTAGCTCTCGAGGCCAGAGGTCAGGTGACAGATCTTCGACTTGAACTGACAGCTAGCCAAGCGGACACAACGATGTTTCTCTTCATCGGGCGCTCGAGCGTTAATGGCAAGTGACATTCCCAGCCGGCGCCGCCGTCCCCTCCCCCGTCGCGAGCGACAAGCGCTCCCGGGGCTCCAAGAAGCGGTCCCGGGAGAAGGACAAGCTGCCCAAGCTGTCGGTGCTGGGCGTCAACGAGGAGTGCACCGTCGTGGAGTGCCAGCTCGAGTCCAAGTCCAAGACCGTCACCTTCAAGTTCGACGTCACCGACGTCAACCCGGACGAGATCACCACCAACCTGGTGAGTGGACACGGTGAACGAAACGTTTACGGTATTACCACTAAATATTTAAACTAGAGTTGAACGCATGTGTCAAAGTATTTTCTCCACAAATCGACGTCTAACCCTCGTTTTTTTTAACTCAATAACAAATTCACAAGAAAATTAATTAGGAATGCTAGGATTGAGTAAGACAACGCTAGAAATACACGTCGATTTTGTGGAACGAAATTTTAAAATCATCTGTTTAACGCTGGTCTAAACTTTTGTGGTAAGACGGTGGTCTTACCAACGATCTTACAAAAGATTTAAACACGAGCCCATAATACAGCTATATTAATACCCTAGAAGAAGGCACGCTCAATGAAAGCGAGAAAGCACGATCGGAATTATGTATGAAATTTCCGCGTGTTGTCTCTCTTCCGTGGGTTTGAGCACCTTTCGAGTACAGAGTGTCCGTCGTGGGACCGAGTTGAACAGGTCTTACTGAAATGTACTTCCCGCGTCTCTTTGTTTTACTATTAAACGTAGCCCCTAGGATTGCTCCTGTATCGTGGGTACCGCTTACACACATATAATTTCACAAACACATCACATCCAGACCAGAAACAATTTGTGGATCGCACAAACATTTGTTCCGGGTGGGAATGGAACCCGCGCCACCGTCCACCTGGTCAACCGGCACGCCGCACGTGACGCCTCTGTCCCCAGGTGGCCAACAACCTGCTGCCCGAGTGGCAGAGCGGGACCTTCATGGAGCTGATCCAGGACATCGTGGGCCAGCTGCAGGCCAACCCCGGGGTCACCCCCGTGTTCAACCCGCACCACCACTCCGCGCTGCGGCTCAACGTGGACAAGGTGGGGGGACTATTAACACCCTAGGAGAAGGGACACCCTATGTTTCAAATTCTGTCACTACCTGGTTCGGCTAATTATAGCGTTAGTTATGGAAGTGAAACTTCTAAGGAAGTTCTCAAGTCGACTGTATTTTTGTCTTTTTTTATGTTTGTTAGCTCATAACTTTCGACTGGGTGAACCGATTTTGATGATTATTATTTTTATTTCAAAGTGTATACTACCCATGTGGTCCCATAGAAAATTTATCAAAATCTGCTCAAATTTGTTTTTTTTTAAATCACAACAACTGGAAATATTATAGTATTTTTATTGAGTCGGTGCTTTTTTTTTTAATTTGCCTTGTTCATACCAGACTGACTACGACAGCGAGACGACGGAGCGCGAGGAGAACCTGACCGACTCCAACCAGGACAACTCGGAGTGCACCACCCCCACCGCCTCCACCGACAACATCGCCGCCGACCTGGCGCTGGACCCGCCCCCCGCGCCGCCGCCCCCGCCCCACGCCGCCCCCCTACCCGCCCCCCTAGCCGCCGCCCTGCCCTCGCGCAAGATCAGCACCGCCTCGTCTATAGGTAACGCGTTCCATCCGAATTAGTGAAACTGCGGGTGCAACTACTTAATCCATTTTAATGCAATTTGCACAAAGTGTACAGTTTGATCTAACTTAAAAGATAGGGTAGCTTACATCTCAATTTATAGTCGCAATAACAAAAACCTTAGCCACAGCAACGCGTGGCCGTATCTGCTAGTTATATATATAAAAAAGTCGTGTTGGTTGACCCCATTTAGAACTCTACAACGGCTGGACTAAATTTCATAATCTTTGCTTTGTTGGATTTGTCTTCGCTCCGAATAGCAGAATGACTATCGCTACGTGAGAAAAATTCTAGAAAATCAATAAAACGGAGTCATTCGAGCCAGCTAGTTTCACAACAAGCGATAACAAAGCGTCCCCCCCCCACAGGCTCGAACCAGTCGGACGGCGGGTCGGCGGCGGCGCCCGAGCGCTCCGGCAGCGCCGAGTCGCAGAACGGAGACAAGAAGATGCCGTCGCGCAAGATCTCGCGCTTCCTGGTCAGCCCCGTGGTGGACCGCGGGGAGGGGCTGCCGGAGGAGAGGGTCCCCGAGCTGGAGGGGAGAGAAGAATCCAAACCCAAAGAGAACGGCCTGCCCGAGCCGCCGCCGGACGCCGCGCCCACGCACCAGTACTCCAGCGCGCCGCCGCCGCTGCTGGTGGACCGCCGGCCCGCGGAGCCGGCACTGCCGGAGCCGCCGGCAGTGCCGCCGCCGCTGCAGAACCTCGCCAACACCAATATGCTGAGCGTGACGGCGCTGCAGACGAACTTGACCACGCCCTTGCAGATCGCGACCGATACTCCTATACTAGGTGAGTTTGGTTTCGTGCTGTTCATTCAGAATGTACTTTCAGTGATAGATAGAGAGATACATATAGATAGATAGATAGTGTGCGATCGAAGAGTCATCGGTCGGCGACCATCGAGTAAGGGCTATTTGAATGTTGGCACTACATTTAGTGTTTAGAGAAGATCTGTGCCTGTTTTAAAATGTTCAATGTGAACCGTGTTGTCGTACTTATTTTCGCTTAGCAAGAGTATCTACGAAGAATGTCGCGTAAATGTGTTTTGCTACTTCGCTGAGAGCAGACAAATTTCTATCGTGTCATTCCTTTGCTACGAAACTCGGTCTGGCCATTTATTCGATATAGTCTATGTACGCGTGGACGCGTATCTCAATTTCACTGTACATAGTGTACGTATGCTGTACGCGTGACACTCGAGGTGCTAACAACCTTACCTTCCTTTCCAGGCCTGAGCCAGGTCGGCACCCCCATGGGGCAGTCGCTCGGCGTCGGCGTCGGCGGCGCGGCGCCGCAGTCGGCGCAGTCGGCGCAGCAGACGCCCACGCCCAGCGCTGGGATGGACCAGCCCAACGCGCAAAACATCCAGAGGATGCTGCTCAAACAGAACATTATGAAGTCAGTCCTTATTCCAACAGTTTCGGGGCTCGCGTCGGTTTTTATTATCTATACTAGTATAGTATTATAAAGAGGAAAGATTTGATTGTTTGTTTGCATTGAATAATCTCCGAAACTACTGAACCGATTTGAAAAATTATTTTACTGTTGGAAAGCTACACTATTCCCGGGTGACATGGCTACTTTTTATCCCGTAATAATTAACGGTTCCCGCGGGATAGTAGTTGACGCGGGTGAAACCGCGAGGCGCTTCTAGTACTTTATAACCTAGCATTGGACCACGATCACCTGATATTAAGTTGGTGATGGTCTTAAGGCGATGTGGTCGATAGTGGTCAACATGCCCAGCCTAGACCGCTCCCCGAACACCCCGACAGGGATTTGGCGACAGTGACCGTTTCGACCGTCTTAATTAACCAATATAAAAAAGAGAAGACTTATAACCCATATGTGTTTGTTTCAGTCAGCAGCAGAATCTCTCCGGACCCAACCTCCTCGGTCTACTCAACCAGCCCACGTTCCCCCAACAAGATCTGACCATGCACACCGGCTTGCTGAACAACGCTCAACCTGGTGAGCTTCACCATACATACATACATACACAGCTGCTAACTTATGTATGTAGTGTTAGAAAATAAAAATATTAAGCTATAACAAATACACAAAGTCACTGGAAATTATGAATATTTGTGTTCTTACAAAGTTAGTTTGGCTATGTTTGTTTTTTTATTTCAAGTAACGTTATTGGATTTATTTAGAAAACATACCTTCGCTATAGAGTAATATTATTTTAGCTGCAATCATAATGTATAAATCTTTTAATCTCATTCTAAATATGCTCAGCATAGTTTTATAATACTGACTGTGCTAAGTTTTTTGTCCGATCTGGGGGGTTATTTCTGAAAGTGACCAGTGATGCGATATAATATCTAATAATAAATAATATTATCATCGTCTACCATTGTATTTTTGGTTGTATTTTTAACACACAAATATTTTACAGCGTTTACCACTAAAGAGTGTGATTGTGTGTCTTTCTATGCAGTAAAAGAAAATAAATTGAAAAATCGGCGATTTTTGTTGTCATCAAATCATCGGTAACTTTCACAACTCACCCCCCCCCCCCCCCCCCCCCTCCCCCTGAATGTAGACGTCTCAGCCAGATAACATCAGCATAGTTAATGTCTAATGTTGGTTGTCACTTTCAAGTCTTGTCAAAAATAATGACATAACGAGGTGCATACGCTTGACTGCAGCAAGGCAGTTCCGTAGCTAAGGCTCATATTAATAAATCAATCTCAGCTCTGAGAGCTATCTTGAGTGTGCACTTGCTCTTTCGTTATATTTAATATATACATCTTAAGTTAGGAACCGAAACTTACATGATATCTGGTAAATTAATAAATGACACTCAGCTGTTAAGTGCTATCCGATTATGACACAATTGACACATACAAGACAGTATGTAGTAGCCAGTGCTACATCTAAATATCCTTTTATTTAAATAGCAACAATTTCAAAATGTAGATAACATTTTGAGTGTGGTTCAGCTGATAGCACACTTGGTAGCGCTATTGAGGTTCATTTATTACTACGGCCCTAACAGGCTTGCTGGCTAGTTGCAACCGCGCTGCCCGCGCCTGTTGTATTTTATTTATTTATTAAATTGAAGTGTTTGACTTGTAAAAGTGCGATTTTATTGCCTATTTACAATAAATGATTTGACTTTGACTTTGTAACTAACTAACTAACCCGTGTGTGGCAGCGCTGGGCGCGCGGCTGCCGGCGCAGTATCCGCAGCAGAAGTACTACCAGCCGATGCGGGCCTCCGCCACCGACTACATAGGTGAGGCGCCCCCTTTACATGCATCTACATGACCACCGATCGTTCTGTTTCTAATGTAGTTCTGTCCGTTCAAAGGTTGAAAGTAATCGCTTTAGGCTGCCTAGTGTACTAACTGGAGTTAGTTTTAGTTGTTTTTTTTTGTTTTGATTGTTTCGTTTTGGTGTACAATCAAGAGATTCCTATTAAAATTAACTCAATAGTGTTATATCTGTCATTGAAAAAGTAGCCAAAATGTAGTCGTGCCAAATGATTTGTCAACTAACCTAGTTCTCAACTAATCTGGTTGTCAACTAACCTGGTTGTCAACTAACCCGGTTGTCCACTAACCTGGTCGTCAACTAACCTGGTTGTCAACTTTCCAGCCCAGCAGCAAGCGCTGCAGACGTCTGTGAGCCAGCTGGCGAGCCAGCAGATGGGGCAGCCCTTCGCCCTCGGCTTCGGGCTGCCGCCGCCGCTGCCGCCGCAGGGCATGGGCCTCGCGCAGAACCTGGCGCTCAACCAGAACCTGATGGGGCAACAGCTGGGGCAAAACTTAGGTGAGACGGGCTGGATTATTATATTTCAAATAGACGACATTACAATATAGGAAGGTAAAAAGTTCAGGGGATTTTTTAGTGATTATCTTGTTAGCTATAATGTTTTTATAGCATTAAAGAATTTGAAGATTTTGTGCCGTTATTAAATTGTTTAGATTTAGGTAGGTAGATTATAATATAAATTCTACCGTCTGCTTGCAGACTGAATGCACTGTGACTCAAGTAACTTAGTTTGTAATGTTATGTTAAGATTTTATTTTTTTATTACCTTTCTAAATTTCACAACAGTCGAACTTATCCTTGCGTTCTATTCAGCTTCACTGTTTCCAGGATTAGCGGGACAGAATCTAGGACTGAATCAGAATCTCATGGGTGGCCAGAACCTCGGGCTTGGCGGCCAGAACCTGGGGCTGAGCGGCCAGAACTTGGGGCTCGGTGGCCAGAACTTGGGGCTCGGTGGCCAGAACCTGGGGCTCATGGGCCAGAACTTGGGGCACCTGGTCGCGCAGCGGGCGGTGCACAATGCGTTGGCGAGGCGCGCTGTGGATATGGATCTTGGTGAGAATATATTCATTGCCCTGTTTGTGTCTCATTGCATTTTGTATCTTAAGGATCACTAAATATGATTTAAATGCGCTTGTTTTATCTGTGGTCTGTTCTAAACTGTTTATTGTATGGATTTGCGATGAAATATTATATAAGTTTGTTAGTTTTGTCGCCAATTGATTCCTGCACTCTTGTCGCTGAATTTGCCATTGCAATGCAATTAGAATTCGATTACATACGTAACTTGCAATAGCAAAAACCACAGAAAATAATACAAAAAACCACAGAGGAGGCATATGCAGTGTGAATATGAAGTATGAGCATATGAAGTAGTGGGAACAAGAGGATCACCGATAATGATGATGGTGATCATCCACGTGGTGGATGGCCTAATCTCCACAAAAGTGAAGGGGGATTCGAGCAGTGGACAATGATGGTGATGATGCTGGTGCTGGTGCTGATGCTAATGCTACCTAACTGTCCCCCAGGCATGAGCGCGGCGAACTCCACGGGTTCGACGCAGCCCAGCTCCCCCAGCAAGGCGCAGTCCTACAACGACTACATGCTGTCGCTGCAGCACAAGCTCGCCAACATATCCAACAGCGTAAGTACGGGGAGCAGGGCGCGCGTCTGATGGTTAGCGCCATTCGAGCCTGTGACGATTACACTCGGCGCTCTGATTTCAGTTCTCTGTTGTGTCTAAAAGTACAACACTACGTGCAATTGTATAAATCAATATTCCATCGTTTCCAGGGCCCGGTGTCCCCCCAGTCGCCCCTGGAGTACAGCCCTGCGCTGTCCCCCACGCACCGCTCCCTGCATCCCCTCCCGCACGCCATGCCCAAGGTACACGTTAGTACGACATGTGTGTGTGAGAGAGAGAGAGAGAGAGAGGAGGTAGTGTGTGTGTAGAGTTTGAGAGAGAGAGAGAGAGTTTGTGTGAGAATTAGAGTTGGAGTCGGTATTTAGAATATCAATAGTATACAAAGTTGTGATATTTCATACAAAATGGATATATCGGATATGTATCATAAATATCCGATATTTTGATATTTATTATAAATATCGAGATATTTTGGAACCCTGGTTGTAAGCGGTGCCGGCAGGGCTCGGGCGGCGCGGCGCGGCACGTGGCGGCGCTGGCGGAGCTGGACCACGAGCTCAGCAAGATCAGCCTGCACTACAAGCACGGCCCGGCCAAGGTGAGTCGCCCAGCACGATGTTTGTCTTCAGCGGCCTGAGGACGTCCCCCGCTGAACACAGGCCTCCCCCTCAGACCGCCACACCGAACGACAACTTGCCACTTGCAGCCACCGGTTGCCTGCGACTCTTTTGATGTCGTCGACTCATACTTTTGACTCTTGATTATACCAATGTTTCTATAGTCGAAAAAGTCAAAAGTCGTCCATTGTACTGTCTTAAGCTTTGTTCCTAACTTGTTTTTATCTCGACTTCTGCACAATAAAGCATTTTCTGTTCAATATAATTATATTACTGCTTTTTTTCTTTCGTTTACATTTTTCCTTGTTTTCTTCTTTTAGACATGCATTTTGGACGAAAAATGAGAGTTTGATTTTTTTTTTCCTCGTTACTTTGCATCCTAATGTTTGATATTGGTGGATTGTGGGAATACGCATATTACTGTCGCCTCCCGCCATCTGGTAGTGAATAACAAGTTAGAATACACTTTAAAAGCGTGGTTTGTAGGTTGTCTAACTGTGGTATTTATGTAATAGACGATAAAGTCCAGTTTTAAAAATGCTGTAAATCTGTTTCAGGATGTTTTCATAGAACACAACGCGGAGGAACACGAGATGCTGGGCGAGGCCATCAGCGACAACGCAGTCAACGACTACGAAGGTACACTTTACGCTTAATAAGTCGGCAATTGGACTCATGCTTACGAGATGGGTCATTTTGATGTTTATAGTGTCGGCTAAATGTCAAATTAATAACGTTTACAATGCGCATGGTCGATCTAGGAGTCAAGCCGCCGATCGGCAATGCCATTCGGTAGTTTGCATTGCAAAACATAGTTGGTCTGCGCTCGTCGCATGAAAACATTAAATACATAATTATGTATTTCATTTTAATGTTTATTAAATATAGTAAATAAATATGGTGGTAATATTATACAATGTTTGTGTGCAGAGGTGGGGTCGGAGTGGGAGCTGGACGGCGGCGTGCGCGTGTCCCGCGCCGCCCCCTGCCGCCCCTACGCGCTGTGCCGCCTCCTGCCGCCCGAGCACGGTGAGCCCCGGGGCGGGACGGCGGGCCGCGGCTGAGCACGGGCTCTGTTGTGGAGAGTAATACGTGAATTATTGATTTCCAGGCAAGGAGAAGCTGGAGCTGCTGTCCCAGTCCGGGTTCCCGGAGGCGGGGGCGGGAGCGGGGGCGGCGCAAACGTACGTGGTTACGGGGGCGCGAGCGCGGCGCTACGTGCTGTGCGACGCGCTGGGCGGCGCGCGCGCCACCGTCATCGAGCCCGCGCCCGGGCGGGAGGTGAGTGCGGGGGCGGGGGCGGGGGCGGCGCTACGTGCTGTGCGACGCGCTGGGCGGCGCGCGCGCCACCGTCATCGAGCCCGCGCCCGGGCGGGAGGTGAGTGTTGGGGCGGGGGCGGGGGCGGGGGCGGCGCTACGTGCTGTGCGACGCGCTGGGCGGCGCGCGCGCCACCGTCATCGAGCCCGCGCCCGGGCGGGAGGTGAGTGCGGGGGCGGGGGCGGCGCTACGTGCTGTGCGACGCGCTGGGCGGCGCGCGCGCCACCGTCATCGAGCCCGCGCCTGGGCGGGAGGTGAGTGCGGGGGCGGGGGCGGGGGCGGCGCTACGTGCTGTGCGACGCGCTGGGCGGCGCGCGCGCCACCGTCATCGAGCCCGCGCCCGGGCGGGAGGTGAGTGCGGGGGCGGGGGCGGGGGCGGGGGCGGCGCTACGTGCTGTGCGACGCGCTGGGCGGCGCGCGCGCCACCGTCATCGAGCCCGCGCCCGGGCGGGAGGTGAGTGCGGGGGCGGGGGCGGGGGCGGGGGCGGCGCTACGTGCTGTGCGACGCGCTGGGCGGCGCGCGCGCCACCGTCATCGAGCCCGCGCCCGGGCGGGAGGTGAGTGCGGGGGCGGGGGCGGGGGCGGGGGCGGCGCTACGTGCTGTGCGACGGGCTGGGCGGCGCGCGCGCCACCGTCATCGAGCCCGCGCCCGGGCGGGAGGTGAGTGCGGGGGCGGGGGCGGGGGCGGCGCTACGTGCTGTGCGACGCGCTGGGCGGCGCGCGCGCCACCGTCATCGAGCCCGCGCCCGGGCGGGAGGTGAGTGCGGGGGCGGGGGCGGGGGCGGCGCTACGTGCTGTGCGACGCGCTGGGCGGCGCGCGCGCCACCGTCATCGAGCCCGCGCCCGGGCGGGAGGTGAGTGCGGGGGCGGGGGCGGCGCTACGTGCTGTGCGACGCGCTGGGCGGCGCGCGCGCCACCGTCATCGAGCCCGCGCCCGGGCGGGAGGTGAGTGCGGGGGCGGGGGCGGGGGCGGGGGCGGCGCTACGTGCTGTGCGACGCGCTGGGCGGCGCGCGCGCCACCGTCATCGAGCCCGCGCCCGGGCGGGAGGTGAGTGCGGGGGCGGGGGCGGGGGCGGGGGCGGCGCTATGTGCTGTGCGACGCGCTGGGCGGCGCGCGCGCCACCGTCATCGAGCCCGCGCCCGGGCGGGAGGTGAGTGCGGGGGCGGGGGCGGCGCTACGTGCTGTGCGACGCGCTGGGCGGCGCGCGCGCCACCGTCATCGAGCCCGCGCCCGGGCGGGAGGTGAGTGCGGGGGCGGGGGCGGGGGCGGCGCTATGTGCTGTGCGACGCGCTGGGCGGCGCGCGCGCCACCGTCATCGAGCCCGCGCCCGGGCGGGAGGTGAGTGCGGGGGCGGGGGCGGGGGCGGGGGCGGCGCTACGTGCTGTGCGACGCGCTGGGCGGCGCGCGCGCCACCGTCATCGAGCCCGCGCCCGGGCGGGAGGTGAGTGCGGGGGCGGGGGCGGGGGCGGCGCTATGTGCTGTGCGACGCGCTGGGCGGCGCGCGCGCCACCGTCATCGAGCCCGCGCCCGGGCGGGAGGTGAGTGCGGGGGCGGGGGCGGCGCTACGTGCTGTGCGACGCGCTGGGCGGCGCGCGCGCCACCGTCATCGAGCCCGCGCCCGGGCGGGAGGTGAGTGCGGGGGCGGGGGCGGGGGCGGCGCTATGTGCTGTGCGACGCGCTGGGCGGCGCGCGCGCCACCGTCATCGAGCCCGCGCCCGGGCGGGAGGTGAGTGCGGGGGCGGGGGCGGGGGCGGCGCTACGTGCTGTGCGACGCGCTGGGCGGCGCGCGCGCCACCGTCATCGAGCCCGCGCCCGGGCGGGAGGGAGGTGAGTGCGGGGGCGGGGGCGGGGGCGGCGCTACGTGCTGTGCGACGCGCTGGGCGGCGCGCGCGCCACCGTCATCGAGCCCGCGCCCGGGCGGGAGGTGAGTGCGGGGGCGGGGGCGGGGGCGGGGGCGGCGCTACGTGCTGTGCGACGCGCTGGGCGGCGCGCGCGCCACCGTCATCGAGCCCGCGCCCGGGCGGGAGGTGAGTGCGGGGGCGGGGGCGGGGGCGGCGCTACGTGCTGTGCGACGCGCTGGGCGGCGCGCGCGCCACCGTCATCGAGCCCGCGCCCGGGCGGGAGGTGAGCGCCATGCACCGGAAACCCATGAAAATATCCTTAAATGTTTGTCCGTTTTAACAGCGTTTCATTTCAGTTACTTGGTGAACAATAATCGTGCATGTGCTGAACTGCGCAACCGATGTTTCCTATTTACTGAATAAATTTGTACAGTGAAGTCGGAAAGTTAAAGAGTTCGACCTTGCCATGAGCGTTTTTAAAATGTAGTGTTCCACCCCCAGGAGGAGGCGAGCCCGTCCCCCCCGCAGCCCCCGGAGGAGGCGGAGGGCAGCTACCTGATCGTGGACCCCCGGCGCGGGCTGACGTGCGCGGCGCTGGACCGGGCGCTCCGCCCCGCGCCGCCCGCCTTCCGCGCCTTCGTCGAGGGGAAGTACTCCGCGCGCCGCCAGCCGCGCCCCGGGGGAGAGGTCGGTGCCGCTTGTCTACTAGTCATCTGTGTGCCTAGTGCGAGTTTTGACAATTTATTTACGCGCTCGGTCCGTTTGGCGCATAAGAGCAGCGCCATCTAGCGTCAGTGAATCGGTCACTAGATGGCGCTGCTATTATTCCATACAATTTCAAGTTTACGCCAAACGGACCGAGCGCGTAAATAAATTGTCAAAACTCGCACTAGGCACACTGCTGTTGGCCGTTCATTATCGTTTAGATTTAACGGCTGCTCTCCTAGTTCTACTCATAGCTGAGCATGTTTATCAACTTCGACCACATCGTCATTTGTGGCCAGGTGTGGTAATGGTCAAATTCTAGTCTGTAAAGTATTAAAAAATGTTTTAAAAATGATAGTATGAAAAAAATATATTTTCTTATATACCAAACCAGTATTAAGACATGCAAAAAAAAATGGTTGAGCTATTTTCTACTTATTGCGATACTTTTAGGGAAGAAAAACAAAGGAATAGCCAAAAAAAAAAACCAAAATGATTATTTTTTTAGGACAATGTCTGTTGAGTCATCAAATTCAGATTATCTTACTAATATTATAAAGCCGAAAGTTTGTGAGTGTGTGTGTGTGTGTGTGTATGTGTGTATGTTTGTTAGCTCTTCACGCTAAAACGGCTGGACCGTTTTCGATGAAATTTGGTATAGGGGTAGACTGGACTTATGAGACGGACATAGGCTATCTTTTGTGTCAAAAAATAATCTCTAAGGGGATGAAATAGGGGTTGAAAGTTTGTATGGGGGATTTATAATTCTTCAAGCTAGGAATCTGAAAATTTATATTTAGGCAGTTGGTAAGAAATAAAGAAATATGGGTTTCAGCTTTTTTGCAAAATCATCCCTAAAGGGGGCAAGGCAAGGGGTTAAAATTATGAGGTATTCTTTAGATGCACCCCCTACGGACCACAATAAACGGCTGAACGGATCGTCATGCAATTTGGCCAGGGGATAGATAATAATGGATACACGATAAAGAAAGAGATAGAGGGAGAGGGAGAGAGACAGAGTGAAAGAAAAAGAGATAGAGGGAGAAGTATATAGATTGAGATATAGGGAGAGGGAAGGAGGTAAAGGGAGTAAGAGAAGGTAGAGTAAGTGGGAAATATATAGATTCTAGGAAGAGAGAGAGATAAAGAGAGAGAGCGAGAGAGGGAGAGAGATAGAGAGAGGGAGAGAGATAGTTTGAGAGGGTACATTTATAGAAATAGAGGGAGAGGGAGAGAGAAAAGAAAGAGGAAAGGAGATAAAGAGAGAGAGAAAGCGTGAAAGGGAGAGATAGAGTGAGTGGGGAATATGTAGAAATAAAGGAAGAGAAATCTAGGAAGAGAGAGAGTGAGAGAGGGAAAGAGATAGATTGTGAGGGAAGTGTATAGAAATAGAGGGAGAGAAATCCAAAGATGGAAAGGGAAAAAAATATAGATTGAGAGTAGAGAGGGAAATATGTAGAGATAGAAGGAGAAGGAAAGAATTAGAGATAGAAGGAGAGGGAAAGCGATAGAGGTGGCATAATAATATATCATAGAACTTTGTCCCACGATCGCGGTTTAATCCAAGAATTTTAATAATAATTATATGTGGCTTTCATACTGTTTCATTTTCGGTACGTTATGACTTAGCGACCGATATAACTATGATGACACAATAATAATATGCACAAGCCTTTCAAATAGCTACCTATAGGTGTTGTAGGTAAATGTAACGCGGGTGAAACCGCGGGGCGCCGCTAGTAAGATTATAATTTCACATTTCAATGAATGTTTCTTCTTCCCCTTGCAGTATACGGAGTCGGTGCCGGCGTCCGAGGAGCTGGCCAAGTGGCGGACGATAGAGGTGGGGGGGCGTCCGTGGCGCGAGGGGGGCGAGGCGCCGCCGGAGGGGCGTGGGGAGGGGCGTGCGCGGGCGCGGGTGGCGGTGGGGGGCGTCGTCGCCGACGTGCTCGTCGAAGAGACTTACACAGATAAAGGTTGGTTCGATATACTCATATTACAAATGTTGAAGTGTATCTGTTTGTTTGTTAGTTATCGTGTAAATAGAATATTGCGTCCCATTTCTGCACTCAAACTTGCTTACTTTGATTCCCAGTTTGAACACGAGAGGAAATAAGATTGATATATATATAGAAAAATTAACAACCCCTAGTTGACTTTAGTGTCCCTATCTGACACTAAACAAATGACAAAGATAGCAATATACTTATTGGTTAGTCTACAACATGAAGTACCTACTAAAAACAGAATATGATAAATATTTAATGGGACCAAATACAACGATCAACTAACGTGATGTTTTTGCCGTTCATATAGATAATGGTACAGAACCCATCTAGCGCGAGTCCGACTCGCACTTGGACAGTTTCATTTTTTGTTTTGAACACTCATTGATTTTTGTTTGACACGATATGTTTGTTCGTTGCAGCGCTGTGCCGCCAGGTGGTGCTTCTAACCGTAGAACCGACGCAGTTATGACATGTGTAGCGATTCACCTTTGTACCTTATATTTATTGTACTTGTAACATAAACTATATCTATATCATTACTCGTAAATAAAATATTCATATGTGATATCTACATACACGACTTTTATTTTATGCGCCTCTATAAATAATAGATTCAAGGAGTTTTACTATCAAGACTGTAAAGTTTGTTGGGAAATATCATCCTATCTACCATGGATAGCAGCAATACATTTTTATTCAATTTGACAATGAAAAGCGTTGTGTATAATGTAACATATTGTACAATTTACTGTAAATGACGGTAGCACATTTTGTCGGTCTACCCTGTTTATAGGAATAAAAGGCAGTTGTTGTCCAGCAAGCTGTTGTATCATTTCATGGTGACAGCGGTGGTTAATTATAAATAAAATAGTGCAGTTATCGGCAGTTTTTCCGAAGTATCCGGTGCTTTTATATCTGTGTGCTCTGTGGTTAATAAAAGTTCGTTGGAATGGAACACGCAAGGCCACCTTCAGAGTTGGTACTGGAAGGTGGGCCGACGTACCGTGCCGAGGCATGGCGGAAATGGCAGAGGCAATTTATGATTTTTCTAAAAGCATCGGGGGTGCACAAAGAAGAACCTGATGTTCAGGCCAGCTTGCTTATTAATCTTATTGGCCCAGAAGGCTACGACCTTTATTCGACTTTTAAATTTATTAAAGATGAAGATCGTGATGACGTCAAGAAAATCATAACCAAATTTGATGAACATTTCAAAACAAAACCTAACACTACTATGGCTCGGTTCAAATTCTTTACACGTAACCAAGAAAAAGGTGAAAACATTGGTGACTACGTCACCGCGCTGAGATTACTTAGCCATCATTGCGAGTTTGAACACTTGGAGGACAGCCTAATCAAAGATCGAATTGTGTGTGGTGTTCACGAGCTGTCCCTACGAGACAGGCTACTGCGAACTGACGATCTAACGCTAGATAAGGCGGTCAAAATATGCGAAGCCAACGAGATGTCGAACGATGAGAATCGACAGATTGAAATAGTCAAAGCGGGTGGTAGTGGCGAGGCTACGACGTCATCGGTCGCTGTGGATGCATTGTTCGGTGCAAGCGCACTTCGGGGACGCGGCGAGGCGGTGCGGGGCCGATCCGCCGCCGGCCCTTATCAGCAGTCACAGGTGCGACGCACTCAGCACGTAAACAACGCAGCGAACATAATATCATGTAATAATTGTGGTTATCCGCGTTGTGATAGTGGGGCACGGTGCCCAGCAAGGTTCGCGAAGTGTTTCGTGTGTAATAAAAATGGTCATTTTAAGAAAATGTGTTCTGTGAAATCTAAAGTGCGGGACAACAGTAAGAAGGTATATGAACTTTACGAAGACGATGATGACGAACGGTTATATTTCGTATCGACAATTGATGAGGTGTACACAATACACAGTAAAGACGCTAAGAATAGTAAGTGGTATGAATCATTGTTTTTAGCTCGTAATATGATAGAGATATCTTTTAAATTAGATACCGGATCTGACTTTAATGTCCTATCCAAGAAAAGTTTTTTAATGTTAGGTTGTAACACTAACGACATTGAACCGAAACAAATTAAAGCGCAATCTTTTTGTGGTAATTATTTACCTATTGCTGGTACCTGTGTTATGTCATGGATTTACAAGGGTAGATCGTATGATATTAAATTTGTCATAGCAAATTTTAATTGCCAGAATGTCTTAGGTAAATATACATGTGACGAAATAGGTTTAATTAAGCGCATCATGTCTTTGTGTATGAATGATTATGATGATTTGTTTCATGGTTTGGGTAAGTTGCCCGGTAAATATAAAATTGTTTTGGAAAAAGACGCAAGCCCTACTGTGTGCCCCGTGCGAAAGATACCAATCGGAATAAGGGATAAATTGTTGAATTCCCTGAATAAAATGGAGGAAATGAGGGTCATACGAAAGGTCACTCATCCAACGCCCTGGGTGAATGCGATCGTTCTAGCTGCTAAAAAGGACGGTGACTTGCGCATATGTCTAGATCCTCGCCCGTTGAATCAAGTCATTCGGCGCTCGCACTATCCTTTACCGACGCTGATGGAGATCGCCACAAAGCTTGAGGGAGCACGTATATTCAGTAAACTTGACGCTAGGTCTGGGTTCTGGATGGTTCAAATGGATGACGACAGTGCGGACCTCTGTACCTTTGGCACACCCTTCGGCAGATACCAGTTTTTGAGGCTGCCATATGGTATTAATTCTGCTTCTGAGATTTTTCATGCCAAAGTCAGACAGCTGCTGGAAGACCTGGAAGGTGTGGACTCATTTGTTGACGACATTATTGTCTGGGGCCAGTCAAAGGAGCAGCATGACTCACGATTGAGGAGCTTGCTGGACAGAGCTCGCGAGGTGGGTATGCGATTTAATAGAGAAAAATGTGAGTTCTGTGTAAAGGAAGTTACTTACCTAGGCCACACGTTCAGCGCCAGTGGCATGCATGTAGACAAAAACAAGCTAAAAGCAATCAAACAAATGCCTACACCTAACGACAGGTCATCTCTCGAACGATTTCTGGGAATGGTCAATTATCTGTCCAAATTTATTTCGCATTTTTCAGAGTTAACTGCTCCTCTGAGGTGTTTGCTGAAAAAGAATGTCGAGTGGACATGGGATACCGTGCACGACACAGCGGTATTGCAGCTAAAGGAAGCTTTGTGCAGCGCGCCAGTACTTGCATTATATTCTGGTGAGAAACCTGTACTAATATCGGTGGACGCAAGTTCCATCGCGCTGGGCGCCGTGTTACTGCAAGAGGGCCGCCCAGTCGAGTTTGCATCTCTGACACTTACGGAAACTCAACAAAGGTATGCTCAAATCGAAAAAGAGATGTTGGCCATTGTATTTGCACTAGAGCGTTTCCATCAGTATACATTTGGGAGAAAACATGTAACGGTGGAAACGGACCATAAACCGCTTGAAGCGTTGTTCAAAAAGTTTCTAAATGCGGTCCCGGCACGCCTGCAAAGGATGATGCTCCGAGTGCAGGGGTATGACTTTCAAGTCATTTACAAGCCCGGAAAATACATGTATGTGGCAGATACCCTGTCCCGTGCACCGTTGTCGGAATTGTTTCATGACAACGTGTCAAGGGAACTGGAAGAGCAATCATGCTATCTAATAGAAAATGTTGCAAGATTCAGTGTAGACAGGCTCCTTTGTATAAAGAAGGCAACGGTGGTCGATGAAGAGTGCCAAGCATTGATAAGGTGCATTAAAGATGGTTGGCCGCAGCATAAAAGTGACATAGAACCGGCGGTGAAGGTTCAGTGGGCCTACAGAGAGTCCTTTGAATATGTGGACGGAATAATATTTAAAAATGACTTAGTTTTCATTCCCAGAGCGCTCCGCAGCGAAATGATAGAACGCGTACACGAAGGGCACCTGGGTATCGAGCGCTGCAAGCGTCGCGCACGTGATGTTATGTTCTGGTCCGGTATGTCTCGCGACGTGGAGACGGCCGTGCGCCGCTGCCGAGTGTGCGTCGAGCATGCCGCGCGTCCGCCGCGCGAGCCCATGATACCGCACGCCGTGCCGAACTTGCCATGGACCAAAGTTGGCTCTGACATTTGTGAGTATGCTCACAAACACTATTTAATACTCGTCGATTATTTTTCAAATTTCATCGAAGTAAATATCCTGAGCAGTATGAGTTCTAAAGCGATAATAAGAGTACTTAAAGAGCAGTTCGCACGTCACGGGATCCCAGAGGAGCTAGTCAGTGACAACGGGCCCGGATATTCATCAAAGGAATTCGCAGAGTTCAGTAAAGAATGGGGGTTCGTTCACACGACAAGTTCACCGAATTATGCTCAATCTAATGGGTTGAGTGAAAGAGCGGTACAAACGACAAAGAACATAATTAAAAAGTCGTTATGTTCAGGTACCGATTTTTATCTTGGGCTTTTGAATTTGAGGGCAACACCCAGAGACGGTATAGGCTCACCATCACAACTTTTAATGGGACGCAGATTGCGAACAAAGCTGCCGGCACGTGACATCAAGTTGCAATCGGAGCGTGACAACACCTCCGACTATGCTAATATAATCAAAAAGAAAGAGCGTAACAAAGAATACTATGATGTTCACTCGCGCCCATTGCCAGAATTGCAGCCGGGCGATAAGGTCGTAGTAACAGATGGAGCTAAAAAGAAAGGAATGTACGTAACGTCAAAAGCTATACAGCCTCGGTCTTACTTCCTTACTAATAAAACTGGTAAGGTTTACAGACGTAACAGGCGTCATATAACAAAGCTACCAAACTCAGAGGCCACTCGAGAAATGGAACTATCATCGTCTGCTTTTTGTAAGGAGAAGGAGATGGATGACGGTGACACCAAGGACAGTGAACTGAGTGGCGAAGATCAGTACATGTCGGCGGACGAGAACGATCGCGATCACCTTCAGGGACGGGATAGGCCAGTAAAACGTGTTGCTAGAGACGCTGCACGTAGGGCTCGCGATCGAATTGGAGACATGTTCAATAAATAAATGCGTTCCTGTTGTATTATATGCATCTAATCTAATATAATATACATACATGATTTTGTCATCTACATAATCTATATGAGAGCTGTAGTGGTTCATAATACCAACGTAAAATTATATTCATCTTGTTTTCTGTTAGCTTTTATTTTTAACTTTTATTATTTAAGGGGAGGATGTAACATATTGTACAATTTACTGTAAATGACGGTAGCACATTTTGTCGGTCTACCCTGTTTATAGGAATAAAAGGCAGTTGTTGTCCAGCAAGCTGTTGTATCATTTCATATAAAATCAAATTATATTCAGAAATAACATTTTTAATTTATATCTACCTTAAATTAATGTCGCCTTAGAGCTCGAGTAACTTACGAATTGTCATTGGTGCGGTGCCGAGGATAGAACCGAGTGTCAATGCGCACCTCGTAAGTACGTATAACGTACTTATAATGGGGTTTATTATGTGAGAAGTGATCTCTCAGATACATTTTAAAAATACTCTTATAAATAAATTAAACAACAAGCCTAAAAACTACGAAACGTAGTTAAGTTTCATCTGCCAGCGAGTATCGCTGAGAGGAGAGAGAGTGCGACGAGGAACACACCGGTGCTGGCGCCTCGAGAGCCGCCGTTGTATCTAGTTACCTGGAACAACAGATACTTGCTCAATATACTTGTATTTTTTAGATCTTTTATTTTTACAAGGAAAACAAACATATTTAAATGACTTAAAAGTTAGTAAGTAGTAGTTTTTAGTTCACTACCTGTGACCATGTGTGTCTAAGTGTGAACCTATGTTTATTGCTTGAATAAATAAATGAAATATTTGTTTAGTGAATACTAGTTACTACTTATTAGGACTATATTACATCCTATGGCAATTATTTAGTATAGCCACTTCGTAATTTTCAAAATTAATCCTGCGTTTAGGCTACAAATGATACGATATCGGTATACAACCTTTTTCAGCGTACCGCATTCGCGTATCTCCGAGTTAACATTCAAAAACATTTCTCGTATTTATCAAATTGTATTACTAACAGTACCCTGGTGTGAGTTTTTACTAGCTCGACATAGTACTCGTCAACTAGCACGTTTGTTTGAAGATCCTGTACAGCGCCCCTACCGACGCGTTTATGAACGAAACATCTTCATAACTCATAATCTTCATCTGTAAAAACTCATACTAAGGGCACGGTTAGTACTAATAAAAACAGATAGTGCATGATAATCATGACTCACAGTCTGATTGATCCAGTTGGTGTAGGCGGAGACCTTGGCGTTGACCCCCGGGAACAGGGGGTGCGCGCAGCCGTACCCCCACGATGTGACCCCCACCACCACGCCGGCGTACAGGAGCGGGCCTCCGCTGTCGCCCTGGCACGCGTCCGCACCTTGGAAGCAACGTGCTGGTGAACCAGTGAGAGCCGCCTTGTGCGCTATGCTACCCTGGTACTTCTGGTATCTCCTAAACACAGTCATACTGGTTCGCACAGATACCGTCGTACGCCTCGGTACCTTGAAATCAGCTCTTGAGGTGAAGAAGAGTTGAGAGAGACGTTGTGTCCTGTGCTACCCTGGTACTTCTAGTATACATTTATGGTATCTCAAAAACATACTGTGTCCTGAGTGTGAGTTTTTGGGGCAAGTTTACGCACTCGACATAGTACGCGTCAATGCGCGCTTTATGTGAAGATCCTGTACAGCGCTCCTACCGGCGCGTTTACGAACGAAACATCTTCTAACAAAGCGCGCGTTGACACCTACTATGTCGAGCGCGTAAAACACACTAGGCACACTGGACGGCAAAAGGTGAGGTCCCTCGGGGGGATTATGATACTTTACATAAAAGGCATAAAAGTGACACTAGAAGGGTTATAATACAAAAACCGGTATACCTGGTATATCTACAGAAGCCAAAGGAGTTGTCATGGTACCGCTAGGAATAAGTGTGGCTTTACCTCCCACCCCGAACAACCCCGAGCAGAGCATGTTGGTGGTGACCACGTACTCCTCGGGCCGGAGGGTGGACAGCCACGCGTACTGCGCGGAGCAGAGCTGGAAGCTGACGGTGCGGATGTCCACCTCTTGCAGTATCGGCGATACTTCGTTGGCATTCTCCTGTTGAACGAAATTAACTATAGGTACTTGATTTCATATGCCAGTTTTCTTAGCTCAGTAAAATACTGCGTTCGGAGAGACGTTGGTCACCGTTGCTTTTAAATAATAGCAGTCGTTAAGTCACGTCAGAGGCTTGCCGTAATGGGACACTATTCGCGATCAACAACTAAATTGGTAAGTAAATAAGAGGACTGATCTGTTGACTACACTTATAATTCTTTATGTAAGTACGAGTCTATACATAGTACATTGTTTAATCTACCTGCTCTGGATAATACATAAATTGTGATTATACATAATATATTATAGGATGTTATATACTAATAATATTTTATCAAGGTCTCGTGTAAATCTATTACTGTCTATACTAGGCACACTCTCTGTGGGGGAGTTACCGTGGAGTGGATACCAATTGCCAATGCAGACTCTTCTGGTCTTATCCGGGCTTCAATGGTTGTTATAGGATTGAATTATTAAATAAAAATCTTTAATTTCCGACATGTTGTATTTCACACACGAAAAATAAGGAGGCAGGCAGTGTTGCCAGAAATTATTAAAAGTTGCTAAATTAAAAAATAAATATAACGCATAGATTTAGGATTTGTCCGAACACTGTCTCTTGTTCTTAAACTTTCGCGAACTGAATACATGTTAATTAGTATTTAAACGGGTCTAATTCGTACTGTCTCTTGTACTCACACTAGTCCGCCCCCAGCCCACGTGCGTGACGGTGGCGTTGTCCGGCACCTCCTGCGCCTGCGCCGGGAGCCGGGCGACGCCGGCGCGGGCCCCGAGCGCCGCCGCCGTCGCCAGCACCAGCACCGCCACGTCGTTGTCGCGCGGCGGCGTGTTGTAGCCCTCGTGCACTATGTACATGGACACCGAGTGAACTGCACCTCCTGGCAAATTCAATAATAATATTTTTTGTTAACAATTTAAGAAGTTAGCACATTTATTTAACCCACTAACTGCACGGTGTTCTCGCTATTTTCGAAATAAAAAGTACCCTATGTGTTAATCCAGGGTGTTAAATACCTCCGTACCAAATTTAATCTAGGTTTGAGCGTGAAGAACTAACAAACATACAAACATTCGCCTTTCTAATATCAGTAGGATTACTTCGTGTACCGCAGTGTTACCTGATTCCAAGTAAGAGGTTCCAATCCTCACGGTGTACCGGGAGGGGCTCACTGCATTACCATTCCTGAAAAAATATGTACAAGAATATTAAAGCATGTTATAACTTACTACTTATCTCAAAACAATAGACCACATGACATTTTGTAAAAAAAACGTAAAAATATATAAAACAAGAATAAGCATGTTATTTATTTATTTACTATTTATCTTTACTATTTATCTCAAAACCACGACCATTTTGACCACCTGACATTTTGTAAAAAAACAGCAAGTTATTTTGTATACCATGTACCTAATATATAACCATAACGATGGGAGATGATACATTACTACATTCGTTTTAGTGTTTCTACTAGCGAACTATAAGTTTATAAATTTTATAGCACCGTGCGACCTAAACCCGCACTTACGTCACGCTTTGCGCTGTTCAAAGTAGCACATTTTTAAACGGCCTGATGTTCACTAACTTCACACCGTTTAAGAATATAGCCATCGTTGCGAGCGTAGTACTGAACCAAAGCTAATCAGTCATACATTTTTACACCACTCACAAACTCATAGTAAGCCAGAGAAGATACGTATAACCTATAACGTATGAGACCGAAACGACAATGTCTTTGGCGCCATATTTCTGCATGTTTTCATTTTGGTCTTCGTCTGACAATATTACTTTTTTTTTTTTTTTTTTTTTTTATTCTTCAGTTTAAAGGGCTTTTGAACAACATGTTCATGCCAACCCTGTAGATCCTTATTATAGTTACACCATACACAATTACACATACTTATTTCAGAGTAAGTTAGGTATACATAATTTTGCCTTATAACTTACTTAATTAACGTAAATAGTATTTTTGCTTCACGGGAGTCTGGGTAAGCTAGTATACTATGTAAAGCCCCAACATTATTCAGATCAATATCTAGCTCAGCCAGGATCCTCTGTCTTTCAGCCTCGTTTCGGACACATTCCACCAATACATGGTGCACATCTTCTGGTTTATTACACATTTCGCAATTCGGTGACACAACCTTTCCCATCAAATGCGCAAACTTGTTCAGTGGAATGTGTCCAGAACGAAGTCTGTGCGCGATAACAACTTGTTTCCTACTTATGTTGCCCATAAACCACGGCGAGCGTGGCGGTTGGCTTTGAATGATTTTATACCACAAACCTTTCGATTTAGACCGCTCATCAAAATATTCTCGCCAATGGTTGTAACACATTTTTCTATAAGTATGGAAAATTTCAAAACATGCAGGCATAATAAATATCTCGGATCCATCTGTGACAGCTGATTTTGCTAATCGGTCAACCTCTTCGTTTCCTGTTATGCCTATATGTGACGGGATCCATTGCAATACAACCTTAACGTTGTTTTTACTGAGGTTGTCTAAATATCGAAGTACACTATATGCTATGGATATACCTACATTTCCCGATACACATCGACGCAAGTGTTGTAGTGCACTTTTACTATCACTAAATATGACACAATTAACTTGTTCTTTGACATTGTATTGAACATGAGTCAGAGCTCCCAGTATGGCTAACAGTTCCATAGTCATTATAGATACGGTCGACATATTTTTATAACATTCACCGCGTAAACAATTCGGGTCAAAGTACGCCGCTCCAGACACGTCAGCGCTCTTCGACCCGTCAGTAAATATTCTATACCAGGTACCATATTTTATATTAAGCTCACACAATACTTCGGTTTTTAATGTGTTTACATTGTAATGCCTTTTCGCAGCCTGTACACATTCTAAACTGTCTTTAATTAACGATTTTATTTCTATTTTAGAAGGCCACACTTTAAGTTTGAACATTTCTAGGGGATTTGATGACTTAATTTGTTCATGTCGTATATTACTAAATGTCTTTATTAACAAAGGTTTCTTCTTGTTATCCCAGTATTTATCTGAGCTAAGAGCGCTGAGTGTGTCTAAGAGACTGGCAGTTTGACCCTTATACCACGATCTCGCTTTTAGACAGAACTTATAGGCCAAATATTCTCGTCTTATAAATAATGGAGGAATGCATATCTCACTCTCCATGACGTGTATTGGGGTTGTTTTAATAAAGCCACCTATTATTCTTAATGCTTGATTTTGAATTTTATCGACTTTGTATGTGTGGGTATTAGCACTATTATCATATAAAAAGCTGCCGAAGTCGATACGACTTCTTATTAAATTAATGTATAGCCTTCTTAGGTGCTTAGGGTGCACACCCCAGCCAGACCCTGCTAACACCCTTAAAATACTTAGAAATCTTTGCGTCTTTTCACATGTTTCCTTAATGTGTTTCTGCCACCGCAACGATCGATCTAACCAAATACCTAAATATTTAATATTCTCACTTTCGTCTAAATTTATATCATTAATTTTAAGTACAATTTGGTGGTTTCTCCGTCCTCTACTAAATAAACAATATTTAGATTTCGTTGCTGAAATGTGTAAGCCTAGTGTATTGATAATTTTAATGATGGAATTTAAAGCATGTTGCATGTATAAAGCACAATTTTCTATCGTTCTGTTACTCACAAATACCACAAAATCATCGGCATATTGTGCAATTTCTGTGTTACTGTTCTTACTGATTTTATGAGTCACAATATTAAAGAGCAATGGTGAGAGAGGATCTCCTTGGGCCAAGCCCTTAGAAGTCCATCTCATCATGTCCGTTTCATCTTTAATTTTTAAATGACGTTCACTTAAAAATTCCCACAGATAGTTGCTTATCTTAGCTGGCACTTTAAGTTGGTCTAACGTAAGAACAATTTGGTCAACAGGAACATTGTTATAGGCGTTTTCTAAGTCTAGGAAACATGCTAGCGTAGGTACATTTTTAGTGAAGCCGATTTGGATAGTTGTAACTAATCGTGTCACGGAGTCCAGACAAGATTGCGCTCTTCTAAAACCGGTTGTTGACGGGGGCAATACGTTACTGTGTTCTATGTACCACTCTAGTCTTTTGCCGATCATTGCGTGGAACGTTTTACAAATACACGACATTAGCGATATAGGTCGCAGCTTAGGTTCCGAATTAGAGTTATTAGCTACTTTCGGGATTGGTATAATTGTTATATCTCTCCATTGCTGTGGAACATGGCCAGAATTAAAAACATTATTGTATATGGACAATAAGAAATCCTTACCTACGTCCGGCAAATTGAATATCATTGAGTATGTTACTTCATCACACCCCGGAGCAGTATCCTTCGTTTTAAGGCATACTTCTAGTTCTTGTATTTCAAATTTTTGTTCTAATGTACTATGAGACGATAAAAGGATCGGTTTATTAGCTCTGACAAAGTCGGGGGCTAAATTATTTAACAATTCCTTCTTTTTAGCAACTGGAGCTTGAAATTGATTTAGCTTATATCCTTTAATCCACCTCATCCGACGCCACATTTCCGATAATGAAGTAGTTTCATTGGTAGAATCACAAAAAATACGCCAGCTAGTCGATTTAGCACGTGCAATATCCTGCCTAACTATGAGGCTCTTATTTTCAAGGTACGTCAAATTGTCAGGAGTTGGGTTCCGTCGAAACGCGTTTAGTGCTAACCTTCTTTGCGCCACGACTTTAGATAAGTGTGCATTCCAGTAAGGTTTCGGTGCAAACTTATTAGTGGGATCGTTGTATATTTTCTGCCAAGGGATACTTTTATCAGCTGCCTCATTAATCATATTGATAAACTTATTATACATGTCTTGCACACAGGTTGTATTACTGGAGTAGTTAAGTAATATCTCTTCAATACTTTTCTTATATGATGGCCAGTCGGCTTTCTTATAATTACGTTTTTTGGAAAACTGTTGAGTATTTTGTTGATAATATGTACTAATTTTTATAACTAAATGGTCACTATTTAAATTTTCATTAAGGATTTGCCAATTAAGGTGAATTACAATATCCGAAGAAGCGAAGCTAATATCTGGTGACGATGCCTGCAAAGTATTGTTTACATATTTAACTCTAGTAGCGTCACCTGAATTGATTGCAATATACCCCTGGTCCATTGAAGAGTCTAAAATCTGTGTTCCTCTGGTATTAGTTTTGTACGACCAGTTCGAGTGGTGCGCGTTAAAGTCGCCTGCTATTATACTTTTATTTTTATACAGAGAAAATAGTTCGTCCCAGTCAGATTGTGTTGTATGTACAGATGAAGGACAGTATAAAGATACCACATTACTTATATACTTACAATTCATAATTTTCACAGACAGTATTTCAATACCTGTATTACTAAGGTCCATAACACTTCTCTCGCTTTTAATAGATTTATGTATCAAAATTGCTACTCCACCGTACGAGTCCATCCTGTCTCGCCTATAAATAGTATAACCACTTAAGTTTATATCTATATCCTCGTTTAACCAGGTTTCACTTATGATTGCTATATGCACTTTATATTGATATAAAAGACATTCAAATTCTGTTAATTTAGGTTTGATGCTCTGAGAATTCCACTGGATTATATTAACAAACCGTTTAGACATGCTATCCATTATTAAAAATGGATTGGAGTTTGTTAATACAATCCCCGAACTTAAATATCTCTGCTATATAAATATAGCACTCTTCGACAATGACACTTAAGAAGATAGTGATTTTCTCATCGAGCATTTTTTCAGACAATACGGCCTCCCTCAACCTATTAAACAGTCTCATAAAGTTGAATTTCTCCCTTCTCAATTTTTTCTCTTTCCTTGTTATGTCTTCTTCGTGTATACCACGAGTTTCCGCTCTTACTGCTGTATCTTCCTCAAATTTCATTTCTTCAGCCCATTTGTTTTTCTTCTTCTTTTGTTTCTTTTTATTCTTCGATTTGGAACCTATCCCACCAATTATTATGGACTCGTTTGCGGAGCTTTCTTCTCCAGAATCAAAGTTCTTTCTTTGCGGTTTGGTATCGGTCAGCAAAGCATTTCTATATCTGCTGTCTGCTCCATAATGATCCAGAACTACTCCATCTGTTAAACTCATGCTTTTATCTTCTCCTGCGATAGGTTCTGCATATAATATTTGATGTTCCGTTTTTTCGATCTTTTCATATGTTTGGTATAATTCAAATGCCTTCTTATAAGTGCAATTTTCCTTTGACATTATGTTCCTGATATCTTTTTCCTTCTTGAATGCTGGGCATTTGTTTTTCTCTAATGACATATGAGGTCCTTTGCAGTTAATGCACTTATACACTTTCGTCTCACAGTTTGCATGGTCTGAGCCACATTTGGGACAATATTCTCTTTTTAATGGGCAATATTTGACAGTGTGGCCAAACTTCCAGCAGCCCGCGCACTGTGTGACTGGAAATATATATGGTTCGACTAAGAACCTACAGCCATATGCTACAACATACGGAGGCATAGTGGAACCTTTAAAGCACAGGCGGACGGTTTCGCTATCCACCCATTTTCCTTCACTAGTTTGTCTCTTTAAGCGTGTAACAGACTCAATTCCGCAATCAGATTCAAATATTGTTTCCAACTCTTTTGTATCCATATCAAGGTCTGTTCTACGTACTATACCATAGCATACGGTCATTTGGTCCGACCTTTGACATTTGAAGCCCATTTTAGTAATCTCCTCGCAGTTCATCAACACGCTTGCGCATTCTTCAGACTCAAACATAATAACTACTTTGTAGTTGTTTTTGTATTGAATTTTGATAACGTTTTGAATGTCGTGATTCCTCAAAATCTTCGCAAAAGCCATTTGTTTAGGTAACGGCTCCACGGAAGTGATCACAATTCTATAATTCTTAAATTCATCTTCGTTTCTTTGATTACTCTTTACAGACACGCTTGTCAACTTGTTATTGTTATCTTCTCCATTTCCCGATAAACTTCTATGCACTTTCTTAGGCTTACTACGTATGACTTCAATAAAGCCACCATCCTCTTCTTCCGAAATATCATTCCATAATCTCTTACATCGCTGCATCTGGGTATCAGATAGTAATTCTTCTTGATTCTCGCGCTCACATTCATCGTCCATCGCCGCGTCACACATGGTGACGCTTGTTTACGCCGATAGCAGACGTTGCACCGGTTGTGCGTGCGCTCGCTGGACCGCACCGCGCGCGACTGCCGACAATATTACTTATTACGTGAAAACGCTATACCTAAGTTAGCGATATTAACCATACACACCTTTTATTCAATTTCTAATCCGATTCTATAATTATTGAAACATAAGAATACTTACTTGATTTAGAAATGTTGCGTTTTTTGTTGTTTACATAAAATGTAACCGACACACATTAACTATTTTCACTGAATACACACACTTTCAACTATTATACACCATATTATATAATATAGTCTCATAGTGAATAAATACATTTATGCACAAACCAGATCAATCACAGATTCCTATATTAAGTAGGTATTCACGTTACGATAAAGATTCGGTTACAAAATGAAGCCCTACACTATTGATATTTTTCACTGTTTTTTAGTTGAAACCTGTTTGACTATTATTTAATCTGAACAATCCTCATTCCGTGGAAGATGGGGCGGCCGTTGGTGTGGGACGCTACCTGCGTAGACACCCTTGCACCGTCTCATCTTTCACGGACTGAAACCAGGGCTGGTGCGGCGGCAGAATCGGCTGAGGACCTCAAGGGGCGCAAATATAGTGCCCTTGATAGCGGGTACTTGTTTGTGCCTTTTGGGGTCGAAACGCTGGGGCCATGGGGACCGGGAGCCCACAAAATCTTCAAAGACATATGTGGACGTCTGGTCGACGCAACACGTGACCAAAATGCTGGCCTTTATTTTGGTCAAAGATTGAGCATTGCCATACAACGTGGCAATGCGGCCAGCATTTTGGGAACGTTGCCCACTGGTAGCGGCCTATTAGATTAGTTTTATTACGTTTAGTTTTTAGATTTCAATTTGTTTTTATAATAATAAAATAGCTGAAAGTCGTTTAGTAATACTGTATCATAATAATTAAAATAACAGGTACCTAATATAAAATAATCTTTATCTGAACAATATTAAATCTGAAACAATATCACATTAAGCAATCCACGAACAATAAATATGCATCCAAAAATACTAATAACCTAAAAAACAAATCTAGAAGTGATACGGGTAGGTCTAAGTTGTGTTTTCCCGTTCTCTACTGGTGGAATGCCAACCTGCCCACATTAAAATTTGTGTGTTTATTACTAAGAGTCAAATGAACATCTTTTCATTACATTAATTAGAAGATTATTTTATAATAAATTAAATAGATGGCGGGTTTATGTCGCACGTGCTATAAATAGTATACGATACTCGCTGCGTAAGTAAGTATATGAAATACACGGCGGTTAGCACCCTCGCTTCGCTCGGGCGCTAACTTCACGCCGCCGTGTTAATATACTACTTAGACAGCTATTATCGTAATGTACTATTCTGAGGTATGCTCTCTCAATGCATACACACTTATGTTACTCGTTGCCTTTCCCATTATTTTCTACACACGGTTGTGACTTACGCATCGAAAAAGCAATGGGCTGCGGAGAGCACGTGCCGGCGAGTGATCAGAGACCCGCCGCAAGCTAGGCGCGAGTTGTGCTGCACCTGATGCGAAAACAATACTTGTTTAGTAGTGCAGTAGTTGCTCTTATAGCAGAATCTGCTATGTAAAAAGAAATATATTTACGCTATAATGGCGTTTACAATGCAATTTACTGAAGACTTATTCAAACTGAAATTTGAAAATACACGGCTTTTCATTATTTTGAGGACATTATTGAATTTGCATTTGTTTTCATGTATTTTGGAGATTATATAATTATTTGTAGATATATCGGGGGGCACTGCAGTCGAGCGCGAAGCAAACACTGCCGTATTGTACCATCCTTTACTGGAACCATTTCGCCGCATTTTCAGGCCATTTGAGAACCTCTGGATAAGACCAGAATTATACTTACTTGTACGGTGTAAGGGAACCTCTCTATGGTAGTGGCAACGCCTCCGATGATCCGAGTAACATTCGTGTTGGCGGCGGGGCTCTCCGGGAGCTTCACTGTGGTCAATCTATATTCCTGTGCAGCGCCTGATAGATAATATATACATAATGAATAAACATATATTAATATGCATACAGTACCCGTACAAAATGTTTATTAAGGTCTTAATGTATGTTTTTATTGCTTGTAGAAATATTATATATAAAATTAAATGCAATGTGCCGCACTATAGCAGTCGAAGTTTCACCCTAATTTTGACTCCAGTAGGTTACTTTTACAGCCGAAATGCCTAGGCGAGAATCGAACCAGAGCCACTAGAATCACAGAATATAGAAGGGTTGCCGTTGCTTTGCTGTTCAATCACTAAATATTTATTTCTTGTATTATAACGATAAATACTAGAACAATAAAGTGAAACAAATGCATTTAAATGTTGCAATATTGTTGGTAAAAATCTTCACAATTTATTTCTTTATTGACACACTTTTTGTTTATCCAGTCATATCAATGTTTTATCTATTGATAGATAGATAGATAGAACTTGTAAATGAGGTGATCTCATTGCTGACACCGCAATACAAGCATCAAATACACAAATCATAAAAAAAAACATGAAAATTTTCATATAAAATTGGAAATATTGTATACTCATACTTACAGCACATAAAAGTTAATGCCAAAATCCCACTTAGCCACTTCATGTTCGTCGCGTCACCGGTGCAGAAGTGCCGCGCGATGTGCCGATATCTGATACACCTTATCATCGGTAGATAAACCAATTTATATCCGAGCCCGAGCAATCAGCTGGAGGGTGCTAATGCCCCTAATCGCTAACTATATTTAGTGCATCTCGATGACTATACATTTAGATACAAATCAGTAAACATATTTTAGCAAAAAAAAATACTAGTCGGCTTTTATTTACTTACTATACTTAAAAAGTAATGGACAGGCATTAATGATAGGCAGCACATGCTCCACACCCACTGCCTGTTGGCAGCAAACAGCGTGCAGGCGGCATTGCCCCGTGGAGTTGCAATACTATACTTGCATTTTAGGTATACGCACTCAAAATAATTAACAGTAATCAGGAGGTAGGTATACTAGTACCCAACTTATAAGGCGCGTCGTGAATCTTCGTTCGCGCAGAAAAGAAAGTATGGTCCGAAGATTAACGAAAGAATGCTTAAAACTTACCAATCAACCTAAGATGACTATTATAAGGTTCATAATACACTGCAGCTGTTACTTCCATCTAACTCATGCCACGCGGCGATCGCTAAGATGGCGGCGGTGGCCGCGGCTGCCGACCAATAGCGGTCAATAGCATTTCCCACGCTTTGAAAATTCATCTTCTGCGCAGGTACATCGGTAAGCCATATCAGTTGGGTACTACTTACTATACTGTGATATTTTTCATAATATGAATGATGAGATAAGTAATTATACCATAGATTTGTGTGACCATAATCTAGAGGTAAGCTGATGGTAAGCGATGGTGTGGATGGCCGACGAGCACCATGCACTTGTGCGGACCGTAACCTAACCGTCCTGTTTTTAGGGTACCGTACCCAAAGGATGAAACGGGATTCTATTACCAAGGCTCCGCTATCCGTCCGTCTGTCACCAGGCTGTATCTCATGAAATCTGATAGTTACGACAGTTGAAATGTTAATAACAAATACTAAAAAGCAGAATAAAATAAATGTTTAAGAGGGCTCCTATACATAATTCAGCCTGTATCTGTCCCACTGCTGGGCAAAGGCCTCCCCTTACTTTTGTGAGGAGGGTTAGACCATAATCCACCACGGGGGCCTAGTCCGGATTGGTGGATAACATGTCTCCAAAATAATTCTCAGGCATGTTGGTTTCCTCACGATGTTTTCCTTCACCGAAAAGCGAATGGTAATTACGGACATAATGTTTAACAAGAAACACATTGGTACGGCCAGCACTGGGATTTGAACTCGCCACCTCCGCTTCGGCAGGCGAACGTTCTTCCACTAGGCTACCACCGCTACTGTTGTTCATATTGTTTGTTTTGAAGCAACATGCCTTTATAAAATGGCCGGATGAGGTAGGTACAATAAAAGTCACCAATTTGTGCCATATCTTTATTTTTCCGTAAAACAAAACACTTTTAATTATTGCAAACCTCACAAGAATACACGTCTCTCACAATAATTATTTATCCATCCCAATTGTTTATCCAGTCATATCAATGTTTTATCTATTGATAGATAGATAGATAGAACTTGTAAATGAGGTGATCTCATTGCTGACACCGCAATACAAGCATCAAATACACAAATCATAAAAAAAAACATGAAAATTTTCATATAAAATTGGAAATATTGTATACTCATACTTACAGCACATAAAAGTTAATGCCAAAATCCCACTTAGCCACTTCATGTTCGTCGCGTCACCGGTGCAGAAGTGCCGCGCGATGTGCCGATATCTGATACACCTTATCATCGGTAGATAAACCAATTTATATCCGAGCCCGAGCAATCAGCTGGAGGGTGCTAATGCCCCTAATCGCTAACTATATTTAGTGCATCTCGATGACTATACATTTAGATACAAATCAGTAAACATATTTTAGCAAAAAAAAATACTAGTCGGCTTTTATTTACTTACTATACTTAAAAAGTAATGGACAGGCATTAATGATAGGCAGCACATGCTCCACACCCACTGCCTGTTGGCAGCAAACAGCGTGCAGGCGGCATTGCCCCGTGGAGTTGCAATACTATACTTGCATTTTAGGTATACGCACTCAAAATAATTAACAGTAATCAGGAGGTAGGTATACTAGTACCCAACTTATAAGGCGCGTCGTGAATCTTCGTTCGCGCAGAAAAGAAAGTATGGTCCGAAGATTAACGAAAGAATGCTTAAAACTTACCAATCAACCTAAGATGACTATTATAAGGTTCATAATACACTGCAGCTGTTACTTCCATCTAACTCATGCCACGCGGCGATCGCTAAGATGGCGGCGGTGGCCGCGGCTGCCGACCAATAGCGGTCAATAGCATTTCCCACGCTTTGAAAATTCATCTTCTGCGCAGGTACATCGGTAAGCCATATCAGTTGGGTACTACTTACTATACTGTGATATTTTTCATAATATGAATGATGAGATAAGTAATTATACCATAGATTTGTGTGACCATAATCTAGAGGTAAGCTGATGGTAAGCGATGGTGTGGATGGCCGACGAGCACCATGCACTTGTGCGGACCGTAACCTAACCGTCCTGTTTTTAGGGTACCGTACCCAAAGGATGAAACGGGATTCTATTACCAAGGCTCCGCTATCCGTCCGTCTGTCACCAGGCTGTATCTCATGAAATCTGATAGTTACGACAGTTGAAATGTTAATAACAAATACTAAAAAGCAGAATAAAATAAATGTTTAAGAGGGCTCCTATACATAATTCAGCCTGTATCTGTCCCACTGCTGGGCAAAGGCCTCCCCTTACTTTTGTGAGGAGGGTTAGACCATAATCCACCACGGGGGCCTAGTCCGGATTGGTGGATAACATGTCTCCAAAATAATTCTCAGGCATGTTGGTTTCCTCACGATGTTTTCCTTCACCGAAAAGCGAATGGTAATTACGGACATAATGTTTAACAAGAAACACATTGGTACGGCCAGCACTGGGATTTGAACTCGCCACCTCCGCTTCGGCAGGCGAACGTTCTTCCACTAGGCTACCACCGCTACTGTTGTTCATATTGTTTGTTTTGAAGCAACATGCCTTTATAAAATGGCCGGATGAGGTAGGTACAATAAAAGTCACCAATTTGTGCCATATCTTTATTTTTCCGTAAAACAAAACACTTTTAATTATTGCAAACCTCACAAGAATACACGTCTCTCACAATAATTATTAGCTACATTATAGTAGAGATGTAATAAAGTATATATAAAATAGAGAAAAATGCTATTTTAATAGTATATAAATAAAAGATTCGAACAGATCTATAATGGAATATTATGTTAAATAATACAAAATAGGAATGTATAGAAAAATGTGTTCATTTGCAGTCATAATCATGTATTTAAGTAGTATTCAAAATGTTCAATAGTAAAATCTAATTTATTTATTGAAAAATATTTTATTTTCAGCTAATACCTGCTACAAGAACACTTAAGTAGAGAAAAAAAGGTTGTTTATGTGTATGTACAGCATACGAATAAAAATATAATAAATGGAAAAATAGAAACCACTACTTGGTCAGTATATAAATAGTAACTTCGATTTTTTCAACAGCGATAAGGGATGTTGTAAAACGGGGTGAATAGGAAGTCCCATCCCAACCCGCAGTCTCTCACTGGGGGCCGTTGCGTTGAATAAGTGCCAATAGGACCCAATGGGACGGCACATGTCTCAAAAGTCACTTTTTCCCTGTTCACCCCGATGTTTTATTTAAAAGCAAATGTGCACTACATGATACAAATAATGACAATCTATTTTTATTTATTCCAAAAATAGAATTAGGTATTCAATCATTTACTTAGGAGAATCGATTTATAATTTATTAATGTATAGGTAAGTTTAATTTGCCCGATCACTGTTTCAAAACACGATTAAGTTATAATTTATGGTCCAATACTTATAATAATATATCATAGTATAAATTTATAAGAAATGCAAAAACACGAAGGAATGTTAACAATAAAAGATCTTTGAAATAGAGAGAAGAGATAACAATTTAAGTACACAATAGACTAAAATATATCCACCACAGTTTGTCTAATATTTGGCATAGATATCAAGTGTCTATATTTATTATTTCAGTGGTGTTCAGTACAACTCCATAAGTTCTACTTTTAACCTGAAGCCTAGAAGAGTTGGCGAGCTAATTTAAACTATTAATTTAGATTTTAACACATTGTTCAGAGACATTTGTGCGCCCACGGACGTTATATGTTATATTATTATAATATCTGATTTGTTAACAAGTTCTGTAACTACCTATAGTAATAAAATGGCACGGTTGATTTCGTAAAAATATTTTAAAAATCAAACATTTTTCCTAGTCAAAACATTCAAAAAGGTTGTTCTTTAAATGACATCGCAGAAGCAATTACGGCTTAATTCCTGATTACTGACACAGGGAATCCAACTTAGTGGTCCCAGTCTATGTATTTGATCGAGTCGCATTTTATTATTTTATAAGCTACGTTTGCGCGATGCTAGTAACTCTGTAGAGACATCGGAACATTTCTGGCGATATCCCAAAGCTTCGTTAAATCAGTATCCTACCTACGTTTAAGTACTAATTATTTCTCAGTGTACTGGATGGTACCACGATTGTTTTATATTGTAATTCGTTAATAAACAATGCCATTTACAGAACAACCTTTGTTAATTGTCGGATAAAAGTATAATACGCTTAGATACTAAATAAGCTCAGTATAGACGACGTCTGAACAGCGGACAGATATGACTGTCTTATGGTGAATATTTTGCCAATGGAATAATTGGTACAAATCCACTCATTACATATTAATCCTTTGCCTGTTTCTTAATAAGAATATAAACACGTCACAGTGCGTATGGCCCTACTGATTTAAAACACTGGAATAGCTTTGACATAACAACAACATCTTCTCCATACATGGTTGTCTGGAAGAGATCGCTTTGAGCGATAAGACCGCCCATTGTTACACTTTTTTTTGTTATTTATTGCTCTGTTCTAGTCTTAAGTTGTCTTTGTTCTGTGGTGTTTCAATAAAGAGTTTATCTATCTATTTTGAATTTCAGCTCTTGTAAGTCTTGTCAAATGTGTCCGCGTCAGATGTCGCCAACCAAACGAAGATTTCATAGTTACAATAAACTATCACCCATTTACATCTAAATAACATTTAGAAAGTTCAACAAAATATATCAACCACACTAGAGATAAAATATATCAGATCTTTTAAAGATACATCTTTAATAATAAAATCGAATTTGTTTCTAACTACAGAAAATAGGTAACGGGTTTGAGCTAAGTATTGCACGAAGTTTCCGTGGAGGGAGATAGATAAACAGAAGAGGGAGGTAAGATAAATAGATGACCCGCATAGTGTTTGTTAAACACCCAAAAATAACTTCTTTCCACATAACTACGCTCATCGTAGTAATGGTCGAGAATAACGAAGTCATCCAGATATACCCGCTCCCATAAAACTCAACTTCTAAGAAAATAATAGAATATAACAAACATATATATAAATGGAACTGATATTAGCCCAAAAGACATGTAGACTAAAATATCATGAAAAATATAAGGGAAATTTGATAAGTAATAAGATTAAAAATAGATAAATGGAACTACACAAAAGCCTCAAGGTGAATCTATCTCCCCCAAATATACTACATACATTATGAACACTACACTAATAATTTTGTTCGAAATCCTATAAAACAGGTCATTAAATATTTAAGAAACTTCGTAAATAGTGGCTATTCTTTAATATTTTTCTAACAAATCGCGCCTCTCGAAAGATCGCAGGTCTCACAAAGATTTCAAGCTTACATGTCTAAGAATAAGTAACAATTTTAAACTATTCAAATCCATTCTAATCACATGATCTTTCTAATGATGTCTCTAACTACTTACGCCAACACCTGGAATCTATCTATCCCTTTTCATGAATAATTTCCAACTGATCAATACATCCAAAGAACACATTATTTTTATCACGTTTGTTGGCACGAGACAAGCACGTGTCATCTCATTACCTCACAACATTATTCCGTTTCCCTTTTAGTTAAGGAATAGATAGACGTTCTGGTATAGGCTATTAAATATCATGATTTGAGATATATTCAAGCTACATCTACTGATGTAAATGAATAGGGCACTAGAATCAATAATTCATTTTAATTCTATTACGTTTTTTAAACAGATAACTGACGACACGTCCGTTCTGTCGTGTGCCTTTGTCAATAATTATAGAAAGCAGTTCGTCTAACACCCTAAATGGATGTCAGACGGCGTCACAGGAAATCAAATTTAAATAATGAGTACATAGAATCTATTCTCTATTGTGCGATGCGTTTTGGTGTCCGTGAGTTGGGAGGTATACCTACCTATGTTATATAGGTGACACACAGATTGAGCAGGGATTTTTAGAGATATTTACAACGCTTCAAGTTAATACATAAATATAAATAGATTTTAAGACACGATTAAAATCGTCTAAAAATAATAATGATGAATTTGTTTGAGATATTTTGTATCTATGTCGTAATGATTTTATACTATCATAAGCGTTGCTTAAGACGCAGTAATACAATCTGCGTGCCACCCACCTAGTCGAGCGAGGCATGCCGCTCACGGTGGCAGGTTCATCTGTATGTTCTGGAGATACGCCGAAGTCGAATTCAATAAGCCGATCCGTTGTTTCTGCTTCCTCTGCTCTGTCATCTATGGAAGTGTAGAAACATTTGTAGGACTCGTCTAATTAATTACTAAATAAGTAGTCTTTCTTTTATTTTTATACTAGCTGATCCGACAGACGTTGTCCTGTCATTGTCTTTATGGGAAAAGCTTCCTCTCTTTCTATCTTTTGCCCTCTATATCTACCACTTTCCCTCGCACTCTATCTCTCTCCCTCTATAACCATCTCTTTTAGATTTTTCCCAGAACGAGTGACAGGTGTCAACTGTACAACCCGATTTTATCAGATATATTTTTCCCAGTTTCAAAATGTTTCCCGTGGTAATGGGATAAATAGTATCCTATATCCTTCTCCTGGTTCTCAGCTACCTTCCTACCAATTATCAGCCAAATTGGTTCAGCCGTTCTTGAGTTATAAAAAGTGTAACTAACACGACTTTCTTTTATTAATATTCTTTTATTATATTATAAACGTAGCCCCACACTAGGATATCTCCTGTGTCGTGCCCGCTGCGCCTGCAGCGCCCGCAGCTCCCCCTCGCCGCCGCCCCCCAGCGACAGCACTGACCTGGTCCCGCAGCTCGGTGAGCAGCGCGGTGAGCGTGGCCACCGCCCGCTGCGCCACCTCCAGCTGCGCCTGCAGCGCCCGCAGCTCCCCCTCGCCGCCGCCCCGCAGCGACAGCACTGACCTGGTCCCGCAGCTCGGTGAGCAGCGCGGTGAGCGTGGCCACCGCCCGCTGCGCCACCTCCAGCTGCGCCTGCAGCGCCCGCAGCTCCCCCTCGCCGCCGTCGCCCTCGCCGCCGCCCACCAGCGACAGCGCGCGCAGCCGGGGGAACCAGTCCAGGTTGCTCGTCTGGAACCGACGGGTGAGTGGTCACTGTGACACCGGTCCCACGTAACACGTTCACTGAGCAAATGGTCCGATGTTCACAGTTAAATCGGTTCTACGTTCACTGTGAAAATAGTTCCACGTTCACAGTGTAAACAGTCCCACGTTCATTATGAAAATCCACGTTCCTAGCGAAAATCGACCAAACCTTCACAGTAACACACATTGTGTTAATCATAATCATAGCGCTTATAACATATGATTACTTTAATCATGGAGTGGACATAGCTCTCGGGACCAGTGAATTCGGTGGGGTCCTTGACCCGCACCAGCACCATGAAGTACAGGTAGTGCCACATGTTGTGTTCGCTCTTTATGTGTTCCTCGAATGAGACCGTTTTGTTGTCGAACGCTGATCTGTTCAATCCTGCAAACACAATATACTAATATTATACATGCGAAAGCCACTATCTTCGGCTTCTTTTGACGGCTAAAAGGCTGAATCAATTTCGATGAAATTAGGTAAAGAGATAGCGTGGATCTTGGAGACGGACATAGGATACTTTTATCGCGATACACTTTAGTCTACACGGACAAAGTCGCGGCCAACGGCTACTGTGACATAAATAACACGTTATGTAACAAAACAATCACTAATTGATATAATAACAATGATGATAGAGATACAAGGAATGCTGCAGATGCTCACAGATGCTACCAACAATGATTATCACAGACAATGATAATCATGATCGAGTATGATTACAATGACAACGATCGTGATGATTACGATGAACGATGACAGACCGGTAAGACTCACCGCACACAAAACACGTGTTCTTGAGTATAAGCTCTTTCTGCTGCTTCTCGCTACGCAGGTCGGCGAACGTGTCGATGATGACGCCGAAGATCAGGTTGAGGACGATGATGATGACAACGAAGAAGAATAGGAGATCGTACACGACGCGCGCCACGAATAGAGGCTCCTGTAATGTAAGGGGGGTTGTTTGGACAAAGTGCTAGATGCACCCCTGTCTATTATATCTCGTCTCTCCATGTTAGGTTAGGTGCTCAACCGATCGTTAAGATAGCTTCCGTTCTAGTGTTAAAAGGTTTTCTTTTGTTCTGTGGTGTAAAATAACGAGTTTTACTGTATATGTTTCTGGGATAGAAATACCAGTGTACAGTGGTTTATCGATTCTCAGTTTGAGAATATCAAAACAAAGATCTATCTTGCGCTACCAATAATGTCCATCGTTCTAACAATTGATTTCATCGAAGTTTCATAAGAACAACGATGGAGGAAAAACATAATACGTAGCATATACTATAATGTATGTGTGGATGCGTGCTGCGTGCGTGAGATGCGTACGCACACACGTGCGTGTTGTGTGTGTGAAGGTGTCTCTGTGTGTGTGAGTGTGCGAGAGAGGGAGGGTATGTGTGCGTGTGCGCCGAGCACCGCTTCCGTCGCAGAGAGGTAGCTATGTCGGGAGTGGCGGGGCGGGCACGCACGAAGCTGGCGGGCGCGCGCAGGATGTCCCCGATGCCGCCGCCGTTGCGCAGGCCCTGGTTGAGCGTGGTCACGATGCACATGATGAGGGAGTCGCAGCTGCGCTCGCGGAGCTCCCCGCCCACCGACACGAACCGCGCGGGGGCGCAGGCGCCGGGGCCGGCGCAGGCCGGGGGCGAGAACCGGGGGTCGTCGTCATCTGCGCGAGGGAGCGGAGACAAGGGTCTATACTCTATAGTATTGGATGGAAGACTTGCTAACGTATTTTTTTTTGATCAAACAATTTGCAAAAGCTCACGACAGCAGACTTAACCAGCGTGTGAATGTGGGTTTATTAGCTTATAGGTTCAAAGGAACAAAACCGTTCAAGTTAAAGAATTAAAATAATGTAGAACAAGTGCTATCTATGAAAAATACGATATAATCGCCTTCCCCTGCATAAAGACAATATAACAAATGGCACATTAACACATATTTGAAGCTAGAATGTAATAGGATTAGAATGTTGCACAGTAGAAAAATCAGAACTGATCCAGTGACCCGGTGACCCAGTGGCCCAGTGACCCAGTGACCCAGCGGCCCAGCGCCCGCACTCACCGTCCGCGCGGTCGACGGTGACCAGGAAGTGGTCCCGGAAGAACATGTATCCGACGATGCTGAACATGTAGACCAGCACCAGCGCCAGCACGGCCGTCAGTAGGATGGACCGCCCGTTGCACCCGGTGACCCAGCGCCCGCACTCACCGTCCGCGCGGTCGACGGTGACCAGGAAGTGGTCCCGGAAGAACATGTATCTGACGATGCTGAACATGTAGACCAGCACCAGCGCCAGCACGGCCGTCAGTAGGATGGACCGCCCGTTGCACCCGGTGACCCAGTGACCCAGTGACCCAGCGCCCGCACTCACCGTCCGCGCGGTCGACGGTGACCAGGAAGTGGTCCCGGAAGAACATGTATCCGACGATGCTGAACATGTAGACCAGCACCAGCGCCAGCACGGCCGTCAGTAGGATGGACCGCCCGTTGCACCCGGTGACCCAGTGACCCAGTGACCCAGCGCCCGCACTCACCGTCCGCGCGGTCGACGGTGACCAGGAAGTGGTCCCGGAAGAACATGTATCTGACGATGCTGAACATGTAGACCAGCACCAGCGCCAGCACGGCCGTCAGTAGGATGGACCGCCCGTTGCACCCGGTGACCCAGTGACCCAGTGACCCAGCGCCCGCACTCACCGTCCGCGCGGTCGACGGTGACCAGGAAGTGGTCCCGGAAGAACATGTATCCGACGATGCTGAACATGTAGACCAGCACCAGCGCCAGCACGGCCGTCAGTAGGATGGACCGCCCGTTGCACCCGGTGACCCAGTGACCCAGTGACCCAGCGCCCGCACTCACCGTCCGCGCGGTCGACGGTGACCAGGAAGTGGTCCCGGAAGAACATGTATCCGACGATGCTGAACATGTAGACCAGCACCAGCGCCAGCACGGCCGTCAGTAGGATGGACCGCCCGTTGCGTGTCACTGATCGCATCACGTTCAGCAGGGTCTCTTCGCGGTACACGATGTCGAGGAGCTGCGAGCGAACGTGTTAAACTTGCATACATTCACTTTTATATTCATTTTTAACTTGGTAGGGAAGATGGAACTGTGTTAATACGATTCCATCTTCTCTTCTCTGCTGTTTCTTATTTATTTAAAAACAAGATAGAAAGCTTACAGTAACAACCAAAGCTCGACCTAAGAGCGATTTAAGAACACATTTAGGTACAAACTAACAGAGTTCGTTGTTGAAACTCGTGCGTGGATTGAAGCTCATGTGAATATACAGCTAAATTCAAGGTAAAGACAACATCCAGGTCTAGACTCACCAGAACCGAAAAGAAGAATGGGTGGCAACACATGCCGAGGAAGCAGAAGACGAGGTACACGCTGTGGTACAGCAGCTCGGGGTCTGTGATCACGTAGCGGGTCGACTTGGACAGCGTGCCTTGGTTGCCCATTATGCTCACCAGGTGGACGCCTTTCACTACTATCTGAGGGCGCACAACATTACGAATCGATGATGATGATGATGATGATGATGACGGTAACGATGTTGATGATGATGATGATGAAGGTAACGATGATGATGATGATGATGATGGTGATGACGGTGACGGTGATGATCATGATGATTCTGAATATGATAATGATGAAGATGATGATGTTGATGATGATGATGATGATGATGATGATGATGATGATGATGATGATGATGACGGTGACGGTGACGGTGATGATCATGATGATTCTGAATATGATAATGATGATGAAGATTATGATGATGATGATTAAGCGCTAGTTCAGACATGCGGGAGCCGCGCGTTTACAAATCGCGCTGTTTGAACCCGCAAAATTGTGATGCTATTCAGACACCGGCGGTTATTATGCGATTTTCGTGCGGGGATACCGTCAGTTTGAAAATGGAAGTCGACGAAGAAGTGTGTTTACTGTGGTTGCTCCTTAAAAAAAAGAAAAGAACCGCGCGGTATCCGCAACGCAACTGAACGCGAAGTAAAGACTCCATAGTAATAGAAACGTGCGGGAGCAGCGCGATTCTATTTTCTGGCGGTTGGGTTGCGGTAACCGCGCGGCTTGATTAACCGCGCGGTTATGTCTGAACGATTACTAACTAACTCATATAAATAAGACCCGCTCGATTTCCATGCGATTCTATAATCGCACGGTTCCCGCCGTGTCTGAACTAGCGCTAAGACAAAGAATTCGACGCCGGTGTTAATAGGGTGAATCAACTAAAATACCCACACTTTGCTGTCCCTGCAAGTGTTTGCTAAAAATACGCAAATTTACAATACATCCATTAAATACTATTCCAAACGTATTTCAAATCATAAGGCATTATTAAAACACTGTTTATGTGTCGGAAAAGTTTAAATTTATATATTTTTTTATAGTAACTCCGCATACAAAAAAAACACTCCATACAAAAAGTTCGTGTCCTGAGAGCTGTATGATCGGTGAATATTTCATTGCAAAGATTTTTTATCAATGAAACCATAGGTCAATTTTAATTGTAGAAAATGATGAAATTATTATATTTATCTTGATCAATAAAGCATAAAAATAAATAAACAGCTTTTTCCAAAAAAAATTGTTATGTTTCTGTCCCCCGTTAAGCTACTTTCTTCCGCGTATGCTGAGTTACGTTCAAGTAATGCGTTAAGTAACACATAGATGGCTCTGTTTGCCATAGCAGCTTTACATTACGATTGGTTTTCACATCGCGCGGGCGGCGAATCTTTTGATCGTGTTCGACAAGCGGCCAGTCTGCGACCAACGTTCGAAGGGAGTGTGTACCTTTTTGTGCAGTCTACTGAGTGACCGCTTTTTCTCGAAGTAAGTAATTTATTGATTAATAATAATAGGCTTAATTTATAGTAAATAGCTAAGGTTATTGACCGAACCATCTGTTAGTTACTTTATCTAACATTCTGTGTGTGGTTTTGATAAAAGTAAATCAATTGTCTGCTGAGATACCAGTATACTGTGTTACTATGTGGGTAACTCCATAGACATTATTGGCAACTCCAGAGACATTTAGTACTTTACTTTAAATATACATCGTTAATCGTATAATAAAACTAATTAGAAATACTTAAAATTCTATTTAATGTAACTATTATTTTTTCAGATAAATTATTTTACACAATGGAGCGGCTAACAGCGGCTGAAAAACAAAAAAGGTACAGGGAGAGACTAAAACAAACCACTGAAAAATATGAAGAAGCTAAAATAAAACACCGCGCCCACTACCATAAAGTTAAAAGACATATTCCGATAAAAAAGAGATATTCTGCCTTGATAAGAGAGATTTAGCTACGTCAATCACGAAGATATCATTAAAATCTTGCCAATACCTGGCATTTCGGAAAATGACCAATACGTACCTATTCAAAGCTTCGATTGACATTTTTGAAAAATAAACTGGTAGGTTCTGCTATAGTTGATTAAAATATTGAGATCTCATAACTCCTAACTTGATTGTTATATTATTATAATTATTTTACACGATAACTTTAAGTGTTTTTCAGATCTATGTCATCTTATTGTTTAGATTTTTATTTAATGTCTTAGGCGTTACCCAAATTTGTCTCTGGAGTTACTGCTTATCCCCAAATTTTGAATCAGTTTTTCAGTAGTAGCATGCTCAATTCTTAATTATTTGCCATAATTTCAGCAGTACTAAATACTATTACTTGTTAAGCATAGTGCACTATGTATATTTTGTTTTTATTAGTTTGTGACTTTGTTTCATTTAAAAGTAGCCCTTCTTTCAATGTACGTCGGTAACGCTTAAGACAAAATGTTGCTTATTTCTATATTTAAAAATGTTTAATCGCAAAGACTGATTGTACCAAAAGAGTAAACTGTGTTTGAAAAATAAATATATAAAATACAATAATTTTAACTTGTTTAATTATCGATATAATAAACATTGAATGTAGGTAACGCAAAATACAGTTTATCGGGTGTGTGTGCAGTTATTTTAAAATATTGACTAAACCAATCCATTATCTTCGTGGCCCTTCGAAACCATGATAGTAGATGATATTGCTAATAGATTGGCTCATTCAGAATATCGAAAACGTATACTGATTTATTTTACATTTTATGTTCCGAAAGTGATCCAAAGTGTGGGTAAAAAAGTTGATTCACCCAATAATGAGAATGATGATGCTGACGATGAAGATGATGATGATTATGATTATGACGAAGAAATTGACGACAGTTATAATAATAATAATGATGATGCTGACGATGAAGATGATGATGATTATGATTATGACGAAGAAATTGACGACAGTTATAATAATAATAATGATGATGATGATGATGATGATGATTCATGACGATAACGATGGTGACGACGGCGACGGTGTTGATCATGATGATTATGAATACGATCATGATGATGATGATGGCGATGATGATTAGGTATGCTGATGAGGACAACGATGGTGATGACTCACAGTGAGCATGGCCAGGGTCCACAGCGTGGGCTCCGGCCCCGCGGAGTACATGAGCCGCACGATGCCGCTGGCGAGCAGGGCTCGGATCCCGGACGAGCGCGGAAGGCACGTTACTAGGGCGCCCGCTACGCCGGACACACACCACACTACTAGGGAGAGGTGCTGACCCAGCTCTGGAACAAATGGGTATGGAATAACAACCTTAATGTGCGGTAATAGAATTCATGTTACAAAAGCATAAATTATGGATTGTCACATACGATTGAGGCATGTTTAAAAATAATTTAGAATAAATACTGTTTTGAGTGCGGACTGTTGGAAAAGTTTTTCTCTTTGTCATAGTAAGCTCGAGTTTACGATTAATTCGTTTTGAAAGGTTTTTGATTTCAATGTTTAATTTGTAGATATATATATGAATAGAAAAGATTATTGGCTACTGTTCACATTTTAATCGACGGTAACACATTGGGTATGAGTACTACTACAATTTTATTATACCTTAATACCAAAAAATACTTTACAATGTACATCAAAATCAGCTAAGCAAATTATAAGCGTTTCACAATAGATCGTATTAACAACTAAATAAAAAAAACGCACAAAAAATATGCCCCGGGTGAGGATCGAACTCACGACCTTAAGATTATGAGACTTACGCGCTGCCTACTGCGCCACCGAGGCCAGTGAATGACTGACGAAAATAAGTAATCGCTTTATAGATTTCCAGACTTAGTACAAAAACAAACATTTTTATCTTCCGAACTCGATAGTACAATATGAAAAAAAAAATAGGCAAACAATGAAGTGGTAAAAAAAAAATTACATTGTAATAACTTTTTCTAATCAGAAGACTAGTACTACATGTGTTAATCCCGGGTGGTAGCTACCTTCATACCAAATTACATGCAAATCGGTCCAGCCGTTTGAGCGTGAAGAACTAACAAACACACAAACTTTCGCATTTATAAATATTAGTAAGATAAGCTTATCTTATATTCTATTCTATTCTATGCTATTCTATTAGCGACTTACTTGGGTTCTCGCCTGTGAATGGATAGAAGAAGGCCACAATAACGTTGATCAGAACAGCGAAGTTGAACAATATATTGCTCCACAGAGACATGTAGGAGGAGACCCAGAATAGGAAAGGTTGACCTGGAACCACACGGAAATGTACCTTCATGTAACGAGATACGTTATATATTTATATAGCAGGGCGAGCGCAAACCTCCATCGAGAAAGTATTCGTTACGTTAACGTTCAATTTTGTTTTAGATTTGAACAATACTACAATAGGGCAAGCACGAAACTTAAAACGGTTCTTTCTTTTTTATTTTTTTTTAAACGTAGCCCCACACTAGGGTTGCTCCTGTGTCGTGGGTACGGGTTACAGACATATCACAATCACACCCGTTCGTATCGTTAACATATCGATCAAGGTAACCGTTCGCGTACGCATCTTGTCGAGCAAGAGCGCTGATTAGATCTAATTTTTTTTACGTTAACGTTACGTATACTTTCTCGATAGAGGTTCCTGCTCGCCTTACAGACATTAAACATAGAGTCTTACCACAAAAGATTTAAGCGAGAGTTGAACAGGTGTCTAAAATTTCCTTCCACAAATCGACGTCTACCACTCGCGTGGTCTAACTCAAACGAATTCACATGTAAAATTATCAGAAATAACAGGATTCAGTTAGACGAAGAGTTATGACGCTGGCGACATTTTGTCAGCTCAACCTACTTTTAAAAATATTAGTTCGGATTCAGCACGAATTTTAATCTTACAAATTGTATGAACGTATGCATAGTTGTCTTTTCAGCCTCAGTTCGGTCCTGCCGAAGTGTATTTTTTTTCTGGCTTTACTAGATATTTGTAATATTCGTTCTAATCTATAAACCAATCGGAACAATATTGTCCAGTGTGTTACCATATTCTGTCAGTTATTGATTGTAACAATTCCCGTGTGTGACGATACATTTTCTGTGACCCTCAGCCATTTTATGTGACCATTATTCCCGTGTATGACGATACATTTCCTGTGACTAAATTGTCTTATGTGACCATATTATGTGTACAGTACTGACCTCTGAGCTTCTTCTGCCATTTCATCTCGTGGAACAGATTGTCCAGGCGGCAGAAGAAGTCGGCCACCTTGCTGCCCTGGTCATCCCGCTCAGCGCTTTGCAGCACTCGGTGCTTACTGTCCGACGGCAGATATTCGCAGATTTCCGGAATAGGGAACACGATCTGTTCCATACTTCGGTCCGTGCGAACTATCTGGAACGAGGAGGATGAGGATTCATCGTCAGCCCGTATCCAGCTGGGCACGATTTTGTTGAAATAAAAAAATAACAGTGAGTTATTGTCAGTGTACTGTATCAGCCGAAATTAATATTGCATCTCCTATCCAAGATTGAAATCGATCTTGGATTGCTGCCTATCGTTCGATCGATTTCCAATCTGCGTGCCTTCATAAACCAATCCACGGATCGGTTATTGGCACGTTTGACCCTAAAAATGGATTGTGATATCAATCCCAGATAGCAACATTTGGATTGGATTGATTATTAATATACTATGTGTATACTGTATATACCTCAATCTGCGCCGTGTGAGATCTGTAGTACCGCAAGGCGTGGGCGTGTTGTCCGGAGGGCGTGGCGCGCACCAGCGCCGCCAGCTCCTTGTTGTGGGCCGCCAGCTGATGGCACAGGATGTAGATGTTGTGCCCCACCTGCCGGCGCACGGACACGTCACAACACCGCTCTTTGTTAACGATAATGGGCTGAGAGTAAAGTCATATATACGGGCTGATAATGGGCTAAGTTCATTTTTTTTAAACTTAACTTAGTGATTGCAATTCGAGGAATAGATTCGATGATCACGAAACAAGAGGTTTTATTAAAAATCAATTACTAATGTCGGATATTTTTGAATAAATATGAATGGAATTGATTTCCGAAACGTTACCGTCGGCATTTAGGTTCAAATTACAAAAGAAAGATAAATCTGTGTCTATGTTCTAGATAAACCAATGACCAATGGCAAATGATGAAGAAGAAGAAGAACCAGAAGAACCAATGACCAAAAAGATAAACAAACAAAGCAAAGTAAATCTCACGCATTAAAAATCTACTCTCCGTATGTAGTCTCTGCCTTCCCCAACGGGGAAAAGCGTGACTGTATGTATGTATGAATTTGACTAAGGATCAGAAAAAATGCACCTTATCCATAGTTTTTTAGTAAGTACCCACCTAAATTATATATTTTTTTCTTAACAATATATGCAACATCTCTTTCCCAATCCAATCTCTTTGTCCATTCCTCTTTATATTTTGTCACCATAAACAAAGAAATTAAACTCTTTCAAGACCCTTATTTTATACTTTCCCAAAATCGATTCGATAAAATCATTTTAGCAACTAGTTCCATAAACTTCGAATCGATAGTTGACATAATGTTTCGATGCAGCAACCACTAAATGTCTGATTAGTTATGTATTTTAAAGTTTATAAAATACTGGGTAAGTTCCTGGACCTAATGATTAATCTGAGATAGATTTTAATCTAAGGAGATAATCGAATATTATAACTTCGAATCGATAGTTGACATAATGTTTCGATGCAGCAACCACTAAATGTCTGATTAGTTATGTATTTTAAAGTTTATAAAATACTGGGTAAGTTCCTGGACCTAATGATTAATCTGAGATAGATTTTAATCTAAGGAGATAATCGAATATTATAACTTCGAATCGATAGTTGACATAATGTTTCGATGCAGCAACCACTAAATGTCTGATTAGTTATGTATTTTAAAGTTTATAAAATACTGGGTAAGTTCCTGGACCTAATGATTAATCTGAGATAGATTTTAATCTAAGGAGATAATCGAATATTATAACTGAGAGAACAGTCCGAGTAAATAACATTTATTTAGGCGCCATCTGTATTCCATCTTGTCAAAGTCGTTCTCACTACTCCATCCACCGCATGTTACCTCGTTAGCGCTTGTCAGTTGATTCAGAATGGAACTAGATGGCGTTGACTACCCTTAAAACACGTAAGCATTTCATTCGCAACAACGCGGGACCATTCAAAATGTCCAAGCTCTCATCACACATTGATATTTATAACATAGTAAGCCTAGTGTTATATGCTATAACTATGCTTATTTTTGAAGAACCCTCCATGAAAATGGAGTTAGAATAGAAACGATACTGATAACTAGGCAATTGCATGGGGTCACTGAGCGCTTTCATATTGGACCATGTATTCACGGTAACGTCACGATATCTCAGGGGAGTGGTGTGGGCAGGCGCCGCTGGACAATTGACGACGCCACTCCACTCGCCCCCACTGATAGGGGGAGGGGGGATAATTAATTAATAAATAAATCTTTGGAAATGTAATAACCGTTAATCAGCCAACAAGTTGAAAAATCTGTTATATTAATAACAGGTTTTGAATGTTCCATCGGAAGCATTTCCGTTAACGTCAATTTATTTTTACGTATCATCACCGGCCAGCAGGTTATAAAGCTGTTCAATAAATAACAGAGTTTAACTAACAATTGACGAATGAAAAGCCATTAAAAACAGTTTATATAACGACCACCTCTAGCTGTTACAAAGAAATCTATTTACCTACTAAAGTAAGTTATATTTAAGGGCCTATTTGACTACGCGGTATTCAGTCATCGCGTAGTCAAATAAGAGGAAGTCAAATTAGTCAGACTGACATACCTACGACCTTCGAACGAGCAATAAGTCCTATGTTGTCTCCATGATCAGTGGGTAGACAAACCACTTGACACTGGCAGTAATATCTCTCAAGCTTTACCACAGACCAATTGCCACTCAAAAACAAAAAAACAACTCTTTTATTCTGTTTTTTTTCCTTATCTAAAATCGATTCTACAATATCAATACATCGATCCTACATGCCGATTAAAGCTAAAAATAGAATCGATGGCCCAGGGTCGACACTGGATAGTCCGTACTCAAACCCACGAAAGAGAGAGACAATATGCTCAACCGCAAGTGTCATACAAAATCCCGATCATGCATCTTGGTTTAATTGAGATTGTCTTCTTCTAGCTAGGGTATTATTATAATATTATTTATAGGTAGGTTTTCTGTCGATAGTTAAATTGTTCCGATGCAACAACCACTACCGTAAATAAATATTATGTCGATCAAGCAAGTGTCAAAAAGTTGTCAAATGTTGTAAACATCAGCTCGAGTCGATTGATATGTCAGGGGGACGGCGCGTACGCAGTCCCCACTACCAAAAATGACGCGTCCGAGTTACCCACATTAGGGATAATCGCAGAGGTCAACCCGTCCGCGGTGCAATGGACAGGCCTCGCTCTGGGGGAACCGCCTTGTTGATCACGGTGTCCCCTACGCCAGGTAAGTATGATTTGAATTTGGCGCTCGAACAGGGACACGCTGCGCCGGAGAATCTTGTCACCGCGATTCAGCCGAGCGGCGCTCGTTTGCCAACGCCATCTAGTTTAATTTCTCGGAACTGAGGTTTACCGGTTTATGCTTATCTTTAGTGTACTGAATAGAGGCGAGTGGAAGGCTACGGGTGTAACAACGCCACCGTTTGGGGTGACATTTGTTATTATTACCTATTGTTGTCAGTTGCAGTGCGCAATAATTGTAACGGCAAGGTTTTATACAATCAATGTAGCGCTTACCTCTTTGGGCGAGACGCCCTGCACGGGCGCGTCGTCCTCCGAGTCGGAATCAGACTCCGACGTGTGCTCCTGGTGGAAGGCGGAGCAGGCAACATCTACCTGCAACGGACAACAACTACATGTAACGGACAACAACTACATGTAACGGTCAACAACTACATGTGACTGACAACAACTACATGTAACGGACAACAACTACATGTAACGGGCTAGGGATTTCGAGACAGTTTCTACTTGCGGGTGGAACCTCACCAGCTGTTTAGGATTCATGTTGTAAAGGATCCTCTCGGCGTTGTTCTCGGAATCGTTCCTGGACTCCATGATGGCTAGCAGAAGCTTGGAGGCGTTGTTCTTCAGCTCAAGCACCAGCTCCATGCGCGTCTTGCCGAGGGGGTTGATGTCGTTCAGGATGAGGGCGGTGATGATGTCCAGCCCGTTGCTCTCGTGGGTCGCTATGCAATTCTGGTTCTCGTGGCATGGACCTGAAGATTCCGATTTCAGTGCATTCGATAGTAATTTGAAATCCACGCGTGATAAGTCTCGCCATGCAGGGAGCGGGGAAACGCCGCGGCGTGTCATAATAGACTACTTAAGTCACAAGTATCGTAATGTACTATTAAGTATGTAGTTTTAGTTTGTATGAACGATGATGGTGGCAGCTCAGCATGCCAGGCTTCACTGTTATGAGTAAACGTTTGTGTGCAGCCTTAGCAGACCTCCGATGATGATGATGATGATGATGATGATGATGATGCTGATGATGATGATGAATCTCACCTTGGCAGTACTCGGTGAGCGTCTCCAAGGTCTGGTTGATGAGCGCCACGTTGCCCTCGTTGATGTACAGCCCCAGCAGCCCTAGGCCTCCGGTGGTGGACCCGCAGATGCAGTCCAGGAACATCAGCGTCTCGGACACCAGGTTATAGTTTGATTTGTTGTTTTGATTCCGGAGCAGGTTCTGAAGAGGAAGGCGATTCGATCAATTATAATCAGCAGGGCAATTCTGGTAATTTAATATGTTCAAAATCTAGTTCCGATCAACTTATAATCTCATTAAAGTCTAAAAATGGTATTCTCGTAACTTGAAAAGTGACATTTAACGTTCGCTTGATCGAAATGATATCGTAATGTAACCGAACGCTAAAATGGTATTCTAGTAACAAAAATGAGTTGAAGTTATATGTCATAGACAATGGGTTGACTTAACTGTAACTAGATCGTAAGTTGATTATACCGAGATGAAGTTGTAAATTTATGGGAGCAGAATACCAATTCTCAGTCAAGTCATAATCCAATCACATTTCGGTCAACTTTCGTTCAACTTTTTGTGTAATTACGAGAATTGACACCCAGATCAGATCGCTGATTGTTGTATTGTATAGCCAATATAGCCATTGGAATTTGACATATTGACAGGCACGGAAACAGCGTGACATTGTACAAACGTACGTTGTATTTACTTAATTCTACCAATTTTTATAATGATTAAATTAATGTCGTAATTCAAACGACTTCCAAAAACATTATATCTTAAATGTACAGACTTTTTATACAGCTTTATTATAGTGTTACCCTAGCGACTTCGTACACGGTTAGCTGGGAGCGCGAAAATTGCGGATGACTAGCCTAGAACCGCGCGAATGAAACACCACCGCGAGCTAACTCGACCTTAACGCCATCTAGTTCGTACCGGAGCCAACCTTACGGGGACTCCACCAGGCGGGGAATTTGAAATTTCCAATAGGGACGAACGTAAGAACTATTATGGGAGTTCTGGCGGGATTCCGATAGTGAGACGTTGTTGCTTTTGTATTTTTTTCCCAAACATTTCGCAGTTTTACCAAAACTTCTAGGAAGTTTCAGTAAAGCATCCATCACTTTACGGAATCGTGACTATGTCCGTAAATTGACATGACAACTTGACCACGAGGTATAATGCTATGACTTTTCTATTGTGAAAATATGTTAAACTTGAAATATTTTATACCTACTTGACTGGCTAACGGCCGAAATTAATAATCAATCCAATCCAAATTTTGCTATCTGGGATTGATATCACAATCCATTTTTAGGGTCAAACGTGCCAATAACCGATCCGTGGATTGGTTTATAAAGGCACGCAGATTAAAAATCGATCGAACGATAGGCAGCAATCCAAGATCGATTTCAATCTTGGATAGGAGATACAATATTAATTTCGGCTGTAAATGCACATACAGTGAAGAGAAACACAAAAAAAAACAATTATTATTTGTTATTACAGTTACTGAAAATACGTTCAGTCCACTGAATGTGTTTTGTTTCATAAAGTACAAGATACGCACCGCGGCTTCACCCGCGCGTATAACGATGAGTAATTTCTTTTTATATTTATTAGTTAACTCTTTTTAATTGAAAGAGTATACTTTCAGATAGATTGGCGTCATAGAATATTCTGGAAACCAATATGCAAGTAATTTAACTACTTTGGAGTCGGAATTGTGTAGGTATTTGAAAAAAAAATATATTTTTTTGGGGTCGTGTTTTTTTTATTATATTCTATTTTTTTTTTTATAAAATTTGTTTATTACCTGCAAGTCGGGGTTGTGGTTCTCGCACAACAGCTGCAGGAACCTGAGTATCGGCCGCATGACGGCTACTTTGGCGGGTAGAACGTCAGAGTTGCCACTCTCGCGCTTCTTCTCTGCCATGTATTCTTCTAAAACCGTTGTACCTGCACAAGATTGCGGCAGACATTTAACCTGTAGGGCAATTCTGGTAATTTAATATGTTCAAAATCTAGTTCCGATCAACTTATAATCTCATTAAAGTCTAAAAATGGTATTCTCGTAACTTGAAAAGTGACATTTAACGTTCGCTTGATCGAAATGATATCGTAATGTAACCGAACGCTAAAATGGTATTCTAGTAACAAAAATGAGTTGAAGTTATATGTCATAGACAATGGGTTGACTTAACTGTAACTAGATCGTAAGTTGATTATACCGAGATGAAGTTGTAAATTTATGGGAGCAGAATACCAATTCTCAGTCTAGTCATAATCCAATCACATTTTGGTCAACTTTCGTTCAACTTTTTGTGTAATTACGAGAATTGACACCCTGACGTTACTAACAGAAATCTATTTTACTAAGTTGGAGATAAAACAATTTGGTAACCAAAAAAAATGAGTTGTAAAACAAAAATTAAAGCTAATCCCAAAACGACTGGGCCGATTTTGACGGGACTTTCACTGGCAGATAGCTAAAGTTATAAGGAGTAACAAATGCTATTTTTATTTTTAGTCTTGCGGGTAAAACCTCACCATGAGACATGGTGTGTACATCCGAGTAGGCGTGGACAGCGGAGCCGCAAGCGGTGGTCACTTCTTCGTCCATCTCTTCGCCCACCACTATGGGCCCCGGGGCCGGTTTGCCTGCAAACACACACACACACAGTTTAAAGTTATTAGTTCGTATTCTTGTTCCAGCCATTACCAGGTTTAACTCGCTTGTAACAAGGTTGAATATTCCTTACACGTACTGGAAGAAATCACGGGGCCGCACATATTGTAGGATTTCTTAAGTTAGGAGTATTTTTAGCTATTTAATTCATTAAAAATATGTTGGTGTGGCTCCAATACTAAGAATTTGAAAACAAATAGTATTTATATGTTGTTTTTGCCAATTATTTTAATTATAAAATTTGGTGCTTTATCTACACACTTTGTTTTCTTACGAGCGATTGTATTTATTAGGCTAAATATTTTAGTCATATTGGACGTAAAAAATATTACTTTTTTACTGTATTTATATGACGTTTCCAGCGCATCGGGTAACCTATCGAGCACCAGCGCGGACGGACCTTTGGCTTCGCGTACTGTTTCGCTTGTCTTTTGTCCGATTCAGCCGTTTGTATGGAGTGTCCCCTGTCCATTGTCCCCCCTGTGTCCCTACCAGTCCTACCACAATGGCGAGGAAGCTAGAGCGAGGTACTGGTAGAGCACTGGTAGAGTCAACGGAGTTTCCTTTTCCTGTCCAGAATCTTGGTACAGTGCTTGAAAAGGAAACATCCTTTTTTCAAACTCAAACCATAATAAATTACTGTTTAGTTCAATGTTTAATTAAATATCATACTTTATGTTTTTATGATTCTCTTTGTTAACGAGAATTAGCTGTTTGACTTGTAAAAGTGAGATTTAATTGCCTATTTACAATAAATGCTTTGACTTTGACTTTGAGGTGTCTACCGTCAGTGGAGGGCGGCTTCTTGGGCTCGACGACGGCGGCGCGCTGCTTGTCCCCGCTGGCGGCGGCGGTGCTGCTGGCGGCCAGCGACCGGATCTCCTGCTGAGCCTCGCGCATCTTGTCGTAGAACACCTGCAAATTATATCGTGTAAGATATATAAATAATACAACTAAAAAAAAAACTTTCGAGGTCTTACCACAGAAGATTTAAACCAGAGTTGAACAGATGTGTTTAAATATTTTCTCCACAACTCGACGTATAATCTTCGCTTATGCTAACTCAATAACAAGTTCGTTAGTAAAATAAATAGGAATGTCAGGATTGAGTAAGACAACGAAATTTTAGAACGAACGAAATTTTATAAACTTGTGTCGTAAGTTTTGTGGTAAGACGGTAGGTACAGTATTACCCAACTGATATGGCTTACCGATGTACCTGCGCAGAAGATGAATTTTCAAAGCGCGGGAAATGCTATTGACCGCTATTGGTCGGCAGCCGCCGCCATCTTAGCGAGCTTAGAGTGAGATGGAACTAACAGCTGCAGTGTATTATGAACCTCATAATAGTGATCTTAGGTTGATTGTAAGTTTTAAGCATTCTTTCGCTAATCTTCGGACCATACTTTCTTTTCTGCGCGAACGAAGATTCACGACGCGCCTTATAAGTTGGGTACTAGTATACTAGTCGTATTTGTGTTTTATTCTACTAATATTAAAGAGACGAATGTTTGTGAATGTGTCAGTATGTTTGTTACTACTTCTACGCTCAAACGGCTGGACCAAATTTGATGAAATTTGGCATAGCGGTAGCGAACGTCCTGGATTGAAACGGTGCAGAATGTCGTGGACAAAATGTTATTTCTTCCTATCTTTGTGCAGATTACTATGGCATACGGCCAAGACCTCCCTAATCGTTAAAAAGATTTAGCTTATTGTGAGAGTAAAAACCCTATCTATATACATACAGTAGCTAGTACAGTTTTTATAAGAGCTTTTATTAGATTACAAACTTTGGTTTACTCTCACTCGTCCCAGGGTCTGTAATCAAAACCACAACTTTCAGATTTCCGACTGAACGAAAATTATTCAGCTACTCTTGCATTTAAGGTTGTTATACTTAAATAAAGAAAAATCTCTAATTATTTCGTTACCTTTAGGAACGCTTGTGATATTTCACCGTTTTGCAGCTTCGTAAATATGCTGTGTTGTATTATAGGGTTGCCTCCTTCCAGTAAAGCGATACCTGGAAATGAAAAATATACAGTGTAAAAAGTGAAAACTATAACTATTGAAAAAAAAAATGTAACTCAGAAATTTAGTCCTAAATCCGAATCTGAGGCAACACACGACATTGCTTATACCTATGCTTTTTTTTATGAGTTTGTTTAAAAGCTTACCCAGCGTATGGCTTGTTTCTTAGCTTAACCTTGGATCGTATTTAGCGATGAGTCCGCTTATAGTGATTTAGATTTAGATAAAGCTCCTACTGTGTATACCTTGTGTATTTTTAGAATTGGTGTCTAATTAAGTATTTTCCATTCTATTCCATTCTTACCGAGTTGTATAGCCTCTAGGAAAATCGCGGGGCGGTTGGTACTCTTGATGACCAGGTCCACCACCAGGTCGGAGGCGCCTTCCTTGTCCAGGTGCGCCTGCACCTGCGCCAGGGTCTGCCCCGTGCGCATCAGCACCTTAGCTGTGCAGGTGGAACTGGGTTACAGCTGTGCACTTGTGTGTTGAAAAGTTGCTGGACCAATTTTGATGAAATTTGGTATGGTTAAAAGGTAGTTTTTATACCGAAAACTGCAGGTGACGCCACGGGTCTCAGCCAGTGATATTAAGTATAAAAATTTAAATTTGTATGTTTGGTGGATTGTTATTCAATCACGCTAAGAAACCTCGGAATTTGATGAAATTCGATAGGTAGATGGATGCAGCAGTGGATTAACAAATCGGACACTTTTTATCCCGGCACCGCTCGTCACTTAGATATAATTATATACTTTAACACACAATTACATACAAGTCAATCCAAATCTCATCGAACACAATCTAAATTGACCCGTATAACAACAATGCAAGAACACTAAATCCGTGTAGTGAGTTTCACACAAGCTTGCTGTGATATGCCTACAATGTGGTGGCTCAGTGAGACCGCCCATTAAGGCCACGACACACGAGGCGCGACGGGACGGCGGCGGGACGGGACGTGAGCAAAGTACCTGTCCACGCTCGCTCAGCACGACGTGTCGTTACACCACAACTGCACCTCTAGTATGAGTTTTTAATAGCTCGACATAGTACGCGTCAAATAGCGCTTTTGTATGAAGATCCTGTACAGCGCCCCTACCGGCGCGTTTATGAACGAAAAATCTTAAAGCGCTAGTAGACGCGTACTATGTCGAGCTAGTAAAAAGTCATACTAGGGGTACTGCTCACGTCCCGGTGCCGTCTCGCCCTGTTTGTCAACATAATGCTGCTTAAAATATAATGGTGCAAAAAGCGGTATCCGCCACAACACGTGATAACAAAAGCAACACGACATGTTTCGTGACAGGTTCACTGTGTTAACGTTGTACGCATATTTCTGTTAAAAAGTTATTAATTCTATGTCTCATAGCTAAATCGTACATAGTCAGAGAGTTCATTATAAATATAAAGTTGTTTCGATTTAACTGTTTGAAATTAAGTTGTAAAATTTCAAGTCTATAAAAAAATATTTTAATTATTATTAAGTAAAAGTGGCCATCTTGTATTTGAAATTTAGCCATAGTGTATAATATTCTACTAGTCAAGCCCTTTCATTTGATACCCGTATTGAGGGAGCTGTAAAAAATAAAAATAATTTGCCATTTTGTGGTGACAGCCAACCTGAATTTGAAATGTATTAAAATGTATGGTATTCTACTAGTCAAGCCCTTTCATTTGATATATTGAGAAAGTTGTGAAAAAACATGTAATCCACTATGTTGTGGCGGCGTCCATCTTGGACTGATTTTCATCAAACATAGAGGTAAGAAGGAAGAACGCTCCCGACTTTTTACCTTTCAAATAAATAATAAATAAACCAAAATCGAGATCGGTTCATCCGTCTGGAAGCTACGATGCCACAGAAACATTACCCTCACAAACACGTCAAACTTATAAGAACCCGTCGTTTTTGCGTCGGGGGTTAAAAATGGGGCATTTCGAGAATGAGTAGGTATAATATTTAAGATTATAATTTAATAATAATTATGCTATTTCCCGAATAAGGTATACCGCGAATAAGTCCAAAAACTAATGGCATAGGGGAATTAACCACGCATGGGAGTCATTTTGCGAATAGGTAATCTAATTTAATGTACAAAGCCGAAATTGGGTTGGCGACTGAGCTGGACTTTTCATGACAATGTCACTTTAGTGAAAATCCACGCGTACGCTACGAATTCGCAGAAATTTGCTAGTATAGTAAGATGAACTGAGGAGTACTAAACTACTCAGATTATCTGAGTGGCAACGTAGGTAGACAATGTTGTATAATAAGGCCTTATCGGCCGTACAAAAATTGCCATAGCGGACGGTATTTCACGTCCACACGGCGGGGTATTGGTAAAGTTTTCAACTAGCAATAATCGCACCTCGGATTAACCTCATTGGTTACGATATTGCCTCTGCGCAAAGTTAACAAAATTGAATGTTCGCGCTCGGGTCCCCTTTCGCCGGAGAATAATGCTTGCGCGGGCTAACTCGACGCCAACGCCATCTAGTTTCATCCGGTCTAAACTTTCAACAGACAGCGCCACGAAAGTAGTCTCGCGGCGTTATGAGGAACTACAATGAAACTCCGAAATTGCCAGAAATCTCCGCTATCGATCGCGTAGACACCGGCGTTCATTTTTTTTTTTTTTGTTTTAGTTATGGCTTCGCACGGTTTGTGCATATAGCCAGTGTCAAGTATTTTATTAATTAAGTATTTCTTATATTCACATTAAGAAAGTCACAGCAATATAGCAATCGAGGTCAAGTAGTCAAGTCAATTATTTACATCGTCAAAGTCACGATTCAGTAAAGTAGTGGATGCTTTACTGAAACTTCCTGGGAGTTTTGGAGAAAATGCGAAATGACACGCTTTTTGAGTTTATATCATTCGCCTACACTCGTGCACGTTAACGAACACTTAATGGTTAATATTCCACCAATATTACACATTAACACTCGAAGAAACACAAGTTTGAGAAAATAATATAAAACCAACAACGTCTCACTATCGGATTCCCGCCAAAACTCCGGCGTTCATTTATGCGTCACGTAGATAGTTTTATTCATATAATGATACTATTATTATCATCATTTATTTTATGATCTTAAATTTAAATTTTTTACAATATTATTATAGAAATCTATTTATTATTATTATAATAATATAATATATATTTTTTTTCTTATATTCATTTTATTTTCTTTATTATGACCGCGTCCGGGAGACGTCTTTCGTGGCGCTGCTGACTCTAATCATGACGTCATACTTGTTTTTACTCTATTTTTTTTTGCTTGCAGGAACAGGTGGGAATGTTTTTCTTCATTTTTATTCTTAATTTTGGATAAGGTGAGGTTTGCAAATTGAGGCATAGAAGAAATAAAAACTACGTAGAAAGCATTTTTTTAGATAATGCAGTCAATGAATACGGTGAAAACGGTAAATAGGTATAATATGTAGACATTTTGAATAGGAATTGGTATTTTCGCGAAGTAGTATACAGTTTTGCGTATATATAGGCACCTTTGAGTAACTTTGTCCAGATTGGAGATCCTGATGTAATTTGAATTTGATTTTCTGCGACTGTTCAACCCAACACCCTTGCAAAAGAGTGCCTGTGAACCTGTCACGAAATCTCACATAGAACCCACCTCTCTTCGGCTGGTGCTGATGAGTTTCTGCTTCGCATGCGGTGGGAAATAAAGAAAACATGTTGTCTCTACTCTAGTACTAGATGTTAGGCAGAACGGCAGTGTGCTTTTGCCATATTATCCACAAAAAAAAAACAATATTTAAAAATGCGATTCAATTCTTGAAGTTTTTTAAAATTAAAAAATACGCCTGATGGTAATCACCGTGCCTTAAGGCCTTGCTTTGCTACATTTGATAAAACTGAAAGACCAACTAAAAATTAGCTTGTCATGGTTATGTCCAATTGGATATTAGTTTTTGCACAAAATATGACAAAGGCACTCTATATAAAACTAGATTTTAATATAACATGTTTGAGGAATATATAGTTCAGTCCTCAAAGTTTAACAATAGGTTATTTGTTCAGTACTGAAAACGGACCAAGATTTTTTATTTACTAATTAAACCGGCACGAAAGGCAAGATGGAAAATTGAAAGGAAATTTGTAAATTTATTTTTATAGTAGCTAAGTTTTATAGTTAGAAAAAGTCAGAAACTAAAATTTAAATTTTAAAACATAATCTTGCAGTAATCTAGTAGAATGATACTGACTAAAGCATTTTTGGTGTTTCAGGCAAAATACTTCGACATGTTTGACATAAAACAAATTTTGTTGAATCAAACTAACTTTTAGTAACTAATTGCCAATTTATATATCTAACAACTGTGCCTATGAGCTACCACTAAAACTATGAGCTAACTTCGGCAAATCTCATTCTAATAGTCATTAATTAGTAATAGCTATTAGTTATCTATTTCGAAAATTCACTCTGGATTAGTTAATTAATAGGTATTTTAAAGTTTCACACTAGAAATATTATTAAGTTCTTAAATTTAGTTCCAAAGAAACGATCGCTGTATGCGTTTAGATATGAAAGAAAATTAAACAATTGGTACTTCTGAGTGTGCGTAGAATGCACATTTTATTATCATATCATTGAATAATCATAATATTATTAACGTTTCAACAGCACCTTTATTGCTTTCCATATTAAGTATATAAATTTTTGACATTCTACTTAACCCCAAAAATACTTGTGTCAAAACAACCCCAAAGATCTCATTGTGAAAGAAACAAATATACTTATCAAAACTCACACGGATTTTGAACGTACCCATTAATAAAGAAATAAAAATAATTTCGTAATCGTGTATTCTAGGGGTCGTCTGTCTCTTCACTAACTGATCATTCACTAAACAATATAAACCGGTCGACCCTACCCTCCCCTATTATTATAAGCCAGACTCTAATCGAAGACGGGTGTAAACGCACACAGCGATCGCCGCATAAACGACTCTAGCAGCATAGCAATAAGGTTCGGAACGTACCGCCGGGGCCGTGCGTCACCGCCACCGACGGCGGCGGCGGCTGTATCTTCGGCTCGGACTTCCGATTCACGAAGTACTGGGACAATAGCTTGTTCCGCAGCTGGTTGCCCTGGAATCACAAAAGTTCATCGAATTTTGTATCGTCAATTTTGAATACCCAGTAATACCCTAGAAGGGACACTCTATTTGAAGTGAGACAGAAGGATCGTGGTTTTGCATGATACTTTGATCGTGTCGGGTGACCTATTGAGTGCTAGCGCGGATTGTCAACACAATCCACACAATGAAGTTTTTTTTTGTTATTATTATTGATTGAATTTAATGTAGTAAAAACATTATTATTCACAAGCGAATCAGTGAACTCGTTACGTCATAAAAAATAATTATATGATTATTTACAATCTAATAAAAATATGAGTGCAAAATAGATTTCCCGTACCGGGAATCGAACCCGAGCCTCCTGGGTGAAAGCCAGGTATCCTAGCCACTAGACCATACGGGATGATGAAAGGTAGCACGAAATATACAACCACATGATTTTACATATATTCGAAGCCATATGAATACAGGCTAACTGTTACTTCGGTTTGGTCGAACGAAATTTTAGAAACATCTGTTTCACTGTGTGAACTTTTGTGGTAAGACGGTCAATGTTTATGGAATATTATTAGTTATATCCAACCAAACAGTCGGCGCATAACGTATAGATAATTAGCATGCACGATAAAATACTGATACAACTTTTTCAGCAACCTAAAATTGGGATATCGAAAAGCCAGAAAATTACAAGCGAATGTGACATTTATACATTAGTACATTAAGGATACATTACCTTCTCTCCGTACTCAGGGTCGACAGCCATCATCTCCCTTAAAGTCCGCAAGACTTTGACGCATAGCTTTTCCTCTTTCTCTTCCAGAAGCTTCTCTGTATGGCGAATTAATCTGAAAATTTCAAAAAAATTACATTAGTGATCAAAGAAATCTTGATATTCAAAGAAAATTCCCTTCCATACCAGAAGGAGATAATAGCGGACGCGGCTGAAACCGCGAGGCGCAGCTTGTCTGCCACGACCCCAACAACTTCACCTGGATATGATATAATCTCACCTGGATATGGTATAACTTCACCTGGATATGATATAACTTCACCTGGATATGATATAACCCCACCTGGATATGAATATCCCGCTGGTGTCCGGCTGGCTGACCTCCCCGGGGCTGGTGAACAGCAGGTGCGGCTTGTAGAGGATGTCCACCAGCAGCGACAGCTCGGCCTGCAGCAGCGGCCGCAGCTGCTCCTCCAGCAGCGCCACGATCTCCTGCAGACCCTCCATCACGGAGCGGTCGTTCTGGAGGTTCGACTGGAAAACATAATCAAACCTTATTTCTGTCCGTTGTGGTTTAATTTCGACTAGAGTAAATAAGACCACCGTTTTATACGCTTTTATTTACTGGCCGATTTGAAGGTTATTGATCGAAGGTACCTGTGAAGCCATTTTCTCCAGTTTGTTGGTCTTGGAAGCGAGCAGCCACTTGCTCGTCTGCCGGGACAGAGCCGCCGCCTTCTCGAACACAGTCTGGATCTTCGCTTCGAGTTCCAGTGGTATCGCTATGCTGCGGGATTTGGCTGCGGAGAGAAACATACTGCTTCAAGGGCTAGTTTTGACGATATAGCGATGGATGCATGAAGTGAAGATATCGTCTATAGTGGGAAACATGGTCATCCTAGAATGGGACTGGTTTTCGAGGACCATCACCGGCACCCACCCGATAGACTTTCTACTTACTACTTCGGCTATGAACTATGAGCGTAGCTCTTCCTGAGCCTATTGGTTGATTTTGTCGTCGTTTCGAAATATTAGGGTTGTCGCGAATAAATGTATATTTCATTTTTACTACCTACGGCCCGCGGTAACCTTGGTCAAAATTGATCAAAATTCGTTCGGCTCGTGCAGTTACGTAGCAAACATTCGAAAAAATAAATCAAGCTTGAAACTCAATAATTATGAAGAATACTAAAAAAAATTGTTTTGAACAACACACAAGTGTGTGAAATATCCGCGTGTACGGACCCCAAATAAGAGAACACGTAAGTAAAAAAAATTTAAGGAGCAGCATTTAGTTTGGCGCCACCTGTATTCCATCTTGTCAAATTCGTTCTCACTACTCCACCGCATGTTGTACCTCGTTAGTGCTTGACAGTTGATACAGAATGGAACTAGATGGCGTTGACTACCCTTAAAACGCGCAAGCATTTCATTCGCAACGACGCGGGACCATTTAAAATGTCTCAAATTCTACTAACTATTTTCACAATACATATACAATTTTTGAATTCTCCGAACACATAAACGGAGATTTGAATTGATCGGTAACAAAAAATCCCTACCTCCTCATCTTATGCTGCGGCTACACATACCGCGATAACGCGAAGATTTGCGTTGTTGCGACCGACACGTCTGGCCAAGAATTCGTCCTATCGCGAATCATCTTCGTGAATACGAAAGCCCTTCGCGCCGCTGTCGGTAAAATGCGGCACATCAAAGGGTTTTGTCGCGACAAAGTTCGTGCGGTTGGCTACACTTCGCGCGCGGTTTAGTTGTCTGCGAGACGCCAAGTAACGACGCGAAATAAATTATCGCGACGCTCTAGATTATCGCGACATCGCGAAGCTTTTTGTAGTGTGGCCAAGCACTTCGTCCTGGATCGAACAATGAAGTTTTATCGCGACAACGGAACATGAATCTTCGCTGCGAAGTGTAGCCGTAGCAGTATGAGTATATTATTATAGTCATTATAAATGAAGTCGGTTGATATTTGATAAATAAAATGTAGGTACGGTACGTGCGTCTATTTGACAACACGGTATTCAGTCACCGCGTAGTCTAATAAGAGAAAGTCAGAGGAGTTTGGGGGGACCCGAAAGTTGAGACGTTGTTGATATTATTGCATTACTTTCTGAAACTTGTGTTTCTTCGAGTGTTCATGCGTAATGTTGGTAGAATTCTAATCATTGAGTGTCCGTTAATGTGCTCGAGATAAATATAAAAAAAATTGACTTTGACCACGAGGATTGCTATACGTATATAATGATTTTACTCTCATATAGTCGAAATATGAAATATACTTAACACTGGCTAAATGCACAAACCGTGCGAAGTAAAAAGTAAAGAAAAAGTTAGTGAGACTAATGAGTCTGTTAGATCGGCGACGACCGCGCTAACTGAACCAGTCAGTCACTGTGTAGAATGCACATCGCAGACTAAATAACGCGTAGTCAAATAGGGGTTATATTAGTATGATAATGAAAATCAGTCCAAACAGACCGGAAAGGTGTAGACCACTTCTGTTGCTGACTGTATACTGTCGAATCTATTAGGACTGACCGACTTCGCTCAACGTTCTGATGCATTTCTCCACGTTGAGCTTCTGCGGCGGGGTCAGCCAAGGACATTGGTAGATGCTGAAAGTAGTCTGTAGAAGCTTCACGAAGATCGACTGCCGCGTCTGAAATGTACAATCAACTATCCGTTACTGTTATCCGTTACTCCTATTGCATTTTGTTTCATCTCAATCAGGTGGACGGAGGCGAACAAGCAAACATGCAGCCATTTTTGTGAAATGGCAAAGCCGTTTGGGATATTACTATATATTATTAGATTGAAGTGTTTGATTTGTAAAAGTGCGATTTTATTGCTTATTTACAATAAATGATTTGACTTTGACTATACGCCGCATCATTTGCCAAAACTGACTTGTAAGATGACATCTAAACATAAATATTCATAAACATCGTATTAATTAAGAAGGGGTTAGAAACTGTGAGGGTTACTCTGCAAAGACCCCAAACAGGGAAAGCATTCTGTCGCTTTCATGGTCAAGTAATCTCGTGCCTAGCGCGGGATCGGGTTAACAATTTCCATGCTATGGCTCCGACCCACGCAACCACTACACTTTGTCTACGTTACATCCCCAACGTCCCCGCTAACTGGTCATAAATACTTACGTCAAAGTATGTGAGCATCTTTGGAGCGAAGCCAGAAAAGAAAAAGTATAAATTACAAAAATATGCCATACAGATTTTTCATGGCGGGTTGAATAAGGTTACTTCCACAGACTCCAGCAGACGTCGCGATTCAGTACAGCCGTGGTTGCTCTTCTGAATCTTCTTTGGAGTTTAGGGCTCAAAATAATCATTTTTGGGTTTATATAACTTGCCCATATCCATACTTATATTATAAAGCCGAAAGTTTGTAAGTGTGTGTTTCTTAGTTCTACCCGCTCAAATCGCTCGACCGAATTGCATAAAATTTGGTACGCAGATAGGTTATCCTCCAACATAGGACATGGCTAAACGTCACTATCATCATCATCATCGCCGTTTTCCATCAGTGCGATAAAAACTGAGCAAAACTACCGAGTTTGCGTGAAATTTGGTGAACAGATACCTTATACTCTAAAATAACACAAACGCTACTACAATTATTCATCATCAACATCATCACCGTTTTCCATCAGTGCGATAATAACTGTGAAAAACTACCTAACTTCAGTATTTTCTCTAACACAATGTTACAAGTCGTATCTAACAGCTACAGCCCTATAGGTTGTTTGTTATGTGCATGTGAAATTATACGTCTGTATACGGTACCCACGACACAGGAGCAATTCTAGTGTGGGGCTACGTTTTTTAAGTAAAAAAAAACACTATTTCGAGTTTCCCTTTAGAACTCCTCCTCACCTGCACAGTGGTGCTCTGGTCGCTAAAGGGGGAGTTGAAGAAGGTGCAGATGGTATGCATCAGCACGTCCGTGACGTAGCCGGCCCAGGCTCCCCCGGGGGGGGCGCGCCGCGGGGGGGGCGGCGGCTCCGGCGGGGAAGAGGACGAGCCTGGAACGTAACATGGGGCATGGTATGTTTTAACTGGAATATATTCGCGTTTGACCCCTATCACACCTGTACCCCTAGTCTGAGTTTTCACTAGCTCGACATAGTACGCGTCAACTAGCGCTTTTGTATGAAGATCCTCTACAGCGCCCCTACCGGCGCATTTATGAACGAAAAATCTTCATACAAAGAGCTAGTTGATGCGTACAATGTCGAGAGCTCGAAAACTCGTACACAGGACACAGGTCTTTAGGTGACGATGTGGTCGATGGTGGTAGACGTGATGGGACTGGCTCTTGACCGCCGGCGGAACACCGCGGTAGAGATTTAGCGACAGATTTCCTACGCGGTAGCTAGCCAGGCGGACACCTTAGAACCCCGTCACCAAATAGGTAAGTAGGTATATCTTTAAAATATAAAAAAAAAACATCATTATAAATATCGGATTTAACTTAAATGTACAATAATGCACACAGACAATGACTCAGGTGCAGTTTTATAATTAGAGATAGTGAATGCCAAGACGCCTCCATCTCGCCCCACTCCAGCTGCACCCCTATAGCGGAATGGACCGTCCGAAGGCATTTTCCCACTCAAAAAAAAAAAATATTTTAATACATCAGATAGATAGATTACTAGATTAGATATAGGTAGAAAGATAGGTTACTGGACTATTTTAGTCAATAGCATATTATTGGATCCTGCACGACGACATAACGCACTGTCGTGTTGTCGTGGAGCCTCTAAAAGTTCTTAAACTTTCGCCAACTCAATACATGTTAATTAGTATTTAAACGGGTCTAATTTATGCACAAACTAATATCCATACTAATATTATAAATCTGAAAGTAACTCTGTTTATCTGTTTATCTGTCTGTATATCTGTTTGTCTGTTTGTTTGTTACCTTTTCACGGCTAAACGGCTGAACCGATTTCGATGAAATTTGGTATAGGGGTAGATTGGACCTATGAGACGGACATAGGCTATCTTTTGTCTCAAAAAATAATCTCGAAGGGGATGAAATAGGGGTTGAAAGTTTGTATGGGGAATCCATAATTCCTCAAGTTAGGGATCTGAAAATTCTTATTTAGGCTTTTGGTAAGAAATAAATAAATACGGGTTTCAGCTTTTTTGCAAAATCATCCCTAAAGGGGGAAAAGCAAGGGGGTTGAAATTATGAGGTATTCTTTAGATGCATCCCCTACAGACCACAATAAACGGCTAAACGGATCGTAATTTAAATTGGAAAGTAATTAAGGGGGGAGAGTGCGATGGGAGGAGGGGGAGAAAGGGGGAAAGTGGGGGAAAGGGGAGAGTGGGGGGAAAGGGGGAGTAGATGGTAGAGCGAGGGGAGAAGAGGGTAGAGTGGGGAGAAAGAGAGGGGAGAGCGGGAAGAAAGAGGGGAGAGTGGGGGGGGAAAGCGGACAGAGTGGGGGGAAAAAGAGGGGAGCGTGGGGTGAGAAAAAGGTTAGAGTGGGGGGAGAAAGAGGGGAGAGTGGGGGGAGAAAGCGGAAATAGGGGGGAGAAAGAGGGGAGAGTGGGGGGAAAAAGAGGGGAGAGTGGGGTGAGAAAAAGGTTAGAGGGGGGAGAAAGAGGGGAGAGTGGGGTGAGAAAGAGAGTAGAGTGGGGAGAAAGAGAGGGGAGAGTGGGGGGATAAAGAGGGGTGAGTGGGGGGAGAAAGAGGGGAGAGTGGGGTGAGAAAGAGGGGAGAGTGGGGTGAGAAAGAGGGGAGAGTGGGGGGGAGAAAGAGGGGAGAGTGGGGGGAGAAAGAGGGGAGAGTGGGGGGAGAAAGAGGGGAGACTGGGGTAAGTAAAAGGGTAGAGTGGGGAGATAGAGAGGGGAGAGTGGGGTATGAGGGTAGAGGGGAGAATGAGGATAGAGTGGGGGGAGAAAGAGAGGAGAGTGGGGTCAGAAAAAGGGTAGAGTGGGGAGATAGAGAGGGGAGAGCGTGGAGAATGAGAGTATAGTGGGGTGAGAAAGAGGGGAGGGTGGGGGAGAAAGAGGGAAGAGTGGGGGGAAGAGGGGAGAGTGGGGGGAGAAAGAGGGGAGAGTGGGGTGGGAAAGAGAGTAGAGTGGGGAGAAAGAGGGGAGACTGGGGTGAGAAAAAGGGTAGAATGGGGAGATAGAGAGGGGAGAGTGGGGTATGAGGGTAGAGGGGAGAATGAGGATAGAGTGGGGGGAGAAAGAGGGGAGAGTAGGGTGAGAAAAAGGGTAGAGTGGGGTTATAGAGAGGGGAGAGCTTGGAGAATGAGTGTATAGTGGGGGGAGAAAGAGGGGAGAGTGGGTGAGAAAGAGGGGAGAGTGGGGTGAGAAAGAGGGGAGAGTGGGGTGAGAAAGAGTGTAGAGTGAATAGAAAGAGATGAGATAGTGGGGGGAGAAAGAGGGGAAAGTGGGGGGGGGATAAAAGGGGAGAGTGGGGTAGAATGAGGGTAGAGTGGGGGGAGAAAGAGTGGAGAGTGGGAGTGAAAGAGGGGAGAGTTGGGCTAGAAGGAGGGGAGTGGGGGGAGAAAGAGTGGAGAGTGGGAGTGAAAGAGGGGAGAGTTGGGCTAGGAGGGGAGTGGGGGGAGAAAGAGTGGGGAGTGGGAGTGAAAGAGGGGAGAGTTAGGCTAGAAGGAGGGGAGAGTGGGGGGAAATAGGTGAGAGAGATTGAGTGCGAAATATATAGAAATAGTGGGAGAGGGAGTGAGCGAAGGAGGGAAAGGAAGAGATATAGACGGAGAGGGTGAGGGAAATAAATATAATGGATGAAATGGACAGGGAGAGGGAACGCAAGAGATTGAGAGTGGAGAGGGATATTAATGATAGAAAGATAGGGAAAGGTATAGAGATATAGGGAGAGGGAAAGAGATGGAGGTAGAGGAAGATAGATAGAAAGAGCGAAAGAGGGAGAAAGATAGAAAAAGAGCTAGAGAGGGAGAAAGATAGAGGAAAAGGGAGAGAAAAAGAGAGAGATATATTCTTACCTATAACTGTTCCCCGCGACATCAATTGATTTTCTAAACAGTTTACATTTTATATAAAAATGCGAACGAAGTTGCGGGTATCAGCTAGTCAAAATATATAATTTTGTGGAGTCTCTAGCTCTGACAATCTGTTTTAGTCCATCTACACTAATATTATAAAGAGGTAAACTTTGTTTGTTTGGTTGTAATGAATAGGCTCCGAAACTACTGAACCGATTTGAAAAATTCTTTCACTGTTGGGAAGCTATGCTATCCCCGGTACACATAGGCTACCTTTTATCCCGTAAAAATTGATGGTTCCCGCGGGATAGTAGCTAACGCGGGTGAAACCGCGAGGTGCTTCTAGTCTTGTATATGATTGTTATGGCTATAAATGATTGATTGATCACCTGGCACAGGGTCGCACTGCAGGATGGCCCGCATGTCCTGCAGGAAGGACCGCTCGAACAGATCCCACATGTAGTTGGAGGAGTAGATCTCCTTCATCTCCACCTCCGTGTCGATGTAACAGTGGTTCAGGAACCCCACGTATGCTTCCTTCACCTGAGAACACGAAAATATCTTTCAAGAAATATATCTTTAATAATTTTTGACGAGACACGACGACATGGTTGAAGGCTTAGAATGATAGAAATCAAGTACCCACTAGTGCCGTGTAGCCATTTTTACTGTCTTTTTTCAAAGCTTTCATGGTAAATATATATTAATTTTCCCTGCTTTTGGACTAAATACCCACACGCATGCGACATTTTCTTTGAGCTTGTGTGATTGTGGCAGCAAGCTGTGGCACTTGTATACTGCTACCGTACCGCAGTGTGGGACGTACCTCGGGGATGCAGTCGCGGTGCGTGATCATGGCCACGATGTCGTCGAGCGGCAGCAAGCTGTGGCACTTGATCTCCGTGTACACGTTCTTGCCCATCGTGCAGCATGTCAGCAGCTTCACCAGCTGGATGTGGTATCTGCAATGTGGGGGGGAGAGTGTCTGATAATCTATCTTTGTGACGGTGATAAGTGTTGTTAAATTGGGATAAAAGCTGTGCCGGTTCACTGGTTGGGTTATTCTGGCACATAAATAAATAGTTTTGGGATTTGTTTCTTCATAGGTTTATTTAAAATATAAAATTACAAAAGCATTTTATATCAAGCTGCCATCTTGTTGGCTTCGATATAGAGAGAGCGAATGAGTGAACGAATGCACAGATAATGATGAATGATGGCTGAGACAATGAACGAATGAATGCATGAATGAATAGTTTATGTGAGATTCGAACAAAAGCTACCAAATTTCATGCATATCAGTTTGTTTTTAAATTTTTATCGCACTGATGGAAAACGGTGATGATGGTGATGATGACCTGCAGACTATGTGTTAAGTAAGGATTATAATCTGTATACCAAATTTTATAAAATATGGTAGTTTTTCAGTTTTTATAGCACTGATGGGAAACGGTGTTGATGATAATTATTATTATGATGACTTGTAGTCTATGTCTTAAATTGGGATATAAGCTATCTGCATGCAAAATTTTGTGCAAAATAGGCAGTTTTTTAACAGGATTTATTACAGTGATGGAATACGGTGATGATATTGATGATGACTTGGTAGCTTATATGTTAATTTGGGGCATTAACTATACTCGTATATCAATATTCACTATTGAATATCAAATTTAATGCAATTTGAGTAAATTTTCCCAGTTAATATTACACTGATGGAAAACGGTGTAAATGATGAAGATGATGATGACAGTATATGTGTAAGTTGGATTAAAAACTATCTGCATACCAAATTTTACGCAATTTGGGTACTTTTTCAGTTTTTATCGTACTGATGGAAAACGGTGATGATTTGCAGCTAATGTGTTAAACTTCAAGTTAAGTATCATAAGTTAAGTTAAGTATTATAAGTTAAGTATCAAGTATCTGCATACCAAATTACATGCAAATTGGGTAGCTTTTCTGTTTTTGCCGCACTGATGGAAAATGGTGATGGTGATAATGATGTTAAGTTGGGGGATAAGCTATCGGCATACCAAATTTCATGCAAATCGGCTCAGCCGTTTTGTGTGAAGAACTAAGAAACACAAACTCTCGCATTTATAATATTAGTATAATTAAGATAATATTAGTAAGTTAAGAAGATAAGATAATATTTTCTAGTCCAGGACCTATGTATACTTCTATAGCATCTGTATATCAAATTTCATAGAAATCCATACATCGATTAAGCCGTGAGGCACGAGAAGACAAACATACACACACATAAAACTTCCCCATTTACAATATTAGTAGGGTTGTTTACCTCAAAGCCTCTTGCATCTCTCCGGTCTGCTTGTACTGGCGCATCATTTGCAGGAAATAGTTGAAGGACACTTTGTCGTTGTAAAATACTAGCACGTCCTCGCCGGAGTTAACCATCTGAAAACATTGGAATGAAATGCATTTTTATTTGGAATTTGTAATTTTTTTACGTCTCCTTTTATGAGCGAAGCGATATCTCAACTGTTATCTGGGATAAAACGTTAGCTTATCTCACTCGAGAATAAAGTTATTTTCTATCATTGAAAACCGGACGACAGAATTTCTAGTTTATGGTCGCCAGGAAATTATTTGCTTTTTGGGCATGAAATCCGAATTTACCTTTGTAAATAGTGCATTTGTTGCATCACCATTTTAGTTAATCATGACGTCGTCTACTTGGCCGTTTAGGGCTACACACTTTGAATATTTAAACATTGTACACAGAGTATATAGAACATGGTAGACAATGACGGAGTGGTGGGCGAGAAGAGCGCTACGACCACGGCAGACCATCAGCCTGGTGGCCTGAAGACAGCGCTGAGTGCGCGGGAACATGGATGAGACCCGCGTAGGGCCGGAGGAGAGGCGAGACAGAGGAGGCCTACAACACTAGGTGGATACGGGCTCGATAGACATAAATATAACAAAATAATATTTTCAACACACACAAGAAGTGTCTAGCTACAGTATCCCACCTCCTGCATGACCAGGTCCTGGCTGCGGCGGATGTAGTGCGCGTCGGCGCGGACGATGGTGCGCAGGAAGTGCAGGTAGGCGGGGCGGCGGCCGCGGGACTCGATGCAGTGCAGAAGTGTCTAGCTACAGTATCCCACCTCCTGCATGACCAGGTCCTGGCTGCGGCGGATGTAGTGCGCGTCGGCGCGGACGATGGTGCGCAGGAAGTGCAGGTAGGCGGGGCGGCGGCCGCGGGACTCGATGCAGTGCAGAAGTGTCTAGCTACAGTATCCCACCTCCTGCATGACCAGGTCCTGGCTGCGGCGGATGTAGTGCGCGTCGGCGCGGACGATGGTGCGCAGGAAGTGCAGGTAGGCGGGGCGGCGGCCGCGGGACTCGATGCAGTGCAGAAGTGTCTAGCTACAGTATCCCACCTCCTGCATGACCAGGTCCTGGCTGCGGCGGATGTAGTGCGCGTCGGCGCGGACGATGGTGCGCAGGAAGTGCAGGTAGGCGGGGCGGCGGCCGCGGGACTCGATGCAGTGCAGAAGTGTCTAGCTACAGTATCCCACCTCCTGCATGACCAGGTCCTGGCTGCGGCGGATGTAGTGCGCGTCGGCGCGGACGATGGTGCGCAGGAAGTGCAGGTAGGCGGGGCGGCGGCCGCGGGACTCGATGCAGTGCAGAAGTGTCTAGCTACAGTATCCCACCTCCTGCATGACCAGGTCCTGGCTGCGGCGGATGTAGTGCGCGTCGGCGCGGACGATGGTGCGCAGGAAGTGCAGGTAGGCGGGGCGGCGGCCGCGGGACTCGATGCAGTGCAGAAGTGTCTAGCTACAGTATCCCACCTCCTGCATGACCAGGTCCTGGCTGCGGCGGATGTAGTGCGCGTCGGCGCGGACGATGGTGCGCAGGAAGTGCAGGTAGGCGGGGCGGCGGCCGCGGGACTCGATGCAGTGCACGAAGTGCGCGACCACCTTCTCGTTGTTCTCGTGCGCGCACAGCGTGGCGTTGTCCTTGTACATGGCGCATACCGTCTGAGCCTCGCGGATCTGCGGGGGGATGGTACAGGGACGTATATACAGGTCCGGTGTTAGTGTCGCAGATTTCGGAGGAATGATTTGTCGATAAATTTTATCGACAAATCATTCCAATAATTTTATCGATCGATAAAATCGCGCCTGTATTGGGGTAGCGTTCTCGTAATCGCATAGTCAGATGAGACACTTTTTGTAGGGTAAAAATTCATGGTTCCCAGAATATGATAATAGTAAAAGCGGACGAAAATGCGGAGCGCAGCCATTGCGAGTGTCGAAGTTTTCGGGGAAATGAAAAAACGATAAATTTTATCGACAAATTATTCCAATAATTTTATGGATCGATAAAATCGCGCCTGTGTTGGGGTAGCATCAGTGTAATCGCAATAGTCAGATATGACCCTTTTTGTCGGGTATAAATTAACGTATATAACGTAAATGATAATAGTAAAATCGGACGAAACTGCGGAGCGCAGCCAGTGAGCCGTAAAATACTCACCCCTGCATTCAAAAAGAGATCCAAATGCTTATGCAATATGGCCTGGTTCTGCTGGTTGCCGTGGCAGAAGTGCTGCAGGAACTCGTGTGCCAGTGCCAGGAGCTCGTCCATTGCGACGTCGTCTTCGTCGTGAGGCACCTGCGTCAGAAGTCAATAGAGACTAACGCGACGTCCACAGAGATTAACGCGACGTTCATAGCGATTAACGCGACGTCAATAGAGATTAACGCGAAAATCGTTTTAGTTGCGAAAATGCATAATATTCTGAAAGATAGCAAAAGTACAGATATATACAAAGACCGCTTTGACGTCTCGCCTGTTCCCACGAATCATCAGTGTTAGCAGATTGTTCGACCATTGCGTCTGTGTATGTTGTTCGACGATATACTGCTCTAGCCTAGCGGTCAGTGTATGTTCGACGATCAACTGCTCAAGCTGTACGTGTATGTTCGACGATCAACTGCTCTAGCTATCCGCGTATGTTCGACGATCAACTGCTCTAGCTATCCGCGTATGTTCGACGATCAACTGTTCTAGCTATCCAAATATGTTCGACGATCAACTACTCAAGCTATCCGTGTATGTTCGACGATCAACTGCTCTAGCTATCCGTGTATGTTCGATGATCAACTACTCTAGCCTAGCGGTCAGTGTATGTTCGACGATTAACTGCTCTAGCTATCTGTGTATGTTCGACGATCAACTGCTCTAGCTATCCGAGTATGTTCGACGATCAACTGCTCAAGCTATCCGTGTATATTCGACGATCAACTGCTCTAGCTATCCGTGTATGTTCGACGATCAACTGCTCTAGCTATCCGTGTATGTTCGACAATCAATTGCTCTAGCTATCCGTGTATGTTAGACGATCAACTGCTCTAGCTATCTGTGTATGTTCGATGATCAACTGCTATATCTACCTGTGTATTTTCGACGATCAACTGCTCTAGCTATCCGTGTATGTTCGACTATCAACTGCTCTAGCTATCCGTGTATTTTCGATGATCAACTGCTCTAGCTATCTGTGTATTTTCGATGATCAACTGCTCTAGCTATCTGTGTATGTTCGTCGATCAACTGCTCTAGCTATCCGAGTATGTTCGTCGATCAACTGCTGAAGCTGTACGTGTATGTTAGACGATCATCTGTAGGCCTATTCACAAATCTCGGAAAGCTATCGATTCCGAAAAAGCAGAATTCATATCCGATCCGACGCATTCGAAATATGCGATTCAGAGATCCGAGAAGATCCGATCGACAGGCGTTTCCGAAAGATTGCCGTGTCTGAAACATAGACAATACCGGTAATTAAGGAAACTCTTGTTGTTCTATGTAGTTTGACGTTAGTTGTGCGTTTACGAAGACTAAACGGTATGGTAGAAAGTAATTATCTTGGTAGAATTATTTTAGTTGTTAATAAAAACTATGAATCCCATAATTTCACAACAATATTATATGCAGACTTACAATATTATGTGTATGCAAATTTTTAAACATGTATTACATATTTTAAAATCAGCGTTTAACGAAAGAAACAAATAATTTTATAAGATTTGTTTGTAGTGTAAATTCGCTTTGTAAATGTCATGTCAATAGATGTCAAATTGTCACAAACTTGAACTAAAAGAAGCTGGGCTTGGATGTATCGTATTTCTATGCGACTTGTTTTGTTTGTGAACTGTGAGGCGTCTTGAGACACTTCAACTTTTGTTTTGTCTTGTTGGAAGAACTTCGCGCGTAAATAAGATGAGCATAGTGAGTATAATATATCCAAATTAACTGTACGTACATAGGTAAGTATTATACCTCAATGATTATGTCACCCATATATTCTTGTTTACAAATCCTTTGGAGGTAAATAAAGTTCTATTGATTTGTTTAGTATAAATAATTATGTGGTCTCAGTTAACATGTAACTTGTTGTATAAACTCTTAAGTATTTCAGTTTTGCTATCGTAGGTAATTTTGAGAGCTCATTGTTTTTTCTACTTAGTATAGGTACTGTAGTAATAAAATCGAAGACAGATAATAATGGTGATTGGCCATCAGCAACTTACAATAACTTAGTTTTAATACATTATGTTTTATTATATTTACAGGAGGCTTGCAAGTGGCCCGAGAGGAGAAGGTAGAAGCTATTGAGCAAGTGGCTGTAGGTTTACATTAAAAGCCTCCGAGTTGCGTGAAATCGCTAGAGACTTGGGAAATTTGCCAGAACTAAGTAGGTACGGTAAAGTTTTCCTCGTTACTTTTTTTGGTTGGAATGATTGGATCGGGAAAATAATAATATGATGTATTACTTTTATGTTACAATCTTTTTAAACATACTTAATCTATTTATTGCATACAGTCTTATTTCTTAACTATGAACACTTTGTTGCATAAGTTTTGCTAGTTCTCAGTGTCAGCATTTAGAGCTTTGTTGAGGTATATTCCAGCATGTGATGCTTATTATCTAAAGCGTTCAAAACCCTTAAACAATGCTAGATACAATTGTGGGACTGAATGTGCAACTCTGTGTAGTGTGCCTCTGGGCTGTTTGGCTCGCCAGTATTGGTGTGAAAATACTTGGGTCCAAGGGGTACCCTGAATCACCTAAAAAATGAAATATTGTTATTACTTACAACAAGTTAATATATTATTATGAATTGTTCCAGGTAACTTCACTAGTCTGCAACTGTCACAAATCCGTGCCAGACGTGCAAGATCCCTTGGAGTTAATAGTGTTTAGAAACCAAGACAGCAAGATGTTGCCTCCGTAAACCCCTTCATCTTATTTCTTAACAGCCTACTCCTTCAAATGAAGGCGTCATGTGTGCTTCCTGGGTAGCAGGCCAATAAATATAATATAATTATCCAATTGCTGTCACATACCTAAAGCCACAGAGAATAATTTAGATAGGTAGTACTTACTCAAAGAATTTTTTTTATCATCAGCCAATTACTATTTATATGTGATAGATATGGTTTAATTTAAAATGAATAATATACCTATACTTACTTAACATAAATGAACATTGAAGTTTTGTTAATAATATATATTATAATTAGGTACTTACCATAATTTTAATGCTCATGCAGTTTCATTACCAAAATAAATATTTACTGTGAACTCATATACCTTTTATTTAGTACCTAGTATCTACCTAATTACATTGAGAAAGTGAGTTCGGAAATGTAGTACTTATTACTTACCTACCACCTAATATCAAGTAAAGCTGTGTGTTTGATATCATTCATTATTATAATAATAGTAGGTACATATTACTATTTATGTTAGGTACTTATTTAATATAACTTTCATTACCTACTCAATACCTACATCATTTTGTATTATTTGCTAGCTTTCTAACACACCCAGGGCAATAGCGCGACTATAATATCACGCCCCTTCACACCAGTGTGTAGCTGTGTGAACCAATATGAACAATATATAAACAATATATGCACCTACATACTTAATATAATTTCAATAAAATAGCAAATAACTATTTCTTCAAGTATATACCTCAATCTTTTCCAAGAAAGACGGCTTTCCGTGACTCAATAGCTGTCGGAAGAGTTTTCGATTAGGATCAGCTGTGATCTGTCAAAAGTTATCGATTTCGGATTTGTGAATCGCGATTTCGAATCTAATCGGAAACTTATCGAATCCGATAGTTTCCGAAACTTGTGAATAAGGGTGCTGCTCAAGCTATCCGTGTATGTTCGACGACCTACTGCTCAAGCTATCCGGGTATGTTCGACGAACAACTTTTTGCCGCAGATGACACTCAAACTACCTTAAACTGTACATTACCTGCAGCAAGTCTAACACGATGTTGTGAACCCCGATGTTTCTCAGTAGACGTTGCTCGTGCCGCCGCGGCCGGTTGCTCTCGCCATTGCCGCTGTTGCCTTGCGTGCAGTATTTTATCATTCGTTGTAGTATCTGTGAATAACACACAATACTTCTTTATCTATATAATACTAGCTGTTACCCGCGACTTCGTCTGCATTTAAATAGGTAGCATGCATAGCTAGTATGAATATGAGTGAACTTTGTATGCTATTGTACATCAATCGGACACGTCATGTCTCTGTCGATATCTCTACATCTCTCCATTTTCCTTCATTTTTCCATTCCTATTTCCCCATTTTAACTCTACTATTTGGCCATCCCCCTATACCATATAATTTTCCCCTTTCCCCGTCATTTTCTCAATCCTATTTCTCCATCTGCCCAACATTTTCCCACCTCCCCATTATTTTCCCATCTACCCATCACTTACCCATTCCTATATCCCCGTTTTCCTATTCATATTTCTCAATTTTCTCATCTCTGCATGTCCGCATCATTTTCCCATATCCCCATTAATTTTCTCATCTCCCCATCACTTCCCATCTCCTCATCAGTTTCCCATCATTTTACCATTTCTACTTCCCCATTTTCCTATTTCTATTTCCCATCTCCTATCTTCCCGTCACTTTCCCCTCTACTTGCTATTTTCCCATCTCCCCATCATTTTCCCCATCTTCTACGTGTGTACGTCTACGTACATCTTCTTAGTACAGAACCCTTCGTGCGCGTGTCCGACTTGCACATGGCCGTTTTTTTTTTAAATAGCTGTGACTCGGCGGTGTCACAGCTACGTGGTTAATTATTATTTATACAGATTAATTCCATGGTGGAAGGGTAGAGACAGTAGCTCGAACTTTGGCTCGTCACCCAGATACACCAGCCTCTAGCTAGATAAATAAATAAATAGAAGATATGTTGCCCCTACTTCTTTAATTTTCTTGTACTCGTTGTGGTCATGTTTTGCAGTCTTCGAAGTGTCCAAAACGTTGTCCATTGATGCGTTTCTCTCCAACATCGCGCCCCCCGGCCCCCCCGCGCTAGACATACCTGGAAAGTAAATGATGTAATAACTTACCTTACATCGGTTGAATGGACTATATTGGACGATACATTTCTTTGTGTAGAAATTGCTTTTCCGATAGGTACCTACATATTTTGTGACAAATCGCTGGCGGAATGTTAGTTTTAGATGAGTATGTTGTTGAATTTTTTTAAAGCTATCTATGAAAGTAGAAGTTCTAAATTCAGGACAAGAGATAGAGAGCGAGAGAAGAAGACCGATTTTAGTTGTACGTATAGATTGTTTTAAATGTATGGTTTCCCCGTGGTGGATTATGGCTTAATACTCCTTGCGGGAGTGAGAAGAGACCCGCACTCAGCAGCAGGCCGATATGGGTTGTGATGATGATGATGATGTTTCCAAAAGTGTTTCAAGATACTTTGGCGCTTTATATTACCTTAAACCATTACCGTTTTACCTTATTACCCCTTTTACCTCATTACACACGCACGCTTCGCTTGAGCACACACAATTTAAAGCGTTCGCTTCGCTCCTTCAGACCCAATTGGAACGCTTTTTGGATACCTACTTCACTGAATTTTCTTTTAACTGTATTTTCGGAAACTTAAAAATAACGCAGCAAAACATAATGAGATAAGTAGGATAGGATAGATTGGGAAATTGATGCCCGTTTCAATGTCAGAAGCGGAAGAATGGCCTCAGCACACGAGAGAGAAAGAGAGCACGATATTGTTATTATCCATTGACATTTAGTTGAAAAACGTTTTGAAACAAAGTTCATTCTTGTAGAGCTCACTCATCTAGAATCTCTGTTTAATTCACTACATTTTGCGATAGTGTAGAATGTAGATGTAGACAATAGTGTAAAAGACGATAGTGGTACAAAGATAGACTACGCGTACATCGGCATGCTCGTAAAATATTGCCGGGATCTATTTCATCTCTTCCACAGAATACCTATATTTATACCCTTGAATAAGGTATAAATATAAAAGCAAAGCAAAATAGCATGATCGGATTTTGTGTCACATTTGAGAGTGCTGTCTCTCTCTCTTCCCGGAAGACTCAAAAGGTATTCAAAGCCACGGAAGACTTCCGTGAGTACGGAGTGTCCACCTGTCCACCCTGAGTCTCTTCTTATGCCGGGTATCTTAGCATACGGGTTACGAATGCTTTCATTTACTTGTCAATGGACAACGATCTATCGCTCCCTTCAGGGTTGTGGCCGTGGTTAGTGTTAGAGTTGAGAAGCGATGACATGAGGGCCGGTTAAACTTAGGTCATAGAGGATCTCTTTCATTTCAGTTTGAAGAAGACGAACGACTAAAGAAGACGCGCTGCATTCTGCCTTAAGATTAGGCGTGATGATAGAAAGAGATGGAGTATTTACCACTGTAATAAGGTCTTCTCATTCTTCGGTCTACAACGACATGGACAGGTGCAAAAACTGTGGGGAAAAATAGACCTACAGAGTGCAGATTTGGTCTTCTATTAGGTCCATTTCTGATTAATTTATTGTTAGATACATGTTTTAGAAATGTTACAAAATGTATGAGATACGATAGTGGCAGACTAAAATAAAACTTTCAAAAGAAGGTTTCGGTATTCCGTCCTTAATACCTCGAATTTAATTAAAACATTTTTATTTCAGCTCAGATAAACTTTCTGCAATAACAAAATGTCTTATGAAGTTATCAGGCATTTTTTTTAATGAAGTTAATAGGTGTTTTTTTACGATTGTTGTTTTGGTCGTTGCGTTTGTACTTCTTACCAGTGTGGTCGTCCATCATCACGGCTCGGCCTTTGTTGAACACCCACAGTTCCGACTTCTCCACACTTTGCCGTAGCAAGTCTAGGTCTGCTTTGATTTGTTTGTATGACTCCACGTCTGCGTCCGATACTAAGAGCTGGACCTGGAAGACGATGGATTAATAACCGTTAATAGATTGGTATAAGTATTCCCAGTGAGATTGCTAGCTACCAATCGGAACAAAGAAAATTATGTCAAAATCATCGAAGACTACCTTGTGTAACCTACCGATTGCGCCAATTATAACTGGAAAATCAACTTAATGTAGGATTATTTGAGATTGATTTATTTACATATTCCTTTTCTATGTACAAACTTAAAGCAAGTTTGGATTACTACATTGTTAGTTTCTTTTTTCAAACTAGTAGCACTATCCTGCTCTTTGGTTCTATCTGTCTCACTTCCTCTTTGCGCCTCACCTGCTTGAAGGCAGCTAGCACCTCCTGCCGCTGGCTGAAGTGCCTGAACAGCAGCGCCAGCGCCCCCGACACCAGCGCCGCCGACGCCCCCTGCGAGCACAGCTGCAGCAGCACGCGGAGCACCATCCGGCCCCCGCACTCGTCCAAGTCCAGTCCGTCCCTGTATCGGACATTTTTCATGCAAGGCTCTGACAAATATAACTGGTAATGTCGATTCTGTGTGCATTAAACTAACCTCGATGACAGCTCTAAACTACGGTTGTCTCTTTCATTTTTATAAGGTTTGAAAGTGACAGCAATAGTGTTGAGAGCTGTCGAACTTGATTAGGAATAGTAAGCATAGTGCATCCGGAATCGACACCGGTAGCGGTGAATTTAGTATAACATTAAATGATTACATAATTGCTTTCTAGCTTGTTTTTCAAAATTATATTGTTTACATGGAGATTAATCAATTCACAGCACACATTTCAATCGGTCAAAACATTTTCCACGCCCACACAAAAGTAAAAACAAATACTATTAAGAACATACATACATCTGGAGGGAAATAAATTAAACGAAGGATTTTCTAATCGCGTCATAATGAGGCGCTCCTATTGGTGGATAATTTCCAAGCTCCATTCAATTCGATCTGGTAGATACAGCGAAACTTCATGTTACAGTTGTATATGACAGGGTCCATGCGAACACAGCAAAGAGTTAGTTGTTAGTGTTATAAGAAGCATGGAAGCGATCATAATGCTGTGCCACAAACCCATTCAAGTATCGGGAATTCGGGACGTTACGTACATTTGGTGATAGACCAAGACCCGTAGTCAAACTAAGACAACGCGCCCAAAATTGGTCAGATTGTGACTAGTTTGGAACTAGGGATGTTACGAATGTCATATTTTTCACATTCGCGAATGCGAATGCGAATATTCAGGATGCGAATGTGGGAATGCGAATGCGAACGCGAATGTTACGGAATGACTGAAGAAAAGTCTTTAGTCAAATTAAGTCACTATTTTTATTTAAAAAATAGGAATATTAAACAAAATTAGAACAGTGTCATACTTATACAGTAATTATATCTAATAATCAAAGTTCAAAAGACATATTATATTCAGGCATATTTCGTATTCTTTGGAATACCTAGACGTTTTTCAAATGGGTTTGCAATGCCGAGGTAGTGCAACCAATTGTGGAATAACTTTTTTCACAAAGATTGCATTTCGCGTGGTCTCGATTGATAACCGTAAAAAATTGTCATATTACACTTTTCTTTAATTACTAAAATTGACAAAATAGTCCAACACGATAATTGTAAGTTCACAAACTACTTATTTATTTACGTAATCATTGTTTACAACTCACTGACAAAACAACTAAAACGAAACTAGCTAAACTAACAATAACAATGCATGCAGCGAAAAATAAATGCTTTGGTCAAAATAAAACACGTGATGCCTTCCTGCGCCTTCTGCGCATGCGCAGAATCGCCCAGACGCCCAATCGCGCAGTCGCTGGGCCAGACACGACACGACCTGTACACATTCACATTCGCAAAACATTCGCATCGCTTGATGCGAATGCGAATGTTTGAAATGATGCGAATCATTCGCATATGCGAATGCGAATGCGAATATTCGTAACATCCCTATTTGGAACCAATCGTCACATACTGCAGTCACACGGGTCGTTTAGCGTAGTGGCTGAGCAATCGGACTGCTGCGCTAGGGGTTGCGGGTTCGATTCCCGCCTGGGACAAATATTTGAGCGATCCACAAATATTTGTTTCTGGTCTGGGTGTGATGTGTATGTGAAATTATACATCTGTAAGCGGTACCCACGATACAGGAGCAATCCTAGTGTGGGGCTACGTTTAAAAAAACAAAAAAAAACATGTTTTTAATAGAATTGGTACTTAAAACCTGGAACCGCAACAGACGTTCGATTCGAAAACGATACAATCCTTGTCGATGGGTTCGGTATCGATTAGCAGGTGAGAAGGGTCGGCGACAAAGGTTTATGCTCAGGGGCGATATAAATATATAGCGAATATAGTATGTAACCAGATGGATAATGGTATCCATATCTCATGCTGTTAGATCCATTCCCATGCCACGCTCACTGGTTATGCAATACGTCATGCGTTGTATAATCTTACTAACAAATCTACATTTTTTGGTAGACAGCTGTCAGGCACAGTTTGTATCGCGCTGAAATAATTTGTTTGCATTAGTGGAACCCTAGAAATAAGATTACATAGAAAAAGTCATGGAACCATTTGTCCGGTATAGAAGAAAATTATTAGTATGTACACCATTTATTTGTGATAAACTCGATCATGAGGCAGGATTTGAACCTGCACTTGTGAAATGCCGTCGCTCGGATGGTCCATGGTATTTTGCGCCGGATACGCACTTTGCATGAAGATATGCGCAGCGCCCCCTAGCGGCGCGTTTATGAAACAAGTTTAGGAGTAATCGCCGCTAGGGGCGCTGTGCATATTTTCGTGCAAAGTGTGCGTTTAGGCGGTCGTTAGTCGAGCGCTTGAACTTGTAGCGAAAACTCGCTTAAAGTGCTTATCTGCACGGTATTCTAATTTTATGGACCAGTCGATCATAATCACTAACCCCATGCATATATCATGTAGATCTTTGTGTAACCGCTCCTCTAAGGGTAGAAACGTGGCATCACATTTCACGGAAAAAGTACATTTCATGATTTTCTTATTATCCCATCACCCTGTACATCCCATCACATGCTTTAGTCACTAAGATTATTCTACAAGAAATTAATGTATAAATGGCTAACTAGTTTCGAATACACAACCAGATGGAGTATAAAAATAAGACATAAATATTATGTGTTAAGTATGTGTTTGTGCTAGAGTAGGAATCACCTGCAAGATTTGATACAGATAAAAATAATTCGAAGGAATGTGTATTTGATATTGATATGTCTATAGTCATAGCAATACAACAACAAAAGCTTATAACGATTACAAATTAGAAAACTAAAACGGTTTTACCACAAACATTTTAAACTAGAGTTTAACAGATGAGTCTAAATAATTTCCGCACAAATTTACGTCTAACCCTCGCTTTTTCAAACTCAATAAGTCACATGTGAAATAATTAGGAATGTCAGGATTGAATAAGAAAACGCGAGTGATAGACATCGATTTTTTCAAATGAAATTTTAGAAACATCTTTTAACCCTGGTCTAATCTTTAGTGGTAAGACGGAAAGTGAATTTTTTTTTGTCTTTCTCAATAAAACACAGTCTGTATGACTTTTCCTTACAAACAAAGCAGTAATAGCTAAAACAAAAATAAATTTTTATTATAAGCCGCACTTTGTCCCTGCCAATTTTTCCCCCTTAACCCCCAAAGATTTCTTAAATACTTACAAAACATAAACTGTACCGCCTTTATATACCGGTATATACCGTGACATATTAACTGTCAGTAAAACAAGCGTATTTCATATTGTCACACAATGTCGCAGTGTTAATGCGACTATGAAAAAATTGTAAGTATATACTACTAGAAGCACCTCGCGGTTTCACCCGCGTTAACTACTATCCCGCGGGAACCATTAATTTTTACTCGATAAAAGGTAGCCTATGTGTACCGGGGATAGCATAGCTTCCCAACAGTGAAAGAATTTTTCAAATCGGTTCAGTAGTTTCGGAGCCTATTCATTACATTACAACCAAACAAAGTTTTCCTCTTTATAATATTATACTTCTAGTATAGATTGTCAAACAATTTCGCAGTGTTAATGCGACTATGAAAAAAATTTAAGTATATACTATAAGTATCTGCGTTAGGCGCATAATCTATTTTCCCATCCAGAACGCGGTGCGGATGAAACACCACCGAGAGCTAACTCGACCATTCCGCCATCTAGTTTATTTTGGGGAAACCCTACGGGGTTTCAAATTTGCGGGAAATTTGAAATTTCAAATAGGGAAATAGGGATGATCGCAACAATAACATAGCTTGCAATGTATGAGCTTTTGCTGAAAGTGTAGCAAGCCGTTTTCACCGCCTCGACGGGTAACCACGGGGACAGTTCTAAATTGGGGATAAAAAATAGATCACCAGTTAACCCAGTGCCTCCTGAATCCACGTAGCTACCAAACTCCATCAAAGTTCGTTGATCCAATACCAGCGTGATCGAATAACAAACATCCCAACATAAAACAACCACATTTATATTTATTAGTAACACGGACCGCCGAGTAATGTGTGTTATTCACAAATGGTACACATTACTATTTTTATTCTTATTATATTCATCCGTTTAAAAAAGTATGATGTTTGTCATAAAGATAACAAAGTTGGCTGCGGGTGAGCTGTGTAGATATCGCGATACGGCAACGCGATATGAGTACTGAGTAGGTGTATTATATTATACTAGTTAATATAGATGAGGCACAAGAGGCGAGAGCTTTAGCAGAGATAGTATAGCCGTCACTAAGTGCATCAAAATGTTGCAAGAAATGAATAGAACAGCGAACAATAACCTGTATAATGTTGCACGCAACTAGCTTAAATAAACCCTTCAATTACCCGCCTAGTCTCTAACTAAACGGCGCGGTCTAAGCTGTTAATTGAACTGCTGATTTAAGCTAGTTGGCTGCGACGTAAATGTGTTTGTGTGCGTGCGTCCGCGTCCGCATCTGCGTCCGCGTGCAGCGCACTCACCGGCAGCTGAAGATACCCTCGGCCTGCAGCCCGATGGCCTCCACGTCGGCGCGGGCGAGGCTGTCAGCGTCCGCATCCGCGTCCGCGTGCAGCGCACTCACCGGCAGCTGAAGATGCCCTCGGCCTGCAGCCCGATGGCCTCCACGTCGGCGCGGGCGAGGCTGTCCGCGTCCGCATCCGCGTCCGCGTGCAGCGCAGTCACCGGCAGCTGAAGATGCCCTCGGCCTGCAGCCCGATGGCCTCCACGTCGGCGCGGGCGAGGCTGTCCGCGTCCGCATCCGCGTCCGCGTGCAGCGCACTCACCGGCAGCTGAAGATGCCCTCGGCCTGCAGCCCGATGGCCTCCACGTCGGCGCGGGCGAGGCTGTCCGCGTCCGCATCCGCGTCCGCGTGCAGCGCACTCACCGGCAGCTGAAGATGCCCTCGGCCTGCAGCCCGATGGCCTCCACGTCGGCGCGGGCGAGGCTGTCCGCGTCCGCATCCGCGTCCGCGTGCAGCGCACTCACCGGCAGCTGAAGATGCCCTCGGCCTGCAGCCCGATGGCCTCCACGTCGGCGCGGGCGAGGCTGTCCGCGTCCGCATCCGCGTCCGCGTGCAGCGCACTCACCGGCAGCTGAAGATGCCCTCGGCCTGCAGCCCGATGGCCTCCACGTCGGCGCGGGCGAGGCTGTCCGCGTCCGCATCCGCGTCCGCGTGCAGCGCACTCACCGGCAGCTGAAGATGCCCTCGGCCTGCAGCCCGATGGCCTCCACGTCGGCGCGGGCGAGGCTGTCCGCGTCCGCATCCGCGTCCGCGTGCAGCGCACTCACCGGCAGCTGAAGATGCCCTCGGCCTGCAGCCCGATGGCCTCCACGTCGGCGCGGGCGAGGCTGTCCGCGTCCGCATCCGCGTCCGCGTGCAGCGCACTCACCGGCAGCTGAAGATGCCCTCGGCCTGCAGCCCGATGGCCTCCACGTCGGCGCGGGCGAGGCTGTCCGCGTCCGCATCCGCGTCCGCGTGCAGCGCACTCACCGGCAGCTGAAGATGCCCTCGGCCTGCAGCCCGATGGCCTCCACGTCGGCGCGGGCGAGGCTGTCGGCGCTGCGGTCGGCGCCTTGCTCGAACTCCTGCTTGAAGATGGACAGCAGGCAGCTGATGCGGTAGTCCAGTCGCACGTCCAGGATGAACTGGAACCGAAGCCGTAGGATGAGGATCAACCTTCTTTTGGGGAGTTGATGTTGTGAACTCCATTTAGAAATTAGAGCGAGATGGCAGACCGGGAGTTCGTTTCACATTTAGAACGTGTTTGGATACCTATTGAGTACACAACGCTAGTGTTTCGCTTGTATTTTGTTAAAGTTAGTCGGTTTATGGTTTTATGGAGTGTCCACCCTGTGCTTTAGGTTCTAAAACCGGGCAGGGCCCTTCAGTGGCCTTACTTGCAATATCTCGATGATCTTGAGCTTGGTGTCCATCACCAGGGGGTGCTCCCGGGCCAGCATGAGGGCGGAGGCGCTCCGCTGCAGGCCGCCGCCCCCCGCCGGCGCGGCGTTAGCGCCCACCGGCTAGAAGGTAACACACAGTTCTTTCAACCAAGAAATTGATTTTTCATCTCATCCTCGATAAGTGCGAAGTAAGTGGGTCATTCCAGCGGGCATAACAGCGACGAAAAGACTTCTCATAATTATTAATATTTAGGAAGAAAAGCGGAGTTTACCGCACGGGAACAAAATTATTAAAACTCGAGTTACTTCGAGTTCTCTGTTTAGCCGTGAAAAGGTAACAAACAAACAAACAATTATAAATAAACAGATAACAAATGAAATGCTACTGCTTCGATTTTATTTACTCAAATAGAGTTAAAACAGAGAGAACATGTAATCTGACTCAGATTATAGTATTATTTTTTATTTTCATTTGCTTTATTAATTTTTGACACTTGCCAAATCATACATTTAGTGGTTGCTGCATCGCATGGGAACATTTCAACTATCGATTCGATTTTAATACTAATCGGTTTGTAGGATCGAAGTATCGATTTATGAGCTATCAAAAAGAGGATTATATACATAATGGATACTGTATATACATACATTTCTGGCAACAGATCCAAGAGTGATAGACGTCATCACCGCTCCCATATCTCCAATGCTTCTCAGCACTCCGCCCTCAGCTGGAACACGTGGGAGCATTTCCAATTAACACTCGATGAATAGTTATATAATACGATAACTTACGTGAAAAAAGCAATAAAACCGGCCAAGTGCAAGTCGGACTCGCGCACGAAGAGTCCGTTCCATTATCTATAAAAACCGTCAAAAATCACGTTTGTTTAGTTATATAATACGATAACTTACGTGAAAAAAGCAATAAAACCGGCCAAGTGCAAGTCGGACTCGCGCACGAAGAGTCCGTTCCATTATCTATAAAAACCGTCAAAAATCACGTTTGTTGCATGGGGAGCCTCCAGAACGAATAATTTTATTGTTCACTAGCTGACCCGACAAACGTTGTCCTGTCATTGTCGCTATGGGAAAAAACTTCTTCTCCTTCTCTCTCCCTCGCACTCTATCTCTCCCTCTCCCTCTGTGTCTCTCCCTGCCCTAGCTGTCAACTGTACAACCCAATCTTGTCAGATAGATTTTCCCAAGATAAAAATGTTTTCCCATGGTAACGGGATAAATAGTATCCTTCTTTAGGTTCTCGGCTACCTTCCTACCAATTTAAAATAAATTGTCAAAACTCACACTAGGCACACTGATAGAAGTGAAATTTCATCAACCAAACTCATTCCATCGCTTAGTATCGTACAGTCGCTCTCTTTTACTCTCGTGGCGTCGGCGTAAATAGCTCTCTCTATCCTTTGTCTTATGTAACGAAACGCGCCTAAACGCGACACGCCCTTATTTCACTCTCGATTCCCGTCGCTTATCGATTACCGAAGAAGTTCCGCTTCAAAACTAAATTTATAGATTTCTATACACGAGTCATTATTAAAATGACTGGGGCAGCATGGTGTAACTTACGTTTATTTATTTCGTTTTCCTGAGCTGCTTGTAAAACATATAATTTTAAATTAATGTAAATAATTGCCATCAGTGCTGCCATTACAGAAAATATCCGGACCAAATAGTCAACCAACTAATTTTTTTTATTTATTTATAATTTTAATATGTATTACCGTAGCCTCAGATTAATCATCTATCAGATATGACATAAGGGGGGGCGATGACATTTTTTTTTATAATCCATGCACCATGCTAAAAAGGTCGGGAAATCCTGTTTTAGAATGTCGCACGAATGATTGGAGCACCACCTAAATTACGTGTATTAAATTTATCCATGTATTTCAGGGGTTGTAGCCATGTGTCCCTTTCGGGTATACGCTGTTGTCAGGTCCATTTCTGATACTAGGTTCATGGGAAAAAACAATTATTTTGACACTAGCTGCGCCCCGCGGTGTTACCCGCTGTTTTCGGCATAAAAGTAGCCTATGTGTTAATCCAGGGTGTTAGCAACCGCCATACCAAATTTCATTAAAATTTATCCAGCCGTTTGAGCGTGAAAAAGTTACAAACACACAAATTTTCGCCTTTATAATATTAGTAGGATAACAAAAAAGTGTAGGCTGGTACATAACGGATAACTTACATTCGACCTCTCCGCCCAGCGCGTTGGTCTCGTTCAGGAGATCCATAGCGGTCACGCAGTCTAGTATACTGAGCAGAGTTTTCGTTAATCTGAGGAGATCGCTGAAACTGAAACAATAATAATTATTTAAAACTACCTGTAGATAGATAGATAACATATAAAATAATAAGAAAGCGTGCAGTGTTCAAATATTAGATAGATTTTTTTCTATAGATATAAAAAAATTATAAACAAATATATATATAAATTTTAAATAAAGAAAAAAACAAATAAATAAATAACTTTTTATTGACACCAAAATTTATAGAACACAGAAAAGTCAAACTTAAAATAGGTACAATGGGCGGTCTTATAGCGATCTCTACCACCTTTGGATGGATATGATAGTCAACAGAAATGGGGTTAGGTCAGTCAGTCCAGTATTTGATAACTCAGTAGTCTACACTACAGTACTATATAATAAGGTAGGGTGTTTGCATGAGCGTAAAACAAGTTAAAAGGTGCAACCCTAACTGCGTCGCTGTAACATCTCTGATATCAACTGAAACTTGCAACAAAATGGCGCAAAAGAAACTGCACCGCAAGTTTGTTTGATCTCAACGCCATCTAGTTTCATTTAGAGAACTAATAGAATTTATACAATACGAGTGTTGTTATTATTAGAGTGATTATATAGGTTAGCAAGGGACTTTTTTCTAAACAGTCGATCGACTAGTGGAACCTGGTCCTTCGAGTAGAGAGCATGGTCCTTCGAGCCTCACCTGTAGAACCCGAAGTAGATGAGCTCCCTGGCTAACTTGACGACCTCGAAGGTCAGCTTGTTCTGGTCGTGATCGCTGAAATACCACGTCTTGGTCACCACGTTGCACAGGTAGTTCTCTACGAAGCGGATGGTGGACGCGAACTGTTCCTTGACTTTCTCTCTGTTCGCGTCGGGGCCTCCTTTCACGCATTGGTAACTGGAAGGTAACATTATACAAATTAAAAAAAAACGATACAATACAGAATACAGATCAGTGTGGGAAAGTGGGAAGCCACTATAGTCCGCTGCGCAACAGCCTAAGGTATGTTTACGCATAGAGAAGCACGGCCACGCAGTGCGCTTCATGATTTACTATTTTAGAGTTGCTATTATGGGGCCTTTACCGGTCAGCAGCCTTATTACTGCCTATAAATATTTTAATACATGTCTGGCTAAATGTAAGCCCGAGTGGCGCGGTACAGTACAGTACGGTACAGGACACTCACTCGTGTATGTGTATGAGGTCGGTGACCTCGGTCCACAGCCGGGCGTACTTGACCGGCGTGACCGGCTCCTGCGGGTCGCGGTCCGCGTGCAGGTGCAGCATGAGGCGGCAGAACGTGGCGCGGTACAGTACGGTACAGTACGGTACAGGACACTCACTCGTGTATGTGTATGAGGTCGGTGACCTCGGTCCACAGCCGGGCGTACTTGACCGGCGTGACCGGCTCCTGCGGGTCGCGGTCCGCGTCCAGGTGCAGCATGAGGCGGCAGAACGTGGCGCGGTACAGTACGGTACAGTACGGTACAGGACACTCACTCGTGTATGTGTATGAGGTCGGTGACCTCGGTCCACAGCCGGGCGTACTTGACCGGCGTGACCGGCTCCTGCGGGTCGCGGTCCGCGTCCAGGTGCAGCATGAGGCGGCAGAACGTGGCGCGGTACAGTACGGTACAGTACGGTACAGGACACTCACTCGTGTATGTGTATGAGGTCGGTGACCTCGGTCCACAGCCGGGCGTACTTGACCGGCGTGACCGGCTCCTGCGGGTCGCGGTCCGCGTGCAGGTGCAGCATGAGGCGGCAGAACGTGGCGCGGTACAGTACGGTACAGTACGGTACAGTACGGTACAGGACACTCACTCGTGTATGTGTATGAGGTCGGTGACCTCGGTCCACAGCCGGGCGTACTTGACCGGCGTGACCGGCTCCTGCGGGTCGCGGTCCGCGTGCAGGTGCAGCATGAGGCGGCAGAACGTGGCGCGGTACAGTACGGTACAGTACGGTACAGGACACTCACTCGTGTATGTGTATGAGGTCGGTGACCTCGGTCCACAGCCGGGCGTACTTGACCGGCGTGACCGGCTCCTGCGGGTCGCGGTCCGCGTCCAGGTGCAGCATGAGGCGGCAGAACGTGGCGCGGTACAGTACGGTACAGTACGGTACAGGACACTCACTCGTGTATGTGTATGAGGTCGGTGACCTCGGTCCACAGCCGGGCGTACTTGACCGGCGTGACCGGCTCCTGCGGGTCGCGGTCCGCGTCCAGGTGCAGCATGAGGCGGCAGAACGTGGCGCGGTACAGTACGGTACAGTACGGTACAGGACACTCACTCGTGTATGTGTATGAGGTCGGTGACCTCGGTCCACAGCCGGGCGTACTTGACCGGCGTGACCGGCTCCTGCGGGTCGCGGTCCGCGTGCAGGTGCAGCATGAGGCGGCAGAACGTGGCGCGGTACAGTACGGTACAGTACGGTACAGGACACTCACTCGTGTATGTGTATGAGGTCGGTGACCTCGGTCCACAGCCGGGCGTACTTGACCGGCGTGACCGGCTCCTGCGGGTCGCGGTCCGCGTCCAGGTGCAGCATGAGGCGGCAGAACGTGGCGCGGTACAGTACGGTACAGTACGGTACAGGACACTCACTCGTGTATGTGTATGAGGTCGGTGACCTCGGTCCACAGCCGGGCGTACTTGACCGGCGTGACCGGCTCCTGCGGGTCGCGGTCCGCGTGCAGGTGCAGCATGAGGCGGCAGAACGTGGCGCGGTACAGTACGGTACAGTACGGTACAGTACGGTACAGGACACTCACTCGTGTATGTGTATGAGGTCGGTGACCTCGGTCCACAGCCGGGCGTACTTGACCGGCGTGACCGGCTCCTGCGGGTCGCGGTCCGCGTCCAGGTGCAGCATGAGGCGGCAGAACGTGGCGCGGTACAGTACGGTACAGTACGGTACAGGACACTCACTCGTGTATGTGTATGAGGTCGGTGACCTCGGTCCACAGCCGGGCGTACTTGACCGGCGTGACCGGCTCCTGCGGGTCGCGGTCCGCGTCCAGGTGCAGCATGAGGCGGCAGAACGTGGCGCGGTACAGTACGGTACAGTACGGTACAGGACACTCACTCGTGTATGTGTATGAGGTCGGTGACCTCGGTCCACAGCCGGGCGTACTTGACCGGCGTGACCGGCTCCTGCGGGTCGCGGTCCGCGTCCAGGTGCAGCATGAGGCGGCAGAACGTGGCGCGGTACAGTACGGTACAGTACGGTACAGGACACTCACTCGTGTATGTGTATGAGGTCGGTGACCTCGGTCCACAGCCGGGCGTACTTGACCGGCGTGACCGGCTCCTGCGGGTCGCGGTCCGCGTGCAGGTGCAGCATGAGGCGGCAGAACGTGGCGCGGTACAGTACGGTACAGTACGGTACAGGACACTCACTCGTGTATGTGTATGAGGTCGGTGACCTCGGTCCACAGCCGGGCGTACTTGACCGGCGTGACCGGCTCCTGCGGGTCGCGGTCCGCGTCCAGGTGCAGCATGAGGCGGCAGAACGTGGCGCGGTACAGTACGGTACAGTACGGTACAGGACACTCACTCGTGTATGTGTATGAGGTCGGTGACCTCGGTCCACAGCCGGGCGTACTTGACCGGCGTGACCGGCTCCTGCGGGTCGCGGTCCGCGTGCAGGTGCAGCATGAGGCGGCAGAACGTGGCGCGGTACAGTACGGTACAGTACGGTACAGGACACTCACTCGTGTATGTGTATGAGGTCGGTGACCTCGGTCCACAGCCGGGCGTACTTGACCGGCGTGACCGGCTCCTGCGGGTCGCGGTCCGCGTGCAGGTGCAGCATGAGGCGGCAGAACGTGGCGCGGTACAGTACGGTACAGTACGGTACAGGACACTCACTCGTGTATGTGTATGAGGTCGGTGACCTCGGTCCACAGCCGGGCGTACTTGACCAGCGTGACCGGCTCCTGCGGGTCGCGGTCCGCGTCCAGGTGCAGCATGAGGCGGCAGAACGTGGCGCGGTACAGTACGGTACAGTACGGTACAGGACACTCACTCGTGTATGTGTATGAGGTCGGTGACCTCGGTCCACAGCCGGGCGTACTTGACCGGCGTGACCGGCTCCTGCGGGTCGCGGTCCGCGTGCAGGTGCAGCATGAGGCGGCAGAACGTGGCGCGGTACAGTACGGTACAGTACGGTACAGGACACTCACTCGTGTATGTGTATGAGGTCGGTGACCTCGGTCCACAGCCGGGCGTACTTGACCGGCGTGACCGGCTCCTGCGGGTCGCGGTCCGCGTGCAGGTGCAGCATGAGGCGGCAGAACGTGGCGCGGTACAGTACGGTACAGTACGGTACAGGACACTCACTCGTGTATGTGTATGAGGTCGGTGACCTCGGTCCACAGCCGGGCGTACTTGACCGGCGTGACCGGCTCCTGCGGGTCGCGGTCCGCGTGCAGGTGCAGCATGAGGCGGCAGAACGTGGCGCGGTACAGTACGGTACAGTACGGTACAGGACACTCACTCGTGTATGTGTATGAGGTCGGTGACCTCGGTCCACAGCCGGGCGTACTTGACCGGCGTGACCGGCTCCTGCGGGTCGCGGTCCGCGTGCAGGTGCAGCATGAGGCGGCAGAACGACGCGCGCAGCTCGTACGACAGCGCCGCGTCCGACATGCATCTGCGAGCGGGGACGGTACATGGTGAGCGAAGCGAGCGAGACTGTTACAAGGTGAGCAGAGCGCGCGCGAATGGTACAAGGTGAGCGGAGCGACCGGGAATGTTACAAGGTGAGCGGAGCGCGCGGAAACGTTACAAGGTGAGCGGAGCGCGCGGGAACGGTACAAGATGAGGGGAGCGAGCGGGAACGTTACAATGTGATCGAAGCGTGCGGGAACGGTACAAGGTGAGCGGTGCGCGCGGGAACGTTAAAAGGTGAGCGGAGCGCGCGGGAACGTTACAAGGTGAGCGGAGCGAGCGAGATCGGTACACGGTGAGCGGAGCGAGCGGGAATGTTACAAGGTGAGCGGAGCCCGCGGGAACATTACAAGGTGAGCGGAGCGAGCAGGAACGTTACAAGGTGAGCGGAGCGAGCGGGAACGTTAAAAGTAGAGCTCGCGGGAACGTTACAAGGTGAGCGGAGCGGGATAAATAGGCTATTTGCCTACATTTAAAATATGCTATACATTATACTACTATACATGTTGAATTTTTGAGACGGGAAAGTAAGGGCAGTAGTTACAGGAAAACGTTTTTACAAGACTGTCCATATTTTTGTAAGATATTCTGTACTGCATTTACAGATTTTGGGAAAAAATACAGTCAGCAAGAAAATGGTAATATTACACCAAAACTTTTTTTGATGCCAATCGATCCTGTTTCTTATATGAAGGATCAAAAGTCACTACCTGACCGACTAAGGTACAAGAAATGTCAGAAATCGCGAAAATTCAACTTGGCGCAGGTGGCACTTACTACCGTATAGGTAAACTGTGATCATGAATTTTGATCTTAATATTGTTGGTCAATTAAAATCCCCACAGTTGTTACCGACATTACGCATAATATAAGTAAAACTTACAGGTTTACTACATACTGACTCGGTGAGATATCCATCATTGTCATATAGTGAGCGAAGCGAGCGTGAATTATTTGACCGAAATTATAGAGTGAAATTAGCATCGTATCATACTCACTGCAGTATCAATTTGATGTGTAACTGCGCAGACAGACTGTTCAACGCTAGATACTGTCTATTGAGGCACATGTTGGAGAATAAATCCAGCTGGTGTCTGTAGTAATCCAAGATGGCCGCCGCCTCGCAGGCCGGGTCGAGTCGGGCCTGCGCCGCGAGCTCAGACAGGAGGCGGGAGTTCTACCGTAAAAATACATACATTAGTTAGAAACAACCAGTTTTTCTCTCTAGGTATATTATGTATTTTTTTACCTGTTTGTTATTCCACAATAGCATCACTTCCTCCTCCACCATGTATTTCTTCTTGGCTTCGGTTTCGGGTTTTCTGCTCTTCTCGTATTTCGTTGATACAAGTCTGTGAAGTGCATATAAATCTATGCTAATATTATAAAGAGGAAAGTTTTTATTGTTTGCATTGAATAGGCTCCGAAACTACTGAACCGATTTGAAAAATTATTTCACTGTTGTGAAGCTACACTATCCCCGAGTCCTATCCTATCCCTTATCAAGCTTAGCGCGCATTATAAATCGATTCAGTTTGATATCGTTCGATTTTCTACATTTTCAAATTCACAGTAATCAAAGTCGAGCATGATTCGAACGTGACGTTAGTTCCCAAACGTTAGTTAATTATTTTCAGATGATAGACGAGTGTTCTGAGGTGAGCGAACCTGGTCTCGATGAGTATGTCTGCGTTGTTAGCGCACAGCACGCTCTTGCAGATGAGTTCCTGGGTGACGGCGATGGCCTTGCGGTTGGAGATGCAGAGGTCGCTGAGGTAGTCCAGGAACCGGGACTGCCAGGTCCGCATGTTCTTGCGGACGAGGCCTGCGGGAAACCGGAGCCTCCGTCATCATTTACAAACAAAAATGCTATAAACAGTAAAAAATAACTGCGCTCGCTTCGCTCACACCACTATATACTCAGACGCGCTCACACACGTTCACGTATGTGCTCGTTGTCACACGCTCACTCATTCTCCGTATTTTATAGAAATTTTACACGCAACAAAACAGACAGAGTAGCAACAGTATTTCGAGTAGAAGCAGACAAAAATATGCAAAATTAGATTTACATAATGGTTTCTAGCTTTCTAGACCTTACCTACAAACGTCTCTATCTCTGAAGCGGTGATATGCTTCTCCAGCAGCTTCCGGTTGTTGTGGAGCAGCGCCGTGATGGTGTCCTCCGCTAAAATGTCATATCCGATTTGCTTCTGCATAAAGCCGAAGTGTTTCGCTATATATTCCTGAAATATTAAACGTTTTGACCATTATATACATACCTACTTTAATATACTACTTACACTAATATCATAAAGAGGTACAATAGTACCCAACTGATATGGCTTACCGATGTACCTGCGCAGAAGATGAATTTTCAAAGCGCGGGAAATGCTATTGACCGCTATTGGTCGGCAGCCGCCGCCATCTTAGCGAGCTTAGAGTGAGATGGAACTAACAGCTGCAGTGTATTATGAACCTTATAATAGTGATCTTAGGTTGATTGTAAGTTTTAAGCATTCTTTCGTTAATCTTCGGACCATACTTTCTTTTCTGCGCGAACGAAGATTCACGACGCGCCTTATAAGTTGGGTACTACTGTAAGGTATGTTTCGGGGTTGTCCTTTCCTTTGCTCCACTTATGCACAGTTTTTGAACCCCTAGTCAACTTTGACAACCAATAAGTCTATCGTTGTCTCTATCTGACATTAAGCACATGACAAAGACGGCAATACACTTATCGGTGGTCTTATGGTCAAAGTTATCTAGGGCCCTAGGGAGGACACTCCGTACTCAAAAACCCATGAAAGAGACAATACGCTCAAAATACGTTCTACATCCCAATCATGCTATCTCGCTTCAATTTAAAGTGCCCCTTCTTCTACCTAGGGTATTAATATAGGTATTCTGTGATAGGGTTTCTGAAGCATTAGTCGGGTAATAAAGGTGTCTCACCTGATTTTTCCTATAATCCTGTTGGCTGAGCCTCAATATCCGGTAGCAGAGTCGGAAGATGTATTTATAGGGCGCGTACCGCGGGTCGTACAGTTCTTCTATCTTTAGGAACGGCTCGCCCTCTGGCGTGTCTTGGAACGGACCCTGGAATGTGAGCATTGCCATGTTACGTTCCCAAGAAAAAGACCAAAGAAAAGAAGGAAAACCTTGCCTTAAAAACTTCGATGGTAAGACACTAAAGTGCCCGCCTAGCTAGCTAGAAAATGTGACGGCAAATATCGGTGAGTCCCGGCAGCGGTAGTCGAGAGCCACGCCCTTTCTAAGCTTAGCATGTTTGTCATCTTCGACTACATTATCACTTACGACAAGGTGAGATAGCAGAACGATCACAGTTCAGGCAGTAAATGCTGTTTTTGTATGCATTTACAGAGTCTGTTTCTTAGAATTGCAAAAGCAATAAAGGCTATTTTTGTATGCTTTTACCGAGTTCGTTTCTCAGAATTGGCCTTATTTGTACTTACTTGCTTGTATTTACTGAGCTTACTTGCAAAATCTTGAACAGCTGCCGCAGTATGTACTGCTCCCGGACCAGCTTCTGCCGGTCCCGGTTGGGGTTCTCCACGACCAGCTCCAGCGCCTCGGATTTGTTGGGTTCGTTCTCAAAGCCCGCTATGAAGTACACAATGTCTTGCAGAAGGCTCGTCAGGGCTCTGCAAATTGTAGTTTATGTAAGTAATTAAATTATCGGTTAGTGCGTAGGAATGTGTACCTACTCATGCTCTTTAAATCCACGGTGTGTTTTTAAACGTGAAGAACTCTAAATGGTTCCCTGTTACTATCAATGTCATGTATATTTATGTTTAGAAAGCTGTTGTTCTTCCGAATGAATATTTATATTTAAAAAATATTTCAAGCAATATCAATTCCACGGAGTAATAAAACACAAGGCGAAATGTGCCGTACTTCCTCTCGTTATGCTCTATATTCCCCAGATGCAGCTTGGTGGACAGCGCCGACAGCACCTTGCACGCGTCGTTCGCGAAATCTAGATCCCGCACCTCGCTGGGCGACACGGATATCAAGGCGAACGCCTCCTTGTCCTCTTTCACTTGGGAACAGCCAACCTGGAGCAAACATGACGATCAATCTGGTCAAATCATAGAGACAAAACATACATATTCGTTCAGTTTAACTCAAGATACGGGGAAGAAAAGAGACAAGTGTATGCAAATAGGCAAAGGAGTAAGTAGGATAGTATGACTTATTGTCTTTGTCGGCGTATGCACTAATTTTTTGTGCTGCAGAAGCAAACCAATCTTGACATTTAAGAATTTTGCATGCATAATTGGAGCACCCCTAAATAACGTGTATTAAATTTATCCAAATTATTTTATTTCTGATAATAGGTTCATGTTTAGCGTGCATGCGAGGGAAACCATGACGTTATGCTGACGTGATGGTTTCCATCGCATGATGTTTACTGGTTCTATTTTACATTTCATTTAAGTACTGAATTTTGTTTTTCTAAGTCTTGTATGCTTTCCAACTGGGTATACAACAAACAAAAAAATATTCACACAAACACATAATAAAACTAATAACTAAAATGAAATGTAACTTGAGAACTTACGGGCAACATCTGTAGATGTCACCAAAGAACATTGGACATGTCAATGTGCTCAATGTATAATTAGTGTGTATGTAAAAAATAAAAAGGCGATCAATTCTTTTCTATAAAATAAATATTGTCATTGTTTTAGTCACTTAAGGCAAAAACTAATGACCAAGGGTGTATGCGTTGAAGTTTCTTACCTTGGACATAACCGGTTTCTCTTCGTCTCTATCGATGGGAATGGAAGTCGAGTGCACCCACGTATGTGTACACAAATGTTGTAATCTGTAGGGACAATCAAATACATTATTTAAAATATTCTACTTAGGTTCATTTTGTTTAAAATTTATTGATAATAATAATACAATAGATTAAAAAATTATAATCTTCTTACGCTAGCATTTGGCCAACATCTCACATGTGTTACGTGACGATGTGTTCGAAGTTGGTAAGCGTGCTCAGCCTAGAATGGGACAGGCTATCGAGGACCGTTGCCGGAACCGTGCGGCGCCGACACCAGCTGTCCCCAGGGTTCCGCAGCCTCACCTCACCGAGGAGTGCAGCGCCGACCCCAGCTGTCCCCAGGGTTCCGCAGCCTCACCTCTCCGAGGAGTGCGGCGCCGACCCCAGCTGTCCCCAGGGTTCCGCAGCCTGACCTCTCCGAGGAGTGCGGCGCCGACCCCAGCTGTCCCCAGGGTTCCGCAGCCTGACCTCTCCGAGGAGTGCGGCGCCGACCCCAGCTGTCCCCAGGGTTCCGCAGCCTGACCTCTCCGAGGAGTGCGGCGCCGACCCCAGCTGTCCCCAGGGTTCCGCAGCCTGACCTCTCCGAGGAGTGCGGCGCCGACCCCAGCTGTCCCCAGGGTTCCGCAGCCTGACCTCTCCGAGGAGTGCGGCGCCGACCCCAGCTGTCCCCAGGGTTCCGCAGCTCACCTGACGTAGCTACTCTGCGGCACGGGTGAGTCGCAGTGCGTCATGGTGGTGGGGTCCAGCTCGAACAGCGTGGCGATCTCCGAGGAGTGCGGCACCGACACCAGCTGGTACGCCGGCTCGTCCGCGTCCATTTGCGTGTCTCTGGGGACATTATTGCATACGTGCAATACGTACTATATAATATATATATAATAACAAACTCTAATAATAATAAAAAAATAACGTTTGAGGTTGTACTAGCCACTGGCGGCAGTGTTTATCAGGCCGCTCAAGGGCCTCTGATGTGACTACTATCAGTCGATAAAAGCCAGAACCGACGGCTTCACGCGCTCTCCAAATCCCGGAGTGAAAGAAAACCGCACATAACAGAAAAGTAATTGGTTCGGAGCCGAATTACTTCCACATAGGTCTGTAATATTGGTACCGCGAATCTGGGGGCACAGCGGTGCCACCCACCCCCCTTGCAATTCTAGAAAACAAAGGCACAGCCGCACCATCCAGTACACTTCACTCACGGTAGTCGAATGCACGCTTCAGCGGCGAGGTAGTGTCCGGTGGCGAGGTGTTTGAACCGGAATATAGAGTTCCAGTGTCCCGCGCCCCCGCGGCAGGGGTCGTGCTGCACCACCTGCGACCGGAGATGACATTCAATGGTATAGCATGGTATAGTATAACATGGGCAGATGTAAAGGTATGTTAAACATCCTAGAATACTGGAATTAGTTAGATAGTGGTGAACCTAGTGGATGAAAGTTGCAGTTAAAGTTATACTGTATTAGATTGTCCTCGCCATACAAGAAATCCCGCCTCACTCTGTAAGGCTTACCCCACCCTACCTTTCCAAGACTCCCCACACTGCCCTGCAAGGATACTCTTCTCCCCTCTGCAAATGCACCCAGCTCATCTTTAAGGATATCTCCCACCACAACCCTGCAAGGACACCCACCCCCCCAAGCCCCCCTACCTCGATCTCCCACAGCGCCTTGCTGCTGGTGGCGGCCGTGGCGCTGGAGCGCCCCGTGGTGCGGAGGAACACGTGCTGTTTCTTCTGGTATTCGTCCATGGTGAGGAACTTCTCCTGCTCCGCGTGGAACAGCCGGACCACGTCGCCGCCCTTCAGGATCTCCTCCTGGTTCTCCTTGTGCTCCAGGAACAGGGTCACCTTCCAGGACGTGGAGGAGTTCACCACGTTCACCTGTTCAGTACAATAATAATTAATGTCCTTAGTCCTTAGGTCCATTTTAGAGTTTTTGCGAGACTAACACCCGGTTTCTGAAACGTCAGCCTACTTTGACTACAGATTTATTGTATTGCCATCCTTGTCATTTATTTAGTGTTAGATAGAGACAACGATAGTTTTATCTACTGTCAACGCCAACAAACGTTCCAGAAACTCGGGGTTACTCGTGGCAATTGATTTATACGTGTAACTAAGTGCGCCTCGCGGTTTCACCCGTGTATAAGGCAGCACAATATCTATTCGGAATAAAAAGTGATAATATGGACTATTAGCTACCTTCGTACCAAATTTTATCAAAATAGTGGGCGAACATCGGCCTTCCAAACCAAGCTCGCTTTTCGGTGAAGGAAAACATCGTGAGGAAACCAACATGCCCGAGAATTATTACGGAGGCATGTTATCCACCGATCCGGACCAGGCCCCCGTGGTGGATTATCGCCTAATCATCCTCAAAAATGTGAAGGGCCTTTGCCCAGCAGTGGGACAGTTACAGGTTGAATTATTATTTTATTAAATCTTAAGACCTGCTGGCAAACCCTAAGAATAACCAATACTCAATTGTTTACAGTAACATTAAATTACGCGTCACGTTGTTTGTCCGCGATGGACTCCTAAACTACTTGACCGATTTTAATCAAATCTGCACACCGTGTGCAGTTTGATCTAACTTGAAAGATAGGGTAGCTTAAATCGCAATTCATAGTCGCAACAACAAAAACTTTAGCCACAGGAACGCGTGGCCGTGTCTACTAGTAATTATATAGGTTTTACTTTTGTACTATAGGATAAGGTTGTAATGGCAGTCACCTCCATGCTGCCGGCGTTGTCCGGTAGCTCGTAGCTAGCGGAGACGTGCAGCACCTGCTGACCAGCGTTCACCGGGTTCATGATCACTTTGTCACCTACCACCACGTTGTCGCCTGGAAGCATTGGAAAAAATATGAAAATGAACAAATAAATACAAATAATGAATGGAGTGAAACAGAGCGAAAAGAGAGGGGGTTGGGGTGGGGGTAGAGAAAGAAGAGAGAGAGAAAAGAAAGCGAGAGAGAGAGGGAGAGAAAAGGGGGGAAGAGGTAGAGAAAGATAAGAACAACCTTACAAGTGGAACTTAGTTCGCGGTTTAACAATCTACTAGAGTATAGTATGACAGAGGGAAGGAGTCAAAGAGAGCGAAAGAGGGAGAAAGAGAGAGATGAGGGGGGAGATGAGGATAACCTTACAAGTGGAACTTAGTTGGCGGTTTAACAATAGACTAGAGTACACTGTAACAGAGGGAAAGAGAGGCAGAGAAGAGAGAGTAGGACAGGACAATATACTATTAGTGCAGAATGTGAGAGAGGGAAAGAGAGAGGCGTAGAAGAGAGAGAAGGACAGGCTCACCAGTGGAACGTAGTTTGTAGAAAGGCATCACGTAGAACCACGACCCCTCATTCCCGTTAGCGTCCAGGTGCACCCGCATGGCGTTCTTTTCTAACAACGCGGGCAACCTCTTGTTCACCTGCGACAAGGGAACACACACGTTACAATTTCAACCGGATAAACTTCCTGATTCTGAACCCCTAGCTCATTTTGGCCAGCTGATAAGTGTATCCTTGTCTCTTTCTGGCACCAAACGAATGACAAAGACAGCAGTAAGATACTGTACGAACTGTACATACCGCTGGGCGAATTTAACTAGGGGGTTCAGAAATCGGTCAAAATTGAACTGGGTGAGTGAAACTGTAATGATTATGTAGAAAAATGTTCATGTCGTTGTTTGTCGGATGTGGTAGCGCCGGCCTCTAGTGTCAGAGTTTGTTAGGCCATCTGATGTGGCTTAACGACTGCTATCAGTCGATAACAACCGGGACCGACGGCTTACCGTGCCCTCCGAAGCACGGAGCAACACATAACTTACGATAAGTCAGTGCGGAGCCGAGGATCGAACCCGGTGCCATTGAGTTGTAAAGCACACAAGTTACCGCTCGGCCACCTTCTCTCCTTCACGAGTCAACGCTTTTGTACTTTTTTTTATTAATTTTGGCTTCGCACGATTTGCTTATTGAGAGTCTGAGACTACTCACAGTCAGGTATTTGTTAGACTTGACGTGCAGCAGTTGTACGACGCTTCCGTACTGCACGACAGTCCCCAACAACTTCTTGTTCTCCAGCTCGTTCTGCTTCTTTTCTATCTCAGCGGCATGCTGCAACAAACATAACAAAACATTAAAAAATATATTGCCTTGCGAAGCAAGCTTTTATAAAATAGCTTTTGGGCGCGATTTCGCTCGCGCGCTTTAAAGTATATCGCGATAAAAAAAGTAGAGACCCTAACCTCCTTCTTTTAGGTCCAACCAACCTAACCTTCTCTTTACCAAATATCATCAAAATCGGTTCAGCGGTGTAGACGTGAAAGCAGTAAGAGCGCTTACCATCCGAACGACATGCTCATTAGTAACAAAGTTTCATAAAATAACATTAATACCTACCAATGTTCAGGCAATATTCATTCATTCGATTCATTCCCAACATCAACAAATCATCATATATGATAAATCCATTCATCATCGCGTGTAAGCCAAACGATTTGACAGATGAATCTCTTTGTTCCATCGATTAAGATAGAGGGAACGTTTATGGATTGATCCGATGATTGATTTGAATAGTTGCCAAGACATTCTTGGAATTGTCTTCCTTAAGAATGATTACCTACATACATGCCCGAGAATTATGTCCGGTTCACATTATACGGTTAGTATCATTATACAGTAGCATTGCCAGTCTAGCGCTCGAAGCCAGTGCTGGAATGGCACTGGAATGTTATGAACCAGCACTGGAATGCACCAGTTACAATGATACGCTAGATTGTTTCTTTTTTTTATAAACGTAGCCCCACACCAGGATGCTCCTGTATCGTGGGTACCGCTTACACACATATAATTTCACATGCACATCACACCCAGACCAGAAACAAATATTTGTGGATGGCACAAATATTTGTTCCAGGCGGGATCGAACCCGCGACACCAAGCGCAGCAGTCCGATTGCTCAGCCACTACGCCAAACGCGCCGCCTGAACTGGTCTAATATGGACCGGGCACTATATAACGGAAGTAACTACCGGATACGGGTTGTGATGATGAACGTTTATATAATCGAGTCATCTCGAGAAATCTTTATGATCGAGTATACCTCATAATCGCTCAACGGTACTATTCACTTGTATTTCGCAAAACATCGACAGTCCAGCTGGCTGATACCTCCACAATGCTTCAACATTGGTTGACACATTGACAAGAATAAGAATTTGCAGTTGCTTGGTTCACAGAGCTTTGTTTATAAGGCAAAAAAAATCTTCATTTTAAAATCCGCCCTGTATGTAAATATAATGAGATTTTTTTAATGAAACGTGCAGGTTATCTGTTTGATTGTAACCGCCACACGAGTCTATACCAACAGCAGTGCCTACCAAAATTTTGCATTCATAATCTTGAAAGGCTTTACTAGGAGTCCTAGAGATTATCATAAAGAGTTTCTTCTATTAGCATAATATTACAAAAAAATCATCTAAGCCAGAGACTACCACTGTTTACTGAAAATAACTTTATCACTGCAATGAATCAAACTAATTATGTTTCTACAAATAATGAAATAACTCCCATATATTTAGTTAACTAATGTTTTCCATCACCAGCAATATATCTCTGGATGAAGCGTCCTAGAAAATGAATTACGTACACGGGTATTAGCGTCCCACAGAGCCATCATCCATTCATTAACACTGGTATATCCGAAGAATATAAGAAAAATAGTATTTAACAGAGAGACGTAGAGCTCATATTTTAATGGCATATTGTAACGGTTATGTTATATACGACAAAGGATAGATTATCTTCTTAATGGACGGATTCTGTGGCGAATGTAGACAATTGTAGATAATAAAATGTAAACATGAAGAGATACACAATACAGTGAAATGACAACAGGTAATTAAACGGTAAACACAAGGTCTTATCTCTCTGTGATTGGAAATATTACAAGAAAAAAGATACAATTTGAGAAAAAATTACATCCCCGTCTACGAATAAGTAAGTAACCCCAAGGTCCTGTGATTTACGACCATTGACTCGAAAAGAAGAAGAAGAAGTAGCCCCCGTAGAGTTTCTTGGTGCTGTCTTCTCTAACAGGCGTATTCCGAAGCACTGGTAGAGTCAACGGAGTATTCGTTTCCTGTCCGAGATTCAATCCTGGACCAGTGCTTGAAAAGGAAACATGCTTTTTCAAACTCAATCCATAATCAATTCATTATACTTTGGTTCTATTTGATTGTTTGACTTGTAAAAGTGCGATTTTAGTGCCTATTTACAATAAATGATTTGACTCAGACTTTATCATTCTTTGATATCGCTTCATTAGAAATTACCTAATAGATATAAAAAAGGGGTCATTTCCGTCGTGGACTTGAAGAAATCTAAATACGTACCATAAATAATGTCCACATTTGAGTAATTAGCTAACGATTGATTTAGGACCGTGAATGCTCGGGTGGCTTCTACAACTGAACGTTTTTAGTTCTTGGATTTTTGTTAATTTGTACGAAAACATTTTGCGTGATAGTTAGGTAGAAGTAAAATAGTTAGATACTACTACTATTTATTTTACGTTCGGTCATTTTAGTACAGGGTTGCAGATTAGGGGGGGGGGGGGGGGGGTTTGGGTTAGAAGGGGAGGATGTTTTTAATAAAATTCATTGACATAATTAGGGGGTTTATTACTATTTAGGACATTATTGGCTGGGTTTTTAGGGGTTTGTTACTATAAAATATTACGTCATCCATCAGTCGTCTAGCCAACATTGATCAGACAAACTTTTGGCGGAATTAAATCTACATAATTATTTTAACTTCATCGCTTTGATTATGGATTTCCGTTAAGTAACGCCTGATTCTATCAACTACCATTATCCCCCTTATTTAAAAACCTTATACTCACGATAGTGAGGGGAGGCCTTTGCCCAGCAGTGGGACAGTTACAGGCTGAATTATTATTATTATTATATATACTTACGTTTAACCTCTTCAGTAATCCCGTGTCGGTGTTGGAATTGGCGGACTGCTTGGCAGTATTCCAGAACTGCTTTTGAGCGGAGTAGCGGTTCATAGGGCATATTTTGAACAGACAATCTGGAATCAATATCGATCTATTAACAAATGTAGCTAGCTGCGAACCCGCTGTTTGCGGAATAAAAAGTACATAATATGTGTTAATCCAGGGTGTTAGCTGCTAGACGCGTAAGGAACTGACAAACATACAAACACACTTAAAAACTTTCGCCTTTATAATATTAGTAGGATAAATAAATATATCAATATCACGTAAAGGGCCTTCACGCGTTTAGTTCGATTTCAAAATGGCATACTGAATACGATTCCACGAACATACAGTAACGTGCATGTGGTCCTGCTAACCGAAGCACATCCTCGTCGCGTCGTTACAAAATAACTTGAATAAGTTATAAGATGGCGACGCGTTTGGCTAAGTTGGGAAGATAAGTATGTCAAGTTAATGGGAACTACTGTACTAGGTAATGTTTTAGGACCGAACATAGGGGATTTTAGGATCTAAAATAGGGGATGTTCACAAGCACAAGGTACACTGTGTATGATGTTTTACTATGTCTGCAACATTTTTGAATTTATTTCACACTTCCATACTGTGGCCTTATTATAAAGGATACAAATTGATTGGAGTACTAATTAATTAACTAACAACGGCAAATCAAAGTAAGTGTTACAATGTTGTCATGTTTTTACAGTTTTTACTGTGGTACCACGTGTCATATAGTGTCATTCCCCATAATTGAAGTTTGGTATTTTTTTGAATTTTTTGATGTTATTTTTTAAGTTCTTTTTTTTGGAACACCTGTGTAACGTAAGACACTCACCTCGGAACTTTTTGGGCGGATCGGTCAGGTCGCCCGCTTCGGGGCACACCACGCACCTGTCGTCTACCAACCTGTGGAGGAAACCTTGGTATAAATCAAAGAATTTGCACTTACGCCCAGTTACTGAGCCCCTCAGATTAATCATCCAATAGATATGACATTTAACTCAAGATCCGAGGAAGAAAAGAGACAAGTGTATACAAATAGACAAAGGAGTAAACAGGACAGTACGATGATGTTTTGTCTTTGTCGGCGTATGCACTATGCATGCTGCACTTTTTAACTTTTGTTTAGCTCTTTTGTGGTAAAACCGTAAAAGTCCTGGTGATATAGTGTTCAAATGCCAGCCTATAAAGTGTGTAAACCCCCGTTTATGGTTAACCCTCCTGTTCAAACCATACAAGTTCAAGTGAATTGTTGTGGTCCAAAAAAAAGATTTTTATTTATTTATTTTAATTTTTAACCTTCACCTAGGAACTCTGCGTCTATGTGGTCAAGGTCAATTAGTATAATTTAGAACTATACAGTAAACATAAATCGTCTTCTTCTGCTTATAAGCATCTAAGGTAAAGTCTGCCACCATAATCTTATCAATCTACACTCAATCTAAAATGTATCTCAGCTGAGGGAAGTGAGCTCAAACTCGATTTACCAGCAGTTTATTTACCGGCGACCTAGAAAGAATTTATTTTATATCACCGCGTAACGAAACCGGTAGGTCGTTCACCTGACGTTAAGTCTGCCTATCAGTTGCAGTGCCACCTAGAACTTTGCATTTGACAATCGCGTGGCACTGCACTGAGCTCGTGTCTTCGTCATGGGACGGTGCTTTCACTAGAAACACTTTTTTTTGTTTTTTTTTTTAATTGCTTATGTATCGTGGGTGCCGCTTACAGACATATTATTTCACATGCACATCACACCCAGACCAGAAACAAACATTTGTGGATCGCACATATATTTGTTCTGGGCGGGAATCGAAACCGCGACACAAGCCGCAGCAGTCCAATAATAATTGCTCAGCCACTACGCCAAACGTGCCATCAACTTTAACCCGGACTATAGATGTACATCATTTACACAGATGTCCACTGGTGCTGCGTCGATGACGTGTCAAAAGTACTTCCCCAGGCGTACTTTTGCAGCAGTCTGCCACGTATTTCGGGCTGGAAATACGTGGTAAGTATGTCTAACGGTAACTCTAACATCTAATTTGTAAATAAACCAACCAATAATAAATGAAAAACTCTTGACATTGCATCTTCAACCAATTGATGATCACTCCAAAACAATGTCATATTGATATGCATTGCAGTGTCACTACAATAGCTATTGACTCACTCCAACATACAACGTGGAGTAATTCACTCATCAGCTCAATAGGCACTTATTGAAGTGTATCCAATGGCTTCATTCAAAGGAGTTCGCAAAACAATTGGTGCGGCGATTGGTAAATTGAAGTCTTTAGCTGGAATCACTCGGCTTAAAATATTTATTCTGAGCTTACTTGTAAGTAGTTAGGTACTTAGCTTATTTCTTTTTCTATTATGTATTCAATAATTTCAAAATTCAAGTAAGGTTATCCACTTGGACTCAAGAGTAAACTCAATGCCCACAGGATATGCAAAACATCCATTCGAAAGGAAACGACAAGAATCTCAATGGCGATTTTTTTTTATTGATCAATCAATCATGTATTTCGTCTGATGGTAAGTGCCGCGCCGGCTTTTAACCGGTTTCTACTCGTTCACGCTACTTCACTCATATTGATCAATACAGGTTTCACTCTATTACATTCATTTCTGCCCAACTCAGTAACCTAATTTCGTCTAAATTGGAATCCTGAATCGGGTTTTAATTAAATCCAGGGAGATTAAAACTAATATTATAACAGACCCGGCCGACTGGCTGACGAACACCGGTTTATATTAGACAGTTGATGGGGGAACAAGCTTGTTGTTGTACAATGTTGAGGGCATCCAATAATTCTCAAGATGTGAAAATAGGATCATTAGAATCTATGAGGTTTTTATATTATATCATCATGGACACTTTAGGTGTAATGAATGCTCTAAAAAGTCTTACGATCAATGTCTGAAATTCATCGTGGTGTGTGAATATTTATATGGCAGCGTTAAATCGCATGTCCTAATCATTGTGTTCTGATATTCACCGATAGCAGATATATCCGAAGATCAATAATAAAAAATATTATGTACCTACCAACAAAACCCGTACAAAAGTTCGCAATTTCCTTCAAAACCCTCTATCTAACACAACACCCTTCCCAAAGCTATCGCAATATAATATACCCTGACTCCTCCAAATCGCAGTACATTTGACCCATCCGTCATGTTTTCCCCCGATTAGGCGTTCTTCTACCGAGGATATTCAGATCAAATGACCCGGAAAACACCCACCTTGGGCGGAATGATATATCGGTGACGTGACCTTTCCAGACCCGCCGCATTATATGCGTGTCATTTGAGATTATTGACCTGAATACCGAGGACCGACTGGGGAGAAAGGTTCTAGAGTGGCGACCACGTACTGGAAGACGCAGTGTAGGAAGGCCTCCCACTAGATGGGCCGAAGACATCAAAAGAGTCGGTGCGGTGTATGCAAGTGGCAAATTGTCGTTCGGTGTGGCCGTCTAAGGGGGAGGCCTATGTTCAGCAGTGGACGTCTTCAGGCTGATGATGATGATGAAGACCTGAATACTAGGAAGTTGTAGTCCCTTTAACTATCTCATCTGGAATGTTTCGAGTGATTTCCTGAGTTATATTTTGTTTATGTGAATTTGTGGAAATCCCGCATCTCACATGCGGAATGTGGATGAGCTATCATCTGTAATTTTTCCGGGGAATTATAATATGGGGCTCTCCAAAAGATAGCACCGAGTGTCACGACGTTGCATCGCGGGCCACAATGCACGATACGGCACCGTGTCGGGAATTTTAGGAGTCACGTCAATAATTTCACGACTCCAAGTCGCATCGTGGTTAGACATCTCAAAGTGCCGCGACGCGACGTCTTATCATGTGCCTATTTAAAATCGCTTGTGATCCGACAATAGCAATTTAGTTAAAAGCACTTTGTCCTTCACTTTTGGCAGTTTTATGATGACCTCATAGCTGGATGGACGTTTTACAAGCCCTAGGGAATGAATTACTGAGAAAGGGTTGGGTATAATAAGTGATTAATGCTATTCGGAGGCTTACCTATTCGGCGATGAAACAAAATAAGACAGTATGTTTGTTAAAGAGGTATAATAGTACCGGCCTGTAGTACTCGAGATTGTCAGGTATGAGGACCCAGCTCTGACGTAAACCAACCCGGACCGACTGACGGCTTCCAAAACTCTACATTGGACGAAGGAAATCCGCACATACCGTGGCGTTGCAAAGCGCACTGATTAGAGCTTCGCCACTACCGCTATCAATACGAGAAACACTATAATGCTCAGTTTCTGTACTCCTAGTTAACTTTGACCACTCGATAAGTGGACTAGAAGACGCAGTGTAGGCAGGCCTCCCACTAGATGGGCCGACGACATCAAAAGAATCGCAGGCAACCGGTGGTTGCAAGTGGCAAATTGTCGTTCGGTGTGGTGGTCTAAGGGGGAGGCCTATGTTCAGCAGTGGACGTCTTCAGGCTGATGATGATGGTGATGATGGTAATGGTGATGGTGATGATGATGATGATGATGATGAACCGATAAGTCTATTTCTGTTTTTGTCATTTGTTTAGTGCCAGATAGAGACAACGATAGACTTATCAGTTGATCAAAGTTAAATAGCGGTACGAAAACCGGGCATAAAACAAGTAATACACTTATCCCGTAGCGCGGGAGGCAGGTGGCGGTCGATTACGTCAATGTCGGGACGAGTATTCAGGGAGCTCACGAACATAGAGCTAACAGCCGTCCCTCGGACTTTCCCCTACACTCAACCATTCCTTTCAATATAACAAGAGTGAGTTGTCTCTTGCATTCAAGATTACGTGATAGTGGTTTACAAGCATGGTCCGCTACAGGTGAGGTATCTGTGACTATAGTATAACGCTGGATCGTATTACCAATTCCCTAATGCATAAAATGAGGTACAGGTGGTACAAGTAAGGTAAGGTATTACAAACCCTGACTAAGAAAAGCCTTTACCAAGCCTCTACATGTAATGAGAACAATAGAGAGTAAGCTTATGGCGGCTCTAGACGGTGTGGCCGATAGTGTAGCACGCTTAGACGATTCTAAGCATTTGAGTCATCCATCTAGTTTCAAAAGTATATTGACAGACCACAACCAACAATTTTATGTCATCGTTTTTACAGCTGAAACTGGTAGATGTGTTAGCAAAAAAATGCACCAGTAAAGGCGACGCGGACGCGGTCGCAGGGCGCAGCTAGTTCTTCTTTTCCGTAGCTTTCAGACGAACGGTCGTAAAAGCTTCGCTGAAGATGTCCATTATGGAAACTAGGCAGGAATTGGGTCACGGAAAGGAACTAAGGATAAAAATGTTATGTTTGTTTAGGTCTAGGAAAATTGCTTTCTAGATGTTCAGGCATACGATTTATATAAGAAAAAAAACCTAGATACATACTCAGTTTTGAATTTTGAATTTGTTTCCGAGCTCAAACAAGTTTCATGTATTCCATATTTTCTCATCCTCGCGAATTTTGGTCCTTCTACGAGTAAGTTTACTCGAGGGCCTCATAGCCACTTAAAGAGGCTTACCATGACGTCTTATTGCGATCCAACTGAGGACCAAAACAGAATCGTTTTACTACTTATTAATACCATGACGTCTTGTTGTGACATCTTGACGCTCAATTTAGGTTGATTTTCTCAGATTAACGTCATGGTAAGCCCCCTGGACGTATCAAAACGGTATATTATGTACTTGATCATAACGTCGAGGTTTATCCATACGATATTGTGATATGAAACTGTGCGCGGATTCCGTTCTTGTCTAGTAACGTATCATACAACTCTCGTTAGAAACATGTCAGGTACGACACGAGATGACCTCTCCCATAAACACAGAAGGGTTGTGCAACTTACCCTAAGGTACTCAAGAAGCCTGCGACTGAGCCTTCCGCGTACAGGGAGACAATGTCCCCCAGGTGCAAGAAACTGTCCCCCATGTTGTTGACTCCTTACCCCCACCATGCAACGACACCTGGAACAAAAAATATGCTGTTAGGAAAGAAAAAAGTTTTGGTGATAGCCGATGATGACGATGAGCTGTGGTGGCTGTGAACACGTGTGTAAAATCACAAGTTCGCATGAATTTGGCATAACGAACGTCTAAGAATATAATATGTAACATATTTATGTTCCATGTACATTTAAATACGTAAGCATGTAGGTGGCACTGGAAACACGTGCGTGAGTATCCGCTTAGTTTATTTCTCCATCGTATTTCACCATTTTATAATAATATTATGATGATTCAGTGCTTCCTAATAAAATGCCACAAACCAGAGTCCGGACAATGTCCGTAATACCAGCTATCATAGATCAACGCAATGGTTGTTTACATTAGAGACGTCTGTTTGTTTGAACTCAAGGTGAGGTCGTACTTCCACGTTGGACTAGTATGGTGATCTGTGTAATTTTGATTGTAATAAACGGAGCGATTGAGTTGAGATAGGTCTGCCTCTTGGTAACATGGCGAATGCTAGTGCGACCCTATCTTGCCCCATTCTTTGGGGGGTTTAGGGGGTGCAAGCCCCATACCCCCATTTCGTTACCGTCGCGGCGGAGGGGACAGTGCGGCGGCATTTTCCCCCTTAAACAAAGGTCTACCTTTTGGTCTTAACAAGGTACACAAGGTGTGATCGAGTGTTGGTCGGTATTGGTCTGTATGTATAGCCATCCACGTATTATCTGCAGAAGACGTATGAGATCATGTGTGTATCACTCGAATAAGATTTTCTAAAACGGTTTGTCTCGTATGGACTTATGTATAGATATTTATAGATGCGTATCTGAATGTGAGCCTAAGTAAGTACGAGTATATGAATGTTCCATAGGTGGTTTTGAGCAGTGTAGTGAACCCGTTTTTGACAAAACCTCGTAGGTACTAAGATATAGTAACAAGGTTAACACTAAAGAAAATTTTCCGCTGCAGCGAGATATTACAGTGCTTTTTTGAGTCAACTCGAGAAACTTGATAAAAACACTACCTTTTTCATTTGTTAAGGATTCAGTTACAGAAATAATCATGCCATAACTTTAGGAGTTAAAATGTGATTTGGCGGTTGCGTCATATGATAAGGCCTTTTAGGGATTAGTGTCGATAAAAATACTGATAAACTTTATTGTCCGATAGCTGAATAATAATTGACAAAGGATGCCGATCGTGCTGGAAGCGGATGAGGTATCGTTTTTCGTAAGGTTTATGCGAAAGATTTTTGCACATTTTGTATGGCGAACTACTTACGGTGTCAGAGCGACGAGCTTAGTGCAAAGCCGTTCAAGGTTTTGAAGTTAAAAGTTCTGGTGCACTGCTATTGGTAAATGCGTCGCGTTTACCATCAGTCATCTGTACAGTCCTGTTTCATGGCATATTCACATCTGCTTCAACTTTCATAGATTTTGATCCACCTGTTTACCGATATCTTGCCTCGGAAGCACACTAATATCGCTTCCAAAGTACCTGACTTTCAACAACTAGCCATGGAACTTCCCCACCATCCCCACTTACCTCCCCGCACACAATTACACCATTATCAATACAGCTCCACCAGCTTCATCAGCAGCTTCATCATATCACACGCGATGTAGAACGAGTGGAGGAGGAACTTATACCAGAGACGGCGCAAGTCTATGTAGTAGTAACTCAACACTAGGATTACGACGCAGATCGCGGGGTAGCATAGTTTTCTCCGATTTTCAGTTATAACCATCTGTAAAATTAGCGACGACGGTTTTGGGATGCCGAGCGGTTTTGTAGCTACCGAGTTGGGTTTAGAGTTAGATTTTGTTTAGAGCTTTCACCCTACGCTTTGAGGATGAAAACAATTTTGTGCTACTCGAGCGTTTGAATTGTTAAGGTATAATTACCCTACGTAAATATTAACGGAAATTGGATGCTGGTATTATAAGCAGATATTCTGATAGAATCTTAAACCGCAATGTTCTGAAATTTTGATGAAAAGCTTTCGTAGTACCGTTATACCATTTATGGAAACACTGAAGGATTATCTCTCATCGTTAAACTAGAACTTGAAACTTCACAATTCAGTGATATTACAGATAAATAGTTACTACATTCGGAACGTGTAAAAGCTCACTACATTAACTATAACGACGAGTATTTTTCACTGTTTTTCTTATGTGTTTACGATGTGAAAACACGGGCATTAGGGACAAATATTATCTTAAACTAGCCATGAGCTCGGCAGATAAAACCAATCAATATGTGGAGAGGCAACGTGGCTAATCAGCCATTAACCGGGGGAGTTATATATAAAAAGGGGCAAAGTTATATATAACGAAAAAAGCTGTGAGGCGTAATGTCACGCTTTTTTTGTGTAGTGACCTAAATAGTGAGGCTGAAACCTTGCGAGGTCCCGAGGCATATTGTTGGAAGAATAAACTTTATCGGTCTAACCACAAAACATTTAAAGTAGAGTTGAACAGATGTGTCTGCATATTATCTCCACATATCGACGTCTAACCCTCGCTTTTTCTAACTCAATAACAAATTCACAAGTGAAATAATTAGGAATGCCAAGATTGAGTAAGACAACGCGAGTGATAGATCTCGATTTTGTTGAACCAAAATTTAGAAACATCTGTTTAACTCTGGTCTAAGCTTTTGTGGTAAAACACGCTTCTACAAGTGGAGAATTTAATTATGAAAGATACTAGTCATTTCAGCGTTTCAGTTAGCACTTTAGTTTCTCATTGGCGTGATAAAATTGAAGAATAGATTGAGCTTTACTCTTGAGTTGAGTTGGTATTGGCAAGCCATATCCTTTTGGTAAACCAGTATATCCGTTAAGGAAGTTGTATCAGTGCCCGCTCCAGATTATCAAAATGTGAGAAATGAAAAACTTATCTTTCGTTTGACCCATTCTAGAGTCTTCTCAGCTCAATTTCGTCTGAATATTAAATTACAACTTGGCGGTTGTGAGATTAACTTTAATGGAACTGTTCCGAACTTTGGGAAATGAGCATTTTCATTGAGTGTAGGTACTAAAATATATGGAACCTTATAAGTTATATTAGGTTAGCTTCTAAGAAATGATGACTGAATGATGGGCGAAAATGACAAGACCACTTGAGACCACATCGTTATTGATAAAGGAGGTTGAAGAGGACTTTTTGCGCGCTGCTTGAACTTTCTCGACTGTAACCCATGACCTTATTTCCGAATTAATTAGCACTACTCTAATTGCACACAACTTTCGGGCTGAACGCGGACTGTGAACTGAATGCTGAGATATTGTTGGATACATGTTTATTTGTCTGTTTTAGATGAATGATGTGCCGTAGGACCTTGCCTTTAACGCTAGGGCTACATCTCCACAATTAGACGGGTCAGTGCATGACTTTGTCAGTTTAGGTTGGTCTTGAGTCTACAAGATTTAATAAAACATAAATTATACACCGGTTTCATTCCATAGGCCACTAAAGGAGAATATGGGCCTTTACGAGACCGCCAATTGCTAGCCAATTGCAATAATTTACATGTCAACTAGCAGGTAGGTACCCACGGGTTAAGTCGCGATGGTATTTTTTGTATAAGACAGTTTCTCACTAAATCCAATTGATGGCTTCATAGACCAAGGTCTGCAATGACAATCGTCGCTAGACGCAAACGCGAATGTAGTCCCGACTTAACACTGTTTATTTTCACGGAAAGTGAACGTTTGGTGTAAAAGTTCCAGGTTGTTGCGAGAGCTCTTAGTTCGGCTTTGTTCTTTAGTTTTACAGTCGCATGAAAGAGATCCGCGAACGAATGCTGTCCAAAATGTACCAGGAAATGGTTATAAATTATAGCGTGCGGATTGTGGTTTCTGAACACGTACTTATTTTTAATCAGTTACGGTTCATAATCGGTTAGCAATTAAACATTTTCATTGCCATTACCTTTACATTATGCTGATTAAGATTAACAGCATTTAAAAGGATCCTGTCTTCATTGTACCCCGTTTTAGGGATTACATTAGGTATTTAAATATGTTGCTCGCTGATCCTACTACTACTTACTAATTAGTAACAAGATTTATTTAGCATTTTAAAAAGATGTTGGACTATGACAGAATGGTAAATCAAAGAAGAGAGATGCCGTGCACCCATTTCTAAATTCTATTAATACTTTGCCCGTGGTACCCGTGGCTGAAGTGGAAGAGACCAGCCCCAAAGCCCGAAGGACGCCCATCAGCACATGGATATCAAATCGTAGCGACTTTCCCAGCAGTTTGATGGCATGTTTGACGTAGTGGCTGAGCAATCGGACTGCTGCGCTTGGTGTCGCGGGTTCGATTCCCGCCTGGAACAAATGTTTGTGCGATCCACAAATATTTGTTTATGGTCTGGGTGTGATGTGTATGTGAAATTTAATAAACTATCAAAATATTTCACACTTGATCAGGATCAACACGAATGAAGTAACAAATCGTAATAACACTTCGCGCTTCTTCAATCGTATGACTGGACGCGAATCATACCTGCATTGGAACTGTCCAAACTTTATCTACCTAATCATGAAGTATCGTGTTGTGTATAAACACAACACGATACTTCAAAACTTGGATACATTTCTCCTATCCCCTATCCGTGAACGACAACGCGCTACAACGACGTGGACCTACATGAAAACATCCCGCACGTTTCTAACACTGACTCGTAGAAATACTCTGAAATCACTCGGACGGTCTTACCACAAAATAAACACATCAAAAAAGTCTAAGCAAACATGCATGCATAACATGGACCCAGGAACAATGGGATACAATTATGTTTTCCGATGAGTCGCGATTCGGGTTTAGGCCTGATACAAGAAGGGCGCGAGTGTACCGTCAGCCCGGAAATACTGAAAGGCTCACGTGCGTTCAGGAAGTTCATCCATACAGCGGCTCAACAGTTATGGTATGGGCGGGTATTATGAAGAACAGGCGAACTGAGCTCGTTTTTGTAAATGGAAACATGAACGCTGAAAATCACGTTGAGGATATTCTCAGACCTTATGTCCATCCATTTGCACAAACCTTTGACTCCGATTTTACGTTAATGCATGACAATGCGCGTCCACATACAGCCGGCGAACCAGAAAAGAAACAGAAATTAGTAGGTAGGTACATGTTGCTTAGACTTTTTTGATGTGTATTTAAACCAGTTGAACGGACGAGTCTAAATATTTTCTTTACAAATCGACGCCTAACCCTCGCTTATTCTAACTCAATATCACAAGTAAAATGATTACGAATGTTAGGATTGACTAAGAAAACGCGAGTGACAGACGTCGATTTGTGGAACTACAATTTAGCAACATCTGTTTAACTCTGAATAATTGTACTTGGACTGTGCCAAAGTAAATCATCGTCCAATTATCGTCGCCTTCGCATCTCATCCCACTAGATACGTGACTGGAAAACGAACGTGCATTAGACAGAAGCGTACGTCGTAAAGCGAACAGTATGGCTATGGGCCAGTGCAAACACAATTTCTCTTCATGTGCCGCCTTAGAAGTTATGGTTCCGTATGATGTAATGTAGGATGGAACTTGTGATGTCTGCTATGCATGAAGTAGACCGACGTTAGGCTTGGGCAGGGGGTTAGTCAGCACAGGGGTTTAAGCAAGGGTTATTTATTTATTTACAAACAAGGGTAACATCTACTTCCCTATTCTTGACTTGACATAGTAATATTTTCTCTCAGGTCTTGAATGTTTGGGAATGGAGCTGCATATTATCATCCATTTATGAAGAGTTCTATGTACGTAAATGTTTAGTTTACTAACTCTAATGTACGCCCGAAATTGGAAAATTGATGACCATACCATACCAGAATTACATGTAAGACCTTTGTACTCGGTTATTACAATGAAATTATATTAATATATTCTATTCTATTAATTCAATTCATCTATTATGCAGAAGAGTAGGTAGGCACTACTATTGTATCAAAACTTCAGCAGTGTCGGGTTAGTGGCCCTTCTTCATCATTTGGTGGCAGACTGGTCAGGGGCCGTATTATGAACTGTTAATCCCAGTCAGTTTACGCCGTAAACTTCGCCGTAAACGCCGCAATTTCGCATTACGAACTTTAATTTGACATAATGTAGGTCAATACGAAAAGTAATAATCCAGTTTACGCACAGATTAAAGGAGTACAGTTTACGGCCGTAAAATGAATTGCCTGGAACTTGGCTGGTTTAAGTTCATAATACGCCCCCAGGTAGAATTGTGCTCGTCTGGCTAGCTACCCCCCTGAAGCAGACATCCATTCCAGCAGCGGAGTTCCGGGAGTAATCCTTGAGAGCCAGTCACATTTAAGGCTTAGCATATCTCGTACTACCTACGACCAGTCGTCGTCAAACGACAGTCTTTCCTAGTCGTCAACGAATACGTTTTTTCTATCACTAGTTCGATTCGTTCGTGGAAATTGTCAAGTCAATCTAAGCATCCGACAGTTCCGCACCCCAGTAGGTAGGTACTAACATTTATTGCAAGTTGAGAACACAGACGCGCAACCAACAGGTGGTTTTATAGCGTGATAAGGAACCCTAAAACCGTTGAGTCTTCGGGAACACTGCTTTTATATCGGCGCGGCTTATATCCGAGCTAGCGTTTATCCACTCATAAAACACGAAATAAACCGAATAGTGTGGCTATAGAATCGGCGTTGCAACTTGTACCTACTACTCATGTATTCTGTAAACTGTATACTAATGGTTAAGTTCTACCTCTGTATTTGATTGTATAAGTATTATATATAGTTTTGTGTATAATAAATTATTATAATAAGTAATAGTCGTTAACTCGTTATATTGTGGCTGACTATTAACTGTTAAATTATTGTTCTTTCCAGATAGTTCTTCACAGATTCCTAAGGAAAAGACTTTGGCAGTATAATTTTAGGCGCGTCTATTAGCGATTACACGTTAATTCCGATTTGACTGATTGAGATCATTATTCATTATTTTTATTCAATTATATTTTATAAAAAAGCTACATACTTACCTTTAAAAAACAAATCGAATCTATCACAGATGATTTATTTTTAATCGCTACTCGCTCCGCTACCCGCCCGGCAACTTCGGAGCCCGCTCACCTACGTTTGAGTAAAGTTAAACAATATGAATGAATCAACGCGCACGCCGCACACGTGTATCTATCAGTGCATAAAGAAATGGAGTGTATCTCTTCACTAGGTATTTACTATACATATATAAAAGGCGTCTCGTCTCGTCGTTCGTTTGATATCAGATACTGTTTCACTCTAGGTTTTTTTATGCTTGCTGCGTTAATTGGACGTTGACACGCCGCAAGTCGCTGGTTCTAAACCAACTTTAACCGAGAAAACATGGACAAGAGTATCAGAAAAAGGAAACCTCTGGGTGGTCACCCCACCCTTGACCTTAAGTAGAAGATCTGTTGCCAAGCCTTCATCAGGGTGTTAAACTCTTTGGTTATCAACTTAAATAAATTGGACGAGAGTTAACATTATCATTAAAAAAACACCGTTACAACAAGGAAGAAGTGACATAAAAATAAAGAGGAAAACGAACTTATCATTGTTCGCGAGGCAGGGGCTTATCTGAGAATCAAATTTTTTTTTAAAGTCTGTTAAAAAAGTAAATTAGAGATGTGGTCTTCGCGATGTCAGCCCGTAGAGAGAAATAGTGCTACGAAGCGCGTATTTCGTCTATAATAAAGACACGGTGCATATACAGTTTGCACATTATGGCATAACATAAACAACCGCTCTGAAATAAGCTACAGTGTTGGCTGTGTTCAGCAGAGACACGCTCACAATCATGTACGTCATTTACATCTCAATGCTCACAATAGGACATTATTGTATAGATTTGTACGTAAGTATACAATAGTCACAATGCATGCACGCATAGTATAGTATAGTAGGTGCGTGAACATAGTGTTCTCTTTCGATGTAACTTTACACGCAACATACAAAAGCTTTGCGTAAATTAAAATTAAACACATGCTCAGCCACTTTCATAGTTTCAAAAAGCGAAATTTCCAGATAACTAAACTATAAAGGGGTCTACAAACTAATATCAAAATTTATAATTTTGACATATCACAACGTGTCGATGTCTCCCCGTGACCACGGTCGATGTAGCTTGGCCGAAACGTCGAGGTATATATCAAAATTATACAATATTTTGATATTAGTTTGTGAGCGAATTAGACCCGTTTAAATTCTAGTTAACATGTATTTAGTTCGCGAAAGATTAAGAACTAAAATTTCCACGTCTCACCAAAACTTTTGGGTAGTTTCAGTAGGGTATCCACCACTTACTGAATCGTGACATTGCGACTTGACGATTTACCGACCGAGTGAATAGGGCTCTGTGCTAAGCCGAAACTAGACTAAATTTCGGTGAAATTGGTCTCCGTAGAACCTCTGCCACATGACCCCATCGTTTCCTTTCCATCACAGGCCTAAGCGCGTCGCTGGATGGGTTTTCATCATTATGCTTTCCAGAGATACTTACCTACCTCAAGATCGACTCACTTTCCGAGTTTGACGGCTCGTTTGGCGTAGTGGCTGAGCAATCGGACTGCTGCGCTAGGGTTGCGTGCTCGATTCCCGCCTGGGACAAATATGTGTGCAATCCACAAATATTTGTTTCTGGTCTGGGTGTGATGTGTATGTGAAATTATATGTCTGTAAGCGGTAGGTACCCACGATACAGGAGCAAACCAGTGTGGGAATACGTTTAAAAAAAAAAGAAGAAGAGATAAAATTCTCAAAAAATCCGCATTCAGTTGTTGCTAACCGACAAGCTCTCGTGCTGAATTATGTGAATACAATTTGAATGAATTATTTTGCTAATTGTAGGTATAGGTACGTACGTCCACGCGTCCAGTTCGTATTGTCACCAGTGGGGACGTCACCAGTGGTGACAAATGGAACGCACTTTAAAACAATTCCCATTTGTCAGCAGAGGGACGTCACCAGGGGTGACAATAGGGACACATTTTAAAAATAATACCCATTTGTCACCACTGGGGACATGGAGGCGGGTGGCAACTGGGAATGACCCTACTAAGCCTATGGTATTAGTGTTACCTTTATCATTTGAGTGTCTAACTAAGTAACTCTGTCCCCTAGTATGAGTTTTTGTAGTTAGAAACGTAACTGTCGCTTTGCGTATTCTTGAAAACTTGAACACCGCCCCTACCGGCACGTTTATGAACGCAAAATCTTCATACAAAGAGGCTAGTTGACGCGTACTGTGTCGAGATAGTAAAAACTCATACTCAGGCCACAGGTCTAGTGTTTAGTGCGGCGGGGATGATGTAGGACCGAAATAAAAAGGCAGACGTTTCTTAGCTCTGAATAACAGGGTATTTTACAGGTGAGATTTAAAATGTACATTTTGTAAAAAATTACAATGTGCGAACTACTTCCAAACTACACTAAACTAATAACAAGGTCTTCTAATAATAAACGCAGCGCCCGTTTACAATGAATTTAATTGTTTAGTTCGTACGCAGGCAAAACAATGGAGTTATTTTCTAATTAACCGGATTGTGTGCGCGGCGCCTAGCCGGTACAGTTGACGGCATAATAACCGCAATATAATGTCAAATTTATTGAAATAACGTTAGGCAGTTAGCGTCTAGGTTTCATTGACCATCATTTAAAATTGAACTGATAGACCACGGAACGCCTCAGTGACTAACAGAGGATTAAATGATATTTGGACTGATCTGGATCTGGATCTGCTTGCATATCTACGTATTTATAATACATATTTTACAAAAACGTATCCCTAAAATAAGTTTACAGCTTCACGATATGCAGCGCGGTGTCGCCAGTTCACTCCCACTAGGTATCAATTAATTAGTGCGCACCGCGGAATTGATATGCAGATAGAATGGTCTTAATTTGGTACTGTAATAAAGTATGCCGCGCGTTTTAAAGACGTAGGGGGAAGTCCCCTAACGCCGGACGGCACCTAGCGTCGGACACTTCCAGTATCTTGGCAAGTCGCAATGCGTTCGTTTCAAAAACAGTTGAAAGGGGTGCAGGGGAACGGTACGATACCCGGACGCGGGTCGCGGTTCACGTATGACTCGCGAGGCGAAGGTGGGAGCGGTCGTTTGCTACTTTTGGAGAGAATGCACTGCGTCGCACAAGATTGAAGTGAGTACCTACTGCTACGTTTTTGTGATTAAGTGTCTTTAATATTTTTATTATACGTAGTGTTCTATAAATATTCATATTGCGTGCAATTATTTAATGATTTCAAAATAATTTAGTGATAATAAAAGTTATTTAGTGGACTTCCTGTCCCCTTGTACCGGACACAAAATTGTCCCTTAACGTCGGACAGTTAAAAAGTTGCTTTTTCTTATTCGTATTTAAACTTTTTATAGCAACTATTATACCTTGTTTTAGAGCATACACGTACTGACAGAAATCCAAATGGAAGAGGTGAAAAATAAAGGAAAGTACGATCAAAAGAAAATAAAAAGAACAGTTACGCAATAAAAAAAAATGTGAAACAAATTCAAAAAAACAATGGAAATGAAGGGGAAACCAACCAAAGACGTAAAGGTCAAAGGAAAAAGTGGAGAAAAAGGAAATAAAACGAAACAATAAACAAAAAAACATCTGTCAGATAGCACAGAAACTACTTGCGCCGTGTGCTTAGAGGAGCATAATGAAGATTGGATACAATGCTTTAGCTGCCGTGGGTGGGCGCATGAAGCAGGCGCAGACATCCCTGAAAATTCAGGAGCCTAAATAAATGATCGATACATGATCATTTGATGATGTTTTGAAGGTGTCCGGCGCTAGGGGTTCGAAGATAAAGCTGTCCGGTACTAGGTGCCACTTGTAGTCATTGCAACTTTTGTTGCTAAAGTTTGCCTTAAGTTTTTAAGTAATGTTTAAGCAGTGGTTGCATTTTTATTTACTTAATTTGATTTTAAATTTTGTTGACTTATCTAAACCATACATAAAAGTACTTTTCTCGAAACAGTTTTTTTGTTATTGTCTAAAAACCTTAGGTGTCCGCCACTGGGGGACTTCCCCCTACCTTACACAGCGAATAGAACAAGACATTTACTGAGCTTACCCTTGGCATGTAACTTGAAAATGATGTTGCGTGTTTTTTGTTTTTGTGGTAGATACATCCACTCAAAAATTGGTACCTACCAGTACCTAGGTACCCAAAAAAAACATTATGACTAATTTCTATACTAATACATTTTTTAAAGTAGTGGATTATAATATTATTAGGTTTTGCTAAATGAATTCCAGACAGGTGTTACATTTTTTACTTATAAGCAATGATACTGTTGGCCAGAGAGTATCCTATTTACAAAGACACCTATTCCCTTTTAAGGAGTCCGCACACTAATGGGAACGGAAAGGGATCGTAACCATATCGCCTCGAGTCGTTCAGAATGGTTTGTATTAAACTCCCTACTGCAACGCACACTAATCGGAATCGTACCGTGATCGCCTCCCCTCAGAACACGGCGACACGAAAAGGCGTTACGGTTACGATCCCTTTCCGATCCCATATGTGTGATGAGACCTTAAGACCTCCAGGTAATTATGTATTAGAAAATGGACTTTGCTTGCTAGTCTAAGTACCACTATGAGTAGAATGTCACCATGTGCATAATAATGCAACAAAGCTTGTTTGAAGCACACATCACAAAGGCAGTTCTATCCAATTCATACCTATGGAAAACACAGACTGGTATCATTTAGGAGCAATTAGATTGTATGGGAGGTTGTTAGTTAGGAGTTTGTATGAGTTAGTTTGATTTCAGAAATTGCTTGTTTGAACAATGCTAATTAGATTAGCCCGCATGTTTCATTATTAGATTGTACAATGAAGTGATAAAACTGAAACATACAGTTATTGCTCGGCTTGTGAACTGTACTTGTATTTATTTTGAAATATGACTGTTCCAAATAAAAATAATTATTAAAGGATTATTTCATCATCATCATTTCAGATACACATTATAAGATTCATATATTTGAGTGCAATTTGATCATAAGCCGAGTTTCATTGAAATACATATTTCTCTGCTTACCTTAACAGAAAAGTTGTGACTGTATGTATGTATAGAAAGCAAGAAAAACAAATAATTTTTGTAGATCAATTTCATCTATTCCCTAGTTTGTAGCTGTTAAGAGTGCAGTGCAGGATTTTACAACTCGCCGTTCCAAATAATACAGCAATGGCTATCATGCTATCAATAGATATGGTTTAACTATTAGGGTAACAAAAACCGTGTGTGAAAAAGTCCACACCTTCCATTACATGTCAGGACATGGACCTGGAGCCTAATTAGAGTTTCCAGTGATTGGGAATTCAGGAAATACTAATACAATGAGCAAACAGACTCGAGCAAATAACTGCGGCTCACATATATATTGGTTTTGTGAAGGAATCAAGCCCGCAACCTGACAATTAGCACTTAGCTCGACATCAATGTACTTTAAGAACACTATTAAGGATATAAGGTATATATCATATCTCAAATAAACATACTTCATACATTTTAGGTTGGATAATGTTAGTTCAAGGGTAGCAGGTGAAGGCTTTCAACTTTTTATATAAAGTTTTAAGTTTTATAGAAATAACAATATCCTTGTAACAACATGCGACTTAGCGCAGCTTTAAATTTCCAAATATTGTTGAGTTACTTACAACTAGGTATGAAAAAAATATTGAGAACATTTCGAAAATTATAGGATAATATTATTATGTAGGTAGGCATCATTATCTCTTGGTAATTACCTACCTACAGAGCAAAACATGTAAAAAGTTAATTATTCTAATAAGATTCCAGCTAGGCCAGACAATAAAACACCCCGTAACTATTATAAGTATATTGGACATAACTTATACATGAGTGGGACCGTCTACCTAAAATGTCAAGCAAGATTTATAGTTAAAAACAAGTAGGTATGTATCGAAACAAATGGTCTTGATAACTTATGTGCAAACACTCCATGTATTATGGCTATAATTACGTCAAGCACACCGGTACCGTATGAATATAAAAATTAATGCCTAAAACCAGATATATATTTACTCCATACATGATTTAGATGTAAGGAAATGCATGAATTCACACATTTTTGTACGACCGCCAGCAACGTAAAACACTAACAAATAATAAGTTATCTTACCCTTATCGTACACCTCCGGCACTCTTATGATAACAGCACATAATCACTAAAATGTCAATTTAAAATTAGCGAATGATGAAGTTATTTCGAAAGAAACATGTAAACTTTAATTTTTAGTGAGTGACACGCGAGAAAACGAAGATCGCTTCGTCGTCGCTCCGTCGAAGGCGCGCCAATGCTGCCAGATCCGGGTGTTTCATAGGAGCCAAAAAATAGACTGGAGTACCTACCTCGAGAATAATGTAATAGGGTGGGAACCTGGGAACATAAACAACAATATAAAGAAAGAAAGAAAGAAAATAATATAATATCATTGTAACAACGTATTTATAATATTTTTATTTTATGTCCTGGAATTAGTATGCATTAGCTCAATGCCTGCAATACACACAATACCTACACAGTTCCCATAACATTTATTTTCTAGTTTATCTATTTTTTCTGTAAAATCCTGCCTAATGGCACAGTAGGTAGTGTAACTGTAAATACTAAAAGTTGAAGTAGAACTATGGATCACACATTATAAATTATTATATTTGGTAATACAGGTACATACATAGAACGTTCGTAATAGACACTGTTTTAACAGCTGTACCTATACATAGCTAAAGTAGCCTGAGTTGGGAAATCTGGCATCACCGAGGCGCACAACTTTTCGCTGTGGTGTTGCCACATGAGACGTGTTATCAATGTTGTCATGCGATAGTACTAAATTAATTACCTACCTACCAACCTACTATAGGAAAAATATTATATTAGTAGGTACACCTAGGTAGGTAATACTTGGATATTATTATAAAAACAAACAGCTGAGTGAGAATGTTGTAACATCTTTAAGCATTTATAGGTACCTATCAAGATCACATTACACGAAGACGAAAAAATTCGAACAAATTATGTTTAAATTTCAATTGCTTGCCTCGAACCGACAAACTTGCTTTTCGATGCTTGTAAGGACTTCTGTTTACACTCACGACAGTATGTTGCACACGGAAAAGGTCGTGCTGATCCAAACAAAGTGTTGCACATAGTTTTAGCGTTTGTCTGAGACTTTTGTGATTTTACAACTGTAAAATTATAATTTGGATCATCTAATCTAAATGCTAACATTACAGGCATTGTATTGCAGAGCATAGATCGTCGTTGTATGCTTGATTTTGACATATTTTTACTGCCAGATCTTCGTGGCGTATGGGGTTTTGTAGAGTATTTACGAGCCTTTCGTTTTGAGTTGTTGTTAGTCCCCACATATTCTGTAACTCTCCTTTGAGCTTCCGTGATTTTTACATTCGATTTTCCACTTCGATTTCCCATAATTTTAATTGCAATCAATAAACTAAGATCTACAAATTTTGAGTCCAAACTATAAAATTTATACTTCAAAATTCCTCCATAGAGGAAATAAATACTACGAACCCCTAGTTTTATGCTTATTTATTTCATCTATGAATTTCGTCTCGTTTGGTTGTCAAAATAGGTAGGTAATGCGATTTCTTTTTCCTACCTAACCTAGTACCTACCCGACCATATTTGTCGAGGTGTTCAGTCAGTGTCTCTCGCGTTAACGTACTTCCTCTATGTAGGCATGCTAAGGTACTTAGGTAGGGTAGAAGAGAAAATATTAGGTATGATAAGGTACATCCATACTAATATTGTAAATGCGAAAATAGGTAGCTATTTATCTGTTTGTTTGTTACCTTTTCACGGGCTAAACGGCTGAACCGATCTCGATGAAATTTGGTATAAATATAAATAGATTAGACCTATGACATGGAAAGGCTATCTTTTGTCTCAAAAAATAACCTCGAAGAGGGTGAAATAGGGGTTGAAAGTTTGTATAGGAACTCCATAAACTTCCACATGTTAGAAATCTGAAAATTCATATTTAGGCTTTTGGTGCGAAATAAAGAAATAGGAACGATACGATTAGATAGAGATAAAGGGGTACCTACAGATAGAGTGGGACAGATAGAGTGATATCGAGGGTGAGGGCGAGGTGGTGGGGGGTAGATAGAGAGAGTACCTATGATAGAGGGAGTGAGAGGGAAAGAGAGAAAGAGAGAAAAAGGAGGGAGAGAGAAAGAGAGGGAGAGAGAGATAGGCGTAGAAAGAAAGGGATGTTGGAAAGATATCGATAAGTACCTACCTATCCGATTAATTTATAATAGCATACCTACCTATCTACAAAGATCAGACATACTATATATATATTATTACTAGCTATAGCTGTTATCAATATAAGTGCGTACGAAGACGCGGGTATCAGCTATGCTATATATAGGCAATCTAGGTACATACTTACCTACATAGAATAAAAACGCCATTACCTAGCTATGGCGGGCAAGCCCCATGCAACTATAAAATCATCTCATTTTTTTCAGAAATTGCTAGGTACGTATAGGTAGGTATGCTAATTTAAAGAGAATACAATGTGCTGTAAGTACCTATGTACCTATAATTAAGTAGTTATCAGTAGTAGGTATCATATAGGTATTAGATTATCAACTACGTGCCCGATACAGGTTAGATATCTCAAAATATTGAGAAGGTAAGTAGGTAACTTATTCATTCATATCCCTTGCTTTGGCATGACTTTTATACAGGATGTTCAAGAGTCAAGCCAGAGGTAGGTAGGTTATTTTACTTATTTACTATTGTAATATAGGAGGTGAGTGTGCTTGTATCTTCTATCTACCTATTTGTAAAAAACAACTAAGTACTTAGGTACCTACCTACTTTAACTCAATAGAGCGGAATAACTTGCGCTCACTTAGCGAAAGTTATTCCATTCGAGCACGACAAGTAAAAAAACCGGTGAAGTGCGAGTCGGACTCGCGCAAGTGGTATTCCGTACCATTTCTATCTATTTATTTGATCACGAGGACTCAATCCAAAAAGTTTGACCAACAGTATTTTTTTTCCTCGTGGCCAAATCAGTTTGACAAAATAGTCCACCTGGAAGAACCGCTCAGGCAAAAGGTCCGTTTGTTTTAAATATATATTTAATTTTGGTGTTTAGTACATACTTACCTATTCTGTGAAAATTTAATCTGTCCAACTATCAAGGTTCTAGAGATACAGCCTAGTGACAGACGGACGGACAGCGGAGCCTTAGTAATAGGGTTCCGTTTTACCCTTTGATTAGGTACGGAACCCTTAAAACTATTTCATTCTCCTGACTCCTGACCGCGCATAACATTGCTTTGAAAGCGAAGATGTAGATTAATATATTATGGAAGAAAGCTCCAGATTCCTATCCTGCCTCTACTCACTCCTTTTCTCTTTTTAGGCAGTCGTACAAAAGGAGCATCCTGTACCCTACCGTAAGCTATAATTTTCCTTCACGTTAATCCGCAGATTAAAATAAATTCGAGGTAGCTAATAAATAGGAGGAAATGGGCGTCGGTAGGTATTAGTAATCAAACGACATGGCCTCTCTGGTTTACTTGGTGCTAGCGCTCCTTGCTGCTGGTGAGTTCGTTTACTCGCATAAAACATGGTTAAAACAAACCGCGGTTAAACTTTTTTTTTTTTTTTTTTAGTTATGGCTTCGCACGGTTTGTGCATATAGCCAGTGTCAAGTATTTTATTAATTAAGTATTTCTTATATTCACATTAAGAAAGTCACAGCAATATAGCAATCGAGGTCAAGTAGTCAAGTCAATTATTTACATCGTCAAAGTCACGATTCAGTAAAGTAGTGGATGCTTTACTGAAACTTCCTGGGAGTTTTGGAGAAAATGCGAAATGACACGCTTTTTGAGTTTATATCATTCGCCCACACTCGTGCACGTTAACGAACACTTAATGATTAATATTCCACCAATATTACACATTAACACTCGAAGAAACACAAGTTTGAGAAAATAATATAAAACCAACAACGTCTCACTATCGGATTCCCGCCAAAACTCTCCGGTTAAACTTTATCCATGTTGAAAAATGTCGGGGCCGATCGTTTCATCCAACAGCAAAATCTATAGATTGTGAATTTCATCCATACATTTTGTCAGTCACTAGTTCAAATTGTGGTGATACAGCATGAGTAGCGTAATGAATTCATGATTCATTATTTTGTGACCTAAATTGATAAGAAAATGCTTCTATTTTACCACGCAAAATAATAATCTGTACTTATAGGTACCTATGAATCAAATGAATAGGTCAAATGCAATCCCGCGCCGCACTATGAATAGGTAGGTACCCATTGCTGCAGATAATGAGATCTGCTAAGAATGATCCTAGGATATCCTAGTAAAGAATTCAAATATAACAGAACTAAAGTTTGTCTTGGTGCATGGTATCATCAACGCTACTTTTTCTTCTTAGGGGTTCCGTACCCAATACCCATAGGGTAAAACGGTACCCTATTACTAATACTCTGCTGTCCGTCTGTCTGTGCTGTCCATCTGATTCTGTCACCAAGCTGTATCTCATGAACCGTGATAGACAGTTGAAATTTTCACAGAAACGATGTATTTCTGTTGCCGCTATAACAACAAATATAGGCATTATTATAGTAAAATCAGAATAAAACAAAATTTACATTATTAACACACATGTATTAGACACGCACACTTTTCGTCCATTGTACTGTTATTAATTGTTAGCTTATTTTAATTTTATTCTATTTTAATTGTTAACTACCTACTGATAACTGATAAAATGTATCTAATGATAAAATGTAATGCATTGGAGTTGTCTCTATAATGTTTCTATTATACGCGAGTCTGACTTACACATGACCGGGTTTTTTTATTAATTTTATGTGAAATCAATGTGTTTGTTAACCAGCGTCGGCGGCGCCGGAAGCCCGCACGGGCCGCGTCTTCGGCGGGACTCCGACCAGTATTGAGGAGTTCCCGTACATCGTAGCCCTGGTGTACACGTACCCGGCTGCCGGCATCACCGTCCAACGGTGCGTCGGCTGTCTGCTGTCATCCTGGCACGTCCTCACCTCCGGCTTCTGTTACACGTGAGTATATCCACCTCTACCTAAGTAGGTAGTGTTACCGAAGCTAGTCCATTCTCCGCGACGAGGCGCATCTCTAGCGGAGCTACTCTAAAGTGACGTCAGAGGCGTCTGACAGTTCAATGACGGGAGAAGAAAAAGCAGTTTGGTGGCAAATTATATAAAAGTTGTAAAAGTAATTTGATAGCGTTTAATTTTCTATTTAACAGTAGGTACTATACAAACTTTGGGTTAGGTCTTGGCAACTGTCAAAAAACTATTCTAATACTTAGTGCTCGATCACGCTTACTCGCGGGCGCGAAATATCAAAAGTAAAAGTATAGCGTACTATACTCTATACTAGATTAGTGTTCACGTACAAATCGCACGTGCGGTCAGCCACGTCTACCGCGTCCGCGAGTTACCATGAACGAGAATTTAGTCGAAGTTGACCTAGTGGAAGGCAAGACCTCGTCGATTTATTAAAAGTATCATGAGAATGTTGCTTAGTTTGGCATGATTTTATCTTACTAATATTATAAATGCGAAACTTTGTGGGTTTGTTAGTTCTTCACGCTCAAACGGCTGGACAGATTTGCATGAAATTTGATATGGAGGTAGCTACCATACCCTGGATTAACACTTAGGCTGCTTTTTATGCATAAAAAATTTTATGCCGCCCGCGGCGTTACCAGGATTTTTATTAAAAATCCGGGTAACGCCGCGAGGGGCAGCTAGTACCTATATTATAAATAATTATAGCCCGATCGCCATCGCCACGTTTCGTGGTAGAAGCAAAATATTATCGTTCTAGAGTCTAGCACTTATATAAAGAGTTCCAACAAATTGTGAACATGAAATGGTTATGTTCCCAGTGGTGCTATCAACGCAAACATGAAGGTTCGCGCCGGATCCACCACCAGCCTCTCTGGCGGCACCCTAGTCGGTCTAGCCGGTGTCATCAAGCACCCTGGCTACCAGGAGACGCCCCGTAAAGACGACATTGCTGTAACCTACCTCGAAACTCCCTTGGGCATGAGCAACGTCATCAACATCATGTACCTACCCCCTCAAGGCACCTTCATCCCTGATGGACACGAGGTCAAGGTTGTCAGCTGGGGCTTTGAATACGTAAGTTCTTTGTTATATTATACCCTTATGGGATCTATTTTTTTTGGCTTGTTGGGTCTTATTGGTGATGGACAATGTTGAAGGGATGAAAACGTCGGTACCTACATGTCCCGTCGATTTGCAACTGTCAGTGAAACACGAGTGACGCGAGTTAACCCGATATTCTCTCGGAAATCTCAGGCTTAGAGCATGATGATTGCGAGTGAAAGGAAATGATAGAGGAAAGTTACCTATATTATTACGTAGGGAACCAAAGAGGGAACCTTTAAAAAATTTGCTTTGCCACTTTAGCTTACCTGATAGTGGATTCCATTTGCCTCCTCAGATTGGTGGGCCTCAACTGGAGCTCCTGAAGACCGTAAATCTGTACAAAATCAATACCGTCGTCTGCGAGGCGATGTTCGTCGGCAACAACGCCGTTGACATCAGCGACAGTAAGTTGTGCTTTCGGCAATCTATCATTGGATAATAGGAATACTTACTTCACAAAAACTCGTCTTCGATCCTATAATGTGTAAGATCCTAGATCTAAGAGATTTCTAAAGCGCGTCACGTTTAGGGACGTTTCGTTACATGAGAGAAGTGAGAGAGCTAAAACATTCCAACTTACAAGAATGAGGACACGATAAAGACAGATTTTACATAATTTCGAAGTTTTTTAAGCTCAGGAAACCAAAGAAAAATATAAAAAACAAGAGAAAAAAAAGTTAAAAAATTAGAAGACGAACAGATGACTGAAACACGATTACCTACGAATAATTATTGGCTCGATAAAAAAAAACACAAACATGACACTAAATTGCATCTTTACCTACTACTTGTCACCTACTAGGGATTCCATCATGAAACAGCGTGAAAGTTATACCAATCAATGGGGGTTTTTATACAGGAAGCGATTGGGAACTTACATTTTCTAATTTCGTTATAACTTTTTTTCAATAAATAAAAACATACAAAACTAGCCGTTCAAGCGCTCGCGGCAATCTGCCAGTACCACCAGTATAACCACCTTGTAGCAAATTATCCTTTTTTTTTACACGACATTTTTTACAGGCGTGATCTGCGCCAACGCAGTCGGCAGGGGGATGTGCAGCGGCGACTCCGGCGCACCCATGGGCATAGGCCAAGTCGTCGTGGGCATCTCGTCTTACTTCGCGGAATGCGGCTCCGACATCTACCCTGACGTCTTCACCAGGATCGACAGATACACTAACTGGATCCTGGGAGTCACTGCTACCTCTGGCAGAGACGACGCCAACGTCAGAGTCGCGCCTGTCACGCTCTAGGCTACCACCTTTAAAGGACTGACTATTCACGACGAAATGTTAGATTGGGAATGTGATATTTTCTACAAGTATGTTGGTAGGTGGTCTCAAAGTAGTAGGTATAAGAAACACGATCATGGTCGAGTATTTTTGGCGTTTGTATTTTTTACTATGATGTAATTTATTTTCATCGTAGTTTTCTATAGGTGAGGTCAGATTTGCCGCATTCTATTTCACGATTTTCAATGCGACTGTGTATTAAAAAAATAGTCTAAATTATCAAAATAATATTTGTTTTATTGAATAGTATCTCATTGATATTTTAGTGTTAGAAAGAGATTGATATACTTAATCGTGTTATGAAGAATAAACATTTTCATTTGTGAACATCATGAATTTCACAAGTTTAAAGCGTGACATAATATTTTATTGACATATACATTATTAAATTCAGATTTTCTTTGGGTCACTTTTATACATTTCATTTCTATTTAATTCTATTTTTCAAAAGGCAAGACATGGTTTACATAAGGCACTTAATTATGTTCCATTGCGATTTCTTACAAAATATATTAACTACTTATACCTACATTAATCATACATTTAGTTCTTACCCAACACTAATATTCTCCTCTTTAATAATAATTTTAGTTCTTATAACAAGTACATTAGAAACAAGAATCTTATCTATACAATTTCATCAACATATCGGTGGTCCCGCGTACAACAGTCAAAACTCGAGTTTTGATACATCGCTTACATTACGTAAGTCAGTCTGAAATTAAATTTAATACAATATTAAGTCATAACCATTATACAACCATTACTTACGTCATAACCACGAGACTGGCACTTTAATGCTAACAGAGGAAGCAGTCTGTAAGTCCGCAGCTATTTAGCACACTAGCATATAATACCTATAATTGAGAGTATATATAAATACTATACGCCCCCATATATGTATATCAAATACGCGGATACGAACGCGTATAATGGTGAAGTACCGTTAAGAAATGAATATGCATAAACCATACAGAGCTGAATATCGTGCATAATTATGGGAAAACCGTAGTACATACATAGAGATTAGTACATAGTATGATTATTCCCTCGATATTGTCTACTGATCCATTGACAATGCTCTATGGATTACTTCTGCGGCTGATGTTTCACTGGCTGGTGTTTCATCTCGTTACCACGGGAAAAAATTTCAAACTGGGATAAATCTATCTGATAAAATCGGGTTGTACTGTACAGTTGACTACTGTCACACATTTTGACAGTTGATAGCTGTCACTCACTTTGACAGTTGACAGCTTTCACTGAGTTTTACAGTTGAAAGCTGTCACTCAGTTTGACAGCTGGGGCAGGGAGTGAGACAAAGGGAGAGGAAGAGAGATAGAGTGCGAGGGAAAGAGATGGATACAGAGGGAGTGAGATAGAGTGCGAGGGAAAGAGATAGATAGAAGGAGTGTAAGCTTTTTCCCATAGAGACAATGACAGGACAAAGTCTGTCGGGTCAGCTAGTAGAATATAAATTATCTCTATCGGTTTAGCATTCAAGTTGATTTCATATACTTAAACTAAACTCATTTGCATTACATTAATCCTATAACTATAATTATTCCTTGGGGATGGTATTATTTTCTACAACATTATTATTTTTATCGAGGACATATTAACATTTATTATTAAATACATAATAATAACTTTAAATGCTTTTACAAGGCACAAGAGGGAGAAATAAGGGACGGCTAAATTGTATATAAACTACTTCTTATTGTAAAATACAACATAATTCTTAAAATACTCGCAGTTATAAACTATTTCATTTAATATAACAATATTTATGTAAATATTCATTTTACAGTGTAAATCTGAGTTCATTTAATTCCATAATTGGAAGTAGCTGTCATTAAATCCATAAGATTAGTTCTTAAAGCTACCACTAATTAAATTAAAGCTATTTTTCGCTTACATATTAATTTTAAAATAATAATTGCCTGCATCAATATTCATTTTCATAGAGCCGCCATTGTATGTAATGATTTTTAGATTATTATTTAATAAATTAATTTTATATTTTTTCTTAACTTTTTGAAGACTTATGTCCGGGATGTGTTAAAATAACTATTAAGAAGTCCACATTGCAAAAACATAGTCTCTTATTCGAAAAAAAAAAACTCACTACCTATGTACGTCAAAACTCAATAGACCGCATGTGTTCTTCAACTGCAAGACAATGACGGGGCGGAGGGGAGGGTAGTACTGTCATGTCAAAGTGACAGCCTATCACCACGTCAGTCTCCTACTGCAAGTCGTGAGGCGGCGGCGGGGCGGGTAGTACTGTCAAAGTGACAGCCTATCACCACGTCAGTCTCCTACTGCAAGTCGTGAGGGGGCGGCGGGGCGGGTAGTACTGTCAAAGTGACAGCCTATCACCACGTCAGTCTCCTACTGCAAGTCGTGAGGGGGCGGCGGGGCGGGTAGTACTGTCAAAGTGACAGCCGCGCCGGAGTGCTTGATCAGCGCCACCACCTCCGGATGCGGCAGGTTGCGGATGGGGGTTCCGTTGATGGCGATGATGGTGTCCCCGACGTGGAGGAGGCCGCAGCGGGCGGCCGGCGAGTTGGGGATCAGTTGGCCTGGGGACAGGTTCATGGAGTGACATTTCTGGGGCGGCGATACGATAATCGATAGACGATTATTTTACTGTAGTAAGTATATGTAGAGAAACATATTAAGGGAGCTGGCGTCCGACATTTTGACCATGAAAGGTACCAAAATAGCTGTAAATATCGCAGTATTCGAAACGCACAAATCGCGCAAAGTCAAAAACTAATAAAAAAAATGTGGTATGGCTGTCTCATGTACACGGCCGTGTGTTGTACGTGAATACGTTTATGTAACGGATAGCTCCTCCGACTCAAAAGTTACACTAATTGCAAATCACGGTACGCAGCAAAATAACCTCAAAATGGCGGCGCTTCCAGCTCCATTGCGCGCGATGCGTCACTGTTCTTGTTTATCGCAATGAATTCTTTGATCCTTTAGCTATCCAGTGGTATAATTTAATTTTGGATGTAGATCATAGACTCGAAACTACAACGCCAAACTGTATCCCCCGATTTTGTTATCATCAGGTTTTTCGGATTGCGCCCGTACGGTAGCAAATTTGAAGACGTATTGACGTCATAACTCACCAATGGTGCTTGTGGCCTTGTTGGTGGAGGAGATGACGACGAAGCCGAACCCCTCGCCCTCGCTCCGCGACACGGTGACGTCATAGGGCGCCCAGGTCGGGTTCCCGTCGTACTGCGCCCCGTACCTGGACCAAAGATAAAAAAAAATAAATTAACGTATCCCCACACTAGGGGCGCATTTGTGGATCGCACAAATATTTGTTCCGGGCGGGAATCGAACCCGCGATACCAAGCGCAGCAGCCCAATTGCTGAGCCACTACGCCAAACGTGCCGTCAAATAATCGATAGGCTATGGTGATATGGTGACGTTACTTACATGGGCATATGGACGGCGGGCGGGTACATGGGCGCGGGATGCATGATGTTGTATGAGGCTGGTGGCATGTGATGAATTGATGGGTCGGCGCTGCGATGACAAAATAACCAAGATGATAGATAGATACCTCTTTAGTGACACCAAAATGTAAATAACAAACTTAAAAATAGATACAATAGGCGGTCTAATAGCTTAAGCGATCTCTACCTGACGATCTTGGGATGGACAAGATAGACATCAGGAATAGGGTTGGGTCGGTTGATATCAGTGTCAAAATATGTATACATACATACTTATAATATAATTACACAAATCAGGGTTTTGTAACATACATACCAATAGTATAGATAAGTCTTTATTGAGATCAATATAATGATATGCGTATGAATGGAGTGACCTCGAGTATGTTGAAATGGGAGTTAATTGTGATCCAGTTCTCCGTATGACTTAATAAATATGAGTGAGTCTGGTTATGTTTAATTTTGTGATATTATTGTTTTTAGTTCCCGATTCGTCACGGGGGATTGGTCCGGATTGGTCGGCAACACTGTATCACATATTTTAAAATATTTTTCAAGAGAAGTTTCCTCACAACTTCCGCCGCCCAAAAGTGAGCGATGATTACGTACATTGGTGCAAAATAGCGAAGTGGAAAAGGGACGCAAACATAAGTCTGGATAGCTGCGTCTCTTTCTAACGAGATAGACAGATACGAAAAATAAATATGATAGTAACTCACGTTAGTAAAGGTTGGTGTGTGTGCGGCGCCATCATGGCGGGCACGCCGAGGGACTGGATGTCGGCGCGGTTGTGTCTAATGCCGAGCGTCACCTGACGACGACAAACATTCTAGACTTAGCACGTTCAGCACATTCGGCCACATCGTCACTAACACGGGGTGAGAGAGTGGCTTAGACAGTACCTACGACCACATCATGCACATTTACTTTTATCCAATAAATGCGAATCGAATAGAAATGCGTGCATTACTATTTGCGTTGCGTTTTCACGGCTAAACAGCTACACTGATTTTGATGGAATTCCGTATAGAGATAGATCGGACCTTGGATACTTTTGCCACCATAAGCTAAAGTCTACGGAGACGAAGACGATATCCATATAAATCTATAAGCCGTCGACGGTAAGCGCATCATGGTGACATAGAATACCCAAGAAGAGACTCTCTATTTCTAAATTAAAACGATAGAACAGATCGTCCTTTTGTATGACACTGTGAGCGTGTCGGGTAACCTATGCTTCGCTAGTCTCTTATCCGAGTCAGCCGTTTGTATGGAGCGTTCACTGTCCGCCCTGCGACGGTGGGACAGACTAGAGTATATATTATGACCGCGTTCCGAAATGCGCTAAAAGCGATCACAGCGCACACACCGAGTGCGCTGTAAACGTTTGACGTCAGAAGCGACGTCATATTGAGACGTCATCGTTTACGACGCTCACAAATCGGACGGCACGTTAGCAGTGCATCTGTCGTGTTCAGTGTAAGCGCATTTCGGAACGCGTTGCCTGTGTCGGTCGAAATGAATAATCAATCCAATCCAAACTTTGCTATCTGGGATTGATATCACAATCCATTTTTAGGGTCAAACGTGGCAATAACCGATCCGTGGATTGGTTTATGAAGGCGCGCAGATTGGAGATCGATCGAACGATAGGCAGCAATCCAAGATCGATTTCAATCTTGGATAGGAGATACAATATTAATTTCGGCCGTATGTCGGCTAGAGTATGGGTGTGCACTGACGTGTCCGCGGGCGGCGGCCTGGCACACGTAGGCCACGGCGCGGGAGTGCGAGGCGCCGCTCAGCGCCGCGCCGTCCACCGACGTCAGCAGGTCCCCGGGCCGCAGGATGCCGTCCGCGGGGCCACCTGACCCAGGGAACGACGGATTATGTACGGGATATTGTATTGCTTTTTTTGCTTTGCTCCTGCATTGTGGGTACCGCTTACAGACATATAATTTCACATACATATCGCACCCAGAGCAGAAACAAATATTTGTTTCGGTTGGGAATCGAACCCGCGACGCCATTTGAGCGTGTTGTCTCTCTCTTCCGTGGGTTTGAGTACCTTTTGAATACGGAATGTCCACCCTTGAGTACACAGTACACCGTCCACGCAGTAGGGCGAGTTCGAAATCAGCTGACCTTGAGACGGCCTCCGAAGCACAGAGCGATGGAAAACCGCACATAACTATGTTAATTAGTGGTCTAATTCGCGCACAAACTAATATCAAAATATATAATTTTGACATACCTCGATGAATTAGACCCGTTTAAATACTAATTAACATGACTCACTTCGCGAAAGTTTAACCCCCGGTTTCTAGAACGCTAGTTGGCTTTGACAGTAGATTAAAACTATCGTTGTCTCTATCTAACACTAAACAAATGACAAGGATGGCTATAGAATTAATCTGTTGTCAACGTTGACTGACGTTTCAGAAACTGGGGGTAGGAAAGGTAGCCGGTGTCGGTGTCTCAGCGTGCAAGGTCCGCTCACCCGGCACGACGTATCCGACGGCGACGCGGCTGCCGTCCTCCGTGCCGCCCACGATGCGGAAGCCGAAGCCGGCGGCGCCGCGCGCCAGCCGCACCGCCACGTCCGCCGCCGGGTCCGCCGCGCCGCCCGCCGACACCTGCCGGGGGGGCTGCGTTCTAAACTCCACCATCTTCCTACCATACTCATAATATCTGGATGACCGAGCTTATTTTTTTTTATAAATTGTGTTTTTTGGAAATTATATTTAAGTACGAATTAATAATAAAATGATGAAATATGAATAATATTTTTCGATCTTACCGATAGAATGATAAAAAAAATTAGAACTGATTATTTAAAGAAAAAAAACATAAAAATAACGAAAAAAATCACATTTTCTAAAAATGATTCCTACCTAGATCGATTTGTCGCCCCCGAAACCCTATTCTTTTCCTATCCATACTCATATTACATGTCGTCGCTGGCATATCAAAAAGTCGTATGTAGAAATTTTCTATTATTTTATGTTGGCTGGATGTGACGTTAGGTACACGATATTTCTTGTATCAAAATACTAGAAGTGGTACTCATAAAAATCGTATTTTGTTTCTACTGAAAACTTGATATTTTTTCAAACGACTTTTTGATACGACAGCGACGATATATCATAAAAAAAATTACAAAGACATATGTTTGTGACTGTATTTGTATATTTGTCCTCTCTTCGCGAATAATATAGCCATAGCGGTTAGCTAGTGAATAAATGAAAAGACAACACAACTGCAATAGCATTCTTGCCACGTCAGAGGCCTGACGAATTCTGACACGGGCACTACCTGGACAAACGACAACAACAGTACTTACATGCGGGTAGTTCGGCACGTACACCGAGTTGCTTTGCGCCAGCGAATCAGTCTCGTAGCATGATGGCGAGCGCCGGGTCGGGGAGTGCATGCGGCGCGGGGGCGAGGTCTCGCGCAATCTACAACCAAGTTATATCCTCAATCCTCCGCACTCAATAGGTACTCCAGATTATGAAAGAGAGAGACAACACATCCCGATATAATATCGGTACCACAGTTTCCATGGAGGATTTAGTAGAGTAGTACCTCATGTTCCCGGCGGGCGAGTGGCTGGCGGGCGAGTGGCTGTGCCCGCGCGCGGCGGGCGAGCGGCTGCGCAGCCGGCCTGGCGACAACCGAAGCACTGGCTAAATGCACACATTTTACGCAGCTAAAACGTCTAAAAAGCTACACTGATTCCGATAACCAGATAGTCTTGTGTCGACAAATGTACGGTTTCAGAAGTTGACCCACCGGTTAGTCTATCGTTCTCCCTATCTTGCCCTAAACAAATGACAAAACACTCGGTTGGTCGAAGTTAGTTAGGAGTTCAGAAAGCGGGCATAAATCTCTTCGTGTCAAAGGCTGATATTACAGCATGGTTATCGAACTAAATTTGGCAACTTTCTTCGAAGCTCCAAGATGTTCATACCCTGATATGAGTAAAGACGGATATAGGTACGGATAATATCCGTATATCTTTTCCATAAGTTAGTATTACGGGCGAAGATGTACAATTAGACGAGTGCAAGAGAGAGAGCATCGGTTCTACTCACCAGTAGAGTTGGAGGGCGAGTGAGGCCCCCGCCGCCCCGCGGAGGGGGACTGCCGGTGCGCCCCGAGCCCGAGGGCGGCCGTGGTGGGAGAGTGCAGCATGCCATCTTCTGGAAAACCTGGAAATGTTCATTTAATACCCGTACAATTTATCCTTTTCGATATATTAGGAGTTTGCTCAAGATTGCGTCAGCTCAAGTCGATTTAACCATGGTCGTCAAGCTTTTAGAACCAAAGCGAGCTGAAAAATCACAAATGGAAGTCATCTAATGCCGACCTGGCGTACAGAGCACGTTTTGTGATGTCATGTATTGATGACAGTGGTGTTCAAAGTTTTAATTGATTTTGCCAGTTTTTCTTTAGGACTAAAATGATTTCTTACCTCCATTATCGCTACTGTCAGCTACGCTGGCATTCCCTCTCCAGTAAGCTGCATTCATATCCACATGCACCGTCGGCGTGGGCACCTCCCCCCAGTTCCCATTCTCCCACCTCTGGCCGTTGTCTTCCCAACCGTTCCCGTTATTAGGCACCCACTTCTGACTGCTCTCGTCCCACTTCTGCCCGTTTTCTTCCCACTTGTGCCCGTTCTCGTCCCATTTCTGACCGTTCTCGTCCCACTTTTGTCCGTTCTCGTCCCACTTTTGTCCGTTCTCGTCCCACTTTTGCCCGTTCTCGTCCCATTTCTGCGCGTTCTCGGCCCAGTTGCGGACGTTGTTGGAGTTGTCCACCCAGGTCTCTTGTTCCTGCCACTGGGGGGTGGGCTCCCAGGGGGTGACGCCGGGGAGGGTGAGGCGGCCGCCGGGGGTGCTGCTGCGGCGGCGGCGGTCGATCAAGGACTCTCGCTCGCGGTTCTTGTGCTCGGGGACTGCGTATGTTGCTTCTACTGTGGACAAATAATCTAATTGTCAAGACAAATAATATTTTGGCTAGCTTTCGTAAGTCTTCTCGTTTGAGAGTAACTTGACCGAAACGTCGAGGTTAGCCAACATTATATTTTGACGAATCAGACCCGTTTTTTCACTAAGTTTATGAACTTTCATAAGGCTTATAGGTACCTGAATTCATTCCATTCATGTTCAGTCTATCGCGCAGCGTGTCTTGCGTGTGTAACGCCGGTGACCGCAGTTGCTCGGCTGTCGGCGTTTTGCTCCTCCCCAATTGTGTGTTCGGAGCCACTGTTATATTAAGAAAAGGAGATTTAATCCAAGTTAGCTCGTCTCGTTTGAGGTATTCTATTTATATTTATATTATTGACATGGTGGCGTGCAGAGTGCGGTACTCACGGGGTGCGACGTGGTGGCGGGTGGCGGAGCGGCTGCGCGGCGGGCGGGTGGCGTGCGGTACTCACGGGGCGCGGCGTGGTGGCGGGTGGCGGAGCGGCTGCGCGGCGGGCGGGTGGCGTGCGGTACTCACGGGGCGCGGCGTGGTGGCGGGTGGCGGAGCGGCTGCGCGGCGGGCGGGTGGCGTGCGGTACTCACGGGGCGCGGCGTGGTGGCGGGTGGCGGAGCGGCTGCGCGGCGGGCGGGTGGCGTGCGGTACTCACGGGGCGCGGCGTGGTGGCGGGTGGCGGAGCGGCTGCGCGGCGGGCGGGTGGCGTGCGGTACTCACGGGGCGCGGCGTGGTGGCGGGTGGCGGAGCGGCTGCGCGGCGGGCGGGTGGCGTGCGGTACTCACGGGGCGCGGCGTGGTGGCGGGTGGCGGAGCGGCTGCGCGGCGGGCGGGTGGCGTGCGGTACTCACGGGGCGCGGCGTGGTGGCGGGTGGCGGAGCGGCTGCGCGGCGGGCGGGTGGCGTGCGGTACTCACGGGGCGCGGCGTGGTGGCGGGTGGCGGAGCGGCTGCGCGGCGGGCGGGTGGCGTGCGGTACTCACGGGGCGCGGCGTGGTGGCGGGTGGCGGAGCGGCTGCGCGGCGGGCGGGTGGCGTGCGGTACTCACGGGGCGCGGCGTGGTGGCGGGTGGCGGAGCGGCTGCGCGGCGGGCGGGTGGCGTGCGGTACTCACGGGGCGCGGCGTGGTGGCGGGTGGCGGAGCGGCTGCGCGGCGGGCGGGTGGCGTGCGGTACTCACGGGGCGCGGCGTGGTGGCGGGTGGCGGAGCGGCTGCGCGGCGGGCGGGTGGCGTGCGGTACTCACGGGGCGCGGCGTGGTGGCGGGTGGCGGAGCGGCTGCGCGGCGGGCGGGTGGCGTGCGGTACTCACGGGGCGCGGCGTGGTGGCGGGTGGCGGAGCGGCTGCGCGGCGGGCGGGTGGCGTGCGGTACTCACGGGGCGCGGCGTGGTGGCGGGTGGCGGAGCGGCTGCGCGGCGGGCGGGTGGCGTGCGGTACTCACGGGGCGCGGCGTGGTGGCGGGTGGCGGAGCGGCTGCGCGGCGGGCGGGTGGCGTGCGGTACTCACGGGGCGCGGCGTGGTGGCGGGTGGCGGAGCGGCTGCGCGGCGGGCGGGTGGCGTGCGGTACTCACGGGGCGCGGCGTGGTGGCGGGTGGCGGAGCGGCTGCGCGGCGGGCGGGTGGCGTGCGGTACTCACGGGGCGCGGCGTGGTGGCGGGTGGCGGAGCGGCTGCGCGGCGGGCGGGTGGCGTGGCGGCGCCACACGCGGAGGCTGGTGTCGTGCAGCGCGGGGCACTCCTTCAGCGCCTGCACCACGTGCTGGTGCGCCGCGCGCCGCACGTCGCGGGGCCCTATCTGCAGCAGCAGGTCGCCCTCGCGGAGCCCGGCGCAGCGGCTGCGGTCCAGGACCTGAACAAATTTATATGCAGTTTAGAAAATCTTAATAACACGCTTATAACTTCCATTATCCATCTCGTGACTGACGTCGCTGGCATATGAAGTTTGTCTGATGATAGTCTAGGATTATAGGCTAACCTTTTTAACTTTTTGCCCGTGGACGCTGTCTGCAATGGTGAATCCAAAACCAGCGGCACCCCTTCGCAGCGTCAACACGAATTCTCTTCCAGTCTCATTTGAAGAATCGTTGTCATTCCGGTGTGGATCTATAATGAAAAAATGTTATTCATTGAGATTACCATTATGTAACTAAATGTGACTATGAGTTCGTAAGTATAACTCGTGGTAAGTGTAAGCACCCATGAGTAATAATTATTCACGGCGAGTGTAAGTACTCATGAGTCCGTAAGTATGACTCGCGGTGAGAGTAAGTACCCATAAGTCAGTAATAGTGACTCGCAGTGAGAGTATAAGTACCCAAGAGTCAGTAATTGTGATTCGCGGTAAGAGTAAGTACTCATGAGTCTGTAAGTATCACCCGCGGTGAGAGTAAGTACCTGGGAGTAGCAGCTGGTCGGCGGAGGGGCACCGCGGCGGCGGCGGATGCGAGTCGCTGGTGGCCAGCTCGTCCAGGTCGAAGGAGCGCGATAGTAAGCGCCGCTGGCCGCCGCCGCCGCCCGGGGAGCTGTCGGGCTCGTCGTGCCCCTGGCTCGCCGACTCGTGCATAGGGGAATCTAAGTTGAATCTGGGGATTTTCAAACGAAAGTTGATATTAGATAGTTTTGCAATCGATTTTCCTGACATTTTTTAAACAATTCAGTCTCATCATTGATAAACTGATATTTATTACGTGTACGAAATCAAACCTAAATAGTCACGAGTCAAACAAACCTCTGAATCTATGGAATCTATGGAAGAAAGGTACCTAGAGATCGAAATATGTCAAGCCTGTTAAATGAACTGAACTTGCCTAGTCCGCAGAGCCCGGGTGAGCTGTTGCATGGCCACGGCGTCGGACGAGGGCGGCGTGGTCGCGTCCACCGCCAGCGTGCTCAGGACACGCGTGTTAGGGTCCTCGTCGAATGTTAGCGGGTACCCTGCAAATTATTATTAGTATTATGAATACACTAGCAGCTTTTAGTTGATGCATATATATTGATTCAGTGCACTTATGGTTGTCTAGTCTATTTTTGAAACAGTTCACTGAGGGGGCACTTATCACAGTCTCCGGTAGCTTGTTCCAGTCTATCACTGCATGTTTTGGCAAAAAGTGTTTTTTCGGATTGCTTGTACGCTTCACTATTGACAGTTTGAGTGAGTGTGTCCCATAAGGGCTTTGATGTAATTTATAGTGTATATGCTTGACAAGTCTGGTATGTTATAATGTCCATGTCCAAATTGAAAGACTTGTGTTATGATTTGATTATGCCAATGGCCGTGGTGGTGGTTGGCCATGTCGATGGTCCAATGTAGAATTGTCCAATGATATATTGGTTCATTGTAGAATAAGGAAATTAGTCCACTAATATTATGTCCTTTTTGAAAATAGCCATGGAGCAAATAAACTTCTCCCGTGTGTTTATCTGTATCAATGTCAAAAACGCAGAGTTTAGTATGTGTGTATCCACAATAACCATACAAACTAACAAACTATTGACTTGTTATATTAGTAGTTACATCAAAACGGGTTATTAAAATAACTGTACTGGCAATTTATGCCTTGTACATTACATTTGAACAGCACTCAGACTTGAAGCTCTAGCTAACGCGCTTCTGAACTTCGCACACTACTTATTCCTATCATCTCATTAGGATGAAAGAAACAAAGACACACATGTAAACAAGAGAACGTCAGATACATAGAAGAATAAGGGAGTGAGATACATATAAATAAAAGAGACTGACCTCTAACAAGATGCAGTGTAACCTCCGTCCCGGGGGTGATGGACTGGAAGATTTGCGCAACCTGTGCGTGCGACAGCCCCCGCACGCCGCGGCCGGCCACGCCCACCACCACGTCGCCGGGCCGCAGGGCTCCTGCGGAACAGGGACCCGCTTGTAGGACTAGCTGCGCTCCAAACGCACGGTGGACACTCCGTACAAACGGGTGAATCGAACAAAAGACAAGCGAAACTGTAAGGGAAGCGATAGCTTCGCCCGCGTCGATACTGCGTCGGTACTCAATAGGTCACCCGACACGCTCAAAACGTCATACAATCTCCGATCGTACATAATAAGTATTATCTACCCCAAGTTCTTAATAGATAATAAGCAGGCTAAGTTACTCCTTATATCATCAGCTACCTGCCAGTGAAAGCCTCATCAAAATCAGTCCCGCCGTTTCGGAAATGAACCGCAACAGAGACGGACAAGAGTAATACGTACCATCAATCCACGCCGGGCTATTTGGCACGATGCTTCGTATTTGCAAATAGCCTTCCGCCTCTGGAATGCCTTCAGCGCCGATCAGCGTGAAACCGAGACCCTGAAAATAAAAATATTGTATGTCAGATAATCTCAGTTGACTTATTTTCTTCTTTTTAATAACGCTTTATTACTATATATACATAGAGAACTACGAATCCCTGTATTTAGGTGGTCGTGAAATCGACTCTACGAGGTAAATCTTGAGTCTCACTACGATGACATACATCACGGTTCAGAAACTTATATACATATTTTGATATAAGTGTGTCAGGATCTTAGCATGTGGAAATATGTAGTCTCTGCCTATCCCGACGGGAAAAAATCGTGACTGGAAGAATAAAAACATATGATGACATAATTCCGTCATGTGTTCCCCATACTTGCCCATCGATTCACATCTATAGATAAGTATATTGATATGCTCTAGAACAAACGTAAACTATGCCACGGTCATATTAGTCATGGCTCATGGTTAGATACAATTCTAACAACATCTGTACTAGGATAACATAAGTGGATATATATAATATACAACTAGCAGACACGGCAACGCTTTGCTGTGGCTAAGGCTTTTGTTATTGCGACTATAAATTGAGATGTAAGCTATCCTATCTTTTAGGTTAGATCAAACTGCACACGGTGTGCAAATTTGATTAAAATTGGTTGAGTAGTTTAGGAGTCCATCATGGACAAACAATGTGACATGTAATTTATATATATTAAGATATTAGTTATCACTCAGCTCCATAACAGTTGCACAGACTGATTATATACTTTAGATCCCAGGATATTACAAGTTACTTTTATCGTTGTAAGTGCGAGAGAAGCTAACACTTAGATTATTAGTTGCCACTGTCGGCAACCTTACACATGATATCTATTCGATATTACATGGTAATGACCTGAGCAGTTCATTGACCTTGTGGTATGTGCCATGCCTGCTCATATATAGCATAGCAATATCGTCCAGCATTGCATTGCACTCATCATTTTCTCTTGGTTCAGTGATAAAAGATACACGCCATTGAGTTCATTTCCAAAACTGACTTTTTATTTACTACCCACATAGTAGAATCTAACATAAATCAAATGCAATACATAACATATCTCCCTTTCATAAATTATGGAATCAACTAACATTATACAAATCAAACTATCAAGCTCTTAAATCAGTATGACACAGAAACAATATAAAATTCAAATATTAACAATTTAAAGTTGACATAATTAATCAGAGCAATTTGGTATGCCTATAATGTCAGGCCACATCTCAGGTGGTGGTATTTCAATTAGTTGCTCATCCGATGTTCCAGACTCTGAGTCTCGCTGAGCTCTTTCCTCGGGCAATCTTGCCTCTGTTTGAACCGTCCTAGCCAGCATTTGATCAGCATGGCGGCGGTGTAAGTTGCCATCTTCCGTTCTCACCCTGTATGAGCTTGGACCTTCCACCATCTCTACAGTGGCTCTCCGCCACTTCTCCCCGGGTCCATACATGTGAATCAGAACTGGCTGGTCCACCACGAAGGTTCTGGTAGGCGCGCGCTGTGCCGCCGCCTCTAGCTGCTGTTCACCGCGGCTGGGCGCTGAATCCGGGTGGAGTGAGGATACAGCAGTCCTGTACTTTCGGCCGTTGAGCATCTCTGCCGGCGTTTTGTTCGTGCTGCTATTCGGCACTGTGCGCATATAATAAAGCACCTTGCTCAACTTCTCACTCCATGGCAGATTCAAATCCATCTTCTTTATTTTATTTTTAAAAGTCTGAATTGCTCTCTCAATCTGCCCGTTTGTCGCCGGGTGGTAAGGTGGTGATCTCAAATGCTTTATCCCGTTCTTCTTCAGGAAGCTGACAAATTCCTCAGATGTAAATGCTCTACCATTGTCTGATACAACGACTTGCGGCAGGCCTTGTGAAGCAAAAATCCTCCTCAATAGAGTTATTACAGCTCCGCTGGTCATAGAGTTGATGATCTCTGCTTCAATCCATTTGCTATGGCTGTCAATCAAAACAAAAAATGTTTTTCCCTGAAAAGGTCCAGCAAAATCCACATGAACCCGACTCCAGGGTTTTTCAGTCATAATCCAAGCCTGTGGATCTCTAGGTGGACAGTTCCTTACTAGCTGACACTGCTCACAGCTGGCCACAATTTCTTCTATTCGACTGTCCATCTGGACCCACCAAACATAACCTCTTGCATATGCCTTAGTTTGGACAGTACCCGCATGTGGGGCATGTAAAATTTTTAATAACTCCCGTCGTAAACGATCGTCACGCACTCCTAAAACAAGTCTGTCCCTTAATTGACGTTTAATGTCCGTAAACTTGCACTTGGCACATAAAGCACTTATTGCAGCCACAAAATCTTGCACGCTTTCACCTTGCAATTGCACACGTCTATGAAATTTGCCGGCTTGCAAAATTTCATTAACCTCTGGTTCATAGAATTTGTCCAAGACACCCAGAATGTCTCTAAAATTCACTTGTGTCGGGCGTAACGGCACTAAAAGTGATGCAATTAGAGCATATGTATCCTTCCCACACTGAGACAAAAACAAAGATCGCGATTTTACATCGTCCTGTTCCGTGAGTCCCGCCGCATTGAGCGCACACAATAACTGTTCTTTGTAATCACACCACACATCAGTTTTAGCGTTAAACTGCCCGGGCAACACAATATTCGTAATATTGAATGCCATTTTGACACAATTGCAATTTATTTTCCGCAGTCGCCACTAAAAGATACACGCCATTGAGTTCATTTCCAAAACTGACTTTTTATTTACTACCCACATAGTAGAATCTAACATAAATCAAATGCAATACATAACAAGTGACATTAGTTTTAAATTCAGTAATTTTAAATTGAATCTAATTTTGATGACCACATTATCTACTCCTAGAGTACAGTACATTGAGATTTCAACATCACTATAGAAATAAAACTTGGTATACCAACCTGAGTGCCTTTAGTGAGGTTGAGAGTGAAACGATCCCCCCGCAACTCCCCTGCTGGAGGGGGCCCGTTTGGCTGGCTGGCATTGCCATTCTCCGCTGCTATCTTTTCAGCTGAAAAATAAATTAGTTAATGCTTACTTAATGCGGCTTAGATTATGGCGTGTATGAAGCAATACAAGATGCAGCACTGTGTAATAACTGCTTGTTTATTATTTACAATAATTATACTGTAATAAGGTCAAAGAAAGTATCACCTTTGAATCAGATGGCGAGACATACATTGAGAATAATAAAAGCCTATTGTATTGTAATTTCATTTGAAATCATACCACGGAGAAGTTGTCACACGCATTGATAGCAATCGATTTGAGCTTTTTGCAACTGTAAAGAGCGTAAACATTATTTTGGAAGTCAACTAGTTAAATAAGCGTGTTGTTAATTATCTACTCATTACATAAACTTATAATAATTGAGTACCTACCTAACTAAAGGATAAATCGTATGTACAATGTACATTAAAGATGTTACTTGTGTTATAAAAACTGGGCTATGTGACCCAAAATAACCAAGTTAACTGAATACATAAAAACATTTTTGAAAAATGTCTATCTGTTCATTATTGTATCAAGTAAAATTACACTATTGGAACCAGTTAAAACTGGGTTACTGTTTAGAGCAGTGCGGCAAGGTGCGGTCCGCGAGCCAGCTTCTTCCCGCGGTAGCATTTATTGGCCTCTATAATTATATTTTGACGGTCCAGAAATATAAAGTATATATTCTACATAGAACAGTGCTCCTGTAGCGACACATTGCATATGCATTAATTTCTGCCGACTCTACAGAAAGTAATTCATGACGCGAGTTCGCGACACCAGTCGTCACCACATAGGCACGGTTGTAGCTCGTCTTGTATTTGAGTAATTATTTATACTTGCCTATATTATACCTATATGTGTGGATGTAGTTGTGGAATTGACAATACATTATTACGGTGATTTATTGCTTTTAATTAAGGACACCCGATGAACCCCGTTAGGTATAATGTTTAGTTGTGGCAGGTAAACACCTTTTATAATTCTCAGCTCGAGGCTAAAATTCTAAGCATTTCTTCTTAGTGACGACTCCACTTTTTATACAAATATATTTTGTGTACAATGATTAAAAGTTAACACAAAATGCATTGTTCCTATAACTCTGGCCTTATTCTGAAATTTTTAAACTTTCTGGCCCCCCATTATGCAATTTTGCCCAGCACTGGCTTAGAGGACATATCTAAATCCAACTTTCCCCGTTGTTATCAATGTATCAAATAGCAGTTGATAAGACAGCCAGAGGCCCCTGAGTGCCTGAAAACTGGCACCAGAAGATGCCACTACCTCATTCAATAATTTTTTACTAGTGTTAAACACCTATAAAAATTAAAAATATATAATCACAGATAGTTTAATATAGTAATTAATATAGTTTGATATAGTATATTATTTAATATAGTAAATGCTTCTTCATGTTAAGTTAACTCATGTGTTAATTTGCGTGTGATTTAACTCCATGTAACACATAATTGGCCCCATTTTCAACGCTTTTACTTCGGCTGACTAGCTCTATAGTAGGAATTTATGCAATCCATTACAAATTGGTTGTTATAACTCTTGGAATGGTTGTCTAGCTTCCTTATGGGTTCTTGACATGATGTTACTCGGATCAAGTGAATGTATTCTACTATAACAACGGAAATACTTGGTTGATCCCTGAATCAACTAATGGTAATTCATAACAGTAAAAATGTATAATTATGTAAAATATTTCAAAATTTTGTTATATTAACCCATACAGTTTGACCATGTAAAATTAAATGTAATTTCTTTAGTGAAAAACATAACCCTCCTTCAACAATCGAGTAAAAAGGACAGGTTCAATATATTCCCACTGTTACCTTTGTACTTCACACAACCAACCACAAATCAACTTCGCAAGAGTCTTGCGTTCAGTATAAACATAAGATCAAATAATAATTAGAAAATTAATAAGAGATCTTCTATATATAAAAAGGAATGCAAATTTCCCTTGGTCACGTCATCACGCGTGAATGGATGGACCAATTTTGCTATTTCCTTTTTTGTTGTGTTTGTTATTGTCAGGAGAAGGTTCTTATGAAAGAAAAACATAAATAAGTTACCCTGAACATTAGAAAATTAGAGGAAGCTTAACGACCACATTAACTTTTGTAATGTAACTTTTTTGACAGGAAAAATGAGAATTACAAGACAATGTCTGTCGGGTCAGCTAGTCATAAATAATTTATAATGGACTAGTTGATGCCCGCGACTTCGTCTGCGCAGGCTTAGTATTTAGAGCAGCTTATAATTATTAGCGTGACGTAGAAAAGAACTAACGTTATGACATTAAAATCACACATTTTTATGGTTCACTATTTTAGCTATAAATGGCTTACACATAAGATATAGATATATACTGTGCCGGACTTTTTTGTAGAACTATTTAAGATAAACATTTCCATCATACATTACATATGTATAGCTCTAGCAGTTTTGGCAGCGCACGCCTGAATAGCGCGCAGATGGTAGATTTTTCCCTACTTACTTGACACTTATCGTCATATTTTAGAAAATTCACACAATATCTGTATAAATTTAAGCCTATGTGTTATTCTGATGTATAAGCTATATTATTGTAAAGTTTCATTCAAATCCATTCAGTAGTTTTTACGTGAAAGAGTAACAAACATCCATACATCCATCCATCCATCCATCCATCCATACTTACAAACTTTCGCGTTTATAATATTAGTAAGTAAGATAAGTTAATAATGGTTTACCCCTCATCCTCCTAGCTTGCAGCACAGGGTTCTCGTATTGCGTCCTTCTGTTTATATGATCCACGTAGTAAGACCCGTATCTCTCATCCGTGACCCGTTCCCATCCGTATGGCAGCTCATCCTCTCCGCATTCTCCGAGGGAGTGTTTGCGGACACGCGCTAGCCGTGGGTCCAGCCAGTGCGAGGTACCCGTGTTGTTGCTGAAACATATTGTTATGTAAATATACTATATATACTGTAAATGTACTTAGATTTTCTTTTTTCTATATAAGTATTCTTTTTTGGGGGCTTTGAGTCGTCCTATGACTATGTCAGTCCCATAGTATAGATCCCTTAGATAATAAAGTGTTGATAAAGGACCCCACATATAGAAAAGTTACAAAAGCGATGGTAGCCTAGTGGGTGTATGTCCGCTTGCACGAAGCCCAAAACGGAGGTGGCAATTCCAAATCTCAGAGCGGGAACCTACCGATGTGTTTGTGGTTTAACATAATTAACAATTGCTTTACGGTCAAGGAAAACATTGTGAGGAAACCAACATGCCTGAGACTTATTTCAGAGGCATGTTATCCAGCAATCCGGACCAGGCACCCGTGGTGGATTATAGCCGAAAACATCCTCGCGAAAGTGAGGAGAGGCCCTATGCCCAGCAGTGAGACAGTACAGGCTGAATTGATATTGTTAGAAAAAATATTTGTGATTTGTAAAAATCTGAATAAATGCAGTTCTGTGTTCTAACGGTGTTTAATCAAGTAAGTATTACATCTTAGAAGAACATAATCATTATAATTTTTGCTATGTATTTGTTTTATTTAAGTATTATTTAGTCATTATGCAGAGAACAAAAGACCATTTTGTTTGTAGAATAATGCTAATAAATAAAATAAAACATAACTTAGTTCCTGACAACAATTCAACTATGTGCAAACACATGCAAAAGCTCAATACATCAAGTCAAGACTTCAAAGCTATTTATAACATTACTGTATGAACTTTATAACTGCTTGATAGCAGGTGCATTACATCTAAAAATAGCACCACTGTAAACAAACAAGAAACAAGATTGGGAGCAACATTCCACCGGCCAAGAAAGGTAGCCTAATGCAGATTGCATCACTATACCAGCAGGTATTCCAGGATGAGTCAACTAGAGTTTAGGGTGGAAATTTATTCCTATGCCTCTTCAAAAAAGATTTGGGATGATGATTTTACTATAAAGTAATTAGGTGGTATTACTAAGTAACTTTTGTGTGGAAAAACTGAATTTGTGTACTTTTTGGATCCTGTTTATTATTCAGAATGAGTCACTTTTGTACTTCGCCATTAGAAAGAACCAGGTTACATTGTCTTTAATATCTTTTAAGCCCTCTCAGATGGTATTTTATTGTTTTTATGTATTACATTGAAGCCAACAAATGTATGATGATACTTACTCAATGAAATAAACTTCTCCAGAGGGTGTATAAGCCTTTTCCCACATTGGAGGTAAAGGTCCTAGATTGTATTCATCTTCTTCTTCTCTTTTCCGTTCAGGATCTCTTACACCAACCACAGAGCCACCAACAGTACCCGCAGTACCTGAACTATGTGTTGAAATACCAGCTGATGATAGCCTGTCTGAGTCCACAGAACTTTGAGCCATTGTAAAATGAGCAAATCAAATAAAACGCATCACTTTTCTGTCCACATTCACGTTCATTTCCCGCCACTAATTAATCAAAGTCAAAGACACTGGCAGTGTTTTCTAACATCCTTTTGAAATTACCTACTCATCGGCATGGTATTCCATAAAAACAAAACAATACCAGCCAGCCAGTGACCACGTATGAGTCATTTTGGGTTTGCTTCTTTACAATCTTGTTGTAGGTACCTAAGATGTCCTTTTTTACCTGAGTTGCGGTTACCGCGTAACGTTTTGATTAGTTAGTTCGCCGTCAGTCTGTGTCGACAGTCACAATGCTTGCTTTCATTTCAATACAATGCAATGATAATATGCATCGCAGGTGCATCGTAACGAACTTCTATGTTATACAGCACAGCATTAGTACGTATTTCTCACGTACCTACCCAATGTAACGGTAAATAATAACAAGATGAATTCCATTCTTCTCGCATGTAAATATGTTAGCAGGTTCACTTTCTCACAAACAGGTAAGTAAATAATCAATTTTGAAAGTGGATGCAACAAGGCAACAAGTAGACAGAGTACAGACACAACTTTACACACACGCACGCAATACTCACGCACGAAGTCACGAACGAATGAACGAACGACCGCTCATTACCCCTCGCTCGCTTGCTTTGATTTGATTGTGATTGATTGATTTGATTGAAATGATTGAGTTTTTTTAAGTTATGGCTTCGCACGGCTTGTGCATTTAGCCCGTGGCATTAATTTAAAAAGGTACAAAATATTTCAAGTTTTACCTATTATTTTCAGAATAGGAATGTCTCAAGAAGTCAAGTCAATTCACAGTCATAGTCACGATTCAGAAAGTGGTGGATGCTTTACTGAAACTTCCTGGGAGATTTTGGAAAAATGCGAAATGACACGTTTTTTGCGTTTATATATAATTTGCCCACACTCGTGCACGTTAACAAACACTCAATGATTAATATTACACAATAATGAACACTCGAAGAAACACAACTTTGAGAATAAAATACAAAACCAACAACATCTCTATTCCGGATTCCCGCTAAAACTCCTTGATTATTAGTGGGTGGAGTAGTTGGAGTACAGTAGGTACAGACTACAGACTCTATAACTCTGTAGCGGTGCAATCGAGCAGTTTATTAGCAAATTAGCAAGATTGTGATGCTAAAAAAATTATTAGGCTAGGAGTAAATCTATGGGTTCGTATATCGAATGAATGCGTGTGATTGTTTCATTCATTCATCAAAATTATTAGAAGGATCGTGCGAAATACGACAAGTAATAAGAGGCAATTATGTCGTTAATATATTTGATTTGCTCATATTTAGTGTCTTAAATAAAAAGTATGAAAATACCGATACTTTCAGTATCAGCTAAAGAAATTACCGATATAGTTTTTCTATAATCACAATCAATATCATAATTATCATACCATAATATCGATACTTTTTAAGTGGGTATCGGTATTGGTACTGCAACGAAATACCGATATATTATTTTTACCGAATGAAACTAGATGGCGTTGATTACCTACCTACCTTCTGCATCGCGCAGTCGTTGCGTTTCAGGCGCAATCATAAAACGCGGCAAAATTTCGTAATGCCACATCTCTAAACCATCTGCGCTAAGATGATCAATAATAATTATTAAACTCGATTAAATAAATACGATAGCTCTTATCTCTATTCTCTAATGTTGAGATTTGTAAACGGTAATGTGCTGCCATCTCCTTCATAATCTCACCAACTCACCACTTCGTTCGGAAGAGTGAAAAGTTGTTTGCTGCCGGTTTAGTTTCGCTCTGATTTCCCGTTGAATATCTTTTGAATCATTTAAAAATCGTTACAATTTTAATACATAAGCACACTACACATCTTTCCGGGAAATCTACAGAAATAAAAATCCATGATAAAGATTGTATTTCCAAACAAAAATTTTAAACTCTGAACGAAAAATATGGTGGGTGCTTTACTGAAACTTCCTTTCCTTCCTTTTGGGAAAAATGGGAAATTACACGTTTTTAGATTTGTACCTACATTATAAAGGTTGGACTATGTTTAGGTACCTATACTTCATATCATTAAATTTGCCCACTTTCGAGCACGTTAGTGAACACTCAATGATTTCAATTCTGTTAGTCCCTAAACATCACCTCCGACGACGAAAAGTCACTGTATTCCACATCCCTACTAATGTAGATGCATACACACCCATGTACAGAGCCCTAGCACTATTAAATCTAATCACCAGAGATTACATACTCTGGTGATATATTATTCTTTCAGTCTGAGTCTAAATTCTTGGCCCTGGCCGGCACGTATCTCGAGTCCACTGCAGCACCTACAATAGGTACCTACTGTACAAATTTAGAATATTACTATTAAGTAAATACCTACTTGTAACTTGCATGTTTAGTTTAACTGTTAGTGTAAGTTGTACTTTTTAATAAATAAATAAATTGATATTCCATCAATATTACATACGAATACTCGAAAAAAACACAAAATTGAGAAAAAAACGACGCCACGTTTGCGTAATGGCTGAGCAATCGGACTGCTGCGCTTGGTGTCGCGGGTTCGATTCCCGCCCGGAATAAATATTTGGGTGATTTGTGTTATGTGTAGGTATAAATATTATGTGAAATTATTATGTACGTTTGTTATCGGTGTTTTTGGCGGGAATCCGATAGTGAGACGTTGTTGGTTTTATATTATTTTCTCAAACTTGTGTTTCTTCGAGTGTTAATGTGTAATATTGGTGGAATATTAACCATTAAGTGTTCGTTAACGTGCACGAGTGTGGGCGAAAGATATAAACTCAAAAAACGTGTCAATCACATTTTTTCCAAAACTCCCAGGAAGTTTCAGTAAAGCATCCACTACTTTACTGAATCATGACTTTGACGATGTAAATAATTGACTTGACTACTTGACCACGACTGCTGTGACTTTCTTAAATGTGAAATTAAGAAATACTTATACATATAATAAAATACTTGACACTGGCTATATGCATAAACCGTGCGAAGCCATAACTAAAACAAAAAAAAAAGTAGGTACCCACAATACAGGAAACATCTTAGTTTTTGGCTGTGTTTTTTTTAAACTTGAAAAAAAAATGTTGAAACAAATACCGTCCATTTGCGAGTCGGCCTCGCACACGTAGGGTAAATAACAAAACAGATAATAATATGTAAAACAGCAAAAAATCACGTTAGTTGTAACAGAGCCAGACAAATATTTAATATTTAAGATTTGTTGTTATAGCGGCAACAGAAATATACCTATCATCCGTAAAAATTTTAACTATCACGGTTCATGAGATACAGCCTGGTGACAGTCCGACAGACAGACAGAAGGACGAACAGCGGAGTTAGTAATCAGGTCGCGTCTTACTCTTAGGATATGGAAGCCTAAAAATGAATGCTTTTTGCCGTTGTAGTTCATCTGATAGAGATGAAACAGAATTCAAAGATGAATTCACAAGTGATAGTCCAACAGCTGGTCCTTTAATATTTGGACAGACATAATACCGTTATCTTTCAGTCCTATTATTATAAAGCCGAAAGTTTGTTTGTTTGTATGTTTATTACTTCTTCACGCTCAAATGGTTGAACCGATTTTGACGATATTTTTAATAATAATATGGAGGTAGCTAACACCCTGGATTGATATTAATCTATATAATATTTGGGTAATTATGGTAAAATCCATAACGTTTTTCTAAGAAAATGTAAGCAACAAGAAAAACAGCAAAATTTTCCTTAGTTGTGATTCGTTTGCAAAACCAAGGCATATAGCTTAGACTGCAGGGCCGCGCGGGTCTCTCTTCATACAAATTAGTTAGATTTCTCTGTCCGCTGGCTCACCACAGAGGTTTAAAAACACGTCCGATGCGCGGTCACCAGTGGGCGACGCGGCCCGAACGGAAATGTTACCTGTCGCCCAACATTGACCGTCATGGCCTGAATGAAAATGACTGCTTTTTTTTTGGCTGTCCATGCGTAGTTTCACTCACAAGTGAAGCTACTAAGTATTTTAATAATGTGTTGGTATTTAGTCCAAAAGCAGGGAAAATGAATAAATATTTACCATAAAAGCTTTGATTTCGAGCAATAGCGAGTCAGTCCGAATTAGGCCCAAAAAGTCTCAGTAAAAATGGCTACACGGCGCTAGCGAGTACTGGGGTTCTTTGTGTTCTTCTAAGATATAAGATAGGTACCTAGTTAAGTTACTTTTTTTCATTCTATTCCAAAAAATCGTCAGTAATATTCAGCATGAAGAACACAGAAACGCGATTAGAAAAATTGGCTCGATAGAAAATAATCTAAGGAGAGATTCCATCATGAACCCACGTGAAAGTTATACTAATAAATGGGGCTTTATATACCTACTTAGGAAGCGGTGAACTTAGGTACATTTATAATTCTGTTATCACTTTTTTCCAATAAATAAAAATTTACCAAAGTAGAGTTCGAGTGCTCTCGGCCATCTGCCAGTACCGCCAGTATATTAAACCACCACTAGTATAAACCTTAGTACAACCTGGCATTAATATAAGTTGAAAGTTTGAATATTTTAAAGCAGATGGTCTGTAAAAAGATTTTACCAGCGCCACTACAAGCACTTCTCCTTTCAACTTTTAAATAACCTACTTAATTCGGATTTCAGTATGGATACCCAATACCCGGATAGGATGGACGGACCCGAAGATGGTTAGTTCGAGTATGAATTCCCAACCACGTTAGTTCACCCACACAACTCCCACAATCAGTCTAGGACATGAATCACAGGTTCCAGCATCTGACTAGCCATTATTTCCTTGCAAGCGGTCGCATGACTATGTGACGCGGTCCAAAATACATCGTTACCGACCGCGCTTTTCACTCATACCACCTAAATTTTATATTAAAAGCACGTGAAACGAACTTAGTCACGTATGCTCGCTGGCCGGGAGCGCAGACTCCGCGATAAAAATTCCATCAGCACAAACCCAGTCTCGTAAACTCGATAAAATTACATAAGCTGACACCCTTGTTGTGATAGCGTCGCGCTCGATTGACGCATCGCTTCCCGCGCTTTTCCGACGCCATCTTGCGAACGTCAACTTTTTCGAGTTACCCCCGGAAGTAAGTGCAAATGAAATAATTGTTTATTATACCTACACTGATTTTTGAGTGTCGAGTGCGTGTTTAGAATAATTAGCGTCGATTAAAGGTAAGGTGTATTTAATTAATCTACAGTTTACAATGTTTGGGTTGTGTACGTTTCAGAAGATCGTTTATTCGCGCGTTCTGCAAATTAATTATTATTACAGTGCGATAATGTTAAATTGGGCTTGGCAGTAGGTACGCTGGATTTCGAGTAATATTAAACGAGCAGAATCGAGAATGTCATGACGTGATGTAATCGGTTAGCGAAACCTCGCTATTTTCGGCTTTAGTTGATTATCGTTATTTAAAAATGTTGTAACACTCGCGATTTTTTGTGTAGGACGATATTTTCTAAAATATGACGCCATTCATAATAAGTATACTTTATTGAAGAATATGAAGCGTCAGCGTTTATAAAAGAGTCATAAAGTAAACCAGTCTAATTTGGTAAACAAAAAATAGATGAATTGAATAATTATAATAATATTTTATCATAATATACTTAATACGTAAGTAATTTAGCTTGTACTGTCCTACTGCTGGGCAAATGCCTCCCTCACTTTCATGAGGAGGATTAAGCCAAATATAAGACGACGGGGTCCCAGTCCGGATTGTTGGACAACATGCCTCCGAAATAATTCTCGGGCATGTTGGTTTCCTCACGATGTTTTCCTTCACCAACAAGCGATTTATAATTATTTTCCTTCACATGTGCCCACGCCTCTACCTCCGTAGAGACCCTGGAAGAGTCAGGCAAGTCAGTAGAGACAACAAATTCTGAACCCTCACTCGAAGTCATGAGTAGTCAGGCGTCAAGGTACTAGAAGTTAGGAAATATTAAGGTAATGGTGTCATAAATATAATAATTAATATTAATACTTAATTAATCCTTATTATATACATTATACATAATAATTATTATCCCTCCCACAAAAGTTATCCAGGCCGAAAGCGAGTTTTCCTAGAATTCTTGTCTAATTAAATCACTATATTAATGCTAGTTTATTTGCGACGGTTCTGTCTGGTTCCTTAATTAATTAGCGCGGTAACTAGGGCAAGGATGAGTTCCGGCTAGGGTTGTCAGCCTTTAGTAATTCTCTACGCTATTGGGACATTGTAGAGGTGTATTTAGCACCACGCAGAATGTACATTGGGTCGACCGTCTGTCCGAGTTAGGATTCTATTCCCATCCCTTAACCTCCCCATTAAGGAGTTGAGAACTTTAATTCCCATCCGCCCCTTGGCGTCACTAAGGGGGCAGATGATATTGAAAGCAGTCGCTGGTTCTTTGTCGGCCAGACATATTGAACTCCTCTGAGGACGCTAATTTTGAAATCGATAGAATATCCAATAAAAAATTTATCTGCCTAGCCCTACTTCAGTGGGCTGACATAAGCTGCCACGAGCGACGGCAATAAACAGTGGAGAATGTGCTACCGCCGCAAATGAGGGCGTTGACAATATCTTTTGAAACTACAACGTGATGGCGAAACGTATTCTTTTTTCACATAAATAGCGCGATGGTGACAGAGTAATGGCGAGCGGCTGTTATAGATCTATGGTTTGATATCATTCCATCACTCTGGTAGCAATGTGTAATAGGAGCCAAAGCAATATAACGAGTACTTTAAACTCTTTGAATAAACGAGGACACCATTACCGCCAGAAGCGAAAGTGAAAAATCTAAGATTCCCAATCTGCCCGAACTGTGTGATGCCGATTTTAAAATATTTCCTATGGATGTTATAAAGCCTAAAAACGATGGAATAATCGTACTGATTAGGCACAGTAGTGACATAATCACTGATTATAATCACGTTTACTTTTAATTTACAGTAACGAACGAAAAATTCCAATCTTTTAGTACCTAACATCATTGAAAACGAGTATATTTACTTACATGTTAGTCACTATACTTATTTGTTTTGAGCTCCTGAAACATATACTCGTATCTAGTAAAGTTATAGCGGCCCAGTTGGTTACAATTTATTTAATAGGTACTTTCTAGAATTAAGAATATTAGTAATAAATTGAAAGATTGGACCTTATATTACGTACTTACTTAGGGTTCTACTTATGGATTTTACCAACGGCATTTTAAAAATAAGCGTTACGATCTACCAACATGGTAGGTATACCTACCTACCTACTTAGAATAATGCCTACATAGCTTAACTATGTTTAAAAGATAATAACCGATTTGAACTAGGTACAATAACTGCCTACTTAGTTATTCACACAGCTGCAGCTGTCATGCTACCTTCTACCCTGTCCTGTCATTACAAACACAACATACACAGTACTTATCTAATAAGTAAAACAGCTTAATAACAAACCATACAATGAATTTAAATCAATACTTGCACGTACAAGCGGAATAATTGCATTATGGCACTCCGCCAGGGCCACCGGAGTCGCGGGAACTGATAACGAGTTGTCTGGAAAGATGACAACTGACAGTTAGAAAATAAAGGAATATATAGAGCTTTTTAATATGCGCATAGTTTACATAAAACAGTCCTAACTAATTAACATGTATTCAGTTCGCGAAAGTTTAAGAACTTCTATAAAACAGTCCTGCCTGGCGTAGTTCAAGGGTCCATGTTGTCCACTCTCAGTCCGGAAAGCTGGACGGGAGATGGCAACTGGGTAGTGCCTGGTATACATACAAGTGGGAATGCAGCTTACCAAGCCATTTTTTGATAGAGGATGGCAACTAATCGAGGAGCCCTGTGCCCTACCACTAAAGAACTAGAAAGGGCCTGTCCTACAGACAGTGATGAAGAGAAATGATCAGCTCCAAGTGCGAAAGATAATAAAGCACATTTGTCTAAGTATCTAGAAGAAATGCGTAAGCTTTATTTACTCGGTAGCTATTGGTCTTCTTGCTGGTTCCACAATAGTCATCCCTAGACTATTTACTAAAATACTAGGCCACCCACCTAAGATTAATGCTGCAAACGAAGATATAGTTTACAATGTAGTAGAACTAAATCAGTTGCATAATAGGATGGGCAAGTGTCTCTATTTATCATGAGCGTAAATCAAAGCAGACCTTTTCTGCAAATGCTTCTCATCACACTGGTAGCGATAAAGATTTGAAGGTGTTGCTTGCTCTCATAGTGTAGGAATGTAAGTAGGTATAATAGTCTGAGGACCGTCAGACACACCCACTCCGGGTTGCTAAGTCTGCTATTTGACGCAAGGAATCTGAATAGGAATCTGACGCAAGGAATAGGAATCTGACGCATGCTAGCGCATTTCAGCTTTTTTAAACTTATCATTGCCCACTGCTGAGCATAGTCTTCCCCCAATTCTTTCCAGGAGTTACGGGTGGTTATCGTCCTGCTCCATGTCCAGTTTTATGATAAAGAAAGCTTTATTAGGAGGTGCTATTCAATTTTGGCTATTAAAAGATCCAAAACACAAGATGAAATAGATTGAATTTGTTCACAAGCTTTCAGCTCTTGATCCCGCATTTCGGATTTATCATTGAGATCTGCGCAGCATAGTTCTACATCAGTCATTTGCTGATTTAGCAATTAATTATTATGGTTATAGATAATTTTCTCATAGTTTCATAATTTGCCTGAATTCCTGATTCCTTCCACATGTCATGTCACACGGCCACAACATCCAGCCGCGTCGTCAGATTCCTACACTATAAACTTATTAATAGCCGCACCGGCTTGGCCGACATTTTAATTATGCTTCTGAAATTCTGGGTTATTTTTGTGTGGCGAAATGTTTCATTGAAGATTTTTTTCTTATTTTGACACTTATGGGTGTTTAGTATCAGTGCTAGGAGTTGTTTATTGATGTTGATAGTAGGAATAGGAATATATTATTATTTTGGGACAAAATAGTAATATACCAAGTAGGTTTTACAAAGCTTTTTAAGCTTGATTTGCAATGTTTTATGGCCCTTAATATTGAACTTTAACATGCCGCCGTCACATTGTCTATCCCATAACCACCCTCAGTATCTGGATCAGGCTACAGCAGAACATAGCATGCCCGAAGCAGTCCATGGAAGTTACCCAGCCAGCCCGTTAGGTTCCCAACTAATCACACCCAACAGAGTGTGACCAGCCCAGCCTTATCTTTGGGAATATTACGAGCTTTTCACAAATGGTTGAAGGCTCTACGTTTCCAACTCTTGCCAGATATGCGTATCTATACAGTCACTCCAGCTGGCATTGGTGAACCCGATAGAAGTCATGATAACTCAAAAACTAGAGAACATGTGTAGCTCAATACTGGGCATATAATTAAGAATAGCTTATCGCCTACCGCTTCAGTTTACTGTCTTCAAAGTTTTACTTACGTCAAAACATTTATTAGTCACCGTTATCTTCTCGTATTACCTACTTACTCGTACTTTAATTCGACATTACTCCAGTATCTAGTAGCTATTGTAGCATAATCGTCGGCACAATTAATGTTCCACCTGAAAATTTTGTAGTTCCGGATCTAGAAGGGGGGGAGGCATAAAATGCCAGCGGTCTTTCATACGTCATCGCAAGGAATAACGCCCAAATTCTTTCTCCTGAGTTTACCAGTTCTCTACCTTCTGGTGGCCTACCCACAGAAGCTGCCATGACAGATGAAGTTGTCTTGACTTCTTGGCTGAGCCACGATATTATAACTCTACCAATGTCCGTTTCCAAATAGCAAAGATAGATGAAAGAAGCGCGAGCACATCGAGCTCGGATATTTTGAGCTATGTTTAACTGAATTTTGTTACGGCCGAAGAACACTACGTATATTTTCTGGTCCAAAGCTGAAAAGTGGGTCGTTTTTTCCAAGCCAAAATAATCGATTATATGGCGCTCCACCTTCGAATATTTGCTAGTGCGCCACATTAGAATGTGGGACCCTCAAACGTTTCCTCCCAAGGCCCTTGCCCCAGTCCGTCCCCCTAAATCCAGGGCTGGCATTTTGGCAGTCACACGTCACAGAAATGTCTCAATATACATTTGTCATGACTTCACGAGTTACGATGCCGCATTAAGAAATGCACCAATAAATCTAAGAAGCACCGCGGGCAGTGTAAACAGTGCATTGAGGATTTATGGGTCAGGGATACAAGCAATTTGATCTGTGTGATTCATCGTAGGCTAATGAAATTGGGCATAACCGTTCAAGACTGAAGCTGACATTACGTAGCAACAATTGGGAGCTTTTATTTTATTGGCGCTTGAACATCATCTCATCTAGAAGTTGTAAAGTCTCCTGATATAGGCCACCACTTTTAGCCACGTGAGCTTACAATCTTCAAACAGTCTGCCTGCGTCTTACACCAGGTATCTCTCCAAAATGCCGTCAGCATGACCAGGGATTTTCTCACATAAGCTAGGTCGGTGGCCACGACCAAATAGTTCTTATAGTGCTTAGCGACAGGCGACAGAATATCCATAGAAGTTCAAGGTGGGCTTGAATTCCAACGGCAAAATATTTCACAGCCTACCAAGAATTTCCTTTATAAATTCCTATGAATACTTACTGCACAGCAGTTGGCAGTCCTCGGACGGTATTTATGAATACATCGTTATAATGTGTAGTCACAATAAGTTAGTTTACAATGTAGTTATGAAATATAACTGTTTAGGTTGGCAACCTCAGCTTACGGAAATAGGACTAGCGATAACATCAACTTTTAGAGGCATTCCTGCAACAAAACTTTTAAGATAATACTTGAAGGCATGTGCAATGTTTGAAGCGGCGTTGTATAAAGTTGTATCATCTTTCATTTCGGCATTTTAAATTTGGTTGGACAGTTTCTATTCTCAAACAGGATGTCTGTCATTTTGCTCAAGTCTCCTTCGCACTCTTCAGCAGTATAGTGAGAGGCCGCCCGAATCCAGACTAAGTTTTGTTTTCCTCTAATACTTTAGTCAAGTTTCCGTAACCAAAAAGACAGTTTGTCTGGTAGAGATCGCATTAAGCGATAAGACCGCCTATTGTACCTATTTTTAAGTCTGTCCTTCCTGTGTTCTTTACATTTTGGTGTCAATAAAGAGTTGTCTATCGATCTATCTATCTATGGCAGTAATGTCTGCCTTTATAAATTCGTTAGAAGATACGTTACACAGTATTGAAAATATTCTGAAACATACATTGTTTACGCCGACACGCACTTGCTCGATTTTTGTATCGTGGTGGTGGATTAACGGTCTGTCTTAAATATAGGACACTCAAGGTCTTCCGATAATTATCTGACCAGGTCGCTAAGTACTAACTAATATCAGATCGTCGAGTATCATAAAATCTAATAGAGCAAGCTATCTTTAGCGCGTTTCTTAGAATGCTCTCAATTTCGTTGCTCTCCAACGAATGTGTCGACAAGTTATTTATTAAATTGCGTAAACTGAACCCCTGCTTCGTTTAAATGAGTTCGTATTATCTTAATTTAGAAGCTTGACAGGTTTATTTAGTTTGAAAAACTTAAATAACTGCGATATATCTTGATGTCACTCGTGGTGTTAGGGCGTTTCCGATGTCTGTTATTTAAACAAAATTGTTGGTGCAATCTGGTTTTAAAGTTTTTATCCGAATATACCTAGAAGTGTAGTTATTTTATATGAACAAAAACAAGTCTGGTATTGGTGTAGTTAAGTTTAATTCCATACTATAATATTCAATATGAGGTCAAAATAATGTTATACTAGTGTAGGTACATAGTTGATAGAATTATTAATTATTATCATGAAAGAGAAGTGCTTAAATTATTGGCTACATAGGTAATTATGAAGGCACGGTGTCCAACCAATGAGATTATTCCCAGGCCGCGTTCATGAGATTAAAAATGGCGTACGACTGCTTTAACATCTGAAAATATCAATAAATTAATACCTACCTACTGCTGTTTAGATTACCTTTTTTATCAACCAGTCTATGAGCTTATTATTTGAACACCGATATTTTTATGACCCTCAAAAACCAGCGTGTACATAGATCCAATCATCTCTACTGGTGGTTTTCAGGCTAAGTATACTTATACGCGACATCGGTAAATTAGGACAATTGTTAATCTATTTTAAAGACCTTAGTGTCGTGTCGAGCTGGCCATATTTAGTCTGATGACAAGCACCTGCCTCTAACGCCCATAATATATGTAGTCTCACACATAACTGTGATGCTAAAATCTTGCGCCGCTCGGGCCTACTGCGCTCCGTACCGGCCGAGCCTCTTAATTTGTTCAGTAATTTCGCTGAATAACATTCTCCTTCCAACTGATCACAGTATTGCGAATAGGTATTAACTAATTACTTACGTCAGTGAATGCGACACGGCATATTGTACGGAACATGGTTTTTATGGAGATTGGGCGCAGCGCTCGCTGTAAGATGACCAAGATTGTGGTGCGGGCGCTGTGGTCATACACTCGCTCCCAGCCGCAGGAGTAGACCGCAAATCTTACGTCTTCGCCCTGAAATGGAAGGTTGGTTTGTTTGTTTAAGGTAGTGTTGACCTCTGGTGTCAGATCGCCCATGGGACTTTGACATGGCTTTTTATCTGCTACGAATAGAAGTTATACCTAAAGGGGTTCATCGGTGACCTTCAATATCACAGACGATAATATTGTAAAGACGAGCTACAAGCGTGCCTGTGGGGTGAGGTGACGACTGGTGTAGGTAGCGCACTCGCGTCATGTATTCAGTACTTAGGTATAAAAAAAAAAAAAAAAAATTTAGTAGGTATACTCTTCTGTAGAGTCAGCAGAATTTCCAACATTATGCAATGTAGGAAATTTGTAGGTATGACGATATTGAGTTTCAAATAGGACACAGATTTTTTTACGGATTTCATTTAAAATTATTTTTTTCCGAGGTTTGTTGGTTTTTCGGATATGGATTCTTTGTGTTAGAAGAAACAATATTTCCCTTTCTGTTACATATACTTCAGATCAGTGAACAAGTCACACTTTTGGTGTGACTGAACATGTGAGCTTGGGCTTGTTTGATTTTAGTTGGTCTTTCTTTTGTTACCTTTTCCATGAGAATATCGCTATAATAGCATGGCGACCCCGCGAGCAGGAGTGCATCAAATATGAAAGTCATAAATTCCACGTTGAATTCTCCATGGTTGAAAGCCTGAAACCAGAATTTGTTCTTGTACTATTTGTATATCCATAGCGGCATAATGCAATTTTTGAGAATAATGGCCAATCCAGAGATCGTCCCAAAAATAAAGTTTGCTGGGAGAAAATTCGTCTAGAAAAGAGAATAAATGCATGATATACTTAGTAGTAAGTTTGTACACCCATGAGCGAACAGTGATTTGAGGTGAGTTCAAATAGATAAATAGACGAATGCTTTGAAATCGTTTTGCGGAATCAGTAAAATCAGTCCGTAGCAATTTCGGGAAACATAATAGGTATCTGACAACGTTAGTAATTCTTTTAAATTAAACGAAACTCTTCGCTATTTCCCTTAAAAATACGGCGTCGGCTTGGCACTATGCACGATTTAGGTATTGGTACGTACCGTTAAGACTTGATATAATGTTACCGGCAGTAAAATTGAAGATCCTTTTAGTGTTATTTCATAAAACTCTTTGTAGCATTTATTGACGCAATGTACAAAGCTGAAAATCGTTAAAACAAATTTGTAGTATTGAAACGGCCAATAAATGGTATTTGTCTATTTTCTTTCCACCTAACTATACTGTACACACAATATTTACCAACATTTTTATGGTGAAATCTCCACCATAAAAGGTAATACGAAGATTGCATTCAATAGATCTGCTGAAGGAGTTCAATGCGTAGTAATTCAGGAATACTATACAATAGACGCTGATGGGTGAGGGGCTAACGCTAAAGATTTTTAGTTCACCCTGGACCCTCTAGTTTTTTTTTATTCGTTCTGGTCGTCACAACCGATGTAGGTATAGTCAAGTAAAAAGTGACAACGTTGACATTGTTTGCTGTAGTATATATAAAGTAGTATATTATATAAAGTATGTATAAATATTCCACTCAATATTAGATTAGTTCTATGATATACTTAATGATAGTAAGTAATTGTTTATAATTTGAATTTGGTAAGTATACAAAAAAGTTTCATAGTTGTGGCCGATGTATTGAAAATGTCAAGAGAGTTACTAATACCATTATAATATGAACAAAAGCGGAACGAAGGAGTATGTTGACTGTACCTAGTTGCACCCTTTGACATATATAAGCCAAAACAGGGTTAAGTAATACCAGAATATTTTGTATGTTGCGCTCCAACCTTCTAAAAACACTTAAAACACACAAAAAACAAGATACACAGACTGAGCACCAGAATTACCCATAAATATCTTGCAGATGCTCCACAATTTCTACCAATTTTCTTCTCGTTTCTTCTTTTTCTGTGATCGTACACAACTCCGTTGCTCTCTTCTGCACAATTTCTAACTGGCCACATGCGTGAAGCATGAACGCGGGGCCCAAAGGAGCGAAGGCAACGTACATGCAACTGCCATATACCCCATAGTACACCAGCATAAAATACGTCACTGTATATATTATCGGTTGCATTTTTATTTCTTCAATAGGTGACGGGAAAATCAAGTCAAACGGCATGAGTAGCTTCGGCTCTCCGATAGCGTAAATATATATCTGAATAGCCACGTGTTTTAGGAATACTAGTGTTACAGTGACCGTAGTAGCAACTAACCATTGGTAGCACACGACACCTCCTTGAAATTAATAAAATTATATTAAACTATTATATATCTTATTTCGATAAGTAAAAGGAACGAATTACAAACATAGCTTCTAGATTTTAAACCCACATCAATTAGTTCAGGGCTGTTTTAATTTTAATCGAGGGGTTTGCGGTGTTATTATCTAGGTGCCTCCTACTTCCTGATTCTATAAAGGCTCTCAAGGAGTAAGGTAATGTATTTTTGACGGGTTATTTCCTATTAAAGTACCTATATGTATACTTAGAAAGATTTCCTTACAAAGCTAATAGATTGGTTGAAAGAAACAAGCAGAAGCATTGTTTCTTTTCTTGTAGTCTAAAACTATTGTGAGGCATATTCAAGTTATATATACAAGTTATATACTTGCCTTTTTTTGCATATTGAAGCACTATCGCCTTCTCGTCATCAGGCAGGCTACGCTCGAAGTCCTTCTTCATCATACTCATGACTTTAATAAACGTTTCTTTTTTAATTCCCGTATCTATATACAAACTGGTCACGACTACGTAGACGACGGTAAAAATACCGATCCTGCAAGCTTCAGGGAAATCACCGACGGACACAAAGCGTGATATACTGTAAACCATTGCTGAAAAGATCGTAAGAAATGGTGCATGTAGAAGTGAAAATTGTAGGAGCCATTTGCTGTCTCTTGGCAGTTCAGGATGAGAGCGGTTCAGCCACATCGCCATCATGGAGATCTTGTATATTTTATCGAAATCGACTTCCATATCGATCCTTTCTATTGTGTATCTCACTTTTGCAGAACACAAGCTTTACAGAGAGAATTTTGCGGATGTCTACACACACCTGGATTCCTGTTATACTTTTTGCATAGTATTCAATGAAAGACACGACTAGTAAAGTACATAATGAAAGAGTGAACTACGATTACGCATGTCAATTGTTTATTAAAATAAGTAGGGTATATAGCTGCTCTTATATTATTATGACTTGATAGGATAATAACGAGCCCATTAATTTTCTAACTTAGTAAACAACCAGTAATAAATTGCATACATTAGTTATCTATAATATGAAAGTGTCCTTTTGTAGTTAAGTTTCTCGTCGGTTCTCTTCGAATGGATGTTAAGCTTGAAATTAAATAAGTTTCAATTAAGGTCGTGAGTCCAGATGATTACACAGATTTTGAACGCCGCTTACGACAAATCCGTATGACTTGGCAATGTAGAAAAAATATATGTTAATTTTGATCATATACTTTAATTGATCATAGGTAGTGAAACACAATCAAAAGATATTTTCTCGATAGAAAAAAATTACAAAGTAACCTCTTGAAAAAAGTTTCTGATATTAAAATCTCCCTAATTTATGGAAGAACATTATTGAAATCTATAGAATTTGAAACCATTAAAATAATAAAGCTGTTTATTGCTTAATGTAACAACAATTCACCAATTTTCATTCAAGAAAATGTATTTCTGTATATTTTCGTTCAAGTAGAATGACGCGCCAGCCGCCATGTTGTGTCCTCTCTATCATTTCCATACGATTCGACAGTAGTCGCTGCGGCGCGCCGCTAGTCGGACCTGTGTCACTTTTTTCAATTATTTTTTTACGTAATCATATTATTCAAAAATACTGGGCCGCATCCATCGCTTGTCATGTTTGGTCTGTCAAGGCACTGATTAGGCAAAACAAGCATTGGATGCGGCGCGGCCAGTGGCGGCTGTGTTTTGTTTTTCTAGCCCGTTTATTACAATAGAATTTAAATAGAAGCGCCAAACAGTCACGTTACTCCCGTTCTTACCTACATAACGAGACAATCTTTGTGTAGGCCATCTTGATGATTCAATCTAAGTACATGCGTGTGAGCTTCACAATGACCACCTAGTTCTATAGCATCATCGTCATTGCTGCTTATAATAGGTAATGTTAGGAAAAAGTCTGGTGTCGCTAAACAAGAGATTTCCGAGAGTACAATACTTACCTGTATTTGCGAGAGATAAACTTAATTTAGGTAATTTCGCAGGTTTTCCAACTTGGTCTCAGCACATATCAAACATATTTGAACCTATTCATTCATGCCTACACTTTTGAGAATAGCTCAATCAAAACTTTATCCTATATAATGCACACGAATGACACGCACACGTCATACGCAAATGGAAAAACTGAAGTATATACGAGGGTGAATCAAAAAGTTCTTAGAAGTGCATATATATGAAACCTTTTTGGATCAAGTTCGATATTCAAATTAAAGAGTGTCTATCACACTATATTTATGCAGACTGTCACTTGTTTTTGTCAGTTCGTTCGCATGTAATAAATTTTTTTGTGCAACGAGTTGCTAAAAAGTCAAAATTATGGATAAAAGTGAGTTACGTGCGGTGATAAAATATCTCAGTTTGAAAAAAATGTCTACGAAGGAAATTTTTTTGGACATTCAGCAGACATTAGGGGGTGATGCTGTACCCTATTCTACGGTTGCGTACTGGGTGGCTGAATTTAAAAGAGGTAGATCAAGCTGTAAAGATGACCCGCGTTCTGGGCGGCCTTCAACCTCCGTTACAGAAGAAAATGTCAAAAAGGTTGAGAATCTGGTTTTGGAAGACAGAAGAATGACTATAAAACATATAGCTGAGATCCTAAAGATATCTTTTGGTAGCGTTCAATCCATTTTAATTGATTCACTGGGGTTCAAAAAAGTGTCTGCAAGATGGGTGCCACGAATGTTAACCGACGAAAACAAAAAGCGACGTTTGGAAATTTCCAAGCGTAATCTCGAAATGTTCCAGCGTGATTCGGATAATTTTTGCCGTCGTCTTGTCACCATGGATGAAACGTGGGTCCACCATTTTGATCCTGAAACTAAAAGACAAAGCATGTCTTGGAAACGACCATCCTCTCCATCCATTAAGAAATTTCGAGTTGCTCCTACCGCTGGCAAAGTTATGGCCTCTGTGTTCTGGGATAGTGAAGGAATCCTTTTTATTGATTACATGCCAAAAGGCCAGACGATTACTGGACCCTATTATGCAAATTTAATCCCGAAAGTGCGTGAAGCGATTAAAGAAAAACGTCGTGGAAAACTGTCGTTGGGCGTGTTGTTCCTTCAAGATAACGCTCCTGCTCATCGATCGGAAGTTGCGCTCAACGCAATCCGCTGTGCTGGCTTCAATCTCCTTGACCACCCACCATATTCTCCGGACTTAGCCCCAAGTGATTTTCACTTATTTCCAAAATTAAAAGAGGAAATTCGTGGAACAAAATTTCACGATAATGACGCGGTTATAGCTGCCGTAGAGGACTTTTTCGAGAGTCAAGAAAATAATTTTTTTTCACAAGGAATAAGGAAGTTAGAAACGCGTTATTCTAAATGCATTGCATTGGAGGGAGATTATGTAGAAAAATAAAATATTATTATTTAAATCTTTGCATTTTTTAATATTGATTCCAAGAATTTTTTGATTCACTCTCGTATGTACATCAAAATTTGACGGTCTTTCAAATTGCAATATAGCATAGTTGTAACTATGATAGATTTATGATACGAAGAGCTGGAGTTCGGTTCTCGATTGCCGTACTTTGGTTTTGTTGGAAAATATTTTTCTAGACCTTTTGGTTATCCATTGTGCCTAGATTACCCACCTAGTTTTTCTGCTTATTAGAACCACAATCAATACGCTTTCTAACAGCCAGCCAACGAGGATATTTTGACAGTCATCGTGCGGTGTGGAGCATCGTGGTGCAGCCCGAAACTCAGTAGGTTCGGGCTATGACTGCGTACCTACTAGATCGATTAGTGAAATGAAAGAATACATTAGGTTCAAAAAGATTTATTTACAGATATCCTATATTAAAAATCTATGCCTTTTGCATTTTTTTAACCCTTCTCAGAACAAGTTCTGGTAGGTATAGGTTCCACTGGTGAAATGAAGCACACAAAGTAATATTTTTTCTTTCTTGCGATTCTTAGCTGCCCTTGTACCTGTAATCCAAAATAACACCATAACTTTTAAATGCCTAAACAAATTTGGATGTACTATTCGTTCGTTCGTTATTTGCTAATGTTGGTACCACACCACCCCTATTCATTTCTGTAGTAGCGTATAATGTCTTGAGTAGAGGTACATAACGATTGAACATAAATAATCACAGGTTTGCATTACAATAATTTCATCTCGTCTGTATAAGGAATCTGCACAGTACAGAATTTATATGCGTGTTCAAATCACGTCGGGGTCACCAGTATAGGGTCGCGGGTGCCCGTATAGAGTAAGCGGGTATAGGTCCCTATATTACCTTCAGATGTTCGGGTAGATAGAAGGTGTAGCAGGAATAGGTAGAGATGTAGAACACACAGGAACTGACGATGGAGTAGGTATATTACATTAGCGATGACACAGGCACTATATACACAGGGTAAAGGATGATATATATACATGCAAAACGCTGTAGCGTGCAGTCAAACAAGGAGTCCGGTTAACAACTGATTTATTTCCATCTACCCACATCTACAACATCTCCCCTTATAAGAATTGATTACATAGTTGAGAATCATTAGTGATAACAAATTAAACTAAATATAATATCTAAGCATAATCTAGGTACCTAAAACTACTTATAACAAAACCCACCACCAGTTCGAAATAATGTAGTCTATTTTCTCGCTTTATTACGAGTACAGGGAGGAGTATATTGTGAGAGGTCATGCTCCTCCCTACTCGGCTCATACAAAGTATCTTCCTCCTCGCCCGACAGAAACGTGTCCATCTCTTCCTCATCTGATACAATAACAATGCTTCTATCTGTACTACCCTGTTTGGATTGTATATGTCCGCTATCAGACATAGTCTTAATTAAATGTCGGCGATTACGGCGATATATACCTCTCTTATTCTTTAAAATGTACGAGCGTGGAGTTGATGCCTTTCCTATGACTGTGCCACGAATCCGTTTATTATTGTTTTCTAACATAATGACGTCATCGCCCACATTTAACTCGGGCAATAGTTTACTATGATGATCATAATACATTTTACTTTTATTTTGTTTATCTATTAATATGTTATGTTGCATTCTATCATCACAATTATTTCGTTTTAATAAATCCGGGTGAACAGGTAATCTGCATTTCAACCTGCGCCCCATCAGGAGTTGTGCTGGTGAATTCAAACCTTCCCGCGGAGTATTTCTGTAACTTAACAAGTTAAGATGGAAATCTGTTTGGCTGTCAATTGATTTTTTTAACATTCTCTTTATAGTTTGCACTGCCCTTTCGCTTTTACCATTCGATTGGGCATAATAAGGAGATGACGTTATATGATCGAACCCCCAATCAACTGAAAACTTTTGAAAAATACTACTAGTAAATTGTGGACCATTATCACTTATAACTGTATCTGGAATGCCATATCGAGCAAAATTTTCCTTCATTATATTAATTACAGAATTTGCAGATACGTCCTGCAGGTATCCCGTTTCGATAAAACCTGAGTAATAATCAATTAAAATCAAATAGCTTTTCTTTCTATATTCAAATATATCTGTCCCGATTTTATTCCAAGGCAACCGCGGAATGATAACCGGTATCATTGGTTCTTTACTAGGTTGGTTTGAATTCTCCTGGCACACTTTACATTTTCTCACATACTTTTCTATATCTTGTGATATACCCGGCCAAAATAACACTTCGCGTGCCCGTCTTTTACAGCGATCGATCCCTAAGTGGCCGTCGTGAATAATTTTTAACATTTCGTTTTGCAAAGAGGTTGGAATCAAAACCTGTTTATTTTTAAAAATCACTCCGTTTACACAATATAGTTCGTCTCTTATAGACATAAAATATCTTAAATCATGTTGTACATCATATTTATTCGGCCAACCATCGTTGATATATTTAGTTAATCGATTTAATGTATCGTCCTTAGCGGTTTCTTTTTTAACAATAGTAAGTTTGTTCTGCGATATCGGTATATTACCTATGACCATTTTAAGTTGGTTTAATATTGACCTACTGATTTTGTCTTCATATAAATCTGGAAGCGGCGCACGCGACAGTGTGTCAGGTATGTACATAAGCTTCCCCGGTTTATACGTTATCACTAGATCATATCCTTGTAATTTTAACATCATACGCTGTAAGCGCGCTGGGATCGAGTTCAGAGGCTTCTTAAAAATACTTTCGAGTGGTTTATGGTCGGATTCTACAACCACTTGTTTTTTTCCGTAAATATATTGGTGGAACTTGTCACAAGCAAACACGATCGCTAATAGTTCCTTTTCAATCTGTGCGTATCTGACTTGTGTGTCCGTCAGTGTTCGCGAGGCATACTCCACCGGCCGGCCTTGCTGCATGAGCACCGCGCCGAGGGCCACGCTACTCGCGTCCACTGACATCACTACAGGCGTACCTACATCGTACAGCGACAACACTGGCGCGTCACATAACAAACTTTTTAATTTATCGAATGCATTTTTGTGTCCGATTTCCCAACACCATGTAATATCTTTTTTTAATAACTTTGTAAGTGGGTTAATGTGATCCGAATAATTTGGTATAAATTTTGACAGATAGTTAACTGCCCCCAAAAATCTCTCCAAACTTTTTCGGTCTGTAGGCTCCGGCATATTATTTATAGCCCTCACTTTTTCACTATCAACTTTCATCCCGTCCTCATTGAAAATATGGCCCAAATATGTCACCTCATTTACACCTATTTTACACTTTTCTTTATTAAATTTTAAATTTATTTCTCGCGCTCTTGCAAATAGCTCCTTTAAACGTCTGTCGTGCTCCTGCCTATTAGACCCCCAACAGATAATATCATCAATAAAGGAATCGACCCCCTCAAGGCCTTCTAGCAATTGTTTTATCTTGGCATGAAAAACTTCCGGTGCGCAGTTCAATCCGAATGGTAATCTCAAATATTGATATCGTCCGAATGGTGTATTAAAGGTACACAGGTCGGCGCTCTCGCTATCTAATTTAACAGACCAAAATCCTGAATTTGCGTCTAGAACTGAGAATACTTTAGCGCCATGAAGTTTGGTGGCTAATTCATTAATCGTGGGCAACTGGAAATGTGCACGTTGAATAGCTTTATTCAGAGGCCTTGGATCTAAACACACACGTAAACTGCCGTTTTTCTTAGCGACTACCACAAGCGCATTTACCCACGGGGTAGGATGAGTCACCTTTCTGATAACGCCTAACTGCGTCATCCTATTGAGTTCGTCTTGTAACTGGTCGCGTATTCCTAGCGGTATCTTCCTCGGCGCGCATACGACCGGCGCCACATTCCTATCAACAACAACATGATATTCCCCCGGTAAACAGCCTAGCCCACTAAATAAATCATCATTGCTCGTCAAATGTAAATCATGAACTCTGCTTATCAGTCCTAAAGTTAAACACGCTCGAAGTCCCAGCACGCTTTGACAATCAATATTAGCGATAGCAAACTTTAAATCATATTTTACATTTTTGTACCACCATTTTAAATTACAAATGCCTCGGATCGGAATGAAATCACCGCTATACGATTGAAGTTTAATATTATGATTCGTATTAATAAGTTTAGAATCATAACCTAATTGTGAGAAACGCTTATGGGATAACACATTAATATCGGCGCCTGAATCTAATTTAAATTTTTCAAAACCACGCTCTCCGCGTAGTACCTCAGCCCAGTCCTCCGGAGACGCTTTTATCTCAGATACATTATGCAAAACAGATATAAAAAACGACTCACAGTCCTCGTCCGATTGATTTTCATTTACACCAATGTCGTACAACTTCTTCACACTCTTCTTTAACTTACACATCCTAGCAAAATGACCATAATTTTCACACACGTAACACTGCACAGAGATAGCAGCGCACTCAGTGGCGGCGCTGCATCGACCTCCACACCTGTGACAAGCGGGCAGCGCCCCGCTGCCGCCTCCGGCACCACAAGCGGCGTTGGCGCCGCCGCGACGCCCACCGCCACCAGCACCGCGCCAGGCGCGCGCACGGCCTCGGCCCCGGGCTGCGCTACCGCCGCCGCCGCCACCGCGCACGCCCACCGCGTCCACGTGCGGCGACCCCAGGCCCGCACCGCGCGACTCCAGTAGGCGGCTATTTTCGTGTGATAACTCGTCCAGCTGACATATTTTTATAGCCTTTTCTAAGGTTAATTCCTCCGTTCTCAGTAGACGGTCTCTTACTACCGTACTATTTGTTCCACACACAATACGGTCGCGAATGAGTTCTTCCTCCAAGGTTTTAAACTCGCAACTTTTTGTCAACAGTCTCAGCGCGGTGACGTACTGGTTGATAGACTCGCCTGTGTCTTGATTTCTTGTGAAAAAATTGTATCTCGCTAGCGTTATATTGGTTTTGACGCCGAAATACTCATCAAATTTTTTCAACACCACGGTGACGTCATCTCTCTCAGTGTCAACCTCAAATGTAAAAGTCTGATAAACATCGAAACCTTCTGGTCCGATTAAGTTAATTAACAGACTAGCTTGCACTCCATCTTCTTCTTTATGCACCCCGGATGCTTTTAAAAATAGATTGAATTGCGTTCTCCAACGCTTCCACGCGTCAGCCCGGCTGACGGAGCTGCCTTCCAGACTCAATTCGGGCGGTGGTCGGGCGTGTTCCATTATGAAACACAACGATTCACCCACTGCACAACAATTTAACACAAAAAGATATTCGAAAAAATATGCTTTTTAACTTGGAATTGGTTATTTTAACCGCTGTCACCATGTAGCGTGCAGTCAAACAAGGAGTCCGGTTAACAACTGATTTATTTCCATCTACCCACATCTACAACAAACGCTAGTAAATAATAAAGAATTTAAACAATAAAATAGCTAGCAGTATTACAATAAAAATCTTGACCTGGAATGTAATGTCAGTCTGACTAAACATCTTTCTTTTTCTGCGGAGGCCAGTGTGCGCCTCCGTATGAAACCTCCTTTGCACCGCGACATTAGTGCTGCGGTGCGAGTCGGTAACTGATGTCGACTATCGACATCGACCAACTAGCATTTATCGTATGAAACTATAATACAATGATTGAATGAATGAGAATGAAAATGAGTAGGAAGGTTGCCTACATTTGTACCAAGTAATTTGTTGCACGTTAACAATGGGTTCAATACTTACGAAACATCTTCGCCATGGAAACCCTTGAGCGGAGCACGGACACGTTTTCAGCCACATACAGGTCCAGAATAACTGTGAGCTCGATTTTGATGTTTTTGCTCTATACATTTTTATCATCGTCCGTGAAAACAGGAACTCTCCGACCTAACCTAAAAATCAAAATAATTATATTTAAAATGTTGGAATGTTCTTACGTATGTGATAGAAAAATAAAACAGTTTTCACGGTTCACAACACTGAACATAATATGAAATATCGTCAACTCTTGAATCTTACAATTTTTATTTACCAAGCCGGTGACTACAGAGAACGAAACGTGACAGTCTGACACTGACAGACAGTGTCACGTCACGATCACGGAGATACCAGTTGATAATTACTGTATTACCATGCCAGTGCACAACAGCCAAAAGTACTGTACCAGTTGTACCACAGGTATTGTACTCTGCCTTGATTGAACACGTCTTATCGTCATCGCGTCGTCTTTGTCGTCGGGAACCAACCAAGTTATTGCTATAATTATTTAAAATAAAATTACGTAGGTATTTAAGATAAAATACTTATTTAATTATTTAAGTTTTTTTTTTGCTCTTATCTGTTTACTGGTATACCTTGCTCATTAATTTTCTTTGTTGATGATATTGTTGGAAAGTTGAAACCCCTATAATTAATTAGCATGTTCAAAGTTCTACAATACAAATTATTCATAATATCTTTTCAGAAAAAATTACCAAAATATTACATTCAGTTATACTTAGTATAGTACGAGAGTAATGTGATAATGTAGTAAGTGACACAAAATCTACCACGTGCAAGATTCTGGCAGCACTGAATTGGATAGGTACGTCACCTGGAGCTTATTTTATTATTTTGAATTACATAATATGAAACGGCAACGCCCGATTACGGTTCGATTATATCGCGGATATGCTCACGCAAAGTAATGTCTTCTTGCTCCCACGGGCCTAGTGTGTCAACGTCGCATAGTGTCAATCTTTTTGAGACACAAGATAGCCTATGTCCGTCTCATAGGTCCAATCTATACCTATACCTACCAAATTTCATCGAAATCCGTTCAGCAGTGAAAAGGTAACAAATCTACAATTAACAGATACCTAAATAAACAGAGTGACTTTCACATTTCTAATATTAGTATGGATTGTAAATATTATTTAAGAATGTTTATATTTAGGACTCTGGGATTTTATCAGTTAAATAATAAAACTGTTAATATAGTAGGTGGATCGTTCATCTAATTTAGCTCTTTGTTATATTGGGTTGGAATGAGAAAATAAATTTTCACATCTGAATACGAGTACATTGATTGTATAATATTTTATTTAAGTCTAAATGGTTATGTACCTACATAATATTATTCTTTCAATAAAATAATGACCAACTTTTATTAGATAAACCGCTTATTTAACAGATCGCCGGCGCGTAACTTCTTTACGTTCTAATAGTTCAATTCTTTGGTAGTGAGATCCGGTACTTCAAGGTCGCGGAGCTGAAACTTTTATTACGCCGTTTCGCCGCTGTTTCTTCGTGCGCTGCAGTCGGATTGTGAAATGTCAGTAGCAGCTCTCTAAACCTTAAGTATATATTACGACTTTCAAAAAACGTGTCTTTGGTAATTATTCTCCAATCGATGTATCATTCCCACATTGCGTTCATCAAGTTAAAAATTGCATAGGATTGTTGAAAGAGCTGAAAAACAAAACGCCAAAATACTTAGTAAAGAAAATAAATAAGTTTTATTTAATATTGGGGTAGATATTTGGTAGGGCTTGCTCTGGTGATAGAGTTCTTCATAAACAATTTATTATATTAGTGTTTGCAAAACATCGAACTTGGTGCATACCTACCTACCTAAGGGCGATTTTAAGTTTATTTTTCAATCAATAATGGACTAGACGGCCATAAAACGGCCAGTGAAATAAGATTGCCAAGCCTGTTTCCTTGGCTGTGTTTGGATGCATCGCGTACAATTTATCGAAGTCCTGTAGCAAATTCCATGGATCTGTGTGGGCGTATTTCTAACCTTGTAAACTGAGCTGGCTCTCTCTGCTCTCTCTTTGTCTCAGGCTTGAGGAGCACACGTTACACTACGAACTTACATCAGTCAGGGCTTCGAGACACACGGTCCGGAAGAGCGTGCGTATGGCGACGGGTTTCAACGAACGCATCATGGTAATAAACAACGTGGTTCGGATGCGCCTCTTGTAAACTGCCTCCCATCCGCAGGTATATAATGCAAGTCGCACATTTTCACCCTGAAAGGAATACTTTGAAGTTGTTTGTGCGATGGTCATCGTAGTTCGTCCAGGGAACCCTAAGCATAGACTAGCTATGTTTGGACGGTTACAAAAAACATTGAAGTGAATTGTGGTAATTGACGACACGTTTGGCGTAGTGGCTGAGCAATCTGACTGCTGCGCTTAGTGTCGCGGGTTCGATTCCAGCCCGGAACAAAGATTTGTGTGACCCACAGATATTTGTTTCTGGTCTGTTAAGTGAAATTCTATGTCTGTAAACGGTAGTCACGATACAGGAAAAATCCTAGTGTTGGGCTACGTTTTTAATCCAAAAATTAAGAAAAGACAGCGATGTAATATTTGCGTACCTTCGGTAGTGAACTAAGATAGGTAGAATTAGAACGCGGTATATACATACAGGGATCTACTGAATTGAGCCCAAAATGCTGGCCTTTAAAAATTGACATAGGTACAATAGATAAGTACAATACAGCAGTATCGGACAATGTTTTTCTGAATATGGTGTCAGTAGGTTTTGGCACCAGATAATATGTCATAAAACTGCTATAGCATTTGAAATGGAACATATTATTAGCGACATTGGAAAGGAGAAGAGGATAGATGTTGGTCCACCTTATACGACATGACACATTTATCAAAAACATCATAGAAAGAAAGGTAGAAGGGAAGAGAGGAAGAGGCAGACCTAGAAGGACATTCACAGATCTGATAAAAGAAAAGACAAATGTCACGTCGTATAGGGAAGTCAAAGCTTGGACTGAAGATAGGGAACACTGGCGGTTACTCCACCGACAAGACCTATGCTCTTAAATAAGAAGAAGCATTTTCGTACCTTTTCCATGAGCAGGTCGCTGTAGAAGCAAGGGGAGCTACTGATCAAAACGCCTCCAACGATGAAAGCGATAAACTCTAGCGGCACATCTCCTTTATCGATGGCCTGCCAAATATTTAAATGTTACAATTTTGTCTTAGTCAAATTCAAAGTCAAAGTCAAAGCATTTATTGTAAATAAGCAATAAAATAGCACTTTTACAAGTCAAACAGCTAATTGTCGTTAACAAAGAGAATCATAAAAGTTAAATGTAGCATAGTAATTGTATAATATTTTTTTAATGTTTTGAGAAAAATAATATGTACTTATACTTACTTTAAGAACTTCGTAGCAAGTAATGGGCAAGATGAGCGTGGTGGCTTTCAAAGTGAATTCGTAGGTTACTCTAAAACAGAGTTGGATTTGATCTATAAAACTGAAACAATACGATAATAAATTATTTAAATGTGGCGTTTTCGTTAACTGCTCACAATTTTTGGGAATATTATACCGGCCATAGTATCGCCACAGTATCACAGTATGGTATTAGGGACGATGAATGTAAGTAGTCAAAATAGATGAACATGTCAGGAAATTAGAGTAGCATGCAAACTTTACGGCAGCTTTGAAATGTGCTTTGCATATTCATTTTATTTTTATTTTTATTAACAAGATTAATTATTAGATTAAACAAATTTATTACAAGGAAAACGAACAGCTGCTTACTAATATTGTAGATACATGAACGTAGACATGAGAAAGCCTTAAATTTTTTTGACTTATAGTACCTACATAATATACTGTAACAGATTAAAGTACCTATCCTGAAGTGTAGATATTCATACTAACATAATAATCCGAGTAATAGGTACACCTACAAAGAATACCACTCTATTATAATAATAATTATACTTGTTTGTAACGATATTAATCTGTGTATCAAGCTTCAACCTGACCTGTAAATGCCCTGCAGCTGCTTCACTACATCCTTCAACCTCGCCTCCACCTCATCATCAGCACCTTCGAAGAGACCATTGATCTTCATCTTCACAATTTCAAGTTGCCCACACGCGTGCAACATAAACCCTGGGCCGATAGGCACAAACGCCGCGTACATACAACCCGCGTACAAACCATAGAACATCAGTAAGCCATAAAATAATAAATACACGAATATGTTGTCCTTGTTCTCTTCTATAACTGCAGGGTATACCAAATCGTACAGAGGAATCAGTTGTGGGTTTCCCATAACCCAATGGTAAGTGAGCAAGAACACGTTTTTTAAGGGAAACAACGCGTCCCCGCAACAAGTGATCACGAACCATTGCTTGCACACATACTCCCCTATTTTAGCATATTGAAACATGATAATCTGCTGTTCTATTGGCAAGAACTTAGCTAGCGCATAGTCTTCTTGAATTAACGTCATCAAATTCATTAACGTATCTTGTTTCAGTAGCATGATGCAGTACTGAAAAGTGATCACTGTGAAAACTACCGATAAAACTCCGTTCTTGCAAGCCTCGTCGAAATCCTCGTTTCTTACGTTATGGAAAATTATGTTGTAGACTATTAAAAAGAATACGACGGTGAATATTCCGTGGTTGAAGAGGAAATGCGAGATCCATTTCCGGTCTCTTTTTATGGCCGGATGACATTTGTTGAGGCGCATGGCCCAGATGGATAATTTGAAAAAATGTTCGTAGTTGAATTCCATGTTGTAGGCTGAGCTGGTTTTAAAGCTGATATGTCACTGGTCATGCTTTTAAGCTGCGGAAAACTTAGTTTGATTTTTCTTAAGAGGCAGTACATCCTACTAATATTATAAACGCGAAAGTTTGTAAGTATGGATGGATGGATGGACGGATGGATGGATGTTTGTTACTCTTTCACGTAAAAACTACTGAATGGATTTTAATGAAACTTTGCAATAATATAGCTTATACATCAGAATAACACATAGGCTATAATTCATAAAGATATATCGCAAATTATCCTAACGTGGGTGAAACCGCGGGGCGCAGCTAGTCCTATATACTTACTAAGTTATACATTAAGAACTGCAGTGAAGTTTTGTTCTCAGGCTGAGGCGATAGACAAATTTGTTCTAGAAACTGTATTTGAGACGTTGAGAACTTTCTACTTCCTTGTTAACGTTTTAACCAATGTTCTCTGAGAAGAATAACATTTAAAATTCTGAAATCAAAATTGTGTCAAAATTGGCTTGCTGGATTTGAACCGATCCTTTGCATTGAATGCGGTTCCTCGTGGACTATAATAATCCTATAATTAGGTAGGTATATTCTTTGGCTAAACCAACTAAACCAAGATACAACACATGGAAATAAAACCTTTTAAAACAATGCTACTTGCCGTCCCCTTAAAGTAATTTCAGTAAATGTGTTCAAGACTCCTTTGATTATCTATAAAAGACGTGGTTTCTTGAAAAACTAAATGCGCAAAGTTGCTAATTGCGTAATTGATTTAAACATGCTTAATTTATAAGTAAAGAAAACGGATTTAAATTTTTTATGGTTAGTAATTAGTAGTACCTATTCATTATTTTCTTCTACACAATAATATGTCTTACAAACAGTTTTTTAATTCAAAAATATTTACCCACCTTGTCTAAAAATATTTTTTTCCTGAAACCCTCAACACAGAACTCCGTATGATTTGGAATTAGATATTAAAGTGCCTACTTATATTTAAACGCATACAAATCCCACTCACAGAACATTTTTTTGAATTCATTCAAATCACGAGTTAAGGATGTTGTGTTAATGTGTTTTACACTAGACATCTTGTTTGTAAAACTTTACACCATTGATAATAAGTACATAAAACGAAGCTTCCATTAGCGCGTTAGCCGTCATTTACAGTAGCCATGCATGTAAGTACTGTACAGTCGGCGTCGTTAACTGAACTTAGAAACTATTATTTTAAAAAAAAATACCTACTGAATACATGTTAATTAGTATTTAAACGGGTCTAATTCGCGCACAAACTAATATCAAAATATATAATTTTCGAAACGAAAAAACGTCGAGGTATGTCAAAATTATATATTCTGATATTAGTTTGTGCGCGAATTAGACCCGTTTAAATACTAATTAACATAAATACCTACTTACAACATCTTAAGTAAACAGAATAAAAATACTTACACTCCACTTCGCCTGTATGAGTATATCATCAGTAGGCATTTTATTTGGGTTACATAATTTCATCCAAGGTTACATAGTAATATAAGTTCTGTTTCTTAATTAGTATGTACTTAATAGCATAATGTAAACATAGGCTAGTACCCGTCGCGTTATAACGATAGTGCTGGTTGTTACCGCTTGATTGCAGCTGTAAAACTGTTAGATGGCAATTAATAAATTTATATTTGTACAGGGGCTTTGGTCTGTCCGATGAACGCTGACACGAGAGTGACGAGAGACCGGCTCCACCTCATTGTACAAAGAAAGATTTGGCTCCATAACTAAGGAAGTTACTAGCTATGTGTAAACGGCTGCGGTCTCCTATATAAACGCCGTCGGCCGCTCCATCGGCCGCTTAGGCCCACGCCCATTATCGGCATCGGCACGACTGAGGATTTTTAGGTGGCAAATAGCAATATAAATTAACGTAATGGCAATAAAGTAGAAATGGCCGTGTATATGGTCGTAATAACAAAAAATACCTTTCCTACCTTTCCTTGGAAAAAGGATCCTTTTCCTTGCCGATGCCGATAATGTGCGCCGGGCCCAGCGTGACGTCGTACGCCCCGCTACGATGTGTATGTAGGTACTATAGAACCAAACTCAGCGTGTGGAAGCGTCTCTTCTTGACCTGTCTTCTCGTGACCACGGTCGATGTAACTCGGCCGAAACATCGAGATGATATGTCAAAATTATATTTTTTTATATTAGTTTGTGCGCGATTTAGACACGTTTTTAGCTAGTTACCTATTATGTTTTCTGTTCGCGAATTTTAAGATTTCTATTATCATCACAGAACGAAACAGCAAAAACAAAAGCATGATGTTAATATTTTCATCCGCAATTGACTGTCACTTGTTACGATCGTTTGACATTGAAATAGAAGTGAAGTACTATTATTATTCTGTATTAATAGATCCAATAACAACTAGGAACAGACTGTTTACGATCCTAAAACGAACGGGTAAACAAACTACGCTGTGAACGTTTTAGAACGCGCGATTTGAAATGGTATACTGTGATTATGCGAGTTAAAACTCCTCAGTAGAGTAAACAAACAGTAAGAAATGGAATTATGAACGTGCCAGCTACGCTTCGCGGTTTTACTTGCGGAAGAACCGCGAAGAAAAGTAAACTTTTGTAATTCCTTATCCTATTTACAACCTGCCTACTTATAAAATATTATTATGATCAAACCCCGTTCATACAGCCGTTGAGGAGTTACATATATTATGCAATCAACATAGGTATTAAATAAATAAATACCTTTAAGTACTTAACATAATATAGTGTAACGTAGCATTAATTACAACATTAGTATATCTAGTTTTGAATTACCGATCGAATCGTGAATAATTTCTGAGATTAATCAATTTGCAACTCTACAGAATATTATGTCCAATAGTGTCCAAACGTCTCGCAAAATTAAGGGTATTGTGTGGTTGGCCGTTTTTAATGAAGTTTGAGTTTTGAGTAGTATACGATGATGGCGATTTCAAAAGGAAGTCCTCTTTGTACTTCTTTATTTGTTTGATAGGGTATAAACTCATTGACTCCGATACTGTTGCAATTTTTTTGGGTGTAGGTCTGGATTCTACGCTTTTGCCACCTATGCCTATCAAAGAATGTCTGTTTTAGCCAATATTTCTTGCTGACAAACATGTACTAGGTACCTACTGGGAGTGCTTGCTTGCTAGTTTGTGAGCTTGTTACCCGATACCAACATTATGGGAGTCTTAAAGTACAAGGTATCTTCTAGCTCCTAGTCACAATTCTTTGGTATCTTCTATACGCACGTCTTAACATTTAAGTGTCCATATCAGCACTAAAAAGCGCGCCTGTTCTGAATAAAACAAAATAGAATTAATTACACAATGTGATCCTTTGAATATCAAAAGATTTTGCATTTTACAGGAGATTCGTGTTTATATAATATGTGAAATTATATGTCTGTAAGCGGTATCCACGACACAGGAGCAATATACTAGTTTGCCTAGGCTACGTTTTTTTCCAAATAAAATTAAATAAACACATACATTCTAAGTATTTTTTCAGGTACCTACACGCGTGTATATTTATTTAATTTTAAATTTTATAACGGATATCCGATCATACTGCGGCTTATCGTTAATAATAGAACAATGAAAATCTTGGAACCCGCAAACTTCCTACCGGAGCTCCCATAAAATCGGGCGTTTACGAATTTTCATTATAACGCTATTCACGACGCTATATTTTTAGAACGAACCGGCATTTCTGAACGGAGCTGGTACTGATATTATATTTTAGCTACTGCTAGAACGCTACACGATACGCTTAGTCGTATCACAGAACAGCCCTAATTAAGTTTTTTTTGTGTGAAGTGTAAATAGTGTTATTATCTATTTTAGGTAAGTGGTTATGGACAGTTTTTTTTTTCATAGGCTTGTGCGTGTCTGTCTAATTTTAATTAATGTTGATTTCATTAGGCTACAAAATGATATGTTATTTATAGGCAATAAAAAGGAAGATTTATTAATAGTTTGTTAAATATTAATATTCTTGAAGCAATTAATGTACCTAATATTTAAAATACTTAAACTATTTTTCGAAAAATATTATAAATTAGACAGTTTATTAGCTATATTGCTAGGTATACAGTAAGTGATTAACAAACTAACCGAAAGTTATCAGTTTTTACATAAAAAGTTTTTATAAGTATAAAACTCAGAATTTAAACGGAAGCTATCAAATAACAATGTGTTGAATAGCTATTAATAACCTAGAAACAAAACGTGAAATAAAAATATACCTACTGTATGAGCGGACACTAATTATCTAAAGCATGCCACCCGTCTCGATAGCATCAAATGAAACCGATCAATTACAACCATCAATGTGTCCAAAGTCAACAATAATGTCCTAACTTTTTTGACAGTAAACAAGCTTTCCTTCCGCTTCGCGTCGGTAAGATCATTAACACGTCGTAATTAAATGGACGTATTGTCGTTTGACAAATGAGGCGGGAAAATAAATGAAAGGAAAAACCAAGATGGCCGACTTCAGCTGTCAAATTAACATAGCTCGACGCGACGACACGTGTCCCTCGTCAACTGTTTATGAACAAAATGAAAACTGCAATTAGTTTCTTGGTGCTGCCATTTTAGCGCTTTCGACGCAAAATGTAGCACTTTTTGGTATAATAATGTATAATATATACTCGTATGTAGGTACGACGTGCAAAGAAAATGTTTGCGCTTAGAGAATAATATTTAGCGCTCTGTTGACTTTCAGTATAATAACAAACACAGTTCATTTAATTTAGTCCCATAGAGGCAAGTAGTGGGCGAAAGGACTATTTATAGTATAGTGGTTCTGTGAACAGTAGACCGCGATCAGAGAGCAGTTTTACCAATATCATGGTGATAAGAATCCCCGCGTGTTGCCCCCATTTGCTCAACTTTTACACATTTTTACCCGACTGCCGAGAGTTATGTTTTTCGAGCGTAGGTACCTATGTATGTATGTTTTTGTTGTAATGTAGCATCAATCTCGGATTTCTTCTCCATTATTTATTTCCAGATTTGAAAATGTGCCGTCCAATCTATAAATCGTTCCGCTGAATCAAAAAGTCGTGCCGTTCGGTCTTAAAATCGTTCCGACTTTTTGATCGATCAAAAAGTCGTCCCGACAGATTTATTCAATCGTGCCGTTCGATCAAAAAGTCGCGCCGTTCGACCTAAAAATCATGCCGCTCGATCAAAAAGACTGCAGACAGATTTATTCAATCATGCCGTTCGATCAATAAGTCGTGCCGTTCGTACCAAAATCGTACCTTTCGATCTAAAAATCGTGCTGTTCAATCAATGTCATGCCGTTCGATACTAAAATCGTGCCAGCATACCTAAAAATCGTGCCGTTCAATCAATGTCATGCCGTTCGATACTAAAATCGTGCCATTCGACCTAAAAATCGTGCCGTTCGATCATAAAGTCGTGCCGTTCGATCCTTAAATCATTATATCTTTAATTCAAATAGGTATAGGCAATTTCTTTATTTTAGGTGTGTTTTCAGTTGAAACGCTTCTTAAATCAGATTTATAAGGATTTGTAAAAACGCGGTCCTTATTAGACGAACCTACCTTATCCCAAATAAGAAATTGCGCCTAACTTTTAGTATCTGCCGACTTATTTACGGCTATATTCTAAAAACGTATTCTGCTAGAAAAGCGAACCGGTAAAGGGTTCAAATCAATGCAGTAAACAGTCAAAAATATAAAAGAACACACGTGTAGGTGCTTTATTAAAGAAGTAAGTACCTACACAACACTTGGTATTTTAAAAATAAATTGTGACGTCAATGTTTCATGTGATGCTTAATGATTTTTAAAGATAAAGTTGACCTACCTATATGTTTTTAGATTTAATAATTGGGTCGGTGTATTTTTTGCAAGAGCAATTAGTGACATCTTTGATCAAACTAACTTTGACGTTAATGTGTGCGAATCCAAAACAGCTGTGAACATCCTTTTTTTTTAACTGATGACCCCTTAAGTGTTCCGTCCTAAATGATAATCAAGCACAACCCAGTTTACTTCAAAATAATAAGAATAAAGATGTCAAAGCGACATTTTTCATAGATTTGTACACCTACCTAATTCGATATGATGAAAATAAGCTCGACTAAATTTTTTATGTTGATTATACAATCTACATCCTACATCTGAACGCTAAAGGGCCAAGGCTGCGCGAAAAGTCCTCCAAAAGAGGTCAGCTAAGTTCATGAGAACCGATGTGACCTTCCTACTAGGTCAACCTTCCGTACGAGGCCTCGTTTCGTCCTTCATGAAGGGCGAACGTTCAAGGGTTCAAAGGTTCAAGGGTCGAGTTCAAGACGCCTCTGTAAGGGCGAAGGACGTTTCTGAGGTCGCCTCTCGCTGGAACAAACCTTGAGGTCAGGGACGTTTCACGAAGGCTTCCTTCTAAGTAGGCCGAATGTTAGAGGTTACACGTGTATTTTCGTATTGGCTGTTTACCTATACGGAATCTTTCGATTGTTAAAAAAATAGTCATGGGATTATCATTGTTAGATCTCAATATTTTACTCAAACGGAAGGGTTTTTTTTCTATGGGGGGCGTGGATTTTTTTATTTGGCAAATCACTGTTATAGGTAGGTACCTACTCGAAGTTGGACACGGGACATTATGTAATTTAATGATTAACCACGAGTATTACATTTATGAATATTGAAAGTAACAGGTAATGTGCGTTTTTATGGCCAAACAAAACATTTCGCTGAAGATTATGAAAATTTATCGCTAACTTTGAAGACCTGTTAATCTGTTAACGGCCCCAACCATAAATAATAGAGATCGCATTATTATTGCAAAGTATAAAAAGATAGTATTTAATATTTGTGTGATCCACAATTTGTTTCTGATCTGGGTGTTATGTGTATGTGAAATTATAATTAAGTCTGTAAACGGTACCCACGACACAGGTGCAGGCGTGGTCCTACGTTTTTATAAACAAAAGCAAAAAGAACTCAACTCGGTACTTAACTCGTTGTTAAACTGAGTTTACCAGCGACTCTCGAATTAACTTTAGGTTTAAGGGATTAAATGCAAGTCGCCCCAAATTCAATATAATATCCGTTAAGCAGATGTTCCTACTCAGCCACTGTTTGTAAGCTGTCAGACTGTTTGGCTCCAGGAACACTATTCTTCATTGTCTAGAAAAAATGGCGGATAAACGCATGCGTTGTTGAAACAAGTCATAACATCAGGAATATGTGTTCATTCAGATTTATTTTGAATAATGGAAGCAATAGAGAAGATTAATGGCTCTATCATTTTGTGTTCGGCTTACGTCTACCTATTATTATTATAATTTCAACTTCACTTTTCTAGACCATTTTAATTCTCTTCTTAAACTTGTGTTTCATATAATGATACATGATTTATTTATTTCTTGTGTGGACAAACTATATAAACCCAAAACACGAATTTCAAACCTACTAGGCAGTTTCAGTAAAGCATCCACCTATTTACTAAATCGTGACGTGGAATGCGACTTTTACTGTATAATTATTACTTGTTACTGACTGGATAGGACTCTACATTTGAGTTTATTTTACATAAAAATTTGAAACTAAATGAAAATATCATAGTAAGAAAATAAAAATAGCAAACAAAATTAGATCAACCGTAGTTAGGTAGGTACTTGAAATGCAATATGGAAACCATGTTTAAGCGAGTAGGTAGTTATATAACAACCCAACTTTTGTTTAGTTAAAACGTCTTTTTACTACTAGGTATTTAATATTGGCGGACGTAGTCTACCAATTAGCCTATTATTTGCCATTTGCGATCACGAGTGTCGATCACAATTACAACCACAATGGCTGCAGGCGCGGTGCCAGCCGCCCGTCAACGCCGAGTGTTGTGATAGCTATCGTTCTGTTACATTTAAAGTTTAAAATAACAAAGAGAAACGTTTCAAAGTTTCAAATCTATCATCATCATCATCATCATCATCACGATTAATTTCCGCCCACGGCTGAGCACGGATTTCAGTTCACTCCTAAAGCTTCCCAGCTTTAGGCGATAGTAATTTGTGGTTCGCATAACTCCGAAACAATTCTTAATCTAGATTAGGTTGGAGAGGCGTGAGAGCTCTCACGCCTCTCCAACCTCTGACTCTCCATTATCTCTCTCTCTCTATCCATTCAATAGTTGACTGGAAGAGATCGCTTTTAGCGATAAGTCCGCCCAATGTAGGTACTTTAGATTTAGCTAAGACTTCATTCTGCGTAGGTATGCACTAGGTACCTTGAGTATTTTTTTTATAACTGGTGTGGTGTGTGTACAATGAAGTATTTTCTATTTTATTCTAATTCTAAGGTAAATAGATTTTTTTTACAAATACCGATAATCAATTCATTATAATGTAAAGCCCTCTTGCAATATTAAAAATTCCTATTCAAGAACAAACAAACAACATAATAATATTATAGCAAACATCAGCAAACAAACGTAAAACCTATAGTAAACTGAGCCGCTACAATGCGTAACGTTCTCAGAATACTCCACTATAATCAATTCGTTAAATCGTAAAATTTTACCAACCTATAATTCACGCAAATATATTTTTAATAAAATTATAAATCATCCTACAGATATTCTCCTCCCACGGCCGCCTCACATATTGCAAAATGTTATAAAATAATCGATGAAACGTCATGTTAAAGAAGTGGAACTATTTTCATAATTTCGGAGAGTGATGATTGCATATTCCTTTCCGACTCCGTCATAAGTGCTGTTTCAGTTTTAGCTCACAACAAAAACATGTTTAGAAACCAGTGGTCTAAGCACAAAAGATTAGAGCAGAGTTAAACAGATGTATCTAAAATTTCGATCCACGAAATTGACTTTTATGACTAGCGTTTTCTTCCTCAATCCTGGCATTCCCAATGTACTTGTAAATTTATTATTGAGTTAGAAAAATCGAGGGTTAGACATCGATTTGTGGAGAAAATAATTACCCTCAGTTTCTGGAACGTTTGTTGGGTTTGACAGTAGATTAAAACTATCGTTGTCTCTATCTGACTATAAACAAATGACAAGGATGGCAATAGAATTTTATTAATCTGTCGTCAAAGTTGGCTGACGTTTCAGAAACTGGGGGTTATTACTCACATTTTCAACTCTGGTTTAATTTTTTTGTGGTTAGACCGTTTATGAGTGTCTTTAAGTTTGGATTTTATGGACACTATTAACGTCATTATTGACGTTTGTGAGTCTAATCCTTTTCTATATTCATTGAGGTAAATTAATCCTATAAAGGTCTGTAGTACTACCTACCTACATTTGAATAGTGTTTTCTGTTCGCAATCGAGTGTTAAACGCCGCCGCGCAAGCGTGCCATGATTTATAAAGCGTTTTATTGTACCAAAGTGTTTGATGTATGGCCTAGTTCTATTTCTGAACTATTCGCGATGAAAATGTCATTTTGTTTGGACACGTCACTACAATTTTTTGTTATCTGTGGCCATAGTGCAGATTGCATTTTGTTCTGAACAATCTAGAACTTTGAACCATTTTCAAGTTGGGACCATTAAATTAATGTTATTTTGTACCTCCAGCCAATGTTAGGTACATAAATTATGTTAATTAATCCTCCTTATTTTGAAAGAGACAAAAATGGGTGGACTAGTCGCTAAAAGCGATCTCTTCCAGTCAACCTTTGGATGGAGAGAGTTAATGGAGCGTCAGAGTTTGGCGGTAAATGAGTAGCTTAGTATTTATTTTCAAAATAATATACTTACTAAAATAACTGTTAGCTATCTTGATTGAGTGACAGGTTATCTCACCTTCTCTTTTTTGCAGCAATAATAATATTTTGTGAAGACATAATGACATTTCTGTAGTCAAAACGGACGTCATAGCAGCCTATTTCCATCACATCTTTCACAGTTAATGGTTTCTGATGCACATCTCATTTTATTATATGACGGATAGCTACATATTAAAAAAATATTATTATGTCTGTTAAAATCTTTTAAATCCAACAATTATTTGAGAATATACGATTTTTTTACTAAAAATTACTAATCTACTGTAAAATTTGCTCTATGGCGGTTAGTAAGGATTGCCTTTCAAGCGTCGATATTATCAGTGTAGCCAAGTTACAGAAGAAATAATGAGACAAATAGTAGAATCCGCAGTTTTACATGGTATTACAGAACGCCAAGCAGTTTTGTATCACGACGGAGGACGGATATATAGGGTGCGATGATGATTGATGACCCTGCAGTGTGTCACTCATCATCAGCCCAAAGAAGTCTACTGCTAGACCTATCTCCAGGGGATGTATATGTATAGGATGTACGATATACGTTTCCAGTTCGGAACAATAAAGTTATTCTTATTCTTATTCAGGAAGAACGATTCTGAGCCCTTTCCATCCACCGACTTCCCGCGATCTTAAGGGGGGCGCCCTACGTTTTGTCTTCTGGTTTGTGGTCACCATTCGAGAACCTTTATTCTGTTGTTTAGTGTGTCACTAAACTAATATAATTATGATGATAATGTACCTAATCCATATTATTTAGCTAAAACGGGTCTATTTCGCGCACAAACTAATTTAAAATTTTGACATATACCTACCTCGACGTTTTGGGCTGAGTTACATCTACCGTTTACCTATATGTATGTAAGTCTTGAAAACTACTGAAATCGCGCTGAATATTCAATGGAATCCAAAGTCCCTAGCTTCCATGTTTTGCAACTGATTCCGGGAGCGTCTCGTAAACGCCAAAAATAACATCACAATAATTATTATAGTCGACACCGAGTGAATTGGCCGATACGACAGAGTTGAACGATCGCGTCGCGTGTCGCCTTGGACTCTTTTTGAATTCTTGGATTATTTTTTAACGTTACTTCCCTGTTTGTAGTTATTCTACGTAATAGTTTTGATTTTTATTGCTTGCTTTTCAATCAAGTAGCTTCAAGCAAGTATCTAAATATAAATAAATCAACATTTTCGGTATATAGAGATCAAAACACATGTCAAGTTGAATCTACACATAGGTTCGTTGCGCGTGTCGTCTGTTTGTTCAGACTAAATTTCGAAAGGGCTGAATTATTTTGACGGGGTTTTCCTTCATTGGCAGACAGCTGAAGTCATAAAGAGTAACTAAGACTACTTACGTTTATTTTCAATAGTCAACGCGGGTAAATTCGCGAGGCTCGGCATATAAACTATAAAAAAGCTTCTGATAATGATCAAACCACCTGACCAGTGAGGTTGCAGACTATAATGAAGATATCATCGAGCAAACCAAGACCAAAAACCACATGAAAGTAGTATCAGAGACGGCGTAAAAGTTTGCAGTAGAGAAGCACCGTGAAATCAGTTTACGACTCCATAAATTATATTTACTGGCCCGAGTTTTGCATGTGTAATGACATTAATTTCACAGCTGCAGAAGTTTTGAGGCAAAGCCGTGGGCGGTCTCTTGTCGCGTTGTTCATAAAAATAGGGGAATAATGGTCCCATTAAACTTCTACGAGGAGACGGACACATGATACGTGTCTACTATTTCAGTGCTATCAGGTTTGGTAGAGTTTAGGATAAGTACGCGAGTAGTAGATATACCAATTCTATTAATCGGTTATTTTTTTTGAATTAGAGCTGTAATAATATAAAGGACGAATACGCTTGAAAAATACTGATTACTGATTGGAATGTGATTTTCTCTTGTACAATTAGGGATTTTCTGGATAAGTATCTACTACAAAATTGTTGACAAAAATATTATCTTAAATATATACAGGTATATAGTATGGATACTGGTGAAATATAAGTTATCTACTATTGTCCCTAATCCAACAACTTACGTCCTTCTATCTGTATAGTAAATTAAAAATACATTGATCTTCCCACTATTAGGTAGGTATTTGTGTTATTCTTTCCCACTACCAAATAAATGGTCCATTGATATGTCAAAAATTCGGTAACTCCGTAGTGCCTAATGGCATAATAATATAGGATTACAGTGGATAGCAGTGGGTAAGGTGATGACAGTCAGGTAAACACTATTGGCTGCATTCACTGATCCAAGTGGATGTAATAGCTAAATGTACAATAAAGAAATTATTTGGCTCATAATTATGTTTGTTTCAAATAACTCTCGAAGTCACCTTTTGAATTGGCAACAAGCACTTACATTAATTAGAATGCATTTTAAAACGATTCGAAATGACAATACACTACAATTTTACAGTTTAAAAATACCGCTCTATAAGCACCTACCTAAGTTCCTACGGAGACTAAAAGCATGTTACAATAGGATAGCAGACAGAGGACAACGTTATGTTTTTTTGAGCATAAAGGTAGGTATATCATTGCTAGCTAAATGTGAATATTACCTACTGGCACATTTCTGCATAACATTCGATGTTTCAGGTGTATGCAATATCTAGATTAATTACTAAGTATAGGCTGGTATTTTATACTCCAACAATAATGAACAACAGCAATAAAATGTACCTATACTTACTTATAAAACAAAGTCGTGTTAGATACTTACACCCATTTATAACTCGAGAACGGTCGGACCGATTTTCATGATCTTTGCTTTATTGGATTCGCCTTCTTCCCGAATAGCAGAATGGAAAAAATAGAGTGATATGCTTAGAAGAATAACACACAGAAATCGAGTACTCGCTAGCGCCGTGTAGCCATTTTTACTGAGACTTTATGGGTCTATTTCGGACTTACGCTCGCTATTGCTCGAAAATTCTAAGGTAATAAATAATATATGATAATTATTTTTCTCGTATATTTTGGGAATGGCTTCACATTTGACAGGACACAGTCTGTCGGGTCAGCTAGTTTTAAATGAAATGTATAAAATACGATCACTCAGCGGTTACGTATAAGAAAACGGTGGTGGTGGAGAAATAGCACTGCGGTGGTGATCTACAAACAATCAGGGTATCACCATCGACATCTTATATAAGACCAACAAAAGTGATGCCGCCTATGATTCTGAACATACGTAGCTATGTAGGTACAGTATAATTATATACTGTACCTACTGTACTACATACTGTTTATTTACACAGAATGTAAGCTACAGCTGTAAAAATTCATTCGATACATAATAAAATACAAATCTGTTCTTTGTGTTTACTTAACTCACTGTTAACTACCCGTTTCGCAGTCACAACTCCACTATGCCGAAGTAATTCATGTAGAATGATCTCTCAAGATCAACGAATGGTTTGGCCCTAGTTTTACAATAACAACTAATTCCTGATAGGCTTATGTGGAATGTTTGTAAAACACTTCAGTTTTCTACACGAATTATTACGGTGGAGCGTAGGATTTGCGTTCAATTCCAAATTACATAAAACCAAAAGTTGGACTTCAAATGAATGTTTCACACGTAAAATTTCTTTGTAAGAGTCGTGTGATCGTTCGATTCCAATCCAAATTATTGTCAAGCTCAAAATAAACGTCAAGCAAAAAATGTTGTAGCTTCATTTGGAACAGAACTGTGTGTGTATTGCAATGCATTTGAGAATAATTAGCACTACTACCTATTGAGTTCTTAAGCTTTCGGGAGAGTGCAATATTATCGGGTTTAAATCGCACCGTGTCTTCTCGTGACGGTCGATGTACTCCGTCAAATAGTCCATGTCAAGATGATTAGGTATATTTTCTACCTAAGTATTACTTTGTGCGCGAATTAGGTCCGTTTTAATCTAATTAATAATACTAAATATCTTCCGTTATCAGACTTAACAGAATAACCGTGGAATTTGTTCATCAGATAACATTTTATCAGCAACTATAACCAGGGCTTAGCAGAAATCTGGCGCCGGGTGCCGTCGAGAATTGTATAATATTCGTAACAGCTGCGGAAACAACCGCCCGTTGCCACAACACGACTTATTTTTATAGCAGAGATAGTTACTACCAGATGCTAGCTGATGACACTTCGTTAAAAAACAGGCCAAGTGCGTGTCGGACTCGCTCGTGAACGGTCCCGTACATTATCGATAAAAGCATCAAAAATCTCGTTTGTGGTAAGGGAGCCCCCTTAAATATTTTTTATTCTGGTTAGTATTTGTTGTTATATCGGCAACCTAAATACATCATCTGTGTAAACTTCAACGGTCTAACATTCACGGTTCATGAGATTCAGCCTGGACGGGCAGCGAAGCCTTCTGCCTTAGGCCCGGCGCACATGATCGGCATCGGCAAGGAAAAGGATTTTTAGGTGGCAAATAGCAATATACCTTATAGTAATGGCAATAAAGTAGAAATTGCCGTGTATATGGTCGTAATAACAAAAAATACCTTTCCTACCTTTCCTTGGAAAAAGGATCCTTTTCCTTGCCGATGCCGATAATGTGTGCCGGGCCTTAGGCTCCTGTTTTACCCTTTGGGTACGGAGCCCTAAAGCGTAGGTACAGTAGTACCCAACTTATATGGCGCGTCGTGAATCTTCGTTCGCGCAGAAAAGAAAGTATGGTCCGAAGATTAACGAAAGAATGCTTAAAACCTACAATCAACCTAAGATCACTATTATAAGGTTCATAATACACTGCAGCTGTTAGTTCCATCTCACTCATGCCACGCGGCGATCGCTAAGATGGCGGCGGCTGCCGACCAATAGCGGTCAATAGCATTTCCCGCGCTTTGAAAATTCATCTTCTGCGCAGGTACATCGGTAAGCCATAATAATTAAGTTGGTTTTGTACATGCATCGTCATAGGCCTTTGATATCACCTACACTATCTATTGATGAGCACCATTTTCATCTCACTTTCTTTGACGTGGATTAGGGCATAATTATTTATCATGGAGCTGTCCGGATTGGTGGATCCAATGTGGATCATATACCTAGGTACCTACATTATTATTATATTTCCGAAATAATTCTCGGACATGATGTGTTTCCTCACATTTATTTTCTCTGCACTGGGATTTGTAACACTTGATTTGCAACCTATGTATGGAAAGCAGATTTTCTCCTCACTAGGATATTACATGTTACTGACAATGTTTTCTGGTTAGCTAAAAACGGGTCTAATTCGCCACAAACTCATATCAAAAAGAATAACAATTATGTTAAAATGCTAAGTTCGCGAAAGGAACTTCTACCGTATTACCACAAAAGTTTAGATCAGAGTTAAACCGAATTTTTTTTCACACCTCATGCACAAAAAGTGTGTCAGATTAGCTCAGCTTAGCGGGAGCAAACGAGGTTATTGGGCACTAGGGAGTGAAAGTAGTTTTTTTTTTAATTTGTACTCGCTATTATCAACAGGCTGAAGATTCGACTTTTCAATTTTCCATTTTGACATAATTACTTAGAAAAAAAGAAGAGTATCTTAATGTGCAAACCGTGCTAAGCCTAAACAGTTTACTGTGAAAGTGTAATTCTCGTCTAAATTTTTGGCGATCATAGGATGTATGCTATGTGTACGTGTGCGTTTGCGAACATTAGAATAATTTTAAAAAGTTTTTAATTGCCGCCTATAATCTGTAGGTGTGTGTAGAATTAAGACAATAATGCAAATTGGTTTTAAAAGACTGAATTTAATTAAGTATTTTATTTATTTGAAAGTGAACGTTGATAGAATCAGGCGTTACTTTGCGGAAATCCATATTCAAAACAATGAAGTAGAAATATATGTAGTTTTAATCCCGCCAAAAATTCGTCTGATCAATGTTGGCTAGATGACTGATGTCGTAATCTTGTATACTAATAACCCCCTGAAAAAACCTAGCTAATATCCCAAACAGTACTCTACCCCGTAATTATGCCTAAAAAATTTTTATGAAAAAACACCGTCCCCTAATAATCCACAAAGCCCTGTGTCCCCTCTAATCTGAAACCCAGTAAAAACAATGAAGTAGAAATATATGTAGTTTTAATCCCGCCAAATATTCGTCTGATCAATGTTGGCTAGATGACTGATGTCGTAATCTTGTATACTAATAACCCCCTGAAAAAACCTAGCTAATATCCCAAACAGTACTCTACCCCGTAATTATGCCTAAAAAATTTTTATGAAAAAACAGCGTCCCCTAATAATCCACAAAGCCCTGTGTCCCCTCTAATCTGAAAGACTAGACTGTCTTGTTAGCGCTCGAAGAGTCAACATCTCCTGAGGATGTCTCGTGTAGAGACGAAACACGTGTCGTATTGCTGTCAGTCAATGTTGGATAGGTTCTTGGATGGGAGTAAGTCTTTTTATTTTATTAATATTCGGTATAGGATAGTTAGGTAGAAGTGAAATAAGTAGATACGGCCTGTCGGCCGTTTCTATTTATTTTACGTTCGGTCATTTTTTGTACTGGGTTTCAGATTAGAGGGGACACAGGGCTTTGTGGATTATTAGGGGACGCTGTTTTTTCATAAAAATTTTTTAGGCATAATTACGGGGTAGAGTACTGTTTGGGATATTAGCTAGGTTTTTTCAGGGGGTTATTAGTATACAAGATTACGACATCAGTCATCTAGCCAACATTGATCAGACGAATTTTTGGCGGGATTAAAACTACATATATTTCTACTTCATTGTTTTTACTGGGTTTCAGATTAGAGGGGACACAGGGCTTTGTGGATTATTAGGGGACGGTGTTTTTTCATAAAATTTTTTAGGCATAATTACGGGGTAGAGTACTGTTTGGGATATTAGCTAGGTTTTTCAGGGGGCTATTAGAATACAAGATTACGACATCAGTCATCTAGCCAACATTGATCAGACGAATTTTTGGCGGTATTAAAACTACATATATTTCTACTTCATTGTTTTGAAAGTGAACGTGACTATTTGTGAAATATTCTTAGATTTTTTTAATTGTATACCTATTTACTATATTTCTCGAAATCTCGGTGTGAAATATTGTGTGTTTTACGCGGGTCTCAAACGACTCACTCACACTCGATTCTATGTGCCACACCTGCTACGCTCGTGAGGCAAAATATCGAGTAAAGATGAGTCGTTTTCTACCCTTGTAAAACAAACTACTATTTATTATTGTCTAAACGGCCGTCACAAAAGCTTTATCACTCTTCCAGAAAAGCAATTTGCATATTTAAAATACCGCCATCTAGCGTAGAGTAGTCGAGTAAACAACTCTTGATCGATTTGCTTTAACACTGCCATCTACATTTCTTAGCTGGAAACCACTGACTCAGACGCGAACCTTACCAAAATCTCCAACACTTCAGTGAAAGCTCTGAACCCCGCCATCATGATAATTATATTTACCCACCAACGTGAACTTGGGGAGTACGAAAATAGTTTCAGTTTGACATATGAACGAAAGAAAACATGTAGTTTTTTTATTTTGAATATCTTTCGCACAAATGTTTAGGAATTAAGTGTGTTTTAGATGACTATCAACATGGATTCAGGGTAAATATGATATAGGGAGCTTGTGCATGGAGCGTTGCTATTTCCTATGTCAAGGCGTTGCGTGACCACGTATGTTTTGGTTTGGCATAACCTTATCCCTTTGTTTTTTCTAGTATCGATTGGAATCTATTCCAATGCTAAGTTCGTAGGTAGATACTTTACAAATCGTAAATGTTTATGTCATTTGTCAGCGTTGATCAACCATAGCTGCTGATTATATCGTTAAAAATATAGTTGCTTAGTTTTCGCAAGATACTTCAAATTTAATGTTATAATAATAGAGATTTTGACACATTTTCCATATTTTATGGTTGAATAGTTCTTACATATCGCAGACAAGGTCACTGGTACAACTAGAGCGTTATCGCGTTTTTATTTAACATGCCGAAAATAGTTTTTCCAGCAACTTTCGTTCCACTCATTATATCACTAACTTATTGCTCCGGTAGTAATATTTAAAAATAAAACATAATATTACTAGGTTTCGTTCTAAGAATGAACCCTGATCATGACAGGTAATTATAGTCACAAATCTTCGTGGAATATCACCTATTAACCCTAGATAACTGATTACCAGATTACAAAGGTATGCCGCTTGTTAAGGGTGATAGTTGAAGTTCTCTACAAATGGTTCTAATAAATCTTCTTATGGTCCCAAAAACTGTCCGGCGTACCCTGGACTGTTGCGCAGGACTGCATCATTGAGTCGAGCTGGTTAAAGCTGTTATTACGTTTCAACTTTCAATCAAAACCGAATGGTTAAAGCGTATAGAGCCTCAAAAAGCACAAATATAGATTATCCATAGAGGGTAGGTAAGATTTGAGCCTGGAATCAAGACTTTAGACCAGTGAACCCATAGAACAACAAATAAAAGGCTCCTAGGGTGTCTGGCTGAAGTCTTCTTCTACTAGACATCCTAGGTGGATCTATATTTGCGCCTTTTAAGGCTCTACCTACGCTGATTCAGCCGAGCATTACCAAATTGTGAGTTCCCAAAAGATGAAACCGCAACGGGTGTCTTTGTCTACTGTCTACGCAGGATATGCAATTTAAAACCCAGTATCCATGACTGCTGAGTAAAGACCTATTCCTCTCTACATGCCCCTATATTTGCCTTCTTGGTGCAAATTGGCTAGAAAGGCGAGAACATCGTCACCATCTCTTTCGAGCCCTGGTTATGGACTTCGCCGACCGTCTCTAAGCTGTGTGCGTTGACTAAATTCCGATTTTTTGTCATTACAGAGGCAGCAGCAGTAGGCTGGGTGAGAATCGCGAAGTCCGCGACCCACACTGGTACATCGACTCCGTTTACGCGTCCTCTCTCAAGGTCTCTCTTCGTCTACCCACCAGACAGTTCCTAGAAGGTCAGTGTTGCCGTTGATATCATTAGCTTGTACCCTTGCGGCTTAGCACTATCAAAATTATTAGGTAGGTACGTCATAATACAGCAGATATTGATGTTATTAACAGTAGATACAGATACCTTATTGCAGTAGAAATAGATTGAAAGAGATGCTACCACATTTATGAGGTTGTGCCAGTTATGGTCTGTTTTGTAGTGGGAAAAGTCCGTGTCGCTATATTCATAGACTATTTTTAGCTACTTCAATGGTAAAATCACGTAGCTGTATTGTATTAGGCTGGAATCTATTACTATCTACTATAGGATAGGTACTATCCATTCTACTTACAATGTTTTTGGGAGCAAAGTATTGTTATGATTTATGATTAGCTTTATTATACGTCTCAGCCAATAAAATGGATTCATAATTATTACCTATTCTTGAAGTAAGTAGATTTATTTTTTGTACACCTCACTTGCAGACTTCTACCATCCTTGGGTACGGCAAAGTGATATCAAGAGATTCATTATGGGTATGGCGATGAATGTTCAAAATGTCCTGTGTAAACTTACATACATGTGTCGACTATTGTGATCGTCCCTTTATATGTGAGATTGTTTTGACTTGATCCAACTGTGGCTAAAACAGATAAAATGTTGCTCCCCATCACCTACCACATTGTATTATTATTATTTGTAAACGTCGCACTTTTAGCTTTATTTTAAAAGCGCCATCTCTTGCTTTCTGTCAACACTAAATGCCACGCAAATTCACGCAATTCTATATTCGGCTCACTCATGTGGTGGTTAAAACAGTCGCTAGATGACGCTACTTTCTGGAAGCATGGCACCAAGTTTTGGTTTTTCTATTCCGCGTAAGATGGCGTTAATTACAATAATTCGATCGATATGAATGATTCACGTATGCATGATATTTTATGCACGAAGTTCTAATAATATATTTTAATGTCTACTTTTAAGTCGGCTCTTTATATTTTAGAGATCACAAATATGAGTGTATCAGTTACCTACAGAAACGAGGTGGTTATAAATGTTTGCGGGAATGTCGTAGGTTTATTTAAATCCAGAGTATTATTTTTTTACTAGGCACTATAATAATCCCAGAAAAAACTGCCGGTAACCACACTACAAGGCGCGCAGACTATTCGAAAACCACTTCCTAAGAATTTTAACAAGCGGCAGTGCCCTGAAATAAACAATAAGGAATAATAACATTGTTTTACGTATCATTTGGAACGGAATGCTTTTCGCCAGAATCATTGACGATGTCATCTCGCCACATAATCTGTATCTACACGTTTACTGAACCCTTATTCCATCATAATTGATCCTTCGTTAATTATAATAAGGAAAAAATATAGTTGTTACTAGACGAGTGGATACCTAATTTGTCTTAACAGACTTCCAAAAAAAGGAGGTTTTGAAATCGATAGTTTTTACAATATTTAGTTTAGAATTAGAAAATATTAATGACACACTTAAATGCTATTTGCAATAATTTAGCTAAAAATTGGGTATACCGCGTAATACGTCCAATATACTTCCGTGTTGAGCCCGTATGTTCCCCGGGCTATAGGCATAGGGTTGCTGACTGGGCTAAAGTTGTCATAATGACATCACACGTTGCTATTATTCCACGCGTACTGTTACATCCCTACTTTAGTATAGACAAAGTGCATAGTTGGCACCTTATTGCCAAGTAGTAGGTAACCATTGTATTAGAATAAGTCAGTCTTCCCATTATCGTCGAGCAAGATACTCGTCTTTTTTGCATCCATAAAATTAATTAGTGTTTTTTCTATTTCCTTTTTTAAAAACCTATTACCCATTCTCCGTATAACATTGGTGGCAGCGTAAAGGGATCTCGACAGGTCCCCGGCATACAAACCCTCCGAAAGTGAGAAAATATACCAAAATTAATCTTTCGCCGAATTCTGAAGAAGTTTGTTTGAAGCTCGTCCTCTGAAGCTCTGTTCCTGTTGAAGCTCTGTTCCTGTTGAAATTCTCTCTCTGAAGCTCTTTCTCTGAAGATCTCCCTCTGAAGCTCTCCCTCTGAAGCCCTGTTCCCGTTGAAGCCGTACCCTGGAAAATCAAGAAGATACCACTGCGCCTACTTGCATCTTCCACTGTATCCTGGATGCCCTGAAAAGACATCACTGAAATCATCGCCGTATCCTGCTCGGAAGACCTGAAAATCGTATTGCTGTGTCGCTGAATCCTGTAAGAAAATTATCACACTGCTTCCAGCCCCTGAATCTGAAGCAGAATCATGAAGTCCACTCTGTTCCTGCTATTCCTGTAAGTTAATTCCAGTTTTGAACCGTGTTACAGTGACAAGACCACGTAAAAAATTATTGACCTTGCAGTGATCACTAGTATAGAACTATTCCAACACTTAATTAATTATATTTAGTTCAAATAGCCGACCTATTTTTAAGTCATCTTCATTTTGTGCCTAGTACCTAAGTTACCGTGTGCATACCGCTCCCGCCTACGCGCAAGCTGCGCTTCTGCGAATTACGATAAGAGCGCGTTGCACCTGAGACTGAGCCTGGTTCGTGACCAATTTAATTGTATGCGTTATAACCTTGAATATCTCTCATATATAGGTCACGGATATTGCTGCTACATTTAATTCAATTTCATGTCAAAAACTAAAGAAGTAAAAGACGAAACAGCACAAGTAAAAATGTCGGAAATAGACCTTAACGTTCTTATTAAATTTATTGGAACTTTTGATGGCTCTCGAGATAAATTAAACCCTTTTTTGAACAATTGTCGTAATGCCATCAACCTTGCGTCTACCACGCAGACAGACATTCTTCTCAAATACATTTTGAGTCGCCTAGAAGGTAAAGCCGAAACGGCATGTGCTATTAAAGAATTCAGTAAATGGTCGCAATTAGAGGAATTTTTGAAAACGCAATTTGGAGATACGAAACACTATGCCTACCTACTTTCAGACCTGCAGGATTGTAAACAAGGTCGCAGTGAGTGTGTTAGTCACTATGCGCTGAGGGTTGAATTTTGCTTAGCCAAACTATTGACTGAAATAAATATTTCTATTCCCACAAAAAAGAAAGACGAACTCGCTGGTCGCATAGCCGCGATGCAAGATCTAGCGCTAAATGTTTTCATAATAGGACTCCACCCACAGTTGTCAACAGTTATCAGATGCAGAAGTCCTAGCAGCCTGAACGAAGCCATCAACCTTGCCACGTCGGAAGAGAAAATTTTAGGAATGACACAAAAGAGTTATCCGAGTATATCTCCATCCAACGGAAATCAAATTGAGCGGCTTAAACAAAATTCAAACACCTTCTTTTCTAGACCACAGTATCAAGTTCAAGGTCAGTCAAGACCTTCTAGCTCCAACGCGCCGGTTTGCAGATACTGTAAAAATACAGGACACACTATAGAGAATTGTCGTAAACGAGAATATAATAACAGGAAGTATGGTAACCCGCGTAACCAACAAGAAATGAATCGCCAATCATCCAATAACTACCCAAGACGGAATCAACCGATTCACGCTATTAATTCGACAGAAGACCAAAGTTTCGATGAATCTGAAAACCGTAATTTAAACGGGCAGGCCTTCCCGCCCAGTATCGTGCGGGAAAACTAATTAATAAAATCGATACAAAACGAAATCCACTGAACTCCACTGTTTCCTCGCCCTTTTACAAACAAGGTAACCAACCCCGAAGCTATAGCGAAGTTACAAAATTCACGGGTCTCAAGTATTCCAATCAATTGGGAAAACAAAACAACGACATTACTAAATCCACTGTATCCACTGTATCCTCTGTATCCGCTGTGTCCTCTGTGTCCCCTGTATCCACTGTATCCTCTGTATCCGCTGTGTCCTCTGTATCCCCTGTATCCACTGTATCCTCTGTATCCCCTGTATCCACTGTATCCTCTGTATCCCCTGTATCCTCTGTATCCTCTGTATCTCCTGCATCCACTGTATCCTCTGTGTCCTCTGTATCCCCTGTATCCTCTGTATCTCCTGCATCCTCTGTATCCCCTGTATCTCCTATATCCACTGTATCCTCCGTATCCTCTGTATCCCCTGTATCCTCTGTATCCCCTGTATCCTCTGTATCCACTGTATCCTCTGTGCCCTCTGTATCCACTGTATCCACTATATCCTCTGTGTCCTCTATGTCCGCTGTGCCCCCTGTATCCGCTGTGCCCACTGCATCTTCTGTATCCGCCGCGCCCCCTGTATCCGCTGTGTCCTCTGCATCCACCGTATCCACTGTTCCAAGAATTTCTAAGCCTTCCACTAAATCGACTACTGCAACAAAAAATACTACTAAAATCGTTCCAAAATCCATTGCTAAATCCTGTGCGTCGTGTTCATCACCTGAAACAAAAGAAAATATATTAAGAATGTATAACGTAACAACTAATCCAACGAAAAAGTACTTACCTTTTGTAGAAGTCGAAACTTCAGTATCCTCAAAACCATTGAGGCTCCTAGTCGATAGTGGTGCATCCATAAGCCTCGTGAAAATAGGTTGCATTGAAAACATGCCTGAAATCACAAAACACATTGTAAGTTTCAGTGGCATAGGAACTACAAACAAACCTTTACACTCATTGGGACACATTTCTATGAAATTTGACTCATTAGATTACTATTTCCACGTTATCCCCGATATTGACTTCCCATATGATGGTATAATCGGAAATGATTTCTTATCCATAGCCAATTGTAAGATTAACTATCCAGAAGGTACACTGACGGTTGATAAAATCAAGCTCACCTTGAAGTTCACTGAACCTATCTACATCATTCCTCCTCGGACTGAAACCGTAATTGAATGTTCCGTATTAAATCCTGAAACAAAAGAAGGTCTTATTCTTGACGAAAATCCAATCGAATCTCTTCTGATTGCTAACTGTATTGTCAAAGTAAAACAAAACTCCAGAGTGAACATTTCTGTCGTGAACACTTCTGAGTCCACTCTTTATGTCAATTCGAATCTAAAGTTCAAAATCACTCCCTTAGACAAGAGTGATAATTTCGAAATCTTTCACACAAACCATTTCGATGACATCCAAAATAACCAAATTCTGAACCGAACAGAAGAAGTAATAAAACTTTTACGAGTTTCTCATCTGAACTCTGAAGAAACAGATTCTTTATACGACCTTTGCTGCACTTATTCAGATATTTTCCATCTCCCGGAAGACAAACTTACGTTCACTGACGCCATGCAACATGAAATTACAACCTCTTCTTCTATCCCAATAAATACAAAATCGTATCGATTCCCAGATGTACATAAGCAGGAAGTACAATGTCAGATCAATAAAATGCTTGACGAAGGCATTATCAAGCCCTCAACATCACCATGGTCATCCCCAATATGGGTAGTCCCAAAAAAGACCGACGCGTCTGGCCAACGTAAGTGGCGTGTAGTAATAGACTATCGCAGGCTCAACGATATAACCATTGGAGACTCGTACCCAATTCCTAACATATCGGAAATTTTAGACCAACTCGGAAAATGCAAATACTTTAGTACACTCGACCTTGCTTCCGGTTTTCACCAAATAAAAATGTCAGAACAAGATGCTCCCAAAACTGCATTTTCTGTCCCCCAGGGACACTTTGAATTCACCCGCATGCCCTTTGGGCTTAAGAACGCCCCTGCAACTTTTCAGAGACTAATGAACTCTGCTCTATCAGGCCTTCAAGGTATACAATGCTTTGTATATCTTGATGACATTGTAATCTATTCCTATGACCTTGAAAAGCACATGAATAATCTTTCCAATGTGTTTGACCGACTCCGCCATTTTAATCTAAAATTACAACCGGACAAGTGCGAATTTCTTCGCAAAGAAGTGTCTTACCTTGGGCATATCATCACCGATCAAGGTGTGAAACCGAACCCAGAAAAAACAAAGGCCGTTAAAGATTTCCCTGTTCCAAAATGTCCAAAAGATATAAAATCTTTCATGGGACTAGTTTCATATTATCGACGTTTTATACCAAATCTTTCCAAAATCGCTAAGCCACTCACTCACCTCCTTCAGAAAGAAGTCCCATTCCATTGGCAGAACGTACAACAATTAGCATTTGAAAATCTCAAAAAGTCCCTTATTTCAGCTCCTATATTGGCCTACCCTGATTTTACGAAACCCTTTATCTTAACATGTGATGCATCAAATTATGCTATCTCCGCTATTCTATCCCAAGGAACAATAGGAAGTGACCGTCCTGTCGCTTATGCATCCAGAACCTTAAACAAAGCCGAATCTAATTACAGTGTAACGGAAAAGGAATGTCTAGCCATTATTTTCGGGACAAAAACTTTTAGACCATACCTTTACGGTCGCCGATTCAAAATCGTAACTGACCACAAACCTCTTAGATGGTTGTTTAATTGCAAAGAACCAGGTTCTAAGCTTGTTAGATGGAGACTCAAACTAGAAGAGTTTGACTATGATGTAGAATATAAAAAGGGGAAAATTAATAGTAATGCTGACGCATTATCTCGCTACCCAGTCAACTCATTAGTACAAGGGGACGACGATCCCCAACCTCAACCTTCGACTTCAAGAATATCAGACAACCCTAATCTAAGTCAACAATCAGAGCTTCCTCAAGAAATACTCGATGATTTAAACGACTTAGGCGCTTTAGACATTAGTCCTTTAAACGAACAGAATATTGATTTCTCTCCTTTGCACCCTCCTACTCCACCTGATTTACCCACTGATTCTAATAAACCCACTGAAAGTATTCTCCCTGATTCCAATAACGAATACTCTGACTTTTTGAAATCTTTTTCTAACAAAGATGAAACTTATAACACTTATATCAAAGAACACAATGAAAGCTTATTTAAAAGTAATGCCAAAACTATTCTTATACCTGTATCTATTGACCTTGACGAATCGAACCCTTACCTTCAAGTTCTTATCTCCGAAACAAGCGACTCAATCCTCGACAGTGAACGCGAACTTTATTCATTCAAAAAATTAGACGTAAAGGGCAAGACCTACTATCTCTTATTTACAAAAGTATACTATTTCGAAACCTGTTCTTACCTAGATATTTTCAAAACTCTTAAATCCGTTAGAGACGATGTCATACTTACCGGTAGCATAAATGAAATTGCCGTATCCGATTTCAAGAACCCATTTGAACAAAACTCGTTTGTTAAAATATATGGAATGCTGGTGTATCTATTTAACAATACGAATATAACAGTGAATATACACCACAATACAATAATTTACCCTGTTCCCTCTGAAGTCACAAAGATTCTGAAGGAAAACCATGACATTCCAATAGCAGGTCACTTGGGCTCTAACAGAATGTACGACAGAATCAAAGAACGCTACTACTGGAAAAACATGCGGTCTGAAATAGAAGACTATGTAAAAAATTGCAAACTATGCCAGTCAAATAAAGCTTTGCGTAATGTCAATAAATCACCAATGCAAATAACAACCACATCTACTAGTCCATTCGAAAGAATCAGCCTTGACATAGTCGGCCCTCTCCCTGAGGCTGGAATCCCTAAGTTAAAATATATACTTACTCTCCAGGACGACCTATCGAAATTCTCTATTGCCTATCCTATTTCAAATGCTACTGCAGAAGAATCCTGTGAATGCCTGGTTCACTTTATTTCACTTTTCGGTATTCCTAAATCGATACTCACAGATCAAGGCACCAACTTCACAGCCGACCTCTTCAAAAAAACTTGTGAGTTCCTGAAAATAAAACAAATCTGGTCCTCCCCTTACCATCCTCAGACACAAGGTGCTTTAGAAAGAAGTCACTCAACCCTGAAAGAATACTTGAAATCATATGTTGACGAAAATCAAAACAACTGGCACAAATTCGTATATACTGCTATGCTCACATATAATAGTACTGTCCACACGACAACCCGTTTCACTCCATACGAACTGGTTTTCGGACATAAACCGTATATCCCCGACTCTATCTTCGATTTACGCAGTGACATAACCTATCCCGAATATATAAAAATGCTTCATCACCGTCTCAAAATGTCACGTGAAAAGGCTTTAGAAAATATTCATGCTTCTAAGGAAAGATCTAAAACTTATTATGACAAGCATTCTCGCCCAATACAGTATAAAGCTGGTGACTTTGTATACTTGAAAAATCACGTACGGCTACGTAAAGCTCTTTCACCGCTATGGAAAGGCCCTTATAAAATCATTAAAGTCCATGGTAACAATACCTTATCCCTTTTAATAAACAGACGACATGTCAGACATCATTTCGATGAGGTAAAACCTGCTCATGAAAATCAATAAAAAATATAATAACTTATCCTACTTCACTAGGTTCCTACAAGTTTGTTTTGTTTTACTATCTCATTATTATTTACAAAATTTACAACTTTTTACAATTTTAAAGCTACTCGTTTACAAAATAAGGCTATTTTACTAATAAATAATAACACCATATATATTTCTTTTCTAATGTCTACATTAAAATTAATTGTTATTACAGGAGCGCCGTCGTTCATTGTAATTCCATCCTGGCAACTGAAAACAAACAAAATGTGGAATATATAACTAAGAGTCCTGGAATACTATTTGACCCTGTTGGCACTCTAAAGCTCATTAATGATCGATTCGACGTTGTTATCCCAGTAGATGTATCAGCTTATAAACACCACATTGAAAACATTCACGAGGTATTTAATAAAATCAGATTTAGATGTCGTGAAAATGACCTAGATATTGCAAAGTGTCAAAATATGCTACAACCTTTAGACTCACTATTTAAAGATATCTTGCGAGATTTTGGTTCTATCTCACACATAGTCTCTAACAGTATCTCCAAGCGATCAGCGTGGTTTGGCGGTATAGGAGTCGTATTTAAACATATATTTGGTACACTGGACGAAGATGATGCTAAGAACTATGATGATGCTATTCAATCTATGTTTAATAATGACAGAGTTTTAAGTGAATCTGTAAAGAAAAGTGTGATTGCTTCTCAATCGGCTATTGCCAATATAAATAACTCTTTGTATGAAATTAATATTAATGAGGCGAAACTAAACGACGCTATTGAAAAAATGTCCTTGACAATTAATAACGTTTCTGATGTAATTCAAGCTAATAGTTTTAACATAAATCTTAACTATGTTTTGAACATATTGCAATCAAATTTATTGACTCTTTCATTCAAAATCGAGGACATACTGAATTCCATACTATTTCTCAAAAGTAATACCCTGCATCCGTCTATTTTGACGCCGTACCAATTATATAAAGATATTGTTAATAATCTTAAGCTAGTTCCTAAGCATAGAGATTTTCCTATAAACCTAGATTTAAGTAACATTCATATTCTGATGAATATGGCTGATTTAGTATGTTACTATGTAGATGATAAGTTCATATTCGTGGTAAAACTACCTTTAGTAAGCGCCTTAGAATATAATTTGTATAAAAATATACCTTTGCCAACTCCTCACGTTTCTGAGAATCCTAATTCGTTTATTATGATTATACCTTCCGAAGAATATTTGGCGTTAAGCAAAGATAAATCTTCATATACTTATGTTAAAAATCTGAATTCTTGTAAAGATATCCTTAAGAAAACTTACTTATGTGAAATAAATGATGTCTATTCAGTAGCTGGTAATCCATCTTGTGAAACGGAAATTGTTACTAAAGCTATAACTTCGTTGCCGGAAAATTGTAAATTCAAATTTATCCATGGTCTTGTGAACATTTGGCATCGATTAAATAACGACAAATGGATATTTGTTCAATCCAAACCGGCCAAGCTTTCTATAGAATGTGAAAATAAGAAATTATTCGAAATTGTAATATCCGGTACTGGCGTACTTAGTATTCCTTTACAATGTATAGCTTATCATAAAAACACAAGAATCGTTAGGAAAATGACACCAAGAATTGAAATACCGAATGTATCCTCAGATTATAATATTATAAATGACAACTGCTGTAATCTTAGTCGTGCTAGAAAATTGATATTGCCGTTTTCCAAAATTAGTAACATAAACCTTGACAAACTTAAGACATTCAAAACAGAATCAGATGAAATTGTCAATGAATTGAACACACTAATAACTTCAAGTAGTAACTGGAATAACCATGTAACTTTTCCTATTTTAACTGTTTTAACATTAATTTTGTGCTTTATTTTAATTATAATAAAATTGTGCAAAAAGGACAAGTATCCGAGGAAGTTATTCTCAAATCGCAACAAAGTCGAAATTAGTAAAGAATCTGAATTAGAATTAGAATCTGTCGGGCCTCGCTTACGCATTGAGTAACTATTTTTAAAACAAAAACTTACTTTTTCTGTAAGTTTCTTCTTATCGTGGGAGATGTTACATCCCTACTTTAGTATAGACAAAGTGCATAGTTGGCACCTTATTGCCAAGTAGTAGGTAACCATTGTATTAGAATAAGTCAGTCTTCCCATTATCGTCGAGCAAGATACTCGTCTTTTTTGCATCCATAAAATTAATTAGTGTTTTTTCTATTTCCTTTTTTAAAAACCTATTACCCATTCTCCGTATAACAGTACGAAGTCGCGGGGAAAAGGCCTGTAAATAAATAATTATGAACTGCTTGCATGGATGGCACGGCACTATTACGTGTAAGCGTGTAACCGCCGCGGCTTTATTTATGTTGATTAAAAAAATCATAAATATAACGTATCACCTTGTCCGCGACGCGCCATTAAGCAGGGGCTTCCGTTTCGCATAAACTTTGACGATAGCAGTTATTTATAACTTTATATTTCAATGGTGCTTGCTTGATGAATGCCAAGATTGTGGTTAGTGCAGGCTCTCAATTTTCTCGACCCACTCCAGGCGGGTCGACGGCTCGGGGGAGAGGGGGGGGGGGGGGAGGAGGGTAGTGGCCAGTGGGTTCAAGCCTAAGCCCCACACACCACTACCCCCACGGCGGAAGGGATAGTGCGCAGGCCCTGCTCAAAAAAAGGCCGGCAAGTATCGGAATTTATACTTAGTCAATGACCAACGGCACTCTAGGAACAGAAGCTGTCTTTTTTCTTCTTGTTTTGGAAATAGTCGCGTAACTCAAAGGGGCTTTTCTAGAAATGGAGACAGTCATTTTATTGTCTGAGCCTACAGGGGTTCCTCTATGGCACAGTATTATCTAGACTGCAAGACGCAGCGTAGGTAGGTCTCCCACTAGATGGGCCGACGACATCAAAAGAGTCGCAAGCAACCGGTGGATGCAAGTGGCAAATTGTCGTTCGGTGTGGCAGTGTAAGGGGGAGGGAGGCCTATGTTCAGCAGTGGACGTCTTCAGGCTGATGATGATGACAGTATACCAACTTACGTAAGCACGATAAGCTGATAAGTACTTACGCATTATTTTAGAAATCACATTGTTAGGTATAGTAGAAGACGGAACTATGATATATTTATTGTTGCTACCACCATGTTATTATTTCATTATATTATTAAGTATATATATTTTTATCTTTATCATCACTCTGAGCACCTTATACAGAGTTCTCCAGACATATTATCTACGTCATAGCAAACACAAATCCCACTCAGTTATATATAAATCGACCACCTGCTGCCATTTAACATATTACTACTGCGTCACATATACATTTAATAAAATATGTATATTAGAATCATAATTTACAGTGTAACTCGCTCATTTTTGTTGAATATTTTGGGACGGTAGGGTAGCCGCCTGAACGTAATGCATTCCTAAGATTTTAAAGTTTTATATAAGTAGTTAAAAATATGTGTCTAGGTTACTATATTATGGTTACTAGGTTACAACCTTTAGGTTGTCCGGAAGAATTCACTTTGAGCGATAAGACCGCCCATTGTAAGTACTTTATTGTGTTTGTTGTTTTCCTGTATCATGCGCTTTTTTTTTAGGTAGATAAGTATACTTACCTACAATAAACAGTTTTCTGTTTTAATCTATTCTATTCTTTACAATAGCCGATTTGGAATTCGGTACCTACTGCAAATATAATAGTCAGGAAAATGCATGTTTTTTGACATCGTTAAGTAGACTATAAAGAAATGTGAACTACGATTGTTCTCGAATGTGGCTTTGGCGTTCTGTGTGCCTAGTGCGAGTTTTGTCAATTTATTTACGCGCTCGGTCCGTTTAGCGTAAACTTGAAATTGTACGTAATAAGAGCAGCGCCATCTAGCGTCAGTCAGTCAGTCACAAAACTCACACTAGGCACACTGTTCAGAGAGTGAGAGAGTAAGGCCGCCTTAGGGCTTCTGACACTGCAATAGATCGATAACATCCTAGACCGACGGCATATCGAGTCCTTCCAGAGAAGAAAGCAACCGAACTGATGTCATAACATTAAATGAATAATTATTATACAAAATGTTCTTAATGAAAAGGTAGAGTCCAATTCTCGCCAACTTGTTAAAATAGAGATAGCAATAGAAATAAATTCACAAAGATATGTCCTTTGTTTTAAAAGTAACATACACGACATTATTATCAGGTAACAGTTTGGGTTAGTTCCGCTTTGCACTAGCCCCGTTTTGCTTTACTCGAACAATGCCAAACAAAACGGCCGCTTCGCACGAAATCAAATCCGGAGACTGTTATAAGGAAGTGTTAACTTGTTTTGTTAAAGAATTCTAACCACAATCTGATAACTCTTTATAATATACAGCTTCACGTAATAAGATCTATAAAAAGTAAGATATATAGGTATATGAAGCGTCGCTATGAGTGTAGGCAACCATGAGTCACAACAGTCGAAAATAAGTAAGCATTACTAGCGAACTCTCTAGACATATTAGTTGGTTACTAGTCGCCGGCAATAGGGTTGCCACCGTTTCCCTTTCGTACCGAACTCAAATAATTAAGGTCCGTATTAATAAATCAAACTTAGCTCTGAGAGCTATCTTCAGTGTGCACTTGCTCTTTTGTTCTATTTAATAAATACATCTTAAGTTGTAGATTAGGAACAGAAACTTACATGATCTCTGGCAAATTAATAAATGACACTCAGCGGTTAAGTGCTATCCGATTATGACACAATTGACACATACAAGACAGTATCTAGTAGCCAGTGTCACATCTCAATATCCATTTATTAAATAGCAATGATCTCAAGATGCAGATTACATTTTAAGTGTGGATTAGCTGGTAGCGCACTTGGTAGCGCTATTGAGGTTCATTTATTAATACGGACCTAAGACCGCAATACAAATAATGCCATGAATCAGGGCATGAAAGACAAACATCCTTTTTCAAACTCGAACCGTAATCTGTTACTCATTAATTTAATTTATCGTAATTGTATGTTTCTACCTTCTCTTTGCGGGATTTTGTTTCACTTACAAATGTCAGATTGTATTACGTAACTAACAATGAAGTATTTGAGTTTTTGAATGTACTAAGTACCTACTGTATTCTAGTCTGGAACTGCATCCAACAAAATGACTTAAATAAATATATGTCTGTAAGCGGTACCCACCATACAAAAGCAATTAATTATAGTGTAGAGCTACGTTTTTTTAATACCAAAAAGTATGATAAGCGCTAGTCAGTCACCATTTATGACTGTGATGCAATTGATTCAATTGACATAGTGACAAACTATAAAAGCTTTCTTATGTGGGCCGCACATGGGCACATGGTACCCAGTGAGTATCTAGATGCAGGCCGCATCACGCAGCTGCAGCTTTATAAGTGTCAAACTCAAAGTCAAATAATTGTTTGTAAATTGGCAATAAAATCGCACATTTTAAATAAACTTCAAACATTACATTTTGGAGTATAATTTATTAGGGCTTGAGTATGAAAAAGTGGTTTCCCTTTGGTCAGCTTTACAATCAGGTAGCTTGCACGACATGTCAAATCTGAAATTTCGGAAGTTGACACCCCTACCTCTAGAAACTTACTAGCTTGAACACGCCCAAAAATACATCGTCGGCGAATCTTTATATGAAAATCAGAATAAATGGGCCGTTACGTGAAACTACGCCTTTTTAGTACCAACGTGTCTTGGTAACACTCTTGGTAGTCTTGTGACTAGGGGGTTAGTCATAATGCAGAGGAATTCCACAATTCGCACATAGGTACAGAAGAAATTAAATATTTTAATTTCAATGTAAAGATTGTGATGAGCTTTTCTAGGTGCCACTGCATAATATGTTATGGACAAAAGTAGCGCTTACCATCCATCTCCAAACTCAAAACTCAAAGGATTAATCGTATGTAAGTAGGCAATAATATAGCTGTTTTACAGGTCAACTGCTTGAATCTCATTTACAAAGTTAACAATACAAATTTTAATATTATGAACTAGAAGCGCCTCGCGGTTTCACCCGCTTTAACAACCTACTGTCCCGCGGGAACCGTTAATGTTTACGGGATAAAAATTAGCCATGTCACCCGGAGAATTTTTCAAATCGGTTCAGCAGTTTCGGAGCGTATTCAATGCAAACAAACAAACAAACAATTAAATCTTGCCTCTTTATAATATTAGTATTGATTAAATAAAAGAGCTTAGTTATGGGTTGTGTTTGAAATACTTATGATGTTTTTCTTTCTCGCATTGATTCCTTATTAAATCCCGGACAGGAAAAGTAAACTCTGTCGACTCTACCAGTGTTTCGGAATACGCCCGTTAGAGAAGACAGCACCACAAAACTCTACGGGAATGTAATTTTTTCAATTTTCGTCTTTCTATTTCAGTATTAAGAATGCTTTGGTTATACATTATTATGTTATAAAGTATCAAACGGTTTGTTTCCTTTGAACCATTGGGTAACTCGACGCTAGTCATTAAGATCTTTATCACATCCTCATCTTGACATCAATAACCAAAATAATAATCTATTAATAAAGCAACCCAATTACAAAATGTCTTGATAAATGAATGAGTAACACACAATGTCACAATAATTAGTCAGAATGATTATTAAATGTGAACGGATAGCGCACAAGTTCATGAAATACCTAAACGATTATGTATAGGTGTATTCAACTATCTATGTAGGTATATTTTACGAACGATGCCAAATTATAAAGCCGTGCAATTGGAACGCACGGAGTTGCAATTGCATGCGCTGGAATTTTACTCACTAAGACAAAAAGTTGCCGTCAACTACATAATAGTCTGCTGCATTATTACTGCAATGCAAGATATAGTTGAAAACACATAATAATATTATTCTAACAAGTTTGCCAATTTTCAAAGTATTTGCAGTTGGTTTTTTATTTTGTTTGGAGTAGAATAGAATATAATAATAGAAGACTCTTGATTTTACACCACAAATAAACAATACAGAGAAAAAAATATACAATATATGTAAACAGGAGTAGTATAATAGACGGTCTGAGTAAGTAGGTATATTAATTTAGTTAGAGTAATAGGTATTGTGTATATTATATTTGCAATAAAATAACCTGCAACCACCCCAAATATTGTTTTGTTGCGTTATAATTTTAAAACAAAATGAATCGGTTATAACGGCTAATCGGATTTCTGCCATAATCCTCACAGCCAGTTTGTCTTCAGTGTTTTAGCGGCGATTGAGCCGTTCTATATATCGACAGTGACGTAGTTGCGCGACAATCGTCCCCACACCCCGGCAACTACCGACCGAGTGCGTGGCTTCATGTATAATTATATGAATAACACATAATAAAATGTCGCTATATTTTGGCAGTGTTTCAGGGTGCATGAAAAAGTGTGAAATTCTCAAAGTTTCTCGCTGGTGAATCATAATTAGAACGCCATCCGAGCTGTATTGGGTGTGTTAAAATGTTTGCTAACGAGATAATTATGAGATAATCTTTAATTATTATTCCTACTTATAATTACTAGTTACTTTTATATACTTAGTTAGTATAAAGGTGTAGACACACATGACGGTTTTGATAGCGAGTGGTGGTGATTTAATTACCAGCGCCCGTTACTTGTGGCATAATATTGAACCTATTTTAACACAAATCAGACCACTGCTAGACATCGCTGGACATCTTCATATACATGCAACTTTATAAAAATACAACACATACTAAATAACAATAAACATCTTAATATTCCGGCCAATATAAGCTACACCAATATTATAACTCCATAATTTCGAAATGACTTTCATTCTATCAACTAAGTTCCGCCAAAAACGGCTTCTTTTAAAAAAAGAAGATCGAAAGAAAATACTGCAACTACTTGTCACATCCATAATTCCTGGTTCCAGAAATTCCAAAAGTCATGGCCTATCATTCCAGCCACAACGGCATGACTAATCCCACGTGACCAGTGTGACCACGATTCAAACAGGCCGTGCCGGCCTTGTCCAGTGTTGCCACTTGCCAATACACCCCAATTATACGTACGGAAACGTCGCAGGTCATCCGTCAACTGGCAACCTTGCCTGGAAGTGTGTTTGAAACTTATTACCAGCTGGACAGAGGTTACTTTGCGCTAAACATACATTTAGATTTTTTTATTAATGTTTTTTTTTAACACGGTTTGTGCATTCAGCCAGCAGGCTCCCTGCTTTAAAGGCATTGTTTAGGCATGGTACCTACCTAATCACTAGGAGGTAGTTAGTAATTTATAAGTAGGTACTGTTATAAGTTTTAAAGACCCATTATCTAAGGGCGCCGAGCGCAGTATAGGGATTTGTGAAGGTCCTTAACTACTAAGGAATCCTTCTTAGACATTCATCCTCATCATCAGCCTGAAGAGGTCTACTGCTGAACATAGGCCTTCCCTTAGACCGCCACACCGAACGACAATTTGCCACTTGCATCCACCGGTTGCCTGCGACTCTTGTGATGTCGTCGGCGCATCTAGTGGGAGGCCTACCTACACAGCGTCTTCCAGTGCGTGGTCTTAGACATTAGGTGTTACGAATTCGGAAATTTTATGAATTATAATAAAAATACGGTCACAATGTCTGTGCATACTTTGAACAAACTATAAAACTGTCGTTCAATGTAAAAAATTCTTCTGTGAAAACGATTAAGAAATTGTAAATAGATTGTGCATAGAATCGTTGCCTGCATCAAATCTTTGGCCATTTCGCAAAACATAATTCTTGGCAGAAGTCGTGGGTTTTAAATGCTTATTATTTTTAATGTAATAAAACAATTGAACGAACAAACAAGAGCACGGGGTCAATCACCTAAAGTTGCGTATAAAAGGCGTGTAACGTTCTAGCGAATGTTACAAGAAACCGTTACACGTCATCATCACTACCTTTATACACTTAACCTGTTAGTAGGTACTTTTATAGTTCAATTTGTTAGTATTCGAAAATAATTAAAAACAAAGAGGCGACGATTATGGCCTAACAGCATTTTTATATGCAACTGATTGAGTAGGCGAGCAGGTTATTCCCTTGATGGTAAGCGCCTGTAATAATTAATAGATGCAAATGCTCCTCGAATTATAGATTTCAAAAAATCACAGTTTTTTGGAACTATTGCTTGTATTTTTTAACTAGACTCATAGCACTTTTGGTTACTTTATTATTTTAAACACCAAAAACAGAACATAAATTTGACTTTTATTGTAAAATAAAAGAAAGAAATTGAAATTTATTGTAAAACCATTGTTACAATTCACTGACTTCTAGTTCAACAAAACGTCGAATGCTCGTTGTTTTGTTACAACGAACGCTCTCAAGTTTGGTTGCACCATAACGTTTGTTTATAAATAATTGCATTAAAATATCGAGGGATTCCTGGTTATTTATGTATGTTGACTCAATATCTCCGAAATGCCTAACGTTCGGAAATGCACATTTGGTGTGTATCCAAAACTGGTAGACAGATGAGATGAGCCGCGTGTTTTGGCAACCCAGAGCTTTTAGCGTCCCTAACGGTTATTCTCGACGACTGGAGCCTTAATTACTTATTAGCTGTTTAATTTGGCTCTGGATTTGTTTCTGTGCTTATTTCTGTCTACGATATGCATTATAATATTTTCATGGAGTCAACTTTTTTTTGTGAGTAGGGAGGACGCAAGAGTAATCTTTTTTTTGTTGATTCGTATTAAATGAATTATTTATTCAGAGGAACTTTTTTATTTGAGTTCGGATTAAAAATACTTTTACTTTTTATCTATTTACGTTTTGATGTGAGAAATCTTTATTGGCTGAATGGACGGACCTATTGTTATTTTTTCACAAGCATTTTTAAATTTCTTTCGGCTTTACATTTGGCTTTCAGTCATTATGAAGCCTTTTTTATGTATTTGATTAAAATAAAAAGTTCAAATATGGAATCCCATCCAGTTAGGCAATCAGTAGTCTACAGATATATTTAGGTGGCTCCCACCATAAAGTGGTGGATGCTTTACTGAAACTTCCTCAGCAAGTATGAAGAGAACTAACTGAATGAAACTATTTTTATGCTTGTTATCTTTTTTCGTACACTCGTGCATTATAAAGAAAAGAAAACTCAATGATTAATACTCTACTAATATAACGCACAGATCAACAACCGAAAAATACACTAGGTACTTATTTTAGAAAAAAAATATAAAACCATAAAGTCACACTTTCGGTTTCCCACCAAAATTCTCAAACAATTTTATTGTTCCAAATTTAAATCGCCGCTAAGTCGTTAAAAAAAGTGAAAAATAAGCATTTAAGCCCGCGTCTCTCCGTCACACTGTCGCACTAAACAGTTCTGAGTGATTGCTGTTTTTAAAAGGGATTTTTTTCTCCAATGACCGTTGACAGCCTCTTTTGTCGAGTTAAAATAATGCATCTTGAAATTAGGCGGTGGGCCAAGAAGCGGCCAGTCTTCTACCAGCATTTATACTGGAGTTATCGTACACCTTTGTAAGTAAATGGCTAAAAGGACTTTCAACATTTCGTTCAAAAAAAGAAAACGCGTTTCAAAGGTATTCGTTAAAACACGTTTGAGTTATTTGTAAGTACACTTTTAAGTGCACCTTTTTAGAGGCATATAAATATTGCACGTGTATTTTTTATACATTGTACCTGTTAAAGTATAAAAAATATGATTTTCTACTTAGGTGCAAGCTTTTGATTCTAGTTACAGTAAGCCACGAGGCCAGCTTTATAAAAACTGTAATTATCTTATACCCCCTGTATTTCCTTACAAATATAATAATAATAATAATAATAATAATCTGTATTTATATAGCCATACAAGTCAGTATTACAAACAATGAACATTAACTTATAATAATAGGCTGTGGAAGATGACTTGTGCAGTGATTTGTTGTTTCCGAAACTAGACTTAAAAAGCCTGTATTTTCAGAAACAGCGATGTATAATATAAATGTAAGATATAAATGTACTTATGGGAGAAGTTTTTCGCAATTTCTGTCATTTTTAGTAGTCAACCCTCAGTCGGTCCGGTAGAGACTTTTGATCCTTATACGAAACAGTATCGAATGGCAACAAAAAAAAGGTTTTGTTTAAAATTACCTTTTTCTTGCTGACTGTACATTATTACAAAATCTATAAATTAAGTTCAGAATATCTTAAAAAAATACGAATAGTCTCCTCAAAACGTTTTCCTATAACTATAACGGTTAAGGTACTTGCCCTTACTGTCCCGTCTCAAAAATGTATCCTGTATAATTTATTGTATTTTTTTTTTGTGGGTGCATCGAACGCAATAAGTATCCTTCTTTGCATAGAGTGGTAGCGTTTGCAGTATGAACCTATAGATTTAAATGAAACGAACATCGTAAAATAACGCGTTTATTTATACATTTTTAATCGATTTTACACGTAATAACAAGTAAATAATTAAGTCGTCATTATGTTTTCGAAGCCCTAACAAGATGTTTATAAAAGCGCGGTTATGACATTTACACGCATAAAATCTTTAACATTAGGAGACATCGGAATTTGCAAGCAATTTCACTTGCAAAAATACGTGTCATTGCCAACCTGTCATAAATGTCAACCTTTGGCATGCCGAAAAAAAAGGTGGCTATCGTGAACAAATTAAAAAGCTGTCAACTGTAAATTATTTTTAATTTTTCACTAGTTTAAAGCACGCTGCTAAAGGCGGGCAAAGAATTTTTTGCAGAGTTAACATCAAAGCGTGAAGATTACATATCGATTTATTGTGGCCAAAATACGTGACCAAAATATCTTGTGCCCGAAATGTGAAAAATAAACATAATTAGTGTGAAATTATATATAATACCCATGTTTCGACGGCGTCGGTCTCGCAGCGGCCTAGTCTCGCGTCGCGCTCTACGCCGTGCGGTACATTCTGGAATTCCACATTCGAATTCGAAAAAAGTGTCCAGTGATAGTGACGGTGTCGGTAAAATTTAAATCTGGAATAACGGTTGGTGTTTAATTAAACAGAGTATGGCGCCAGTACGAAACATTCTACTTTTTTATTTCTAATTTCAAAGGATTCACGTACAACTTTTTAATAATATTATTTTTTATGATAAAATATAGTTTGTGTCACTCGTGCGGTTGTATTACGTAAATGCGCGCGTGCTACGAAAGTGCTACGCGCAGCGAAACGGTGCTACGAAATCTTATTTATCGCCTCAATCAATACGGCTAGCTCAAATATTTTGATTTAATATAAATATACTACGGATATATTCGTCGTGTGGGATCGTAAAACATAAAATATGTTTATTGCAGAAAAAGTCTAAGTGGTCGCACGGGTTGCCAGTCCAAGAATAGGTTTAAATTACCAATATACATATAATGTTATTCTGTAGACAAATTGTACGCAAAAGTATCTCACAGAAATTGCCAGCATTCAGGACTCACACACACCTACTGTTCTTTAGTTCGTTACGTAACGAGGCAAACTTATCGATTTCTTATTAATACAGTCCAATATGTCTCCAAGTTGATAATTGCCTTATAATTTGACAGTCAATTAAATAATATTAATAATTTGACCAGTAATTATCATCATCGGGCTTCAGTATGATCTTAATGAGTGAAAATTAGTCCTCACTGAGATAAAGAGGATCTTACCACCGGATAATAGTAATATATACCTTCTCTAATTTCCACCAGTTGAACACTATTATATGTTATTTGACTAGTCGGTAGCAAATTGACTACCACATTTCTACTGTGAAGATTGTGCAGTATACGTAATACTAGAAGTAAAAAAAAACTCTATATAATTTTAGTTAGGTACGTGGTTATTTCATTTCAATTTCATCTATTTCGACGTATTATAAACTCAAACAAAAGATGTGTATAATGTAAAGGGCGCTTTGCACCAACACAGTGAATACAGAATGAACCTAATTTAAACTCCATTTAAGCTTGAACGTACTTTAAACAAACGATAAAATGTTTAGGTTAAGATATTGGTTCAAGTCACCCATAAAAATTTGCTAAAGCCTATTTCTACCAAATAAAGTAAACAAATATAATAGTCGAATACCAATTTCTTCAAAGGTACGGTTATTGGTTGGACAGTCAGAAAATAGACGATCCAATAAGCTATGAGATCATCACGGCTGATCTACATTTATAGAGTTAGTAAAATTAATATTAACAGCCGGTTAAAATGTCGTAAGTATCGATCCTGAACAAACTCGGGTCTTCGTTAGTTGCAAGTGGTACAATGTACTCGCGTTTCAGTGCACTCGTGAGCCTGAAAAACATTTCTGAGGTATGTGATCTAGAAATCTGAAGCGGACCCCAGTGGTGGATCTGTCCAGAATCTTGGTACAGTGATTGAAAGGGAAACATCCTTTTTCAAACTCAAACCATAATCAATTACTGTTTAATTTAATGTATCATACTTTATGCTTTCATGATTCTCTTTGTTAACGAGAATTAGCTGTTTGACTTGTAAAAGTGCGATTTAATTGCCTATTTACAATAAATGCTTTGACTTTGACTTTGGATAAAGGCTTAAGCCTCCTCATGAAAGTGAAGCGATACCGGTACTACAGAAGTGGGTGGATGGGTTGAGATGAATATCTGACATTATAACAGTAGTGGAATGATAGAAGGCAAGAGCCCGAAACACTTCGGGTTAGTCTAGGAGTCTATGGACTTAAATATCAATCTGTAAAAAAAATTATATAATTAAAAGGAAAAGTATTTTCTAAAATATAAAGATACGTAACGCGTAATAAGCTGACGAAACTATATCTTCACAGTTTCACATCAAAACACTATCTGCGAGTCCTGTGATTTATTTCCGATGTCATCAGCGTAAACATGTGGTTTTTTTATTATATACAATAATTTAAAATTTATTAACGTGTTCATTTTAGATGTTGAGCCAAAAACTTATTATTTTTAGTGGATTCCTTCGGTTTGACAGTGTCAACATTTGGATTAGTCGTGTCAACTAGTGTTAAAATATTATGGAGAGCAAGGTTAAAATGTTAGGACCTGGAGTCGAATAAATTAACATAATACCGGCTTACCTGAGTGTCAATTAATTTTTAACTACCGTAAAATCGGTATGTTTATGATTTTGATGTTTTTTGACGTTTGACGTTAACTGACGTGACGTTAACTTTTTAACGTTAATAATAATAATTGATCTCTCTGAATGCGGCAGATAGAGACATGATGAATATCACATTAAAACGAGATGTATTTTTTTGTGAGATATTGTAGTCTGGTACGAGTCTCATACAAATACCTTCAACTTCATTCTAAACAACAAGGTACAGCGTGTACAGTACAATAGGTAACGCCAAATGGGTACTTATCCTAAATTAAGTTGATACCTAATTTTTTTCACGGCGTTAATAACGTATCGTTCGAATCGTGAGATATAGAATGTCATCGGTGATTCGATATCAGTATCATCATCATCATCATCAGCCTGATTGACGAAGACGTCCACTGCTGAACATAGGCCTGCCCCTTATCGATTTATATTCTGATAATAATATTATCAACGTAAGAAGATTTTATATTTCATTGTAGATGGTATAACAAAAAATATTCATTTATTTAAAAAGTTTAACGTAATTCATTAAATTTTATAATTTTCCTCATTTGTTTGTTAATTAAATTTTATGACTTGAAATGTGATATTAATATTAATTTAAAATCGATTTAGGTTTTGCGTGACGCGTCACTATTACTTGGATACTTCAATTCTGTCTGGACTTGCTTCTGCGCATAAAATGGATGACATAGTAAACAGCTAGAAACACCCACTGCACCTCAATTACACCGAATTTCAGGAGCTTCCAACTTCCCAAGCGACAGTTGCCGTTATTTATAACAAACTGGAGTTATACGGTGTGACGTGACGTCAATAGTGATTATTTAGGTACTAGTTTGAGATTGAGTGATTTTACGAAAACAGGCTTCAGCTCAATCGGAGTTGAATTAATCTATTTGTGAACGTAATATAGTAGGTAAGGCAAACTTATCCGATACTATTCGTGGATAAGTGCGGTACCTTGACAGTACTGTCATAACATGGTCATAAGTACCTTGATAGTACTAGACCAAAAACATTAAGGAAAGTGCTAACAACAACTATACTTACTAACTTTCAATTCAATCGGTTGAACGATTAGCGAACGCATACCTAGATGACGAACGCCCAAAATATATTCGTCTCTATAGGTACATAAGATTCCAAATATCTTTCATTAATCTGGACCGAAGTTATGGTCAATTATTTTTTACATTATTACTAACAGGTAGACGAGTGTCGTTTATTTATGTGTTTTATGTCTGTTAACTAGCTTATACCTCGGTAATTTACTACCCACATACGTATTTACTTCGTAACATTGCTACCGATAATTTGCTTTTACACTATATGTATATCTATACTAGCAGACACGGCCACATGTTGCTGTGGCTAAGGTTTTAGTTATTGCGACTATAAATTGAGATGTAAGCTATCCTATCTTTCAAGTTAGACCAAGCTACACACGGTGTGCAAATTTGATTAACATCGGTTAAGTAGCTTAGGAGTCCATTGCGGATAAACAACGTGACGCGTAATTTATATATATTAAGATATACCTACTTACGGGACACAACAAAGAATTTTATGAGACGTGTTGCTATAAAGTTACTCTCACGAATCTCAACATTACGAATGTAGCCTAGCGATTACACAATTCGATGAACGATAATGTTATAATCGTTGTCAAACATCTATTGATTCGGGGGAAATGCGAACTGGGAAAATTGCAACTCATTCTGATAATAAGTACAAAACGCAACTTTAAATATTTATTACAAGTAGGCATTATAATCTGCAGCATATTTACAATCAAAATATAAGCAATTTAAATGGTTAGTTCTGTAGTTTCATGAGTTCATCGTTGTCTGAATCGCACGCAGGAAAATGTAATTCAGTTAATTCTACCAGTGCTTCGGGAGTTCGTGAATACAACGTTGCGGCGCTTAGTTTTCTGTTGCCGAACAGAATCTAAAGTTTCGTCAAATCCAATGCGCCCATATCAACGAAACTTCCTCTAATTTAAACATTTATTAAACTAATTTAAAGTAAACCCGAACGGATATATAACTCGACGACATTCTTGGCGAGTGGCGCACTCCGTCACGCCGCGGCGACTATCACGATATTTCTGACAACGCACGTCACGTGAAATATTGATATTGCAACATATTCCTGTGCGATCTAACTAATATTTTTACATACTTCATTTGTGTATTATATATTTTACACGCTTTGATGTAACATCAGTTGTTTAGGCGGGGGACGCGGGACAATTTTGTCCTAAAAAGGTTGTATGCGTTCGAAATTCGTAATGAAGTATTTGTTTCAAGGAAATAAATAAGTTAACTAAATTCCAATACCAGGGTATAAAACAAAAAGAACATACTGCGGAACGTCTTTAGATTCGCAATTAATAAAACGAATATGTTGTTTTTAATGGAAAACTAATAATTTATTCATAATCTTTGTAAATAATAAATAAGTTTCAAAGAAGAAGTCTGTCTACAATTAGTAGAAATCAATGAATGTCGCCGCAAAAGAGATTCATAGCAACAAATGTTACAGTTGTAAATTACCAGTGGTCTTTAAAGTATGTCTGTCAGTTTATAAGTAACATTAGCGTACAATTTACAAGCCTTCACAATTTTTTACAGTAGTCGATGAGGCAATCGTCTACTTTCTCCACGTTAGTGATTCAATCTGCCCACACCTCCCAGCCTAGATGTGGGTTACTTGTAATGTGTTCCGACAATTCGTAATGTGCGAGTGCTGAGCGACAAGAATGTTTTGTTCAGTAAAATGTTTAGATTTACGCCGCACGAACAGTCAATTTGGTAATAAGTGGTATGTAATAAAAATATGTTTTGCCTGACAAGCTTTTGTAAAATGCGTAGGTATTAGGTACCAAATACGTTCCGATCAAAATGTGGCCAAGTGCCGTCAATGTAGTGTTAATCACTGATGCAGGGGCCACACGTATCGTGATATCCCATTGATTATCCCGTTGTTTGACGTCATTAGACGTTCGCCGTAAGTGTAGCCACATAATCGGGATATGGCATTGCCGTTGAATATCCAGATTTTGTACCTTCACTTGTATTTTGTTTTTTTTTTCTTTTTTTGGCTGTTGACGATGACGATACCTACGTGTGGCCGATGCATGAGGAGTTGTATTGTCTACCTTGTGTCTCTATCATCAGTGACTTGTTACATAGCATTATAGTAGTGTTATTGGAACCAGGTTGCAAATTTCAACTCAATTGAACGTCGAACCTGGCTCAAAATTATTCTGTAAGATTTGTCCTAAACAAAAATTCCTCCCCAAAGCTGGTAATAGGGAATATAATTAGGCATTATTATGCGCAAATCGCGCGCAAAATGCTAGCTTTGTCATATGGTTATCTGTATAATCATTCTCATAATCAACTATCCACACGCACCCACTGCTAAGTGTTGCCACGTTCGTGAGAAGCATAAGGCCACAATCCACCACGGTAGATTTATATTCACACAGTTTATGGCACAATATAATCATCTAATTTCAAATGTTACTGCAGACGGAACAAATACAACCAACCTATTTTCAGCATAGATGATTCAACCTCTTTGTTGACAATTTCACGAGTTTCCCGGCTGGGAAAGCCGCCGAAACATTTACAATAGCCGGTAGATCTTGTAGAATTACCGGCCGAAGTGACGAATGGTAGAGCTCGCGAATTAGTTGTCTTTGTAAATCTGTCTGTAAGCTAAATACGAGTACAATGGAAAATCTGTGAGTTCAATGGACTGTAGAAATTAAGGGTTATATCAGTACAGTAGTACCCAACTTATAAGGCGCGTCGTGAATCTTCGTTCGCGCACAAAAGAAAGTATGGTCCGATGATTGACGAAAGAATGCTTAAAACCTACAATCAACCTAAGATCACTATTATAAGGTTCATAATACACTGCAGCTGTTAGTTCCATCTCACTCATGCCACGCGGCGATCGCTAAGATGGCGGCGGCTGCCGACCAATAGCGGTCAATAGCATTTCCCGCGCTTTGGAAATTCATCTTATCTAATCAATGGTTATCTATCGTATGATGTAGGTACTGTCGAATATTTATCCTCACATTGTTTTACCGAACACGTTTGAGTTTTTTCGTTCCAATATTTTCGTTTTCTCGAAATTTTTTCCATTTTCAAATTCCTAAAATGTGACAATTTCCGACGAAAGACCGCACTTAGGTACCTACCTACCTCATTGAACAAGCAAATCAAATCATCGAAAGTACAGGTGAACGATGAACGTTAGTCCGAAATTTGTATCCAACGTAATATAAACCACATAAAACTATAAATAACCAAATTTGTAAAAGCAAATTAAAGTACCCACATGTGTTGGAGACGAATGCGTTTAATTATAATCCGAGTTAATTCTATGATATGCCATCAAACCAGCTGTCCTGGACTATACAGGGGGCTACGTTTTCTTCTACAGGTATACAAGCTTAAGATTCTTGTATATCATTGTTAATAGGTTACGTAGCTAGTTAATTTCCATTTAAGACTAATGGGCAAAACTGTACAGGTGAGTTTAACCTTAGAGATTTTGTACATAAAGCAGTGAATATTATGAAATTCCATTCTTAGGCACATCCAATTCAGTTGATATACACCTGTTAATTAACAAGTGCTAACACAACATTATTATATTAAAAAACAACATAAAAAATAATTCAGTAAAATAACGTAGACCTACTTCCAAAGCATTAACATTTTATAATTCGTTTATTTAAAGGGCCACGCCACTCATTCTTCAATCCCTAATCACTGACATCCTCCAAGTGCCCACGCAAAAACAGATAGAAAAATCTAAGTGAGATAAATGGAGCATCCTGTGTAAGAATCTCATATCGGCTGAATATTATTTTGCGTAAGCGCAGCTCGGCGCTTCATTTTAAATCTGGAACTGGAGCACGGCGTTACTGGACAAGTAACCACAACACTTGTTAGATTTTTCAGGGTGGAGATATGCCAATTTGTAGTCTTGTTTGTCTAGGTAGGTTTTTTTAGGACGTACTAGGCTAAACGACTCTTTGACGGTCAAACTTGACCACGATCACGCTTGATGGAAAGCGACGATTTGGCCGTAGGTGAAGTTAAAGTCAAAGTCAAAGCATTTATTGTAAATCAGCAATAAAATTGCACTTTTACAAGTCGAACAGCTAAATCTCCTTCAGTAAGAGAACCATGAAATATTAACTATGATAAATTACATTAAATAGTAATTGATTATGGTTTGAGTTTGAAAAGGATGTTTCCCTTTCAAGTGCTGATCCAAAATTGAATATTGGACAGGAAAAAGAAACTCCGTTGACTCTACCAGTTCTTCGGAATACGCCCGTTAGAGAAGACAGAAGGTGAAGCATGTTTGCCTAAAATATACCTATACACTCTTGACTTAAACACATCTGGGTGGTATGGGCCGACGACATCAAAATAGTCGCAGGCAACCGGTGCATGCAAGTGGAAAATTGTCGTTCGGTGTGGCGGTCTAAGGGGGAGGCGTATGTTCAGCAGTGGACGTCTTTAGGCTGATGATGATGATGGGTGGTATTGATGTACGTAGTCTTATTGATACGTGGAAACCGCATACACCTGTTGACTAGTTTCTCAAGGATCTGTCGGAATGTTTTTGCCTTGGCTTCACAGTATTTGGTGAATCAGCTTCAAGATTAAGTTTAAAGCAGCCAAAATTTTGAGCCTCAGAATCAGGCAGCCAGTAGTCAGCAAGTCACAACTAGAATAACAGCTCAGTAAAATATGGTAGATGCTTCATAGGAAAACATCCTTTTTCAAGCTCCTACCTACTTTCCAAACTATACATTGACACAAACTGAATTCCAGATAACTCAGACTTTACTTGTACATTACTCTTTATTTGAATGTAGTTACTTTTCATTTTGTTTTATGGTTATATTTGTAATGAGATTGAAATTTTTGACTTATGAAAGTGCGATGTTATTGCCTAGTATGAAGAATGATTTGAATTTGGTTTACTGAAACTTCTCGAGTGGTTTTGTTGAGAACACGTTTTTTTTATAGTATCAGTGCAGGCATTGTGGAAGGCGGAATTCAGTCCGCTGACCTACTGAGAATTAGTAAAAGTCAGATGTCTTTGAGCTTCTTCTGCTCGTGATATATCAGCAACCTTGAAGTCAAGCTTTTTGATCTTCAAATATTAGTTGGCTGACGTCGTAGTACGTCTAAAAACATAAATAATGACTCCAGTGGCGCCGATATGACAAATATCGCTCATTTATATAATATTTTTTGCGTGACAAGCTGTAAAAATAAATGAAACGCTCAGAAACATAATATCCAAAGATTACATTAATATGTTTACTTTTAAATAAACTTTTTATTGTATTAAATATATAAGTATAAATTGCTCTATAACACATTTGACTGATATTTTCTCTAATATATTGATGTCATTATATTTTATGTTTCAAGGTTTTCTAAGAAAAACATATTTTTCTCAATTGAAATTAATAATATATTTTAAATTAGAGATTGGATCACTAATGTGTTGAAGGAAGCATGAAAGTGATGCTAATACATTACAACTTATAGGGTTTCAAATTAATTATTATTGTAAACTAGCAGACACGGCCACGCGTTGCTGTGGCTAAGGTTTTTGTTATTGCTATTATAAATTGAGATGTATGCAACCCTATCTTTCAAGTTAGATCAAAATGCACACGGTGTGCAAATTTGATTAAAATCGGTTAAACAGTTTAGGAGTCCATCGCGGACAAACAACGTGATGCATAATTTATATATATTAAGAAAGATAATGATAGAAACAATCTCAGAATGATGGTTGAGAAACGGAAAATAACCAATGAACTACCGGCTAGATAACTAATAAAACAAATATAAATTACTTGATTGCCACCACTATAATTTGACTTTAGTTTCTCTGAACAGCACCAAGATGGTGAGAACGAATAATTTAAAATAACAATTTGCATCCATCCACAATTCCTGCGCGGTACATTGTACTCTTAAAACATTTAGTTTAGTTATGTTAAAACAGAATAGGATGTGATCTCATGATCGGCGCAGGGCCGGAAAAAGTATACAGTAAAAAAGGAAGGCCTGCAATCCATACTCTAAAATAGTGACGAAGGTTGGAAAAATAATCTATCACATAATGCAAATCAATATGTGATTTATGTATCCTCGCACCTTGCACTGTGATTTTTGAAAATAGTATTTTTTTTCATTTGCGCCGAGTGCTGTAAGTAGACTAAATATTTTAGTCACGAAATAATGTAAGATAATCTTATTATTTAGATATTATTATTAAAAAAATTATTGAGTATTATAATTATAGAGCATAAATTATGAAATAATTGAGTATTAAAAAATTGATCGAGTACACACGATAGCGTGCAATATGACATTATATAAACATAATTTTACAAAACACGTGTAGTGAAATTTATTCATGTAAACAAACATATTTTTTCATATTTTTAAAACGTCCAAAATAGTTAACCGATTCCAGTGGTACGGGAGATGATTTTTCATGAATTTGTCACCTTGGCCCACTCGCGATAACCGGACGCTGAAAATATTTTAAAACATATTTTCATACAACCTAATGACGACATGTAGACTTCAGTTTCCTTTGACTGATTAAAACCTAGGACACAATCTCATTCACTTTTTTCAGCGACAAAACTTAAAAAACTCTGTGACATACAGACTGAAAACCTTACCCCCAGTTTCTGAAACGTCAGTCGATTTTGACTACAGATTAATTATATTGCCATCCTTGTCATTTGTTTACTGTCAGATAGAGACAACGATAGTTTTAATCTACTGTCAAAGCCAACAAACGTTCCAGAAACTGGGGGTCAATCTCCAATATATTCAGTAAATAGCGTGTGCTACATCGTGCACTGTATTACAAAGCCATAAGATGTCAGATCAGCTTGACGCGTTTCTGAAACATCTCTCCAAGATAAAAATGTCGTTCGGCATTTTAAACATCTCAAGCGAAGACAGAGGGCGGATGTGGTAGATCGTAATGCTGAAAACCTAGCGACTACAAACAAATGTTATAAATTATAATGTGAATTATAATAGAAAGTGTCCGGTGTGCCAACACGGGCCATTAGAAATGGCGACGACGGAAAATAGAAGTGAAGTTTGGTGATCACTCTTTTGAAAATTTATAAAGGTACATTACAAAGCAACAAAATGGAGATGTACCTAACCTTTAACATCAGTGTGCTTTGGATTGACGTCGCGAAGCAGAGTACCTACATAATACGATTATGTAACTTGCACGGTACCTATCACATGGTGGACACTCCATACAAACAGCTGAATCCTACAAAAGACAACGAAACTGTACCTAAGCGTCACCCGCGTTGTAAGTACTGCGTGTGCACTCAAAAGATACTCAATCTCGTTCAAAAACAAGATCTGCCATCTCGCTCTAATTAAAAAATGGAGAGTGGCATCATACAAATTTGTATTAGGTCCTGAAATAAAAAATAGGTTATTTTTATTCTGTAAAAAATAATGGTTCCTGTGGGATAATAGGGAACGCGGGTGAAACCGCGGGGCGCATCTAGTAAATAATGGTACTAAATAGCTATAGATAGAAACTATATAAACTATATCCTGAGAAATACTAAAGCTCCCGCGGGAAATCGAATATTCGGCGGGTGACACCGCAAGCAGTGCAGGGTGCAGCTAATTTACATCCTACTCGTATTTGACTATGCTAACGTATTACTTTTGAATGTATACATTTATTTATTAAAACACATTGTACCTTGTCAGTCGCATCTCACACCTCACAGCTAGAAACTAGAATATTACAGTTCCATGTTCACATCATACAAAACCTTGTTTACGATCTGATTCTGTCTACATTCCTGTCCAATTAGTATTTGCTATATAACACTGCTTCCATTTTCAAAGCAACATAATAATTTTACACGCAACTTGTCGCTTCGCGAGTTTTGTTACTTCAAGAGGATAACTAGAAATGTTTATTTAGATTTATAGGTTGAGTTGTGTGTTGCAGAATGCTGAAAGGTTGGTAAGGGGTGATGTGGAAATCAGGATTTCAGGGAAACTAGTCTTAAAACCAGGATGTAACAGATTCCATCTTCTTTGACCTCAGTAAAATCATGTAGTTCTGTGCCATTTCTTCATACAAGCTTTTAGTTGACTCACTGTGTTTGGGTTGAATATAATAGTCATGTCTGTACAAGTAGTCAAGTCAACACGCAAAGCCTTGCAAGTCAATTTTGACTTGGTTTTCGTTGGTGAGTTGAAATTTTGTATGACGGCCTTTGGATGACTATACAAAAGGTAGTCAGCGGACCTTCTCAGCGGCTAAAAGAACAGTTAGATTTGTGTTTGGTTTCGCATTTATGCGATTGCACCGAATAAGTGTTTTATTAAAGCTTGTCTGACCTAAAACGCGTACCATTATGACTACAAACTCGTAATGCGTTCTTAGAATTAGCGACAAAGATCTTAGAGCTAGTGTTAAGAGGCAATGAATTATGTCAGAGTGTAAAGATGTTAAGAGCTTTACTAGTTACTCACTAGAAACAATGTACGTCACTTTATGTTAGTTTGTGGAATTTGGTCAAATTTTAATGAAGAGAATGAAAAAGTAAAATTAACACAAAAATTCTTGGACTAAAACTCTTTTATAGAGTTTTAGCTAGCCCTTGTACGTTACTATCCTATGTTAGTTACTGTATTTAATTACTATCATGTATATTATATTCCTATAAATTACGATAAATTATTTTACTACATAACAATTATTATATTTAAATAACAAAATTAGTGCCTACATAATATAGTACAAAAGCCAAGTACATAGTACAAAAGCTATCCATAAAAGCAAAAAAAAAACAACCGAAATATAACTATTCTTTGCAATCGCACCGAGAATAACATCGGATGATATATTATTCGGTGATATGTTAATTTGATTGCATTCGGGAATAAATCACTTGCACCAAAACAAGGAATTTGTTTCAGTAAAATTGTGGATTCCGTATAGTATTATTTTTAGTTTTGAGATACCTTTGAGAACTGTGCCTTAAAAACTAGTGCATGGATTTACTACCCAAATGGATTGAGTGCTGCGAAAAAGTAAACATAAGGAAAGTAACTTTATTCTTATAGCATTTAAGTCTATTTCCATTGCGCTTCTCACATAGGCTAATCCGTGCCGAGATGGATAGTTACAACAGTTGCGGTAGTTCATCCATGAACTGGTGTGATACCATAGAGTACCTATTAATACCCTAGAAGAACGGACACTCTCTTTTTTTTAATTATATCGAGTTGGCAGATTGAACGAGATTGACCCCGTATCGTTAATCGTTACCTCCAAATTTCTTTCGCTCTCCTCAACGTCACTTGCCTGTTTTGGTATCGTTAGTTGGCAAAATTTCCTCCACTCGGTTATTTCTTGACAATAATCCTCGTACGAAAGAAACAAACCATCTGTCAGCTCAAGGTACCTCGCGACGTACCTTGAGGATTCGTCGAAGCCGCTTCTCTACGATAATTTGTGTTAAAATGGAGTACCGAGGAACCTCGAAACTTCAACTAACGATACTAAATATTATGAAGAACTTTTGGGGGAAGTTTCGTTCGAGGCCCCTCAGCAAAGGTCGAGTGAAAGAAATTTGGAGGTAACGACTGATACGGGGGTGAGTATATTTTGAGTACAACGTAGTACAACGCGGACTACGCTATTTCTTCGCCCTTTGCCTTTTATTCGATTCAGCCGTTTGTATGGAGTGTCCACCATGTGGTGTTACTAAGCAGCATGAGCACGGAAGAATTGCTTTGGTTACTTGTGGTACATATTCATGTAAGAAATAGTACCTACTTTTATGTATATTCATGAGTTAACAAAGTTCTAGGTGGAACTGCAATTGTTATGAAACGGAACTTTCGGGTACGTTACCTTTGATTTGAAAAATCAATGATGTAAATTAGGGGGTTTCGATATTAGTCTGCGGATCTCTAAAGTACAGGATAAATACAGCAACGTGCATTGGTGTTTGATCAATGAGGTGTTAATACTTTTTTAACATCCTATGTTTGGATTGGAGTGATCTTAAATCTTATATACTTTACAACAACCTACATATTATACCTTTTCCTATAGGTCTTATATACAACAGAAAATATTGTACTTAGATATAACGTATTGTCGTTTTTGTTTTTCATATGAGTTTGCATCTGACTCTTGTGCCAGAATGTATCAGACCTCTGACGTAACTTCCTGATTGGAGGGAAATATCAATCGTTCTTCGAAGTACGTAGAGACAGAAATACGCATTTTACTTATGAAAAACTATCGATGCAAGGCCGAGGATCGCACCCTGTTCCGCTGGGCTACAAAGCGCACAAATTACGGTTCGCTTGCCTCTCAAAAAGTTTTAACATGTAAATATAGGTTTACCTGCAATTCATATTTATTTTCTACTAGGTAAAAGTTCGCGAAAGCTTGAATAAAAACTCCGCACCTTGAAAAGCAAACTATCTAAAACATTCAGAGAGTGGTATTAACCTCATTTCCGAAAAATCACATTAATTTTTCAATTTTCAGTAATTACAGTATTCACATTTGAATCTCCTGAGAAGAGAACATTAAACGGCGACTAAACCATTAAACCACACAAAAATGCGATAAATGCACATGAAAATACTTTAAGTCGTAAACACTGCCTGTTAAATGAATGACATCGATGAGTTAATCTTATAATAAATAATGGTTCGTATTCAAATGGGTCACTTAAAAGATGTCAATTATTGTTTAAAAAGGTAATAAATACGCCGAAATGCGTAAAATATAAGGGCAAAACAAAGGACAAAGTGTGGGGATGTGAACGGGCGCCAGGCAAATATTCCAGGGGGCTTACCATGACGTCTTATTGCGATCCAATTGAGGACCTAAACACAACCGTTTTACTGCTTATCCGTACCATGACGTCTTGTTGTGACATCTTGATGCTCAATTTAGGTTGATTTTAAATCTGAAGGGATTGACGTCTATCTAAATGATATCGAAAGCCATGTATTACTATTACTTTTTTAAAGTGAAACGATTCTGTTTAGATCCTCATTAGGATCGCAATAAGACGTCATGGTAAACCCCTGGTCTTAGTCTAGATGTTTGTGGGCGATGGTCCTCTCTCTGCTTCTGATAGTTGACTTTGACCAACCGACAAGTCTATTGTTGTCTCTATCTAACACTAAGTAAATGACAAGGACAGCAATACACTTCCGTGGGTCGAAGTTAACTAGGGATCAGAAACCGGACATTAGTCAAGGGTCCGGAATTAGTATCTGATTGTACTGTGTTTTTACTGAGACTTTTTGGGCCTAGTTCAGTGTTTGACACGCTGTTGCTCGAAATCAATGATTTTATGGTAAATATTTATTAATTTGCCCTGCTTTTGGACTAAATACAAACACGTACGCGATATTTTCACAACGCTTGCACACATTGATCAAAAATTGGTTTCTCTTTTGAGTGAAACTACGCATTGAACTATCCTTCTCTGCGTTATTATTCTAAGATTACAAATTGAACTTACTAATTTCTTTCAAGCTGCCATCGATTCAGCATGTATTGCGCAGATATATTTAATAATATTAGTAGGATAAATTAATTGCATTGGAATCGAGCCTAAGAAAGCAAACACGGTGCCACGTTCCGAGAAATTGATTTTGCAGAAATCATTTAGGATTAGGTCGCATGTGGCACTGTAAAAATAGTGATTTGCCTTGTTGAGCAATCTTTGAGGCGAACGTCAAAATATTGTTTATAAAGTGTTTATAAATAACAAGAATATGCATTTATTTATTCCGCTTTTCGAGAAAAGCGTTCATTTTTCCAGGAACAGTTGGTAGGTATATTTTTCTATGAATACAGGCTAGTAGGCTTATCCGTGCTACGTCTCCATTGTAGCTTTAAGTGCAACGCGCACAGTTTAATCTAATGAAAACGAAAGAAAATACACGTGCCTTTTTTGCTAGAAATTATTCTAGTTTCGGTTTAGTTAGACGGCAAGAGATTAACAATAACTCACATTTTACCAGCTCATTTATGACAAAAAGATTGTAGTTTTTTAAAGTGTAATTTGAAGTGGTGTCGTCTTCGCACGTTAGAGTTTATCAAGTCGTCTAAAAGAGTGACTTGACCAACGCCGAAAAAGATCCCCTCTGAAAAAAACCGAAACGGATAAATAATTAACTTTGAATTACTATCACTTCCGAGTCATACTTATCCCATTTTTTTAACGTAGCCCAACACTTGTATCGCTCCAGTATCTAAGGTACCGCTTACAGACATAATTTCACATACAAATCTAACCCAGACCAGAAACAAACATTTGTGTATCTCACAAATATTTGTTCTAGACGGGATTCGAATCCGCAGTCCGATTGCTCAGCCGCTACGCCAAACGTGCCGTCAATATCAAAACGTATTACTGAAATAAGTTACGCTTTATTGGCAAGTATACCCATTAAACACGGTTTTTATATCATGTATAGGTACTTTTACACAAATAACTCAGTTGAACACCTACACCTTTAATTTTCCTCCCATTATAACTCAAAATAATTGTTAATAATAACAATAAAAATGTCCAAATGTCCGCGGGAATTGAGACGCAGACGGAACCCTTTTATAAAATGATATTAATCTGTCCGCCATTAATGATTTAGTTAAACTCGTGTTCGCTGTTGTGTATTAGGTATAGAAAATATCTTTATAATAAATGAGTTTCGCTTGAATCATCCGGGAGGCAGATAAAAATAATTAAAAGTAAAAGTTTCTGATGATATTTCTAAAACTTAGTAGCAATATACACCAATTATAAATTTCCAAGATGAATACTAAATAATATTATATATATTATATTTATAAGTTCCTATAACTAATAAAACTTAGGTATAATACGTACTATACAGAGCATAGTATAAAGAAGTATGTTTGAGTTTATTCGTTAAGGACCTGTAGGCAGCGAGCTTCCGTAAAATGGGCGGTTTTTTGTCAAAAAGTTAAGCTGTAATTACAAATATTTATAAGCCAGAAAAAATACAGTGTATAGCCAAATGTTTCAGTTAGCTAATAAATCAATAATATTGGACTAAAGTTGTCTAGTATCTTGAGAAAAAAATTCACGAGAAAGGAACCGAAAAAAATCTTTCGTCACATAATGCTCAACATTTTCAGCGACGAGGCTTATTCTTTAAAGTTAATAGAACCAATGTGAAACAAAGTGTAACATTATTGTCAGAAAATATAATATTAAATCATGCCATGTACAATTAGTGACAAAACTATGTTTAAAATACGATAAACATGAATGAACGATCTAAACTGTACATTTTTACCTGACATTTAGGCGTCCTCTATATCTCTAATGCGAAATATAATTTAACATAGAAACAAATTAATGATTTAAATAACAAATACAACGATAACGTTACTTTTCATTATCAAAACATTTTTAAAAATATCGTATGATTCAGCTATGAAAGCCTGAAACTGAACGTTATTTTGATTCTACTCGCTTTTCCCCATTTTTACGTAAAAGTCTTAAACAGCTGACAGCTCAAAGTAATCAAAACGTCAACGCTGACTAAAGGTTATAATAAAAATGTCCACAAAACGACACGAGTTTCTGTTCGCCGCATTTTTTCTCCCTCACTACGCCTAGTATTTTTAGTAAACTTATATTTAACACAAAATAGTTGATATACATAAACAGTGATTTTTATATGTATATCAAGAATCCCTTGAAGTCTGACTCACAAATTATGTTAAGCGTACTGTAAATTGGATAGGTTAGTAGACAGCCCGCGCCTTACCTGCTGAATTTATACAATTTATTCTATTTCATACAGTTATTCTGCGGTATTATAATACCTACTGGAAAGTTATTTGTGACAGTGGAAAGGAAATTATAACAGATGATACCTGATGTCTTTTATACTGTCCTACTAAATGGTTTGCTTCGAAAGTTGCGTAATATACGGAAGATGTAAATTCGAAATAGTGCAAAGTACAACTTTCAGCCCTGAAGTTGATTCAAAATCAAAATAAACGGGAAAATTACGTTCACTTATAATGTTTCTACGGACAAGCATATCGTGTATCTCGCACGGGTATCGAACCCACACCGTCCGTGTTAAACCCACGTATTTAATCACAAGTCTACTAAAAATGAACACTCACGATAGGAATATCAAAACTAGACTACTGGAAGGTACTTTATATTACTCCAGATCAGACTGGGGTGTCAGGAACCTCCAGCCACTAAACTCGCAATCACTCGACAAGTGTCTGGAATCCGGAAATATCACTCTTTATTAATAATCCAGACGCATAAAACTAGGTTAAATATAAATAAAGTAAAACCCTCTTTGATCCTCAACAAAACAGGCCTAAGACAAACAATTTCTAGACGCCGCAGTGACACAAATTAAATTTTACTCTCATCCCAGAAAATGTTTTGACAAGATTAAAAGTTTCAAGTGAATCAAAATAGATGGCGTTTATGAGTGGTCTGTGGAATTCTATCGTTGGTGTCAGCGACAAGGAGGAAAACTGGAATCTGTTGTCCCAGTTATACATAGACTCTACTAGGAAGTACTTCTCAGTTTCCGAGGTCGACAAAGAAGCGTATGTGATAGTGTTTGGAGAAGCGCATAACATATCTTTCAATAAGACCGGAGGGTTTGGACTTAACTACACGCCGCTGAATTTCATTACTTGTTACCATATTGATACGAGAAAAGGTTTGTTTTTGTTTGTCTGTTAGAGTTTGGTGCAGTAGCGAGCGCTTGAATGTGGACACCTAATTTAAATGCAGCCTAAAACTGCGCTACCGCTACAACCGCGCCCGCTACCGCACCGGTGTGATTGTGGCTTTAGATAATAGTAATTGTTTTCATTATCAGAATTTGCAAGTTTTTCAGTAGGTGCAATAAATTTATAAAGTTTTTATGGTAAAACGACACCGCAACTCTATAAAAGACATCATTATTTTACGTTTTCTCACCAACATAGCATCGATTGCCAAGAATATTTTGATCTCAGATTAAAAAACCATATTATATTGTATTTTGTCGGCTAGTAAGTGTACTATGTATATACCATAGCAAATAAAGTAAATATATAACATAGTAAATTTACGTAATTAAAATGTAGATTCCCAGTCGATCAAGCAAATATAATATTATTATAGTCTAGTTAAGTTGCAGTGAACGTTACGATTCTAAAAAGGGGTTGTTGATTTACAACATTTTCTTGGATTGTTTTGGAAAGTTTTATTTTTGTATTTGTATATCATTTGCCAACACGTTGACGAAATATAATTGTAACTTTCCACTATTCATTAACATACGAAGAAACGCAAAATCAACAACGCATTTTCAGTTCCGCAGATTTAGTGCCAAATAGATAGTACATGTTTGTGAATAGTACGAAGGGAAATCATAATATTACTATATATTATACTATTTTGGATTAGTTTATGACAGTAGTTAATCGAAGGTTTCAATTAATAAATACTTTGGTTTAGAACAATTAATTGATTTTGGAGTTTAAGTATGAATATATTTGCACGAAGTCTCTAAACAGTAAAAGCAATCCGCGTAGGTTTTTGGAGTGTTTTTAATATCAAATATTGACCATCTTACCGCAAAAGTTTAGACCAGAGTTAAACAGATGTTTCTAAAAGTTCGTTCGACTAACGGCCAAAATTAATAATCAATCCTAATCCAAATTTTGCTATCTTGGATTGATATCACAATCCATTTTAGGGTCAAACGTGCAAATAACCGATCCGTGGATCGGTTATTTGCACGTTTTATGAAGGGTTTGTTTGCACGTGGTTTATGAAGGGATGCAGGTTGGAGATCGATCGAACGATAGGCAGCAATCCAATCGATTTTAATCTTGGATAGAAGATAGACAATATTAATTTCGGGCGTTAGTCGACGTCTTTCACTCGCGTTGTCTTACTCAATCCTGGCATTCCTAATTATTTTACTACTGAATTTGTTATTGAGTTAGAAAAAGTGAGGGTTAGACGTCGTTTGCGATGAAAATATTTAGACTCATCTGTTCAACTCTGGTTAAAGTATTTTTTGGTAAGACCGTCGATGATAAATTAAATTAAAAAAAAAAATGCCTACTCTACGCTGACATTTTTGTGCCGAACTAGTTCTAATTTTAGTAACTCATTAACTGTCAACTAGCGGTATCTATTAATTCTAAATCTGTGTTCCTGCCTACTCGGTACGAAGTCAATTTATAAAGTTAGCTCTGACGTGTATAGTGCGTCAACGGAATAAGTGTTCGCAATGGGGCGGGAATTTTATTTTGCGAATATAATAATACATTTTATACATATTGTGTAACATTTTCTAATTCTAGCTGATTTATTGGGTGGTATAACGGATGCGGGGAATTCGGGGAATGTAAGGTTTTGGCGCCGAATTTAGAATGCTGGTTGTGTCACATTTAACACGACGACGATTTAAAACTGTTCTGGTTAGATAAGATGGCCATCTTATGATTATTTTTAGATGTTTGTAACTTTAACACAAAGTAAATAATTCGATTTAAAATGACGGGGAATATCGAAGAAAGAATTAATGCATAACTGATTTGGTATGCTTTGTGTAAACCTCTATGATTTTATTAACATCTTTATTTATTAGATTGGTCACTTTGTATTGCAAAATCTTGCGCTGAGGCAGTCTTTGGTTGTATGGTTTCATATTATATCGATCAATTAGACTGAAAGCACAGTGATGTTTGGACACTACTACTTAGCAGCTACATATCTGGCATAGTACTTCCTCAATCAGACTCTTGCAAAAGAGGTTTCTCACTTCGCCTAATGATATGTACTAAAGATATATTTTTTAAATTACAGCGGAAGTGAAAATGCCGAGCGGACACATCGACCAGCCTGTCATCGAGGACAACAGAGATGGCACTGTCAGCATCAAGTACGACCCTAGAGAGGAAGGTGTTCACGAACTGTACGTCAAATACAACGGTGAACATGTGCAAGGTAAGCCTTATGATCTGAAGCGTGCATTTGTTTTTTCGAATCGATGTTTCCATCATTGTAGTCAAGGGTTATCTCCGTTGAGATATCATGATGACAAAATTTGCTGGTAAGAATTAGGAGTGTATAACCATTTGAAGCCCTTGACGCAAAAGTACCAGGAAATAGACTAGCTCTGACCATTTTAAACTAAAATGTGGTTCCCCTTTTGATTAAGATCGAAAGTTGATTTGTGTGCTTTTTGTTAACCAAATAACCAAGCCCTTACTAGTATACCTACTATACTTATGACCATAGACAATACCGGATTTATCTGCATTATTAATATAACAACGGGTATGATAAGGCCGGTTACCCTGCATCACACCAGTTCTCACCCCATGGCTTCTCATTCCAGGGTCCCCTTACAAGTTCCACGTGGACTCCATCTCGAGTGGCTACGTGACGGCATACGGGCCGGGCCTGATCAGCGGCGTCAGCGGCGAAGCCAGCCTGTTCACCATCAGCACCAAGGGCGCTGGAGCTGGTGGACTGTCCATGGCCGTTGAGGGTCCTAGCAAAGCTGAGGTAGGTTTTTGATGGAACAGGCTCCATGGCTTGTTGGTGATGAGCTTACTGTGAAGAGTTAGACTCCTGCGAAAGGAAAATATTTGTATCAGCATATTTTCAGTACCTATAGTTTGCTCTGTTTGGTGCCTGTTTTTCGTGATAGTCTGTCTTAGTTATAGGAATCCTAGTTAGGAGTCAGGATCTATGCGGTTGGAACAAGCTGTGTTTTTGGTCAGTTGGTCAGGCTCCTTGAAAGAGCTTTTTTGGAACTCGTTTAGGGTATAGTATCCGTACTGCCATTATTAAACAGAAACTCTTGTCATCAAGCCTCTTCTTAGATGTTTCAGCAGAAGCCCATGAGATACATCATTCTAACTCATAACGTATCACTTTTGTATTTCAAGAAATTCCTGTGTGCTCTGACTTTGCTTGTAAGACTGTGAAAAATTCAAGAAATCTAATTTACAAAGGTCCATCCATTCTCTTCCAGATCACATGTCACGACAACAAAGACGGCACTGTCGCCGTGTCATACCTTCCAACCGCCCCAGGAGAGTACAAAGTCTCCGTGCGGTTCGGCGAAAAACACATCAAGGGTTCCCCTTTCCTCGCTAAGGTACGACCCATGGTGGTGACGGTAACCTACGCCAAAATTAAACACTTGAACAGTCAAATCACTAAATGGTGCCAAATGATGATGGCACGAGCATCAAAGTGCTCATCATCATCATCTGTTTTCATGAGGTAGTACGTGCTTCAGTTGTTCGAGTTAGTCACGTCGCACATGAGCCTCTGACGTCATAAATCATTAACAAATGGTGTAGCACCATCCATGTGAAAAAATAAATAAAATTAAGGAGATTTTATAAAGTTTAGAGACATATAAATCCAATTGCACAACATTAAAATAACATTACAATGCTCTATAAGATGGCATCAATGTCCTATAAGCTGTAAGATGCAATCGATTACGGAGTTTTATACAGTAGATGATGAGGTATTATATTGTATCTTACTGTTTCCTCCAGGTAACCGGAGAAGGTCGCAAGAGGAACCAGATCTCCGTAGGAAGCTGCAGTGAAGTAACTCTCCCAGGAAAGGTCGCTGACAGTGACATCCGCAGTCTTAACGCTTCCATCGCGGTAAGAACTTTACGATAACACCATTGATGTATAACTTCTCTAAGCATAAGACAGTATAAGTATCTGTAACATGGTTTACCACAACCATTCTGATAAGAATTTCTATCTAATAACAGGAGCAATGACCTCTCTTTCCGAAGAAATTGCCTTCTGCCTTCCCTATACAAAGAAACCAATACAAAAATTTAGACTAGTAAAACTGATATTTCTACCACCAGGCTCCTTCAGGACTTGAAGAGCCATGCTTCCTCAAGAAGTTGCCCTCTGGCAACATTGGCATCAGCTTCACTCCACGCGAGGCTGGTCAGCACATCGTCTCCGTGAAGAAGATGGGTGTTCACATCCAGAACTCGCCTTTCAACATCACAGTCCAGGACCAGGAAGTTGGTGATGCTAAGAAAGTCAAGGTAGGCGTCGTGCAATGGAGTTTGTCGAAGTGTGGTTAGATAGAGGTGAACCAATGCTTTAGATATAAAGCATTGGATAAACCTCAATTAATAGGTAGTACATAGTGGTTAAATGGTAAGGGGACGGGGTAGACAGCAGACACCCTTGATAACAATAATTCACTGTTTTGTCAGGTTTCTGGCCACGCACTGAAGGAGGGAAAGACGCATGGCGAGAACAGCTTTTCTGTTGACACCAGGAATGCAGGTTATGGTGGTCTTTCACTGTCCATTGAAGGTAAATTATTAGTGTAGTTATTCCTGGAATAAATTTTAAGTTTTTTAAAAACAAATTCTTTTCAGCTTCACAAGATACGTATTCAGTACTGCAATCTTAACAAAATGAGGCCACACTATCAATTCTTCCAGTTCCATTCTCTACCTTCCCTCTTTGTTCATTAGATCAGCTGGATAGCACTGCAAAAATATATTGTTAATAAAATTTAACAGGCATGAGAAACTATAACAAAAAAAAATACTTTCAAGAACTCCTTAATCAACATCCATCCATAATCTTCTGTGAGTAGATCAAATTCATAATATCTAGTTCAGTTCAACTAGAGTGAATCAAAAGTAAATATTGACACAAACCTAATAGTAACACAGAGTAAAAGTTAGCAGACTTTCAAGTCCCAACCTTTTACATTCAGGCCCCAGCAAAGCCGAGATCCAGTGCGCTGACAGCAAGGATGGTATCCTGGCGATCAGCTACCGTCCCACCGAGCCCGGTTACTACATCATCAACCTAAAGTTCGCTGACCATCACGTGGACGGCTCTCCTTATACTGTTAAGGTAGGGTCTTTAAAGTTCGTAGGGTCTGGTTCAGAACCATATTCAGTGGGGCTTAAGCAATTTGAAAATTATTAGGGCTTCTGACTTAAGGGTTACAGGTGATGGCAGTGTATGAAAGTCTTGAACATGACACCAAAAAGGTAAAGGTAGCACAATACTGCTCGCCACTCTAGAATACAGACAGTTTTTTACTTACCGATACTTGGTTTTGATGAAGTGATAAACATATCGCAACTCCACGAAGTAAATATGCGGATGCATCACCATTTCCACCTTCACCTTCAGGTCACCGGCGAAGGCAGCAACAGACAGAGAGAGAAGATCCAAAGGCAGCGTGACCCTGCTCCTCTTACGGAGGTTGGCACAAACTGCAAGCTCACCTTCAAAATGCCTGGTGAGTACTCTTCAAAAAAAGACTATTGAGAAAATCAAAAGAACACCAGTACAGGAGTTAAGCAGAGGTCTGATTTTATCTCCAATTTACGTTATTGCCATGAAAACCTGAAAAGATCTGACTAGAGTAGACCCTTGTAAAATGAAAACACACATTCAACTAGTCGTAAAACTTGTTTCTTCCAGGAATCACCTCCTTCGACCTGGCAGCCACAGTGACCAGCCCCGGTGGCGTCTCCGAAGACGCCGAGATCCAGGAGGTGGAAGATGGACTATACTCCGTCCACTTCGTGCCTAAAGAGTTGGGCGTTCACACCGTCTCTGTCAAGTACAGGGAGATTCATATTCCTGGTAAGCAGAAGGCAGGAATGCTTTGATGGATTTACCAGGCTTTTTATTGGCCAGCGTTGTGCATTGTAGTGTTAGACACAATTGAGAATTGATTGGGCATTCTATTGATGAAAAAAATATAGTTGAATGGTGCTGGAGTGAACGCCATAAAGTCCATGAAAACATCATAATGGGTAGCACTCGAAATTTTACATCTCTAATTTTACTTTTGAGGAAACCTCGTTTCCCGAAATATGGTGAAATTTGATGGAATCTTCTTCTCCTTCTCTTCCCCTGAATAGAACAGCAGTAAGCAACTTAAAACTGCTTCCAACCTGTCTAATATAGTGCTTATACAGAGCTCACCCACAAAGACAGTAGAACCTCCACATAACTTATTTTTAGCACCCGAAAACGCATTTAGCCTTAAACTCTTTTCCTAGGATCTCCATTCCAATTCACCGTGGGTCCTCTCAAAGACTCCGGCGGCCATCTAGTCAAGGCCGGAGGTCCAGGCTTGGAAAGGGGCGAGGCTGGTCGCTTCAACGAGTTTAACGTATGGACCCGAGAGGCTGGAGCAGGACAGCTGGCCATCTCTCTGGAAGGTCCCAGCAAGGGAGAAATTGACTTCAAGGATAGGAAGGACGGATCCTGCGACGTGTCCTACAAGGTTGAGGAGCCTGGTGAGTGGTTTGTACAATTATTTGATGACGTTAAGTTATACGATGCAGGTGTAGGGCATCTCTCTAGAACTCAGAAATGGACAGACAAGGGTCTTCAAGTATAGGGAAGGACGGTGCTGTAATCTGCCCAATGAAGCTGTTTCTTTTGTTTTCGAATTGATTATCCACAGAGGTTGTTGTAAGTTCATCCTCCAAAGTAAGTTAAATGTTAAAAAACCAGCCAAGTGCGAGTCGGACTCGCGCAGGACAGGTTCCGTACGTTATCTATAAAAACGGCAAAAAAATCACGTGGGTTATAAGGGAGCCCCCTTAAATATTAGGTAATTTTATTCTGCTCTTTAGGATTTGTTGTTATAGTGGCAACAGAAATACATCATCTGTCAAAATTTCAAATGTCTAACTATCACGTTTCATGAGATAAAGCCTGGTGACAGACGGACGGACGGACAGCTGAGCCTTAGTAACAGGGTCCTGTTTTACCCTTTGGGTACGGAACCTTAAAAAAGGAACCCACGAACTAAGTTAAATAAAATAAACATTGCTTTCCACCTAGCCTATTCCAGGCGTTATCAGAGGGGCAATCTTCAATGGTGGCCCGGGTAGCCCCCGCCCCGCAGTGCCTTACGTGGACATGTCTCCGGACGCTGTAAAAACCTGTGTTGCCAGTGGCTGCCATTGCAAATAGCTCATTTGAGATGATACAGATACAGATAATTATTCTATTTCACGAAGACTGATAGAAGAGCCTATCTGTGTGTGTGTCGTGACTCATGACTGTTGAGATCTTGAGCTTACGTACTTCACAGCTGCGTGCCATGTTACTACAACCAAAGGCAAAACACAAAAAAATAAAAGATCTGTGTCGGATTTATTCTTCGACCTCTTTCGTCTCGAAGTCCTGCGAAGTATCGTGCGCTGAGTGTTTTTGTTTTTTATAGCAGTTATATACAATGAACGTCAAAGTTTTCAGTTGGTACAAATTTTGCTGCACTCGACAAAGGTGGTATCACTGGCCATACCACACGAGCCCTACAAAAACTCCGAGAAATGCACTCCATAAATAAATCTGCACGTTTCTTCGAACCACGCCTACCAACCTCGCGTCCAATCCTGGCCACTTACACGGGCAGCGCGGCAAAATATACCGCGCTCCATTTTGACAGTTCGATTTTTTTAATTGTTTTTCTTTTTTTTTTATACCGGCCAAAGACGAGTTTTTCTTTTTCAACGTGGTAATGGTTGTCGCATTTTCGGACGGCCAGTGATTGTTCCGATTTACGATATGAGTTTTTGCTAATGAAAGTAATAACTCCTGAGTTTGTTTTTTACGAGCGTGTTTTGTTTATTGTTGTCGTCGGTATGTTTGTGCGCTTGCTTTCGTCGTTAATGTTTATTTGACGTCTTATTTGTGTTGTTGCTTGCGAGTCAAAGCATTTATTATCGATGTATAAATAGGTTGATGGTGATGGACATTATTAAAAAAACATAGTATACACGTAGGTACAGTTAGATTTTTTTATTACTTTGTTACAGATCTAACTGGCTTTTTATGTATTCGGTGGTGTTGGTTAAAACGGCAAGAAATCACTAAAATACTTACTAAGTAGTTAAGATATCTAATGACGAATAATATATTATCTTTTAATAATTGTCACATTAATATTAAAATCGTATGACACTGCGTCTACAACTTTATAAAAAAAAAATTGTAAAAAAGAAAACAGTTTTGCTTTCTTTTTTTCTGTTAGTGTACGCTAATGTATTCGCATACGTCGGCCGCGGCGGCTTTGTCGCTCGTCCAGTTCGAATTTTAAACATATTTTTTATCTGTCATAGCTGCAAAATAAATAAATAAAACAAAAATAGAAGAAATAACTTTGAAAGCTAATTTTATTGCAAAAAATCCCACGAAGTAATAGGAACGGCACCTACTTGTTTAAAAGTATAACATTAATAAATAGGTGCAATAAATAAATTCTTACAAATTAATAAACAATAGTTCAGAATTATGAAATTTTCATGTACTTATCTTTTTTTACGCGTAGAGGCGCATAATGGTTAGAACCTTCACGCTCGGTGACCAAAAACTAAATTTTCGTTCCACCAATCAAAACATACCATTCACCTCAAATATTATACTTACTCAAACTTAAGTCATTATGCCGTCGAATAGTTCAAAAATCCATCGGGATTCACGTATTGTTGTTGCACACGGTTTTACCCGCGATTTTATGTCTGTCGATAAACACTTTAATACTCTTATTCGGTTATACGGTTCGATTTATGAAATAAAAAAGTAGGTACCCTATGGTACAAACCGAATTAAAGTCTTGGTACTAAATTCTATAAAAATCCTTTTTACCCGTTTCAGTGTGTAACAGCAAATAAACAAAATAACAGACTGTCGCATTTATTTTTTTAGTGGTTAGGATCCGCGAGCAAAAAGTTTTATTTCTTTGTCGGATGCTGTGCAAGTTTTTTATTCGGCAGAATACAATGGGGCTTAAGACAAATTCAGTTTAGAGGCCGCATTCCTGGCTTCTGGTGTTTAGTAGTCATTTTAATTGACCGTCCGATACGACCGTCCGATGAGGGTGCTAACCCACCAAAATCGAGTTATGGATTTTAATCTGTACGTCCGCGAGCGTCCGGTTTTTTTAGTACCTATATATCTGGTTGTGATTCGAAAGTGTCAATAATGTGAAATTATCTTTTGCAAGAATCCTTTACATGGTTTGACTAACGATATGATATCAGTTAATTGTTTTCCAGATCTATTGCTTACATTACGTTTTTTTTAATGATAAGTATAATTATACGTTTACAATAATATTCGTTTCTGTCCAAAACCGAACCCAGTTTTTAAACACGCACTATTAAAAACTGAAATTTAATTAAATATTTTTGATGTTACATAATTAAATTGTATTATTGCTGCCTATTCTGTTGTTACAAACTAAACTACGTTTTAGTTTAGTCAACTTTATAAAAACAAAAGAGATGGCTATAACGTTAGAACTGTCAACTTAAGATTAAGTTTAGTTTGTAACAACAGTTTAGGCACCATTCGGGTTTCCCACAAAAGATACACTAGAGTTGAACAGATGTGTCTAAATATTTTCTCCACAAATCGATGTCTAACCCTCGCTTTTTCTAACTCAATGACAAATTCACAAGCATAATAATTAGAATATCCAGGTTTGAGTAAGAAAACGCGAGTGATAGACGTTGATTTTGTGCAACGAAATTTTATGCACATCTTTAATCCTGGTCTAAACTTTTGTGGTAAGGCGCATTATGTCTTATATTGTGTTATTATAGTTGTTATTACATCATCTTATTGTCGCGGTAGACTTTGAGCCTAATCGTCAGAAAAAGGATTTTGAAAAGTCGAGAAAGGAGAGTCGCGCTATGACGGAATGTTACTTTGGACAGGTTTTCGGCCGCAAGTTGTGGAATTCTGACCACTGGGCCACGTTCAAAAATAGTATTTTTGGTTAGGGTTAAAAAGTTTACTTTATAATACTTTTCTAATGTTTATCAGTAAGCTATTGTTAGTAATAGTGCTGCGCGCAATATGGGTGCACAATATATAATTTTTTCCATGTTTTATGTAAGAATTATTATGGGGAGAATAGACGCACTTTTTTAACATTTTTTAATTTGATCTTTCTTGGTCTTTGTTTGGCGCGAACGTTGTTGGTCTTCCAAATAAACAAGTAAATGCAAAGTGATGAGTGGATTCGCACCGGTCGTGGCGCGATACATTAATAGATGGATTTGGCATCCTATTCTAAGTCAACACTCAACCTCCAAGCTGACCAAGCCTTTCTCCATAATAATCGTTCAGTGCAACATCAGCCCGTTTTACAACTCAAAATAATTAAGTATAAAGTTTGTATAATACCTAATTATCTGTTTTGCATTCCAGACCGGATAAAACTAGTTATTCAAATTATAGAGTTTTTACAAAAAACTAGTTGTTAGAGATCGCATGGAGCTGATAACGAGCAACTATTTTAATTTTGTTGCAGAACTATAATAATGCTTAGGTATAAGTTTCCTTAAATACACAAGAATTATTTTACTATTACAAAATAAATAAATTATTTGTACTACTAATTTTAAATTATTGTATTATTGGCCAGCTTTTACCAATAATACTTAGATAAGTATGTCTGTTTCTATTTGTTACTAAAAAAGTACTATCGCGAGCGAAGTCTTCGGTAATAGCTAGTTTAAGCAATAAATTAATATAAACTCATCTGTCGAGATGTCACATGCAAATACAGTACATTAGCATAGTAAAAGTAACCCACCCCCCTAACTACTTAAATGCTGATTAGTGACAACTGACGCCATTTAATTTCCAATTTAAACTGAAATTAGCATGTCGATGTGAGTGTTTCTATTACTACTATCATATTGAAGTCTTAATTTTGATGTTGGTACCTATAGAAAAATAATATTTGCAATATTAGTTTACCATAATTATTATAATAAGTGCGAACAAAGTCGGTCATTCCAGCGCACTTAATAACAGGGACGAAAAGCAGAGTGTACCACACGGGAACAAAATTATGTACCTACCTAGCGAGCGAAGTAGTTAGAATCCCTCGCTACGCTTGGAGTTCTACTCTAGTATCCTTCAATTAGTTCTGGATTATAAAAAATCGCTCTCGCCCTTAATACATTATATTTTGTTCCCTTGTAGTACAATCTACTATTCCGTGCAGGTTAATTGTTTTCTAGTATCGCCCCGCAGTTTTATACGTTGTTTTTTTATCGTATTTTTCATACAATTAGAGATCCGAAATGGAAATGATACTTTATAATCGCAGTGCAACGGGATATAAGATTAATTTGTTATGTACCTAAATAAAGAAATATTGTAAAATTATACATTTTGGAGCTTTATGATACCATCTATTATAAGAAATATAATTACCTATCTATAACTTATCTCTCTGATATAACATCAAACAGCTGCAAAATATCAAGGCTTCGGATTCCCATAAGGAAATAAGGTTTTTCTTTGCATCAAAAACTTTAACAAGAAGCAGGATGACGGCCATCGAACCCGCTAGTAACATGTCAATAGGACTGCATGAGGACTACATCATTATTGGTGGCAGGGGGCGGGTGTCACCAACAGAAGTAAAGCTTAGCAACCGGTTAACTGGCTGTTAAAGATGTTGTTAATGATGATACACACTGAATATTGAAGTCTAAAATTAATTATGTTGGTTTCTCCATATTATTATTCTACATTATCATTTTTATTACTATCAGCAGAAATCTTTACAAATTTGTACATTGCCTTTTGCACTACGTATAAGAGCGGATAATAATAGCCATTATTTAATAGCTATTTTTCGTTATTTAATGTGATAATATCATACTACATAACGGAAAATAACCAATAAATATTATGATTCTGTCAACTTGATCATTTTGTTATAAATTATTAGGCTAAATTTGAATATTATTTTTCATGCTAACCAAGGATGTCTGGTAAGTCTTTTCATGCGACTAAAACGTAGCTAAACCTCCGTTAGTTGAAACGTTGAACAGGCTCACGCCTAATTTCGAAAACAAAAGAACCCGTCCAAAAAGTGGAAACTTTTTTAACAATCAACAAAAACCGCTCTAAAAAGTTCCACTTGGGATGCAAATAACTCTTTTGCAACAATATGCCCTCCTCGACGAAAACTAGAAAAAAAAGATTCATGCAAAAATTTAAATTTTTATCCATCTCTGGGAAGAAATATCGAAGGCATTGTTAGCCTCTTTTCGTATTAAGTGACGTTTTTGCGTCTCCGTACCTCGTTCGATGCGTGTTTTTGTCCACTTTCGTCAAGTTTTTAGACCACTGTGCAAATTTATTACAGCATTTGTCGGATGCAAGGAGGTAAAGAATTAGAGTTTTTAATGTGTCTTTGTATTTTGTTATCTAATTCGATGTGGAAGTGTGTTTTGTTTTTTTAGGTTGATTTTATATTGGGTTTATAGGGATTTTGTAATTTTGTAAAGGAAAAATTTTGTAAACCAAAGGATTTTGTAGGTATTCGAATGTATTATTAAATTCTACTAAATTAATATTAATGTTTTCTAACCATCACAGATGGCCACACATCTTATCGTGGTCGTTGTCGAGTCGGTGTCGTGTCGTGTTAATCGATGTTTTTAAGCAGGTCACCTCACTATGAAGATAAAATTAACAGACGTTAAATGTTACCTATTAAAATGGCCTGACTATAGTATTCAAACATGTTTAATAATATAGATAGATCAGAGTTTGACCACTATCTGACCTCGTCTTAAGCGACGATATGGATGGTCGCTTTGACGGCTCGTTTGGCGTAGTGGCTGAGCTATCGGACTGCTGCGCTAGGGGTTGCGGGTTCGATTCCCACCTGGGACAAATATTTGTGCGATCCACAAATATTTGTTTCTGGTCTGGGTGTGATGTGTATGTGAAATTATATGTCTGTAAGCGGTACCCACGATACAGGAGCAATCCTAGTGTGGGGCTACGTTTTATAAAAAGGAAGGAAAGGTCAAAGGTGGAAAACAGTCTCATTAGCCACCACCTGGCGGATGTTCCCCGCTATACCCACCGCTTCGCCACTAAGTGATCCCTCTTCTCCCCAGGCGAGTACCGCATCGGCCTCAAGTTCAACGAGCAGCACATCCCCGACTCACCCTTCAAGGTGTACATAAGCCCACAGGTGGGCGACGCGTACTTGCTGGAAGTGGCCCAGTTCCCAGACTCGGCGCAGGTGGACAAGCCTACCCAGTTCTACATCAGACTCAACGGCGCCAAGGGATCGTTGGCTGGCATGGTGAGTCCATCATCACATCATCTCGACATCAGGAGGAAAAGTGAAAAAAAAAAAACACAAAAGTGAAGTGAGATGTGGTGTCACTTCACTTTTGAGAAGTTGGTCGTCATGCATTGAAATAATGTCGTAAAATTTTTATATTTTTACAAGTGACATAATATTGGTACGTGCCCGCACTGGGATTTGAACTACTGAACTTCTGTTTGGAAGGCGGATGTTCTCCATGAAGCTATCACCGTACTTTGTCCTTCAAACCTTCTGAATCAGACGCAATAAAGTTACTAATACTATAATTAAATAAAAATACTCACAATCATAAAATTTGGATCAAACATTCCCAATAAAAATCTCATGTTACACGTCTTCCAAAAACAAAGGAAAACTCACCAACCCCATATTAATTTTTATATCGCATCGTCTACTTGGCCAGTATTCATCGCGAGCCGCGCCGTTATAAAATATTAAGCACGAGGGAGATTTATTTGAACCACTGTGCGGTCACGTGTGGCCACGGTTTTATTACGTTTTTTTGTCCGGGAAATTGGGAAAAGACATACTGTGCGGAGCACGTGCCGCGTTTGTTCTTCGCAATCCTTGTGGGGTTGGAACAAGGAAGTTTTTCACCTTTTTTGTAAGACCTCCTTTTCATTAATAAATAATTAATATGAAAATATTATGTTTCGAAGTCGTTTCATATAACGCAATGAGTCATTTTTTCGTATGAAATTATGGAAACGAGTATTTAGAGGTACCTATTGCTCACATAAGACTAAATAATTATCCTCTTTTAATTACAAGGAATAGTTTGTTGATTTCTTGACTACTAACCTTTAATACGTTATTTTCATATCTCATAATTCTAGTTTTAAGTTTTCTTTGTTTTGAGGTGATTCAATAAAAAGTTTATCTATCTATCTATCTATGCGAGATAATTAAATAACTTATCAAAAAATAATAAATAATTTATTAGTTCCAATACGATTTCATACATAGAAACTTCTCATAAAATCGATTTCTTTGTTATATTTACCACTAAGGGATTGAAGCTGCACAAAAGTATATCTACTAGATATCGTTGGAGCACAGATTAAACTACATTAATAAAATACTATTTCAGGATAAAACTACCTACATTTATCTTATATACGAACTAGATAATTATATTAAAATATAGTTACATGAAATTTGTTAATGATGTAAACGAAAACTTAGATATAACAACAAGATTTATCATGATGCTTTTGACTCTACTGATGACTGTTCACCAATTAAAAAGTGACGACAATTACACAAATTAAAAAATCACTTACACCATTTTTCTCAAAAAAATAACAATCCATCAAAACGGTTCCTATCCTCTGTGTTACAATACGAACTTTTATGTCCAAAACTATCTTTGCCAAAAATCACATAAACGTCTATCGCAGCGGGCATGGGCGATCTATCATACGAGTATATCTGACATACAGACGGACAGACCGCAGTCATGTTCGCACGATAAATCAACTGACCCCAGTGACTGGCCCCACAGAGGGCCCCCAGTGCCGGTTGGCCCCTAGTCTATGAGGTATTGTCAGTACTGCGAAGACTTTGTAAGGAGGCGCGAAGATTCGCTCAGTTCTCATGGGATCCGATATGCGATGTGTGTAGGGGCAGGATTGTAATTTATTTCATAATCGGCGAGACGTTTATTTTGGACACCTTTGCGTTTTGCTTTCAACTGAGGTATGTACTGTATTAGAATTTAGCATACTTTGTAATAATATAAATAAGATAATAATACATAATGTAATAAAAATATATAATGTCATGATCGATATAATATAAGCTACTGTTTTAAACGTCATAAACGTTAATTATTTTTATTGTTTCGACTTTGCGCTGGTTTTGCATTCACATAGTGCCCAATTGTAGCATACTAGATATACCTACAAGTTTTTATATTATCAATGAAATGCAGCCGGTTCCAGCATTTAAAACTGTCTACCCAGTCAATTGGGTAAAGTTTTCTTTCATCATACTTTACCTCCTCCCCTTTTCCAGGTGGTCTCCCCCTCTGGCAAGACCGACGACTGCTTTATCCAGAACATAGACGGCGACCAGTACTCCATCAGGTTCATGCCTAGAGAGAACGGCGTTCACAACATCAACGTCAAATTCAACGGCATCCACATCCCTGCTTCACCCTTGAGGATCAAGGTGAGGGGGTTGGAGTAATCAGATATGTCTGTACATATTATATGTATTTGTGGCTATGTGTGTGTGTCAGATATCTAAGATATAAGGAAGCAGACTGGACATTGCAGTCTTGCAAGAATAACGCATAGAAGTCAAGTACTCGCTATTTTTACTGAGACTTTTTGGACCTAGTTCGGACTTTGACTCGCTTTTAGCTTTTCTGGTAAATATTTATTCATTTTCTCTGCTTTTGGACTAAATTCGAACAAGCATGCGAGATTTTCATTGCACTTGTGTGCGTTTTGGAAAAGATAATAACATGGTACTCACGCACACATTGATACAAAAGTGATTCACTTCACTAGATATCTGTGATGTTCGGTCTAAGTCCTCTTATAATGTATGTGGTCTTATTCTGCCACTGGGGAAACGAGTTGGGAAATTTTGTTTTTCGTACTTATACCTACTTTATGGGCTAGCCTTCGACCAGTATAATTATAAGTACCTATGTGTATAAGTGACTTAAAACAAAGTATTTCAAGTGCTACCTATAAATATATCGATATTAAACCTAGGTTAGGCTTAATAGGCTCATATTAAAGGCTAGATTGTAATAACATTAGGGTACAAGTTAATGATGTTCTCTCATCTCCAGGTCGGAAAGGATGACTCCGACCCTGCTGCAGTCCACGCTCACGGACCTGGTCTTGGGGTGGTCAAGACTGGTAAGTTCTTTTCTAACATTATCCAGATTTATAGTTGGATCCTTTATCGTTGGCGCAATCATTCCAAATTACGACACGAGCAGTGCTAGCATAGAAGTTCTTAAACTTTCGCGAACTGAATACATGTTAATTAGTATTTAAACGGGTCTAATTCGCGCACAAACGAATATCAAAATATATAATTTTGACATACCTCGACGTTTCGACCAAGTTACATCGGCCGTGGTCACGAGAAGACTGGTGAATGCGGGTATCACCGTCCGGAGCGGCAGGTGTTGTTTCCAACTACCCGCGTTTGATCTTGCAAAACATAATCGTCACGACATACAACACTAACAGTATCCGAAGTCCCACTTGAACATAAGTTGCGCCGTACACACTTGCTAATTACTGGATTCCATGATCCAGACAACCTAAACCCATCTTCCCGATTGAAATTCCGGTACTTCTTGATTTCAATCGCTTCACGAAAAATTCTAGGATAGAAATGACGATCAGTGGAAAGGATCTTCGGGTAATGTAATTCGATCCAATGGTTTGGTCCTGAATCAAGCAAGTGCTCGGCTATGGCTGACTTGTTCACCTGACGGTTCTTTACTGCTGCGATATGCTCCTTCACTCTTTCCGCGATAGTACGCTTCGTCTGTCCGATGTAAGAGCTACCACAACTGCAATCAACCTTGTATACCCCCGGTGTCTGGAATGGTATCACATCCTTCGCCGTCCTAACCTGCTGTGCTACTTTGGATAACGGAGTATATACAGTCTTCATGGAGTATTTTCTCAGTACTGCTCCAATTTTGTCCGTTACCCCTTTCACATATGGCATGTATACCATTTGCCGGGCGACCTCAAAGTCAACCGCCTTCTTCGGGTATCTTCGTCTAGGCAACCTCTTCTCCACTTTGTAGCCGTTCCATTTAAGCACCTCCTGAACATGCGACAACTCCGTCTGCAAATGCTCAGGGTCACACAAATCATGGGCACGGTCCACCAAAGACGAAGCGTACTATCGCGGAAAGAGTGAAGGAGCATATCGCAGCAGTAAAGAACCGTCAGGTGAACAAGTCAGCCATAGCCGAGCACTTGCTTGATTCAGGACCAAACCATTGGATCGAATTACATTACCCGAAGATCCTTTCCACTGATCGTCATTTCTATCCTAGAATTTTTCGTGAAGCGATTGAAATCAAGAAGTACCGGAATTTCAATCGGGAAGATGGGTTTAGGTTGTCTGGATCATGGAATCCAGTAATTAGCAAGTGTGTACGGCGCAACTTATGTTCAAGTGGGACTTCGGATACTGTTAGTGTTGTATGTCGTGACGATTATGTTTTGCAAGATCAAACGCGGGTAGTTGGAAACAACACCTGCCGCTCCGGACGGTGATACCCGCATTCACCAGTCTTCTCGTGACCACGGCCGATGTAACTTGGTCGAAACGTCGAGGTATGTCAAAATTATATATTTTGATATTCGTTTGTGCGCGAATTAGACCCGTTTAAATACTAATTAACAGTGCTAGCATATGATTAATTGTGTATTCGTCATCATTGAATTCGTTGCCTCTTTTGCGTAAATTGCTGATGAGACGACTTTGAACGTGAGGCTTCGAGTTTTACTCCCGGCACAGGCAAAGTACTTATGTGGACCACAGATATTTGCTCATCTTAATCTTAATATTTATAAATTACGAGTCACGTTGTTTGTCCGCGATGGACTCCTGAACTGCTTAACTGATTTTAATCAACTTTCTACACGGAGTGCAGTTTGATCTAACTTGAAAGATAGTATAGCTTACATCTCAATTTATAGTTGCAATAACAAAAACCTTACCCACAGCAACGCGTGGCCGTGTCTGCTAGTAATAATTATGTAATCATACTATATAATAGTCTGGGTGTTTGTAAGACCTGGCCCTGGATCCCTAGATCCTGGTCAGAGTCTGTGTCATCGATACACGTATTAAAAAAAAATCTTCACAGGTGTGAAGACTGACCTCATCATCAACACCTGCAATGCTGGTCAGGGTATCCTCGCCGTCACCATGGATGGACCTTCCAGGGCGGCCATGGACTGCACGGAAGTTGAAGAGGGATACAAGGTAGCTATTCTATTCTATTCAATCATTGTTTATAGAACTCTGTTCTAGCATACGAAGTACCTAATAAGGATTTTTTATCAACACTTCTGCATCATCAGTATCATTGTACAAGTCACATTCTAAGCTACCCTTTTGTTGAAAGCCCCACACTAATCGATGCAGTAGTTTTTACGTGATACAAAAAGGATCATTTATTTTTTAGTAGCCTATTTTGAGTCTCTAGACCAAATTGTCTTAATTGATCTCCAATGACGGTACTTACAGGCTTGTTGTCTTTTACTGCATATTATGTAGGTATTACTTCTAACTACTTCTCTCCATGCATGATGGTCTAGAAGAGATCGCTTCGAGCGATAACACCGGCCACTGTGACACTATTTTTTGTTATTTATTGCTCTGTTCTAGCCTTAAGCTTTCTTTGTTCTGTGGTGTTTCAATAAAGAGTTTATCTATCTATCTATCTATCTATCTATCTATGTAGATAAAGTTCCTTTTAAGAACCTGTCTAAATACTTCCAGGTCCGTTACACACCTTTGGCTCCCGGTTTCTACTATATGAGCGTGAAGTACAACGGACACCATATTGTCGGATCACCATTCAAGATTGAGGCCCAAGGTATGAATTAAATCTGTTATGCAATTACACATTCACTGCATTGCAATGTTATTCGTCACTGACCCTTAGTGGGTAAAATTTTTATGATAACCCTATTACCAGCTCTCTTTGCGTGAGCTGGTGATGAGTCAACTGCAAAGCGTTTAGTAGCGGTTCGATTTCTACTCAGGGTATATATTTCTGTGCACCACAAGTATTTGCTCTGTCAACGTATTTGTAGAGCTGCGGTGGACATAGTTCAAGATTCCCTACATATGCAGGATCTTAGTTAAGTTATATCTATGTAATGTGATCTTAACGCGTTAGTATGTTTTATTTATCCTTGCCATTTTTGTCCAATTTATACAGTTTCTTGCACAGTTCTAAAAATGCTGAGTATTGTTTTAGATCATTAATTTAAAATACATCAGTTGCGGTAAAAATTTAGACTTACTGATTTCTTTGTGATGATGTCTTCTTTCCATCTCATTTCCTTTCGTTATCTGTACCTATTCGTATTGTTTTACTACCTACATATTCTGGATTAACTTACTTTTATTTTCGTTGCAGGTAGCAACCTCGCCGAGGTGGGAGCGCAGGAGACCTCGTCAGTGACAGTGGAGACAGTTCAGAAGGTTGCGAAGGGCGCGATGAAACAGGGCCCTGTGCTGCCTAACTTCAAGTCTGACGCGTCTAAGGTCCAGAGCAAGGGCATGGGCTTGAAGAAGGCGTATTTGAACAAGCACAACCAGTTTACGGTGCACGCTGGGGATGCTGGTAAGTCTGACAATTGGATAGATCTAGCTCCTAAGATTCCAAGTTTTGATGGCAAAGTAGCATGCGGTAACCACCTGATGGTAAGTGGTCACCGTCGTCTATGGACATCTGCAATGAGGCATTGCCGGTGCGTTGCCTGCCCTCGTTAGAGAGGACTATTTTCCTTAAAGTTCTGATGCTTGTACTTCTAGGGATAAGCTGCGGATGGAAAATCATTCCAGATCTTTCTGATACGTGATAAATTGAGTTGAATGCGATTTCTGTGTCTACAATATGTTATGTTGTGTATACACTGTACATTTGTACATGTGTAGTTCTTCGACTGTCGTACGTATGTATACGATGTACCGTACCGTGGCGTTCATGTATTGTCTCATAACTGAGACGAACTGACTGACTGATTGATACCATTTTATTATATAATTATTTATTTATGTCCTCCCTTCAGGTACCAACATCTGTTATGTCGGCATTTACGGTCCTAAGGGTCCGTGCGACGAGGTTCAGCTCAAGCATAAGGGCAAGAACAACTACGAGTGCTGGTACGTGGTCAGAGACAGGGGAGACTACATTGTGATCGTCAAGTGGGGGGACGAACACATCCCCGGATCGCCTTACAAAGTGGAGGTCTAAAATGGTATTTATGACAGCGTATGTAGGTCCAAGCAGTTTAGTTGCTTTCTTTAAACACTTTTTTGTTATAATTATTTGGGAGATATATTATTTTCATGACCAGTTGGTGTCATTTTAAGCGGCATCTAGTCAATTTTAATTTAGGTATTTTGATAGTAGTGTATACGTATTATATCACAGAAAGAGAAGTATTCAATGGATTTCATCAAATTCTAATTTTTAGAATGAACCTATATACAAAAGTAATAGTTAGGTCTATATAATTTTATGTGGTACTTTTTTGTCATTTGCTATTTTTGGAAATTTTAAATTAGTTATTTAAATGTATTCAAATCATATACGTAATAAATCTACATACGCTATCAACGACAGTTTATCCAGATGATTTATTGATTTTCTCTTGTAGACTTAGTTAGCATTATTTGCACTTCAAATTTGAGTGTGACCCAATAACTAATTAACGTATATTTTATAATCAAATTGTTTAAACTCAATATTTGATGTGTAGATAGTGCCGTTAGCTTATTTATTTATTTGCGAGATAGCAAAAAGATTTGCTTACCTCGTCATAATCAAAATCTAATGATCTCTTACAGATTTCTGAGTTTTCATCTCAAATCTTTTTGCTGTCTCTTATGTGTTTATCGTTTTTACTGTTCCTTCATTTACTATCGACATCATGTTATCAAAACTATCTACTCTGTATTTCTTATTCATTTTAAGCATTTTGTTTTCTAACAATTTATTCTCACTTACTTACGATCGTGTACAAACGGCAATGTCATTATGATCCAATCGATTTAGCAAAGTTTTTGGTACAATTTTGTATTTGGTAGACAAATTTAATGACATTCCCATATTGTACAGGGTTCTTAATGACCTTTTATATGATTCTCGTTTAGTTTTTAGGGCGACTAAATGACAATACATATAAAGTATTAACTTGAAGTATTCCCTTTAATTGTAAGCAAAGTGATGGCATGGATGACTGTCCAAGCATCTCTTGCGAATTCTCACTTCACTTTTATTCCGGAAATTTCTTCTACGTCTTTTTTCATTAAAAGCTTTCAACGTCAGAGGATTTCTTTTCTAATTCGCTTTTAGTGCTTGGGTGCAAAACTGTGTTAGGTTTTCGAAATTACTTTTATACTGACTACAACTTTGGAATGAAAATCTAGCGCTCTTTTCTCAAGTATATCATGCCATTACTTATTGATCTAAGTATATTTAATACTTGCTTTCAAATTTTTGTATGGTTTGTGTATGAAGTGTTTACCTACGTAGGTAGAATGCCCCCGTATATTGTAAATACCTATTTTAAGTTTTTATTATAATGTATTGCGACTGTTAACTGAATAAAAAGGATAAAGTTCTCAATAATTGTTTTATTTGCATAATATACGATTCTAATCTACAAAATTCTGTTTAAATTTCTCTTATGGTTGAACTCAAAAAGAAACACAAATGTAATTCTTGGCATATTTGTAATTAATTTTTAATCGATTTTAAGTAACAAAAAAGATTTGTTTACTTTCATCTATAAAATCTTAACCGAGATTGCTAACGAAGCGAAACCTAACATTAAACGAAAATTACTTACAAAAATATTTATTTAATTATAATAAGTTTACACTTAACTTAAACAAAAATCAAATTACAATATCACATTTCTACTTACAATAGAGAGATATTGGCGATTCAAATTTCCTTAGATACAAAGAAATTTGAAAAAAATTTGGATAAAATCTTGGCTCATTTGTCATGTTACATTATACATTAAAAAGTGCACGCACTAACGTTTATTTAACAACAATTCGGAAGAATAAAGTATTGCCATATTCGTTACACTATTTAAAACAAAAACAGTTTTGTACAAAGAACTTAAAATTAGCATTTGGCTAACTTTGTGACAGTACCAACATCTAATTCGGCAATCAATAACCACAACCTAACAATTTAAAACTAATAAAAATGTCAATAGTAAAAATGTAGAAGGACAAAGTACATACGTTTCATCCAAAAATATTCGATCTACCCCAACCCACGCCTATCACATTTCTTTACTTCTCCCGCAAACGCTGCTCCGATAAAAAAAAAGAAATAAACCAAAATCAACAATGTTTTGTTCGTATACATGAAATAAGTCTAACATATTCGTTGACCGAAATAAAGGCCGATTGTTAACCAGTATAAAGTTTAAGTACTCCCAATAATTGCAATTCGAATGCAGAACTATCGGATCCTCCTTAACATTAAATATTTGAGCACATAAGCTTTAAGTAAGACTTAAGTTAAACTGAAAAAAAAAATAGTATTTTCAAAAATGTTGTATTTACAAAATGTATTTACAAAAGTGCGCAACTTTCGCGTGCTGAACGCCGCAATGGGAACAGTTAATTTGGCCACTGAACAAATATACAAATGGAAATAAAGAAATGACACCGATTCAGAAAATATATTCGACCTCCAGAAAACTTAAAAATAATTAACTCAACTTTTGACCATTTGCAAGGCTGAAGGAAGACGACATTTTCTATACAAAAGAATAAACTAAAAGTGATTGTACGCGACAGTAAGCTATAAACTTAAAATATATGATCTAAGTAGGAACTGAGTGAAAAATGTGATGATATAAGAGATCTATTTTTAGTACAGGTAATCTTAAAGTATACGATAAAATGCAGCTGAAAACAATGATTTTCTTATGATGTGAAGTTTACGTGATATCTATTATTATATTTTGCATTTCAGGAACTTTATTATTAATTGTTTTAAATACATACGTGTAATATCTTTTCTTTAACAACAACAGGGAAAAAGTATTTCCTAATGCAGTCTCACAATATGTTGAAACATTTACTTACAGAAAAATCTAATTTATGAAATTGGAATACAATTTCGTATTGTTTATTATTATGAATATACTATTATGCATTATTTTTGTTTTCTCTTCAGAAGTATTATGATCGTAAAGAATAGATAAATTAATAGAATAAAAATTCTCAAATAGGGAATTTGGCAGAATGGTAATATAAAAATCACTGGATTATTATGCATCAACAACTATTATTATTATGACGCTTTTGAAATGAACTTTGATTTTTTTATTACATGATTTTATTGTTTTCGATTGTATTGAAGATTGATTCACTGAAAAAAACATCATTATATTATTACCGGTTTATAAGTTAAAAAAGTACACTTTCCAATTTTGGAATATGTTATCAAAACAGTTGGCAATATTATAGTAAAAATTTCAAATTTGCAAACTGACAAAATGTACTTTTCAAACTATGGTGTCCGAAAGAACGTATACTTTTTCAGAAAGTCAATCTTAAATAGTAAAAATACATAAAAATCAACGACATCCAGTAAATTTCGTTATTTACCAAGAAAATACAGAGTATTCATACAAGATATCAATTTAAATCCTAGAGAACGAAGTCGTTTCACTAAACAATAGTACCAATCCGTATTTATAATACCACTGTCTTCGAGAGCGAGATTCTAAATATTTTAATATTTCGTTTAAAATTTTATATACTAGTAATACCATGGTAAGTACTAAAGTAGGCGTACTTAAGGGCAAGTTACTGTTTGTCTTTGTGCGACAGAGCGTGGGGGAGAATGTGCTCCGCGGGGAGCAGGGCCGAAGGTTGGTGCGCGTAGTTCCTAATCTGATGCAACGATATCAGCTGATTGGGGAAGGAGTTGGGCTGCTGCTTCCCTTGCTGGAAATGCAGCGGGTCGTAAAGGTAAGGCCGGGTCGGCAGCGCCGTGTGATGCGACAGGCCATTTAAATGCGGAGCCATCGAGTTGATTGGCGTGAAGGCGGAATTCGCGGCGGAAGACACGGGGGGCTGGATCCGATCGTCCTGGCTCTCGTGTTGAGCGAACAGAGCTCTCTGCTGCTGCAGCTGTTGCTCGTGATGCTCTTCGGCTTCCCTCTGCTGGTGGTAGCCCCCCTCGTCGGACATATGGGCCGCCGAATCGGGACTCACTTTGGGCCAGTACGGGTGATCTCCAAACGGCACAGCCGTAGGAGCCGCGGCTGCTAAAGACCTGTTCAACCCACTTAGTCCTAAAGCAGATATTGGAGGCCGTTTATCAGCTCTCTCGGCATGCTTGTTCATGTGCTTACTTAAGTACGTCTCTTGCGTGTAGCTTTTGCCGCAATACTGGCAGATGTGCGTCTTCAAATGCTTCGATTCTTTGTGCTTCGGGATATGTTCCAGCAGATCCTTTTCGTGCGTGAAGCACTTGTAGCAGGAGTTGCATTTGAACGGCTTGTCGGTTTGGTGGCAGCGGCTGTGGCTTTGGAGGTTGGACAGCTGGGAGAACGCTTTGGTGCAGCCGATCTGAGTGCATCTGTAGGGTTTGTCGCCGGTGTGAGTGCGGATGTGCTGCTGCAAGTGAGATAGCTGCGTGAACTTCCGTTGGCAAATTTCGCAGCGGTACGGCTTGATTCCTAGATGGATGCGGGAGTGCTGCGCCAAGTACGAGGAGTTTGCGAAGGCCTTGGGACATTGCGTACAGCGGTAGGGCTTCGCCTCGCGCAGGTGGATTTGGGTGTGCAGCTGCAAATCCGCCTTAGACCCGAACACCTGGAATTAAAAGACAGAACTACTGTTAACACGGCTCTAGAACATTTTAACATGGAATTCGCTTAGACGATACGTGACTGTTTTTAATATACACTTCTTATTGTGTCTGATGCGAAAGCACCTGCTCGGAATGAGACAGTAGTGCATGAATGTATTTACGTAACTTAAACACATGTCTATAAATGAGCACAGAATCAGTCTTTATTAGAGTTATTATAGTAATGATTTTTGCCCTTGAACGACATCCGCAAGCAGCCGGAATCAATTATACATCGCTTTTAGCTCACTAACGTCTGTTTTTTTCCGTCAATACAGGCAGGATGCCGCCTTCACGGAGTTTTTCACGCGCTGTAAGCACAGTCGCTTCCTTGATTCTGACTTCTGAGACTACTTAATCTAAGTTTCTTAAACCTTTCAATACGCGTGCCAACAATGCAAGCTATTAGAGTACAGCGGCACTCTCAAAAGTTTCGGTACACCATCGACGTTCATTGTGATGCTTCAAATTAGTTTCTGAGTGAAAAGCGTCGCGTCATCCATGGCGATACGTTTTATTCGCCCAACAATGAAACCACGGTCCTTCCTAAACCTACTGATGAAACACGATCCGATCGAGCCAGACACGATTGTAATCTTAAATTCTAAGGCCATAAGATTCAGATTACATCACCAGCACTTGAACAATATACATTAGAAAATGATTTCAGTGATGATGACAATACAAGCGACTTTAAACTCGAAACGTTAACGCATAAAGGTGGTAATAGGATAGCGGACGGTCATGAAGTAGACGCTGTAGAACACGGTAGCACGTTGCATGACTTGTGAGATCCGAGCACGAACGTGATTGGTCACAGCCCGAACATAATTAAAGTTTGTGGCACTATTTAATGGCACGACCAGAAATCCGACTTTAATAGGACATCGTGAAGGATCCGGAGGAATCCATGGCGAATCAGAATCACCGGAGAAAGAAAGAGCCTTCCGCTCGATAATGCTCCTTGAATTCCAGAAGATTCCAGAGCGTCATAATCGATTAGCGCAAGTGACATAAAAAAATAAATTAATGCTGCAACCACGAATTGAATGCAAAGGTGAACACGTATTTACAACTTAATTAGCGTAGCAAAGATAATAAACATCGACATGAGCAATTTATCTGAGAAGCAAAAAGTTAACGTCAAAACATTACAAAAAAGTTCGTCAGTCCGTCTAACCAAGTGATTTACTGATGCACAAAAGATCTTAATTGAGAAAAAAACAGGCAAAAACGCCTGAAAATAATTTGGATAATGGAATAAACGTTAATGCAACTAGCATAAGCATTATGGAAAATGCACAATTTATTATTCAGCACAGTAAACGTCTGTTAGACTTCAAGGTTGACTATAATTCTGGTAAATTTTTTTATTTATACCTAGATACATAGGTATTACATAGTCACTGTGATTATTATGGATAAGCTAGGTACACTTTTGTCATCGTACACAGTCGACATCGCTTTAAACAACGCGGAAATTGTCCCGATGATTTATCGTCATAAATTCGACTGAGCACACTATCGTCATCGTCAAACAGCCAAATCCAAAATAAAGTAAAAAAAATAATAATAAATAGCAGGTGAACGTTAGACAACGGGATTTACCGGATATATTCAATGGGATATCACGATAAGTGTGGCCCGTCCATTAGTGTGATGTCTATACGATAGTCCGTAAAATAGGTGTGTGTATACTGTATACCTAAGTCAAATCTATGTTTCGGTTGTTGACAAAAACAGTATCTAAGTATATAAAAGAGGTCCGTTATGTAATGTATTCTGAAATTAATTACTTCGTACAAAAATAGATCTATTAAGAAATATAATAAAAACATACGGCGTGAAAATAATAGTACCTATGATTTTTCATTTAACATGCAAATTGTCGTAAATCGTATGCTTGTAACAGATTCTGTAATATTTTCACTACCAAATCCCACTCACCTACCTCACAAATGTTACGAAAACTTGCATCCCTTACACTGTGAGGGTTGAGAGTATCCGTGTAACCTCTGCGACAAGAGGGTTCCAGATAACTGTCATTATAAAGCGCCGGTCAACCTTAATACCCCTTATAAATAAGGGGTGCTTGAGACATATTTGCTGTAATTTTTAAAGGTAAGCTTTTGTCGCTGTAGCTAATTTTTGGCACCACAAAAAATGTGACGAGAAAACAAATGAACATACACACATACGTATACGTAACGAATCGCATAACACTCCTTCCACTTTGCTGTAGCAGGTAAATTGAACTTTTTATGCAAGAGTTTACGACATAGCTCTCAGGGTTTGCAAGCTGAAGGGGCAATGGGCAGGCCACATCGCTCGTAGAACTGACAACCGATGGGGAAGAAAGGTTCTAGAGTGGCGACCGCGGAAGTCATGCAAGTCATCACTCTACCTATCAAGGAGTGTCCTACCATAGATTCAATAAGGTTTCCTACGTTTGCTTAAAATGTTATCACATAAGTAAAACAATTAACGAACATAAAAAATAGTAATGCCACCAGAATTCACAAAAGCAAATTTTCTTAAAATCATAAGGGGATGACAAATTTCCATGCGCAAAAACATGGCGTCGGACAAAAAGCGGCGGTCGACGTTTTTGCCGTCCTAAAATTATAACAAATCGCGGCCATACATCCCCTGTTTATCTAAGGGTTTTAGAGTTTGTCCTAGGGGTCTCTAATAAGGCATAGTTTTTGCGGCAGGGATTAATTTAACGAAAGCTTTGTGGGTGCGAAATGAAAGCAGTTTATCATTTTTTTTACAGAGGAATATGGAGCTTTTACGCAATTTTGACTTGTAGAAATTTATATTTTATTTTGGAGTCTGGATGTTTCTAGGACCACAATGAAATTCTCGGGTTCCGTAGTTATAAGGGAATATTAGTTGGGGTAGTATTATGTTGAGTTGTAACAAATTATTATGTCTGTTTTTTTTAAATTATTTTTACGGCAATAAACAATTTCTATTTTTTTTTTTATTCTTATTCTTCATAATGGAATCGTGGTAGGTAACTGTTATTTATTTGAATTTTTTTCTTGTGTATTGAGACAAGACTGAGGCAAGACTTAGTGTATTGAGTTGAGAGCTGTGTTTAGCACTGTAATGGAGTATCGGTTTATTTGGAAATCAAGGATCACCTAGTTATGAATATAATTTATACATTAATTAATAAAGTGCTCACAGTTTTTTTTAAAACGTACCTAGTCCCACACTAGGATTGCTCCTGTATCGTGGGTACCGCTTACAGACATATAATTTCACATACACATCACACCCAGACCAGAAACAAATATTTGTGGATCGCACAAATATTCGTTCCAGGCGGGAATCGAACTCGCGACACCTAGCCCAGCAGTCCGATTGCTCAGCCACTACGCCAAACGTGCCGTCAAAAATTATGTACACTTACAGTGATTAGAGCTATGATTATAAAACTAAAGTTGGTTTTAGTTATTATTTGGTAAATTTTAATGTGTAAATAAATTCTAATTAAATAAACAACATCGATTCCGTCAACGGAAAATGTCGGCACTCCCGAATAAAGTGGCATTTGCAAATAATGTATCACGCCGATCGCGACACGTGAGTGACGCAAGATTTAAGTTTAAACTCATCAGTTTATACCCGTGTCCAGTGTCAACTTCAGATTAAATAGAAATCCTTTTAAAATTATGTACATTATAATAAGAATAATAATCGGTATTATAGGTAAGTAAAAAAAAAAAATTTTTAACGTATTAAGGCTATAGTAATTTGTTTTTGTAGAAAACAGTAATAATATTGTGAAAGTTAAAAAACGACGAAACTTTTGCATTACACACACTAATACACTTTAGCTTTCAATAAAATATGTTATAAAATTAAATTCATACCAGTTCTTCGAAATAGTCCAACATTAGGATCGTATATCGATCGGTATTTGTCGATATTCGATATTTATCCTAAAAAATATGTTTTTTCACTTCAATTTAATAATCTCCGGAACATAACACTTGTTGACATGAGGACTGTCACTAGCACAATAGTTAACAATTAACTACTTACTTAATTAGCTAAAAGAAGTTACCAAAAAAGAAGGTTATCAGTGCTTACCAAGATTCACTTGTCGGCATGGATAAATATAACACAAAAACAACGTTGCTATCTGGATTTTTTGCAAAAAGGCCACTTCTGTGCCAGATGACATGTATTTCTTATCAATTATATAATATGGAAAACTACATTTGAACTTTACCGAATCGATAACCACTTTGAAGAAAACCGAACAGTGCATTTTTTTTCAATGCAAAAAATATACAAACATATTTATTGTATGCTACACGTGTGCTCATCTTATCCAATTGTTTATGAAACATTTATTAATTTCTTTAACGATGCCGAAAAAATGCGTCACTGCGTTTTAATTACAATATAAACACTCGATTACCGGCTTCCGAATTGATTACGAGTTCCAACTCGATTTGACGCTTTAACGTGTTCAAAGTAATCACGGTAATCGAATAAACATGCATCGACGAATTAATCGATTGGCAGATTAATTAATACAGGATAATTCGTCAAATCTGTTAACTACTTAGTTAGTCTGGTAGTCCACCCATTGTACTTTATTATGCAGTGTTTAATTTTGACTTTGTTAAAGCCTTGTATTTTATTTTTCATTTGGTGTATGATAAAACATTACTATTATATTACTTTATATTCTATTATAGTTATGATTAAAAAACATTTTGTATTATTTTTAATCAGTTTCTTAATGTTTTGTAGTCATATTACTTATTAACATGACACTAAAATTATTTGTCTTGTGATTTGTATCTTTTAGGAATGATTATTGCTTTTTCTGAGACCAGCGTTTTGAACTGGCAACACGAACCCAGTTACAACCATTTCCACACAAAAACGTTTCAACCGGTCACAAATGTGTTCATTTTGCTACCAACTTAATTTTACACTAAGATTAAGTTAGATTTAGCTACGTGCCTTGTTCAATTCAATTTCATTCACCAACAAAAGAGTCAATGCGGATTCTTAAAAAAAAATCAATCACGTCTTCAATTGCTTTTATAACTGTATCCATGGAGTTTTTCAACGTTTTATTATAATCATTATGTCACTGAAAAATGTTCTGTATTGAAAAATGTAGTTTTTCGTCGACCTTAGCCGAGGCGGTTTTGGCGGCAAAAAGTTGAATCGCAGCCAATGTCACCAGCAGCCATGCGTTAAATATTGGCGCAACCGTTGAAAAAAACCGAGTAATTTAGGTAAACACCGAGAAATCAACCGGCAACGTTACCAAACCGCGATATGATTGACGAATCTAATCGGAAAGAAACTGTGGCAAAGGCGCGGTAAGGAGCAAAATTAAATCATTTTATAAACTGTAAGATTCAATAATTCGTCAACATATCATTACTGTGTCAGTTTAGAAAAATCTACAATTGGTAATTTAGTAATTTCAGCGTGTTGTTAATAAGAAAAAAAAGGAAATACTTAAAAAAAAGCAATAATACGAGTTATTCAATAACAAGACGCACAAACTTCGAAAGCTCTAGAACGACTGTCATAAAACCGACATGGCATAATAATATGAAATGAACTACTTCTTATCATTTGATTTTAATAACGGTCAGCAGCGATAATAAGTAACTAATGATAAAAAAAAGCTTAATTAAAAAAAAAATATATAATTTTCGCTCACCACCCTTTTCGAACCAGTACAAACGCAAGGGAAAGATAGATATGACATTTATAATAACTTGTTTTGACACAATTATGACGTAATTTCACTGTTATCAATTAATGTTATCACTTTGTATGAAATTTCCACATTATTATAAACAATTTATATTACAATAATTATCCACTGTTTTCTAACGTTTAACAATGTCCGAGTACAAAGAATTATAACGTTAGAATAGACAAACATTTTATGCGACATAAGAATAATAATTTAACGTCTAATCTGGTTTCCATCGCTTCGCGACACACACTGAATATAAAAGTCATTTAGGTACAGAATTCGGTCATTGACAATTCAAACCGCATGTAAATGCTGGCTACGAATTATTTATTCTTTTGCAATGCGGAAACTAGCTTTATAGTAATTTATTATCTGTTTTGATATCTAAATTATTGTCCAGTGTGCTGTGTTTAATCAATTGGATCAGTAATATCGATTTCACGATACTGGCCACATTGTATTTTAATTAAAAAAAAATAACTGAACATGCTTAAAATTCGAATAACCTACATTTAGATTTTTTTTCTTCGCCTTCAATTGGTTTTCAGGGTCCAGTACCCTAAGGGTAAAACGGGACCCTATTTACCACAGAATAGCTATGAATACCCTAGGCCTATTACTAAGGCTTCGTTGTCCGTTCGTCTGACTGTCCGTCTGTCACCAGGCTGTATCTCATGAACCGTGATAGGCAGTCAGTTGTAATTTACACAGGTGATGTTTTTCTGTTGCCGCTATACCAACAAATGGGTACTAAAAATCCGAATTAAATAGATATTTAAGGAGCCTCCCATACAACAAATATGATTTGCCGTTTTTATAGATAATGGTACGGAACCCTTTGTTCGCGAGTCCGACTCACACTTGGCTGGTTTTTTTATTATGTTTGCTACACGTTTTGTGTAATCAATCGTTCATTTTACAAAATCTATATTATTTCGGAATGAAATACTTAGTCGGTTTTGGTGGGAAACCGGACATGAAAATATGTTGATTTTGTGTTCGGTGTATTGTGGTAAATTGTATTTATTCGGTAACATAAAATAAAAACGTTATTCGAAATTAGAACGAAATCAAAAAACACCTACTACGTCAAAAAATGTTTAAAACCCGCTCGTTTCATGATATTTAAAATTTTGAATTTCGTACACTGCAGGAGCCCGCTCGTGCCAATTGAAAACCGTTCCGGTGTCTAATTTTCGTTGCTTTGGCGTAAAGAAGCGAGCGTCCAAGACCCAGTTTATGACCTTTTAACGTAAAACGATCCTTATCCCGTCGCGATAAGACTTTTATCGATCGTAGTTTCTCGAGACTTGTTTTTTTCGCCTTTTGTCACCCAAATGAATAAAAAAGTTGGAAATCGTGCTGGCTGACAAAAAAAAGCCGGTTAATATTGGCATTGAACGGTTGGCGCGGATTTCGTTCGGAATAGGTACTGTATTTTAATAGGGGTGCTCAATTTTATATCTCAAACAAAATAGTTCAGCTAAAATTAATTAGAAATAGACACAAACGCAAGAACAAAAACGTTAAAAAATTATGAATAATGAAAACACGTTCATTCTGTTTTTGAAATACCTAACAAATTTACATTAAGCAAAAATATTTTTTTACGATGCATAATTTTTATTTTAAAGTATAATTTTGAGTTCATTCATAAAAAAATCCGACCATATCCGGATACATACCACTAAATCCTTAAAACAACCCAGTAAAGCAAATTCGAAAATCTCATATTAGCATTATAAAAAAAACATGATTATTAAAATTTGTGAATATTTTATTACTTTTTGTTAACAAAAAAAATGCACAGACATTGACTTTGCGTACCTACCTAATAATATACGAGTATTGATCTGGTTATATCTACACATTTATAATACAAACAACCACAATTAAAAATAAAAACAAAACAGCTTCTATTTTTATGAGCAGGAAGCATTTTTTTTTAACTTTTTTATAATTTTTAGTGACCTATGTTGCAATATAATTATAATAGTCATCTATATATTAAAGATAAGAGATCACCAGTATGGTAATGAAAAATATCGGTGCGAGTATATACATACATGCATGCATATTATACATGGGTATACAATTTCACCAGTATATACCGTGATATTCCTGATGATCGACTTGTATACCCGCGCTCGCAGTGCAAATAGGCTCAAGTAATGGCCAACAGAGTAAACAAGATATAGAGTTGGTATTTCAATCAAATAAATAAATGGATAAACTCTGCTAAGGGCGTTAGGCACCAACCATTTTTGCATTTTTTTTGGCTAGGTGTTACTTATGTTACATTATTACGAGTTTCAAAAGGTCTAGCTTTGGTCACGTTAAATTTTAGAATTTTTAGAGATTTCTTATTTGAAGTTTATTTTTTTTTTAATTTTTAATGTTTTTTTTTTTAATATTTGTAGCTTAGCATGGGTAGCACAAGAATAATATTTACAACAACATAACTGACCGTACAATACAATAATTATTATTGTTAATTGAACACCAGACAATACAATATTCTGAAAACAGAAAAATTACACAGTTTTTACAGTAATTACAGTAACTAAGACTACTAAAAAATGTTTTAGGCGATATTGCACAGTCGTGGCCTTAATTAATTCGTCACAAGGTGGGCTTAATAACGGATTAATTATTTAAATAATAAACTCAACCAACTTCTAATAACCTTAAAAATTTAAATAAATGTTGAGGACATTTCCTATTTTTAGATGATTAAATATAGATTGTTTTTATTTTTAGCATACCTAAGTGTAAATGTAAAGTAGTTTATTCAAGTGAATATTATCTAGGTCGTTTTATTGTTTCATAAAAACAAAATGAAAACTAAAAACTAAACGTAAATAAAACTAATCTATTAGGCCGCTACCAGTGGGCAACGTTCCCAAAATGCTGGCTGCATTGCCACGTTGTATGGCAATGCTCAATCTTTGACCAAAATAAAGGCCAGCATTTTGGTCACGTGTTGCGTCGACCAGACGTCCACACATTTTTTCATCATTTATATAATTTACCTTTTTTTGTTTTACTCAAAAATAAATGTAATTAGCAGTGCAGTATAATAGCAGTGTAATATTAATGAATATTGATTTAGAGTTAGATTGATTGTCAAGTTAATATTGTATATTGCTTCTAGGTTGTCCAACGGTGTATTTTATTTAATTTTTATTTTTTAGTACCTAGCTATTAAGTAAGTTAGGTGCAAGACGTACCATACTTCTATTATTTAATTGAACCGTCAAAAAATAATTAATTTAAAAAATAATTACATTTTATCATTAAGAATTAAATAATATCTTGTGCTGTCTACAACATAACAAACACTATAAAAGTGGAGATCAATGGATCTCATCGTTAGTTTGGCTTCCAGGATCCATTAAGATTTCCGCCCTTCGCCGTGAGATGCTCCTGCGCATATCGAATGTTCAGCTTCCAAACAGCGTAACAACCATTTTATATTACAAGCGAAGTTTTACCGTATAATAATGAGGTTAAGGTAGAATTTAGCTTGTAACGGAAAAGTCTGTGGTACCACATTTTCATTGTCCTATTATTGAATAATCGTCTGTAATGTGGGCGCAATAAGGATTTATTTCATTTCACCTGCCGTAAAGTTACATCAATGTATATTGTCATTACACCTGCATTTGATTATGTGTTTTAGGACGTCAACTGTAAGATTTATATTTGTGTGAGTTTTTAAGGCAATTTCGCAGAAACGTGGCGTATATTGCATATTTTTATAGTGGTTTATAATAATGATATTGATTTAGTCGTATACGGTGGTTGTATCAGTGCGAATCTGTAATGACTTTCATATTAACGTGGTGAAGGCATTTTTCATTTTTACTTTTTTTTAGTAACTGCAATATTTTGCTTGATGGTAAGTAAACGGTGATGCGGCTGATGTGAGACAGTAGATTTGGATCTTATTTTTAGAACGTTAAACATAATCAATGCTATATTATTATTAAAAAGAGGAAAGATTTGATTGTTTATTTGCATTATATTATTACAGGCTCCGAAATTAGTGGACACGTGTGAAACCCCGAGGCGCTCCTAGTCTTAAATATAAAGGAATATAATCCTACTAATATGTACTTATTATAAACGCGAAAGTATGTGAGTATGGATGGATGGATGGATGTGTGTTACTCTTTCACGCAAAAACTACTGAATGGATTTTGATGAAACTTCACAATAATATAGCTTACATATCAGAATAACACATAGGCTACAATTCATAAAGATATATTATTGTATATTATCCAAACGCGGGTGAAACCGCGGGGCGCAGCTAGTACGTAATAAAGTTTGGATTCTGAAGCTTTCTAGAAAAAAATATTTAGGTAGGTAGGTAGTTGTGGCATTGACCAAAATAGATACTCGTGTAGAAAAATTATTCAAAATATTCTAATTTCTTGAATTAACATGAAATAAACAGACGTTAAAACCACAAGCTGCTTTTATATTATTATATTCAGTTATTTAATCTTTGATATTTCGTATTTAGGGTTCCATACAAAAATGGAACACGTAAATGGGACTCTATTACTGAGACTCCGCTGTCCGTCCGATTGTACGTCCGTGTGTCACCAGGCTCTATCTCACTCATGAACCGTGTTAGTTAAACAGTTGAAATTTTCACATATTATGATGTATTTCTGTTGCCGCTATAACAACAAAATACTATAACTAAATAACAGAACAAAATAAATATAATTTTAAGGGGCTGCTATAAACCAAACGTGTTTATTTGTCGTTTTTATAGAAAATGGTACGGAACCCATCATGCACGAGTTCCACTCGCACTTGGACGGTATTTATTATTAATTAATTGTTACTTTTCATAACGGGTAATTTAAATAGTTTTAATAATTGTTAAGTAACTATACCTGAATCAGCTTTGAAATTATTTAAAAGAAAATACATATTATATTAAAAGATCAAGGTAAGTATTATCTAAGGTCAAGGTTTGGAAAATTTGCGGGTTTTTTTTGGATTGGAACGAATGGGACCACGGTCCCTATACCTAGCGGTCCCAATTGACGGAAGCCTCCCCCTATACCCTAGAAGAAGGGAGATAGCATATTAGGGATTTTGTATGACATTTGAGCGCGTTGTCTCTCTCTTTTGCAGGTTTTAGAACTTTTTCAGTACGGAGTGTCTACACTCGACAGATTGTCTAATTTTTTTACTTAGTATTTATAAGGGGGAAAAAACGTATTTGCAACAGGAAATTGGTGTGTTGCATCTCTTTCCTTCCCCTTGATCTTTTGTTTGTCCTCCTCTAGAATGCTACCAGTCCTGTCCTCCTAAATAATGGTCATCAACTCGTTATGTTTCATAGTATTAAGAGTACGATAGACATGAATTAAAGGCGAAGTTGCAAACCCATAAAAAATATTAATTTATGTGGGTACAACTTTTGTTGAATTTTTCTTTAAAATTTTTAGAAGCTGTTTTTCATAATATACATTTTTATTATGTTAGACGTAATTATCTGAAATATAGTTTTACAAGTCACTTGTTTTAAGGTTAAGTATTTTATTGATGAACGCGCTGTGCAATTAATTTTACGTTTCAATTATTGTTTTTTTTTAACGTAGTAATTCTCCTGTGTCGTGGGTACCGTTTACAGACATATAATTTCACATACACATAACACCTAGACCAGAAACAAATATCTGTGGATCACACAAATATTTGTTCCGGGCGGGAATCGAACTCGCGATACGAAGCGTGGCAGTCTGATTGCTAAGCCACTACGCCAAACGCGTCGTCAACTAGATGTACTAGGTGGCATTGCGTTTACTATGGGCTGTCGACGGGTCCTAGCTACAGGTTCTAGATCTGGTTTGTTTTGTAATTTTTGTTCGTTTTGGGGTATTAAATTAGTATTATTAAAAGTTGCAGGCAATATTTAAAAAGTAGAAATATTATTCAGGAATGTCTAACACTTGCTAGCTCTATGTCAAGGCATGGTGTAAAATTGTAAAACATGATGTAAGAAGACAACAGGTGATCGATATACCTTCTAAATAAATATGAATTGGGACTTTAACTCCATAGTCATATGGCTGAATTTTCCGCAAAATTATTATTAAAGAACAGCTGTTAATATGCTATAGGATTTGAGGCTTTATGCAGTAAAAGTTAAGAGTTACTAGTAGGTAGGTAATTTGAGTAATTATTGTGGAAATGTCAATTGTGTGTCAAAGTTGTAAGTACGGTTGGAAAATAAGTAGGTACTTAGGTAGGTATGTAATTTATTTTCATGCTGCATCCGAAGCTGTACTTAAACATACCTGCCTACTTTAATTAGGTTTTTTTTCAGTGGAAATGTTATTTTAGGTAAAAAAATTAGGCTTACAAATTAAGGGGCGTTACGCCAAGCAGTGGCAACATTTTTCTTGTGCAACTTTGTATGTTCTTTTAAATCTTTATTATATATATACACCTATACCTTATACTAGAAGCACCTCGCGGTTTCACCCGCGTTAACTACTATCCCGCGGGAACCATTAATTTTTACGGGATAAAAGGTAGACTATGTGTACCGGGGATAGCATAGCTACCCAACAGTGAAAGAATTTTTGAAATCGGTTCAGTAGTTTCGGAGCCTATTTATTACAACCAAACAAACAAAGTACTTATCTTTATAATATTAAGTATAGATCTACACATAAATCCTATTTATAGCAAATTCAATTTTTTGTTCAATCTTTGTAATTGTAATCGGTATAGTCACACAGACACTACGTCTCTAAGGTGGGCGCCGAGTCTTAAGTGAAAACTTACGGTGCAATGTGTTCAGCTAAACAAAATAATTTAGACTGTTCAAATAGTTGTGAGATCTAGCTAGTTGTAGCTAAGATAAACTGCATCATAAAATTATGTCAACGATTGTATTAGGTATACGACACCAAAATAGTAGATAGGTAAGTATATTGAATTACAGAATAATATCGATTATTTATTATATTAATATATATTAAATATTTGGATGCATGTTATCCACCAATCTGGACCGGGCCCCCGTGGTGGATTATGGCCTAATCCTCTTCACGAAAGTGAGGGGAGGCCTTTGCCCAGCAGTGGGACAGTTACAGGCTGAATTATTTTTATTATTATAATCATAATAAATGTTGTAAAGATGCATAAAGTAATTATGTATCCTAGTCCTTTCTTGTGTAGGTAAGTAAAGCAATATTTCCTTAAACGTATTGTAAAGGGAAGTAACTAACCCACAATTTGACTAAGATACCAATTGGTAGATTTTAACCCAAATTCACCTCGTTTACGATTTGTTTTCATTTTAATATGAAAACTTATCAAAAAAATATTACCAAATTTTTTTGCTGACCGCACCTACATATTGTTTACATCCATAATATTACAATCAGTTACAAATAACCTGTAATTTCTTTACAATACATTGTCCTTTATTGCCAATAAACTACTGTGCAAGAAACGCTTTCCATCAAAAATGGTACAGTATATTATAGGTATCTTGAACACAATTAATATGTCTGGTCTTTACATTTTTATGAGACACTAGGATCGCCTAAAAATATATTTTTTTCTGTATAATATTAGTATAATAATATGTATCTATATTAATAAAAGAAAGTCGTGTTAGTTACACTTTTTATAACTCAAGAACGGCTGAACCGATTTGGCTGAAATTTAGTAGGAAGGTAGCTGAGAACCAGGAGAAGGATATAGGACTATTTATCCCGTTATCACGGGAAACATTTTGAAACTGGGTAAAATATATCTGATAAAATCGGGTTGTACAGTTGACTACTGTCACTCATTTTGACTCATAGAGACTGACAGGGCGTCTGTCGGGTCAGCTAGTCTACACTAATATTATAAAGAGGAAAACTTTGTTTGTTTGGTTGTAATGAATAGGCTCCGATGCTACTGAACCGATTTGAAAAATTCTTTCACTATTGGGAAGCTATGTTATCCCCGGGAGACATAGGCTACGTTTTATCCCGTAAAATTAATGTTTCCCGCGGGATAGTAGGTACCTAAGTAGTTAACGCGGGTGAAACCGCGAGGCGCTTCTAGTTGTAATAGATACTAGTGGCACCCCTCGGTGTCTATAAATTGTAAGCTGTGGACAATGGTGGTGATGAGACGTGTTCGAAGTGTTATTCAAAGGCCAAATTCAAAGTATCTACGAGGAATTACGAAATTTCATCAAAATCCGTTCAACTGTTCAGTTACAGCCAAACAAACAAACACCCAAACTCAAAATGTATAATATACTACTTAATATTATGACAAAAAGAAAAAATATGTTCAATAAAATTTCTTTTTTTTTAATCAACTTATAAATGCACTACAATAATTAAAGTAATTGTGAGAAACACAAAACAGGAGCGCGAAATAAAAATACGTGTGCTCGGGAAATTGTATAATTTTGAAGTCAATCTGTCATATCTGTACATTCCTAATACAAACATAACCATTTTCTTTTATAAAATAATACGCAAACAGATCTTAATCTAACACGCCCCCTTAATTTATACAAGAAATAACTAAAAATAAAATAAAAACATATCATGAAAAACAAATCTCAGTCCCGTTAATCTAAACCTAGCCCTGATGCACACCTGTAGTGAGCCTGCTTCGGCAGGGACTTCGTTAGCATATCCGCCAACATATTGTTCGTTGGAACATATTTCAACATTATATTTTTATTACATTTTAGTACATTACGTATAAAATGGCATTTTATATCAATGTGTTTGCACCGAGAATGGAAAACTGGATCTTTCGCTAAAGAAATTGCGCCCTGATTATCTGCATATAATGAAATCTTTGCATACCTATGTAACTCGATTTCAGTGAGCAAACTATGCAAATAGACTGCTTCTTTCATCGCTTGTGAAAGACTTACATATTCTGCCTCGCATGTAGAAGTCGCCACACTTTTCTGTTTTTGACTTTTCCATGATATGCATGCACCTCCTAAAATAAAAGCATACCCAGAATATGAGCACCTATCTAAGAGACAATTCCCCCAATCGGCATCAGAAAAACCTACAACAGATTTTTCAGTTTTCTTGAACACGAGTCCATATTCCTGCGTTCTTTTCAGATATCGCAGCAGACGTTTTGCTGCTTTCCAACATGTTATGTTTGGAGTATTCGCAAACTGTGCCAGTCTGACTACCGAATTTGCTATGTCTGGTCTGGTGCCCGTGGCCAGAGTACGTACCTTGTAGAATTAAAATATTATAACAAACTAGTTTAATAAAACATAAACTTTAAATTATTGGTATAAATTAATCTGTTATAATCCAGTGCAGAATTAATTGTCAATAATTCGTACGCCTCGAAATAAGTGGAAATTGGATTGCAAGATCTCATCACCGATCTCATCACCGACTCACCACCATTGACCTACGTATACAGGTGAAACTAATGAAAGAAGACCAACTGAACCACAGCTCACTGTACAGAGCCATCACTTGTTTACAAGCGCATTCATTAAAAGTCCAATAAAAACAACGCAACAAAAACGGCACTTTTTATTACGAACTATTTCATAGTTCACTCCTCTATCGACAAAAAATGTCGGCCACTAGGCCTCGGTCAGGCGCTCAGCTGAGCCATTCAACACCCCATAGATAGAGGGAGCAGCTATATAAAAAAATCCAGTATGGATTCTTCGTACAAACCATCCGTATATTGGTAACAAAAATATTCGTAAGTAACATCCTTGTTACTTACGAATATTTTTCTACTAGTCCTCTAGGACACTGGACTAAGATCGTGCAATGCCCCAAGAGTCAGCCTCATTTTAGACTTGTTTACTATCTTTTTACAAAACCCATATTCTTCTAACTCTCATTGCCATCGTTCGATCTTTGCTGGTGAGATATCATATCAAATTAATGTATTAATTTGTATACAACATGGTCATAATTCCAATATATTATGCATTTATTTTTGGTGTTAACACAGGTCTTTACAAGATTTTTCCATATTAGCATACACATTTTGAAAATAATGATTTAGATCTCAACTATAAACGTCAAGATAACTAATTAATGGTCCAAAAAAGTGAATGGTGTCAATTTATTTAATAGATACCTATTAAATTGATCTAGTGACATGCAAACGTGCAATTATAATGAATGTTTAATATATTCCTTCATTTTTTATTTTTATTTTACTGGATCAATAAATAACCCAAAATCGTGAGATTCATTTTATACAACATAAAATAGAATTTACTCATAAACTTTTAATGTAGGTACAATCAACGAAAAGGTAATTTTAATTTTTAATTTAATAGAATAAATAATAGTAGAGTGAATGACGCCTTTGAATTAGAGGCATATTATAATAAGTTTTCGACTTAAATCTGACCATATTGAGTTCGATTTATTATTTATTCAAGAGGACATTATATTACATAAAAAAATAAATCGAACGTTTTTCATTGTTTGTGTATTGTTTTAAAATAAGGTCCTGTTACAATCTTCTTCCCAAATACTGGTTTTGTCTACTTTTCCACGAAATATAGTAATATTTATGTATATTATTGAAATATTCTTACTTTACCCTTAGCAGTATTACTTATCACCGCATCAATATACGAAATCATAATACAACAATAAAAATGTACCAACTGCCCTTACTGTCTTCGCTGTGTCAGACGAGGTCACTGCACAGGGGTGTATGGAGACTGATCCGATGACCGTTACAGAGGCTGGATGGGGTAACTTTTGCCCGGGGGTTGTTTTGGAGGATGTTTTTGATTTGACTACGGGGTGGGAAAGTATTTTGCAGTTCAATTTGTTTGTATTTAATCCAAAAAATACTACGATGATTATTTAAACCAAATGTTTATACTTACTAAAAAACTACTGTACCAATGTTAATGAGGTTTAAGAGGAAGGCCAGATTTTAAAATATAGCTAACTATACAAATCGGATCAGTAACCCTAGAGGAAGGATGTTTACACACAAAAAATTAAAATCTCATTATTTATTTAAATTCTGTTAAATTATTTATAAGTCTTTTAGAAAAGCATGCTCTCGTCCAAAGCTTCTAGAATGTAAATAAATATAAAATTGACCGAAAAGACAATTCTCATGTAAAATTAAATTATCATTCAAACAGACTAGATCCCTTCAAATGAAATATCGGACATGCAAAAATAAGAATAAGTAACGTAACACAGAATAATATATCTACCTACCCTATTCACTACAATAGCATCAGAATGCAAGAATACATCAATGGACAAAAGACTCCAAAAATCTAAATAATCACTAATATCCAAATAAATCACATTTACGCAATAATAGCGGAAACACAATGAATAGAAAAAATCCTAAGAATTTCCGCGGATGCGTAAAAATGTGTTCCCACGAAGTTTACGATCACGAGATCCGAACCAAATTCACCCTTACTAGGATAATGCTAAGATTCACTTTGGTGATTGTTCAAAAGTGCCATATGATATGGTAACCTACGGGGTCGTGGGACCGTGTAAGCATCCCTCTTGTATGGAGCATCCTGTGTAAATACAAAATCTGCGCATCCTGTTTTCAAGATCATCTCATCCAGGGTGATCGCGCACTAGATAGTTGAATAAATACCTAATTTCAATAAATACCCTAGAAGAAGGGATACTCTCAATTAAAGCGAGATAGCATGATCGGGATTTTGTATGACATTTGAGCGTGTTGTCTCTCTCTTCCGTGGGTTTGAACATCTTTTGAGTAGGTACGGAGTGTCCGCCCCGGATAAGAAGTTGATGTACAAGTAGAAAATCTGGGTGTTCCAGTAGGTCCGTGAGAGCCAGACGTATGGTAAGCTGAGCGTGTTTAACTTTTCTACATTATGACGGCTCGTTTGGCGTAGTGGCTGAGCAATCGGACTGCTGCGCTAAGGGTTGCGGGTTCGATTCCCGCCTGGGACAAAAATTTGTGCGATCCACAAATATTTGTTTCTGGTCTGGGTGTGACGTGTATGTGAAATTATAATATGTCTGTAAGCGGTACCCACGATACAGGAGCAATCCTAGTGTGGGACTACGGTTTTAAAGAAAAAAAAACTTTTGACACCTTTGACCACAATGTCACTAAAACCAGGTTTGACCTGTTATATAGTGGTCAAACGCTAATGTATAAAGTATAAGTCAATAACAATAATTATAGTAAAAAAAAATTATAAATAGATCGTATTTTATAAATTTACAAATTCTTACAACTGCCTACGTCAAAGTGCCTTTTTCCACAGATTCGGAGACATTCAGATAAATTAGTCTCTTAGATAAGGCGCGTCTTACCCACCCCCACCCTTATCTAAGGGTTGCAACTATCTATGCTAATTAGGGGTATGGGGTTAATAATTTATCTGCTTCTGACTGGACCTTTGGTAATGGAACTATAAAATACTATTGTACGCAGTGAACCGACTTGGTCTGATTGCCCCTTTTAGAGATGTTTGGGTATTTTTGTCTCCGTCTCACTCTCTCTCATGTTTCGTTCGTACAGTTTGTTTTATGTCCACTAATATTATGACAAATCCAATTATTATGGGCGTGACTTATGCATCTTATAACCTAATTAACATAAATTATGAAATTAATACGTTTAGACCGGTTTTTTCTAAAAATAGCACAAATTAATTATTGTAGTTATATCGCCATTCTGTAATATTTTTTATCTGAATAAAGTAAAAAAGAAATATTTATTTGTACCAATTAGAGAGTAAACATTGATGATTTCCTGATGATTAGTATATATGTTAAACAGGTGTAGCCATAATATAAAAATTAAGTAGTCTTAAACACCTTATTATTATACAGTATAATAATATGCCATAATACCCGCTACATTTTAGTCTAAAATAAGCCAACTTGGTCACAGAATATAATGTAGGCGTGAAGAAAAAAAAACAGAACACCATACGTTCACAGGATGGTGTCAAACAGGTGTGCCAACATTGCCCACTCTCCCGTGGTTATTGGTCAGTTGGTCAACCATGGTGGTCCGGTGCGGTGACCAATGACCATATGACCTAAATATGCTCGAGAAGCCTCAGAAATTTGCCGTTTCTTGTTATATAGTTCTGGTGGTTTTTTTTATCTGTAGCCCATCGATGTCAGTATGGCATGTAAAGGTTTTTTTTTAATGTTGTAGTTTTTAGGGTTCGAAAACAAAATGGCCAGTACATAATAATGTCTGTAAGGTAATTAATTCGGTATAATATTGTATGATATGGGTTTTAGGATATTTTTTTTGTACTCACTAATGTTATTTTGAAGTTACCTGAATTAAAGATTGATTATATTATTACGAGTAGGTATTATAACCACACGTCTGTATAACGTCGCATTTTTATATATATGTACTATTTTTAGGATACATTATTTGGCTTACCTACATCAAAATCCGACCACTTCCGTATCCATCTGTCTGTCTGTCACTGATGTTTTAACTGATTACTAATAAGTATATAAATAGTTTAGAGTATCATTTCCTCTGAGATAAATACCTTTTGTGATAAGTATAAACTATTAACCTACCTACCTTTAGCAACAACCGCAAGACTTATTTAAAAATTTAGTTTCCCTTTAGTTTAGTCGAAGTGCTACTTAGTTTTAGTTTTTATTTTGTGTTTGTATTACAAATATATAAAAATAATACTACTAGAAGCGCCTCGCGGTTTCACCTGCGTTAACTAGGTACTTTCCCATGGGATTAAAAGTAGCCAATGTCACCCGGGGATAGTGTAGCTTCCCAACAGTGAAAGAACTTCTCAAATCGGTTCAGTAGTTTCGGAGCCTACTCAATGCAAACAAACAAACAATCAAATCTTTCCTCTTTATAATATTAGTACTACTCAGAATCGACAACCAACGCGTCAGTGGGAATATTAAAATATTTGCATAAACTCTCTCATATTTGAAATCCCACTTTTCGCCAATAAATCAAGGCAAGGGGTCAGTTCCCACCCCCAACGATGACTGGCGATTACTCAACAATTTCTACTTCAGCCGTGCACTTGCTAGTTTTGGGTTAAAATAATTAATTGTTTTAGCGGGAACCCCGGTGTGCAATTTATAACGTTCACTTGGAAAGTGTTTGGCTGATTCGATTAGCAGTTTGCGATTTTATTGTTTTAATCATTTACGGTGTCCATTTGGAATTGTCTATGAGTAGGCACTATATTTTGTAAGTGTTATCGTTACTTGTATGTAGGACATGTTCAATTATTTTGTAGCTGACTGTACCCACCTACTCCCGAGCGATACTCTCACTACATTAAATTTAGTACCAACCTAATAGAGAACTTTTCCCAAACATAGACAATAACGGGCGAAATGAACAGCCAAATAGGTAATCGCAATAAAAGAGGCGACCATAAATATACGTCCACAGATAACATAAAAACGGCGGGTGTTACGCAACGGCCGCGCAAAAAGCAACATTGACGTAAGAGTTGTGTGGATGCGGCTGACATGCGGCGGGGATGCCATGTAGTTGGTGAAAATTACCATTGGTTTTAATTATTTTTTTTGGATTATACTTTTTTTTTTTGTTTTTAAAACTTGCTTCTTTTTACGGTGCCTAATGCAAACTGCAGGGTAAAGTGCTTTATATTTAAAACGCATTTACTAATTTATTAGTATAGTTTAGGATGTAAAGAAAAAGGTTTTAAACTAGGTAAATACTATAATACTAGAAAACCGGTCACTTAAAAAATATATATAATTACCTAGTAAGTATGTAAAGTTTGCCACTAGGTCACCAATAATTTATTAACACTTAAAATGTTGCTTTAAAATTATTTAGTGATAGATTTAATGCTTTATTGATACCAAAATGTAAAGAACACAGGTAGGACAAACTAAAAAACAAAAACATATAAATATTCTCCTATATTATTAAGTATAATATTTTATATTAAGTAGGTAGGTATATAAAAATAAAAAACTAAAAAGGCCAATAGTAGCATTAATTTTCACTAGCGTTCATAGTAATTTGTACTTCGAACTAAAATTACGCATCTGTAAAATATGGCAACTCCCAAAAATATTCGTTCAAAGTCTTAAATAAATAAATAGAAGTCAACATCCGAGTTAAGCCCGGCATCGCATGGCAACACTGTCCAATTCCGCTTGGCATTGAACAGATTCAAGGTCGCACTAAAACTGACGTGTGACGTCACCACGTCGCCGTGCCAAGCGAGACCCACCACCGGTGAGATTGTATTCAAAACCTGCGGGCCTAGACAAGTGGCAAACGTTTCTAAACAAATCGAAACGAATAGAAGGAAAATGTATGGGCTGACATAAGCACACGAAACGTCACGAAGCGAACGAAATATTCGTAGACAAGTGCTTCTGAGGTATAATTGGGTGATAGTTTACTTGTTACTAATTACATATTGTATTGTACTTATCGAGTGTTCGATGAATTATGTACGAGTTCTAATTATTGTGTTCATACACTGTCGAGGGAATTCATTGCGCGTGACGTTAATTTGTTTTTGTTAAGTAGGTAGGTATAGATACTACCACTGTAAAAGAAAAGTATCTATGTACCTACTTACTGCGAGCTGTGTGCCCGTCTGTGTCATACTGACGGGAATAGGAACTAACTGGAGCGACTGGAAGAGATCGCTTTTAGCGATATGTCCGGTCATTATCCTTCAGATTTCGTTTTTTTTAAGTATACCTAGGTACCTAGGTACCTTGTTTTTATACCTGGTATACAATAAAGCATTTTATTGGTTATTTTATTCTATTATTTTTACTATGCACCTTACATAGTAACGAAAAATGAAAAAAAAAATGGGATGTGTGTAAAACTTGACAAGGTGATAGGTACCTAAAACATGAACGACATTTTTTATTACAATAATTATTAATTCTATACTTAGTTTTTTCAACGTTTGTTTTTTAAACAAATATCACATAATAATTCTGCCTGTAACTGTCCCACAGCTGGGCAAAGGCCTCGTGTGAAACTTGCCACAGTGATAAACATTAACACGAAGCATCCAAGATAATCGAATCCTTAGCAATAACGATCCAACCGGAACCTACTAAGATGAACCTTAGAGCTAGGAAAAAGATTTTCCAAAATAAATATTATTTAGTCAAAATATTTGTAAAGGTGTAAAGGTAAGTGGTGAAAACGGACTGGAAGACGCAGTGTAGGTAGGTCTCCCACTAGATGCGCCGACGACATCAAAAGAATCACAGGCAACCGGTGGATGCAAGTTGCAAATTGTAGTTCGGTGTGACGGTCTAAGGGGAAGGTCTATGTTCAGCAGTGGACGTCTTCAGGCTGATGATGATGATGATGAAAAATATTTGGGATGGAAACAAAATCCAACAAAACCAAAGATCAAACAAATCGGCCTAGCTGTTCTTGAGTTATAAGTGGTGTAACTAACTAACAAGACTTTTGTTTTTATATTTAGGCACATAGATCAAAGTTGCCATAACAGAACCGGATTCTACAAATTATCCATATTCTCACTTCAGTGAATTGAATTAAAAACATGCAAATTATCAACGCCTCAATCGCAGCCTTTAATTACTATTTTATCTGATGAATTAGTTTTTTACTGACTCATTAAGATTTTAGGAAAAATCATTTTGTACATTGAATTCTTGACTGTGATTGACACGCAACGTCGTAGGATCATGATAAATGGCTTAGTAACTACCTGTTCGACAGGGTTGTGTGGACTCGATTGACGTTTTACCACAAGTAACGAATAAATCTATAATGCCATACTAATAAAATAAATGGGAGTGTCTGTACGTTATTAGGTAAGTACGCAGGTGTAAATTGCTGAACCAATTTAAGGATTTTGGTAAGTTTAGATATATTGGACCATAGAGAAGGTCATAGGATATATTTTATTGCGATAAATGATATAATTTTAATCAACACGGAAGAAGTCGTGGTTAAAAGTAGTATTTATATAAAATTAACTAAGTAGGTATGTATATAAAAAATGTATAAATTTCGATTCCATGCATTGTCATCGAGCTCTGACCTACCCTAAATGTTTCTACTAGATAGCTAACCTGGAAGTGCTCGATCCACCCGGAAAGACAGACAGACAGACAAACAAGAGTGACTTGAGTAAAAACGTGGTAATAATACAGTAGAATGATATACTAATATGTTTGTTGCTCTTTCAAAACCTATTCTGTCCGTCATATTTGGGTAAACCAATTTTGATGTAATTTGGTATGGAGGTAGCAACCATCCTGGATTAACAAAAAGGGTACTTTTTTTATTCGTAAAAATCGGGTTACACCACGGGGCGCCGCTAGGACAGTATAAAAAGTAAAAAATGTGTTTCAATTTAAAATTTTCTGTGACTGAAAATGTGACTTTGATGATTTTGTTTCATTTTCATGGACAGTATCTGACAGAAATCTGATCCATCACGTACTAAAATACTTAAAAAACAACTCAAAATCCAAAACAAAGAACTTACAAACTTCTAATAAACTAACAGTATCGATATACTACTTACCCAAAATAGATGGCTGCAGTGATTGATATAATAACAGCATAGACTGCAACTGCTACAGTGCTAAGTATACAAAGGTAGACAAGTTTAGCGTAATAACAAAGTGTGTTCTATAAACAAAGCCCGGGCCCCTAGACCAGTAACATAATACAAGTCAACATATGACATTTCGGTTGGCCAAGAATTTCGTTCCGACCACAATGATTTATAGCAGTGGAACCGGTTCCTATCGAGAAACAGCCGTATCGTAATCAAGAGAAGTGATAGTAGGAAATAGGATCTGACAAGACAAGAATAGGTACTTCAATAACTAAATTTATACGTTAGAGAGAAAAAAAAAAAAATTTAATGACATTTACTGCGCTAAAACGTATAAGCAAGAAGAAAAAAGAAGAGGAGCAAGAAGAAAGACAAAGCTAAAACGAAAGATTTCAAAAAGAAGTTTCTTCTTCTAACTTAGCTTGCCAACTCGATGAAACTAAAAGTTAATAAGAAAGTAGAGCATGATGCGGAAAACAATAAAAAATAAAAACAATAGACACAGAAATATACAGAGTTAGTCTTGCAAGAAGAAACAAATACACACAAGATTCAACACAACATAAATACTGACACAAAAAACATTTAAAGTAACCATTGAACCCGCTGTTAGCTGAGATTCAGAAGAAGCATTTATCAAATTAAATAACTTGGAATTGCCCCAACGAGCCGGTAACACGCAATGATATATAAGTACACCAGCCAAATAATGCAGTCACTGTGGTTTACCATCCTTAAAAACAGCTGCATAGAGTTTAAATTACGATGACAGAATAGAGAATGATAGATCTGCTAAATGTGAATTTAATACCAATAGCAATGTCGAACAAGACGTGATGGTTCCAGTAGCAAAGGTCCGTCGATTTCTGGCGTCGCGTCTTGTCAATAACTACAAAATTTTGGTATGTATTCATCCAATTTGTGGGGTCTACAAGAATCGACTTGTTTCTAAATCTTCCCGGATCGGAACTAGTTTTGGCGTAGGCACCATTTTTTGTTAGACTCCAAACATTATTATTTTCTGTCGTACGAGATAGTATCTCATCGGCCTATAGTCAGTATGTCAGACTATGTCAGGCCTACCAAGGGCTTCTGACGTAACTTAACGACGGCTATCAATCTATCACAACCGGAACCGACCGCTTTACGTGCTCCGGGCACGGAGCGCTGGAAACCCGTTCATAACTTACGAAAACTCATTTGACTAATATAAATCTAGTAAAAACTCACACTAGGGGTAGGTACAGGTCTTATGTGACGATGTGGTCTAAGGTGCATGCTCATCCTCGAATGAGACTGGCTCTCAAGGAGGTTGCCGGAACACTCCGATAGGAAAACTCTTAACTCGGAGCGATTTCTTGGCGATGATCTAATAGAGTCGCAAGCGACCGGTGGATGCAAGTGGCATTGTCTTTCGGTGTGGCGGTCTCAGGGGGAGGCCTATATTCAGCAGTGTACGTCTTCAAGCTGATGATGATGACGATGATGATGATGTTCAAACGCAGTTGCTTGTAAAGTACCACCACCAGCCAATTCACTGTTACTACCATACATTGTGTTCGTGCTACAGGTGTTGGTCTAATGTCAAACTCGTCAGCACAAAAGGAAGTGTTATTATCAACCACGCGCCTTCTCCGAGTATTTATAAGCGCAGGATGTCCATTTAAACGTGTTCCTTTATGGATGTTTACACAGTTTTTATGCTAAACGGAACATTTCGCTTTAATAGCACCTGTTTTGAGGCGAGAAATGGAATAGTGAGTAATGATATTATATACGAAAATATTATAAGAAAATACTTATTGCACACGCATATTTGCGACTGTACGTTAAGCTAACCAATTGCTAATAGGTCTGGAAATGCAGCTAGCACTATAAACACTTTCGCCTCTGTCAGGACCTCCGTCGTACCACAAAAGTTTAGACCAGAGTTAAACGCATGTTTCTAAAATTTCGATCCACAAAATCGACGTGTATCACTCGCGTTTTCTTACTCAATCCTGGCATTCTTAATTATTTTACTGGTTATTATTGTTAGTACTGCCTAATTTGTTATTGAGTTAGAAAAAGCGAGGGTTAGACCTAGATTTGTGGAGAAAATATTCAGACTCACCTGTTCAACTCTGGTTTAAATCTTTTGGGGTAAGACGGTTAGATTTAAAGGGGGGGGGGGGGGGGGTGTTAAATAAACATAAAATTTATGTAGGTAGTTTAAATAAAGTTAGTTATAAACGTTTCAAAAGTTTTTCCCTGCAATAAATGTATACTAAGTATTAATGTATACTAACCTACCTTCTATTACTTATGTAACTTAACGACTGTATTTCGGCTAAGCCTTTCAGATACTAACTGAGTTGAACAAAAGCTTATAAAATAGATAGTACAAGTTTAAAAATTATCATAACTCGTCTCCGTTTTCCTGTAACTTCCAAATTATAAGATCTGAACAAAGAATGCAGACCTGCCTCCGGCGTCAAATTATATCGTACGAGAAATAGACAAATGGCGTGTCGGCGCAACTATTAGGTGTAATTTTGGTGATACCACGAATTATTGTGGTGTTTTAGTGATGGAACAGAACGTTGTGTTGTGGCAAGCGTTTGGCAGCCGGTTGTAGTGGGACCGTGGTCCTTGTCATTTGGTTTGTCTACACTTCTATGGGCCTTGCCATTTGTTTTGTCTACACTAAATTAGAGGTAATGTTTGTTCGCAGAAGGTAATCTGAACCGATTTTAAATTCCTCTGAATACAAAATAGGATTCTCGTTTATTGATGTTCAAATACTATTTTATAGGATTTTTTTGTCGTTCCGTGCATTTACATATTATTATGATCACTAAGTGTGCTGCTAATAACACTCAGTAATCTTAAAACTATGTATTATGTGTGATAAGTATTTTTATGTATGAAAATCAAGATTTAACTTCTAAAATGAGTACTTATTTATCCAATTTTAATATAGCACAAAGATTGCCCATGCACATTGCACGCAGAATGCATAATATGATAATTTTAATCCCTTTTACAAAAAAAAATGCAGTTGAGTCAAAATCTTTACATAGCCTAAAGTTTATTGAAAAATACAATTCTTAGAAATATTATGTATAATAAAATTTGTGATATTTTTAAAAACAATGTGCGTTTAATGATCTACCTGCCACGTAATTTTGCACCATGAACTAATTTTGGTAGGTACTTTTTGCTCCCGCAGAGTTAATTACCGACGTCTTCACAAAGGAAGGACGCCTTAAAGGACGGTAAATTAATTAGAAACGTAGAAACACTACTTGTTTGAAATAGGAACCGACGTGGAACGAGAACTGACGCGGTTTCAGAACGCGAAAATCGTGCTCCTGATGTTTCTAGTCTTATATTGATATGTAAGGTATGAGAACTGATGTGGTTTTCGAGAGCAAAAATCTTGTTTTGTAATATTGATGTAGTTTTATATTGAAAGCTTTGAAAACTGACGCGGTTTCAGCGCATGAACATCGTGTTCAGAATTCCTTAATATTATGTAAGTTAAGAAAACTGACGCGGGTTTAGAATGCGAATTCTTATTGTAGTTCTTAATGGCTGGTGGAAAAAGTCCCCATTACTGTTTCCACAACTGCCTGTTTAGTGATATTATTGATCCTTTCTTGCAATGCAAGTACGAAATAATTATAAGAAACTTGTTAGAATTTTAACGGAAATAGGGTTCTGAATCCGGACGGAGTAATTGTTAATTAGAATATATTAATAACTGAAACTGGGTAATTAATTACTTATATTTATTTTTACCATTTTGCAACAGTTTTTTGCAACAGTCTGTCCGTACAAAATATCCCCGCATGACATCAAATACAAATAATGGTTTGGTGAAGATTCAAAGTTAAATTTTCAATGTCAAAAAGAACCTGTAATGAGTACGTGAAAAAATACCATAACAAAATCGCGAGTCAAATTTCACTCGTATTTCGAAGTAATAGGGTTTAAATTAGTGTGAAGAGTTTTGGGAGGTAATCATTATTTCTATTTAGGTATACGGTGACGCAATACCTACTCAGCCGTAATGGTTGGTGTCAATCAAAATTACACACGAATAAATTCAGTCTTTGCGCTCTTAAAACTATTATAAACGCCAATAACAACCTTACGGGTTAAGACTTAAGACCAAGTATATAAGCTTTTTACAATATAAAAAATGCGAGTTCTAAGAATAATGTTTGGATCAAGCCGGGACGCCTAAAGTTCGACAAATTATACCTTTAGTTTTGTACTTGTGTATAATTATTTTGACTATTAAAAATGCAACTTAACAGAAATTAAATTGAAATTATTTAATAGGATTAAAGTGCTAGACTGCCTACGATGTATCTAAGATGAATGTAGTTCCGAGTAAATAAGCATTTTTGATATTGGGAACATTTTATCACACATATACAACGTGAAACTCTTAAGAGTTTCAATAACAAAGCACAGGAGCTAAATGTTGCTATTCGAGCCCTTAAAATATTTCATAACAAAAAGTACCCATCCTAGTGTGTTGTTCGAGGATACAAACCATCCAGAAACCATTTCAAAATCCGCTCAGGCAGTATAATATACATAATATATGTAACACCATAGTTATATCAACACACATAATTTTTCGCATATTTTGAATTCTGTAGGATAGCAATAAAGCTAAATATTTTTATAACATAAAAATGGTCAATGGGGGAGTTTTGGCGGGAATCCGATAGTGAGACGTTGTTGGTTTTGTATTATTTTCTCAAACTTGTGTTTCTTCGAGTGTTAATGTGTAATATTGGTGGAATATGAATCATTAAGTGTTCGTTAACGTGCACGAGTGTGGGCGAATGATATAAACTCAAAAAACGTGTCACTTCGCATTTTTTTCAAAACTCCCAGGAAGTTTCAGTAAAGCATCCACTACTTTACTGAATCGTGACTTTGACGATGTAAATAATTGACTTGACTACTTGACCACGATTGCTATATTGCTGTGACTTTCTTAATATGAAATTAAGAAATACTTATGATAATAAAATACTTGACACTGGCTATATGCACAAACCGTGCGAAGCCATTACTAAAACAAAAAAAAAATGGTCAATGGTCATGCCACTGTCAAACTGGGGTAGTATCATCTCAGCACCACCCGTGAATTCCGTCCACGAAACAATCTCAGTTCAGAAATTGATAAGTATAATATGACGTTATTAAGTAGCCCGAACCGCACTGAACTGGAAAAATGTATAATTATTATCGTAAATTAATAATGTATAAAGATTATGAAATCATAACATTGACGAGAAATTCAAGAATCAGCTGCAATGTTTAACAGTAACTTTTTTATCTGTAATTTTCGTTCACGGACATATTTTTTGGATAGAACATTATATTATTACTGAATTGTTTTTATGTATCAAAATTATACCCTTGATTTTAATAATATCTCATTTATTTTAAAAATGTCAATGAAAAAGTACAAGTTGCACGCGATCTACTTTTTTTTTATAGGTATACGTTAGTAATTACCTGATGTAAGTTAAGAGCAGATGTCAATGACCGAACACAACAAGAGGTTTGATAATTGTCACACATTCGTTAGGCAAAAAATAGGCGTGGACAAAAAAAAATACTCAGGCCGATTGAATCTATAGTATGAGTAGTACAATAAGCCAGGTCAGTATGGTTCATTAAGATTCATTTACTTATCTAAGTAAGTGATTTATTTGGATAATGATTAAGCATGGTATAAATCAGTGGTGTACAAAAAATCTAGAAATTCAGTTTTGTAAATACATAAATTATTTTCTTCTATCTTCAATAGTTTTCACAGTAAAGTTTTAAGTTAGGTCCTTAGTTCTTTCGATAATATTAGATTACAAGTATAAATATATTTAGAGGTAAGTTTGTTTCATATTACAAATAGGAGTATAGCCCAAGTAATAAAAATGGAAATTAGAAAAATCTCATAAAATACTGACGATGCAGCCAAAGAAAACATATCCGTCATGCGCACTGGCCGGCGACATTGACAATGGATGCTTTGAAATTGGAATGCGGCCTTGAATCGAATTCGACGGAGCGCGGGCGATTTGCGCGGGAAACGAGATCGAGTTTTTTTTCGATAGATTAGAGTTGAGACGTGCAGAATAGATTCGATTCGATTAGGAAAATAAATTTCGATACGATTCCATTTTGGAAGCCATGTTTTAACACTTCAATATTCATAAAAATTTGACCCATTAAATTAGGTAATAGGCACTTTATGGTTTAAGATTGCGAAGTTATTCATGCATTTGCCACAATAAATTATGTTAAAACTTATTTACATAGCTAGGTAGGTACTTTAATTTTATTACAACGTAATGTTTTGTTTTACCTATACAATTATACTTAATTGACATAGATAGTTATATACAGTAGGTTCATACGTAAGGTAAATAATACGTCCTTAATGATTATTGAGTACTACCTAAGTATAAATAGAAATTATAAACAGTACAATTTAAAAATATTACGGTGCGTAATTAGCATAATTCAATGTTACCAGGCCGGCTATTCATTACCCATTTGTTTATCAAAAATTGTACCTACCTACATTTCATATATTTTCAAGGACACAAAGTACATTACATAAATACATGAAATGTACGTAGGTACTAGGTACTGCATACACTCATAAAGTAAAAAAAAAAGAATATGTACATTACTTATAAATTATTAATGCAATTCCTACAATTATTCAGACTTGAAGGTTGTTCTTCAAAGATTGAAAGTCAAATTTCTTAAAATATTTTGGGGGTCAGGCTTCAGATAAATCCTGAAAACAGCATATGAAATAATGCTAAAATGAGTATTAATAATATTTCCAAATATAATAATGTATGACCTTAGCCTCCCATGAAACTTAAACGCATAATGAGTAGGTATGTATTGTATTGTACATTGTACATGTAATGTAAGTATTGAAGTTTAGAAACTGCGGTAAGTATATCTTATTGCTATAACTTATTAAGTACCTACCTACTTAGAAAATTATATTTTGGTAAATATTCACTTTTATATGTATACTATGTGTAAGTACCTACGTAACATATCTATGAGGGACAAAAATGAAAGAAATATAGTATCTAATAATATATATTACAAGGTAATAATATATTACATTTTCTTAATATTTAGCTTAACGATGCGATATTTTTTGGAAGTAAAATTTAGATATATCTGTTCACTTCTTGTGATAAGACGGTCTGTCTATTCTAAGAGGTATCATAGCTTTCGATAGTCAACAATAAAGTTAGTAATAATGTTTACTTAACAACATTTATTTGGCAAACTGTACGAGGGGCTGTTATCGACGACCTTGTAACGATTAGGATGTCTGGGCCACTGACTTATTGAATGACGAGTTAACTGTAGAAAAGTATGAAGAAGTAACTATTACTTACCTACATGCAATATTTGTTAACTGGGAGTGTTAAGGGTATCGGATATCCGGAATAGAAATCTCGCATTCCGAAACGAATATTTTTGTTGGGTATTTTAGACACTATACTTACTTAAATAATATATTTTTTTATAAGATTTTTTTTATAAAATAGGTAAGTACCAACATAATACATAATTACAATATTATTATAATGATTTAGTCGCCCGTTTGAGGGACATTATTTGAGCGGGGTTAACTCCAACCCAAAGAAATATTATTAAAGGTCATTGCTCATTATATAATAATTAATTTGCTTAATAATGACTGTTTTACAAGCATATTTATCCTTAAAACCACGAAAATCTAATAAAAATCATTTTCTAATCCTGTCCAAGTTTTTGCACGCACGTTTGTAAAACGCTAACTGTAAAAACCTACATAATAATAAAACAACACATTAGAAAAAAAACTGTACCACATACGAAAAAACGCTCAAAAATAACACTTCTGATAATGATACTTACATCGTTAATTCTGCACAAAGAAAAACGTAACAAAAAAAAATTAAATCAATGATACTTATCGTCCCGGAAAATGAAGCGCCGAAAAATACAAAATTCATTAACTCCGTACACGGGTCGTTATCTATGTAATTGCATAAAAAAACATCGTTCAGACAATAGGCAACGCTCCACCGTCCTATACAACCTCTGCGCGACCCGGCTTTGCCTGACCTTGGATCGCGTTCAAGGAACATCCGTGGTTATCAAAATGTCTAACTGCCGGCACTCAGGCTTTCGCGTCATGCAATAACCAAATTGAAGCATTAAAAATAATTTTCGTTGATGATCGAGACGTCGGAAGTGATGATTGTAAAAAATTGGCAGCGCCAATGTTTTAAAAAAAAAAAAAAAATTTGAACGAATGATGCCACTATAATAAAGATACGATAAAATGGCTCTTATCGAAATCAGAATTTATATCGAAGTTACTATAATTTCGATTTATGAAATTATCGTGTAATTAATAGTATCTTTAGTTTTAATGCATAATTAGTTGATGTTTATGATAAAATAACAACTTCATTCACCTTGCGTACTATCAGTCTTACCACAAAAGATTTAAACAAGAGTTGAACACATGAGTCTAAATTATTTTCTCCACAAATCGATGTCTAACCCTCGCTTTTTCATCTCAATAACAAATTCACAAGTAAAATAATTAAATGACAACGCGAGTGATAGAGGTCAATTTTGTGAAATTTTAGATACAACTGTTTAACTCTGGTTTAAGCTTATGTGGTAAGACGGGATGTATTTCGTTAATTATTATTATGTTACTAGCTGTGCCCGCGACTTCGTCCTTCGTTTTTGGATACATAATATCTTTTGGTTTATTTTGTTGGATTATAAACACCGTCAATTGTTCATTATTTATTTTTAAATTAAATTGCCATAACTTTTCTATTTATGAACCGATTGCCATGAAAGAAACGCTTAATGTTATGTGAAGTTTACCACAAAATATTAATAAAAAACCAGATCTAAATCGAATAAGCCGTTTCTGAGATTAGAGTGCACAAACGCACAAACAAATAAACAGACAAACAGGCAAACATGTTTTGTGTGCTATTTGCGTTGATAAAGGTTCCAGTAATAATATTTGTTCTCATATTACATCTTCCATGTACAGACAGCAATCCGTTACATTTGTATTACCTATATGTAATAGATGTTTAATATAGTTATTACAGATAAAACATAATTATTACAAACGGTAACTTTCAATAAACTATGTGAGGTATGTACAATTATGTAAATAGTAATAATAGTATATCATATTTTTTTGGATATGATAATGAAAGTCAAATGTCACAAAGCACTCTCATTTTGTCTATACCTACTATATTTTGCGTAGGTACAAAGTACGAGCAAATAATATTATCTACGAACCTAAACTATATTTATAACGAATGCAATTTATAAACAGATAAATCTAATAAGAAAAAGAGCACTAAATGTCCGGATACAATATGAATTATTATTCTATATTTGATAGACGTATAAATAAAATGTAATAAAATAAATAATTAGACTATGAAAAGACAAGTTCTTGAAGATGGTTTAGAAATAACAGAAGCAAACGATATGAATAAAAGCAAAGAGAACTAAATAGGTAATGATTTTATATTGAATGATGTCAACGATTATTGATATCGATAACATTTAGAATTCAACAAGAAATAATACCAACAAGGAAGTGTTAAAACTACTAAACAAATATTACAAGAGATTGGTAAAGACAGTACTCGTTCACTACTTAACTCGTGTTCTACAAGGTCTAACAGCTCTTGAACTTGAATGAATTGAACGTGTACACACTTACGTAGCTTATCACTTCCACTATTCGTCATTCTGCGACTAGACAGAGCCTTTTGGGCAAAATAAATATACTTTTAGTGGGCAATTATTATGCAATGCTTTTCAAAAATTTTATCACTTAATTTTATTTGCATTTTTTAAAATAATTCTATAGGTACCTAATTATAATGTATGGTACATGAGGAAGTTATAAAAAAAATACCAGGTCTGTAAAAATAAGCTATATACTGAACTACATCATTTTGTAATGGTTTCTATCCTCTATTTTTTCGTTTCCACATCACGTCCAAGTTCTTGAATAGATTGCAATGCGGTTTTCAATTATTGTTAGCTTAGAATCCGATTTAAAAATAGGGGGCTTACCATGACGTCTTATTCACTTGAAATAATAGTAATACATGATTTTCAATATCGTTTAGGTAGGCGTCAATCCCATTAGATTTAAAATCAACCTAATTTGAGCGTCAATATGACACAACAAGAGGTCATGGTATAAAGTAAGACGATTCTGTTTAGGTCCTCAATTGGATCGCAATAAGACGTCATGGTAAGGCCCCAGAGCTAGGAGTAGAGCTATTGTTTAAAATATCAGTACGCATCACACCTGCGAAGGAAGCGATAGAAGCTCAGGCTGGTGCAATGATTTTGGTAGGGAGTATATTCTAATGTAAACAAAGTTGGGTAACAGCTAGTATTTATCGATGATATAATATTAATGTTTTTGCTTATCACTTTTTTCCTACAAAACCATCCCGTTTGAGTTAAGAGTTCCATGATATTTGATCGCAGAAAAGACCAAGGTCTAGCTTTGAACTTGCATAGGTCAGGATTCCTAATCGACGAACATAGCGCCATGGCCAAAAACGCTGATAATGCGTGCTAATATCAGAATAATTGCCGAGAATATCATTGACAAAAGAGATGTTACGAGTTCAAATGAAGCCAATTCTCAAGTTAAAGATGGCAATCCAACAATATTTAAGATTAATAGACTCATACACGGAAAAGGCGTGCGTCGTGATGCCTTAATGATTGCTCGACGAACAATGTGCTGAGCTGCCGAATTATACAAGCCCAATGACGTCAAGACGTTGAAGACTTCCGAAGTGCTCAAGGATTTTAAATTACCTACCTACGATTTGTTTTCAAATGTAATTGCTGAGCAACGTGGCATAGCATTAAAAGATTTAGGCGCAATTTTGTCGAATAATGTAAGCAATTATTATCGTATTCTTGTACGGCGATTTTTGTATTGCACAGTTTTATATATGCAAATGATAATCAATAATATGCGAGCTTATCCGTTAGTTCCATACATTATACTAATTAGAGATGAGATAAGATCTTATAAGAAAACATGTATCAGAGGTTCTTCTATCTTGTAATAATATTATGCATACAAAAATGAAAGATTCGAAATTGTCAAGCTTCCAGAGAGTTATTTCAATCACTGTGTGGAATCTATAAAGAAAAACAATCAAACCTTTTCCTCCTGCAGGTTCTGGCCTCCGTTTTCTGACAGCGGCGTGGACGGGGCACTGTATCCTTTGGGTCCATCATCATGCGAATGAGGAGTCATTTGTCTATGCGCTTCATTCTCTTGGTCCTGCGATCTGATGTCCTGTATACTCTTGAATTCTGATAGTCTTAACACGGACGGCTTTATTTCGGGCATCTCCTCGTGCTGCTCGTATCTGCGCAAGTCTGCTAGGTTCGATATGTGCCTGTGTGGGTCTATAGGCGGTGGCACCCCTATAGACCTCAGGTGCTCTATACTTCTGTGTATATGCGAGTAATTGTCTACGTGTATTTCGGCCATTAGCGGCGAGTTGTGGTAGTCGAGACCGCCCCCGTCCGGTCGGTAGTCAATGGTCCGGCCTTCCATCATCTTGATATTTCAATATGTCTATCTAAATTGTATAAATTCTCTCTAATTTGGCACTGCCTTACAAAAATACTTGTCTTATTATCCAGTAAGTGTCATGGAATTATACCGAGATCCTCCGTTTTCATTGGGCTGGAAAGATAATTTTAATATTTATTTAAAAAAATATATATATACAACTATACAAAAATATATAAAGCTAAATACAAAATTGAAAAAATCTGAAACTATTGCAATAAATAAAATTTTCAACACAAAAAAATATCTAAAACAATTTTTAGAAAAAAATTATCCTCTATATAGTATCTCGTCTATTTCAAGATTCGAAGGACAAAAAGTAGTCTTTTTTTTTGTTGCAGGCAGGTGACGAGTGGCTTCTGCGTAGGTTGTGTCAATGATCTAGCCTCTAGCCCACATGCCGGATCGAATAAGGCATCTATAATCACATCGCTGCGTCGTACACTGAACATCAATATCTTTACACTTGCGTACTTTGTCGTATTAATGAGCTACAACTGTTTTCAGGTGGCGCAAACTCATGGACAAGTCAATTTATTGCAACAAGGCATTAAATGCACATACCAGTAAAAACTTTACACTACGGTCTTTGTCGCATTAAGATGAGCTTCAACTGTTTTCAGAAATCAAATATTCGTGGGCATGTCAATTTATTGCAACAAGGCAATATAAATAGTCGACTACACTTTGCCACATGTGTTAACTGTTAATTACGATTTTATCTCGTATATTGAAAACAACTATTTATTATTGCTAGGTCCTGGATTAATGCTAGAACCAATTTGATTTTTATTTAAATTACTTCTTATTTATCATAAAATAGTTTCAACGTAATTTTGAAACTGGGTGAGCAAAAATTTTTTTAATTTTTTTTATCATATTAAAATTTTTAAAAAACTTGTGGTCATTAGCAAACTACTTGTGTCACTATCTGTACTTGCGGAGACCAGCACACACGGCTGTCAAAGATATAATTGCGCGTATAGAAAAGAAAACAAAATAGCTTTGCGGTTACCGTGCTGCCTCCTCGATCGGTTTTAGTTTTTATTTTGTTCTTCATAAGGTTGAAGTTTCCAGATGCCTCCAGGCCGGTTATTTGGTGATGTATATGTAATGTACAGGGCCTCATGGTTGATCGACTCAAAGATTTGTAATCATAATACTAGTTTGGTCCAGGGAAGTGGCTTGGGGCATGTAATTAGGTTTTTGTTAACTATTTATGTTGGGTTAGGTGGTTGGCTTACTAATCACCTAGCAATGCAACATTCTGATATAACTTTTATATAATTTGTATATTTATAAGTTTAATTTATTTAGCAATACTTTTTTTATTTGTATTCATATATATTTGACCACTACCTCACCTTTTGGTCCACGATAATGCACGCTTACATACAAGTAACACAGTCTATGTTATAATGTATTTTTTTTAATTCATTTAATAAGTCCTTATAAAAAGTGGTAATTTTTTTTTTGTAACAAATTCGTCAGAGAAATTCTTGTCATGCAGGTAAAAGTTTCATAACCTTATTTTTTGTAGCTCGAGCGATTGCCATTCGTTATCTTTACAAGACCAAAATTTAAAAATTTATATAAATACGACGAATTAACGAAATTTCTCCCCGAAGTCTTTTCGAAAAGATAAAGTAAACTAACTGCAAACTTGTCCAAACTTCAGCCAATTTTTTGTGAATTTTTTACTGTATCAGACGCGTGGCCACTTTTTCTAGTCTTTAGCTGTCGCTAAGTACTTGTAGTTTTTCTGGTTTAGTTTTTTGTCGCTTCAGTTTTTCATTTTAGTTTTAATATGCTTGGAGCAGTTATTGGAGATTTCTTGGTTACTGAAGCGTTAAGTACAAGGCTGTCCAACAGGTATTTGTCATCTGACAGTAAAGTGGTTTTTAAAGGTTGTTTTCTATGATTTTTAAGACTTTTGTATGTTCTTAAAGTTTTGTGAAAAATGACTTAAAATACTTTAAGAACTTTTACAATATTTTAAGATCGCTTACACAAATGTGTTTTAAGGTAGGTAAGTATAATTAAAATAAATTTCAATGTTTATAATATTTTGCATTATTGAATTATTATGTTTTTTTAATTATTGAATATAATTATAACACTGCATGATCAAACTTTTAAGCGTATAATTTAAATAGTTTCATCCATGAAATAATACTAATTATTATATTTCGTAAAAATGCCCCCTTATCGAAATATATTTAAGTTCATAGAAAATATGCCATTCCTGTCCAGTTACACTTTGTTACTAATATAGGACAAGAAATTACCTAGAACAAGTTTATAAGTTATTATACTTTGTAATTACTTAGATGATACAACAGATTCCTGTCCTCCGTTCATAGCACTCAAAACTTAATTACTAAAATTCTTGCGACTTCTTTAGATATTTCGGTAATATCGCACATGAACGAAGCCAGGAGTGCTTGGGTTTTAGCCTGCCCGAACACTGATTTCCCATCTTCAACATCTTCTCAGCGGCTGTGGGACGGGCCGATCTGTGAGCTGACGCGGAAAAAGCTTTTAAATACGTGTTCAAGCTCCACAGATCGTGCCCGCCTTTTAGCCGTTGCTGAATGGGAATCAGGTTTGTGGCTACAGGCTCTCCCGTCTCCCAACACTGGCACTTTGATGGACTCAACATCTTTCCGCATCTCAGTGTCTCTTCGTTTGGGCGCATCGTGCTGTGCCCCCCACCGCTGCCAGTGTGGCACAGCCGTCGACCGGCTCGGTCACCATGGTCTGTCGTGCAACAGAAGTGCTGGTAGAATTCCCCGCCACTCCAGCCTCAATGATATCATCCGTCGGGGTTTTGCCACCGCCAACTGTGCGGCCATTTTAGAGCCCAGTGGCCTGATGCGAGATGATGGTAAAAGGCCCGACGGAATGACCCTCATTCCGTGGAAGATGGGGCGGCCGTTGGTGTGGGACGCTACCTGCGTAGACACCCTTGCACCGTCTCATCTTTCACGGACTGAAACCAGGGCTGGTGCGGCGGCAGAATCGGCTGAGGACCTCAAGGGGCGCAAATATAGTGCCCTTGATAGCGGGTACTTGTTTGTGCCTTTTGGGGTCGAAACGCTGGGGCCATGGGGACCGGGAGCCCACAAAATCTTCAAAGACTTAAGTGGACGTCTGGTCGACGCAACACGTGACCAAAATGCTGGCCTTTATTTTGGTCAAAGATTGAGCATTGCCATACAACGTGGCAATGCGGCCAGCATTTTGGGAACGTTGCCCACTGGTAGCGGCCTATTAGATTAGTTTTTATTTACGTTTAGTTTTTAGATTTCAATTTGTTTTTATAATAATAATGTCAACATAATTGGTTTTACAGTACCTTCTATTATTTATTTTTGTAAATGTAAATACAGATACTAAATGATATACTATGTCTTTGTCGTTGCTTTTTAAAGAGGCAGGTGAATTGGCTTGGCTATGCAAAACTCTGCTATAGGAACGGCGCCTGTTTCCTCTTTAGATAACAGTATTTGAAAAAGACTATTGACTCAACCTAATCCAAATACTTAATCTGACATTTTTAACAGTTATAAATATTCCTGTTCTAATTTTATTTTCCATCTAAACTTTTTGTTAAGAATAGTTTTTGCCACTCATCACCTCCTTATTTATCATTAAAAAGAATTAATATACTTAGTGTAGGTTTGTTACACATTTAAGACTTATATAAATTAATGTAAGTTTTGGAAGCAGGTCCACATGACTCTTACGTATAAATAACCGTTTGTTGTCAAACAGTCTGACAGATGTCAGTAACAAATTAAACCAACTCTAAATTAACGTCACGCATTGCGCTGTCCGAAAATATTTCCGTATTTATAGTCCGGGAAATATTCAAGGTCAGCTTGACAGAGCGATTCTGACGATTTATCTAGCAACTCCGGAGTCTTACGTAAAGAATTAGCACCCCTCCCGGGGGACCTCCGCCGCCCCATTCAGAGGGGGAAACAGTGAACCCGCTACCAAATTAATTAACAAAATTATATTCACAAATCTTACCTGTCACTATCCAAAAATTCTTCACAATCACCAACTATATCACCATAATAAATCACAGTTTGTTCCTATCCTATAATGTCACTAAAAATATATCACATAATATGGTAACACTACCGTCACAACACGTCCGAAAGGCAACAGTCCGGGGCTCGATGGCCAAAATTACTCAAAAAACCCACGTGCTCCTCGCAAATAAACATTAAAAAAAATACCGGCGGATTTATTACGGAAAAAACGCCGTGCGTGCTCTTGACCCTGCGGTAAAGTTATGAATGCCCGCCGTCGTTACTAGGATCCGAATTACCAGATTTTTTGTTCTCAATATTTTTAGTGTGCTATATAATTTGTTGTGTCTGTGGGTAGTCCACACGTGAGGGTGCGCTGTCCCGCTCGCGCTAGTCGATTTGCGCGTGCACCGGCGTGCAGTAGCACTATTAGCCAGTGTTCTCAACACGACGACATGTGGTCGCACAGAAAGCCGGCGTCTACAGACGCACCTCTGATCGAGTACTACGAACTATGCGACTCGCATCACAAAAATGCAATACAAAACGCCACCTCGCCCGCCTTTAGACCGACGCGGCAAAAACGAGACTGAAATTCAGATCTATAGTAGAAAAAGTGAACTACACCGCGCGAGGGGTACACTAACACATAAAAATGAAAAAATCACACGGACGCAAACAGGCACAGCTGAGCTTAAAAAATCGGAGTGGGGAGTAGTTTTAGCTGCTCGGGTGCATAGCTTTGTCTCGCTCTAGCGGCGTGAGGCCGAACGCACACTGGCGAGCGGTGGTTAAGCGAAAAAAATGTGTACACATTTTTTTATTATTCACGATTTTTATGTGTGTAAGTGGGCTTGGTGCGAGTGAGAGAACCGACGCCGGGTGCCCCTTGCACCGCTAGGGGGAGAGTGACGGCGCACATCGCCACGTGCTAGTCCCTTGGTATTAAATAATAATTAAAATGGCTACAAGACCGGCGATACGAGATACTGTTCGGTAGACGATTTTTTGGAGCTTTTGCCTTTTTTGCTGAGCTTTTTGCGGAATCAACGAAAACGAGGTAAGGCGTTAGATGTACTGAAAAAAAAACACAGACCAATTGACACATAATATACGTAATACGCGCAGAAAAAGTCGCGCCGGGAAAAAAACCAAGGACGCAGCGCTAAAAAGAAGTTATTGATTAAAACAGGGCTGTCAATGACCAGACGCAAATGAGGGTGGTTAATTGTATGCAGCAGTGGAACCGGTAGGAATCGATCACCCCTCGGCTTCAGAGAAAGAATTTAAAATTGAAAGAAGCTTTGATGTAAACAGACTTTGCACCGGTCTTAATGAAGCACTTGAGAACTTTACTATGCCTGGGCTAAATTTACGTACTATACAACCTGTAAAGTATCACACATACTCGTAATGTAATAATAATAACGAGATCTTAAAGTTATTGCCCTGAAAAATAAAACAAAGGCTTTATTGCTAGTTTTACGAATAATTAACACTAAAACTGCTTGAATAATTAAAACGGAATAACAAAATTACTATAATGACAGCCCAATCTTTGGAAATTAATATATAATCGCATCATAATTCATAGTCAAAGCGAGAAATTATTATTACAAACATAACGAAATCCTCTTATGAAACAGAATAGCCTTTACCCTGGCTTTAGTATTAAATATTTCAAACGATTTAAGATAACCATCCTAAAGGATTTAAACGATGTAAAGATAACGGTGCTCTTAAATTCTACGAAATGATAAAGAAATAATGAAATTCCTAAACTGCAGTACTGAAGCCCCCTAAAGGCTCAAAAGAAAAGAAAATACTACTCAATGTAATCAGAATGTTACTTTCTTTGAATCAGAAAACACACAATATTATAAAATCCAGATATGTAAAAATAATGCTAAATATCATGGGCCAGCGTAAAATATTATTAGGGCTGATATAACAATAAAATTTGACGCAAATTTAAACGGACATAGTGTAACGGATATCCGGGGGTAGAAAAGAAAAGCCCGGATGTCAATTCAACATTTATTAGAAAAAGTCCAAAACCTACAACTTTTTGAAGTTGCAGTCGGAAAAAAAGTAAAGGTAAGGGTAAATGAGACGGTGTCGGGTTCGTTCGGCTTGCCTAGTGTACGACTTAAAGTTCCAAACACAAAATACCTACAAGGTACACTTCTTACACTTGGGCCCCAACATAAAAATGCCCCAAATGCAGTAAAATATGGTTGGCTACACTAAATTAAGTTAAATAGTAATAACAGACAACAAAAGTACGAAAGGTAAATTTCGTACACTTGGGCCCCCAAAATAAAAATGTCCCAAATGCAATAAAATATGGTTGGCTACACTAAATTAAGTTAAATAGTAATAACAGACAACAAAAGTACGAAAGGTAAATTTCGTACACTTGGGCCCCCAAAATAAAAATGTCCCAAATGCAATAAAATAGTGTTGGCTACACTATATTACGTTAACTGACCTTAAATACACGAAAAGTACGAAGGGTAAACTTCGTACATTTGGGGTCCCCAACATTTACAATTTCATAATCCTTAGTACTAAGTCTAGTGGCGACTTATTATATTCAAATACCTTTTGTTTAGTTACTTGACGTTAGAAAATACCATCTTGAATTACTTAAGGTAACGGTAACAAATAAAAAGGAATATAAAGGTTTACGCGGTTCATCAAATAAGTATTATCGCAAACTAAAATTTAACCAAACCAAACAAGACAGCGTATCCAGAACAGGACAGGGTAACCAAAGCTCGAGGGTAACCAAAGCTCGGGGGGTAACCAAAGCTCGGGGGTAACCAAAGCTCGGGGGTAGCCAAAGCTCGGGGGTAACCAAAGCACCTCCGTTTAAGGAGGAATACCCCACATCAGCAGCTCAACAACAGCCAGTATAGCCCAGCACATCAGCAAATAACGTCCAGTAACGTATTAATCCAAAAATACAGACAGACACGGGGCAGAACAATGGATGGATGCCACGCCACGCAGTAGGTAACTTTGCAATGCTAATACGTTGGAATATTAGCAAAATAAAACGGCCTGGGAAAACAATCGCCGGCCGGCCCGAATGGTTTCCCAGAAATGCCACCAAAAATCCAACCCTTCCTTCCGGAATGAAACGTCAAATCCCAGATCACAGATACAAAAAACACTAAAACGGTCGATCCACACTACATCGATCGAAAATATTGATCCATTAACTCGATCAAGTAAAGATGCGAGGGGCGCTCGGTGACACTGACAGAAATACCATTACGCGACTTTGACAGTTCGCTGTCAAAGTCAAGACTTCTGTCATAACCCCAAACTGCGTCATGTAAAATGTAAACAAAAACACTCGAAACGAAAATAGATAATCTTCGCCAGATAAACAAAATGCAAAGACAGATCGCTCCGTCTCCCAACAGGATACGAGGACACAACCAGTATGTAAGACTGAATGCACCATCATGAAAGGTAAACCAACAATACGTTTCAACACTACAAACTTAAGTAGCTGGAAGGCTTCCTCCAACTGAATTGACAAAAAAAAGGTGTTACAGTACTCCCCTCTTCACCAGAATTTTTCGACAGGAACGAGAAAAATTCACGCTGGCCCTCCAGCTTCTCGCATTCCCCACTCAAAATCATGACAACTCTCAAACCGAACCCTAAGCACTTGGACTCACGGACCAACCTTCGAAAAAATACGAAAACCCTATAATCACATCCACTCCCAATAACAACTATCACCACAAAACGACGATAAATAACGGCAGGTACACTCTGTAGAGAGTGTAACAACTAAAGATGCCCAGAATCTTGAGAAAATTCTTCTGAGCTGAAACTTAAAACTACACTTAACCTAGATTGTTGACCTTGGCATCGTTGACGAACTCGAACAGAGAGTCCGGCAACACAATTAAATTGACCTACGGTCCCAGGAAGCGACCAAACACTACAAAACTACCAAATCAGACGGACCCTTTAATGTCCTTCACATGACATTCAGTACGTCTGCCATTCACATCTTCCAACAAGTATACTAATTTAGACAACTTCCTCACAACAGTTCCCTTCTCAAACCGTGGAGCGAGTTTATAAGAGAAATGCTTCGCTGCATCGCTCCGAGGGTGTGTGCGACGCCAAACTACGTCACTTACCTCAAACTCAACATCCCTCCTCCGTTTATTGTAATACTTCGCATTTCGGGAATGCGACTTAATCAACGCCTTTTCGACTCGTTGAAAAACATCCTTCAACTCACTCAGTTTATTCACATACACATCTTGGGAGCAAACAGTTATCTCATCAAGATCCTCACAATCTCCATAAACACTACCATTAACCACAGCCTCTCGACCATGCACAATCATAAAAGGAGAAAACGTCGTAGAGTCATTCACAGCGGTATTCATTGCAAACTGTATTTGACAAAGCTTAGTATCCCAGCTACGCTGATCCTCACCTACCATAGTAGCTATCGCAGTAACGATGGTACGGTTATACCGTTCGACCGTATTCACCTGCGGGCAGTAAGTAGGCGTATAATGCACCTGGGGAACCGAATACTTCTCAAACAACGCTTTCACTTCACGACCTATAAACTGTGGTCCATTATCCGCAATCACGGTCTGGGGCACACCATGAACCAGAAAAACTTTTTCCTCCAAGCGTTGCGCCACTGCCGCACTGGTAGCACGTCTCAAGGGAAAGAGCAAGCAATACTTGGAAAAACAACACACCACAACAAGGAGATACTCATACTGCTGTCGAGACTTAGGTAAAGGCCCTACTAAATCAGTACTAATACATTGAAAAGGACGTCGGCAAACTTTAGGGTTTCCGAACAGTCCAATAGTAGGTTGGTTAGGATGCTTGTAAGCCCTACACGTAACACACTCCGACACATGCTTCACCACATCCTGATACATTCCAGGCCAGTAAAACAGCAGGCGCAGACGTTTATACGTCTTCTCTACACCCAAATGAGCACCTAGATCAGAGTCATGACACTCCAAAATATGAGCCTGTCTCCCTTCTACGGAAACAACCTCCTTCCAATCAAAATCACCTGTCAATGAAGATTTACCCTTTGTATAGCGGTAAAGCTTCCCATCAATAATTTGATAATTAGGACACGTCTGTGGCCTATCCTGACAACGAGAATAAACATTACGAAACCACGGGTCACTTACAACAGCTGTACTGAGAACAGATACGGGCACAGAACGCGAAAGAGCGTCCGGTACGACATTCTCAGAACCACGTCGATGCACAATAGTAAAATTATACGGTGAGAGTCTACACCCCCAACGTTCCAATCGCCCAGTCGGATTCTTCAAATTGAGAAACCACTTCAAACTAGCATGGTCCGTAATAATCTGGAAGGGTTTAGGACCTTCAAGATACGGACGAAAATGCTCCACCACATTCACAACTGCTAACGCCTCCCGCTCCGTCGCCGAATAATTTCGCTCTGGTTTGTTCAAAGAACGACTATAATACGCAATTGGATGCTCTTCTCCGTCGAAAACCTGAGTCAACATACCACCGACACCAACATCAGACGCATCAGCATGAACCACGAAAGATAAGGAGAAATCCGGACACGCCAACACAGGAGCAGACGTCAAGGTGCTCTTCAACTCCAAAAACGCAGACTCAGCCTTTGAAGACCAAACAAATGGGGGTCTGTCCTTCCGGGTAGAGGTAAGGGCATTCAAAGGAGCAGCAATAGTACTAAAACCTTTAATAAAACGACGGTAATACGAAGCTGTGCCAAGGAAACGCTTAACGTCCTTGGGACAGGAGGGTACGGGAAAATCCGTAATAGCCTTAATTTTGTCAGGATCAGTCCTCAATCCCAACTCATCCACAACATAACCTAAATACTTTAACTGTTTCCGAAAGAAACAACACTTCGATAAACTGATCGTCAGGTTAGCTGAACGCAGCCGATCCAGGACTTTCTGCAGGAGATCCAAATGGTCCTGAAAAGTCTTACTTATAATAATTATATCATCTAAATAAATGAATACACGCCCATCAAATTCAGGTCCAAACAACTGATCCATCAGCCTCTGCTGACTAGCAGGAGCTGAGGTCAAACCAAAACACATCACTTTAAATTGAAACAATCCCCGGGACGGCACGGTAAAAGCAGTTTTTTCTTTAGAAGAGGGGGAGAGAGGAATTTGCCAAAAAGCAGCTTTTAAATCAAGAGAAGAGAGAAAACGACAATCCCTAAGCTGATCGAGAATGCTATTGATGTACGGAAGAGGATAAGCATCATGCTTGGACACCTCATTTAACTTTCTGCTATCCAAACAAAACCGCATTTCTCCATTCGCCTTTGGAGCCATGGTGATTGGATTATTCCAAGGGCTATTGCTAGGCTCAACCACGTCCATCTGTAGCATTTCGTCAAGCTGACGATTTAACTCGTTCAATTTGTCCGGAGACATCACGTAATATCGCTGCTTTATTGGAGCTGCATCTCCTGTATCAATATGATGAGAAACCAAATGAGTCCTACCCAACCCTTTCTTCTCCGCGGAAATTTCTTTGAACCTTTCACAAACATCATCAGCTAGCTTCTTCTGCTCCACCGTCAACTCGTCAAAAGGATGCAACCTATTCACCTGAAAAACAACAGCATCACAAGGTTTCTGAAGATAAATTAAATCCATCTGATTTTCCGTCAGACCTAACACATCAGGCGCTAAATTAAAAGCTTTCCAAAAGTTAATGCCGAATATTAACGACGATGTCACCCCAGGAATCACATAAAACTTCACAACACGCAACACACCTTTCACGGTAACCGGTAAAAACATATAACCAAGGACCGTAGAAGACGAACCATTCGCAGTCACCACATTATCTAAATCTGACTCATGCAACGTAGCAAGATCAGTAAAATAATCCCTAGCCGAACCTCCAATAATAGAAACTTCCGAACCTGAATCCATCAGGCCAGAAAAAGGTAAACCACCCACTTTTATATTTAAATATGGACGTGCATCTACACAACACGCACGGACCGTTGCCACGCTAAGTTTTTGATCATTCAAAAACGTACGAACATAATCACACCACTCCTTCCATTCCCCAACGGAAGTTACACAACGGCCCGTCCCTACGAGTTTTTTGCCGGTAAGACAGAACGCTTAGGAGCACAACGCGAGCAAGATTTCACCGTCACTCCTTTCTCACCGCACTTATAACAAACTAAAACAGGAGGCTCCTTACATTCTATGAGTGTGTGCCCTGCTTTACGACAACGCACACAAAATTTACCACCCGTAGTCTCTACAGCTTCAATTTTCCGACTATTCTTTCCTTTATAAGCTAAATCTGGGGAAACCGCATTCTGAACATTGGACCGAGGTTCTACAAACAATTCAGCCCTCTGCTTAGCTGCCTCCAGTCGCCTACAACGCGCTTTAAAATCGGACAATGAAGTGCAATCAACCATCGCCAACTGGGTCGTATAAAACGGTCGCACATTATACTTAATAATCTCCAACCTCTCACTATCACTTAACGGTCTCCTCAACCTTACAAAATAATTGTGCATTATAGATAAATACTGCACAATAGATTCATCCGGACCCTGGGTACGAGTGCGAATCTCCTGTAACAAACAATAATCAAAGTCGTGAGGTAAAAATTCCTCCAATAATAAATTCCTAAGTTCACTCCAATTATGAACCTCATCACGAACACTGCGAAACCAATACAACGCATCATCAACAAAAAGCTCCACCGCAGAATTAAAAAGTTTCGTATAAGAAATATTTCTAGAGACACGTAACTCTTCGAGCCGTTCTAAGAATGCATGTACACTGCCTTTACCATTAAATTTAAGACTCAGAGCATGTACATTAGAATTACGATCACACGATACTACGCCACCAGGCTGACCACCGTTAGACTCCGCCATCTCAACTACTCGTTCCTCTTCTGCTGGCTTGTGTTCCGAACCGCTCTGAAAGTTATACAAGATACGATCCATCCGCTTGGTAATGAGTGCTAGCCTATCCTCCAGTTCCACCTTCAAGGTACGATCCGCCTCCTCATATGGATTTACCCTACTTAAACGATGAAACAGATGATTGCCTAGCGCTTGAATGCGGTGCAAATATTTTAAATGCAAAGGACGTCGAGCACAAATTTCTTCCAGTTCGCCTAACTTGCTCTGAATAGTAAAAAGCTCCGACTGACTTTCAAAGAAACAAATCTCATCAGTAGGAACCTTGGCATTTAGAACCTTAACCTGCGCGCGCAACTTCTCTACGGTGTCTTCCGGGACGCCATCACGTATCGTAACCTCATAGATAAGTTCATCTTTGTTCAAAAGATGAAAAGTAATGGGGCGTTCCTCCATTATATAAATTTTAGTGCAACACGCTTCAAATTGGTATTTTACAACGACTTACAGTAATAACACACTCACTCTATGGTAATAAGTACTACAACAAGTCTAGACAAGCCGATACGTCATTGAGCGAAAGACCAATGCCGGGGAATACTCCACGAACGACGACGGGTCCCTGTTCGGGCGCCAAAATGTAACGGATATCCGGGGGTAGAAAAGAAAAGCCCGGATGTCAATTCAACATTTATTAGAAAAAGTCCAAAACCTACAACTTTTTGAAGTTGCAGTCGGAAAAAAAGTAAAGGTAAGGGTAAATGAGACGGTGTCGGGTTCGTTCGGCTTGCCTAGTGTACGACTTAAAGTTCCAAACACAAAATACCTACAAGGTACACTTCTTACACTTGGGCCCCAACATAAAAATGCCCCAAATGCAGTAAAATATGGTTGGCTACACTAAATTAAGTTAAATAGTAATAACAGACAACAAAAGTACGAAAGGTAAATTTCGTACACTTGGGCCCCCAAAATAAAAATGTCCCAAATGCAATAAAATATGGTTGGCTACACTAAATTAAGTTAAATAGTAATAACAGACAACAAAAGTACGAAAGGTAAATTTCGTACACTTGGGCCCCCAAAATAAAAATGGCCCAAATGCAATAAAATAGTGTTGGCTACACTATATTACGTTAACTGACCTTAAATACACGAAAAGTACGAAGGGTAAACTTCGTACATTTGGGGTCCCCAACATTTACAATTTCATAATCCTTAGTACTAAGTCTAGTGGCGACTTATTATATTCAAATACCTTTTGTTTAGTTACTTGACGTTAGAAAATACCATCTTGAATTACTTAAGGTAACGGTAACAAATAAAAAGGAATATAAAGGTTTACGCGGTTCATCAAATAAGTATTATCGCAAACTAAAATTTAACCAAACCAAACAAGACAGCGTATCCAGAACAGGACAGGGTAACCAAAGCTCGAGGGTAACCAAAGCTCGGGGGGTAACCAAAGCTCGGGGGTAACCAAAGCTCGGGGGTAGCCAAAGCTCGGGGGTAACCAAAGCACCTCCGTTTAAGGAGGAATACCCCACATCAGCAGCTCAACAACAGCCAGTATAGCCCAGCACATCAGCAAATAACGTCCAGTAACGTATTAATCCAAAAATACAGACAGACACGGGGCAGAACAATGGATGGATGCCACGCCACGCAGTAGGTAACTTTGCAATGCTAATACGTTGGAATATTAGCAAAATAAAACGGCCTGGGAAAACAATCGCCGGCCGGCCCGAATGGTTTCCCAGAAATGCCACCAAAAATCCAACCCTTCCTTCCGGAATGAAACGTCAAATCCCAGATCACAGATACAAAAAACACTAAAACGGTCGATCCACACTACATCGATCGAAAATATTGATCCATTAACTCGATCAAGTAAAGATGCGAGGGGCGCTCGGTGACACTGACAGAAATACCATTACGCGACTTTGACAGTTCGCTGTCAAAGTCAAGACTTCTGTCATAACCCCAAACTGCGTCATGTAAAATGTAAACAAAAACACTCGAAACGAAAATAGATAATCTTCGCCAGATAAACAAAATGCAAAGACAGATCGCTCCGTCTCCCAACAGGATACGAGGACACAACCAGTATGTAAGACTGAATGCACCATCATGAAAGGTAAACCAACAATACGTTTCAACACTACAAACTTAAGTAGCTGGAAGGCTTCCTCCAACTGAATTGACAAAAAAAAGGTGTTACAATAGCGTAACAGACCAAAAAAAAAGGCAGTTTTCGATTTAAAAAAACTGTAAGGCAGAGCAGAGACGCTGTCATAGCTTTATCATCATCATCATCATCAGCTTATACTTCCACTGCTAGGACGAGGGTTTTCTCTTTAGAAGATAGGCCATAATCTACCACGATGGCCTAGTGCGGGTTGTAAGATGTCTGAAGTTCTCAAATTTTTACACGGCCGGTAGGTATGACTACGATATTTTTCAAATTAAAATAACATCAAAGATGACAACGACACGATATCTGTTTTAGATAAGTATTGGGTTAAGAGCCAAGTTCATTATTTATTTATGTATATCTATAGTTTTGCTAACTCTACAGACTAACTGAACTGAGTAGGTTCTCGTATGAGACACGCACGCGTTTTAGCTGCTGACGGTTTGAGAGCAGATGCGCCGAATGCACGCACAATGCACTGGTCAGATCTGTGTGATACTGGACAGAGGGTTGGATTTGTTGCTACGATATTTATTATTATTTATTTTTAATTTGTAAGCTAGTATTTGACTGCTTTTGTCATCTGATGGTTTGCGAAGGGTGTAAAGTAAACCAGCTGAGCCTAAAATGGGATTGGCTGTAAAGGACCTCTTCCAGACTGCCCTGGTAGGGGTTTGGCCATATACCTATTAGAGAATGGGTTACCCAGATACTATGGTACCCGGACACCCAAGTATTTTAAAGATCGGACACATTACGCGACTGCAAACATTTTGGCAAAGTAGTTACGGAATTATTGTTAATGCAACACCGGTAATAACTGTAAACATTTTAAATTTATTAATAGCTAGTTAATGCAGCGATGCTTTAATCCCTAAATATTAAACTGAACTCAATTTTATTGTTTGCTGAGTAAAAATAAACCAATCCTTAGAAAAATAAGTAGGTGAAAAGAATTTCGATATTTTATTAGACCCCAAAAATTTCAAAGCGGAACAAAAGTCGGCTACTTTACTAGTTTTATGACAAAATCGCTGTCATAAAATTATATGTTTTTGTTTCGTAAACATACTTTCAGTTTCAAATCGATTTTACGGCCTAAGTAATAATAATAAAGCAGAAAATTATTGTTACAAGACGGCCAACATTTTATAGGTCCGACTAAAATGTTTCAAAAAAAGTTTAAGAACATTATTATTTACTTTGAAACTTTTTATGATTATCTTTACAGCTTTTTTGTTCTTGCCATGAAATTGTGTTCACATTTGATTCATTTTTCGACTTCCTCATTTAATTGTTTACTTTTAAAAAGGGTTCACTTTTTACGATTTCGTTTTCGTGCGGCCTTGAGTTTTTTTATGATTTGTGTTCATTCATATGCGTTGATGTTTTTTATTCCAAGTACTGAAGGAAGGGTTAAAGTTTGTCAATTGAATGAATAAGATTTTTTATTTTGATTTGAAATCACCTGTCTTGATAAAGGGTGCGGAAGTTGAATGTTGATATGCGATAAAGGTATTGTTATTCAGGTGTTTGTGGTTTTTGAAGATAAGGTGCGTGCATGATGTATAATGCAAAATATTACACAAAAATGTTCTACGACACCCGTTTTGAATGTCGTCACTTTAAATTGTAAATTCAACGGAGCTGATAGAACTAATTGACAATTCATAAAATTTGCAAAATTAAATCGTTTTCACTACGATTATCCAGTCAGAACTAAATACTGACCTTGACAATGTATTTTATTGCATATCGAAATATTTATGACATCGATCTCATTAACATGAATATATATTTTACATTGGCAAGATTTATATGTCGTTAAATTAGTACATTTTATAAGATAATGCATCTTACGTATACCATTACGGAACCTGTATTTTTGAAGACCGCCATTTTGGTCTACTCGATGTATAACTCATCACTATAGTGACCACGTTTTCCAAAGCGTCTAAGTTTAACTGATTGCTTGAAGCCCATTGGTGGCATTGTTGGGTGAAAGACGGAGATGATAGAGCAAAAGAAGCGATGGTCGATGAAGTTCGAGATGAAACAAAGGAAGTTTGTCTTAAAAAGCGTTGGTGGTGGGGAGCATTACGTGAGCAAGTGTCCGGTGATCCATCACGCAAATGCTCGAAACCGGATTGTAGACAGGTTCCGAGACCGAATGTTGGAGTATCTTCATTGCTTTTGATAACAAATAATGCTACTATAATAAATAAAAGTTATTTGCTACCAGTTTTGAATGTTTTTCACGAGTAGACGTCAGAGAAAATCCGTTTTTTAATTATTGTTAGCCATTGTGTGACTCATGGTAGGATGGGACGCGATCATAAAATGAAATTGCAAATTAGATATTTTACACAAATTATATTGTTTATGTTCAAACCAAAGTATAACTGCCAAAAATATTGGCAAGAAACTGTTTCAAAGCTACTATTTTATGGCAAACGCTAAAATTACGGGATGTAATTAACCTGCTAATTGTTCAGCTAATATAAATCCAAAAAAGGGGCTTAGTCAAAGAGATGACTTTATTAGTAATGTCTTTTGACAACAAGAAAAAAAAACATTATTTGTACCTAAGTATAATGATTCCACACAAATGACAAATGACTAAGATCAACACAGCTCCAAATCAAACCTAACAAAAAAAACCTACATGTGGAAATATAGGTACCTACCAATAAATGAATGTATGAAAATGTATACTTTGAGAACATAACTTAATAAATAAATCACAATTTAGTAAATATTTTATATATTATTGCCAAACTAATAGTAGAGAATTATAGAACTACGCCATAACACAGGTAACAACGATAATCTTACCGGTTACAGTATTTTCCACTAGCATTTGCAAGGACAAGAAATTAATAAAAGTTAAAATTCAAAAGAGCAAAGTCTTAGCGGATTAAAAATGATATTTTAAGTAAGAAACTAACAACAAAACAATATAGAACGCAGAAGAACACAAAAGAGAAGAATAAAGCGGTCGCACAAAGCAACGATAATTATTTGACGTTATAAAGTAATAAAACTAAAAACGAAGGTGAAAAACGCCGTCATGAACTTTTAAGGTAAATACATAAGAACGCTTCCTTACACTTTCTCTTTTAAATTGCAGTTTTTGCCTTAAATAATAAAAACTAAAAAAACATCTTGTCGCTACCGACGGCAAATAACAATTTTTTGACAAAAAATCATAAAAAGGGATTGTTTTTCTACACATAAAGGGTGGTTCTCTTGTTATTACAAAACAAATACTAGAACCTTTTTGATTGGCATAAAAACAAGGTTCTTATACCACCTGGTTCGATATTTTTTATTGAGATTTCTAATGTTTATTATAATCAAATAAGTTCCTCTTCCTGTCGGAAGACGTTTTCTGTGGGCGCCACTTTTTTGTTTCTAAAGCTCTCACAAAAAGCTCAGTTTTTATTTTAGACTTTTATGGGTCGCAATAGAGGCTACATCTAAATAGGTTTTTTGGTTTTATTCGGGCAATGTGTTCAATATTATAAACTTTTTTGACAGTATTTGTTCAAAACGATTGTTTTATGCAGATGTCATGGTATTTATATTCTTAAGTACCTATATCTTTTCAAATTTATATTCTTATGTAATATCGAGAATGCATAATGAAAGTTTTAACGTGCTAACAATTATTATTTACATAAAAGTACCTACTAATCAAGATTTAACGTAAATTAAAACGTAATTTTTTGATGATACTGGTGCGTAATTTTTGATTAACACAATAAATATTTTAAATTATACCCTTCATCACAATAACAAATTTTAATTATTATAAAAGATTTGAAATAACATAATTATGATATTATGGGGAATTAAATTCTATCTAAACAAACACGATAAGCAACTAATATCAAAACGATATACTTTACACCATACTACGCTAATTTATTATTAGATAATTTTTTATTCATTTGCCGATGCTTTGACAAGCGTATTCTGTTCTAATTTCAAAGAAACATAAAAAATGAAGTAAAATACTTTTAGGAACTACTAAAACTCAAACTTTATTGCTACCACCGTCTTTAAATCTATCAGCCGAAGCTGCAAGTGGTCATATTCAATTAACTGTCTCAACATTCAGTTTGAAATCTTCACAAAAATCTAAAACTGCATCCGCAGGCCATCCATCGCGCCGCGTGACGCCGACGCCGCCTTTTGTGTCTTAAATACGACCCTTATTTTTTCGTTCATCCCTCAAACTGTTCGAATTTCTCTACCTGCATCATCCTTGCAACTATCGAACTTAAGTCAACAGCTCTCTTTATGCCATCTTCAGCTTTGTTACTGCCGCTTTGAGTTTACTTTTCTATGTCAATCACGTCAGTTACGCCTTTTCCATTTCTTATTTCATCTGCAACATCTTGAATAGCATCCCCTAAGACTTAATGACCTACAGTGTTGCCATCGCCATTTGAATTTTCTCCTACATTACTCGATTATAAGGTTGAATTTGCGTCGCAGTATTGAGGGTTACCATCATTAGCAAGTTGGCGTCGTCGGAAAGCAATTCTTAATTTTGCTATGGAGTTTACAAAAATGTGGATTTTACCGTAGTCTCGGAATTTATCGGCTGCATCCTGTGGAGTCCCTAGTGTTAAAGATTTTGACAAACATTTGACTGGTCAGCAGATGGTTTTTGGTATTTAGTTACAAGTATTTAATTTAGCAAATATTGACTTATACGAGTAAAGGTATTCAATATAATACATAATTTTATCATGAATGCTAATTATTCGTGGAGATTAGATTTTTTTAATATAGCCCGAGGTTTCTTAGACTCGGATGAACACTAGATGCATGGCTACGCCGGACGTTTTTGGAATTATAGCGATACATTACGCCACTCAGAGTCGTTTAGTTCTGTCTTGCACCCCTACGTTAATAATAATTATTGTTATTTACTTTGTGCCTTAATAAAATGTTAATGATGACTAAAATAATAGTATGCCCTATAGTTTATTAATTATAAATAATAATAATAATAATCAGCCTATAACAGTCCCACTGCTGGGCAAAGGCCTCCCCTTAGCCATAATTATTTTCTAATAATAAAACTATTTCAATAAATTGTAAATTCTTTTCTCCCTTAGCGGTTCTTTTCCCTTAATTTCCGATGCTTGTTCTCACCTAGACACCACTGATAAGATTTCCAAATAAAAAGCATTCACAGCATTGACAACAATCGCGCCTTTTTACCGATCTCCAGATACACTGACCCATTATGAAATCAATAGAAATCAACAATACGTAATTCGGAAATCACAACCAACGGAAGAATATGAACAAATACACCGAGAACTATGAACAGTTTCACCTAGAATGGGCATTTTTTGACAATGCAGTTCAATCAAAAGCAATAAAAATGCTGACAGACATGCGACGCGAAAAAAGGAAAAAAAGCGCTGCGTATCGTGGGAGATTTTTGTACACGCTTTTTTTCTCAAGGGACGTTCCTTTATCCCGGGTCAGGTGGTGATGCAATGGGATGAATAAGCATTGAATTCTGCGATAAAAGCTATGAAATCACTTGATAGCGAAGTTTCTTTTTGTTTGACTATTTACATTGTACCTACCTACCATAATCTTTACTTCTTCTTAATTCGTAGTAATCATACTAATATTATAAATGTGATAGTATGTTTGGTTGATTGTTCCACTGTGACGTCTTAACGACTGAACGGATTTCGATGAAATTTTATTATGAAGAAGGATGAGGCACTCGATTAACATGACATGAAACGCGAGGCACAGACAGTACCTACTTAGTTATATAATATATTCTTATTACTTGTATATTATAGTCTACAAATTTCAATCAAATCTGTTTAACAATCGTGACGGGAAGAGGAAACACGTGTATTACAGCTCTCAGGGTTTGCAAGCTGAAGTGGCACTGGGCATGCCACATCGCTCGTAGAACTGATAACCGATGGGGAAGAAAGATTCTAGAGAGGCGACCGCGAACTGGAAGACGCAGCGTAGGTAGGCCTCCCACTAGATGGGCCGACGACATCAAAAGAGTCGCAGGCAACCGGTAGATGCAAGTGGCAAATTGTAGTTCGGTGTGGCGGTCTAGGGGAAGGCCTATGTTCAGCAGTGGACGTCTTCAGGCTGACGACGATGACTACACATAAAATTTCCCATGTAAGTATAGTTTAGTATGATGCTGTGATATTATATTATGTGGTAGGATTTATGGAGCACTAGCAACAGATTAAAGTGTAGTAATCATCTATTCAAAGATACATTATCAAGGTTATCAAGATTCGGGCACCTACCAACGGATGTTCAAGTTAGGTATCAAGTTAGATGCTGTATGAAATGAATTCTTGGAAGGTAATTTGACGTTGTTTTGGTTAAGAATATTAATAGACTTTGAATACATTTTTGGGTGAATATTCATTAGGTAACTTGTGAGTCATACGAGAAAATATTTATAGCTTTATTTATAACAGAATGTTATTATCTATGAAGTTGTTCATATCCCGAGTAGGGCATGCTATCCGGATATCCGGATATCCGCATTATCCGGATATCCGCCGAATATAATATCCGAATATCAATACTATTACTATTCGGATAATACGAATTTTACGGATACTTACTTATTTTATCAAAACTACGTTATTTTTTAATGATATTGTTATAAAATTACTCATCATCATCATCAGCCTGAAGACGTCCACTCTAGAACCTTTCTTCCCCATCGGTTATCAGTTCTACGAGCGATGTGGCCTTATTGGTTTTATTTTGACGGCGTCGTCATGCGTGGTAAGTACCTACTTAACTACTTACTTAATTATATTTCCAACTTACACAAACAGAAAATAAATACTAAAAACTTACTTAATTAACTTTTTTAACCAATCCAATGCCTACATACTTAAACTTTATCCTCCTGCGCATACAACTATTATAGTTATAAAGCCGTGAGCGTTTTGCACTAAATTGGATAATTTGGAGAAGTTTTATTTTATCTGTACCTACTGTATGTACCATGTATGTACCTATAGGCGTGTCGAAAGATTTTGAAATCCTCTTCCATAATAGCGGTACATATTTACTATTTGCGAAAAAACCTTTATTTCGGTAATAAATTTGAGTTTAACGAAGTTAAAACCCTTTTTCTAATATTTTTTTAAATAGTGCGCCAAAACAGCTCGCGGTGTCATGGCTTCGGGTCTGACGTCACGCTTAGGTAAACATATTGTAATTATGTCTATGCGTTACGAAGATTAAACGAAACATTTAGATACTTAGTGTGATACCAATGAATTCCGAAGTTTATAAGTGGTGTGCAGTACCGCAGTGTAAAAACACATCAATAAGAACACCCGACAAAGTGTTTTTACATTTTCCAAACAATAAAATAATAAGAGTTAAGTGGTTAAAGCTCGCACGGCGAAACTTCTGTGAAGACCACTTTGATGTGAGTATGTTATCATGTAATTATAGGTCTTAAAATGTTTGTTTGACTGGAAATAGTTGAATTAATGCGGCTATGGAATAATTAATTTATTGAGGTTATGTTTGTTTTGGCCTTGGCTATAATTCCTTATCAAAATTCGTTTTCTTTTTTGAGGTGTCAAATGACATGGAAAATTATATGGAGTAGGTTTCATGTGATGGTATCAGTATCACCAGTACGTATGAAACCAGAATGTTTGCCCCATAAATTTACACGCCAATCAGACAGGAAAATACGAACATCCGACACAACTGAGCGACCTTATAATATATAGCTAAGAAACGAAGAATGATGGTTCTTGAAGTGACTTACAAAGAAGTCTTCACGTTTCGGAACTCAGACGAGCAAAATTCTTTATTTGTTGCGAGGAAATCGCCCTACATTATATATCAATCCTAGGCAAATTAGAGCTATTTGCCTTAACAAAGCTTGGTTCCATTGTTATATTGTAGATTAAAGTCGATAAATCACACGTTAAATAATAAAAAAACCACTCCAAAACCGCAAAGCAGTATTCACAACAACAAAATACAGTGGTATCAGCGGAGTTTACCTAAGCGTGACGTCATGCGCTGTGATTGGTGTTTCAATCAAAATGGCCGATAGCAATATTTTAATGTTTTATTTTATTGAATATCTTCATAATCTGATTATTTTAAATAAAACTTACCCGTGTTTTAAATTATTTTAGTATGTAGATTGCCCTAAAATTATTAAATCGACGATTCTTTGATACTGTCGACACGCCTATTGTATAAATATTATAATAATATGTTATTATTATTTGTAGACGACTTATTCAGGTGCAGGGTACTGACGAAACAAGCGTTGCTATTGACGACGACGACGAGGAAATGTTGAAAGAAAACAAACTTGTACTGAGAGATTACTGGAGGTTATTTATCAGGACTTGGCTTGTTCGTTCACGGGTTTAGCTCTGTATGCTAGCTAAACAACGTGTTGACGCTATAACGATTCTCAGTGGACTGTGCTTTACAGAAGTATCGTACTCTTAATGTAAACTATTATTACAGTAAATGATACATGCAGCTGCCCTAACACAATAGGGCCTAAATATAATGGCCAGTTGTAAACTATTAAAGTTAACTTATATTACAGCAATAAGACATTCTGCCTGGCTTGTACAATAAAGGCCGTAGTAAAGACTAACAAAAATATCTTACTACTAAAGCAAACTTCTATTACGGCAATCAATACATTCTGGCTCGCCAATACAATAGAGCCGAAATACAATAGATAAAACTAAACCTAACACAATTGCCGCGTACATCTGGCATGCACCCATCCTGCCTCTTTCGCACGGCGGCGCGGTCATATCTAGGAGACGATGTACGCGGTGTTTTACATACTATTACATACATGTATCAAATCTCTAATGGCTACATACTAATGCCATATTCATATATCTACTACTTATATCAACTACTTAGGCTTAGGTTGTGGCGCTCGTTAACATTTTCCCCCCTGTAAAAGGGTTCCGCCGATTACACAATGGTTTGAGAGCACCACAACCTCTGCTACTGGCCTAAGCAGGGAATTAACACACGACGACCGCTGTGTGTCTGTGGCGCCTCGGAACGGGCGCACTGCAGATTTTGAGTCTTCCTCGTCTCCGCAGCAGCCTGTAGCGCCGCGGTTCATGCGCTCTGCTTGTCTTGAGTCTACCGCGGCTCCGTAGCAGCCTGTAGCGCCGCGGTTCGTGCACTCTGCTAACCTTGAGTCTTCCTCGTCTCCGTAGCAGCCTGTAGCGCCGCGGTTCGAGCACTCTGCTAGTCTTGAGTCTCCCATGCGCCCGTAGTAGGGTGTAGAACATCGGCTCGAGCGCTCTACGTGCCTTCGCTCCTCGTCGTGCTCGTAGCCGAGTGTAGAACATCGGCTCGAGCGCTCTACGTGCCTTCATTCTTTCTCGTACCCGTAGACATCTGCGGAGCGTCGACTGGAGCGTTCTACGGGACCTCATTCTTTCTCGTGCCCGTAGACGTTTGTAGCGCCTCAGGCCGAGCGCTCCACGGGCTTTCATTTTTACTCGTGCCCGTAGCTGTCTGTAGGGCTTTGGGTCGTATGCTACACGGGCCTTGACTCTTCCTCGCGCCCGAAGCCGTCTGTAGAGCTTCGGGTCGTATGCTACGCGGGCCTTGACTCCTCCTCGCGCCCGAAGCCGTCTGTAGAGCTTCGGGTCGAGCGCTCTCAGGTGACGCGACGCGGGAACTTTTGACACTCGCCACGACATATCGGACACTTGGTTACCGCGACCTTGGCTACCTACTAGCGAAGCGACTTGCCCTTTGATTTGACTCACTATCCCGTGCGGCTCGGCAGGCTTCCTGACCGCGACGGGAGTTAGCACTCGCGCTGACTTGTCGAACAATTTTTCACCACGCGCACTGTTGACCGCTAACGAAACGATTTGCCCTCCGAAGACACTCGCTATCCCGTGCGGCGCAGCAGTCTTGCTGACTGCGACGGGAGTTAGCACTCGCGCTGACTTGTCGGACAATTCTTCACCACGCGCACTGTTGACCACCAACGACACGACTTGTCTTCTGATGACACTCGTTGTCCCGTGCGGCGCAGCAGTCTTGCTGGCCGCGACGGGAGTTAGCACTCGCGCTGATATGTCGGACAAGTCTTCACCACGCGCACTGTTGACCACCAACGACACGACTTGTCTTCTGATGACACTCGTTGTCCCGTGCGGCGCAGCAGTCTTGCTGGCCGCGACGGGAGTTAGCACTCGCGCTGATATGTCGGACAAGTCTTCACCACGCGCACTGTTGACCACCAACGACACCACTTGCCCTCCGATGACACTCGTTGTCCCGTGCGGCGCAGCAGTCGTGCTGGCCGCGACGGGAGTTAGTACTCGCGCTGATTTGTCGGACAAATCTTCACCACGCGCACTGTTGACCACTAACGAGACGACTTGCCTTCTGATGACACTCGTTGTCCCGTGCGGCGCAGCAGTCTTGCTGGCTGCGACGGGAGTTAGCACTCGCGCTGATTTGTCGGACAAGTCTTCACCACGCACCCTGTTGACTGCCAACGAAACGACTTGCCCCTCGATGACACTCGCTGTCCCGTGCAGCGCAGCAGTCTTGCTGACCACGACGGGAGTTAGCACTCGCGCTGATTTGTCAGACAACTTTTTACCACACGCACCGTTGACCGCTAACGAGACGACTTGCCCTCCTATGCTACTCGTTGTCCCGTGCGGCGCAGCAGTCTTGCTGACCGCGACAGGAGTGTAATGCGGCCTGACACCGCATGATCGATCTGGCGTAGGTGTCACGACAAGTACGTCAGGCGCGCTGGGCTCTAGCAACGCCCACTGCGGGAGGGGCGCTCCGGGCACTGGCGGCTCCGGGTGGATAGCCGCGACTTCCTGCGGCGTCATCATATCCACCCCCATTGCCACTCGTTCGACAATGCCATTATTGGAGCTTGCTTTACATGCCGGTGCGCTGGGCTCTAACAGCACCAACTTTGAGAGGGGCGCTCCCGGCACTTGCGGCTGCGGATGGATTGCCGCGACTTCCTGCGGCTTCGTATCCACCCACTCTTCCACGTGTCTGACCATACCATGATCTGACCTAGCTTTGTCAGCCATTGCGTCGATACGAGCCAAGTCTACCAACAGCTTCTTCCTCACCAGATTTTCTTTTATGTGCGCCACTTTTTCTTTTATGTGCGCCACTTGCTGTTCCGCCTCATACTCTGCGAGCAGACGCAAATGCTCGATCCTACTCGCGCAAGCTTTTGAGGCGCGGCTCGAACAGGGGCGGATGCTGTGATGCCGCGGTCTGCCAGTCATTTTATCATCCCTACCCGGCACCGAGACACTGTGGTCGCTGAAACGACCACCAGGTCCGGCCAAGGGAATGACCTGCGTGACCATCGACGACATCACAGAAACGTCGCTGGATGACCCGGGCGGCTCTTCGGATCGCAGCCCCGGGTCGGTTCTGGTTGAAATCTTCTCAGTCTTCTTCTTCAACTAAGTGCGTGTTGTCACCGAGCTCTTCACGCTCATTTTCGTCAGAGATCCGGCTCGAAGGAATTTTGTAGACGACTTATTCAGGTGCAGGGTACTGACGAAACAAGCGTTGCTATTGACGACGACGACGAGGAAATGTTGAAAGAAAACAAACTTGTACTGAGAGATTACTGGAGGTTATTTATCAGGACTTGGCTTGTTCGTTCACGGGTTTAGCTCTGTATGCTAGCTAAACAACGTGTTGACGCTATAACGATTCTCAGTGGACTGTGCTTTACAGAAGTATCGTACTCTTAATGTAAACTATTATTACAGTAAATGATACATGCAGCTGCCCTAACACAATAGGGCCTAAATATAATGGCCAGTTGTAAACTATTAAAGTTAACTTATATTACAGCAATAAGACATTCTGCCTGGCTTGTACAATAAAGGCCGTAGTAAAGACTAACAAAAATATCTTACTACTAAAGCAAACTTCTATTACGGCAATCAATACATTCTGGCTCGCCAATACAATAGAGCCGAAATACAATAGATAAAACTAAACCTAACACAATTGCCGCGTACATCTGGCATGCACCCATCCTGCCTCTTTCGCACGGCGGCGCGGTCATATCTAGGAGACGATGTACGCGGTGTTTTACATACTATTACATACATGTATCAAATCTCTAATGGCTACATACTAATGCCATATTCATATATCTACTACTTATATCAACTACTTAGGCTTAGGTTGTGGCGCTCGTTAACATTATTATTATCACTATTAGATCTCACTCGCGTCGTTACGGATCGTCGATACTGAAGTACATAGATTAATACAATTCTGTTGCATTGTTTATATTAGGTATATTTTGTAACTTTTATAAAGGACCTCTTTGAAAATTACTCTGTTACAAAATGTGTTAATTTATAATTCTTCGTTACATAAGTATAATTACTTACATAATTTTTGAATTGTTTGTAATACAAATGTTGATTTGAGACTGATATTCGTTTGATTTATCTTCTAGTTAGTAATATCCAAAATATCCATATTATCCGGATTTATCCGAATAGTGTTCTGGAAGTATCCGAAGTATCCGAATAGTAAAAAAGGGCGGATAATTGCATGCCCTAATCCCGAGGATACAGGATGGAATTGTTCATATCAAGAGAAAATGAAATCTCATAAAAAAAATTACGTTGACAATACGAATACTTTCTCGATAGTGATTCGCGTGATAGTTTTCGAGTCACTTACCAGCGAGATATATGAGATGATTTTCGCCTATTACCCAGACTAAGAGCATGCAGAACTTCGGAGCGAAAGTTACATACAATACATGCTTGTAAAAGAGTCCTCCCTAGGAAGGGCAGGCGACGCACTGGCCCAGGATGGACACTTCGTACTCAAAAGGTACTCAAAGCCACGGGAGAGAGAGACAGCATGCTCAAATGTCATACAAAACCCCGATCATGCTATCTCGCTTTAATAGAGAGTGCACCTTCTTCTAGAGTATTGAAGTGTATATTTTGTGATGATGAGTGACCACTTACCACAGGCGTGTCTAACTGCTTACCCCCTATTTAATAAAAAAAATATAACTTAGATAAAAATACTATCCTGAACACTCTCGCGGATAACAGCTGGTGCAGATCGTCCACCGTAAGATGTCCCCTGGCCGCGATACAATTTGTATAGCGGCCAGGGGTCGATTTACGGTGAACGGTCTGTACTGCCATCTCATCTCATATCTATGGTAGCAAACCAAGAGCTGTTCCCGCCGAAGTTTAAGATGTAAGCAACAAGTAGGTATCAAGTAACTATTAGGCAATGACCATGACTCCTAGTACAGACCACAAAAACTGGTCTGTGTGTATGTGTGGGTCTTGATTGGGATGACGCGTGCGCGAGTGGAAGAACTTTGTAATTTTATAATAATGTTTTTTTTACTTTTTTCTGTGGAACAACTTAGATTTTTTTTACAATGTTTTTTTTGTATTATATGTAGAGTATTTTCTTGAGCCCTACCAACGATGGTTGGTGATGAATTCTCAGTTACTTGCATTAATAAATTTTAATAATAACCAACAATTTTCAGTCCATCCAAAGCAAAGTCTAGTAAGGTAAGCGCGCGATTTTTTTTTATGAGAAGGTCGCTTATCTCCTTACTCTATGTTTAGATAAATAAATTAAAACCTTCCATATCGTAGAATATACCTGTTGGCTCCATTGGCAGATTCTCCATAATCCATGTCAACTCATGCCGTATGCTGTAAACCAATGTTATTTTGTGCCATCATTTAGTTTAGTTATTTACCTAATGAGGTAACGGCACAGGGTGGACACTCCATACAAATAGCTGAATCGAACAAAATCGAACAAAAGACAAGCGAAACTGTACGCGTCGTCCGCGTTGTACCGCGTGTGTAGGTACTCAAAAGTTACTCAACCTCGTTCAAAATGTCAAACAAAGTCCCGATCGTGCTATCTCCCCCTAATTTAAAAATAGCGGGAGTGTCCTTTCTTGTAGGTATTATTAACGGGTATTAATAGGTTTGCCATTATTAATCGATATCATAGAAAGCCTTTATAGCTTTGGTTGACCGAAATCCTTACAACTGATAATAATAATTATAAGTACCTAATTAATTGGTGATGAGGATTCGAACCCCGGCGTCTTTGAGTGCAAATACGACTAATTACCACTTGGAGATCAATATTTCAAGGTAATTGAAATTGTATAGCATATAGTTTTAAATCTGTAACAAAACTATGATCAAATAGCAAAGTGAAAACAATAATGTCTCTACGATTTCTGTACCGGGAAACGCTTCAATAATCTAGTAGGTACGAGCTCTGTGAGTAATTACATGTTATGTGCATGCCAGAGAGCTGTCGGTCATTCTTCATAAGGTGATTTGCTCAGAGTAAGCCGTTCCCTAGCATTCTTTGAATAGTAAAGTTAATTTGCCTTAGCACGATTATATTCAGTTATTGAAAATAGGAATTGAATTTCGGCTTTGCAGTCATTTAATTTGCATATAAAATAACTTAGATCGGAAACATATTTCCATTGGCCTGCATTATTGCAATACGCCAACTTCCTGAATGTTCCCCTTTGCCAAAGGAATACTCTAAACGAATAAATATTACGGACCTTTACTTAGTTGACTTTTAGTAAATAGATTGCCGTTTTTATACGATTTATCCTGTAAAAAAATTCTCATGTTACCTTTTATGTATTAACTGTTACCTACTTAATTAAATTGTTACTCCAAATGACGGTCACCTCTCTGCCTAGGTATGCCTACCAACGCTGCGCTCGCGTACACTTGACAATGAAATTGGTTATACAACACACTAAATAAAATAACAACTAAATAAAATGGCGAATAAACTACCTATGTAGTGTAGAAGCTAGATGACGATTGTATTTTATGCAGGTGGTTTGATTTTCACCTTCTGTAATATTTATCTAATTAGCTACGGACCATAAAATGACAAGTTATAAAGGACTCGGCTAGTCTTTAAATGTATTATAATGAATTGTTGTTTAATCTAACTTTCTTAGTTTGTTGCTATATTTTTCACTGCTTTCGTTCTAAATGATGTTTAAATACATTACCTACTTATATTGTCCAAATTGTTCAATATTACGTGCGTTAAGGCCAGGTTGTACTAAGGTGGTTAGGTATTTAAGCGTAACCTCCGTCCCCGCAAATGCCGAGCGCGTATAATCGCGGCCCGCAGAAACGTGGCGCTATTCGAACGCGGCTCGTTTGCTCCGTAAAAATGTTTCCCTCACACTTGCCTGTGTTCTACTAGCTCCGACCGATTGACAATTTCGCCTCATCGACGTAAGTTAGAATGGTCGAACGGTCCCGCACCACGCTTGTGTGATGACGGGTGGCATGGCGTGGGTTCTAATCCGCCTACTGGCAAACTTTTTGCACTTAGTTTTTGGATATTACGTAATTTATTGCGATAACAACACAAAACAAACATAATAATTAAGTCGATATCTAAATTAATAAACTTAACTAAAGTAGGTATACTAAGGTAAACGAAGGAATTACTCCCTTCTAAATCTACAGAGAATTTCCCTGTATTGTGTATTATTCAAATTAAAACTTAACACTGAGACTATGGCGAATTTCCGTATACGACAAAACAATGTAAAAATGTCATGAACTCTGTACTATAGTTGTAATAGAAATTGCACTTTATGTAAAAGCATTCAAGTTTGTAATCATAAAACCTGTGACTTATCTCCTGCGTCCGCGAAGAGCACGAAATGAGAATAATGTACAGGTAGGTATTTGTATGGTAAAAATTATGGAGCGAGCTGATCAATCTGATCATCACAAAAAATAATATTTTTTTGCCCAATCGCCACCAGTGGTGGTAATTGGAAGTAATTATTTCTAGCGAGCCCCAAAAATTGCCACCACTGGTGGTGGTTAGGACCACATTATATAAATGGTTTGCCGTACCTCCCCCAGTGGTGGTGGTTGAGATAATAATGAAAACATATTTATTTCCAACGACCTCCACATACTGTCACCACTGGTGGTGGTTAGGACTAAATCATAAATTGTTTGCCCAACCGCTCTCAGTGGTGGTGGTCGGTACTAGAGAATGCAAACCGGTTTTAACCGATATCAGAAAACCGGGTTTTTGGTTATTTCAAGCATACAAATAAACTCGGTTTTTATTTTTCACTAAACCGGTTTTTTCAATTATTCGGTTAATTTGGTTTTCTTGTTTGGGACACACTCAAAAAGAAAATACGTGCCACCATTTTGATTTCTTTCGTTCAGTGACCTACTACCAAATGACGCGTAAGGGTTTGTGTAATAAGTAACAACATACACATTGTTTTGTTATTTAGGTTTTTTTATGATATAGGTATGTAATTCTTATTTGCCCTTATACTCAGTCAGTAGGAATCCAATATCCATTTCTCCAGGTACAGTAAGTATCAAGCACGTTTTTTTTATAGAATATTGATAAGTTTATCTCATTTTAAAGTTTTTGTGACATGAAAATTGCTAATATTAAGCCAATTCTTTAAATTTATTGCTTGTACTGTACTTGGCATTGTAAAATGTGGAAATCCACAGTAACTGTTCCCTCCAGTGATTTTTTTCAAAATCGTATTTATATAAAACCGAAAAAAAACGGGTTTTATATTGCTCCGGTTTTGCATTCTCTAGTCAGGACATGAAAAAATGATTATTTCCAACGACCCCCACTAAAACTGCCACCACTGGTGGAGGTTAAGACAATCATAATGTTTAGTGCTATCAACTACCACTGAAGAAAGGAAATGTTTTAGAATTTTGCTTCAGTCCTGTTTTTGTCATTTTTTATAGTCTATTACGATAGGAGTGGTCTAAGTAGTATATTAATACACGGCGTGAAGTTAGTGCCCGAGCGAAGTAAAGTAAGGGTAAGTAAAAAGTAAGGGTGCTAAACGCCGTACATTGAATAGACTTACTTCATTCATTTACTGAATTACTACAGACTAACAGTATAGAATCGATAGATCGATGTTTTAATAATAGTGTATTTTTTACGATCTATGACGTATTACCAAAACTACTTACTATAATATAGATCTCATTCAAACCAATTTTCGGTGGAAGTTTGCATGGTAATGTACATCATATAATTATATTTTTTTTGTTTTATCAATCTCTTATTTTAGAACTTCTAAAATAAGAGGGGGGGATGATGACGACACATTTCACCACGTTGGTTGTGTCTCTCTCGCAAACTATTCAGTTTATAAAAAATAGAAATCTCAATATATTTTTTAAGACCTATCCATCGATTATTTCATGCAAAAGGGGTGCTGAAAAAAAAAATTGATTTTCAGTTTTAGGTATGGGGAACCCCCAAAATTTTGTATAAATTTAGATAGTAGTATAGTTCTTATAATTTTGGAAAAATGTGACAGACAGACATGACAAATCCATAAGGATTCCGTTTTTTGCCGTATAACGCATAATTTCTATATCAAGTAAGTATTTTTATGATACAATAATTGTATGATCGGATAGAAAATTTTATAAAACAGTTACAGTGTACGGTATAAATGTGTTTCTAATTTAGTTATAGCGTTTTCACGTAATAATCCATTTTTCCCGACGAAAAAACAAAATGCAAACATACAGAATTCTGGCACCACAAACAAGACATTGACGTTTCGTTCACACATTACGGGTTAAATGTATGTATGTAATGTATGGTATGACGTGATAAAGTATGTTTGGGTACATCTGAAGAAAAAATATGTTATAAAAAATATGGTTTCGCTGACATCTGCGCTTGAGGAATTTGATCCTATTTAATATGTGCATGCAAGCAAAGCTGCGAGCAATAGGTAGCTAACCAAATATATAATATTGCTTAATTCATCCTTTCATTTGATACCCACCCAACATGGCACCAGTGGACGTATCGGACGATGGAGACGCTTCTAACAATACCTCATTAGTCTAATTATTTTCATGTGCCGTCCACTACTATTGAAGGCGGATGGGCAAACAAATTATGATTTGGTCCTAACCACCACCAGTGGTGGCAGTTTGTGGAGCTCGTTGGATATAATTAATTCCAACTACCACCACTGGGGGCGGTTGGGAAAAAATATTCTTGTTCTAACGCCACCACTGGTGGCAATTCATCGGTGGTGGTCGTTGGGAATAAACAAGCGTGCCAGAATTAATTGACTTGTGTAATTTTGATTTGTAATGTAATTTTAACTGATTGAAAATACATAAGTAGGTACCTATAATAAATAAATGACAAATAAATCATAACTATTTATTAGTGAATATGAAATTGTCTTATTATTATAAAAAGTATCATACACAGATTAACAAGTAAAATTTTAACAAAAAAGAACCTACTTCAATAAAAATACTATAATATTTCCAGTTATTGTGATTTAAAAACCAAACTGCTGAGCAAATTTTGATAAAATGTATATGGGACCACATGAAAAGTATATAATATACCCTTTCAAATAAAAAAGAGTCATTAAAATCGGTTCACTCAGTCGAAAGTTATGAGGTAATAAACATAAAAAAAAATACAGTCGAATTGAGAACCTCCTCCTTTTTGAAGTCGGTTAAAAATAATAAGCACCAGTTCTCTTCGGTGAACTTCGTTTCATCAAGGTAATTATTATAATACTATATAATATTACATAATCATATAATAGTATAGTAATATAGCATGATAATAATATTTAATAGTAAATATAATAATTAATTATACGTGTTTGTTTTTTTATGTGATAAACTTCAAAAAATGCAAATCAACGCATGCAAAAAGTTCGGCCGCTGTGGGGTTCGAACTCTGGCCTACGCGGCACAGCGGAGTCGCGTCCGTACCCCTGGGCCATTTAGACACAGCATAGTCACGCGAAATTGTTATACAGTCTAAATGAAAGAGATGCTCGACCGTTCTAAGTGACCGTGATTGGCCAGTGGGCGTACACAACCGTATACTGCTAGCTACATATAGGTCATATTCATGGCACAGGCAAATGCGGGGGTGAAGTATTTTTGGAGCAAACGGCGATACGTCCTCCCTTCGAGACGCCTGAGCGAGTACTGGCGGATGGCCGCGAGCGCTACAACTCCTAGATTTTGTATGTTTTTATTTATAGGAAAAAAGTGGTAACGAATTTAGAACAAATATTCTGATCTCCACTCCTATATAAAAATCCCCGTTTATTGGTACAACTTTCACGTGGTTTCGTGATGGAATCTCTTAGCAGGAGATAAAGTCAGATGCGAAGTAGTGTCATCTTTGCCATTTTTTTTTATCGAGCCAATCATTCGAAATCACGTTTTTGTCTCTGATTAACTAAAAATAATACGTTCAATTTTAATAAAATATTTTTTTTTACTCATAAATCTTATATTTTAATAGGTTTCCTTAGCTTCAAAAGCCTGAAACTCAATGCCACGTCGCCTTAAAAGAAGAAGGAAGTAAGTCAAAATTATATATTTTTATAATTAGTATGTGCGCGAATTAGATCCTTTTTGAGCTAAGTAATTAAGTTTTCTGTTCGCGAAAGTTTAAGAACTTCTAAGTGCGTAGCTACAGGAAGAAATAAACTACCAATTCCGTGAAAGCTCCGCACATGTTAAAGTTAAAATCCGTATGCTTTTAGTCTCGCAACTCGCAACTTGCCACATGCTAGATAAATCTGTGCATGTGTGTGCAATCCGACGCTTGTGGGGGTGTGTGTGTGCTGCGCGCACGCATCGCACTGTTGCACGCCGTTCCCACCCCCGCTGGTTTGGGGTGGTGTGAGGATTTGATACTTGTAGCCGGGGATGTAATACGAGTATTAAGAATATTTGAAACTGGGGACTGTGTATTTTATTTATACTGTACCAAATGTACAAGAACTAAGTCGCGTTCTCCATTAGTCCTCTTGGATGTGTAATATTATGGAGGTATGGTGAAGTTGAAAAACTATCTACGAATTATCTAACTACATTGTATAGTATAAAAACAATAAAATGTATTAAAATGGAAAAAAATAGAAAAAATGGAAGTAGTGGTTAGCTTTTTACTGAATATACATTTTTATGCCATGAAACTGATTTGTCTCTAGAATTATTTTAAATGAAGAACACCTGCTGCAAAGTATCAAACTAGTTTCTTCCCTCGGGGTAACAAATCGTAGGCGTACATTCTAAGGGTGGGTCGCATAAAGCAACCTTTTTTTTCCAACATCCACCAAAAGATTTTTTCTACCTGCGAACCCAAATTTTACCTGCTAACGTGCTCGTGCGCAGATTCTAGCATTTTTGAATTTAGAACGAAAAACTTTTTTTTAAATGTTAACGCCGTCATTGCGAAGGGGGACACAGTTTTTGCTAGATTTTTTACAGGAATTTCACTTGCTACCAAAAAGTGAGGTGGTTTGTAGAATGTTTACATTTTTTCATATATATAATTTTACAGTTACCGACGGGTTGTTAATTGTAGATTTTTTTTGACGTCCAAGTAATATGTAGGTACTTACCAATAATAGCGACTATAAAACAAATATAATTATGTATTTATTTGCATAACTTAATTAATGCTCACGGGTTACGTTAGCAATCAAGTGCATAAAGGGTTACTTGTTACGTATTATGTGTCAGTAATAGGTTTTATTAGCTTTTAATATTGGCACCTAACACATCTAAGAACAGTAATAGGTTTTAATAGCTTTTTAATAAATTCACACCTAACACTACTAAGAAATTAAAATCAATAAACAATAAAAATATTGAAATTCCACTTACGATAAACCCCCTACTACCACGATCAGTTTCTCTTGGACTCTTATCTGTCATAGTTAATTTATTTATAAAATATATTTATTAATTCGAATTAGACACCATTATTCCATAAAAATAGAAAATAATACAACACTTTGATTAATCTTTAGTCAGAAGAAAGAGTGTCCCATGTTAATTTAACAAACTGAATCAAAATAGAATCGATTACTTCATCGATATTCAAAACACGTGTTAATTATTCAGAAGCAATGAACTATTTAAATTAATTATTTAAATGCATAGTACGAAAAAAAAAATCGCAACAGGAAGTCTATCGGACGACCGAGACCTATGAGCCTTCACAAAATAAATTAACAACAAATTGATAACACACTTTGCTGCAATATCGTTAAACAAAACATAAATATTCGATACACACGCTTCTGCTCAGTTCTAAATTCTTAACCTTTCCCAATAATCCCAATTTAGAAATTTGTACGTCATAATATGGTTTTAATCTTTTCCAAAAACCGACATTTTGAAGTTTTAGTCAGTGCTATGCGTTTAATCTTTCCCAGTAATTGTCGTTTAGAAGATTTTACTTCCTTTTTACTCCCACTAGATGGGCCGACGACATCAAAAGAGTCGCAGGCAACCGGTGGATGCAAGTGGCAAATTGTAGTTCGGTGTGGCGGTCTAAGGGGGAGGCCTATGTTCAGCAGTGGACGTCTTCAGGCTGATGATGATAGCACAGAATACCTTTATACATAATACCTTACAAGAAGGGACACTCTCAATTAAAGCGAGATAGCGTGTTCGGGATTTCGTATGACATTTGAGCGTGTTGTCTCTCTCTACCGTGGGTTTGAGTACATTAGTACGGAGTGTCTACTGTCTACCTTGGGAAGACTGTTACAAGTTATCTATAGCCTATATTATATACAGTTGTCCATAGTTATCTATGGCCTATAGACAGTCGTTACACTAACCCATAGATAGTAACCTAACCTAACCTAACCCCACTGGCTGATTATAATGACGTACCCTCCGCAATCAGTCCCAAAACCTTTACCTTCCCCAACGTGATTGACACAAAAACAACGGAACCAGCAAAAAGTCAGTTTAAAATTCAAACACGTGCTAAGAAAAAGTCGATTCTCGTATTTGCAAAAACATTTATTCATTGTGGTCTTTTTTGTGTAGGTACTCTTTTTGCCCCAGTTCGGATCAGGTGGGAGAAAAAGGTCATTTTGACCGTTCCTCATGAACCCGTTATGGTTTTTTGCCCTTAACTCTTTTCAGTTTTGTTGGGTTCCATTGCGTAACTCTGAGTGGGTATTTAAGCGTACTCTACACAGGTGTCTTGTTATCGGACGATGATATCGCAAGCGTTCTTGTTTCATCTCATAGTTAACTATAATCTCTATTAAAACACCGCAGGACAAAGAAAACTTAAGGCTAGAATAGAGCAATAAATAACAAATAGTAGTGTCACAATAGGCGGTCTTATCGCTCAAAGCGATCTCTTCTACACAACTCTACTCAACTCTGTTTAATAGTGATACTGCTAGTTATATTGAAAGAATGCAGGACAAGAAAAGGAATAACACTGCGATATTCTCGACCGATAATACTGCGGCTGTGTGGGGTAGGCTTTATCGTCAAAGTGAAACATGAAGGTGCAAGGACGTTGAAGGTAAGGGAAAATATATCAATAATAATCGCGCTCTACTAAAGATTTGACCGTGAACTGTAAAAATAACATAAAAATTAACATAAATGTTAATAGAAATAATAGTTACATATTAATTGAATATTATTGTAATCTTTGCTAGTAAGTTTATATAACTGTAGTCAACATTATGACTAGGTATATACCACCGTGTTGTAGGGTGGGGTTGTATAGCTCTTTTGACCTACCACATGAAACACTAATGTCAGCTGAGTGATTGCTACAAGGAAACTTCAATTCTGACAGTAGACCTGCAGTTTCTAGATAATGTATTGTCTTCTTTTCTACTTAGGACCTATGGTATAGTCAGCCGCCAACCAGAAGATAGATTTAAACGTTTTATCAAGATTTTAAACCGTTTTGTTGTGGAATTGAGTCTGCCCCTTACGGTGCGAAACGGTCAAAGCAATGAGCACCTACTTGGTCGATTCGCACTGCGGTGCGAAGTGGCCGTGGTGCGAAATGCCCCCAGTACACCAGAAAGTGGTAACAATACAAAAATATTATCATGGGGTTTGAAGTTTCCTGTGATAGATCATAGATTAGAATTAATATAGTTGTGTTTTACAACCAGATTCGTAGACTCAATGAGTATGTTCGTCTTAGTTTAACAAGATAAAATTAAAATACAAAGATAAGATAAATATCTTCAACCAAAATCAGAGTTAAAATGAAAACGTACTTATATACGAAATATAGTCTTCTGAATTCCTTTGTCTATCGTTAATTATGCTGACCTTGAGTTATATACTTACGTAGTATCGTGTACATTAACTTATTATGATTCGACTGTAATTTGGCAGTGGGCACCTCAATTTGTCTATCAAATTATTAAAATTACACACCGGCGAGTACATTTTATACTTCCTTGATGGTTATTTTAACTTAGCAAGTGTAATTGTTTTTTTTATTCGTTTTAGCTGTTAATTAATTCTGTATTAAATTTGAGTTTGACAGATGGTCCGCATCCAAGATGGCGTAGTCGCGTAGCAACGGATGCGTGGGCGCAACAGGTGTTACGGATTTTTTTTCAAGGTTTTTTTGCTTGAGAAATCTAAGGGAGGCGATACGGTTTTTGATGGGAACATTCTGTAAGGTTTTTTTTTGTTGAACATTAGGTAAGGGCACTCTCAAAAGATTATACTGGATCGGTTTATGTGATAGCAAAAAGTACGTTTGTACAAATATAGGTAAACTAAGGTATAACGGATGGATATAATGTTAATTCATAAATTAAATAATAATTATGCAAGTTTAATAACAAAATCTGTTTTGGCTTATTGATTAAATATCATAAATGATAGATTGGTTACAATTAGACAACTAGTCACCTACCTTTATTTTAGTTATATGCGATTTTTTATTATTTATTCAAAGATTGGTGGCTCGGGATTGCAATAATTGTTTTTAAGTTTTCGCATTACTTCTATTCTTACTAGTTTATTGACAAGCCAGTACAATATTGAGATCACTGCATTACGCCTTTTTTATGTTGTCTGTCTAGAACATGACCAGTTTGATTTTTGAGTTAATTATTTTTACAATGTTAATTGTAATAATAAGCTATAGTTTCTTACATAAATGTATTTTGATGTTCCCAATTCAAAACACATTAATGCCCTTGGGAGTTTATTACAAAATTTCTGCCCTAGGGAAGGAATCACTTGCTTTACAGTAGAAGACCAATGACATGTAATGAAAAAATCTTAAAGGACAATCCTAAAGTTTTTAATCGAATTCTTTTCAGATGTTTAGTTAAAAAAAAAAATATAAAATTAAAAATATATATAAGAGATACAATGTAGGTATCCTACTGATAATTATAAATGCAAATGCTTGCATTTGCAAGCAACGGCTGAACGGGCTTAAATGAACTTTGGTACATACTTACAATAGGTACATAATTATAAACTTTACGTCCTGAAATAGAACATAGGGCACTTGTACTGTAAAATGGTTTCTGTGATCATAGCGGGTGCAGCTAGCACACAATAATTTGGTAAATAATTTAAAGCTTCCTTGTAATAACGATTGTCGAATCTGGGTCGCAACACGTAATTTTATCAATTGAGTTCAGATATCAGTTCAATAACTTCACCAAAGTATTTTTGCCAAAAACATTGAAATACTCCAATTATTTAACAACTTTATCTTCATGTCTGCTTCCTATTTAAAAAGCGCGTATGCTCAACTCCAATCAAGTGGGTATAGGTCAAGAAATACTGTTCAAACTTATGACGTTTTACGATAACCGTTGATGAGCCTTGGAGATCTTTCCTGGTTAGTTTTTGTTGACAATCTTGAGTCGATTTGGCTTATAATGATCTTCCTACAGGCCTTCGGAGCTACGCCACCGTCTCGGATCAGCGGATAGATAGGTTAAGGCGCCTGATTTCTTTTCCTAACACCATTATTGTTTAGACTAGTGGTCCTCAAAGTGTGACCCGTCTAGCAATCTCTTATCTAGTGGTTCTGTGAACAATAGACCGCGTGATCAGTGTAGCTTAGCCAATATCATGGTGACAGGCATCTCCCCTTCTTCCCCCCGTTTGCCCTCAACTTTGACACCTCTTTTTCTCAAAAATTTGTTCAGAATTCAGTATTTTAGGTTGTCACCAAGTTTGCTAACTCTAGGCCAATAAATGACGCCATAGCAAACTTTGCCCCCATCTTCCCTCTATCAAAAAAATACTGTCGATAAAAAAGTGATAAAAATCAAACAACCTGTATACATACCAAATCTCGTAGAAATCTGTTGATAAATGCGGCTTGAAGCCCATAACAAACATACATACAAACAATTCAGACGAAAGCAAAAACAGCCACTCTTAAAATAGAGACCTCACTCACTTCGTTCGCTTGGTCAATATGATCAGGTTTTCAAATAAATCTCACGCGTTTTTGGTATCAAATATGATTACAGTATGACGTTGATACTTGAGGTTATACCATTTTAATTTAGTGGTTACTTTAGTAAAGTCCTTGTCGGCCTCGGGGAAAAGCACCCCTTTTACGGACTTGTGTTGGCTCACTCTCTACTCTCTTTCCACTGGAAATTTATAACCAAATGATGATGACCAGTTAGACCTATTAATATATACTTACGCGTCACGTTGTTTGTCCGCGATGGACTCCTAAACTACCTAACCGATTCTAATCAACTTTGCATACCTAGTGCAGTTTGGCCTAACTTGATAGGTAAGATAGCTTACATCTCAATTTATAGTCGCAGTATTATTTTATTGCAAATTATTTGTTCATTATGTCAAAATTATCTGTTTGCGCCAAACAATAACTTAGATAGTGGGAGAGGGAGAGATATAAGAGTGAGAAGGAAAGAGATGAAGAGGGAGAGAGAGATTAAGGGGGCAGGGAGAGAAATAGCGGAAGAGGGAGAGCGACAGGTAGAGGTAGAGAGATAGAAGGAGAGGAAGCTTTTTCCCATGATACAATGACAGGACGTCTGTCGGGTTATCTAGTATATTATTATATACCTCCGTAAGTTTTTCCGTTTATGTCTTTAGAATTGATCGATTCTTGATAAAGTCAAAGTCAAAGCATTTATTGTAAATAGGCAATAAAATCGCACTTTTACAATTCAAACAGCTAATTCGTAAACAAAGAGATAGATTCGTTAGATTCATAAAAACCTAAGTAAAATCTCGATTCATAAAATACCTAACTAATGTTGTAAACAATAATCAAGGAGCGCCACAGTTGAGGATCACTGACCCAGACCTCTGGAATAGCTCAGAGTATCCGTCATTAAAAAACAAGTTTTTGCGCTTGTAAAAAATTAGAACAGTAATTTGGCGACAAAACTCTGTTGCTATACAGTTAAACTAGGTATCTTGCTCGTTTTTGGGTTGAAACGTGGAAATCATGCTATGTTTATCCTACTGAGCGATAAGGTTGCCGAGCCACAAAGCCTATTAAATAAATAAAAAAAAAAACAAAATGTTATGTTTAAATGATTTCATTTAAAGCAATGATACAGTATCACCATTCAAATTTATTTGTCCTCCGGCAACCCAATAGGATAGTGTGGTTTTGTTTAAAGTAGATATTATTGTGGGCACGTGTAAGATTCGCGAAGTACCTAAATAATGTGACATTTGACATTAAACGCGATCGTCTCCAGATATTTTTAACAGACCAAAAAAAAGGGAGGTTTTCAAGTCTGTGCGTATACTTATAAACTTTTTTTAATTATCGTTTTTATGTATGTATGACCATAACATTTTACACATGCAGTAGTCCGATATTGATAGTTATTTTTTTATTCGATACTTACCCCGAAGTTAGTCCCGCATAAATTTGAGAAACAAATTCTAACCCTACCTAAGATTAACATTCATTGATTGTTCACTCACTGACTGTAATGTGCATTTTTTTTTTCAGAATAGTCCGAGATAAATGTAGTTTTAAGTCGGCGCCGATAGGAACTGGGTAATTTACTTACATTCCTAAAAAACATTCTAACATATAAATAAACTAAGGCATCGACAATTTATATAGCGTAAGGTGAGCCTGCGTAGCTTAGTGGTAGCTGGTTCGATGCCCGCACTGCAAAGGTTTGTACAAGTAGCTTAGTGGGCGAATGTCCACCTGCCAAAGAGAGGGTGGCGTGTTCTAATCCCAGTGCAGGCACGTACCAATGTGTTTCTTGAATCAGTCTTACTTCAAAAGTTTATACAAGAGTTTAACGGATGTTCCTAAAATGTCATTATTGATTATTAATAATAATAATTTATATTAAATCTTTTGTGGTAAGATGGATAAGGTTTAACCTTTAATGTCTCAATTAAATTAGTATTATCCTTGATAAAAAGCACAAAATAGGTAAGTATGTAATATTTTTTGTATTACACACATAAAAGGTTGTTAGATTATTTTGATTAGTAAAATTAACTGCCTATTTATAAAAACTTATGTACTAAGGCATATTCAAAATGATGCGCACTGAAAAATTTTACAGCGTAATAATAAGTGGCGTGTAATAAATATTTATAAAAAGGTGGTCCATTATTCCAGTTCAGATATATATCTACACTAATATTATAAAGAGGAAAACTTTGTTTGTTTGGTTGTAATGAATAGGCTCCGAAACTACTTAAATGATTTGAAAAATTCTTTCACTGTTGGGAAGCTATGCTATCCCCGGTACACATAGGCTACCTTTATCCCGTAAAAATTAATGGTTCCCGCGGGATAGTAGTTAACGCGGGTGAAACCGCGAGGTGCTTCTAGTTATAATATAAAACAATTGCCATACGTCCGTGTTTAGATACCTTTTGTCACCTAGCAACAAAATTCAACCATTTACGACTCGTATCTTTGGTTACGAATGTATTACTTTTGTGGGTAATTTTTTCACGGTTGTTGAGATAAGTAGATGGAGTTAGTTGGTGATCGTATGATTATTAGGTCTAAGGCCTGCTACACATTAGGCGTTTTGAAGCGCAAGCTTTGGTAACGCGCGTTTAAAGAATAAAGAGGTCGTTCGATGATGTTCACACACAAGCGCGCGCTTTTGATCGCGCGCTTGATTAGAAACGCGCGGTTGCTTGTGTACACCTTCGAACAAAATTACCAAAGCGTGCGCTTCAAAACACCTAATGTGTACCAGGCCTAAGACATTAGTAAAAGTTAACCAACTATGATCTGATTATAGCTTGGAAATGATAATGACATTTTGTCACTGGCATCTTGCATAGATCGCCAACGCATCCGCCACCGGCTCGGTAAATTCGCTTATCCACCGAAATCAATTTATTAATATACCAAAGCTCAAATTAATGTGTCCGATATGTAATTTCGTGTATTATATAATAAGGCAAAAAGTCCAAGGCTGCCAGACTACGAGTATTATATTAACAGAAAGGCAATAAATTAGTTGTAAAATGATTTAATGCTAAAATTAGCATGTAATAATAACAATTTTAATGGTATTTTAATTGATTGCGTAGGTATAGTTTAAATTTTGTTTAGCTAAAAGATGTTTCATCATCATCATCAGCCTGAAGACGTCCACTGAACATAGGCCTCCCCCTTGGACCGCCACACCGAACGACAATTTGCCACTTGCATCCACCGGTTGCCTGCGACTCTTTTGATGTCGTCGGCGCATCTAGTGGGAGGCCTACCTACACTGCGTTTTCCAGTCCGTAGTCGCCACTCTATAACTTTTCTTTCCCATCGGTTGTCAAAAAAAGATGTTTAAATGATTATAATATCTTAGACTCTAATCGTTAGGGCTGTGGGGCCCGGAACTTCCGTACCGATGCTAAAGATTTAAAAAAAGTTACCTAGTGTAAGGAAAATGAGTTTTGCATGTACTTATTTATCCAGTAATAAATATTTTTTTAATAAAGAAAAACGTCGAGACCCATTCAGGCACGGGTCAGTAGCCTCGTCAGATTGCAGTTAATTTCACGATTCAGTAAAGTGGTGGACTCTACTGAAACTTCCTGGGAGTTTTGGAAGGAACATGGTATGCCACGCACACACTACGTATTTTCAACATAAATTTATCAAGTGTAAACTCCAATTTGTGTTTCTTTTTAGCTTCCATGATTTCAATAAAGTGGTGTAAAATATATATATACAGGATAGGTAAGTAAACAGACAACAATCCGAATTACACTGATAGGTATTTCAGTCATTTTACGTTACTAGCATAGCAAATTATAAAGTACCTTAAAGTATAAAAACCTTAGGTATAATTTAACGTGAGCTTACCTAACGCTTATTTTATATGATGATGTCATGTATCGAATCTTGAATTATGATTTAAATGCTGCGAGATCTGGCATATGGAAGTGTTTAGTACCTATAATATTTCGCTAGGGTGTATGTTACACCGAATGGTATGAGCATGAATGATTTCTGATGATGTTTAAATGCCCCCCTGGCGGCGGCGTCCTACACTAAATTTCATCTATACTACGCTTCATCAGTTCTTTTAGAGGTACCGTTCTTTCTTTTTTTTTAATGTAATTTCACACTAGGATTGCTCCTGTATCGTGGGTACCGCTTACAGACATAATTTCACATACACATAAACAGCCAGACCAGAAACAAGTATTTGTGCATCGCACAAATATTTGTTCCGGGCGGGAATCGAACCAGCGACACCAAGCGCAGCAGTCCGATTGCTATGCCAAACGCGCCGTCAATTTTCACTTCATCTCGCTAATGCTTTTTAAATGTAACTGCATATAATTGTGTCATAAGTATAAGTTGTTGGCTGACAAACTCTAGGCTAGGCCATGTTTAGTCTTATCCTAACGGTCAGTACTGACGTCGCATTATCCGTAGCAACCGCTACGAACACCACACGCGGTCAATACAGTGCTACATGCATGCACGAGCTTTTACAACGGTAACTAGCTAGCAGCTACGGACGTCCGACGTCAGTACTTACCGTCAGCATAAGATAATACGGCCTTACACTACAAGTCAGACTACTTCATTCGACAACCAATTCAACAAACTGCTCGTGTGTTCTCCATTACGCGACGGTGTAAATGACGCTCCCTTTGATGATGACAGATACTTGATGTTCAAGAGTGTTATTTAGGATTATTTTTCCGAGGATCGTGAGGTTGGTATCGGGCTGAGCGTTAGCCTAAAACCTGTTGATGGTATGACCATGATGTGGGTGGCTAATGCAACACAAATTGACTATTATCCCACAGATTTCAGGACTTACATTGGTATATGTATGTAAGCAACTAGGTATACCAAATTTCATAAAAGTATGTTTGGTGTGAACCCCTCTTCAAGCAAACAATGACATATCAACTCACATTTTTATAAATATAAGTAGGAGTTTAATACCCTTTGCGTATGCTCTTAACGCCTTTGAGTACGCTCGATAATGTTAAGTATTAAATGTTTACTCGTTTGAAATGCAATCCAAATCATAACTACTTTCAATAGCATTATTTTGTAATATGTTTTCAACATTAAATAAATAACTAAAGTACTGTATTCCAGGAACTTCAGACAGTATGGTGGAACTATGGTCACTATACAACGGCTAGCTTGGAAGCACGTAACACTTAATGCTTGCGCGTCAATCAACTTGATTGGTATAGCAAAAACATTAGATACGTATACACTATACACCATAATCTATACACAATAATATTGTAGGTACGCGCATGATGTATATAATATTAGAACTGACTACTAGTTTGGGAGATGGAAGATTCTGGTAGGACTTCTACGGTAGAAATTTTACAGTCATTGATTCATCGCTATGGAGTTTCGTGTTCTATTTTTTTTTCTTTTTTGGTACTTTCCATTATAATAATAATATTAATAAATAATTATAATAATATAATTATAATAATAATGGAAAGTGAAATAAATGGACAAAATATTGTCTAGTTATTATTTGGCAACATTTGTTAATTTACCGGCACGAATCAGCTGAAATCTGAATGGAAATTCATAGAAAACTTTGAGTTAGCGTGCAGTTTTTGCGTCAATGATTATAATATCATTCTACAAGGATGTCCATTTCCTCATTAAAGTCGCTTTTAATCGTGACTTTCAAATTATTCGGTACAAGATGTGCGCTTGATTTATTAATCCTTGGTCAGAAATTAAATGAAGGCGATAAATAATAAATATTTTTAACTAATAAAAAACCAGAAGTGAGCTACATACCTACATGTATTAATATTGTATGTATTTTACCTACATCATACCATACAGGTGGCATTAGGTACATAACTGTCTATCTTTGGTTAAATAATTATAAAATCCAATTGTTAAGTAATAATAAATCACTTAAAATAACAAGTAAAATAACCACTCTACATAATTCATAGAAGAATCGGAAAAATAAACTTTGCCAATGTCAAATTTACAAATAAAAACATACACTGAACTACGGCGACAAAAAACCCAATTCAGCCCTATTAACGCGTATTTAATGAAGCAATAATACGTAATAATGACTACATTATACGGTTAGTATAAATTATTGCATTATAACGGTGAATTGAGTCAGATTTAATCAAATTTGAATAAGACACCGGCAAACCTGTTAAAAGGACAAATCAAGACACATTGACCCACTATTTTTAGGAAAAAAACTCGAGTAAAAACTCTATGGCTTTTTGTCGCTTAAAAAAGTTTTTTCGCGCGCTTTTGAAACAAAAAACAAAATGGCGGATTAGGAGGTTCGAAAAGCGTGCATTGTTAAACGAGCGGGCTTTTTTTGTATGAGGATGATAACGAAAGTAACTTTTTTGTTATTTATTAATAAAAAGATTTGATTTGTGTGTAATTTGGTGGCAAGTTTTTATTGTTGGTTGTGTCTACACAAAAACGTCATGAGTTATTTAGTGATACATACATATACATAGTTGGATCAAATTGGAACAAATTAAATAACTACTATGATCCCGTAGTCAGATAGCTTATCGGGTTTTGGGGAAACCCAAAACCGAGCTTGGACTATAACCTGGGGTATTTAATACAGGTATTTTATGCTTAAAACCCAAAAATGCCCCATGACATTTAACGAAATTAATTTGATTATTATAAACATGTTATTTTGTCCTGTCATATTTAGTTAAATATGTTTTATATCCAAAGCTGATGTAATCGAAATTAGCAATCAACGTTATAAGTAATATCATTATAGGTATGCTTTCAACCACAATAATTAATTACGTTACCTACTATAATAATTTGGAAGTTACTAATGATTTAAAAATCTCATTGGGATGCTTTTTTACTTTATATCGCACAGTGTGTGCCTTTAGCGGTTCATAGCATGAAAAAAATCGGCAGAGTGCGAGTCGGACTCGCGCACTAAAGGTTCCGTCCCATTATCTATGAAAACAGCAAAACAAATCACGTTTGGTATGGGAGCTCCCTTAAATATTTATTTTATTTTGTTTTTTTAGTATTTGTTGTTATAGCGGCAACAGAAATACATCATCTGTGAAAATTTCAACTGTCTATCTATCACGGTTCATGAGATACAGCCTGGTGACAGACGGGCGGACAGACAGACGGACAGCGGAGTCTTAGTAATAGGGCCCCGTTTTACCCTTTGGACACGGAACCCTAAAAGAGAACTGTCTACAATACTTATTCGCCAAGTCAAGGACCAGGTCAAGTATACGTACGTACACCTACTCGTAAAAATCTTAAAAAATTGAAATAGCCATGCACGTAGGTAATCCCAAATAACTGTTATCTACCAGCTGGACAAAATTAAATACAGTGACAATTTCAGTTGCGGGCGGATATGGATTGATGACGGTGATGGTGATGATGATGATGATGGTGATGATGACACAAAAGTAAATTAGAAACAAAACGTGCGGGTTACCCAAGCTACTCTGTGACGTATTTTTCAGGGTTCCCTCTGTAGTCAAAACTGTGGTATATTTCTTAGAATTTTGAAAGATTTATTGAAAGATGAGGACATTACTGTTTTTTTTTTCATAAGTCTATTTCTGTTTTTTTATGTCAATATTGTCCTAAAAAAGGGGGAAAAACATACAACATAATAATACTATCATTATAGTTATTATTGTTATATGCAGAACAACATGACAAATTTTATCACATACTGTGCCGGACGACAGTCTGTAAATTAGTTAGCTACCGATAATTATATCGGTCGCTAAGTCCTAACGTACCGAAGATGAAACAGTATGAAAGCTAATATAAGTTAGGATGAAACCGAGATCGTGGGACAACATTAAACGTAGGTAATCGTTTGTGAGCCAAGGTTGTCAAAGAATCTGTATATTTTCATGGAAAAATAATGATTTTGATTGATTCTTGTCTACCAAATTTACTTAGATTTGCATTTAACGAAAGTGTCGACGCCGCGAGCGCGGTTAATTGCTACGGATTTAGCGATCGTTGTGTAGCAAATTAGTAACGACATGTCATGCACAGACCTGGCCAGGTCTGTGCATGACATGTCGCATCGCAATGTAAGCTCGAAGTATCTATTTTTAGAACTTCTGTAAAAGAAAATCTAATACCAAAGTGCTAATGCGGAAAGCCTCGTGCAGTAAAAAAAATTGTAGGTAGCGATCTTTGATACCAACTATATTTATTATCTATGCGTCTGTCTGGCCCTCAAAACAAAAAAGTCTAAACGCCCCCAAAAGTGGATTAAGAAATACAATCTTAACTCTACGCGCTACGGTTGCGTTTCGTGTAAGCATGGTGCTGTGATGTAATGTGTCCGCCACAAGGTCAAGATAGACCGAAAATCAGGTTTGGTCCCCCCTCCGCCCCCCTCCTGCTCCGCCATGGCGGCTGCGCATGAGTCGCGTCATAGTGGCGTGTGCGTTAACCTGGCAGGACTGTTGCATTAATGTTTTTTAATTTTTTTTTGGTTACAAAATAAAACACTGCAATAATATGTGTTCTCCTGTCAAAGAGGAACGTCATTTTCATTGCGTGCTAAACATAAACACTTCCAGCTTCCGGTTTCCGTCGCATATGTTGGTGATGAGCCGTTTTCGAAACGTTACATTGTGGGTTCAATTCCCGCATCACCCATATATTTTAGCGGGCCACGAGTACGTGGCTCTAGACTGTTTTGCGACGAAAAATATTAAACTATTTTATTAGAACAAACCTTATGAAACAACTACAGTGGAAAAGGAGGTGATACTATGGCCCTATAGCTTTTGACCTATATATATTATGGGGATCCCATTTAGGGGAAAGGTTACCTAATGTGAACGTCACGGGTTATTAGTATTATTATAATAATATTTTGTAAGATTAATCGCGAATTTTATTGTTTAAGAAAATTACAGATCTTAACTAAACTAACAGATCGCATCCGTAACACCATTCTGCGCTCTCAGACAAAAATCGTAGACGTGACCCGAAAAGCTGCAAAGCTTAAATGGGACTGGGCCGGCCACATTAGTCGCATGCCGGAAGAACTATGGGCCAAAATAACAACTGACTGGACCCCACGAGACAGGAAGCGACGACGCGGCAGGCCCAGAAGGAGATGGAGGGATGATCTTGACGCCTACCTGAAAGACTGGACAACTATAGCTCAGGATAGGCAGAAATGGAAAGAGGGTAGGGAGGCCTTTGCCCTGCAGTGGGACATTTCAGGCTCATGATAACACGAGTTGATGATAACGTTTTGAAGTTATATAATCTATTTATAACTTATGCTGCTCAGTTACACTTATTTTTTCTAGCCTTCAAGTGTACAGATATGATACATAATTTGTCTTTATTAGTATCCTATCTAATGATAACAAAGTGTTTTAGTAACTAAGAAAACGTTTTGAGCACGAGTTTCGAGTTCGGCCTTGACATCGAGTTGTCGCGTGTGATGAAACGGCCAAAAGAGTGCAAAGCCAAGTTAAGCTAATGGTACCGTATAAAATTTTAACATATTACCTACCTACACTTACCTACTAATAATTATTATAAGTGAAATGTGATCTACTCCAATCGAATACCACATTCTAATAACAATTATTATTTATTTTGTATTCCAAGTAGAGACAGGCCACACGATGTTATGCATCTATTGTTTCCATCAGTCGAGTATTTCAGAGAATTTCAGTTTCTATTTTTCAATGAAAAAAGAAGTACCTACAGCTAATAGCATCAGCACAACCTAAGTATAGTCAATATTGTAGAATTGTGTTCTTGTATTTTATTACACCAACTTAATGTTTTGAATCATAAATAAATAATAGCATTAAAGTACTTTTGCTCTTACTTCCAAACTATAATGAAACCCAACATGATAATTTCAGTACTTATCTAAGTTTAAAAAGTTATTTTTTTCGTTTTCTTAAATTTGTCAATAATAAATCGATATCAATAAGGAATGCTTACTCTTTGCTGACGGATCCCTAAAAACTGATTATATAACAATCGGATAGGAACATCTAGACACGCGCTAGCATATCAAGCTAAGTTAAGGCTAACAGGTCAAGTTTGCGAGGGGCATTTTTGCTAATTAAGGAACGCTTTAATTAAATCTCAATGTAGTGGCTTCGGAATAGAATTGTGACATTGGTTCCAAATGTTCCTATTTAACTAGTAGACTGATTAAATAAAAAAACAACTAGCAGACTTCCAAATGTCTACCAAATACTCCACCGACCATAATATCAAAAATGTTTTCCACTGTCCATCCAAAGGTAGTCTGGAAAAAATTGCTTTAAGAACTTGACCAGTAGCTAGAGTATTAATAAGTATTATGTGCCAGTAAGTAACAAAAGACTATTAAGATACTTAAGATTACTTTACGATATCTTCCGAATGGAACGACCGATTTAACCTAGTACATCACCTAGTTATAAGTGCCAAAGTAGTCGATTCTCATAATCGTGCCTTAAATAGAAACAGTTACTGGCCCTCTAGAACTTATGCCAGAACAACCTGATTTGGTGTTATTTTTTTCAACTTGAGGTGATTCTCAACTCATGCTTTCTCATTCAAGATTGTTAAGAATACTGTACGTACTGAGAAGTATTGTTAGGTACTTTTGTTAAGATCGCATTAGTTACCATATTCACAGTTGACTAGGTAATCTTATAAAATTGCGTATAGCTAAGAAAATATATTAAGAATATTTGTGTGTATTTTTTGTAGGTAAGTACTATACAATATTCCAGTTACTACGGTAAACTAATGCGAAAATTACACCAATGATACTCATTCACGTATGACGTAATACACATTTGAGGAAATAAAATACCTAGGTAATTAAATGACTTTTTCTTTTTAGTGCCAAACCACCCAAATTAGACCTTACAAAACCGAATTAGCTATACGATCAATTTGTATTACCAGTTTTACTACTACTTATAGTAATGGTGAACATACATATTATAATAAAACTTATTAAAATCTTGACTACCGCCAGAGCAACGCACACGATTGTCTATTAGGAATTCGTCAAAATACTCGACAGACTAGCACATGCCTCGCAAGTCGTTGTTCATCAGCTCACGTCGCTGACACAGTGGAATGCAGTGACTGAGCTTACTACGAACTCATTCACGCACACTAGGGTCCGTATTAATAAATTAAACTTAGCTCTGAGAGCTATCTTCAGTGTGCACTTGCTCTTTTGTTCTATTTAATAAATACATCTTAAGTTGTAGATTAGGAACAAAAACTTACATGATCTCTGGCAAATTAATAAATGGCACTCAGCGGTTAAGTGCTATCCGAATATGACACAAGTGACACATACAAGACAGTATCTAGTAGCTATTGTAGTATATATATAGCTATATCTCAATAACCATTTATTAAATAGCAACGATCTCAAGATGCAGATTACATTTTGAGTGTGGAATAGCTGGTAGCGCACTTGGTAGCGCTATTGAGGTTCATTTATTAATACGGCTCTAGGATACGGCGTCATAAACACCGACCAAGCTACGTGACGCCCCCAGCGGCACAGTTGTATGGGATAATGTTTATTACACTGAGTTCTTCCGTGCTTAGAAGGCTCTTAAATTTGTAGCTGTTCGATAATAGCAGTCAGTTGTTGATCAGAAGCCATTCGGCCCTTAACGAGCCAAGAAATTAGCTACGCAACTTAGGGAAGAGCCTGCGTTTGTTACCAAAAAAAAGATTGTATCTTCACAATTCTGGACACTGTTCTGTAATAAAATTTACTTAAATTCTTAATGTGTATATGTAGGAGGAAAAAATATAGATTTTATTTAAATGTAATGTGATAAGAAAGTCAAGTGGCGATGTTCAAATGAATTTCAGGACACAAAACATTTTAAAAATTAACCTAATCTTGTGACTTAATGTACTGTCTCGATTGTCTATGTTTGGGTTACACGTGTGTCTATGTAGGTGTGGGCTGCGCTTGCGCTTGTCTACAGCCTTATAGGTTAGAAAAGGAAGTTAGAAGAGGTAACCTAGGTAACCCTTTTCAAATTAGAAGGAAGTTAGTAGAGGTAAAAGTTAACCCGTAACTGAAGTCGTTATGCCTGAATTATTGTAGTCTTTTCATCTTTTACCCTATCATGTAAGATTAGGCGTCAAAGAATCAGAGTGAATGGCATGATCTGTTTTTTGGATTTATCTCTTTTTGGTTTTCTTTTTTTTTTAATAAGTGTATCTAACGTAACGTAGCGCTGCATAGAAGTCGTCACTGCGTTCTCTTACACCATTAGTGGATGACGTGTTTCTTTGTTTGCATAATCTCTATCCGGAATCTTGACCAAATTAATAATCTTAATTATTATTAACTCATAAAAACAAGGAAGATGTTAAAAATTTAATTTGCATTTATATCAATTTTACCACATTACCTTCAAGTCATATTTTATTGCGAAGCTTAATAATAATTGTTGTAATAAAATCCCTATTATTGTTTGTTTTTAAGTAATGGCGCACATTAAAAAATGGGCATCGTTATTTTGTAGGTACTTTAATTATACAATTTAATAAACCTTTAAAGATAATAGCAGTATCTTAAATTGACACCTCCAATATAATCGAATTATTCTATGAAAGCTAACTACCGCCATCTAGCAATGATCCAGCGAACTAAATTACTAGTTCTTGCAACTGCTCACAGATGTCGTTACGGGCGCCACTTTTGTGCTTTCTCTATAGAGTTTAAGGGTCCATAAATTAATGAGTATAATGATAATTTATTGATCTTGGCCGCAAATAATGTAATTGGCCTTATTATAAATATTTTAAGTACTTACGTTACGTTCGAGGTGTTTCTACGTACCTGTAAAATAAAAATTAAGTACTTTAGGAAATGAATGTTTCATTGATACACGGCGAACTTAATTAGGTAGTTTAATTATCAGATTGTTCTTGTGGTCGAACGGTGTTCTTTAACTTAACTTTATCTCTCTCTAACTTAACCTTATATATATATTTAACTTCATCTCGATAGTAACCGACACTTGAATGTACTCAAATCGAGATTCAAAACTAATCATTCTAGAATTAGGATCTTTATTTTCTCCAGTTAAAACTATTGCAACAGTCTACATTATACCTAGTAGTCCAAGTCTGGACTAGGTCTAGGAATAGATAGATACAGCTCTTACAAAGGTGTCTAATTTGATTCCATTCTTGATAATATTGCCCTTTCATTATTATTATCCGAGACGTTCACAATACCAAGTAAAAAACGAGTAATTTTAATAACGGTCCCGGTTTTTTTATCTGATGTCATCAACGGATTTCCACCACCCCAGAAAATGCTAGTCTCCCGACCCAAGACATTCTCACCAAAAGACGGATCCAAAATTTAAATTTGCATACATAGAATCATTAATTTCTGATTCAAATTTTTTCCTACCCCACAAAAACATAATAGATTTAACACAATAAGATGCTATTAAAATAAAAGATTAAGTACTATCAATAATTTGCATACGAAAATCTTGTGAGAACCGGTGTACCGCAAGGGTCCAAACTCGGCTCTATACTGTTTAACATGCACGCTGGTAGACAATGCAAAAATTGTTTTTATGTTTATCACTCTCCCATAAAAGCGGTTTTTTTTCAACTATTTGTTTTTTACCTTCTCTTCGCACGGAGATTTGCATATCCAGTTTGCCCTTTTTTAAATTCGCGTATTTTGCATATGATGCAAGACTTGGAGTGTTTACTTTCAGCTTTATTTTAAAGATAGCGGAATTGTTAATTTCATTCATAAGTTCATTGTGGGGTCAGGTTTTTTCTTTAGTTATTGTAATTGCATTGTCAGTCTCATTAGCGATGCTTTTTGTATCGTGTGAGACTTTTTGGTGGATCTTTCTGAATAATTAACGGTGGAACAAGAAGTTTGTCCCCACAAACAATTTCCTTTGTACTTTGATTGAATTCAGGTTTGGATGCGCAGTCATCGTCTTTTTCATTGAATATTTTAACTTTTTTTTGTATAGGATTTGATTATGGCTTTGGTTTTTTAATGTGGAACAAAACATCTGCCAGGGTTGGCAATTAAAAAACGTGAGAATATAGGGACGCTATGGGGATGTCCGGGGTTGATTGTAATTATTGTTAGTGATGGTATGCAAGTTTTTTTAAGGAATCCGTTGAGATTTTTTAACGGTTGAGACGGCTGTAGTTTTTGTTGATTGCTACGATCAATGGATTGGATTCATGATCGGAAGCTTAACTTTTTATTGTCAATCGGTCATTTGACCACTAGCTAATTAACTATGTCATTGTTAACAGTAATTTAGGAATAGCATCTTAAAGCAGTTGGGCATTACCTACTTTTTTAAGTTTTACATCATCTACATTCAGGATGAAGCTTTGTAAAAGCTGGGTGATTTCTTTTTCAACATAGATACATAACACTAGAATTATTTCGTTCACTCAATGACGTCACAATTGGCTTCAATACAATATCGTCTTTATTATAAAGTGGCACACGAACGCGCCAACCCTAAAATATTATATTACATCCATAGTATTATAGAGTTATTCAGGAATCATAACTACTGATACATTTCCTATTGATCCATAGCATACAATGGTTGACATGGACGCGTGTGCGATCGATAATGATCTTTGATGCAATGATTTAGTAAGTAATCTGATAGTTTTTGCTGTGACCAGGGAGGCATGAGCTCTTGTATTGTGCAGCAAATGAGTGCCCATTGATAATAATATTGTTTTGGATAAATTGTGAAATTAAAAAATACGTATTGAAATATTAGAATAACAGGCCCTTTATTACGTCAACATGGAAGACAAAAACAATGGAAACAACAAAATAGAAAACACAAGGTAGTACAATGGGCCTAAAACTAATTCTTCCAGACAACCTTACTTACAGTGACTTCAACATTTCACTTTGTTTGTTTATGCAACATTGTACCGTCTTACCACAAAAATTTAGACCAGAGTTGTTTCTAAAATTTCGTTCTACAAATTCGATGATTATATTAAAATTACTAAAAACAAAATTTCCATAATATGTATTGCAATAAACGGCCCTGTCACTCAAAGCCATATCTTCCAGACATCATAACAAAGAGAAATCGTATCATATAAAATATGCTGAAAATGTTAAAGATATATTGTATCATATCTCTTTGGCTTTACAATATTTTTAATAGGTTTGTGATCCACCAATATGAACCGGATTATGGCCTCTATTATCCTCCTCAGGAAAGTGATGTGATGTTGATGATGAGTTAGTTGATGGTGATGACGTTGATGATGAGTTCATGATGGTGATGATGTTGATGACGATATTTTGATATGTTCCATGTCATCTTGTTCATTCACACCCCTATTGTCTTATACTAAGCAGCTGTCACGCATAATCTTCTAACCCTTCGATATCCGATCAATAGGTAGGCTCATAAAGGGTTTAACCCTTACATAGTCCCTATTATAAGATTATTGGCTATAGGCCTTTTGTTATGGGCGCGAAAAGGGCCAAGGTCTAAGTACCTTGTTACCGATTTGGAGTATTTATTGAACTCTTTGACTGTTAGGGTGATTGTTGAAAGGTTTTATTGATTTTGAATTGGTTTATATGTGGAAGTGTTTGATAATAATGGATAGATAAGATCGTCTTGTTGTGTGTAGTTGCGGGAATATTTTATTACAATATTTTAAGTCGTTGATTGAACAGTAAGGTATTTTCTACCAAAGTAGTAGTGTTTTAATAGATAGGCTTGTTGTTGTCGCTTCAGTTTCGGGTTACCTTTGTTTCAAATATTTATAGACTTGTATAATTACCACTTTCACACTTGGATACAATTAATTGATAACACGGTCGAACATTGTAAGCATAATTAGATAAATAAAATCAATTTATTCCATACTAGCTGCGCCCCGCGGTTTCACCCGCGTTTGGACAATATAGGGTAAGTCCAGGATAGTTGCCATACTTTTTGAAAACGCTTTATATTTCCCATTTTAATTAATAGATCTGGAAGATTGTCACACATGTTAATAGATTGGTCTTTCGACTACCACTTTGAAGGAAAAAGAAAACAACAGTATTGATATTTACTAATCTATATCGATTTTCCCAGACCTCTATTTTTGGAAGTATAGATGCCCTATAGCGGATAGTTGCTCCATGCGTCAAAACCAGTTATGGGATACATGCCTCATTGATAAAAAAACACCTTTTCAGTTTGAAATTAGGTATTCGTGATGGGAAGTAAAATCTAAACACAAACATTAATTTAAAATGTTCGTAAAAAGCGTATTTTCTTTATAATCATATTAGGGTATAGACGCCTCACAAAATAAGTTTCCTTCCTGAGGCATCCATACCCTAATGTAGTTACATCGTTTGAAAATAATGGGAATTATTTGTTTTGTATGGTTAAACATAGGCGAAAATAAATCGAGGCGTCTATCCTTTTCGTAGAGGATAGATGCCTTTTATATTCAGGGATGAGTATTCAATAAATACTCTAAAAAAACTGATTTTAGTGTCAATATACAGCCCACTGTAACATTTAGATACAAAATATAAATTATTTAGTCACCATGTAAAAAGTTCCAGGACCTCAAAAAGGCTGTAGAAAAATAATTAGCAATTTTTTCGTCGCACCAAATCTTTCATTGAGTATAGATGGAATGCACGACGGGTCAGGGGTGACCTCGCGGGGGGTACCGGGTAGGTGCGGGGATGTCTCTCGCTTGGCAATATCAACGACAGCATAAACAAGCCGGGAAATCATAGTTTTTGAATTTGAGGCATCTATCCGAGCCGGGCATCTATCCTGGAATTACCCTACGATATATCTTTATGAATTGTAGCCAATGCGTTGTTCTGATAATATGTAGGTGAGCTACATTATTATGAAGTTTCATCAAAATCCATTCAGTAGTTTTGCGGGAAAGAGCAATTAACATAATATACTCACAAACTTTCGCGTTTATAATATTAGTAGTAGGTATTTATACAAAATTACATTATTACCTTTACATACAGGGTTATTCCATTTAACGAACTAACGTTGAACACTTTATTTTTTAAACATTTGATAGTGGTGCGATTCGCCCCATTGAAGATACACATAGACGATTCACTCTGCAAGCAGACTGAAAAACGTGTAAAGCTTAGCCAATTCGCACCTTAGTGGAAATCTCCCGTGGTGCGAAACTCCCAAGACCCTAACAAATAGTAGGTACCTCTCACCATTTCTCATCACGTACCATTTTTCATCAATCTCTGGTTCCCATATAAGTACATTGCCATACAACCACTAGCCCATGCAAATATCCATCGCCTAATCCTTCCAATTTCCATAAAACGCCGTCTCATACAAGATTTGGCAATGACAAATTACTGCCGAAGTATATTTAGGACTTCTTGGATCCTTTCTCACATACAAAATGCACGATGCCGCCCATCTGCCCTCGTTAGCGGATGTTCTATGCAGTAATAAGACAAGCATTAGAATGGTTATGCAAAATAGACGCATTGTGATTGTGCATGTTGACATAATACCATCAATCTGTGTTTGATTTGTGAGTAGGGCTGGCGAAACTATCGACTGTCGACATTTTGAAAGTATCTATAGTGTAGTGTAGTGAAATAAAAACTTTTTTTTAATACTAGTTATATTTTAAAATTTGTCATGACGGTGTGTATAAACTATCCGCCAACCTCAGACTCTATAATTCTTCTCCAACTAAAGGTTGACTGGAAGTGATGGCTTCTAGCAATAAGTCCTTGCATTGTACGGGACTATAGATTTAATTACTTTATATTCCGTACGTAGGTACCTTGATTTTTAGCCCATCGTACTGTCTTGTGCTTTACTTTTTTTCAACGTTTCTGTATTTCTTTTTGGTGTAGAATAAAGAATTTCTATTCTATTTTATTTAGTGAAGTTCACAATCAAGTGTGTTGTATTAAATTCTATCGCACAAAACTTTGACATTTTATATTAAATTTAAACACGACCCATTCCATTTTTCACAACCCAATAGTTAGTGCTACCAGTTTCCTACTACTATGAGTTACTTTTCATCGTTTCTCTACAAAGCATCGATAGAGCCTTCGTTCCATCTCTAACCGAAGTGAAGGATTACCTTTCTAAGGTGCATGCACAATGAACATTCGCACCGCAACGCCTATTAGCGCACAGTGCCCTTTGTCATTCAGATATTGTGTTTAACCTGTGAACGCACCCTTAGTAGGGCCCAGCTTTACGCTTTTACCATTTGTATGGGTGAGACATGCCCCGCATATAATTTGGAGTATTAGGAAAGATTATCCTGCATAATTTCCTAGAAGATAGTTTGGAAGACGAGTTTATTATTTAAACTGGATTTCTAAAAGATTTGCCAAAATACTTTTTAACTAAATGTTACATAGATGAACGTTTTTTAATTAGCTATTGGTTGAAAAGTATATTCTTCTAGGCAAGCTTTGATTATATCATTCGGTATAGCGTACTGATCGAAATGATCCCATACACCATCACTGTACTGATAGTCACTGAGGAGTTCTACCGTCTACCTTCCGTCACAGAATCAGCTCGTTATCACCATAATTGTATTTTATAAGTAGTGGTTTTTATTGTCTGTGTTATTAGGTACCTTGAGTTTTTTTTTTTGGCGTGTAGTAAAGTATTTCTATTCTATTCTAATATTGTATTGCTATAATATGGCAACTTAACAGACATTCAAAATTTAACTTTATTATGCTGGAACTGGTTTCAAATTAACTTTGACGGAAACAAAAATTATTTACATGTTAATTTATATCTTTGAAAATAATATAAAATATTTTGCACCGACATGGTTCCGACACATCTGTAAACGAGTCGCATGCGCACGCGCAGGTGGTCAGAGGGCGTGCGTGCGCCCGCGCAGTTACACTTGTCAAAGGACACGGTCAGCTATTACTGAGGGGCCACGAAGTTGGAACTTCTTGGAGCTGATTATTACATTATTTTGTGCTATTTTGTGTAGTTTCTTTTCCAATTCAAGAAAAAAATATTTTGTGTTACGCTACTTCAGGCCGTGATTTTTCATGTTCAGATCGACACTAGGTATGCCAAAATAACATGAATAAAAATAGATTGACAAATTAAAAAAGAAATTAAAACATGATAAAAAAAACAATGCTGTGTGTGTGTGTGACAAAAATAGCTTCTGCGGGCTCAGTTGACCGATTGAAATATTCATTAGGTCAAGTGATCCCGCGGACACAGTTAAGAGCGGGCTCAGTTGACGTAAGAGCCCTTAGAACATAGTTCCTAGTTAGAGTAGCTTAGGTAATAGTTTTACTCGTGTACTTTTGAACTAACGTAAGTACCTACATCTACCTCCTGTACTTTCGATATAACGTACATCGATATTCCAGTTTTTTAGTTAGATAAATACAGTCATAGCTAAAATAGTAGTAATCTGCGATACAGTCTTCTACTAAATCTACAAACACGCCTCTTTTAGAGAAGATTACAACTCTTTATTGGACTCCAAGATAAAGAAAAGTATTAAAAACACATGATAAGTAAAGGTACACACCTGCTACAACGGTAAACGGTAAAAATAACGCATTGTCGAGGTAGACACACCATACAACGGCTGAATCGAACAAAAGACAAAGCGCGAAGCAATGGCGTCGTCCGTATTGATACCGCGTTGGTACTGAATAGGATACTCAATCTAGTTCAAAATGTCCAATCCCGAACTGTCATTTTGCTCTAATTAAAAAAAGAAAGAGTGCCCCTTCCAGGGTATTTGTATACGGTATATCACATCAAAAAAAGTCTAAACAACATGCATGCATAACATGGACCCAGGAACAATGGGATACAATTATATTTTCCGATGAGTCGCGATTCGGGTTTAGGCCTGATACAAGAAGGGTGCGAGTGTACCGTCGGCCCGGAAATACTGAAAGGCTCAGGTGCGTTCAGGAAGTTCATCCATACAGCGGCTCAACAGTTCTGGTATGGGCGGGTATTATGAAGAACAGGCGAAATGAGCTCGTTTTTGTAAATGTAAACATGAACGCTGAAAATTACGTTGAGGATATTCTCAGACCTTATGTCCATCCATTTGCACAAACCTTTGGCTCCGATTTTACGTTAATGCATGACAATGCGCGTCCACATACAGCTCGGCGAACCAGAAAAGAACCAGAAATTAGTATATGTTGCTAAGACTTTTTTGATGTGTGTATTATAATAATGTATTTTGTTGCATTGTATTAAATCGCTAATTTAACGACCATACAGCGTTAGACGGAGCGTGCAGTTTAACATTTACCATCTTCACTTGCGGCCGTTAAACGTTGGCGTTATCAACGAGCATTGTTGCTAATTAACTATTATATTTGCAGGCTTTCAGGGTTCCGTATGTGAGTTGGAAATCCCGTGATAGTTTGGGCTGATGGGTTTTTGTAAAGGTTCGTGTTTGTGTTCTATCGATATCTGACCTGATGGTAAGTGATGATGCGAAGGTGTTGTTTTTTTTATTGGACTGTTGTTAGACGAATAAGCAGTGATCATAAGTCACTGACAGTAAAAACAGTCTTTAGCTAATCAATGTTCTATAATAATGGGACTTTTACGGAGGTTTTCATTAAAAAAAACAACATCTAAATAGGTTCAGATAAAAACTAATTCTGGATTTAAAAAATCCGGCAATAATTTAAGTATTTAATAACTACTTATTGGGGAACATAATTTCCATCTTCCATTTTTTTTTCGGGAATGCTTAATGTTTTGCTATTTCGTTGTGTTGTAATATAATAATGTGTTCTATATGGTTGTACCTACCTAAATATTTCTCACTCAAAAAAGTACTATAGGAGGAAAATTACTACGGAACACTCAACAGTATGGAGTAAAAACGCTTGACCTTTGATAAAAGCATACAAGCTCATTAAAAACAATAGCGGGAAAGCTTGCAATTAAAACGTTCGTTAATGCACGAGCTTTTCTAAAACGAAATAACAATTCTTAGGCGATACAAAAAACGACCAAGTGCGTGTCAGACTCGCGCACGAAGTGTTCCGTACCATTATCAATAAAAACAGAAAAAAACACATTTGTTGTATTGGAGCCTGTTACATATTTATTTTATTCAGTTTTTTGGTATTTGTTGTTATAGCGGCCACAGGAATACACTATCAATGAAAATGTCAACTGTGTAACTATCTCGGCTCATGAGACACAGCCTGGTGATATACGGACAGACAGACGGACGGACAGCGGAGTTTTAGTAATTGGGTCCCGTTTTACCCTTTGGGTACGGACCCCTAAAAATGGCAGTAAAATGGAACCAGTCAACCATTTTCAAAACGGTGTGACCGCGAACCTTAGCCGGTTTTTTTCTTCATTAGGTACAATAAAGAACAGGATAGAATAAAAATTGCTTATTAAAAACCACTAAAATATACACAAACGGTGTGAGAAATGTGAAACGGCTGGACCGATTTTGATGCAACTTTCACTGGCAAATACCTGCTGTTATAAGGAGTAACTTACGCTAATTGACGGCTCGTTTGGCGTAGTGGCTGAGCAATCGGACTGCTGCGCTAGGGGTTGCGGGTTCGATTCCCGCCTGGGACAAATATTTGTGCGGTCCACAAATGTTTATTTCTGGTCTGGGTGTGATGTGCAGGTGAAATGATATGTCTGTAAGCGGTACCCACGATACAGGAGCAATCCTAGTGTGGGGCAACGTTTTAAAAAAAAAAAAAATATGAAAAAAAAAACCAAAATTGTGTTTCAAAACTAACAACGCTCCGCGGTTTCACCCACCGGATAATATCGTAACTAACACCTTTTGTTTGTAGCAATAATATGGTTGTTGACTCACGTAAATACTTGTGATGGTCTGCATTCTAGATCTATCGTAGATATGGATTTTACACGCATCATAAAAGTAAGTGTAAGTGAATCTTTATTTTTAATGGAATTCTTCGATTACATTGTTTATGTAATGGGAAAATGGGTTGATAACCATTGACAGCTTCACAGGAGGAAGACTATAGTGACGCTTTAGCTGGTAGCACTTTAATTTGGGACTAAATAATCTGTGGTTGGGCTCCTGTCGGCTCGGACCGGCCTAAGTACAGGTATATAACTTCCCATAATTATTATTCAGCTGGAGCAGCTCAGAGATGTGTCACTAGTCATACTCATTTGAAACTGTAATTGTTGCTAACATGAATAAAGTTAGTGATATCTAATAATACCGTAGACATTCTCTCCATTTTAAAATAAAAGGAAGATCGCACGTTCTGGATTTTTTAAGACATTTCGAGCGTGTCGGGTGACCTATCGACGACGCCATCGCTTCGTATACAGTGTCGCTTGTCTTTTGTTTGAGTCAGCCGTTAGTATGGAGTGTCCACCGTGTGCTATAGATTCAACTTTACTTCTGGTAACTCCAATACTGTCTCGTTGTTATGATCTCGCAACCCTCATTTAAATAGCCTCGTTCATCCCCCCGCTGAAGGTGACGCGGATTAATTGTATAGAATCCCAGTTCAAGGGTTGAACATGAACTTTGCACACCCTTCACTGATATGGGAAGTGGATGGTAATGAAATTAATAGAGATTTCCTTGTGGGATCGGAAGTAGCAGAAAGTTATTAGGCACTGTAAGAAAGGGGTCATACCTAACCCGTTCGCGTTTATAATAATACTAGCTGGTGCCCGCGACTTCGTCTGCGCAGGATTAGTATTTCGAGTAGCTATTTTGCTCTATAATGGCTTACACATAAGATATAGATACATACTGTGGCGGGCTTTTTTGTAGGACTATTTAAGATAAACATTTCCATCATACATTATATATGTGTAACTCTAGCGGTTTCGGCAGCGCACGCCAGAATAGCTCGCGGATGGTAGATTTTTTCCTACTTACTTGACACTTATCGTCATATTTTGGACAATACACACAATATCTTTATAAATTGTAGCCTATGTGTTATTTTGATGTATAAGCCACATTATTGTTAAGTTTCATTAAAATCCATTCAGTAATTTTTACGTGAAAGAGGGTAACAAACATCCATCCATCCTAACAAACTTTCGCGTTTATAATATTAGTAGGATTAGTAGGATACGTGTCCCATACAGCTCTTCAACTGCGTTATAATACACTAACTAAAAGCCTTCGTGAGTTGGAGTGTCTTTACAACTCATCATATAAACCACAAGTATCCCTTCCTAAGCTGTGTACGCGTGGTTGCTGCGACAGTCGGCTGCCGACTCCGCCGCAAGACGATTTGCGGTCGCCTTAGATTTTAAGACGTTTATACAAGGTTTGTTTATGTTTCAATGATGGGGAGACAATGGGAATACTTCTTTGTAGATAGAGCTCTCAGTTGGTTTCCTAATTTATTCGTAAGAGTCGTAAGTATGAGCGAGGTAGTGCTTCTTCTGGAGTCAGTTGGTCAGTCTGCCGCACCGGATTTCTGACGTGGTTAGCGCTATAAATTGAGAAGTAGGATAATAATATGCTTTTACTATGTAGCTTTGTAATTAGAACTAAAATTACGCACTCGCGGCGGAGCGCGAACATTTTAAATAGGGTAAATTAGATAGGGTTTTATAGGTATTATACTTGTTCAACCTATGTTCCTATATACCTATTAGATTGACGACATCAAAAAATGTACGTTCTGTGAGACAGTTTTCATAACCACAACATCGTATGCTACTAATATTATAAATACGACTGCTTGCGTGTGTGTGTGTAACGAATAATTACGAAATTTGGCATGTAGGTAGACACTATCGGTCTTACCACAAAATATTTAAACCAGAGTTGAACAAATGAGTCTAAATATTTTCTCCACAAATCGACGTCTAACCCTCGCTTTTTCCAACCCAATAATAAATTCATAACAAAAATCATTAGTAATCCTAAGAGTTAGTAAGACAACGCGAGTGATAGACGTCGATTTTGTGAAATGAAATTTAAGAAACATCTGTTTAACTCTGTTTTATGATTTTGTGGTAAGACGATCCTGGAAGACGAGGGATAAGTACTTTAAAAATTATCGATTTCAGTGGGATAATAGCAAACGCGGGTGAAATCGTGGGGCGCAGGTAGTAGATACAATAATATGGTATAGTTAGCTTCAAGAAATGACGCCGGCCCTCTAAGTGAACAATGCAGGGAGCCCTTCCCCTAATGACGTCATTAGCGGCCGCAAAAACTATCTTCGGGCAGCCAGGGGAAATTACCGATAGATATGGGAGGAGGGGGGATGATATTTGTGTTCTATCATGCTTTGCTCAGGATGGGAGATGAAAGCGTTTTTTTTCGGCACCGATTTTCAGTCTTTCAGGCAAACTTGCCGCACTACACCGTATCATAGTTTAACATAAGGAATACCTATTAAAAAAATAAGGGCAGAATGTAGAGCTAAAAAGTAGGACGAATTTAGATTTTATAAATAAAATAAAGTTTAGGCCGAACACGACATATAATATGGGACTAAAGCGGATTTTTATGCGAGCCTAACTTTCTCGGGACGAATATGGCAAAAATCGTTTTGAGTTAAGTAGGTGGTTTCTGATGGTTGATGGTCAGCGCTATAATTGAAACAGGTTTGGAAAAATCTCAAAAATCACTCGCAAAACCAAACTCACCGACGGACACTGAACGTACTATTTCATGAAAAATTGACAACTATTAGTGACGTCACGGATGTCCAAAACCGAACATACCCTCCTCAAATGTAATTTACCAGAAATTGCACTTAGTCTCTTACAAAATAGAGTTGAAACTTGAGTGCTGAGACGGAAAACTTGTCTTATTCTACAAAATTATTTTTTCAGTTGTATTACACTTTAAGCCGACGGTTTTAAGAGCTACTTTGCTTTATTTTAGGGTTGCTAAAGGTTTTGAGGTAATGATAGGAATTTGTCCAGTCGTTTGTGATATTGAGCGCATCGGGAAATGTGAGAAATTGACGGATATTATGATAATGACGCGGTGGTCTTTTATGAAAAAGAGATGCTGAAGTAAAGGCACTTTGCAGAATCACTGCACTGCTGTATATTTTAATATAGATAAGTACCCATAGTCTAGGTAGGATATATTTTATATGGGTACGGATTTAGTATAGGTACCTAATATAGGTGTATTAAATTATTGTACTTTTTTTAAATGTTTCGGAATCGCATGGTTTATGCACACAGCCAATGTCAAGTACTAATTTCAAGTATTTTTATAAGAATGGTCAAAATGTCGAGTTGCAGTGTAGTTAAGACGCAGTCAACATCGCGATTCAGTACAATAGGGGATTGCGTATACTCATACATACTACCTAAATTTTCACATGATCAACATCCAAAACATGACGTATTGAAACTACCTTTAATAATTGTCTCTATAATTCTAAATCAGTATTCCAAAGCGATATTTTTGGTGAAGGAACAATGTTTGCGTAACTTTTACCGTTAGCAAAAAGTTGTTGACGCAAGTTTTTTTAGAAATTCCGTCATACCTTTCATGTTCTAGGTATTTGGTGCAGTAATTAATTTATTTTATTCTTATTGCCCGGTTGCCTTTGGTCGGCGATATCAAACAAAAGGGTTTGTCACAGGGGTTGGCAACATTTTAACAATAGTAGCCGAGGAAAGATTGGCAAAGTTCAGCCAACCTTTAATTTGCTACTAAGCGATGTGATGGTAGGTGTAGTCAGACTATCAGGAACTATATAATAATATATACTTACATACATACATACATTCAGTCACGCCTTTTTCCCGTTAAGGTAGGCAGAGACTAAATTTTTCCGTATGCTACGATCTTGACAATTCTTTCGTTTCTTCCACTTCAGTTAAGATCTGGCAATAGGAATATCCAGAATGACACGATGTACTTATCAATGATCTCGTTATAGTAAAATAAAAGACATACCCCGGTTTCTAGAACGCTAGTTGGCTTTGACAGTAGATTAAAACTATCGTTGTCTCTATCTAACACTAAACAAATGACAAGGATGGCAATAGAATTAATCTGTTGTCAACGTTGACTGACGTTTCAGAAACTGGGGGATAGAGTGACTACATAACGCAGATGTAATGCGACTAAACGGCTCAATATTTTCCTGCAAAAAACTTAGCTTTGTTGCTTTACTTGTTATACTGTAACTAACTTAAACTAAGTTGTTGTGCTTAGTAATTTTCACTGTGTTATTCCTGTTTTTGTCCAGAACTCGCCATTTTACCAGTATTATCTATAGCGTATATAGTACTCAGGGATGATGTACCTACTTCCTTTTATTTGATGGATTTTTGGGATACGACCGTTTAGTTTAGGAGAACAGCTACAAAGTCACATTTAACTGTTTTTTTGCAATAAATGTTAATAATTTAAACTGTTTATTGGCTGTTTTCAAAAGTTCAACGTAGGAATAAGACTTCGTAACTGTAATAAGTGTACTGGTTATAAGAACTGACGTGACTTAATGGATCGTGTAATACAAATAATCAAATAAAATTCAGACATTCATTGTATTATAAGCACCACCACCTTCAGTAGGGGAGATTAGTAGTATATAAAGTGTACGTGCGATAGTTAATTGTGTAATCATTTTGTATTTGTTAATACAATTCTTAATTATATAAAATTGTGACCAATAGTTGGTTACCCCTGCTAACCGGCGTCCGAAAAGGGATCGCGCCACCGCTCATTCGAAAATTTACACAACCAGCCAAAGTATTAAACGATTCTACTTTTTGTCTGTCTGTCTGTCCTTAGGCCGACACAAGGTTCGGCGATGACATTCTTCGGTTCCCCCATTTTGATTAGAAAGGTCTCTGATGACTAATTTTGGATTTGGGAGTATTTTGCGACGAGTTCTTTGAAGAAAAAAATGCCGGTTGATATTTTTTTTTTGTGTTCGTGTTCAGAATGTTGATTTCTTAGGGCCACGTTTGGGACGGGATAAAATTTTATTCATTATAATATCACTTTTGTGCCGACTTTCTGTCCGTTAGTATAATAATTAGCTAGCTGACGCCATGTGTAAAAAAAAGTAGTGAAATTATTTTTAAATTTTCCGGATATTAAACATTTCATTGTCTTTTTTTATTATTTATGATAATCATTCTTATAGCGTATTAAAGGTGTATATTATTATTACGAATGCTTTTATAGATTTAAAGTCATCTTTATAAGGGTCTCCTTAAACAAATTACGATTTCACAAATCCCATGTAGTACCTTTCATTAAAGAAGTGCACAAATTGAACCTGCCATTTTTAAACCCCCAGTTTCTGAAACGTCAGTCAGCGTTGACAACAGATTAATTCTATTGCCATCCTTGTCATTTGTTTATAGTCAGATAGAGGCAACGATAGTTTTAATCTACTGTCAAAGCCAACAAACGTTCTAGAAACCGGGGGTCAGGATTCCTCAGTAAATGAGTTAAGATTTAGCGTCTCACATTAACCTGTTGATATTAAGAGAAGTAACTACTAAGTAAATTATGATTGTATTAAGGGTGCATACTTAATACGACTTAAGTTTAATTTGAAAACACTGGCTGCAGATTGACGAGCAAAAACGGTAAATACGAATTTAATTATTGCAAGTTCTGTTTTAGTAGGGTTAGAAAGCAAAAAGCTGAATATTATGTCCAGTTGGTGACATGTGTAAAATATTTTATCATAATTAAGATTCACTCTGGACATGAGTGAAAAAATGAGCGGATGACGCAATAAAAAGTGCACCCACTTTGTGGTTCACCCACTAGTCTACTTAGATAAGTGTCTAGCTGCTCGTGTCTAGTTGGTGAAAAACTAGAAAATATATACCTACAGCATTTTAACCAACAGTATAATTATTATAATTTCCATATAAATTAAAAAAATAAATTTGCTAACGATCTTAGTTGTATTTTAATTTTTAAAGTGAACTCTTTTGAGTTTAGTTGTCGCTTTAGTCGCTTTAATTTGTTTGTAAGAATATATTATACTAATGAAGAAGAAAATCGACTAAGAATCCATTCTTCCTGTATTTCAGACTTTGCTTTAAAAGTTTAAATCCATCAAACTCTGGTAAGAAAAGTTGGCTTGTAGTACTAGTAATAAAGTTTGTGATTATTTTGCTATCGGTATCTCTGCGCAGTCGTTTGACGAATTGAATTTTGATGCGTCGCAGACGCTTATTATCTTTTCGCCATCTATTCCTGCGACAGTCCACCAGCCGACTTAGGAAAGCCGAGCGAGTGTCAAATCAATGACATTCGAATGCAGAATTTTTATCATTTTAGCAGGAACTGCTTACATTTGTGCCGCGTATGTGAAACGGATAGAGCTGATTTTGCAATGACAATTTTGTTAATTGTAGGTATATTGGTGGATATAAATTTAGACCAAGTTTCCTTTATTCAATTGTATTGACAATATAATTTGCATGTCCAGTTGTTTGAAACCAAATGACAGTAGATTAACAGGTAGTTTGATGATGTTAAAACTTATTTTGATCTGCTCTCAGTATTCAATACTGAACCGAGCTGACTCTTAATTAGGTTGCCTTGTCTAGGCAACAGTGTGTTCCATTGCAATGCTAATCACAAAAATCGAAGTAATAACTTTAGATGTTACACACCCCTTGTCGCCTTGGTGACTAATGAATAACCAATCGCATAGTTTATTTAGTATTGCTCGAAACGGGCGCCGAGAAACAAGCAATCCTCTGAACTTCTGTGATGCTAATATGATCTCTAATATCCAGAGCTAATATGAGCGAAAATTTAAAATCTGTGATGCGAATATGCTCTCTAATATCGGAGCTAATATGAGCTAAGTTTCTTAAGCCATACCTGAGGACACATCTTGCAGTGGTACTTCCTCGCGTGGGCGTGAAGCGGCTGCAGCTTCGCCGGACCCTTGCCCAGTGGTTGTGGTACCACCAGGAGTCCGCTGCCCGCGTTACCACCCACTGGTGATGATGATGAGGACCCTGGAAGGAGAGAAGTGGGGATGAGAGAAGGGATATATTTAAAAGCTTAAAATAATTCAAAACAATAAAGTAAAATATTTTTTTAAGCTTTGATTCCGCCAAAAATGTGTCTGATCAATGTTGACTAGACGACTGATGATGTAATCTTCTATCAACTACATTAAATAATGAATTGAAGTAACCTAGAATTAGTTTTTATGTCAGGATTATGCCATTATCCACTTCGAGATTCCGGTGCGGATTTTAGTAGATATCACATATTTTCGAAATAGTTCTCGGTCAGGTTTCCTCACGTTTTCCTTTATTTTTTTAATTACTTTATTGAATAGCATTTGAACACTATCTCACCTGGTCTTAAGTGACAATGTGGTCGAAGGTGGTGAACATGCTCAGCCTAGAACGGGACTGGCTTTCAAGTATTGCCGGATCATTGGGATTTGACTATAGATTGTCTATTTGAGGGTCAGCCAGTTCTTTCACAGAAAACAATGCTAAGTATGTACAATAACTTAAGCGAAGACTTGCAATATAAGTTTCTTAAACTTTCGCAAACTGAATACATGTTAATTAGTATTTAAACTAATTGTCATTAAAACGTCGAGGTATGTCCAAATTATATATTTTGATATTAGTTTGTGCGCGAATTAGACCCGTTTAAATACTAATTAACTGGCGAAGACTTCTTCCTCACCTGACCGTCCCGGTCCTAGCCCGGCTCCGTACAGCATCTGGCTCATGGACTGATGATGGCCGAGCCTGTCGTCGGCCTTCTGGTGACCGCCCACGGAGCCGTCTCCCGTGCTCATTTTAGCCTGGAAAGAAAAACGCATGGTTTAGCACACTGACCATAAAAAGTAAAATTGTTTGCACGAATTCTATTTAGGGGGTTACACGTTTAGTAAAGTCTACCTAACACTGGTGGAATATTATCGTCTAGTCCGATATTATCGCAGTTGTTGGAATATCTCTTTGTTTTTAACAGGAGTCAAGACGCATTGAATCTTCCATACTGCTGCGAAAATAATGCCGTGATGGTATACGTAACCAATTAACAGAAACTTTAATCTTATTTTATAATACTATTACATACTATTAGTATAGTAAGACCATATACCTAATATATGTAATACTAATTAGTAACCGGAAACACATGTACCTACATCTCGCCAGTATTCTCCACATGCGGTCAAGCCAACCCTATCCAGCGAATGATTTATACGAAAATTAAATTTCAAGTCATGTCGCCAGAGGGCTCTGTATTAAATTAATTTAACCAATACCAAACGGGGTCAGATAGTTTGAATTTATTGTCGTTGTACCTTACAAATAGTTTGCGATTGTTACATTGCTGTATAGTGTATAGCTTTAGTAGTATAAGCTTCCGATGGAAGTAAAGATCGTTACATAAGTAGGTACATTAGATTTCTTTCTGTTCTAGTCAAGCTTTCTTTGTTTAGTGACGTTTTCTAAGGCCAGGTTGTACTAAGGTGGTACTGGCAGATGGCCGCGAGCGCTTGAACAGCTAGTTTTTGTATGTTTTTATTTATTGGAAAAAAGTGATAACAAAATTAGAAAATGTAGGTTCACAGTCGCTTCCTATATAATAAGCCCCATTTATTGGTATAACTTTCACGTGGTTTCATGATGGAATCTCTTAGTAGGTAACAAGTAAAAATGCCAAGTTTAGTGCTATCTTTGTGATTTTTTTATCAAGCCAATTGTAGTCGCGTTTATGTCTTGCCAATCGTCTTCATTGTGTGTTAAATTTGAAAAAAAAATATCACTCGTAATAATTGTAGTATATTTTAATAAAACTTCGAAATTGAGTAAAACCTCGCCTTACTAAAGAAGGTTATCTAATTATTGGTAAGTAAGTATACTGTTAATTTGTCGGGCTAGCTACTACCCTAAATCAGAAATTAAATATCAAGCCTTGTTCAGTAATCATCACTAAATGACAGGGAGTTTTAGCGGGAATCCGATAGTGAGACGTTGTTGGTTTTATATTATTTTCTCAAACTTGTGTTTCTTCGAGTGTTAATGTGTAATATTGGTGGAATATTGATCATTAGGTAAGTGTTCGTTAACGTGCACGAGTGTGGGCGAATGATATAAACTCAAAAAACGTGTCATTTTGCATTTTTCCAGAACTCCCAGGAAGTTTCAGTAAAGCATCCACTACTTTACTGAATCGTGACTTTGACGATGTAAATAATTGACTTGACTACTTGACTACGATTGCTATATGGCTGTGACTTTCTTGATGTGAAATTAAGAAATACTTTTAATATAATAAAATACTTGACACTGGCTATATGCACAAACCGTGTGAACCCATTAATTAGGTACTATAACAAACACTAATGACACATCGTCATCAGGTGAGATAGTCAACAATTATTATTAATAATGAAATATGGTGAGACGTTGATGACAGGAATTAGCGTATTTCCTACCTTTGACTACATCGTCACCAAGTGACATACACAATAATGAACCAAAAGGAAATGACACTAGGACGTGTATTTCAGTGACTATCACACGGTCCTAGATGACCTCGATAACCTCATATCTAGCGGGAATCAATACCTCTCGACTTGTCCAGACCGCGTGGTCACACAAATCACTGGTTGGTTCTTTGAAATATTAGTTTTGGACAACTCTTAGCGGATGCCGAGGGAAATGTATAGAGCTGTTGACACTGCAAGGGAAGGGAAGATGGATTTACGCTAAGATTTGCCCACGGACCGAAAGATATATTTATAGAAGTTCTTAAACTTACGCGAACTGAATACATGCTAACTCGTATTTAATCGGATCTCATTCGCGCACAAACTAATATCAAAATATATAATTTTGACATACCGCGACGTTTCGGCCGAGTTATATCGACCGTGGTCACGAGAAGACTTTTCTCTTAGTTTGTGCGCGAATTACACCCGTTTAAATTCACATACATTAGAATTTGACGGCACGTTTGGCGTAGTGGCTGAGCAATTGGACTGCTGCGCTAGGTGTTGCGGGTTCGATTCCCGCCCGGAACAAATATTTATGCGATGCACAAATGTTTGTTTCTGGTCTGGGTGTGATGTGTATGCGAAGTTATATGTCTGTGAGCGGTACCCACGATACAGCAATCCTAGTGTGGGTGGGGGCTTCGTAAAAAAAACACTTTCAAACATGTTACATTGAGTTTTGTTCTCTACTATACAATTATTTTACTTTTATTAAATTATGTGTGCGATTTATGCTATTTTAAAAACATGTAAATCACTGCGTACCTATCGCTAATTTGTTGTGTGTATTGATCGTTTCGTTTTATTAGTAAGTATACTGTTATTATTCTTTTGTCTCTATGCAAGTAGAATATGTCTTCCACAAAATATTTTTATTAGTGGTGTTATCATCTCTCGATCAATATGTCTATAGATAACACACTCAAACCGCCAGTCGTTTTTGCGACGAGGGAAGCCCGGGGCTAGCAACTAGTCAAGTGTCTCACGAAAGTGTTCGAGGGTAAGAATTCTAAGGACACACGGTACTGTTGATTGAAGAACCATCCTATTTTACTGCTGTAAAATAATGTGCGACTTTGTTGTTTTTGATTTTTTTCTCAGACTTTTGTTTCTTCGACTGTTAATTATTGTGTAATATTGGTGAAATATTAATCATTGAGTATTCGTTAACGTGCACGAGTGTAGGCAAAATATAGAAATCCGATATACGTGTCATACTTATCGTATTTTTTCCAAAACTCCCAAGAAGTTTCAGTGAAGCATATTATTATGATTGTCAATTGATTTGACTACTTGACCACGAGGGTTGTTATAATGATATGTCTTTCCTATTGTGAAAGTAAGAAATACTTACATAATATTTTAATACTTGACACAGGCTAAATGCACAAACCGTGCCAAAACTGACGAAAAATGACCAGAAAAAAACTAGGTACAATTTCACTTTATATGATTTATCACAATGTTAACGATGGCTTAAGGAAGCACATTGGTTTTCAATTTGTCCTCCCAACATGCATTCCAGCCCCGCCGTCCGTGTGTCACGAACCAAAACTGATTCATCCACCTTATCTCCCAGTATTTAGCGAAGTGACCACTACCCTTTGTCTGGCATTATTTATTATTTAGTTAAGGGATGATTTGTGTCCGGTGGTTGCGTAAATTAACGAGATTGGAGACAGCGGGGGATGCAGGGGGTGATCTTTGGGAGGTGACTGTAGGATGTACGAACTAAGTCGGTTTAGGGTTTAACGATATTTTGTATCATGATGGCGTTTTTTCTATTGAACTCAGAATCTTTATGAGGCACCTTACTCAAATCATATTAATCTTAATATGTAAAAACTACGCGTCATGTTGTTTGTCCGCGATGGACTCTTAAACTACTAAAGCAATTTTAGTCAAATTTACACACCGTGTGCAGTTTGATCTAACTTGAAAGATAGGGTAGCTTACATTTCAATTTATAATCGCAATAACAAAAACCTTAGCCGAAGCATAGCGTGGCCGTGTCTGCTAGTATTAAAATATGTTAAAGCTCCTGCATGTTAGTATGAATGTGAACCAATTTGATGAACCAAATGGCTGGACCAATTTTGATGTTTGATATATAGATACTTTTCTACCTTGAATAAAATATAGCGACTTTTCATCATCATCATCTACAGCTTATTATAGTCAAAGAGCCATAGGACGCAATCACTAATAAAAATGCAGTCTTTCCATAGAATATACATCGAAGAAACGTTATTTACAGTTATATAGCACGTATAGTAGACTAGTTGTCGCAAATGTAAATAAAATTAATATATTCACATAGCATTGTGACTTGCAAATTTTCTTCTATTATAGGGCGTCTCTATTGCACAATGCACATGGCAATGCACTGAGATATATCACTGCTGGCACATAAAACAATACCATAAAACCTTTTAATTTATTTTCAATCTTCAATTCGAGATTTATAACGATGCGATCATGCGACTTCGTAATCTAGTAGGTAATAGGCTGAAATACTTCTTGTTTTTGTACTTATAAGATATTAATTTTTGCTAGAGGAAAACTGATATCATTGCAGTCCACCTGGCTTATCCAGTCACCACTGTGTTTCAAAACCACGAAACTTAGCTACAATAGTGACAAAACTGTAACAAAACCACAGAAATGTCTAAAAACGTTGTTTTTTCCACGTTCTCAATATAGGTAATTATGTGGATTTCATTTCGAAAAAGTAACGTCTGATTCTTATGCAGTTATTAGTTAACTCTTTGCTTGACACTAAGTATATTGACAAAATCAGGACTAAGTACAATTTATAATATGCTATCGACTATTAAGCGGTGGTAGCATTTGCCTAGTTTATAAATACTTGTTAACAAGGTAGAGCTAAAGTGCCATAGTAGAAACGTAACTCTGCATCTATTGGCCCCTAAAGCTCAGATTTATAATATCCGCACACGTTGCAAAATAAATAGGTCACAAAATCCCGATTCTTTTATGTTTGCGGTCGTAAAACTAGTAAAGCGGGAATATCGTCAGCGCTTGGTAATAGTTTGGTACAGCGACATCTATCGGCGGTAATGGTAGGTTCTGACGTAAACTGCGACGGCGACTAACGGGGCTGTTTTTGACCTAGTTAACTATTTTAGGGTTGGATTTTATTTTTAGTGATCTAGGTCAGAGGCGGCTAGTCTAAAAAACTGACAAGACAGAATAGAATAGAAAAAAAAAAACATTAATCGTTTAACGTTTTCTCTGCTTATACCTTGGGTATTTTCGTTTTTATTTGTTGTGCAATAGAGCATTACAATTATATTCTAACACTACACAAGTCGACTCTAGCGATTCATTAAACTCGCCTCTTGAGAATTACTTAACAAAGTCATCCCCCGAGGGCTCACATGATGCTCTTTCAAACCGGTGAATGTGGGCGGAGCCCTGCTTGGGACAGTTGCAAATGAAGGCTTTTTGTCACCGCCGGCCCTCGCTACTTGAGGGTGTGAGGTGTCACAGATTTTTGGATGCGATGGTGTTTCGCTACCTATTAGCTATCGCTCATAGCGTATTAATGTTATGGTCACCCTTAAGAATTAAAAGTATTAGGACGATGCTGTCACAGGAATGACTCCAAAATATTGCAGTACGATAATTTTATGGTATTTAGAAGGGTTGAGGTACGACTACCACACCTTGATCAAGCTCCAACTACGGAACCTTACAATTTTCACTCCACTTTTTGCTACGTTAGCTACAGTGCTACATGGCGCTACTACTTGTTATAACTGTTGGCTACGTTAGTGCTACAACAACTATGTCCTCCATTGCAACCAGCTACATGAATGCTACAACAATAGAGTGCTACAGCTTGCTATTCCTCGCTATGTTACTTTGCGCTATAGCTTGCTACGTTAGCTACAACAATAGAGTGCTACAGCTTGCTATTCTTCGCTACGTTACTTTGCGCTATAGCTTGCTACGTTAGCTACAACAATAGAGAGCTACAGCTTGCTACTCCTCGCTACGTTACTTTGCGCTATAGCTTGCTACGTTAGCTACAACAATAGAGTGCTACAGCTTGCTACTCCTCGCTACGTTACTTTGCGCTATAGCTTGCTACGTTAGCTACAACAATAGAGTGCTAATCGCGCTATTTCTTGCTACGTCCACTAAGTCAACGCTACAACGACAGAGTGCCACATCTCACCTCGTAGCCCTGTTTGATAGCCATGGTGCCTCGTGGTCGCGACCACGCGGCATATTCCAGGCCATCCTTCTGTTGGCAGTGCTGTTGGACAAACAATTCATCATCATCATCTTCATCATCACAAATATTCACTTGAGTGAATAATGTATATTGATAACATCTTTTTTAAAGCTGGGTGATGCTAAGTTCAAGGTTTCCTGATGGTATTTGCCACGCCTGCCTATCAAAAGTGCGATCCAGGACTTGCCTCACTTGCTTGCTTTGCTTTGTTCATTACCTATGTAAATTTGTCAACACAACTTGCACACACGCAATAGTATTGTCAATATTCACATTATTGCCCATAAAATTGTGTGTGGATCTTCGTAGGAAAAACTCGAAGTTTCGTTATCTACACTCAATTTAAAAGCAGACGACCTAATCGCGTTTTATGCGGCCATAAAACTAACAACAAAATGTTCCCAAGAAAACTTCTAAACACAACCATGAAAATACTACAACACGATTTACAAAACATAGTATAATCTTTAAAATAACTACGCGAACGGCTGTAATTCTCTATTATTGAAGATTCCTAATGCCTCCAACGACGCTGTTACAGCTGTATGTTACATTTATAGCTATATATATAAATATATGTATGTTGAGAGAACGATTTTTATATCCATGACCCGGCCAACATATAAAATGTTACTCCTAAACTCGCGTCCCCTCTCTTTCTAACGGTTTACGTGTAAAAAAGAGGGGAATATTCACGTGTGACGCAGAAAGACGTATATGCACGAGGAACGTGGAAGGAAAAGGCTTGTGGTGGTATAGAGTCGGTATGTAGTGGTATATTTTGACAGGTAATGGAACAAAGACCTTTTTTTAGATATAGTTATAAACTTAATTCAACTTAAGAATAAATAGTGTTGTCAAATACTGAAAATGATGAGGTATCAATTTCTGAAACATAAGATTACGTATACGTATACAAAACCAAATACGTATATGTAAGTAACTGTTCTATTATAAGATAGGTAACGATATGAATATGAGTTAAACTACTTACTTATAATTAAAAATAGTTTAGGCATAGTTTTGGCTATCTTTAACTTACTTTGGTTAACTTCATAAGACTCTATATACGATACAAATAAAGTCTTGTTATCTTATGATTACGCTTTGTTTCGTTTTCATTGAAAGAAATGTATTTGTGATAATATTTTGCAGAGTGTATCACGTTTGACGACATCCCTCAACAGCTTTTAAACGAAAATCTTAAGAAAGCATCAAAATAGAGCATCAAAAATAACAAAGATTCATTAAAATATATACCATCATTTTATAACATTTTTATCTTTCTAGTCATAAATCGACTCCACACCACCTCTATTCCGAAGAAAACCCCGCGTCTCGGGTATTTTTCTTACCCTTCCTTGTGTGGCGCACACACACGTAACCTTATATGTGTGTGTGTCCTTACGTGTGTGTACACGTCTTGGGTAGTAAAATATTATGCTGTCGAGTCCTGAAATAACATTGTATGGATAATCAATAACGCTAGAATTTTACGTTTAGGTTCTAGTTTCAGGGCAAGAATAGTTTCAGGCGATGTTTGTTGTTTGTCTTTTGAATTAGTTCCGGCCTCGAGTGTCTGAGCTTTTCGGGCTGCCTGAAGGCCGCTGACGTGGCTTAGCGACTGATGTCAATCGATAACAACTAGAATCAGTGACTTCTGAAGCTCGGAGCGCTGGCAATCTGCACATAACTTCGTAGAACCAGTAACCTATATGATGTGAGGCCGAGAACCAAACCCGTCATCATTCTTGATTCTTTTCGCGCTCAAATGCTAGCAGCGTTGTCATCACAGCGCATTATGGCCACGAAAATTTCAAGCTAATACAAAATAACGATTTAAAGAGAGCCGCCCAAGAGAACAATGATTAAATACAGACGCCTGCCGGCGTCCCGGCTCAATTTGCGGGACATCCATTTGTCTCGCTAAACCGACGAGTGTCACGGAAGTGAGGGATTATCAGACGGTACACGCGTATGTTTGGTATGTGTGGATGTCAAGTTCGTAGACCAACGTAGACGTTAATAATCAAATCGTAACGGATCGTAGCCTAACTTAGATGTCTATTCGTAGCGTAGGCATTGTAGGCTTTTGTTTGTGAGTGAAGTGGCTCTGGTGTCAATTTGTTTTGCCTTAGAGCTACTGATATTAATGGATAAAAAGCTAGACTGAGGTCATCAGCTTAATTATGATACTCGTAGCTTGTGTTATGGAATACAAAAAAACTGCAGACTAAATTGCTTGGCGTAGGTAGCTAGTTGATAAGAATTGTCAAGCGTCAAATTTTGCAGTCCAAAAATATTTTTTTTAACGTTCCAATTATGTTAATCTCTTTCCCCCCACATCTTTTAGATGGGTACAACCGCATCAGGAACGGCGCATCCGTCACCGTCGCGTACAGGGTGACGCCTCTTAGCATTAAGAAGGGTCCTGTGATGTGTTAATACAGGGTGTTATTTGTAAGCGACCCTGATTTGGACTGTTGGATTATACCACAGTTAGCGAGTGGATTAGGTACCCCGAATTAAATATTTTCAGCTGTTAAATACAAAGTGAAGTGGGTAGATGGCTGGTAGATAATTCTGTTTAACATTTGTACATTTTACTTGTGTGCTGTTAAGGCGAGGTTTTACTTAATTTCGAGAAATAAAAACATACAAAATTCTAGCAGTTCAAGTGCTCGCAGCCATCTGCCAGTAGCACCAGTATATATAACTACCTCAATATAACCTGGCCTTAAAATGAATATAAGTGAAATTTGATAAAATCTTTAGTGACTATTTATTATTTATTTATTTATAATGAGATTGAATTATTTGACTTTTAAAAGTGCAATTTTATTAACTACTAGCTGACCCAACAGACGTTGTTCTGTCATTGTCTCTATGAGTCAAAATAAGTGACGGTAGTCAACTGTACAACCCGATTTTATAAGATATATTTTTCCCAGTTTCAAAAGTTTTCCCGTGATAACGGGATAAATAGTATTCTATATCCTTCTCCTGGTTCTCAGCTACCTTCCTACCAATTTTCAGCCAAATCGGTTCAGCCGTTCTTGAGCTATGAAAAGTGTAACTAACACGACTTTCTTTTAGATAAGATTTACAATAAATATTTTGACTTTGACTAATATACGTCACGGAAGACATCTAAACACGAGTCCAGCTGGCTAGTTAGCGAGTAATGTTAAAACTGGAAAATCTCTGCGCATTACCCGGGTGCTGCCCGCAAGAGCCGGGTATAATCCCGGCGGATATCCGTCAACGTCACGGCCGGGACACGCGCGATCGCCGTCCGATAGACGGACGATGCGACTTTAATGTGATGCTTGGATTTTTTATTTCTTTTATAGTTGAAGATTAAAAGTTTATGTGAGCAATGTCTTTTTAAGTTTTTGTTAATCGTTTTCGGTACCTGTTGAAAATAAATGTAAGTAGAATAATTATCATGTACCAACCGGTTCTTTTCGTTTGGAAATATTCCGAATTCAATGGCTGAATTAGTTATACAGTCTGTAACCTACGTAGAAAACGTATTTCAGTACTAAACGAACCTATATCCAGGTAGCCGGGTTACCATTTGTTTCATAGGCCCATATTAATAAATCAATCTCAGCTCTGAGAGCTATCTTGAGTGTGCACTTGCTATTTAATAAATACATCTTAAGTTGTAGATTATGAACAGAAACTTACATGATCTCTGGCAAATTAATAAATGACACTCAGCGATTAAGTGCTATCCGATTATGACACAATTGACACATACAAGACAGTATCTAGTAGCCAGTGCTACATATCCATTTATTAAATAGCAACGATCTCAAGATGCTAAACAAGCTTGTCAAAAGATAGCATTTTCCAGATGTCAGCAATAACACTTCTCAGGGACCTTAATCAAATAAAGCTATTAAGAATAAAGAAAAAGGGAAACAACAGAACGTACACAAAGATCATTAGCTAGACAGAAGCGCACGATACAACGAGCAATCAATGGTTCAGAAAATGTTACCGAATAATTACCTACCGTCCTTCGAGTGCGGGTTTGCTACGATGAACATTTTTTTGCTGAAATGTCGCGTTTCGAGTAAGCTCTAAAGTTTGATACAAAGTCAAAGTCAAATCATTTATAGTAACTAGGCAATAAGATCGCACTTTTACGAGCCAAACATTTAAATCTCATTAATAAATAGAACCATACAATATGAATTAGACAATATTATAGAACCTAATAATTATATTATAGTAGCATTCAACATAATGTACATGGATGCGATTGTTACAAAATAAAATATAACTTTTAACCAAAGAGTGCCAATAAATCGATGTATTACCTACCTACTTATAATACGTATAAGTAGTATAATTACTAACCACTATTATAATTATTGTTGTGAAATACATACTAACTCGTATTTTATTTTTCGGTTCAAAAATTGTATTAAGTATTTTTGGCAGGTCTTTGTTTTAAAATGAGAAGACTGAGTGGAATTTCGTCGTAGCAAGCCGTCACGTAATCGGTACACCACCATCATCCATCTTAGGGCGTCGACAGACCAGCTCGGGGCCGGCGACTCATCATGATAATTTGTTAGTGTGTACGCAGCCTTAAGTCGTAGGGCTAAACTTAGCTGTCAACTTATATGCCAAGATATTTATTTCCTTAAATAGTTTATACTATAATTTCAAAATAATAGGTAGGTAAATTTTTAACGGCTGTTAAAAATATAATATTAACAGTTTTTTTAATAAAATCTCGCTATGTGATAAACTGTCTCGCTAAGTGAAACCCCACATGGTTATAAAAGTAAAAAAAAACTTGTATTGTGATAAACTGCCTATGTTTTTATGTACTACCTACTGTCTAGAATGCGATATCGTATTTTTTAATTTAAATAATAAAGTACAATTAGAAAAAAACATGAAAATTATAATTATAATTATAAACCTATAATTATCATTTAAAACGTTCGTAGCCTGCAGTTTTTCGAATAAAACCCTGTTTTTGTTCTAGCTTTAAATTATCTTTCTTCTGTAGTATTTCAATAGAGAGTTTATCAACCTGTCTATCTCTATAACTTTCCAAAATAAGTACCTACTTAAAAACTCAACAGCCATAAATAACTTCAAGTTATAAACAGTAACATCATAATCTCACTGAAACCCATTGACTGATAGAGCATAAAAAAAAAAATTCAAAACGTTAACAAAACCTAAGCTCCTAAATCTTCTTAAATAACAGTTAAAAAGGTGTTCCAAAGATAGTTAAGGACGATGACAAAAAGTACAAAGAAAGATAAAAAGGCAAAAAAGAAAGAGAGATAGATAGAAAAAAAATGTAGCGGTTAGTCCCTACCGTATGTGAATTATGTTGTCGTCGCATTGAGTTCAATGGTAGGGCACAGGAGTTATTGCATTTGAAGAGTAAACGGTTTTGATACTTTAGCCGCTTGTGCGTAGTGCCCTGTGTAGTTTGTGTACTCGTATGCTCTAAGCTGGTTTACTATAGACCATTTTCTATTGAGTTAGGTGTAGCACATTATTTAAATTTAATAAATTTATTATTATAATTTAATAATTATTTAGTTTTTCTTAATACTTTAGTTCATTATTTAACGTAGCACAATTTTTATATAACTCAATAATATTATGATTATTAATTCCTCCTTTTCAAGCTTTTCAGTATTTTTGAAAGACTATTGGTATAACAAAGCTATAACTAGATGTTAATTAAAAGTTAGCTTAGGAGTTCCTTTAATTTTTTACATTCACTTACTTATGTTATACTTACTTATAAGTAAGTGAATGTAGAAAGTAGATGTAGAAATTTTCGCAACCTACCAAAAACTCATGTCTGCCAGAAAATCGAAATAAAAACAGTAAAATTGCATTAAAAATGCCTCAGTTCGCGAAAGTACCAAAACTCATACAGCCACCTAACACCCTTCTAACGCCGCATCTCACCCCTTTTTAAATAGGAGCCAGCCGACACATTCCCAATTTATGTTCCCAGTAATACGCACCTTTATGAACTTACCATTGTATGTGACATCATAATATTGTATTGACAGATTATTTATTGGCTATTCTTTTTCAAATGGTGGTGAAAAAATTTGCTATCGATTTTTTGTGGCGAGTCGTACTGACTGAGAAATGTGCGATGTCTAAAGATTGTTCATGTTTTTTTGACTACCTACTCATTTGCTCAACTGGCAAATTTTAAGACACTAAACTAAGAAGTGGAATCCTCAAATGTTGGTCTAAACATGCAGTGCAACAGTCAACATTATCATTGTAACCGTACACTCTTCTTTACTTCTTCTTCATCATCATCATCAGCCTGAATACGTCCACTGCTGAACATAGGCCTCCCCCTTAGACCGCCTTTACTCCTTAACTTCTTCTTTTTCGGGTTCCTTCGTTTAGGCAGCAGATTTTCTGCTTGAGGGAGGTTCTATTGAGGAAAAAGATAAAACAGTGTCTCCAAAATGAAGCCTTCACCATCTCACCTCCCGACATCGTCGCTTAACCTCACACTCGGGCCCACATCTATAGTGTGTGTGAGTGTGGCCACAATTTTGACAGGCGAGAGACCGGTCCGGAAGATTAATGGCCGCTCTACTCATCGGCGTAATGACGCCCCCACCGCTCGGTCTAATGACATGCAGTAGGGTGCGCATGAGGTGGGATAAATTGTGATAATTATCTTGACGTTTTATCTCATCTTTGTGTTTGTGATATTGGTCATAAAGCGCGTCTATTAATTACTCGTTGAGAACGTTCTTGGGCCTTGACGTGCTAATAAAAATACACATCTTAAATAGATTAGCAAAATTAGATATTTTTAAGCAAACTTTTAGTACTGTAAAACTTCTTGGTTACGAAGAATTGGGGTCCAGTTCTACAACTATTCATTGTCTGAATTGTTTTCATTTGAACTTTTATATTCGTAAAACATCATTACATTTAAGTATGTTTTCTTTGATAATGTATATTGTTACATTTTATAATCTCATTATATCATACCAAAAAAAACAATATTAATACAACTTTCCTCCTCCAACTGTCCCCAAACTTGCAACCTATGGTCACCCCCAAAACCTTGCTTAATGTCTTTGGCGTAACGAAAAAAATTCGGGCATGTTTATCTTGTAGGGACGTAGTTCCCGCGAATTGCTCTTCCCAAAATTCGGACACCCTAATCGATTTTACTTCGGACAAGTCTAATTTGGCGGATTAATCATGGACACCCTTGTTTTCGGCCAATTGTATCGTGTAGTGTTGATTAATACTTAGTGGCATTGTGTAATGTTATCTTTATTGACGCTCTGCCTTTTGCTACTCATAAACTAATTCTATATTACTTGATATTATTGGTTTTATATTTGTAAAATCCTACTTATATTATAAACGCGAAAGTTTGTAAGTATGGATGGATGGATGTAGTTACTCTTTCACACAAAAACACTGAATGGATTTTAATGAAACTTTACAATAATATAGCATATACATCAGAATAACACATAGGCTACAATTTATAAAGATATTGTGTGAATTGTCCAAAATATGACAGTAAGTGTCAAGGAAGTCATTATTTATGCCATAATTTTGATGCCATGACGTTAGTTCTTTTCTTGTCTTAATTTTAATGTCATAACTTTTTTATAATGTCATAACGTCATAACGTCTTGTCTTAATTTTAATGTCATAAAGTAAGTTATTTTCTACATCATGCAAATATAAGCTATTCGAAATACTAATCCTGCGCAGTCAAAGTCGCGGGCACCAGCTAGTTTGATATATAATCTAGTAAATTAATCACATGATACATATTTATACTAATCGGGTAACTCAATTTAATCTATGTTTGCGTTTGCGTATTCGTGACTAAAGACTCCCAGGTTATAACGGACCACAGACACCAGGAATTGTATTACTATAATTTTCACAAGTAAATAAGCATCGTGATTAGATTCTTCTCTTTGCAGTTTACTGTATAGACAAGAAGTTTGCCGGATCTCCAGATAACACTCCAGGGCATAATAGGAAGCGACCAAACAAACCCGCGACAAACACAATCGATATATAGCCGGCGCGGGCTATAAACTGACGGACAAACTTTTTTATTAGTATACTTTCAGGACATGAAGTTTCCGGTATTATTTTCTTCGGAGATATACTGGTTTTCAGCTTTGTTTTCAGTTTATGCGGACCGCGCGACGATTAAATGTTTTGGTTTTGTCGTTAAGTTGTTATGTTTTTGTGCATGTATAACTAGTGAGAAAAAGGACTCCTTATTTGTTAAAAAAAATATATATATTCAGGATCGCAGAAAAGATTTAAATAATTGTTTTTTACTGTATTTTGTGTATATGTCTATACTACATTGTGTAAGTGAGTATTGCCTTAATTTTCTTAGAAATAAATCCCTTTAGAAAGCAAATCAACTTGTCAAGGTGATAATTAACAATAAATAAATACGAGTATATCCTCATAAATTCTTGGTTTCTATTATTTCGAAATTAGTTTAATTTACAGAAAAACGTTATAATTGCTTTCTATGCAGATAGAGTAAGATTGATTATAATAGAAAAGTCTGACCATAAACCGCATAGGCGAATTGCAACTCATAATAAGTTTATGAGCTTACTAGGATGGCATAGGTTAGGCGTGATCTGGGAAATATTACATCGATATTTTGAATTAATATATTAGCTATCCTGACGTTGTCCTGTCAAAGTATTCTGCTATTCAACACACACTGTTGGAGACTTTATTAATTGATTAGTCTGAGTCTTAAATATCGATATACCCATCAGGGTAAGCACAACTCTCACGTATTAAAGCGAACGACCATTCGTCCGTGAAAATCACGCATACGTGTTAAAATTTAACCGGCATTGCGAACCTAACACGGTTATGCTACTATAAAATGAATAAATAATACACAGGTTCACGATTACATGCAATGTTGTAGTTATTCTCATGTCGGACGGTCGTAAATACGGACGCGATGTTCGAATCGACGCAATATTAAAAATTAATTCGTCGGACATCTATGTGTCAGATACGGTTTTTGAATCAAAGAAAAACAATGATTATAGATAAATAATAATAATGCCGATAAGTTACTTTCATAATTTTCTGTGCGTTATTTCGTTGCAATACTTCACTTTATTCGTACATAAAAATTCACCAGTACCTACCTATCTGTTTAATATCATCTATTAATCTTTCTTACTAAATAAATGATGAATAGCCAAACATTTATAAAGACATGTGCACAAGAATTAATCGCCTCCAACCAAGCTTTGTGCAAACGGGCTTGAATATTCAAAAATCTCTTTCTATAAGTGAATTAGATACACCTGGTTAAAACATAATTAATGCACTATGAAAGAAACTAATTCTTCCTAAATCAAGCATAAAAATAATCGATTTACCCTTTGAGACGCTGACAAAACACTTAGGACGATATACATCGCTGCTTGTACGAGAAGCACTTTGGAAAGTGTGGGTTAAAAGCAGCAATGGTACAGTAAGCGGACGTTTAGAAGCACGAAAAGATGTAGGGTAACGCAAACAATGCAATGCCTTGTTTCTTAATATAATGCCCTTAAGCGATATTGACAAATGATTACACATTCATCTTATTCAAAATATTCGTATGTGCATAATTGATTTGGACAATGCGTAATTAAAACGTTATAGATATGCGACAGTCGGTTAGTTCTTTTATGATAATAATCCATTTTTACGCTTGAGTGATATGCAATAAGTGTTCTGTGAGAACTTAATTTTAATTGTTGTGTTTGATTAATATTTTGTGGGTTTGATTTAAGATTGACGGAGATTAATTTGGCATATTTTTAATATGCATGGAATTTGTCATTTATAACATGAATTGGTTCGGGTTTAATTGTAGGTACCCTGAGAATGAGATGCTATAATATTACTTGTCTCAGACAAAACTTGTTTAAATGGTATCATTACAGTGTAAAAGACTTTTTAGTTTGTGGTGTTGGTTTTTTTGTATATACAAATACATGTAAAATGTTCATGGGTTTTCCCATTTGAGTAGACAGACATAGACTACATCTTTCATCTTTGTTTACCTTTTTTTTTACGTGTCCAGTCAATCGAATCCAGTATGTGAATAACCCTATTATATGGGTCAAATTCTCTCTGATTTGGAGTCTTACTGACTAAATACTAATTCTTCTAATCTTAATTAACAATAATACTGAAAACTACATTTTTAAACGCTTGCAGGTGTAAGTATGTAGAGTGGGGTCATTGCGCATAGACTAAACTGGTGTTTTAAATTAAGTTACGTAGGTATCAAAATCTTTGTCGATGTTTATTTTTACCACAACCGTTTTTTGTCCGCTGACTTAACTGCGTTCGACCGAGATCACACAGTAGTCTCATAATAAAACGTTTTTTGTATTTTTTATTATTTCATTATATGTGAAGCTCACACAAGTCATCAAAATATCGTTAGCCGGGTTCCACATATTGTATTATTGGCAATTTTTTTCTCGTAAGTCAAAAATTGACTTCGTCGCCTGTATCATTCATTGTGATGCACAGTGTAGTTTTGTATTTTTTTTGTGTCTGCTAGTTTTTGCTATAGATATTTCTTTTTTTTCGCGATTACAAGTGTGAAGCAGCCGAGCTTTGTGTTAGAATGTGACAATTAAATAAGTTTATTTTTATTAAGAGGGTGACGTTTCTTAAAGTTTTTTTGTTAGAGCTGTTTTATTGTTGTACAAAGATCTTTAATTGATATCTGTATCAGGTGGGGATGAAGTCTGTGGTGAGTATAATATTTTCATTCACTATGTAAAAGATCGCTCTTTTGTTATTACGAGTACGGTTCACATAAATTTCTTTAAAATAAATACTATTTAGGGAATATCATACATTTTTAAAATTAGTTACCTATTTACTTGTAATATTGGAAAGTTAAAAGCAAATTAATGCGTTGCTACTCAAATAATTGCGAAATATATTTATTTGAAATAGTTCGTAACAATATTTTTATCAAACAATATCCCCGTCGCTTTTTCATAGAAACTTCAATAATGCTTCAACGTACAATTAACCCATAAACACTCGACACAAAATATAACAATTAAATCGTTCGCTTTCACGGCTGCGCCCGCGCAGCTTTCGCGGAGCGTAACTCGCGTGTCCGTGTAGATCTGATAAGAACGTGCGACAGGTTGATTGTGAGGATTAGTGCAGAATAGATTTCACGTTACGGCTCTTTATTAAATTACATTTATACATTGTATGTGGCTAACTATGGTATGGTATTGTATGACTGTGGTATTGAAAACTAAGCTAGACACCCACACGCTTCCAGATCTACGTCTCACGCGGTAATGGCGTCAAAAAGTTGAAATACGATATCGTATTATTTTTCTAATTAATTAAAATTTCAGCTTCAAAAGTAAATATCGTTTTTAATACAACAAGATAACACTTTGGAAGACTTTATCATTGGAATACGCGGTAGGATAGAGAATCATCTAGGTTATAATGTACGAGATTAATATCATTTTGCGGTAAATTCTGTTTTTTTTTCTTCGTAATATTGTTATTGTAGCAGGAATAATGTATTTTTTTTTAATAAAGCTTGACTTAATATTGAAGTTTGGATAAAAATTGTTGCCTAGCATAGGCTAATTATTAACTATGATAGCTTGGAAATTATGTAGTTTGCAAGGAGAGCTTACTCATTAGAACTTTATAGTTTTATGTAGGTATAAATCTTAGATAAAAAAAAATATTTGTATTTTATTTTTATTTTCATATAAATACAATTGTAGATTAGGTTTATTTCGTTTTAGTTTTTAGTTTTCAATTTGTTTTATTAAAATAAAAAAGTATAAGAAATAATAATATTATTATTATTATAAGAAATGAATATAGCTAAGTGCCTCATTTACATAAACAGACAGAAAGTCTCAAGAAGATACTTATGTAAAGATATCACCCATAAGTCCATGAGATATCACCATAATCACCCATGAGAACAATTTACGTATTCACGGTACGACCTCAGAAAATATAGAAAATTATTAATCAAAATGAACCTTTTAGACCTTTAAATAGTTCCAAATAATTTGCCTAATCCATCATCCTTAAAAATCACTATCTCACCAAAATTTTAAGTAAGCGAAAATAAATTGTATTTCTTCCATGATAGAAATGTATTTCGTTCGAATAGCGTAGGGTTGGCAAAAATAATTTGCATACATATATTTGCAACGCTGCGGGCGTCAAAAATTCTATTGAATCGAGTACTTTGGGAATGCAAAAGGGTAACAATGTTGATGCAGTTCCGAAAGTTTAATTTCAATCTTACACCGTTGACGTAGAAGTCATTATTAAATTAAATTAATGTAAAGATAAAACTGTTAAACTATTCGGTAATGATGCGTTTGGAATGGATAAACAGGTTTTGTCTATTTGGTATACGATGCGCGATTTGGTTCTATTCTATTTGTCTCTTAATATAAATGATCTACTTTTATAATCTAGACACTATGTAAATTATAGTTACGTGAGAAAAAAACGTTAGTAAGCAATACATACTTGGAAAAAAGTAAGCGAGCAATTTTAATGATAAGGGACACTTCGATTGAAATTCATATTTTCGGCATCCCTATTCAAGATTATCTAATTCACATAAAAAATAAATAACATTGTAAAATTTAATCAACAGTTAGTGCGGCCGATGACCGTTAATTTTAATTAAAACCCCTAATTAACAACGGCTTTGTCTCATTTACCACATCACACATGCATTAAAAAAAAACACATATAAAAATACATGATCGCAGTCACACACGTAATGGTTACTAAGAACTCGAATAACAGAAATATTGCAAAAAAGGTTAAAATGGCACAGTGGCAGAACTATCGCTATTTACTGACTATTTGCGCCACAATTAAAAATGTTCACAAACAAATAATTAAACTCAAAGGTGTGAACATACGACGTAATGATACTACATTCGAGGACTAAGTTGCTGGAAGTTAACTTGAAGGAATTTCGTGTTAAACCACTTGGCGAGTCGAGTGCAAATAATTGCGACTATAAAACAAATATATTTGCATAACTTAACTAATGCTCGCGGGTTAAGTTGGCAATTAACTGCAGAAAGGGTTACTTGTTACGTGCTTGATAATGAAAGTGAATAATTTAAGTTACGCTTTGAAGTTTGACGTGGTTTTAGTTTTATTTGTATTTTTGTCAACTATTCCGTCCGTGTCGGATATAATCATGTTTCCGACCATCGATTTCGAACCAATACGAAGTGAGCGATAGAAATTTGAGGTTTCCATTTCAATCATAATAGTAACTTCACTCGTTAAGACGAACACTATCATAAAGTTTACGGTCAAATCTATGTTAGCAACCTAGATACAGATATCGACGCCAATGGCGACGCCGACATCGTTACCGACAAGTCTAATGATGAAGTCGGCCCCGACGCCGACGCCGACGCAAAAGCCGACACAGTTAAAAAGTGTTTGATTTTATTCTAATAGTATTCAAATAAGACTGTAACATCCAACTCACATGAAGGTTTCGGAGTTCCAATAAGATTAAGTCTAGATTATTGTAGAGTCTTATCTGTCTTTCATTTAAATGCTTTCGTGAAATTGATATTTGATAAGTGACACTAGATGAGCTAATAAATATCTTCACCGCTAGTTAACCAATTCCAGTCAAACAAAGTAGAAAAATGTACTCGTAGATACTCTTGCCGAAAGAACACTAGTGTTTATAGCCTGTGGAAGAAGTACAAAGCTGTGGAGAAAAGTGATACTCACATCGACGCCCCCATTGTTCCATGGTGGCAGTGCGTAATGGGAGGGGTCATGGTGGCCCCCACCCATGTGCTCCGCCATCACCGACATCCAGTGCACCAGGCCCTGGGCGCCGCCGCCGCCTGATGTTCCTGGAACGGAGACAGGTTCAGTGCCAAGATCTGAGGCTGATGAATTTACATTTCTGTTATGTGGTTATTACTTATATGATACGCGATATGATAGCTTTGTCATCATAGAAAAAACTTACATAGGTATTTAGCGGCACCGTCACTAAACATCTTTATTTTCAAGTGAGATATTGACCAAAGACGTAAGGTAGGTACATAATGAAAAAGTGACACTTTGGTTTTATCAGTTTCAAGATATTATTTATCAACAATTTTTTCTTGCATTCTTTATTACTATGTAAATGGTGTTAAAAGGTGAACAGATAGTTCCCTGCATAATTGGTAAATTGGTAAATTTTGGTCATCACCAGTAATATCGGTCCACTGCTGAGCACGGGACTACTACGGAGGTTTGAACCAGTGGTATACTAGCCCACTTTTTAAGTCAAATCTTGCAAGAGCCGTAAGAGCCAGTACCTTCTTATCTTACGGAGTTAAATTTTGGCATGCTCGATGATAATGCGTTGTGCTTGATAAGCATTTAACTTGAATCGACGTCCAACATTAGCTCCAGATAAAGGAACCCTTGAACGGTGAACAGCATAGACACAAAATTTGGTGTAGGTATGAATCAGTTTCACTATGACATTGATGGTTGGGTCCTGATTAGGAAACTTCTCAATGATTAGCAGCACAGACAAGAAATCTTCTGTATTCTATTATGGTATTCTGATCTAAGTGTCACCATGACTCGGCTACTGCATCTTTTGTAAGAGTTAGCTCCAATCGGTCGCAAGCCCGATTTGTCATCGAAAAAAACTAGGCCCGATCGGCCCACATTTCAAGCTTGTCTGATAAATAATATTTTCAGATCATGAGGAACTTACCTGTAGGTACAGCGGCGGGCTGCGCGGGCGCCACCTGCTCCTGCCCGCCGCCCCCGCCGCTCCACACGAACGCTGACGACGCACCCGCCTTCTGAAACAACAGCTATGGCTTAAAAACACGTCATATTTGTACGTCAGAACCAGTGCAAGACTTCTGGCATGAAGCTCCCGGCACTATCAGCGTCAAAAGCCGTTTGTCAGAGACACCTCTTTGATTAAACTGTCGTTTTACCTCCCGTCCTATACCTTCCTAAGTGTAAAGTGGTAAAATTGTGATGGTATGAATTATGAATTGGAATTCTTGTACACAAATTCAAGTCAAACGCGATTACCATTCTATAAGAATGGTAATCGCTTTAGATTATATTACAAAGCCGTAAATGTATTATAAATATTATTTTACTATACGTGGATGTTGTTTCTGCTCCTGAAGCAGTATTGATTGGTTATTGTTTCTTTACTTTAATTAGTTACCTCTTCCGGAGACTCTGTCATCCGATCAGCGTCATCGTCTGAAGCTTCCATCCCGAAGCCGTTTCTAGCTGAGAATAGCATACTGCCGGGGTACAGTGAATAGCAATCAGCGACATTCCGACTTCTCTTCCCGAGCGTAGCCAAGAAATTCTTATACAGTTGCGTTGGCAGCAAAAAGGGGGAATCTTTGAAGCTCAAATTCTGATTCCGAAAAGGATTAGTGAAGTCTAGATCTGGTAGGAACTCTTTCTTGATGAAATCCGCTACTGGGTGCAGATTCAACGTATTGTCTGTATAATCTAAGGCCGTGTTGTTCGATTCCTCATTGGGATTCTCTAAATCACTTATATAAGAATTAGCATCACTAGAATTATTGCTATCATTTTTGTTCTCATTCTCGTTGTACTCTTCGAATTCACGCTTCATTTGTAGGTTTGTGTTCTTTATATATATATTAGAGTTGGTCAACGTTACAGACATACTTTGGCACTGTTAAACACTTACAAATATATCTTTGCACTATACACTAATGTCAATGTTAAATTGAATTAAAAATAGATAAATATCTTAGTAATTGTGTAGGTAATTATAGGAACTATCGTTGGGTAGGAGGCGACTGGACCGTTAACTGTACATAAATGGATAAAAAATTGCATTAATATTAATTGTTATGGTTCAAAAAAAATTATGGTAATGGTGATTCTTTGCCCGTTCCGTTAGCATCCGAAAAGTCTTATAAGATCTGTTTTACGTTCATTTTAACCGTCTTAAATAATTTCATACGTTTTGTTTATTGAAATTTGTTTGATATTAAATCGTATATTCATATAATATGTTATTTAAATTATCCTCATTGAGTTAAATTTGTTACTATTTGTGATACCTATTTATTTAGATAAAACACATTAATTACATTCATACCGTCAACCAGACACCTTAATGCAAAACAAACGGATTATTTTAACGTTCCTACACTTTTTTCTGGATCTACTTTGAATGAGTTTGCATCGAGAAATATTAGTGGGTAATACCTAATTAAATTAAAATGGATGTATTCAAAACTGTTAACGTCCATAGAACCTTAATGGTTTGACTTATTGACTGCAAGTCAAGAAAAAGCATAAGTTTTTTATACTGAAAGGCTATAAACTTCACATTAGTGAACTTACATTACCACTATACTAGGTATAGGTTATACGTTAGTTATTCGTACCTAGCTTCAAAGCAGCGCTGGTGAGACTTAGAATCGATCCGAGTCTAGATATATTTGGATGTGGGTCGCCCAAGTAAAAATATTTTCGTCAGCTCTCATATTTTAAGGTAGGGCTGGATGCAGCTTGACCTGGATTTTAGGTTGCTTCACTTACGGCATCTTTAGGTAAATTTTATCTTTAGATTTATATAATGTGGTATGGTTCTTAGGTAGATAAAATGAGAATTTTAATTTGAAATGACGTATTAAAGGTTAAGATACTTTTTCCAATTGTTAACTAGAGGTTCGTATTTCAAACTAAAAATTTCCGATGGATTCAATAAACTTGATCGAATATCAAACCTCCGTTTCATTCTTTCAAAACTTCTGAATTTATTTGAACTTGTTATAACGGATAGGTTAATTAAAATTACACGATAAAAAAAAACGGAATATGCCATGTTTTCAATACTCTCCATCTTACCAAAGTTTGCTAGAAAGAGATTGTTCCTTAGTAATAAAACCGCTCGTTGTCACTATACTGTGTAAGTCTTTAAGTAGAAGAGAAGTTATTTTTATCTTAAGATTTCAAAAAAAAAAAAAATAAGTCTCCCTTCAGTATTATTCCTAAGTGAGGGTTGCAACCCTGCTCTGTAAATCTAGATCTCCAAACAAAGCCCTGAGCTAAATTCGCACCGAAATGCCCTTAGCTGGTGACCTATTTCAGAACTTAAGATTTCATAAATTCCTATAAGAATAGGTACGAGTACTATGAGTACATGGGCTATATTATACAGCGTACAATGTACATGCATTACGTACGACTAATTTAAACCAAATGACGAATAAACCCGCTTTCGGCAGTCGGGTAAAAAGGAGACGGAAGCGTATTTTGTAAACTTTTTAAGATAAGTCTAACAAATTATAAAAATCTATTTGTAAAATGCGATTATAAGGACCATGTGCTAAATTTGATCTAGTTAAAATATCACCGTCTGCATTAAAAATGCAAGGGATTGAATAATTTCAATAAAATATTTTATTAGGTGACAAAAAATTAAAATGAACACATTAATTAAAATGTCTATGACTTACATAAAGACTTTAGAACTTACTGCGATTTGGTAAAAAACTATATCCAAAAATACTTTGCCTCAGACTTGGAAAATTGTAACAAAAAAAACACAAATAAAAATGAACACATAGTATCGTACTAGGTATGCTTAATGTTACGTTAAAACTATATTTTAAATAAAATATTTATTTTATTATGACCGCGTTAGCATGGACGCGCACCATCGATTTTAATGAAAAATAAAATTCACAAGAAAGGTGTTCTGGTATGACAGTTAAACATCCGTTGCTTGCAGAGAAATAAATAAAAATTAAACGTCCGCATCGTCCGTAAAACAATCCGTAAATTGCTACATTCATGCGCATAATTTCAGCCAAGTCACATAATTACCGAGTCATAATCGGACTCAAACAGCACGAAATATTTTTAACGTGCACGCAACTATCTGGGCATCTTTACGGACAAAGACAACACTAGTACACACACAACCACACACTCATTAACGAACACATTTACATCACTAATGCGTCCACGTGTCTTCTTCGTTAACTAAGTTTGCGGCCACAACTTTCAATTAAAAAATTAAACCGCTCTTAACTTTTTTTAACGATCTCTTTAGACACAACCTCTTTTTATTTTCGCGCGTTTTTGTTACTTTTTTCTAAATTGGAATGCGTTTTTTTAACGGAACGGGCTAAGAACTTCGTTCAAACTGCCGGCGTCGCCGATCGATTAGTAAAACATTTTTGGTGGAATTTTATGTAATTGTTTTCAGTTTCTTAACGTTTTTATAAAGGTTTTGAAATTTTTAGTGAACGAGCAGTCTTTACCGCGAGGTATTCGCTATGGAACTCTTCCCGTGAGGTTGCTGCAAGGAAAAGCATTTTCCCAACACATGCAAACTTTTCTTCAGTTCTCTCCATGTGTGAGTGTTCACGTATAGACGGGTACGTGTAGTCACGTCGAGACGAGGCGTCGTGTGCATGTGTGCATAGAGCGATGGATGTGTGAGTATTTTATGACTCTGAGTGCATCCCTTTCGAACTGCATGCAATTTATATGTGTGCACTTTATTTTTTTCTAAACGGCACCTTGTCTCTGTATGCGGACCAAGTTTTCATGTATGCGTGTTCTGTTTTTTCACATGTGCACATGCGATTATTTGTCTTTCCACACATGCCATAGAGGTCATATTTGCGTGCGCGAACGGAATGTATTTTTCAGTTTTATATCGACGATATGAGAATCGCGGATAGCAAAGAAAATGTAAGAGGAATAAAAAAAAGCATGCATCGTATATTTTCAGGTAGACACATTTTTCTTTAACCCATTTATAGAATGTTGTCTATGTGTGCGTCTTGCACTGGGGGTGGGGGTGGTTTTTAAAGGGTTGGGAGGGGGGAACATATAAAAATGATAACGCATCGCAAGACGGCGGCTTTTATGGTTTTACTTTATTTTTTAATATTTTTTTTATTGAGGCGAAGCAATGTGTTTCAGACTTCAGACGATGGTTTTTGAGTTTTATACCTGGACAGAGACGTCTGGAAATGTTATATATATTTAATGGTTGTATGAGTCTACTTTCTAGGAAGACATTTTCGAATGTTCTGGAGCCTTACTTTTTCAAAACACATGCGTAAAATTTTTTTGTAATAGGTTGGTATACATAGTAAGTGTGCAGCATAAAATAAAAGTTGCATTTATATTGAAAATATGTATATTTCTATGTGATAATCACGTTTCATAATCATACTAAGGAAAATGCCGATCATAGGCGAGATTTGAACCTGAGACCAGGTGCTTCCATCATGCTGCCAACTACGCTACCCTTAATCCTAATATTACCACAGTATTAGCTCATGTAATCAGTGTTAATATCATAATCACTATGGGGGTTGGTTATACCTATTTGTTTTTATTTTACTCACTATTAGAATGGTCCTTTCTTCTGGTATATTTCTAAATTCTAAGCAACTCTAATGGATGATTTACATTCCCTCTTCTAGAAAAAGGGAGAAGATGAATAATAATTAAAAGCACAAAAAATATGCCCCGGGTGAGGATCGAACTCTCGACCTTAAGATTATGAGACTTACGCGCTGCCTACTGCGCCACCGAGGCTTATACAGGAGCGATGAAAATAGGCTATGTGGATTTTCCAAGCCGCAATAGACACTTTGTGGACTAACTCGTACTAATTTATAAAAATCGCTTGTATGTATGGTTACCGCTCAGCTCGGTAACGGATGAACAGATTTTGAAGAAACTTTGGTACTTTTAACTTATAGATGTTGTCAGGGGGGAAAACAGGATGGTTTTTACCATTAGCGAGAGAAAACACGGGGTTCAGTAAGTTGTAAATCAAAATATAAAGACAGACGTACATACACGTTTTTCCACAACTTGGATACATTCTCATTTATTTACTTATTTTAGTAATGTAAATACATAATATAGGTCACTTTAAATGACAAAGAACCTCACTTCGCCTTATCCTACATACAAAAGATAGACCAACCACTCAATTTTCTACAAAAGCATAAAAAAGTAAAATCCCACACCGCACGATGCAACCTAAAATATATATCAAGGCAGTATTATACATAATGTATATATAGGAAAATATAAAATACGGCGAGCAAAAAATATATATAAAAGCAACAAAAATATGTTATTCTCAAGACTGGCACACAGGTGTGTGTGGGTGTGTTTGTTCTCAAGCTAGTATGTGTGGGGGTTAGAAATGGTGTAGAGGCGAATTACAACTGTATTTTTTGACAACAAGAATTTTATTTTACAGGCGAAAAGTTCTGTACCACTTTGTACTATAACGGCTAAATTTATGAGTCTTACATGCTATCCTAATAAGAATGAAATAAACGTTAATTATTGATCTTGGATTTTATAATAAGTACCTTTTATATTGTTAACATTTCAATAACATCTAAATTATAACATCTAACATAAAATATTCTGAAATAGAATGACTCATTATGAATCGGTTCAAATAGTTTTATATATTTACATTCGAACAAGAAACTAATCTAACTAGAACATTGTACACAAACCACTTTAATCGAAAATCGCAACCAAATCAAACTGTTCACAATTTCACCCATATAAAATACAATCCCAGCTTAAAAGCTCCATAAAATGTTAACGACCAAACTTTTCATAACCAAGGACGTCTCCATGGGTTTCGCTGTCTTGTAGTCTAGGAGCGCATAGGTGGCGCTAGTGTGCTGCACCTTTACGTTGAAGCGCTGACGTGGATGATAGAAATGAACACTAGACTGGAAAAGACACTTTTCAAGTGACGAGAGAAACATGTGTCTAGTCTAAGTAATTATCACTCGCTTTCCAGTGAAGGAAAACCTCGGAAACGTGTTGTGAATATTGAAAGAGAAGCCAGATATTTGTCTGAAGATAAGCGGGTTTAGTCGTGGTGTCAGAGTTTGTCATGTCATGGTTTAACGACATCAATAGATAACAACCAGAAACGACGAGAAATGGGATAATTGCGAGATCGAATCTGCTATCGTGATTTGTAAATCGCAGAAGCTATCTCCCTGTCTCAAATGATTTGTTTTCATTTTGTGAATTTGCTCAATTGGTTACTTTACCAGTGTCAAGTTATTAACATTTCATAAGAATGGCATTAATTACCAGTCTGTCAAGCTAGTCAGCAAACAAGTCGAGTTGCGATTCAGCCAAGTGGTAGAGGCTTTACTGAAAATAATTTAAGGCGAAAGGCATGGACAAACCTGAGAGTTCAACCAAGCTAAAACGCATGGAGCAAAGAAGACAGAATATTATACTTAGATGGAAAGATCTTCGAATGACGATTTTATGATAAAAGTTGTTAGTTTTCAGTTCCAGCTAAAATCACAACTCGCCCCGTATATCTACGTCGCACACATGCACATTATTGCACAAGTGTGCACATGTGCACACGGTGAGCCGAGCTCATATCGTACTTACGCCCTTTATGCCGCGAATGCTTGAGAATACAGTTACTTGCAAATTAATGGGCGAAGGAAGAAATACTTAGTTTTTTTTGTAACTTTTTGTGCAAAAGAATCTGTTCTCTTACTGTATCTTAAACATTGCAGATAAGAAAACTTTATAGTAAAACAAAAAAAAAAGAAATTATAATAAAAATCGAATTCAATTTGTCTTACAAAGTTTCAATTTATCTTTGAATAATTTAATAATGAGAAATGCTTCATAATTTTAATGTACAAATATTATATCAGAATATATTTTTGAAAATTTGTACTTATCTAATTATAGTACTACCTACTACAAAAGCAAAGCCCAATTATAACACATCTTATTTAGGTATCATCGAATTTGAAGTTTATTTGGAAATCTTATTTTCATTGTATTTCTACTATTTGCCTCAAATAAATAGGTAATTTCATGATAATTACAGCTTTTATATTCGCATTAATTAAACAATTGATGATATTATAATATAACAGAACTGGTGGATAATCATTCACTATTATTTTCATAGCTGCAAAACGATTATTTTTTTGCGAGCTCCGCTAAACTCGCGTCAAACGTTTAAACTTTCGATTCGGCGCACACGCACCTATGCCAACTGAAGCGAGAGAGCGTATCAAACGCATTGCCATTATCATTTAAATTAATGATAAGATAACTGATATCTAAAAGAACTTTCGCGATCAGAAAACATTTTATCTAGATTTAAACGGGTCTAATTCGGGCACAAACTAATATCAAAATATTCAATTTTGACATACTATATTTTGGCCAAGTTCGATAATCGTGGTATGTCAAAATTATAATTATGTTGATATTAATTTGTGCCCGAATTAGACTCGTTTAAATCTAGTTAATAATGTTAACTGATATCTATCTGCAAGTGAAGATTGGAGATCCGATGATAGTTTCATGAGGTTTTATGTGACCGATTAAATTAAGAAAAAAAAACAGCAATATTGTAGGCGATACTTCGCTTTCAGTGGATTTTTTAAAGCGTTAAATAGATTACGCAGTGTATTTTGATTTAATCAGATAGTGTGTATACACAGTTCTTTGTTAAAAAACAGGATAAATTTGTAATCACTTTTTCATGTCCCTTAGTGTAAATGAAAAGCCTCGTACGGTCAGAAAACACATAAAATATTCTATGAATTTATTTGAAAAGGTTTTTCAGTGAAATTGCGAAACCGAATGCAACTAAAGTTTTTAGTTTGGTTTTCAAATTAGATTTTTGTATCAAACAGTTTCCTTGCAATTGGGGTAAGACCACATCATACTCTCAAATGGTATAAAGCCTTTGAAAGTTACGAAAACTTAAACTTTCACAAGCCATGTCAAGATGAATAGACAAACATTTAGTAAAAATATGATCTAACTTCATAGACGCAGAGTTGCTTGTTGTATTTCGACGAGTTTACGTTGAAATTAGTATTATTTAATGTATTTTATTCCCCTGAACCAGAAAATTACAACGACACTCCATAATTGTAATTTTCACCATACTTACATTTATTTTTATTGTTGAATCAAAGTCAAAATCCAAGCAATTTATTGTAAATAGTCAATAAAATCGCACTTTTACCAGTCAAACAGTTAATTATCGGTAACAAAGAGAACCATGAAACATAAAATATGATAAATTAAATTAAACAGTAATTGATTATGGTTTGGCTTCGAAAAAGGATGTTTCCCTTTCAAGAACTGTACCAAGATTCTGGACAGGAAAAGGAAATTCCATCGACTCTACCAGTGCTTCGGAATACGCCCGTTAGAATATCAGTTTAGTTATTGTTCTGCTGTCCCTACGCGCACTATCTCTTGCTATAACTTATAGTTTCGGATAATGCATTAGAGAAGTTCTTTATAGCGCAGAATATTCTCATATTATGTGATATGTTTTAGGTAGTTTTACTTTTTATAATAATTGATGGTAGGTAGTCATGTTGCGGTAGAATAAAAAAAATGATTCGAATAAGGCTGAACAAGATTAAATGTATTGAAAAGTGGTGTAACAATCAGTACCTATCTCTGCAACAATAATAATAATAATTCAGCCTGGAACTGGCCCACTGCTGGGCAAAGGCCTCCCCTCACTTTCGTGAGGAGGTTTAGGCCATCCACCACGGGTTCCCGGTCCGGATTGGTGGATAACATGCCACCGAAATAATTCTCGGGCATGTTGGTTTCCTCACGATGTTATCCTTCACCGAAAAGGGAGTAATAATTACGTACCTACTAATTTACGTATTAATGTTTAACAAGAAACACATTGGATTGCACTGAGATTTGAACTCGCCACGTCCGCTTTGGAAGGCGGACGTTCGCCCACCAGGCTACCACCGCACTTTAAACTATTTAATATTTTAAATAATTTAGGTATAAGGTTAAAAGTACCTACATATTATACATAAGTAGGATTTTTAGTCGGGCATTGAATTGCATACGAAATCGATAGTCCTACAGTAAAATTGAAATATAAAATTAATTTTGTAAGACGCAACATGCAATCTTTTTAAAAGTACACCACACATCGACCGTAATCGATGTTTACCAAAAATCGATTTAAAATCGATCATTTATCGGAAGCGGCGTGATCAAACATAATGCAACATGAACTTCCGAACGATTCTTAATCACTTTACCGGGAAAATTGGCAGTTATTGGCCTTTAATATAATGTTCTTTGTTTGGCTACTCGAATTATGTTCAATAACAATAACAATGTTGAACAATGAACGGAAATTTATATGCATCTTTTTGAAAAACTGTGGTTTCAAAATTTTTACTACCTATACGATAGGCACATTTCAATCTTGCTTCAAACTAAAATCACCTTATATTCTAATATCATTCATTTAATTTCTTATTCCCATTCTATTTGTCATTTTTATTCCAATTCTCTTTATAATCTCATTTGCAGTAACGGCTGCGGTCTCATAGGGCCGTATTCATAGATCAATGTGAGCGCTGAGAGCTATCTTGAGAGTGCACTTGCTATTTCCTTCTATTTAATAAATACATCAGTTGTAGATTAGGAACAGAAACTTATATGATATCTGGCAAATTAATAAATGACACTCAGCGGTTAAGTGCTATCCGATTATGACACAGTTGACACATACAAGACAGTATCTAGTAGCCAGAGCTACATCTCAATATCAATTTATTGATAGCAACGATTTCAAAATGTAGATTACATTTTGCGTGTGGATCAGCTGATAGCGCACTTGGTAGCGCTATCGAGGTTAATTTATTAATACGGCCCATAGAAACACCATCGACCGCGTACTGTGTCACGTAAACTCATTTACTTACTCTATAATAAATTCATAGACACAGATAAAATTTGAAGCATTCATCATTCATAAACATTAATCCACTTCACTACTTAATTAATTAAATAGGTTGTCTGTTTAATTAACTATCATGGACGATACCTTGCTCATAAATAGTTAAATAACGTCACTTTGTTTAACGCGCATAGTAAATAAACGATATGAAAATTATCAGTTCACTAAGAATTAGCATTGGATATCACGGGCGTAGTCAAGTTGAAGTATTAAGGAAGGGGGGAGGGGGGGAGGGGGCGTTTAAGAAAGGAAAGTGAAATAATATAACTGTGCAGTACAACCGAGCTGTGCGTGGTAAGGAAAACATTATGATGGTTAGTCATACCCGAAATGTGAGCCCTTACTTATGACCAAAGTTATGTCAACCGATAAGTCTATCTTTGTCTCTATCTGGCATTTAACAAATGACAAAGACAACAATACTCCCATCGTGGCTTCTCTCGTCTCAAACCGCCGGTAGAAACCGGCACGAATGCGATGCGGTTTCATCGTATAATCGTCGATAGGTCAGCTCATGTAAGCTTTTGAATGAAGGGGGGGGGGATTAAGCCCTATAAATCTCCCCTGGCTACGCCCGTGTATTAGGATACTTAACTATTTATCAGTCAACTGAGTAAAGTAATTAAACTGTGTTAAATAGTTAATGGTAGTGATTATAAGACATATTTATTTATTAGTGAGTCATTTTTTACAGGGTAGCGTCACTTTGTTGCATTTGCAAAATCAAGTAATGCCCGGTATCTGAACCCTTAACACCTATTAACTAGCTAAAAACGGGTCTAATTAGCGTACAAACAAATATCAAAATATATAATTTTGACATACCTCGACGCTTCGGCCGAGTTACATCGGCCGTGGTCACGAGAAGACTGTTTGTTTGTGCGCGAATTAGACCCGTTTTTAGCTATATAATATGTTCGCGAAAGTTTAAGAACCTTAACACCTAGTTAACTCTGACCACCCGATAAGTGTATGCTGTCTTTGTCATTGGTTAAGTGCCCCATTGAGGCATCGCTACGTATCGGTTGGTATGAATAATCTGAGCCTTCTCCATTATCTTTGAGTATCTTGAATCACTAAACCAACATCGTTAGTTGTGGTTGGATACGCGTCCTGTCATTATGTGGTCAGGTTTATTATTCGTCTGTATGAACTCTATACATAACTATACATAACTATATATAACCCTACGCGTACCGGCGCGCGGCGTCGCGATATCGCGTCTGATAACAATGAAAAAACAATAGACAAAATATTATCGGTAAGCGAACGATTAAAGTCAACTACTATATACGACAAAAAGGCTGCATATTATAAAGTAAATATTATAAAAAAAAATGTTTAGGTCCCTAAAGCTATTTTTTTATTTTTTTTATTATTCGAGCCGCTACATTAGGATTTTGGCTGTGTCATGGGTACCGTTTACAGACATATCATTTCATATACACAGCAGTGGACGTCTTCAGGCTGATGATGATGATGATGATGATTATAATAATAGACACAGTACACTACAATACAAAGACATTACCGCCAACAACATAATTAAACTAACTTCATGATGCACATAAAACAAATAACTCTAATAAAGATCATCGCACACCGAACAAGATATAATATAAAAGGATATAAAAAACTAATGATACTGCGATTCGTTCCGCGCGCCGCGATACAGCTTCCGCTCACAAATTCAAATTTAGAACTCTTTTTCTCTTTTTTTTTAGGGTTCCGTGTGAGTTTAAGCGGCTTCGATCTGTTCTTTTTTACGTGTGGCGCTTCGGCTGTATGCTTCAATATTGGAAGAAGACAAATTGCCCGCGGCTCGATTTTGGATAATAATTGAAGGGGGTTTTAAGTGGGTGATTGAACATTTTCGTCACAGGATTCAATGTGGGTAACAATTGGCCAAAATTGTCAGTAATAAAATTGATGGATTAATTGTTTCAATTTTAACGGATATATTGTAAAAATACATATAACTGTTAATTACATACCACCATGCTACTTACGTATGTACAACTTTTAATATTGTGTATAAAATATATATATTTTTAGCAAAATAATAGCAATATTTCTTTCTTTTATAAAAAAAAAGTTGTCACGGAACCACTAGCAAAACTACAAGCTGTACGCTTGACCGACTTTTTCTCTGCAACACTTTTTCGTTTTTTCCCTGCCCGATCCGTAATGGTTTTACGTTTTTTTTCTACTGTTTTTTTTTACCAAAAATATATTATTATTGTTTTCGGGACTTTTGTTTTCAATAATGACGGCGGCGTAATACGGGGGCCACATGGGGGCCACTAATGAATCGCGAAACAATTTTGTTGGACAAAATAAGAGAACTGTTGTGATTTATTATGGTGATTAGTTATTAATCTGTTTAGGAATGATACCAATTTTTGTACAAAGATGAAATGATGGAGATTTATTTGTAATGTCGCAGGTCGTGTTGTCGTAGAATCCTTGTATAATACTACTAGCTGTTTCCCGAGGTTTTAACTACGGAACGATAAAGAAGCACCTCGCGGTTTCACCCGCGTTAACTACTATCCCGCGGGAACCATTAACTTTTACGGGATAAAAGGTAGCCTATGTGTACCGGGGATAGCATAGCTTCCCAACAGTGAAATAATTTTTCAAATCGGTTCAGTAGTTTCGGAGCCTATTCATTACAACCAAACAAACAAAGTTTTCCTCTTTATAATATTAGTGTAGATAAACTAATTTATAATAGTATATACTAATTACTATAAACGAGAAAGTGCGTCTCATTCCTTTGCAGGTTACGTTTTTACGTCTAATGCCCGGTATTAATTACCCTTAGTTAATTTTGAACTTTTACATGAGCTTTTATTAACTTTGACTACTTTTACATCAGCTCTTAACTTTGACAACTTTGACTTTAGCGTTTAACTTTGACATCTTTTAAATCATACTTTAAGTTTGACAACTTTTACATCAGCTTTTAACTTTGACAACAGCGTGTAAAAAAGACAATACATTTCTATATTCTATCTATAGCAAGCATCGTAACGCTGTGAGTTACGATACTGTGAGACGAGTGGTTCCTATATCCATAGGCCATGGGTATAGGAACCACAGCCTAAGTAACGTTCGACCACACAACCACTGAGCATTGGTCCCTTTAAAAGTTCTTTCTGTCTCACACATAAAATATAACACCCATACCTACATTCTGAGAAAAATCTTAATTTATTATACTACTCATTCATAAAATCGATCAGCACAATGCAATATTTGTTATTGTAAAATGCATTTAAATGAACGCTGTTCCGCCTACTGCAGCTGAAAATGTGTGGGTACAGTCGGGGTCAAAAGCTATAGTAAAATATCGTGTGCCGCATTGACTTATAAAAAAGTATTTGCATTTCGCGGTATTTTATTTTGTGTGGCTTATGCCTTATGTTGACGCAAACCTCCCCTGTTCCCATTATATCAATTAGACTTGTTTATAGGAACAGGTCTTCTACCTGACGATAAGCGCAACGCCAACCAATAAGACAATGTTCGTTAATGTGCACGAGTGTGGGCAAACGATACAAACCCAAAAAAGTGTGATTAGATGTTCACTTTGAAACTTCCAGGAAGTTTCAGTAAAGCATCAACTTCTTATTACGTTGTAGAATAAAAAACCTCACTTCATCGCTACACTGGACACCAGTACAGTCAGCACCAAAACTCACCAAACAGGCCCTGACATGTAATTTAACATTATGTACACAATATATTAAAATGGTACCTAAAACAGTCAGTTTCATGTTTGGAAATGTACTACGACTTCCGTTGCCGACTGTACCTGCCACATTTACGACACGCGTCGAGACGCCTCGCAGTCAGACGATCCGACGACACACGAATGAATAGACACGCTGATTTTACTGCACTTTTTGTCGGCGCGTGTAAAACGACCCTTAACTCGTCAAACGAACATCGGTAGCGCTTTTTGAATCGTTTCTTGCGACTGTAAGATGTCTCAGTAGGCGATAAGTGTTGCTGTGTTTTAGTTAGTACGTTTTTCATGCTACGTGTAAAGTTTATTATGCAATTTGCACTACAATCACACCTTAGGGTGTCAACCAATGGTCGAAGTAAATACGCGGGTAAACATGGATTGCCTCATGGTTTTGTCACTTCTTGTCACTTTTTAAACCCCGTTCTTTAAATTAAAATCTATTAACATTGCTTTACTCTACCCATTCATAACCTCTCAAAATGTAAGAGGTCACAATTTTAACATAAAGGCGTAAACCCATAAACTTCATAAATAGAGTACCCACAACAGAGTCGCGATGGAAACCAGTGACTTAACTTCAAACAAATATTATTACTTGGAAAAATTTAGCCAGTGTCAGGTAAAATATTTCAAGTGTGCTATTTTGATCATTTAAAATGTTAAATCCTAGTTAGTTAGTAGTCAGTATCTAGTCAAGTGGATGTCTACGTCACGATTCAGCTAATTGGTGGATGCTTTACTGAAACTTCTTGGGAGGTTTGGCGGGAATCCGAAAGAGAGACGTAGTTGGTTTTGCTATTATTTTTTCTTACTGGTGTTTCTTCGAGTGTTAATGTGTAATGTTAGTGGATTATTTATCATTGAGTGTTCATTAACGTGCACGAGTGTGGGCAAATATACCTAAATCCAAAAACGTGTCATTTCACGTTTTCTCCCAGGAATTTCAGTAAAGCATCCACCACTTCACTGAATCGTGACTTTGACTATAAATTGACTTGACTACGTGACCACGAGGATTGCTATAGACTTTAAATTGGGAAAAAATTTAAATATTTTATACTTGTCACTGGCTAAATGCACAAACCGTGCGAAGCCAAAATAAAAAAAAATTAAAGGGAATTTTAGAGAGACGCAATGTGACACGGGTACCTACAATCAGGGTTTGATGATTAAATTCAAAATGTTCAAAATTTATTAACAATATAATTTTTAATTGTCTATACTGGGTGTAAATATCCACTAATAAGTGTATTCACGTACTGTCTATAAGTAAAAGTACCCACAGATGTATAAAACACGCATTTACGACCTGCAAACTCCCAGTTCATTATATTAGCAATAAATATATTTTTACAACTTCGCTCGTGGGATAGTGATATTGTATCCAATTATTTATATTTGTTTGTGCAATTTTTGGGTACATTGTATTATTATGTTAGTTAAGTAAGCTTTAAGTTTCGCAGTAAAAAGCTGACATAAAAATTTACAGTATAAATTAAAAAAAATAGATTATTATTTCCTTTTATTTATAAGACGGCATGTTGTTTTTATCTCTGGAATTTTCAGCTTGTTTATTTATTTGTAGATTTATAAAGACAGACAGATAGATAATTCGTAATTGAATCCGTAAACAGAGAAAAAAATTGAAAAACAATACTGAAGCTGAAATTTTCAGACTAATGCTGAACTTAAGATCTTTCAGGATAACGCCATCTAGCCACTCAGGGCAGCATTAAGTGATCTAGTTTTCTAGACTGCCTAGGGGGTGTGGTACCACATTTACCTAAAAAGGTTCTAATGTCTCCCTCCAAAATACACTAACTCTCAAATGGTAGCCACATTATTATTTTATAAGTCGCGGTATGACCTTAAATGACCAATTCTACCATTGTGACAATTCACAAAATGCATCTTAAAAGAAAGTCGTGTTAGTTACACTTTTTATAACTCAAGAACGGCTGAACCGATTTGGCTGAAAATTGGTAGGAAGGTAGCTGAGAACCAGGAGAAGGATATCCCGTTATCACGGGAAAACAATTGAAACTGGGAATAATATATCTGATAAAATCGGGTTGTACAGTTGACTACTGTCACTCATTTTGACTCATAGAGACAATGACAGGACAACGTCTGTCGGGTCAGCTAGTTTTTTATATTACGCAGTGTTCTAGTCAAATGCTAAGCTATACATTGAACAATACGAAAGATTGGCTGGTTTTCATCTGAAAATCTGCCCTTATTTATAATCAAAGTCAAAGTCAAAGCATTTATTGTAAATAGGCAATAAAATCACAGTTTTACAAGTCTAACAGCTATTTCTCGTTAACAAAGAGAATCATAAAACATAAAATATGATAAATCAAACAGTAATTGATTATGGTTTGAGTTTGAAAAAGGATGTGAGAAGAATGTTGAATATAACTGAAATACATTTAGTATGTAACGTTTTCTTTGAGATATTACAGTTACTAGATTGATGTATATATTTAAAAGGAACTGTTTCTAACGATATCGTACTTAGCATTAAAATGGTTCTGATAGTTATATAGTACCATACCTAATATTACAGGTGGTGGTAAGTGGATTGCGGCCCGCTAAATTTTGCATTGCCAAGATATGGGTGGCATTGCAAGTGCAACAACATAAAGCAGAGTGGCATTTACCATCAGGTAAATGGTCGTTTCATGCTCGTTTCGTTTCCAAGTTGTGTAAATAAAATACTGCTTTTGTTACATCTAAGTTCTGCTGTTAGTCTTCCAATTAAATAAATAAATAATTGATATATGTTAGGTCACAGCCGATAGCGTTACATTTTTAAGGTTTTTTATTTCTTTAATTTGTCTAATTGGTTACTTACAAATAATATTTTGTTCGATCCACAAATATTTCTTTCTAGTCTGGGTGTGATGTGCATGTGAAATTATATGTCTGTAAGCGGTACCCACGATACAGGAGCAATCCTAGTGTGGGGCTACGTTTAAAAAAAAAATTGTTACTAAGAACAAGTAATTGGTCACAGAGTTCAAAGTATGTAAAGTTATGATATAATCAACAGGTACTTTAATGTGGCATACCTACATAAATCTAACTTCAAGTGTTGAATGATAATTGTTAAGTTAATAACTTAACAAAGTCATAAACATAAAAAACACGTTTGATTCTATTAACACAACAGGTACCTATAGAGAAGTGTATTTGCTTAACTAAAAAATTCGTAAATTGACAGTAATTAAATTTAATTATTTATTAACGCACCACAGCAGTTTCGTTTAAACTCACATTAATTAATTAATAATAAGTGCGGGTAAATTCTATAATTATTATCAATTAGGTACCTAACTTCATTTATTTTGACCTACATTAAAATTTCATTTATCAGAGTTTTCAATTAATTATCGCTAATCAACGCTTATCATCTGTCCATCTAAATAAATAATTAAATGTCATATGAAAATTATTGAAGCGTATGATTAATAATTATCATTAACGAGAACGGTAGTTAAGGGGGTAAGTATAGTGTCGTTCGTCATGTATTTTTAACTTTAGATATTATTATAACTCACCGCATTCACATCTTCGTAATTGTAACACTCCAATGTTACAATGTTGGTTCACTGCCGCCCCTCCGGCTCGCAACAACCAAACACATTTCCCAACAGTTTCCCACCAAAACTAACCGGAAACAACACTGTGACGACAACAACAACACGCACACACGCACACAGTGCCAAATTTAACGCGTGCTCCACGCAAAACTATCAAAAACTGCAGATTTTTCCTCAAAACGTAGCAAAACAGTACTTCGTCGGAGTCTCGCAGGCAAATTAAGTCGATACGTAATTAAAGCTGGCACCACTCACACACACAAAGGATCGACATAAAAATGCTCGAGAGGAAAAAAAAGTATAGGTTTAAAATTTACCCGGTATAAATTTGTGTTTTTTTCCTTTCCCCTACTTATGTATGGAAGCATGCGCAGTAAAGGGTTAAAACTCGACTGGCCGGCCAGTTTAAAAACGTCTTTGTTAGCTCAACGTGAAATTAAAATAGCGACTTCTGAATTTGGTAGGATTAGCATTTGTAATTAGTTCGCTGTTTTTCCGCGGTTCTGAAAGCGCTGTGAGCAAAGTTGGGACTATTCTGGTATCGTTCGATATATTCTAATAATAAATTAAGGAAGTTGCGTCAAACTTGTTCCAAAAGTTAGAAAACAATTAGAAAGAATTGCGATTCTGTATTCTTCTATCTGCCCCTTGGTGTTTCTATATAATTAACAAAACTTATATAGTAGAGAATTAGGAGCGTCGAAGTCTATGATAATGGAGACTGAATTTAAAAGTAAAGTTATCAATGGAATAAGTCTGTATTATGGTATCAACTCAATCAATAATACATCTTCATTTTTTCTATCATTAAGTACATTTTACTTTTTTAGACTAAATGACAGATCGATGTTTCTACTTAAATACTGTTGCTTGGCCCTTTAGTAAGAATTTTGAAGTGTTATTAGATGCCACGTTAAAAAAACGTTTAAACAAAACATTAAAAACTATTTTAAAAAACATTTAATTTTATACACTTTCAATTTAATTATTATGTAAACGTTAGACCTTTGTTCACAACAAATAAAAAAGTGACACCCCTATTTAAATTATGTGAAATAGTTGAGGTGAAAAGTTTAAAATACGACACACTCGCTATTAAACACTCCGTACTATATCGCATGGCATGTTAATAGTCCCTTAGCGCTCAACCTCTATCCAGTACAAGGCTCGTCTATTTTCAAGTCGTCTCTTTCAGAGTGAAATATTCAGAAATTAACGCCTAACACGCTTACTTAACAATCACACATAGTATAATTATATGTATATTAACTATCTACCAGTACGTGATTTATAAGTGTTGATAAAGAGAAGAATTCAATACCAAGAGAACAAAGAGGAATGGAAAACGTTGACCTGTGAGGTAGTCTGATTTTACCAAATATTATGTGAATGTATATAACTTGAAAGAGGTATTTATTAGATCGTTTAATATAGTGTAGAAGATTAATTTATAATTGGATTAAGTCATTTTTCTGCAATGAAAAAAAAACTATCGGTCTTACCACAAAATACTTAAAGTAGAGTTGCACAACTGTCTAAATATTTTCTCCACAAATCTACGTCTAACCCTCGCTTTTTCTAACTCAATAACAAATTTACAAGTAGAGTAATTAGGAATGCCTGGATTGAGTAAGAAAACGCGAGTGATAGACGTCGATTTTGTGGAACGAAATTTTAGAAACATGTGTTTAACTAAAGTTTAAACTTTTGTGGTAAGGAGGATAGGTATTACCTATCTACCTAATAAAGTTGTAAAATTAATGTAATGCCATAAGCACGGTGGTTATTTAGTTTATTTAGCGCGCAATTTAGAATTACATTTATATCCTACTAGCTAGCCCGACAGACATTGTCTTGTCAGAAATGTGTGAGAAAGGGAATTACCATTTTTCTCTCTAAGTATTTCGCAAATTTTCCCCATATTTTATTAGTTATTCTGCTATTCGTAGCGGAGACAAATCCAACAAAGCAAAGATCAAGAAATTCGGTCCAGCCTTTCTTGAGTTATAAATTGTGTCACTAACATGACTTTTTTATATAATATGTAGAAGAAGAAGAAGAAGAAGAACTAGAAGACAATCTGTCACCGCATTAAGTATAAAGAAAGTCGTGGGTCATAATGATTACAATAAAAAAAAGAAGATTATTCCACGGCCTGAAATAAAGTCTAAATCCAGTTAGAAAGACAATTAAAGTTGACGACAATTATTTAGTAATAACTAAACATGGTGTTGTTTTTTTTTACAGCTACACCGATATAATGTTTGTTTTTATCATCATTATTCCTACAGCACCCTCTATTTCAAGACATGAATGAAATCGACAGAAAAACGTCCAGCAATCAGCGCCACAGGTATACCGCAAGAAAAATAAACCATATTCCTTCCAAAAGTTTAACAAGATACCTCAAAAAATTACATCTAAAAAGGTATCGACAAAAAATGCTCAAAAATTTCATTGAACAGCCAGCGCCATCTAGCCTGTATGAACTGAAACTGTTTTTGTGGCACTTTTTTGAGGTTCGTTCGGAGGAAGGGTGGAAAAAACGTCGAGAGGGCGCGATGGGGCTTTCCTCTTCGGCGTGCCGTATTGCAGTGTCCGGAGCAAGTGTTGTTAAGTCTTCGATTTAGGTTGCTTTATTCTTTCATTTGGAAACTCAGATTATCATCTAATAGATCTGACATTTAACTCAAGATCCGGGGAAGAAAAGAGACAAGTATATAGAAATAGACAAATAGTAAGTAGGATAGTACGATGATGTTTTGTCTTTGCAGAAGCAACCCAATCTTGACATTTTAGAATGTTGCACAAATGGTTGGAGCACCACCTTAACAATGTGTATTAAATTTATCCGATTTATAGATTACAGTAAAGGTGTGTCCTTTTCGGGTGTATGCTTTTGTCAAGTCTATTTCTGATACTACGTCTATGTTTATAAACGTCACCCCACACTAGGGTTGCTCCTGTATCGTGGGTAACGCTTACAGACATAAGTATAATTTCACATGCACATCACACCCAGACCAGAAACAAATATTTGTGGATCGCACAAATATTTGTTCCGGGCGGGAATCGAACCCGCAACACTAAGCGCAGCAGTTCAATTGCACAGCCACTACGCCAACGTGCCGCCTAATTTACCTAAAGTATGACTGCATCGTGAAGAAACTCATTGAGAATTATTACAAAGATAAGGTATGTGATCCATCGATTTGGACTGGGCCCTCGTGGTGGTTTAGGGCTTAATCCTCCGCGCCAATGAGGTAAGACGCTCAGAAGCATTGGCGGATAATAATTATGCTTTGTGATGATGAAAACAGCAGAAGTTCTATAGGTACAGAGTTTGGATTTTTTTAATTAATTGGTATATTTAAAAAAAAAAAAGAATGTTAACGTATTTGATACCTATTATTATGTTGTTATAATTATGTAGGTATGCTTAAATTCACATTGGCAGTAATCTTGTACACCTGCTTGCAGGTCGAATACATGTGACACACTATTTCATAACACCCGAAAATGTACCTACACTATCTTATGTACTCTTACAAAAATAAATGATGTGATTTAATTTGATAAAAACTATCCATAAATCATCATAATTATTATCCGCAACCCCTATCTTTGTGCTGCTATCGTGGTGATATCGAGCTGACCTGATGACAGAGGAAGGTAGACACTGGAACCACATTCAATAGGAGTAGCATGATAGTATTTGTACTCATTTTGAGAAGCTCGCAGCGACGAATACTTCCATATCGATATTGTAAATGCAAAACTAACCCCCAGTTTCTGAAACGTCAGTCAGCGTTGACAACAGATTAATTCTATTGCCATCCTTGTCATTTGTTTATAGTCAGATAGAGGCAACGATAGTTTTAATCTACTGTCAACGCCAACAAACGTTCTAGAAACCGGGGGTAAGTTTCTAACGGTTTCATGCCAGAACCACTGGACAGATTTTGATAAGTTTTGGATTAGAAATAGTTTGGACCTTAGGAAGAGACATGGAATATTTATTATCGCGATAAATGGCATTCCGCGTTGACGAAGTCGCGACAAAAAACTTATATTTCATGAAAAATATCTGGAAATAATTTTGCAACAAGCAACTTACTATCCTAAATCAGAAATATTGTCCGATTCCAATTCTGATAAGGATAATCAAAGACACTGATGCGTTAACTATGAAAGTCACCCCACACGGGTGACACGTCGGATGATAGTGAAAAATCACTTTGCCGTTTTTTTGTCGACTGCAGCCGATGTGAGGCCCGCCTTGGATTCGAGCCATTTATTATTTTACCATCACAGCGAGGGAAGTGTGGTGGTTGGATCTCGCATCTCTTATTGCACGCATTAGAAAACTTTCGTCATTGTAATAGGTACCTTTTTATTTATTTATTAAATGTACGCTCGCGCACAGTGTTAAATAATATTTAGTAGGTACACTGCCCGAAAGTACAGTCGAGAGACAAATCCACGAAAACGTGATCTTATTTTTATAATTCCTAATTAAATAGTTTTATAGGTCGTTGTAGCAGTGACATGCGGCTAAAGAGTCCCCTCTTCGATTCTATGAGTAGCTCGTTCATGCACTTTTCGATCCGAATTCACCGATTTCAAACCTCGCTTCGTTGAACCACTGACATAATATATAATTTGTAGTTTTGCGCTCAAAAAAATGTAGCAACGTATCGTTACAGACTTATTTCGTTTTTTAATTGAATGGTATGACCTCTATCTCATCTAATGTTTTGTGACAATGCGGTCTACGATGGTGCACGGTTAACTAGAAGTAAACTGTTCACTCGCGACTTAAAATCTCCCTGATTATAACTATGGAGAAACACTTCTTAGCGGTACGCATAATAAACGTACGTTTCTGAAACGTTGACAACAGATTAATTCTATTGCCATCCTTGTCATTTGTTTAGTGTTAGATAGAGACAACGATAGTTTTAATCTACTGTCAAAGCCAACTAGCGTTCTAGAAACCGAGGGGTAGAGAAGTAATTCGCTCGCGTGGTAGAGGTGAATGCTCATATTTTTCACGAAATGAAATTAAATTTGTCTGCAAGACGGCACAGCCCTACATCTAAGGATGTGCACATATTAATGATCCAAGCGTGCGGTTGAAAGAACAGCGCTCGTCTTTTAAATTAATTGTTTGTCTGTGCGTACCCTTAGGGGTGGGACTTACGTGGTTGACAAAATGAGCTTGACAGACTCGATGGAGGGTATTTTTGTCTTTGGGTTTTGTTAGCTATTTAACGTTTACCTCATAAGTACTTTAATTTAGGGAACAATGACGAAAGAAGTCAACTAAAATTAGAAAGGCATCATATAAAAAAAATTGTCTACTAGCTTTTGACAATTTTTAATTTAATAGTTCAGTCTAATAGTTCCTAAACTAGTTCGTAGTTTAAGAACTATTCGAATACGGAACTACGATTCTACTATACGAAACTACTATTCGAAACTACGGACTAGTTTAGGAACTACCTACTTATTAGATTGAACTATAGATTTACTCAGGCGAATTTAGCTCACAAAAAAAATTGTTAGAATGAACTGTTATCTCGCCTAGAATAACCTAGGGCAACGCTAGGATGAAATAGTTACGTTGTGGTCTCATATAACGCCATGGCCTGCTTACAGCGTCCACGTCACGATGCTTACTATAGAAATGTAATATTGTTATCTCTTTCGAGACCCTGTAAGGCCGATGGCGTTTGTAAAAGAGGCCTAGGCTCAGTTATTCTATGCCCAGAGTAAAATTCCCACATAGAGGTCGAATCTGGACTCGAAAGCAATTCAATATTCCCAAACGAGCCTAATAATGACGTCACGCCTAGTGACGTCATCAATCAGCCTACGAGTAAGGGTGGCGTACTGTTGTGGTGAGGACGCGGTATGTGCATTTTTATACGTAATTTTTATACGTCGAGGTAAGTCAAAATTATATATTTTAGTATTAGTTTGAGCCAGAATTAGACACGTTTAATTAATTCTAGTTAACTAGTATTCTAGTATTTTTAATCATTCAGAATGTAGAGCGTTTGTAAACTCTCTGTGTGTTACATAATTATATAAAGTTATACAATAATTATGTTGTTTTAATAACATTACTAGCTCTACCCCGTAGGCCGTAGCAAGTCCTAAAATAAGAGTGCCTAGCCTATTAGTTTCTACTTATACTTATAATAACATCAGCCATGTAGTTATTGTGTGTTAGTTAGTAAAGTTGTTTTGTATAAAATATACTTTCATATATATAGCTCTTCAATATACTTTCATATATAGACGCTTTTAGTAAATATCTGTTATACCGAAATTACAAACAAACACTTCACATTTTCTTTGTTTGCATAGAAGACAATTATTATAAACTAGAAGCGGCCCGCGGTTTCACCCGCGCTGACTACTATCCCGCGGGAACCTTTAATTTTTACGGGATAAAAAGTAGCCCATGTCACCTGGGGATAGTGTAGCTTCCCAACAGTGAAAGAATTTTTCAAATCGGATTAACAATTCGGAGTCTATTCAACGCAAACAAACAAACAATCAAATCTTTCCTCTTTATAATATTAGTGTAGATTAACGGCCGAAATTAATAATCAATCCAATCCAAATTTTGCTATCTGGGATTGATATCACAATCCATTTTAAGGGTCAAAGGTGCCAATAACCGATCCATGGATTGGTTTATAAAGGCACGCCGATTGGAAATCGATCGAACGATAGGCAGCAATCCAATATCGATTTCAATCTTGGATAGGAGATACAATATTAATTTCGTCTGATAGGCTAGACGGCGCGTTGCTAAAGTCAATAGGTACTTATTAAATTTATGAATGAGTCGCTAAAGCAAGCCGAATTAACACTTTAGTAGCAAATCAAATTAGCAACTAAATACTTTAATTATCACAGTTGTAAAATACAACTTTTTGTACTAGCACGTGCTAATATTTACCGGCACGAGTAAACTGGTATAATAACGAGTGTAACTGTATAGTTTTATATAATTAATGTTACAACTAGAAATAATTCATAGTAAAAACACGGTTTTAAAGTGCTTAAAAGTCTTAAATGTAATTGAAAATTGACAAGCGACAAGAGTCTGTCAATTGCGTCATTATTTTATAGGAAAATGCACGATGTTTCAGTTCAATTAATTGGAATAATTGGAAATATTGACAGGTGAAGGAAATAAATTGAATTGAACTACAAATATTATGTTGATGGAATGATTTTGAAAATTTCTCGCCAAAACGTTTTGACACTGTTCGGGCGCCAGTCCGTAGGTACCCGTTCTAGCTCAGCATGTTTATCACCTTTAAACACATCGCTAACACCGCAACACAGACACTAATATTATACTGAGGTGAAGTTTGTTTGTGACTATGTTGATTTTGCAAAGGTTAGAAAATGCGTTCCTGTTGGAAAATGAAAATGACGGGTGAAACCGCGGGGTGTAGCTAGTAACACCTGCACATTCGGCATTCGGCCACATTCGGCAACATCGTCGCTTCTAACAGCCGAAATTAATATTGTATCTCCTATCCAAGATTGAAATCGATCTTGGATTGCTGCCTATCTTTCGATCGATTTCCAATCTCCGTGCCTTCATAAACCAATCCACGGATCGGTTATTGGTACGTTTGACTTTAAAAATGGATTGTGATATCAATCCCAGATAGCAAAATTTGGATTGGATTGATTATCAATTTTGGCCGTAAGATGAGTTGGTGGTCAAACGCTCACGTCATAAAAAAGCTAGTACCCCGTTTCACCAAACGTGAGTAAGTATGTGACGTCACATCTCATTATTCCGCCCACAGCTCCCGTATTGGGGGTAATTCGATGAAACTGGGCACATCGTAGGAAGATCTCCCACTAGATGGGCCGACGACATCAAAAGAGTCGCAGGCGACCGGTAGATGCAAGTGGCAGATTGTCGTTCGGTGCGGCGGTCTAAAGAGGAGTCCTATGTTGATGATGATGATGATGGCACATCGCGTCTTAATTTTTTCCAATGGCTATAATATGAATTAAGTATATACTTTTTTTTGTGAGTGTGTCAAGGCCTCTGACGTGTCGTGCCTTCGAAAGTAAGAACGCAATTTACTATAGAATACTTAAGGTACAATGACATTATACTTTTGCTGTTTCTCTGGAAAATAACAATACAGTAAAAAATATCAGCCGATGCTAGACATTTTCGTAGACACTGGGGCTGCAAAAGCGGGCATTTCGATGTATCACCCGTGCACACCGAATCCGTCTTGTGATCACATTTGATCACACACAAACGTCCCTCCGTCAGCGCAATCGGTTGATTAATGACGTCACGGGACCTCTGCGTCATTACTGGGCCACGCGGTCGATAGGAGGAAGGATGGGAAGTTACGTATTTATCTTCTCTGGAATTCTGTATGTGTGTCCACATCTCAAATAGACGGTAAGACACTAAAGTACGTCTAGTACGTAATACTTAGTAAGGCTGTATATATTATACTGACAGTAAGATAGGTACTGACGACGGTCTAAGCTGTGGTCTCCTAATAACGCCATTGGCTGCTTATAACGACACGCGTAAGGTTATCAGATCCGAAAATGAGTTTTCCTGAGTAAATCCCTGACTTTGCAGTAAATTTCCTGACTTTCATAAAAAAAATATATATTGGTAAGTAGTTGCTGAAAACGATATCAGGCAGTAAGAAGTACGAGCGAGACGAGGTGAATAATAAAATGTAACTGTTTTGATTTGTTTTTTTTGTGGTTATAGGCCGTTTAATATAAATATATAAATTTTGAATACTTTTATTTTTCTCTTTTTACTAAAAATTCCTGACCATCTCACACTTTTCCTGTTTCCCTGACAGGGGGCTAAGATTCCAGGCAAGTCAGTAAAATTCTTGTCGTCTGATAAACCTAGTCACGACGGCTGCCGCGTCATGATGCTTACTATTCTTCTTTCTCTTTTAATAAAACGTAGCCCCACACTAGGATAGCTCCAGTATCGTAGGTACCGCTTACAGACAAATATAATTTCACATGCAAATCACACCCAAGAAACAAATATCTGTGGATCGCACAAATATTTGTTCCGGGCGGGAATCGCCCGCGACACCAAACGCAGCATTCTGAGCGCTCAGCCACTACGCCAAACGAGCCGTCAAAACTATAGCAATGTTATTGTGGTCTCTTTCAGACGCTGATATTTCTTTCGTATGCCATCAAACCCCAAGACACCTCGTCGATTAGAGTCCTCAGTGGATCCTCACTTCCTCGTCGCGGCGGATTACAAAGATCCGTCTCTTGGCGGCTGCCACCGACGTTGATATATGGGGACGCGTCCACGTTCCCGACATCTCTCGACGAGTGGTGGATTTGTCGGATATTTCTTGAGTTAAACGTTCCTAATCGTTCGTTTTCATGAGCCTTGAGCTGTCTTGAGTTTTAAGTCTAAAAGTTATAAGTCTAGGCGTACGCTATTACTTGATAACCATATTTTGTACAGGTGCCGTCTGGGGTTGCGTAATAATTGAGCGGTTTCCACGCACGCGATTTTATTGATCGATGTTATGGCGAGGTTTTATTCAATTTCGGAGTTTTGAAACCATTTAAATTATAAATTAACGAGTGATTTTTTTTTTAAGTTTATCATACAATGAGAACGATTGGGAAGACAGAAACGCGATTACGAATAACTGGTTCGATAAAAAAATCACAAAGAGGAACACTAAATAGCTTCTTTACTTGTCACCTACTAAGAGATTCCATCATGGAACTACGTGAAAGTTATACCAATAAATGGAGCTTTTTATATAGGAAGCGATTGGGAACTCACATTTACAAAACATTTACAAAAACATACACAAACTAACAGTTCAAGCGGTCGCGGCCATCTGCCAGTACCACAAGCATAACCACCTTAGAACAACCTCCGCGTCCTCTACACGCAGCCAAGTTTTATAAGGCTCTATCCGACTGCTGCGTTATTCCTACCGGATATAGCGTAACTGTTCACCCAAACCAGATGTTCAGATCTCGCAATATGAATATTATGGATCACGAACATGAGATCAGTGGCACCTTCCATTCAGCCAAGCATGAATGAGCCTCCATTGAGTAGCTAGTGGATGACCAAAGTCAACAGTTAACTAGCTGATTACCCACGTAGCCGCGACGTGCTGAGGTTTTTGTAGACGTGCTTCCAATAGGAAGTCGTCGGATTGCGGAGAAATAGAACAAAAGTGGCGCTGATGCTGTGGCCGAGTCGGCGTGTCCAGTGAAGGGTTCCGTAGACATTAATTAGAGATTTATCGTGAATGAACTTAATCAATTTCTTGTTTTGTAATAGGAAGTGGACGGTATACTTGTACAGGGTTCTGTGAGCTCTGTGAACTTAGCGCCCGACTTTAAAAAAAAAAAAATTTAGTATTTTATTCTTGTAGATAAAGGTAAGTAGTTAATTGTAGTAAAAGTTTTTTCGTTAGTAGTAACACCAAAAAAAAAAAAATTTACTTTGAAAAAACTTCATCTCCCGGTTTTGCCGAAAGTCAAGTTTAGTAGTTGATTCGTAAATAGAATCGTATGTAGTTGATTGTAGTGAAAATAATTTCGTTTGTAGTTGCATAGCAACAATTTTTTTTTTTTTTTTAAGTTTATCTGACATTTACATATCTTTATTTCTTTGAAATTCTTATGGATATAGGTAAGTAGTTGATTGTTGTAAAATAAAAAATAAAGAAAGTCATTCCGCAAAAAAACTAGAGGACTTAGAAAAAAACCCAATCCTCAGGTTACTGAACAAATTGTAAAACAAACGAAGTCGCGATAAATCTTTGTACAATATTTTTTTTCATATTTTATTCTAACAGATATATGTACGTAGAGGTAGGTAGTGAACTCTGTTTCGTTTGAAGTAGCACCAAAAAAAATTTGGAGACTTAGAAAAAAACCGCAACTCTCAGGTTACTGAACAAATTGTAAAACAAACGAAATCGCGATAAATGTTTGATTTATCATTTATTTTATATTTTATTCTAACAGATATATGTACGTAGAGGTAGGTAGTGAACTCTGTTTCGTTTGTAGTAGCACCAAAAAAAATTTGGAGACTTAGAAAAAAACCGCAACCCTCAGGTTACTGAACAAATTGTAATAACAACGAAATCGAGATAAATCTTTATACAATCATTTTTTTCATATTTTATTCTAACAGATATATGTACGCAAAGGTAGGTAGTGAACTCTGTTTCGTTTGTAGTAGCACCAAAAAAAATTTGGAGACTTAGAAAAAACCGCAACCCTCAGGTTACTGAACAAATTGTAAAAACAACGAAATCGAGATAAATCTTTATACAATCATTTTTTTCATATTTTATTCTAACAGATATATGTACGTAGAGGTAGGTAGTGAACTCTGTTTCGTTTGAAGTAGCACCAAAAAAAATTTGGAGACTTAGAAAAAAACCGCAACTCTCAGGTTACTGAACAAATTGTAAAACAAACGAAATCGCGATAAATGTTTGATTTATCATTTATTTTATATTTTATTCTAACAGATATATGTACGTAGAGGTAGGTAGTGAACTCTGTTTCGTTTGTAGTAGCACCAAAAAAAATTTGGAGACTTAGAAAAAAACCGCAACCCTCAGGTTACTGAACAAATTGTAATAACAACGAAATCGAGATAAATCTTTATACAATCATTTTTTTCATATTTTATTCTAACAGATATATGTACGCAAAGGTAGGTAGTGAACTCTGTTTCGTTTGTAGTAGCACCAAAAAAAATTTGGAGACTTAGAAAAAACCGCAACCCTCAGGTTACTGAACAAATTGTAAAAACAACGAAATGGCGATAAATGTTTGATTTATCATTTATTTTATATTTTATTCTAACAGATATATGTACGTAGAGGTAGGTAGTGAACTCTGTTTCGTTTGTAGTAGCACCAAAAAAAATTTGGAGACTTAGAAAAAAACCGCAACTCTCAGGTTACTGAACAAATTGTAAAAACAACGAAATGGCGATAAATGTTTGATTTATCATTTATTTTATATTTTATTCTAAGAGATATATGTACGTAGAGGTAGGTAGTGAACTCTGTTTCGTTTGTAGTAGCACCAAAAAAAATTTGGAGACTTAGAAAAAAACCGCAACCCTCAGGTTACTGAACAAATTGTAAAAACAACGAAATGGCGATAAATGTTTGATTTATCATTTATTTTACATTTTATTCTAACAGATATATGTACGTAGAGGTAGGTAGTGAACTCTGTTTCGTTTGTAGTAGCACCAAAAAAAATTTGGAGACTTAGAAAAAAACCGCAACCCTCAGGTTACTGAACAAATTGTAAAAACAACGAAATCGAGATAAATCTTTATACAATCATTTTTTTCATATTTTATTCTAACAGATATATATACGCAAAGGTAGGTAGTGAACTCTGTTTCGTTTGTAGTAGCACCAAAAAAAATTTGGAGGCTTAGAAAAAACCGCAACCCTCAGGTTACTGAACAAATTGTAATAACAACGAAATCGAGATAAATCTTTATACAATCATTTTTTTCATATTTTATTCTAACAGATATATGTACGCAAAGGTAGGTAGTGAACTCTGTTTCGTTTGTAGTAGCACCAAAAAAAATTTGGAGACTTAGAAAAAACCGCAACCCTCAGGTTACTGAACAAATTGTAAAAACAACGAAATGGCGATAAATGTTTGATTTATCATTTATTTTATATTTTATTCTAACAGATATATGTACGTAGAGGTAGGTAGTGAACTCTGTTTCGTTTGTAGTAGCACCAAAAAAAATTTGGAGACTTAGAAAAAAACCGCAACTCTCAGGTTACTGAACAAATTGTAAAAACAACGAAATGGCGATAAATGTTTGATTTATCATTTATTTTATATTTTATTCTAAGAGATATATGTACGTAGAGGTAGGTAGTGAACTCTGTTTCGTTTGTAGTAGCACCAAAAAAAATTTGGAGACTTAGAAAAAAACCGCAACCCTCAGGTTACTGAACAAATTGTAAAAACAACGAAATGGCGATAAATGTTTGATTTATCATTTATTTTACATTTTATTCTAACAGATATATGTACGTAGAGGTAGGTAGTGAACTCTGTTTCGTTTGTAGTAGCACCAAAAAAAATTTGGAGACTTAGAAAAAAACCGCAACCCTCAGGTTACTGAACAAATTGTAAAAACAACGAAATCGAGATAAATCTTTATACAATCATTTTTTTCATATTTTATTCTAACAGATATATATACGCAAAGGTAGGTAGTGAACTCTGTTTCGTTTGTAGTAGCACCAAAAAAAATTTGGAGGCTTAGAAAAAACCGCAACCCTCAGGTTACTGAACAAATTGTAATAACAACGAAATCGAGATAAATCTTTATACAATCATTTTTTTCATATTTTATTCTAACAGATATATGTACGCAAAGGTAGGTAGTGAACTCTGTTTCGTTTGTAGTAGCACCAAAAAAAATTTGGAGACTTAGAAAAAACCGCAACCCTCAGGTTACTGAACAAATTGTAAAAACAACGAAATGGCGATAAATGTTTGATTTATCATTTATTTTATATTTTATTCTAACAGATATATGTACGTAGAGGTAGGTAGTGAACTCTGTTTCGTTTGTAGTAGCACCAAAAAAAATTTGGAGACTTAGAAAAAAACCGCAACTCTCAGGTTACTGAACAAATTGTAAAAACAACGAAATGGCGATAAATGTTTGATTTATCATTTATTTTATATTTTATTCTAAGAGATATATGTACGTAGAGGTAGGTAGTGAACTCTGTTTCGTTTGTAGTAGCACCAAAAAAAATTTGGAGACTTAGAAAAAACCGCAACCCTCAGGTTACTGAACAAATTGTAAAAACAACGAAATGGCGATAAATGTTTGATTTATCATTTATTTTATATTTTATTCTAACAGATATATGTACGTAGAGGTAGGTAGTGAACTCTGTTTCGTTTGTAGTAGCACCAAAAAAAATTTGGAGACTTAGAAAAAAACCGCAACTCTCAGGTTACTGAACAAATTGTAAAAACAACGAAATGGCGATAAATGTTTGATTTATCATTTATTTTATATTTTATTCTAAGAGATATATGTACGTAGAGGTAGGTAGTGAACTCTGTTTCGTTTGTAGTAGCACCAAAAAAAATTTGGAGACTTAGAAAAAAACCGCAACCCTCAGGTTACTGAACAAATTGTAAAAACAACGAAATGGCGATAAATGTTTGATTTATCATTTATTTTACATTTTATTCTAACAGATATATGTACGTAGAGGTAGGTAGTGAACTCTGTTTCGTTTGTAGTAGCACCAAAAAAAATTTGGAGACTTAGAAAAAAACCGCAACCCTCAGGTTACTGAACAAATTGTAAAAACAACGAAATCGAGATAAATCTTTATACAATCATTTTTTTCATATTTTATTCTAACAGATATATGTACGTAGAGGTAGGTAGTGAACTCTGTTTCGTTTGAAGTAGCACCAAAAAAAATTTGGAGACTTAGAAAAAAACCGCAACTCTCAGGTTACTGAACAAATTGTAAAACAAACGAAATCGCGATAAATGTTTGATTTATCATTTATTTTATATTTTATTCTAACAGATATATGTACGTAGAGGTAGGTAGTGAACTCTGTTTCGTTTGTAGTAGCACCAAAAAAAATTTGGAGACTTAGAAAAAAACCGCAACCCTCAGGTTACTGAACAAATTGTAATAACAACGAAATCGAGATAAATCTTTATACAATCATTTTTTTCATATTTTATTCTAACAGATATATGTACGCAAAGGTAGGTAGTGAACTCTGTTTCGTTTGTAGTAGCACCAAAAAAAATTTGGAGACTTAGAAAAAACCGCAACCCTCAGGTTACTGAACAAATTGTAAAAACAACGAAATGGCGATAAATGTTTGATTTATCATTTATTTTACATTTTATTCTAACAGATATATGTACGTAGAGGTAGGTAGTGAACTCTGTTTCGTTTGTAGTAGCACCAAAAAAAATTTGGAGACTTAGAAAAAAACCGCAACCCTCAGGTTACTGAACAAATTGTAAAAACAACGAAATCGAGATAAATCTTTATACAATCATTTATTTTATATTTTATTCTAACAGATATATGTACGTAGAGGTAGGTAGTGAACTCTGTTTCGTTTGTAGTAGCACCAAAAAAAATTTGGAGACTTAGAAAAAAACCGCAACCCTCAGGTTACTGAACAAATTGTAATAACAACGAAATCGAGATAAATCTTTATACAATCATTTTTTTCATATTTTATTCTAACAGATATATGTACGCAAAGGTAGGTAGTGAACTCTGTTTCGTTTGTAGTAGCACCAAAAAAAATTTGGAGACTTAGAAAAAACCGCAACCCTCAGGTTACTGAACAAATTGTAAAAACAACGAAATGGCGATAAATGTTTGATTTATCATTTATTTTACATTTTATTCTAACAGATATATGTACGTAGAGGTAGGTAGTGAACTCTGTTTCGTTTGTAGTAGCACCAAAAAAAATTTGGAGACTTAGAAAAAAACCGCAACCCTCAGGTTACTGAACAAATTGTAATAACAACGAAATCGAGATAAATCTTTATACAATCATTTTTTTCATATTTTATTCTAACAGATATATGTACGCAAAGGTAGGTAGTGAACTCTGTTTCGTTTGTAGTAGCACCAAAAAAAATTTGGAGACTTAGAAAAAACCGCAACCCTCAGGTTACTGAACAAATTGTAAAAACAACGAAATGGCGATAAATGTTTGATTTATCATTTATTTTACATTTTATTCTAACAGATATATGTACGTAGAGGTAGGTAGTGAACTCTGTTTCGTTTGTAGTAGCACCAAAAAAAATTTGGAGACTTAGAAAAAAACCGCAACCCTCAGGTTACTGAACAAATTGTAAAAACAACGAAATCGAGATAAATCTTTATACAATCATTTTTTTCATATTTTATTCTAACAGATATATATACGCAAAGGTAGGTAGTGAACTCTGTTTCGTTTGTAGTAGCACCAAAAAAAATTTGGAGGCTTAGAAAAAACCGCAACCCTCAGGTTACTGAACAAATTGTAAAAACAACGAAATGGCGATAAATGTTTGATTTATCATTTATTTTATATTTTATTCTAACAGATATATGTACGTAGAGGTAGGTAGTGAACTCTGTATCGTTTGTAGTAGCACCAAAAAAAATTTGGAGACTTAGAAAAAAACCGCAACTCTCAGGTTACTGAACAAATTGTAAAACAAACGAAATCGCGATAAATGTTTGATTTATCATTTATTTTATATTTTATTCTAACAGATATATGTACGTAGAGGTAGGTAGAAAAATCCACCTTAGGTGGACAGTTCTCCATAGTGACCGACTCCAAAAGTTCTATTTACATTGTCGTGTAGCATACCATTAAACGCGTATTCGCGAGCCCTACACATAGATACTATTGTCGAAGTCGAAAAACTACCCCTGAGCCGAAATTTTGGCAATTACTCGGAATTTACTTGCATACATTTAATTAAAATCACATCTATGTTAAGCGCTTGTTGCTTGTATTTGTTTGAAAGTACACCTATACGGAAGACTATATTATTTAGATTGCCTAGTAGATTATGCTGCCGTGTACAATCGCCAAGACACTCTATTTACTAAAGAAATAAAGATATAACTGCTCCCATAGATAGGTATAGGTAGGTATTGAAATTAACCGACTTGGTTTACATTCGATATCACAACTTTTTACGGCAGATAAACTGCGTTGCGAGACTTGTGCATTTTTGTACATGTAATGTTTTTGATGGGATCTCATTTCTTTTTGTACGTTTTCTTTCTTTATTTCGATTTTTTGCGAAACACGCAATAACGCGCACCCCGCGCCTGTGCGGCCGGGGACCCTTGCGACATAGGTCATGCTCATAGATTATCATGAACGAGTGTCTTTGCGTCTCCACAGATGCGTATTAGGTATAAGGTAAACAACCTATAAAAGTGTAGGTAGGTATAGTACTTATAGGGATTTGTATCTCTCTATCTGCGGTAGGTATACCTATCGTGGAAGTAATTAAAAGGCGCTTAACTGTCGAATTTCTCAAAGCCATTTCTCATTTTTAACCCCTGTAACCCATTTCATTAATATTCAATGAAGTCTAATTATGAACTGTAAAAGTAACTTTGTAATCACATACAATTTAATGGGATTTATATGGGAATACAAAGTTATTTATGCAGATTATATATCTAGAAAACGGGATGAAAATTATGGAATGTCTGAATTTTTCCATGGTTTATAGGCTAAACAATAGCTATATTCAAAATTTGAAACTTGTGGGACGCCTAGAAGTACCTTAGAATTTTGATGATCGGTGAGTCAGTCAGTCACCTTTTTCACAGGCACTTTGGCACAGTCACATTTTTTCTAAGTCCCCAAATTTTTTTTGGTGCTACTTCAAACGAAACAGAGCTCACTACCTACCTCTACGTACATATATCTGTTAGAATAAAATATAAAATAAATGATAAATCAAACATTTCTCGCCATTTCGTTGTTTTTACAATTTGTTCAGTAACCTGAGGGTTGCGGTTTTTTCTAAGTCTCCAAATTTTTTTTGGTGCTACTACAAACGAAACAGAGTTCACTACCTACCTTTGCGTACATATATCTGTTAGAATAAAATATGAAAAAAATGATTGTATAAAGATTTATCTCGATTTCGTTGTTATTACAATTTGTTCAGTAACCTGAGAGTTGCGGTTTTTTTCTAAGTCTCCAAATTTTTTTTGGTGCTACTACAAACGAAACAGAGTTCACTACCTACCTTTGCGTACATATATCTGTTAGAATAAAATATGAAAAAAATGATTGTATAAAGATTTATCTCGATTTCGTTGTTTTTACAATTTGTTCAGTAACCTGAGGGATGCGGTTTTTTTCTAAGTCTCCAAATTTTTTTTGGTGCTACTACAAACGAAACAGAGTTCACTACCTACCTCTACGTACATATATCTGTTAGAATAAAATATAAAATAAATGATAAATCAAACATTTATCGCGATTTCGTTTGTTTTACAATTTGTTCAGTAACCTGAGAGTTGCGGTTTTTTTCTAAGTCTCCAAATTTTTTTTGGTGCTACTTCAAACGAAACAGAGTTCACTACCTACCTCTACGTACATATATCTGTTAGAATAAAATATGAAAAAAATGATTGTATAAAGATTTATCTCGATTTCGTTGTTTTTACAATTTGTTCAGTAACCTGAGGGTTGCGGTTTTTTTCTAAGTCTCCAAATTTTTTTTGGTGCTACTACAAACGAAACAGAGTTCACTACCTACCTCTACGTACATATATCTGTTAGAATAAAATATGAAAAAAATGATTGTATAAAGATTTATCTCGATTTCGTTGTTTTTACAATTTGTTCAGTAACCTGAGGGTTGCGGTTTTTTTCTAAGTCTCCAAATTTTTTTTGGTGCTACTACAAACGAAACAGAGTTCACTACCTACCTCTACGTACATATATCTGTTAGAATAAAATATGAAAAAAAATATTGTACAAAGATTTATCGCGATTTCGTTTGTTTTACAATTTGTTCAGTAACCTGAGGGTTGCGGTTTTTTCTAAGTCTCCAAATTTTTTTTGGTGCTACTACAAACGAAACAGAGTTCACTACCTACCTTTGCGTACATATATCTGTTAGAATAAAATATGAAAAAAATGATTGTATAAAGATTTATCTCGATTTCGTTGTTATTACAATTTGTTCAGTAACCTGAGAGTTGCGGTTTTTTTCTAAGTCTCCAAATTTTTTTTGGTGCTACTACAAACGAAACAGAGTTCACTACCTACCTTTGCGTACATATATCTGTTAGAATAAAATATGAAAAAAATGATTGTATAAAGATTTATCTCGATTTCGTTGTTTTTACAATTTGTTCAGTAACCTGAGGGATGCGGTTTTTTTCTAAGTCTCCAAATTTTTTTTGGTGCTACTACAAACGAAACAGAGTTCACTACCTACCTTTGCGTACATATATCTGTTAGAATAAAATATGAAAAAAATGATTGTATAAAGATTTATCTCGATTTCGTTGTTATTACAATTTGTTCAGTAACCTGAGGGTTGCGGTTTTTTTCTAAGTCTCCAAATTTTTTTTGGTGCTACTACAAACGAAACAGAGTTCACTACCTACCTCTACGTACATATATCTGTTAGAATAAAATATAAAATAAATGATAAATCAAACATTTATCGCGATTTCGTTTGTTTTACAATTTGTTCAGTAACCTGAGAGTTGCGGTTTTTTTCTAAGTCTCCAAATTTTTTTTGGTGCTACTTCAAACGAAACAGAGTTCACTACCTACCTCTACGTACATATATCTGTTAGAATAAAATATGAAAAAAATGATTGTATAAAGATTTATCTCGATTTCGTTGTTTTTACAATTTGTTCAGTAACCTGAGGGTTGCGGTTTTTTTCTAAGTCTCCAAATTTTTTTTGGTGCTACTACAAACGAAACAGAGTTCACTACCTACCTCTACGTACATATATCTGTTAGAATAAAATATGAAAAAAATGATTGTATAAAGATTTATCTCGATTTCGTTGTTTTTACAATTTGTTCAGTAACCTGAGGGTTGCGGTTTTTTTCTAAGTCTCCAAATTTTTTTTGGTGCTACTACAAACGAAACAGAGTTCACTACCTACCTCTACGTACATATATCTGTTAGAATAAAATATGAAAAAAAATATTGTACAAAGATTTATCGCGATTTCGTTTGTTTTACAATTTGTTCAGTAACCTGAGGATTGGGTTTTTTTCTAAGTCCTCTAGTTTTTTTGCGGAATGACTTTCTTTATTTTTTATTTTACAACAATCAACTACTTACCTATATCCATAAGAATTTCAAAGAAATAAAGATATGTAAATGTCAGATAAACTTAAAAAAAAAAAAAATTGTTGCTATGCAACTACAAACGAAATTATTTTCACTACAATCAACTACATACGATTCTATTTACGAATCAACTACTAAACTTGACTTTCGGCAAAACCGGGAGATGAAGTTTTTTCAAAGTAAATTTTTTTTTTTTTTGGTGTTACTACTAACGAAAAAACTTTTACTACAATTAACTACTTACCTTTATCTACAAGAATAAAATACTAAATTATTTTTTTTTCAAAGTCGGGCGCTAAGTTCACAGAGCTGGTTCTGTGAGGTGTGAGTTGAGGTGAATAGTCAAAGGTACCGTTCACTATAGTTCTGGACACGATTCACACGATTTCTGGGCTTTTGTCGCAATTCGCACGCACAGGTAGTTTCTGGAATAAGCCGTTCTAATCAACCTCCTAACGAACCCTAACTCTAGCAGGCTCGCCCGACGCCAGAGCATAGAGAATCGCGCGCATTCGTGCGTAACTGTTTTAGAATAACTCAAACAGGTTGATATTTTTTTTTGGTATCGCTTTTTTAATGTCTCGCTTTTGGTAATGGTCAGCACGGGAGTGGACCAGTGCTCGAAAGCGGATAATTTGACCACAGATTATAGTCTAATTGCTTTGGCACGAGCAGACCACGAAATTGCCGGATTTCGAGGCTATGATCTGGCGAGGTATACTTTTACCTTTCATAGACTAAGGCACTAATACACGATCGATATGATCGGTCGGTAATTACTAATTAAGCGGTTTTTGTTGCGATTAGGCAAGCATTTATTCACAATTTCATGTGATATCTGCGATGTCCGCTCTGCTTCCTCATAAATACCTATTATTATGTCTTCATGCAATTTACAGTAAATATCTAGTGTCTACTCTAATCATTATTCATGTTCATTTGATGTAAACATAAACTTACATAAATAATTCGTAATATATGTTAAGATTATAGGAAAATTACCTTTGCACCTGTCACATTGCATACGCAATAATCACCTGCTCACTTGAATAAATTGAATAATTAAGTAACGTGTAACCGATTCTAAGTCATTAACAAGTAGCAGACATAATATAAATACTTGTACTCGAGTTAAATTTAACATGAATTAGTTATCAATTACTTACTTAACAAATCCTACTAATATTATAAACGCGAAAGTTTGTAAGTATGAATGGGTGGATGGATGGGTGGATGGATGGATGGATGGATGGATGGATGGATGGATGGATGGATGGATGGATGTCTTTCACGTAAAAACTGCTGAATGATGGATTTTAATAAAACTTAGCGATAATATAGCTCATATATCAGAATAACACATAAACTACAATTTATAAAGATATTGTGTGTATTGTCCAAAATATGACGATAAGTGTCAAGTAAGAAGGAAAAAATCTACCATCTGCAAGCTATTCAGGCGTGCGCTGCCAAAATCGCTAGAGTTACACATATGTAGTGTATGATGTAAATGTTTATTATAAATAGTCCTACAAAAAAGCCCGGCACAGTATGTGTCTATATCTTATGTGTAAGCCATTATAGCCAAACGAAGTCGCGGGCACCAACTAGTACAAAATATATTCTGACTTTTGATTTCTCAGTAGTAAGTAACAGGTACAGTGGTCTTTTTTTAGATTTAACGAAAAGAAAGATAATCAAATAGAGGTTAAGTAAAGATATTTGATACCAAAATAAAATTTATTCTATAATTATTTCGTTTCTTTCTTTAATTTAAAAAACGTATTATAACCCCTTACTAAGACCACCTTACCTTGCCTGGGTACCGTTTACAGACATATATAAGTAGTTTCACATAGTACATACAACACCCAGACTATAAACAAAATATCTGTGGATCACACAAATATTTGTATTGCGGGCGGGAATCGAACCCGCGACATTACGCCAAACGTGTCGTCAATTATGTACCTAACCAACATAAACGTTTTCAGGTATCAGGTTTGAAGTTTTTGTCGATCGGTTCGATATCTCTTTGAAAAGCTACTTTAGTAACGCCCGCTGAAAATAGCTGCAATTTCCGCTTCGTTATATTATTTGTAACAGTTATTTTGTAACCGTTATTTGAATTTTCATTTTCATTCCTTTAAACGTTATTTATTTCAACTTTACCTCACGAGTGATATTTTTTTTTACATCTTAGGTATATGCATTGATCTTTAACTGGAAGTCCTTTTTTCTAGGACTTACTTATCACTCACATACGTACACATAGGTATCTAACTTAAAGCGATGTAAGAATTAATAGTACAGCTATTATCGTTCGTAAATTGAGTCAGTGAAACCTTTTTAACAATTTTTGGGTAGATGTAGGTACTTATACCTACTGTAGGATGAGCTGGTAGAGATTGCTTTTTGAAGTCGGTTTTTTCTGTATTTTTACCCACGACGGAAGGGCGAGACGGTATATGCTTTTGGGGTGGAGGTGGTGTGTTTGTGCCAATCCATATTACCGTTTTTATCCAAGACTACTCGTCCGATTCTGATGCAATTTTTCAGTGATGGGTTTGAGTTACATTGGTGCATAATCTTAGATAAGTGTTACGGTGACATCTCACCAGGGGGCGCTGCAGTAAACATTTGTTTGTCACAACTACTTTTCCAGTTTTGATGCAGTTTGTTATCCATTTTCAATTACTTTTGGACCGTCTTGTGTATTAAAAAAAATCATTTAGCTGTCAATAAAGTCATCTATCGATATACAATGAACAATGACGTCACGTTACCTTAATTGGAGGCGCGTAGTCCACAGCCATCATGCAGTCACTATTGACCCCGGCTTCAGTCTTGATCATGGGCGGCGCGTGGTGGTACAGCTGGCCCATCTGGTGGTGGTGCATACCACCCTCCCCACGGCTGTACCACGTGGTATACATGCCGTACTGGTCGCACTCGTTCATAAATACCACATTATCACTGCTATTGCGTAGAGTTAAATAACTGTGATTAACTAATCACAGTGTTAGCATCACTTTTATGAAGCGGTGTTTTGATTAGCAACGTTTACGGTGGACTTAGCATGCTATTTTAACATTTGTTAACTATTATACTGTGATCGCATATTAGCACGTTATATTTTTCACTGATATTTTTAATAGCGATTAAGGCGCGTCACTGCAGTTCACTGTCACTCGAGTTAAAAGACACTTTGTTCCGTTTTTTACATTCCATGTTGTTTTGCTTTTCACTGTGTTAGGTATTTAGCAGTTTTCACCGTCCCGATATTACTGCGTTATAAATATTTTTATGTCATGTTACGTTGTCACTTGTCACTCACTATAACGAATTGCCATCCCTAGTTTTTAGATCACAATGTTTTAAAATTCAGTGTTTTTTTTGTGTAAAAGCTCTGCTATTTTGCTATTTTATTCAAACATTCGTTGCATCTTTAAGATATACCTAAGTATTCCGTATACGCCAATTTGCTCGATTGATCACAGATGTTTATTGTTACTAAACTTTTGTATTTTAATAAAATTTTAACAGAAAAACACCGAACTCAATTAAATTGAACATACTGGTTTTGATTTACAATCAAATAAAATAAAATTTAACTACATATGTAGTTTTATTGCACTAGGACATTTCAAACTTTTTTTTTCGTTTATTCTTCCATCATTCTTCAGGGCAACATCTGTAACAAAGAAAATGCTTTTTAAAGACAATAAGATAGTTATTTATTACTGTATTTTTTTTAATTTAATGATTGTACATTATCCTAAACCATTTCTGAGGGAACTCTACAGCAACAGCGATCCAGACGATGATCCAGAATGCGATGGACAGTCCGTGCTGAGAATATCCTCAGGAGAACTTACAAACTAACATTTTGGAGACGAGAGACGAGAGAACTCGACATGGAAGTCGCTTGAGAAGACCAAGATCCACAAAAGGTAGTAGCCAGGGTAGCCAGGGAGTATCGTCTCTAACTACAAAATCTAATCCAGAAAAATAAAACTTACCTAGTATGTATGTGATAAGTAAATAGAAGTATGTTAGTTGAGTCTACATTATTTTTACCACTGATTTTAATAAGTAAGGTACCTACTACTATATAGGATAGCATTTATTTTTATTATTAGTCACATACCCTTTTATTTCTTTATTTATTCATACTTAAGCAGACGAACAAATGAGCATTTAACAAGAAGGACTTAATGTTAAGCCGCATCCTTCAGTCATCCCTCCCTCGCCCTTTTCTCTCGAAAGCTTCAAAACTATCCAAATCCGAACTGAAAATGAAGTCGCTTAACCTTTCTCTCTTAAAATACCTTCGATACTTACGCGTAATAGTAACATAACCATAATGCAACTAATAGAATTGCAAATAAGATTAAACACCATGTATGGTAGACATAGCTATGGTGGTGTGAGGCTATGGTGGCGGGGTCGATGGCCTGCAGACCACGCCCCCTACCACGCCTGGGCTAAGCCCCGCCCACTCGCGTTTTGGACTGATGACGTAATCAGATAGTTTTAGTATGTATGTATAGTTCGTCTGTCATTTGTTTCTACTTAGGTACATGCCAAGTAGGTATAGTGTGAGATTACCTTAAGCGTAAGGTAGTTGGTATATTTTTCTTATGTATTTGTCTGAGATATAGTATAGAATTGGGATATTTATCAGCTGACTTTATTGTATTTACTGATATAATACGAGTTGAACTATAAAGTAGGGAGTTTTGGCGAGAATCTGAAAGTGAGACGTTGTTGCTTCAGTACTTATGTGGTTTTCTCTCAAACTTGTGACACTTCCAGTGTTCAGGCGTAGGTAATATTGGTGGAATATTAGTCATTGGGTATTCGGTAACGTGCACGAATTTGGGCAAAAGATATAAATCTAAAAAACATTTCGCATTTGTTTTAGCTTAACTCCCAAGAAGTTTCAGTAAAGTATGAATCATGACTCTAATTGACTTGACTACTTGACCACAAGCATTACTATAATGCTAGGTATATAACTTTCCTATTGTGAAAATAAGAATTACTTAAATACCTACCTATTTTAATACTTTACAGTGTCTAAATGCACAAACCGTGCGCAGCCAAAATTAAGAAAAAACTATAAAGTATACAGCGGTGACATAACCATCGCATTAATTTGTAATAGCTATTGGGCCGTGTCATATCCGCAAAGTAACCAAAATGTCAGTTTTTGTCTCAAAGAAAACTGTCGAAATCGGTGACTTGGCAATTGCAAAAAAGTTCTACAACGCCTAAAAGTTCTACTGACGTCATACTTTTCCTACATTACGTATTTCAGTTTCACGTAGATACTATTACAAGTTACCCAAGGCAAGTTTTTAGTATTCAATCGATATTTTGCAAGTGAAAATTTTAATTCACTCGCAAAATGGGAATTCGATATTTTAACGATATCAGAATCGCCTCCTTGGACAGCGATAGCTCGATTCACAAACAGACTCGATGCCAGGTTCTCCGACTAATGGTTAGCGCCACGGCTACATATGGACCGTCAATTTATTTATTTCTCATTTATTTATTTACATTTCATTAATTAGAACGGCTTAAGCCAATTATTATTACACTCATTAGTCAAAAGATATTATTTCAGCCAAATCGATTAAAATATAATAAAACAAAATATTATTAAATACATAGATATTCAAGACACTATTGTATCTAAGTGGTGCTATCTACTCTAACGGGCGAATATTCCACCACGATAGAGTAAAACCGCGTGTGATTATTTTTCTTTTCCTTGCAAAGTTCACATCCCTCAATGATCAGGGTAATGGGAAGGATGGTATCACCATTTCTAGTACAAAAAAAAAACAAAACAATCTCAAACTTACTAAACTCTAGCACCTGCACAACCAAAAAAAACAAAATAATATTATCTTTCAGTAGGACGAGCACGAACCTTTATCGAGAAAGTATTCGTTACGTTAACGTAAAAATTTGTTTTAGACTTGATCTATCAGTAGGCAACGAGGCGACAATAGAGCAAGCACAAAAATTTTAACGGTTCGTATCGTTAACGTATCGATCAAGGTAACCGTTCGCGTGCGCATCTCGTCGGTAGCAAGGGCATTGATCAAAACACATTATTTTTTTTTACTTTAACGTTACGAATACTTTCTCGATACAGGTTCGTGCCTAAAAATATTTTCTCACTGTTTGTGAAATCGATTAATTTTTAAAACTTGCAAAATAGTTCATATTAAAACAACAAAAATATACAAATAAATGTTTGTTATCTACAACAATTCTCTGCCTACAACAAAATATAAATAACGTACCTACGTACTCGTACTTACAATCGCTTATTATGTTGTTACGAAGCAAACGTAACAATTACCATACCAAATAACTAATTACGACTACTATCTGACGTAGAGATGTGACATCATAATGTAGATCGATGTACAATCGATTTTTGACAATCGATTATTTGTAATAGCGAGATACAAAGTTGTGGACAGGTAGTTATGTTACGTTTTTAGAAAAAAAAAGAAGAAACGAAAATTGACACATTTGTAGGGCATCAATTTTTCTCGTTAAGTACCTACCTACTTTAAATTCATCATATTTAGCGTAGCTTTTTATGTACTATATCAAGACGGTAGACATACTTACCACACACCAAACTACATTTTAATATCTAGCTAAGTCTAGTGACGATACGATTGGTGTAGTGGCTGAGCACTCGGACTGCTGCGCTTGGTGTCGCGGGTTCGATTCCTGCCCGGTATAAATATTTGTGTGATCCACAAATATTTGTTTCTGGTCTGGGTGTTATGTATATGTGTAATTATATGACTGTACACGGTAGGTACCCACGACACAGGAGAAAACCTAGTATGGGGCTACGTTTAAAAAAAAGACAAAGTTCAAAAATTTCAACTCTAGATTCGAGTGTTCTTTTTTTATATTACTACTACAAAATCGATATACAGCCTCAAATAATATCGATCCTCTGCACGATCCCATCCCTAACTCCGATTCTATCGGCCAGCCGACTTATTAACATTGGCATTGAATGGAAACAATTTTTTTTTTCATATTCTATCATCATGCAAATTGTATCTGGAGAAAAACAGTGGTTACATACATCGTGTACCGTTCTTAGATAATTGCAATTGTAGGTGATAAGAGGTTGCACTTTCGTGTTAAAATCGAGGAACATTACATAAAAAAAAAATGTTTCCGACAATCTGAGAACGTTCTTTTTTTTTTTTTGAAGTCGTGTCATAAAGGGGCACCCTGTGTATTCTGCTGTTTTTTTTTCTTGGTTTTGGCTTCGCACGGTTTATGCATTTAGTCAGTGTCAAGTATAAAAATATTTTAGTACCTACTTAGGTATTTCTTATTTTCAAAATAGGAAAGTCACAGCAATCCACGTGGTCAAGTAGTCAAGTAAGTTATTTACATAGTAAATGTTGTCACGATTCAGTAAAGTGGTAAATTACATGCTTTTTGGGTTTGTATCATTTGCCCACACTCGTGCACGTTACCGAACACTAAATATTCCACCAGTATTTAATATGCAGTAGAACATGCACTCGAAGAAACAAAAGTTTCAGATAAAAATAGAAAATCAATAACGTCTCACTTTCGAATACCCGCCAAAACTCTACTCTATTGTTATTATTATTTTCTACATTTTCTATTCTATTCTATAATATTCTTACAGTTTGTACCTGCTCTTCTTGTACTTTCTTCTTCTTCTTGTACTTTCTTCTACTGTCTTGTATATCTTGTTTAAGTGTATTGTACTTATAACTTGTATATATTTCACTGTACGCATGCCGTGATTGCACGGAAGTGGCTCCAACAGAACTTCAGCGTCGGCGATAAGTGGGTAACTACCTTCGTCGATATTATGCTGAGTTGGGACCATTTTGTAGGAGTTGCACATCAATGATGATTAAGGTTTTTTTTTCTATGTTTTGTTTTTAAATCCTACTTATATTTATTGGTGTGCATGACTGATTCAAATAACTTTTATTTTTTTTTTTTTCTTCCTTTCTTACTCAAGTAGAGAAAATTGAGTTGTAGTCCTGTTCAGAAACCTCCTTTTTAGGGTTCCAGAGCTATTTATGACAAAAATGGAACCTCTTTAAATTCGTCCATAACTCAAAATAAGAGTCGTGTAATGATATTTTGATTGAATTATATTTAGTTCCTATACAACATTCCTATGATTACAAATAAGCGAAAAAGAGCGTTACGCACCACGCCTGGTTGGCACCGCCGTGCGAATCGACCGTCTGTTTTTGAGCTGGATATAGATATTTTGCACCCCATTACTTTTGCGGTGCGAAATTGCACAACATAAAATAACATAAAACAACAAACCGGTGTTAAAATTTGACGCCAATTACTTAAAATGTACTGTTATCATTTAAGCAATTAGATAATTACTCGTTGGTCGTTACACATTTTAACCGTGAACTTACGCCCGGAGTAAATTTTTAAATGTCATAGTGATGTCGGGAAATGTTTTGCCGGATAATTTGAAACATTTGCGCCAAATACCTAATGCCGAAGAATTTATGCTTACATATTTTTTTTTTGTTGCAGAGACTGTCTAAAGACTTGGAATGTTTGTAGACAAGGAATATTGTTTATTTAGAATGGATAATGACTAAAACAAATATACAAATCTTAAATTTAATATAAGTTTCCAGCCTAATTAAAAATCACATCTCAACAATTAAAACACCATAATATTTGATATAATTATATTATTAATATTCATAATTATATGGTCAGGGCATTTCAATGAGTTATACCTACTTTTAGATATGGTATCGAGCTAGCTATCAATATTTTAAACTAGCAAATGAAAAACAGCCGGATACCAATTTACTAGCCGGATATCCGTATCATTTCTAAGTCATCTGTCATCGAAAAATTAATCGTGGTAAGTAATAATGAATCAGTGGTACATAATATATAAGAATCAATGGTAATATAATTATATTTGTTTTCTTAAAATTTAATCCCAACTTGTAGACAGTTCTTAGTTAGATTAGTTGATTAACAAATATTTCGTAGAATAGTCTACTGTGGATTTGAAATATTAACCAATGATTGTGTTAACGGTGGCTTACCAACTCGTTATATCTGGAGTTAATTATTAAAACCTAGGTTATCAAAATCATGTACCCTACGACGTCTGTTTAGTGTTAAGCTCGATTTAAGCAACAAACGTCAAATGTACCTACCTACCCGGTGCGACATTGAGTTAAACTGAGTTTAGTACTGAACCTCCATTTACCGTTTAGATAGGATTTTGGTGCAAGTCGCCCGTAGTAATTTTGGTATTCATTGGCTAAAGCTTAAGCTTTAGTTAATCTAAATTTTCTGGATAAGTACCTATCTAGGTACCTAATATTGGCTGAATGAGTGTGTTTATTATAAAAATATAATAAACCAATGGATCAATTAAAAAAAATAGATAATAGTATGTTCCATTGGTCCATTTTTTCTCTTGTTTTTTTCGGTTTGTTCCATTTTGCAGTGCGGGTTTTACTTTTGATAGAAGAGGGAAACTTGGAATCATAATTAACGAATGAATCACAGACAGGATTAGTGGTGATCATCTTGTCAGCAAGTGACTAAGTTACCTATATAACATAGTACATTATTATTTTTAACGTCTTGCAGAGACGTTAACCAGAGGGCTAACTGCACGTAAATTTAAGCAAAGCCTCTACCAAACAAAGGTAATCTCTACTGACATTGCTTAGATTAGAATATTATTCGTTTGAGGATCTTATTTTAGGCTTATTTTTTCTTTTACCACAATTCTAACAAACAAACGGCGCAAATTATGTTAGATCTTATCTAAAAATATTCCTGTTGTATATTAAATTGCATAACTTATTTGATAGCTCATTTGAAACAAACCTGCGTTACTATATAACTTGCCTCTACACTTTAAGAAATCCAATCAACCATAAATATTTACCTCAACACACAAATCAACCACACCAATCACAACACAACACGAAAAAACACACAACAGTCAAAAAAAATCAACGAACGAGCGAGAGGCAAACACAACCGTCACGCTCACATATTATTAACACTTTTACTAACGATAGTTTCCCAAAAAAACACTTGAAAAAAGGAGGGAAAACTTTTTTGCCGCTTTTTTTCTTGTCACGCGGGATAGGGACCGTTAACCTGGCCGATGTCTTTGCGACTACTAAAAACTTGCTTCTGAAAATGCGGAGGCGGTGTGGAGGCGAGCGAGAGGGAGCTACATTTTCCTGTAGGTTAGAGCGGGACGCCGGACTAAGATGTAGGCGTATTGTGCGGGGAGTGGCCTAAGTTTGCATAAGTGATAGGCCGGCGCAAGTCAGGGCGAAGCAATATATTAGCCGTCCTGCAAGTTTTTGCGATGAGTGCATTGTCTTAGCGGTTTTTTTTTCTGGATGAACTATGAAACGTGGTTTGGCTTTAATTCGCTCGGCTTGTGGTAGGTTAGGATCTAGGATGTTTAGATTGCTCATTGGCATTCTTATTTTGATTCGATTTTTCTTTTTTTTATGCAGCGAAATGCCATACTGTTTTGGATTAGATCTGACATTCAAAATATTATTAGTGTATAAAAGTTTGATTGGGATTTTTTTTTGCATCTACTGATAACACTTTTTTAACTAACCATAGTTTAATATTTATGTTTTCAGTTTAGAAGTTTTGGCCGGAAACCGTAAATACAATGTTAATAATGTAGTTTCTTTTAAAACATTTCTTTTCTGCGTCATTAGGGATCGTTTTTGAAAATAAAATTAAACCATAGTTGATAAAGCTTTTGGTTCCAGTACGGCCTCGATTTAAGACCTTTTACATTTCCTTCGAAATGTCTTGTGAGAGATATTGTATCCGCTTTCAGTTACATTGCTGAAATGGTTTTAACTAAATAGACTAAGTATATTTAGTTTTTACCTTGGTTCAAAATCGTTTACTTACAGCAAGAAAAAAAGATTTTCACTGAAAAAAAAGATTTATACTATAAAAATGATTCTCTACCCGCTTATTTCAAAACAAAAAAAATAGCTGTTCTTTAGACATTCTGAGTAGTGAAAATAGGACTTTATAATGATATTAACCGCGTCCATATAAAAAGAAACAGTGGTATTTTGATTTCATTAGCAATTCGTTACAGAAAAAAAACTTCGTAACGGCCAACATTTTATGCTAAGCTTAAAATTGCAAATATCGAATCCTTTCGGGTTCCAATTTTCAAATTTGAACTTGGAACGTCCAGTTCGGATGACGGACAAAAACTGACCACGCAATGCCGCCCGTCATCTGCGCGGAACAGCGAAAGGTAGGGAGTAGGTAAAAGTTGCATGCAACAAAGTTTTACTGAAATCACGAACCGCAACCAATGATTATACTATTATTGTTCACGTATAAGTTTTTTTTTCAATAATGCCGGATGAAAGTCATACTTATCGATTAAAGAGCTATAGTATAGTTATAGAGCTAGTTCGTTAAATGGGTAATGCAGAGTGATAAAAACCTGTAAAAAGGGAAGAATTCTCTCTGGAACCACTCAGTTAGCGGTTTGTCATATTATTATTCAACTACATTCCGATTATTTTAAAACAAATAGTCTGATGCAAATCTGGTTCTCAAAATAGCGTGCCACTACGTTGAGAGAGGTTTCTCAAGTTTGGTCGATCTCAAATACTTATTATGTAAAATAATATCTAGGTACACTTAATAATTATACATTAGTAGTAGGATAACATAGATAAATAGTATTGTTTTAAAAAGTGCAAGTTTAGCTAAATATATATTTATAAGTTCAAGAACAATAATATAATGGGCACAAGTATATATATTTACATACCTACATACTATAAATTTGATAAATTTCGAAAATGATGAGAAACTTGACAAAACAATATTTGTTGCGACTAAGTCGTCTCCACCCCACTTCCAGTTCCGTGCAAATATGCCGCCTACCCTTGCAGACTTGCAAAAACAGTGTCCTTACCAAACGCTCGTTTTATCACATACGTGCCGCGGGGAAGCGAGACGGAAACAGCGGATTTGTGTCTCGCTCTATTTATTTCGAAAATAGAAGCCACTGAGGTTTATTCTCCAATACATTATTTTCCCAAGTTTGCAGGCAATAGGTACGCGCCTTAACTACTGCTTCTGAAGAAAAGTTTCTGAAGTAAAACTTCTTTAGGCGTGACTAGGGAGTAACTCAGGTTTTTTTCTGACGGAAGTAACGCTTGCTATAGGGTAAGTCCAGGATAGTTGCCATACTTTTTGAAAACGCTTTATATTTCCCATTTTAATTAACGGATCTGAACGTTTATCACACATATTAATAGATTGGTCTTTCGACTACCACTTTGAAGGAAAAAGAAAACATCACTGTTGATATTTACTAATCTATATCGATTTTCCCAGACCTCTATTTTTGAAAGTATAGATGCCCTATGGCGGATAGTTGCTCTATGCGTCAAAACCAGTTATGGGATACATGCCTCATTGATAATAAAACACTTTTTCAGTTTGAAATTAGGTATTCGTGATGGGAAGTAAAATCTAAACACAGACATTAATTAAAAATGTTCGTAAAAAGTGTATTTTCTTTATAATCATATTAGGGTATAGACGCCTCACGAAAGAAGTTTCCTTTCCGAGGCATCTATACCCTAATGTAGTTACATCGTTTGAAAATAATGGGAATTATTTGTTTTGTATGGTTAAACACAGGCGAAAATAAATCGAGGCGTCTATCCTTTTCGTAGAGGATAGACGCCTTTTATATTCAGGAATGTGTATTCAATAAATATTTAAAAAAAAAAAGATTTTAGTGTTAGTATACAGTCCAATGTAACATTTGGATACAAAATATAGATTATTTAGTCACCATTTAAAAAGTTCTAGTTCCTCAAAAATGCTGTAGAAAAAGAATTAGCAATTTTTTCGTCTCACCAAACCTTTCATTGAGTATAGATGGAATGCACGACGGGTCAGGGGTTACCTCGCGGGGGGTACCGGGTAGGTGCGGGGATGTCTCTCGTTTGGCAATATCAACGACAGCAAAAACTAGCCGGGAAATCATAGTTTTTGAATTTGAGGCATCTATCCGAGCCGGGCATCTATCCTGGAATTACCCTAGTCTGTGTAGTTTCCGGCTTTCCGCTGTTTAAAAAAGGTTACATTGACATGCCAATGTAACCTTTTTTAAATAGCGGAACAAAATAGCGGAAAAGAAGTTTTACTTCAATCGCGCGTAAAGGTTACACGCACACACTTTTTTTTAATGTGTTATTAAGTCTAATTTATTTACTTTTCCGATAAATAGGTATACTCGCATTTTACCACTATACACGGCTGAAGAAACTATCTATAATGTTATAGACGTATCTAGAAGTAGCCTATTCACTCGTGACTTGAAGAATCTCAGGTTATAACTATGGGAGAACCGACTCCGGCAAATATTTCCACTCTTTAGTGGTGTACGCATCTTAGAAGAATAACACATATCAACCAAGTAGGTACTCGCTAGCGCCGTGAAGCCATTTTTACTGAGTCTTTTTGGGCCTAGTTCGGACTTTGACTCGCTATTTCTCGAAATCAAAGCTTTTATGTTAAATATTTATTCATTTTCTCTGCTTACGGACTAAATACCAACACGCAGGCGACATTTTTATTGCGCTTGTGTGCGTTTTGGGTAGATAATTACATGCCACTCACGCGCACATTCATAAAAAAGTGGCTTCACTTTTGAGTGAAACTACGCATGGAACTATCTTTCTTTGCGTTATTATTCTAAGGTACGCATAATAAAATAATGTTGATGCAAATCCCTTTTTTTTATACTTAACTTATACTCCTAAATTTTTCTTACAAAGAGTTTGTCTATCTACTTTTCATTACGAAACTCTACATCGAAAAATATGAAAAGGGGTTCAAAGTTTAAATGAAAACAACTAGAAAAGCGCGAGCCCAGTCAGCGCATAATAACGTAGACATCACGTAATTATCCTATGTAAATGCGTAATTAAAAAAAACGTAGTCGACGTACTACGTACTAGACTACTTAGTGCACGCTGAGAAAGAATGACAGAAAGAACTAACAATTAAACGTATGTATGTACCTAAGTAGATTAAATAATTAATTTGGTGTCTCGTTTGTATAGGGTGCTGTTTTAGTATCTAAGTCGATCTAATGACTAACAGCCAAAATTAATATTGTATCTCCTATCCAAGATTGAAATCGATCTTGGATTGCTGCCTATCGTTCGATCGATTTCCAATCTGCGTGCCTTTATAAACCAATCCACGGATCGGTAATTGGCACGTGTGACCCTAAAAATGGATTGTGATATCAATCCCAGATAGCAAAATTTGGATTGGATTGATTATTAATTTCGGCCGTAAGTATAATTCGGTTTTAACCTTACCTAAAAACGGGTCTAATTCGCGCACAAACAAATTTAATATCAAATAATATAATTTTGCGTCTTCTCGCGACCACGGTCGATGTAACTCAGCTGAAAGGGTATGTCTAAATTATTTTGATATTGGTTTTTGCGCAAATTAGCCGCTATTAGCCACGTAATAATAACATGTTTTCTGTTCTCGAAACTTAAAGAACTTCGAAGTAATTAGGGTGTGACGATGTCGTCGAAGGTGCTAAAGTAGCTCAGCTTAGAATGGGACTTTCCAGCGTCATATTTTCTGACTGTTTTTGTCTATACAATCCTTACAGTATTTTATGCGTTTCATAATTTGTGTGGACCTTGGACAAACACCTAACTAACCGTAGTTGTAAGTTTTTAGGTTTATTTGGTTTTAATTTTCTACCTATTTTATTTATTTTGTGTTCATACTAGGTACCTATATAAATCATAGAATTGTTACACCTAACGCACCACTTTTTACGTGATTAACTATTTTATGACTTTGTTTCACTTTATTACTACAAAACGTTAGACCAGAGTTAAACAGATGTTTCTATATAATTTAGTTCCACAAAATCGACGTCTACCACTTGCGCTTTCTTACTCAATCCTGGCATTCCTGATTATTTTACTTGTGAATTTGTTATTGAGTTAAAAAAGCGAGGGTTAGACGTGGATCTGCGGAGAAAATATTTAGTATCATCTGTTCAACTCTGGTTTAAACCTTTTGTAGTTATACCGAATCAGTCTGTAATGGGATTGAGATTTTTTTACTTTTAAAAACTGTAATTTTTTAAAACAAAAACGCACTGGCCCCATTGAAAAAAATAAGCACACTGTACCAATAGACTACAGTGATCTAGGTTGACAAGAAGTCACATTGTTACAGCAACGCGGTCGGGTTGATACTATCTGGTGAAAGTCTGCGCGAGGTGGGAATCGATGCTTTTTGCTGAACCATTGTTGATGGAATTGCGTGGGAAGGCAGTTCGGCGGTGGTGAGGAATGTGCGGACGAATTGCACTTGATTTACTCTAGTATCAAAGTTTATTTGAAAATTGACATAATTGAACTTTAATTTTAACTTCTTTTGAACTTCGATTTCAGTGAAGCTCTGCAGACAAAGCTTCAGTTGATGAAGGTATCAATTCAATAAAAGTTTTCGTTTAATGTTGCCAGTTGCAGCAACAGACAGGTCCAGATTACAGTTGCAGCAATTGAAAAACGATGCGATAGCCGAAACTCGCAACTAGCATAATGATAAAATTCGTTAAAACAACCAGTTGCGATTAGCGGTTGCCGCATCTCAACGCTGCGTTATATGCTAATCGCTTTAGTATGTTAGTTATATATATTGTTATTTAAATATTCTCACTATCTCTACTAAAATACATACCGAGCCTTACCATGACGTCTTATTGCGATCAAATTGAGGACCTAAACAGAATCGTTTTACTACTTATTCGTACCATGACGTCTTGTTGCGCCATCTCAATCTAGGTTGATTTTAAATCTAAAGGGATTGACGTCTACCGAAATGATATCGAAAGCCATGTATTACTATTATTTAAAGTGAAACGATTCTGTTTAGGTCCTCAATTGGATCGCGATAAGACGTCATGGTAAGCCCCCAGCTAGTTTTGTAACCGAGTTATTAAATAGGTATTTCTAACCGCCGAGGCATATCAGTAGAAACTAGTATTTTAGCCGTTACTGCGCGCGTGCCGGTCGACCACATCTGACCTTTGGTGCGATAGAAAAACACCTGTTTTTTGCGACACAAACGGAAAGAAGCGCATAACTTTTATGTATAGAAATGTCAACGTTTCCGCCGTGTGATGGTTTAATAACAAGGAATGTGTGGAGTAGATATTGGTAAATTTTTTTTAGGCCAGATTTTTTTCTTTGAGAGTCAGTCCGGATGGAAACAGACTAAGGTCCGTATTAATAAATGAACCTCAATAGCGCTACCAAGTGCGCTACCAGCTAATCCACACTCAAAATGTAATCTGCATCTTGAGATCGTTGCTATTTAATAAATGGATATTGAGATGTAGCACTGGCTACTAGATACTGTCTTGTATGTGTCAATTGTGTCATAATCGGATAGCACTTAACCGCTGAGTGTAATTTATTAATTTGACAGAGATCATGTAAGTTTCTGTTCCTAATCTACAACTTAAGATGTATTTATTAAATAGAACAAAAGAGCAAGTGCACACTGAAGATAGCTCTCAGAGCTAAGTTTGATTTATTAATACGGACCTAAGTAAGTATATTTGTTTTTTCCAGGTTTTTATTATATTGTAAATCTTAAATATAATGTGTTTTATAGTATTGTATTGTTGTAAGTATCTAAAATAAATACCAAGCATGTGTAACGTGTATTTATGCAAAAATAAAAAAGCATCACTACTGTAGGCTCTCTTTTGTAGGTAAATCATTAGGTACGTAAGTTTGAGAAAAAAAAAGCTTGGTAATTTTGCAATGCTTCGAGCCCTTTTACGTAAGTACTATCTGTCTGAGTTACTACTATCTGTGTTAGTGATAACATTATATCTTTGTAGAATTAAGTCGACTCCATATCTTTCCAGAAAATAAGCCTATATCATCCACGGTTCATAGCCCAGACGTTGGTATCACGCCATTGCAGAATTATAGCGGTTATTTAACACCACTTAAATACTACCACCTGTACCTAGTTGCATTGCCCAGCCGTGGGCAAGTGGGAATGGAAAGCGTTGCCTAAGTAAGAAAGAAAGGTGAGTGTAATTTGGTCACACGCAAAACCAGTGTAAACTGGTGACACCTGCAATTAATACTTTTATTTAGAGGAATTTAGAATGCAATTTGGACACACGTCAAACTGCAATCGTGAAGAAATTATAGGGCAGTCATATAGGTACGGAGAGAAGCTGCTACGAACTTGTGTTTATGTAGGCACCTAGATCTATTTTTATCTTTATATAATTACTTTACAGACATACTTTACAGGACAACATCTGTCGGGTCCGCTAGTCTATACCATCGGTTCTACACGAAGGGTTCCGTACCATTATGTATAAAAACGAGCAAAAATGTATGTTTTATGGGAGCCTTTAATATTTCTTTAACTCTGTTTTTTAGTATTTGTTGCTAAAGCAGCAACAGAAATACATCATCTGTGAAAATTTCTACTGTCTTACTATAACGGTTCTTGAGATACAACCTGGTGACAGATAGACGGACGGACGGACAGACAGTGAAGTATTAGTAATAGGGTCCCGTTGTACCCTTTGGATACGGAGCTCTAAAAATGATGGCATATATATTATATAATATAGCCTAAAACTAAACTAATGTAAGACAGGCAAAATGATAAAAGGCGTAGGTAATCCCAAATTATAGTTAAGTGTATACCTCTACTACACTTACCCCCGGTTTCTAGAACGCTAGTTGGCTTTGACAGTAGATTAAAACTATCGTTGCCTCTATCTGACTATAAACAAATGACAAGGATGGCAATAGAATTAATCTGTTGTCAACGTTGACTGACGTTTCAGAAACTGGGGGTTAGTTGGTCGCGCTTTAAATAAAAAGTGGTGACTCCACCACGCGGCCGAATTTTCCTGCGGTCGAGATAACAACCGACTCTTTGAAACGGCAATTAAAACATCGTAATTGATTCCAAACATTTACGATTCAGAACGCGCTCCTTAATCAAGTTATAACTTATAAATTTCAAGTTAATTTAGACCGTATATTCATTTATGCAATATCCATTTTACGAGCAAATTCGAGGAGTAATAAACTACAAAGTTTCAAATGTATTGGTTACAATACAGTATTACGCGGTTGCTTTGCTCACATTGTAGATTTCGAGTTATTATATCGCGTATAGGCAGGCATGCCAGTTTTCTTTGTATGGATAACAACTAAAAACGTAAAAAACGCGCGTAAAGCATTTAAAACAAGTTAAATATGGATAAATACTGTTGCTTCCTTGTCTGTTGTTTTGTTTGAAGCGTTTTAAGCATCAAAAACTGAAACTCTGCTAAGTTAATAATAAAAATTATAGGAGCGTTAATAAAAAAAAATGCATCTGTAAAACCCCAAAATTGCGTATCAAAATGGGTACGTTTTTTCGCTTGTTGAGCGTTGTGCAAAAGGCGTAGTGTGGTTTCCTAGGCCAGCTTGTGAGAGACCACAATATTACATGACTAATAGTGAGAGCGGTGATAGCCTAGTGGGCGAACGTCCGCCTTCCAAAGCCGAGGTGGCGAGTTCAATTCCCAGTGCGGGCACCAATGTGTTTCTTGTTAAACATATTATGTACCTAAGTAATTAACACTCGCTATGGCGAAGGAAAACATCGTGAGGAAACCAACATGCCCGAGAATTATTTCGGAGGCATGTTATCCACCATTCCGAACCACCCCGTGGTGGATGGCCTAATCCTCCTCACCAAAGTAAGGGGAGGCCTTTGCCCAGCAGTGGGACAGTTACAGGCTGAATTATTGTTATTATAGTAATCTTGACGCGGCGTACGACGTGACGTTGTAAACGGCCTATGGCGTTTATATAGGAGAAGCATGACCGCACTTTTCCAGTAGACATTGTGTGCACGCAGTGTGCACGCAGTGTGGACTCAACCGTTTCTGATAGCTAGCGATCTGCGTAATTGTGGATAATTAAAAAATAGCACACGGTTCTCGGGGAGTTCGAAGAAAATTGATTCTGCTCTGACTTTTAATGCGATTTGTTTGTCAGTTGCTCGTAATATTATTATACACTATGTATTTGGAGAGGGGCTGAAAATATTGGTTGTATAGATTATAGATTTAGTGAATAAAGTCCCGCCTTCGTATCGGAAATAATTATGTTCATGCGTCGCGAACAGTGCACCGCACAGTTCATCGCGAGGCACGCGAGACGAATTTTATTGCAATAATTATGGACAATTCTTCGATCAACCATTTTGTTTTTTTCGCTAGGGTTTATACAATTACATAGAGCACAATACCTATTCAGCCAAATTGACAGCCCTAGTTAGTTAAGCCTCATCTTATTATAAACTAAGTAAACATTAAAAATACTATGTCCTTTCTTAATCTAATAAAATAAAATAACCTATTAAAAACAATAACTAAAACCAATAAAACAGCTCCACGAAATTAAGTTGATTACTTAAACGACTGTTAAAATAAACCTAGTCATTTCGCAGTTAATCTTTATAACTCCGTTTAATAATACGTTTAATTTAATATTAAAGTCACGAACTGTGGTTATTTTATAATTGCTGTTTCGCGCTGGTGGCTTGTAAGGTCTGGTTTACACGATGAAAGCTGCTAGCATGACAGTTTTGAGGACAGTGGTAAGTAGTTGATGTGTGTATCGTAATATTATAGAAACTATGGTATCGGTAGGTAAATGAACTTATATTAAATAATCCAAGTATATATAAAATACTTAGTAGACAATATCTCAAAAAGTCAATTGTGTAGGTATCTACAAAAGCAATACATAGATACAATTATTATAGAACACTCTCACACACACACTTGTAAGGAATAAAAAATATAATAAAAGCAGCTGACAATGAACTTTGTATTATTATGTCATGCATGAAACAAAATCAAAGGAAGAATTCCTGGACACAAAATTATAACCAATATGAAAGAAACAAATCACGTAATAATTTCGAAAAATGCCTACCAGTTACTCTCCTCCAAACTCGCGAGGCCACTCGCTCTGTGTAAACGTACCGTAACTTAGATTAAAGATACACTGAATGAAAGTTTAACGTGCTATCATGGTTTGTGGCTGTGTGATCTCAATTTGCATTTTTTGTACGGTTGTTAGTATGATTAATGATAATATGGATAATATAACAAACACTCTGCTTAGTGCTTAATTGGTTATGTAGGTACTTACTGAAAAGGGGTCCACTCGCAGGCAGGGAAGTTCCAGTAAAGCATTCACCACTTTACTGAATCGTGACTTGGCTGCGACTCTTGACTACCCGACACTTTGACTAGGTATATTTATTTTTATATAGTCATGCTTTCCTGTAATACGTTAAGTTACAGCAACAGCAACAGAGTTCCAACTCTTTCAGGAAGGTTGACGAAATTACAGTAATTATTAAACAATACAACCGTTAGTAATGTGAAAACATATTATTTTACAAAAAAAACCCTAATTTCACTCACACAACTGAATCGAATTTGACACCTCCTCATACAGTTGTAACTTGAACCATATAAAAAGGATAAATTGTTTAGGATACATGTAGACCTTTACAAAGAAGAACATAGGTACATTACAAAGAAAATATGTAAGTATATAATATGTATTATTGTATTATCCTTTGTAAAGATCTAGCAGAATCCACCTTTTTCGACGTATATGTTGTTTATAACATACTTACGCTGGAAGAACATTACGCTCCTTCGGTAGTCAGACTAAAATGGCATGCCATTCGCACGCGCTTACCATCATGGCTCAAAACAGTGAAACCCCCTAGGGACTTCTCTCAACCAATGGTGAGAAACCAATCAATTCTCCCGACTAACTCTGCCTATACATGTGACATAATTACTAGTTTCTTAGAAAGCTGTTCTCATAGTAGAGGTTTCTAGTAGTTATACTTCCTATTGTTCTAGATGTGGAGTTAGGGTGGCCACCTCGATGGGTAGGGTTAGTACTGGGCATCTCACAGAGATGGCGCGGTTCGCAATCAGCCTGGACAAAAAAAAATGAAACTCAAAAATTACGAAATCAATCTCGTTATTTATGCTTGGCTCTTTAAGCATATTGGGAATACTTATACTGCTGTAAAGTAGTGGTAAAACTCTTCTGCGAATACCCCACCTTTGACAGCGGATGTTGTCGATGCGAACAATAATTGTATGCACTAATTTTGATAAAGATTTTAGGAAAGGTGATAGTAGACGCAAATTAAAGTAAAAAATCTTCTTTCGCGTGGACCCCAAATCGAGAAGATCTCTATGTCAATCCATTTTTCGAATTAAATCGAACACCTGTATACTTTTAAAGTAGCGTAGAAGTGGAGATTTACTCTACGTGTCTTGGCCCTTACCATAATTATTATGTATTAACTAGATTAACTATATAAAATATATAATTTTGACATACCTCGACGTTTCGACCGAGTTACATCGACCGTGGTCACGAGTAGACTGGAAAACGCGAGTGATAGACGTCGATTTTGTCGAACGAAATTTTAGAAACCTCCGTTTAACTCTCATCTAATCTTTTGTGATAATATCGTTAAGGTATTTGTAACTAATTTGGTGTAAATTATGTTCCCGAAAAATTAAAAGTTTGGTCATTCTACACGTCGCCTCAGATTATTGCTATTTACTATTGATTCACAGTGGCATTATAGGAAAATAGTTGAATGAATCGAAAATTACACATCATTGTTGTTAGTATAATTATTATTTGCAATTATCGCAACTGATGAGAATAATTATGATAAAGCACTTTTATAGGATCAGAGTAGGTATGGATTAATTTCCGCGCCATGCCTTATTTATTCATTTCAAAATTTAAACTTTTACTGTAATATTTGATAAGGAATGTCAAAATAATATATTATTATATACCTATCCGTGGTCACTTAATCAATAAGTATGCATGATTTTATAAACATGGTTCTATATTCAATATGGATAGAGGATACGGAGGAGGGTTAGGCCATAATACACCATGGGGCCCGGTCCGGATTGGTGGATGGCATAGGTACATCCGTAGTCTGAAATAATTATAGGGCATGTGGGTATTCTCAAAATGTTTTTTTTCACCGAAAAATGAGAAGAATATGTAAAAAAGAGAGAGTCAAAGCCAAAGTCAAACCATTTATTGTAAATAGGCAATAAGATCGCACTTTTACAAGTAAAACAGCCAAGAAGAGAGAGAGAGATATAGAAAGACAGAGAGGGAGTGTGTAATATTACACTGCCTTGTAGGTATATACGCAGTATGATAAAATATTATTTGCACTTTTTATTAAATCCATCAACCGACGTGAGCCAGAAATCTTTGAACCGTAGGGTTAATATTTATTAACTACGCAATACATTACTTAATGAGATTAATTTTAAAAATAAATCATTACAATAATTATAAAAAAAAACTGATAGTGTACAATCAAGAACACAAGTTCATGTTTAGTAACTGTTCAACTCTGTTACCAATGCAAAGAGTCTAAGTTGGTAAGTTACTTGCCTTTAGTGGTCCACTGTGCAGACACGTAGACTGTAGGTAGGTAGAGCCAGGGGTAAAGCGGTTAGGTTGCGAAGCGTTGGAGTTAATATGGATAAGTCCGATTTCAACAATTTTGAAAATTAAGTGACTGATGATGAAGTAGACTGAAATATTAGAACAACAAACAAAAATATAGCAAGATAATGGCAATACTACAAACTGCAACAGTTTGACAGAATTTTATAAAAAAAATCTTAAGAGATAATTTATTAAATTATTTTAAAGATTAAAATAAAATTTGTTTGCTGTGATAAGCCCCTAGGTGCAGGGAGATGTTTAATCGCTAAAAGGTTTTCAAGTACAATGGTGAAATCCCACGTTATAACTAACAAAACTAAAAGCACATATTATTACCTACATAATTACTAACCCAACTGTGCTGATCAACAAAATTCATTTTGATGGAAGATTACGATACGTATAACCTTAGCTTATGGATTAGTGCTTGAAAGGGAAACACCTTTTTCAAACTCTAACTATAATCAATTAATTAGGTATATTTTGTTTTCTTTTATGGTTCTATTTGTTAAATAGATTGAGTGTTTGGCTTGTAAAAGCGCGATTTTATTGCCTATTTACAATAAATGATATGACGTTGACTTGGGCTGTACAATATTATCCTCCTATTCCTTTCGTCTTCGCAACAATCGCGTGTTTCGCTTATCACAAAGAATACGCTAACTGCATTTTTTAAAACTCTTTTTCACATCGCCCACATCTAATTTTCATTCCACGACGTCGCTTTTTCAAGAGACAGGGGTGTCCCACTAGTTTTTTTTGCTTTTTTTATTTTGACAGTCTGTTGTTTTTTTTGCAAGATACGATATTGTTTTTGTATGAGTTGATATTGTATAATGTTTACATTTTTTATTTGTTTATATTCTGTACAATTATTTGTAATTGTAATGGGTTCTTTTTTTTGGTTTTGTGGACTTGTTGTAGCGACCTGTTATAGCGACTTGCTGTTTATAATGTTTCCAATTTGCCCATTAAATGTTTTGTGATTTAATAATAAAACCGTGGACTACATAAAAGTTCTTATTAAGATTTGCGTTACCTACACTGCACTAGAGATTATGGCTTACTGTCTAAAACTTAATAGGTACCTATAGTAGGGTATTTCCCATGATCATACTTAATAACGATTTGATTTATATAGGTATGGGAGAAGATAGATTAATTATTAAATCGTACGAATGTTAAAGTCAAAGTCAAATTCAAACCATTTCTTATAAACAGGCAATTAAATAGCACTTTTACAAGTCAAACAGCTAATAATTTTCATTAACTAAAACAACCATAGTGGGTACAAATAAATAATTCTGCGCTCAGGATTTTAATGTTCTTTTTTTTAACAAATGTTCACGATCCCTGCTGACTTTCAAGTCCAGAATTCTACGGTCAGTAGTTTTATAACAAATAAGTATATTTGCCATCGTCTATTAAAATCTTCGCTTTAATTAAATGTACAAAACAGAATAATACGTATAGTATAATAATAGTGCTTTATTTTAACCTTAGGTACTTACTTACTTACTCTACTTGCTTATAAGTAACATTTAGAACCATTAATTAAAGACATTTTTTTATAAATTTCCACTTATGTCATTTTTCTCGTGAGAGCAGACATGGGAATGTGTTTTTTTTTCCTAATAAGTAGCAGTAAGTACTCGTATACCATTTAAATGAATATAATATGATAGACATTAGATAAAAATAAGGTCAAGTATTTTTTTCTGTGTATATTTTATCTACCGTACAATATTATTTTAAAATAATCATAATAACATTGAATGCGAAAAAATATGATAAACGGAACCTACCTAAACTAAAACCTAGCTAAAAGTTTATCTATCTATCCATCCTATACCTACTTGTAAAATAATAGGTACCTAAGTATACCTAAGTACTTACTAAAATATTAAAAATTACATCATGCTCGCTGCATTTTTTTATTAAAATTGGAGTACTTACAATAATTAGCATATTCTTATCATTGCAATTAAAAACCAACGTATTTTTTTAGTTTATCAACATTTTAATGCAAAACTGGAAGACAGTCGCGTGTGAGTATCAGATAAAAAAAAGTTGTGGCCGATCGCTGACGGGAAGCACGCACGTTCCACCATTTTGAAGGGCATTTTAATAATATTTATAATTTTGCACTCCTACGCATACGTACACACACCTATCCACAAAAATCGTATCTAACAATTTTATTTCAACTTCTGGTTTGAGCTTAGCGCGATTTTAATCTTGATGTAACAATATTATACTTATTATGTAAATAAAATTATCATGTTGGTATCATGATTTTTATCCTTAATGATTTTTCATACAATTTACAAATTCATGGTTACACCTAGCTATTATCAGTGATAGGTATGAGTCCTCCCTTCGTTCTCAAAATTAGACTCTTGTGGTTACCACAAAAGATTTAAATTAGAATTCAATTTAAAGTCGACGTCTAACCCTCGCTTTTTCTAACTCAATAACAAATTCACAAGTGAAATAATCAGGAATGCCAGGATTGAATAAGAAAACGCGAGAGATGTCGATTTAGTCGAACGACATTTTAGAAACATTACTATGTTTTTTGCGGTAAGACGGTTGAAGTTGAATTCTAGGATATTAAAACCTACCTCAATAATAAAATATTCGCGTAGAGAATATAAAAAGGCATGAGCTATCCTTATTAGGTAGCTATAAATAAATAACAAAATTATCTGAGCAATGAAGTTACAAATACGCCATCTCTTACCTTTGGTAGACAACAGCAACTCTATATCTACGCACCATCTATTGTGTTTCACTACTTAATAGACAGACACTACTTCATTGTTTAAATTAGTACGAATCACACACAACAGATGGCATACGCTGAATTCGCAATTAATTTTACCCAGGTGTCTTTTATAGTATTTATTGAAAAATGCACGAGATGGCGCCACAGAAGACGTTTAGTAATTAGCTAGGTATACTAGAATGGCAGAAGAGTTCTAAGAATAACATATAGATGGCGCTAAAAGACAATAACATTTAGAAATAAAAATAGAGTCGAATATTATAAAAAGATGCAGCAGATTTTGTTTCGGTTGCTTGTTTAAATTATATTTTATGTAAAACGAATACCAAAATAAAACAAACTAATAAATAATAATAATATAGGTTAGTAAATAGTTGAAACAATTAATAATAAAATTAATGTGGCGTTCACATCGACCGCAAAGCCCCTTGAAACCCTTACTTCGTGTACTTTTGTGTTCGACAATAAATTATTATGCAAAGTTACCTAGTTGGTTTCAAAAATTAGAAATTTATTACAACCTCGATTAGTTAGTTTGACTACTCGACGCTAGATGGCGCTCTCCACTGTCCTTACTATGACCATAAAATAATAAATTTTTTTCGTATTTTTTGTATTAGTGTACATAAGAATTTCTGAGTACTTAGGTACGTAAATCACGAGCTTTATTAATGATGGTGCGTTCTCAATAACATATTTTAAATTTATAGTCAGTGCAGGTATGTATTACCAATAATGTCACAATAATTATTATTAAATATGCATTTTCACGCTAATAAACTCGTGCCATCGATTTTTCTAATAATTACATATTTATTTTCGGAATATTATTTTTTTATGTTATTTTTGCATGCGGCTAGAATATTCGCGATCTTGTAACAAGAAATTGTTTTTACTACATTTTTTTCCATATACCTACCTACAATGAAAAAATTATTTATAATAATAATCAGAACTAACACAATATTACCCACCGATAGGTAAGTTCCCACGGATTTATGACGAATAAATAAAATTGGTAATTGACAGCGTACCCCCATTCTCACTTGTCATAAGAGTCGCAGGCGACCGGTGGATGCAAGTGGCAAATTGTCGTTCGGTGCGGCGGTCTAAGGGGGAGGCCTATGTTCAGCGGGGGACGTCTTCAGGCTGATGATGATGATGTCAGGTAAGGAAGGGAAATAAGTAATGGAAAATAAAAACACCCCTATGAATCATCCTTTTTATTTTTTAAAATAATTATAGCTAACCGTTTCGGCAATAATAGTTACTATCTCAGTAATGACACAATAAGCATTTTCCGTTGTTAAAAATTAATTAATTCATCTCCCCCCCACAACGTAAGCTAAATTGGGTTAATTTGTTCAATAAATTGTAATAATAAAAAATAATAATAATCACTTAATATAAATCAACACTAAAACTTAACTATTAATTACATAGCAGTTCGTATTACGTCGAGTATACAAAAAAAATATAACTTTTATAAAAATATATTTCAATAAACACATCACTACAAATAAAAACTAAAATAATTAAAACATGGCATCGTTTTATTCGTTTTAAAATTAAAAGCATTTAAAATTATACATGGGGTGTAATTCTAATTAAAATATAAATAAAAAACATGTGGGTAATTCTGATTCTGTCGTGAACACTCGTGATTCTTAACATTAGAAAATCATCTACATAATGTTTAGAAATATTCCAACATGGTATAATGAATGCCTAAAACATCGATTAGGTACATTAATCATTTCACATCACATCCCTAAATTTTATATACATTCAATTTTGTTATATTTAAATACAAGAACATGCCAAACACGAATTTCGACTTCTACCTAATCGTAATTTTTTATTCTAGTGCCTAAACGAATTGAATTTTACAATTTTTTTCATTATGCCGAAATACGTTAATTTGCATTTACAATTATTCAATTTACAATTTTATATATCAAATTACAATTTTCGTATAAGTTAGTAGTTTCCGAAAATGTCACGTTAGTTTTATTTATTGTTTAACCACGACATTGTTCAACAATTAGATTGAGGTGTTATAACAAGACTAGAAAAACACCAATGGGAGAGTTGAACATTTTTGAGATGTGAACAAAATTCATTTTGCGAATAACAAAAATGTTAAACAACGTAAATGCCAAAGTGCCATTATGAGGCTAGGCATACAATGAGTAGTAAAAAATGGAATGCGCTGTCAGCTGTTGAAAAGTTGTATTTTTCCGTATAATTTATCCCATCAAAAACATTACATGTACAAAAATGCACAAGTCTCGCAACGCAGTTTATCTGCCGTAAAAAGTTGTGAGATCGAATGTAAACCAAGTCGGTTAATTTCAATACCTACCTATACCTATCTATGGGAGCAGTTATATCTTTATTTCTTTAGTAAATAGAGGGACTTGGCAATTGCACACGGCAACATAAATCTATGTTAAGCGCTTTGTGCTTGTATTTGTTTGAAAGTACATCTATACGGAAGACTATATTTAGATTGCCTAGTAGATTATGCTGCCGTGTACAATCGCCAAGACACTCTATTTACTAAAGAAATAAAGATATAACTGCTCCCATAGATAGGTATAGGTAGGTATTGAAATTAACCGACTTGGTTTACATTCGATCTCACAACTTTTTACGGCAGATAAACTGCGTTGCGAGACTTGTGCATTTTTGTACATGTAATGTTTTTGATGGGATCTCATTTCTTTTTGTAGGTTTTCTTTCTTTATTTCTTTTTTTTGCAAAACACGCATCAACGCGCGCCCCGCGTCTGCGCGGCCGGGGCCCCTTGCGACATAGGTCATACTCATAGATTATCATGAACGAGTGTCTTTGCGTCTCCACAGATGCGTATTAGGTATAAGGTACCTAGGTGCGCATTTTAATGTACCTAGGTAACGACTTTGTTCGACCTATAAAAGTGTAGGTAGGTATAGTATAGGGATTTGTATCTCTCTATCTATCGTGGATGTTTTTATAAAGCGCTCAACTGTCGAATTTCTCGAAGCCATTTCTCATTTTTAACCCCTGTTACCCATTTCATTCAATTTCAATGAAGTCTAATTGTGAACTGTAAAAGTAACTTTGTAATCACATACAATTTAATAGGTTTTATATGAGAATACAAAGTTATTTATGCATATCATATATCTAGAAAACGGGATGAAAATTATGGAATGTCAGAATTTTTCCATGGTTTATAGGCTAAACAATAGCTATATTCAAAATTTGAAACTTGTGGGACGGCTAGAAGTACCTTAGAATTTTGATGATCGGTGAGTCAGTCAGTCAGTCAGTCAGTCAGTCAGTCAGTCAGTGGGCAGCAAAATTAAGGAACTTTGACTTGCAATAATTCTTAAACTACTGGTTCAAATTTGATGTAACTTGGATTATTATCTGTAGACGTGATGCCCTCTTGGTCAATAAAAATTTAGGCTTCTAGTTTTATCCATAACGAAGTTACAGAGGGTCGAAAATGGCCCGAACCGCTTCGAGAAAAGGATAGTACGGCCGTGCCTTTTGTTTTGCTCGACTTGGCGGGGGCACTGCCGTGCCCCCAGATCATGTTAACGATAACTTATCCTAAGACATCTCTTTGCAATAAGATGCTCTTTAAAAGTCAAATTTCTCATCATCTATGATAAACAAATTATTATGAATTTTAATGCCAAATATAAAAATACAGTTCGCTGATTAAAGTTTTAATCACTGTTGTAATATTATGTACTTATAAATTTAGTTTCATAGCAGATTTTTAGTATTAAAATTTTATGACATACTTAATTAAAATATATTTTCATTTCAAAATGGATACGACGAATGGTTGGGACAGTAACTCCCATATATCACTGATAATAATTAATAACTACGACATTTAATTTAAATACACGCATATTTTTTTGTGTTTATTTTTTTTATTTATTTCGTTGTTTACTACATCCAGAACACAACTTAAGCACCGTCTACCATTACTTTATTCTTCATATCGAGTGCTTAATTTATATTCATTAAAAGTCATTTATAAAAATAACTGTATTTTTATAAATGACTCGTGTGGAATTACATTACATTGATTATGCTAACTTATAATTAAGAATAAATGTAATTACTAGTTACTATGTGAGAGTATGAATTGAAAACCTGGCTATCCTGTCTACGCTTAAAATTACGAGTAATAAATGTATATTTGCCTAATTATTTCATAAAAACAAGCAGAATGACGATAACAAAAAACGCGAAGCTATAAATAAAAACATTAACAGTCAATAAGGATGTGTAATAGAAAACAATTGTCGCAAGTTAGTAATAAAAACTCAACAACAAAAATATCGTGAAATGTGTCCGTAGTCAATTAGAATTTAGTTTATTTCTCAACAGTTTTGTTTATTGTAAAAATTTCATCCCAAAAATATTTTCCTCTGAAAACTGTAAATGGAGAACTCATTTCACGATATTTATTTCGGTAAATATTAAATGTAAATAATGTAATGTAATCGCAAGTTGGCGGTAGCGACATGTTTTTCCGATTTCAACTTTTGAACAATGTTCAAATACAATTTGAACAATCACAAAGTCATGACATAAAGTGTTAACGAATAATTTGTAACAACAAAACGATCGTGTAAAACAATAGGTTTTAACTTCAAACATGCCAATAAAACTAGATTGGGGTCGTCGTATCCATTTTTTAACAAAAATATTACTGACAGCGCACTATTATAGAAAAACGTAGGATTCCTACATCCCACTATTCGAGTTACATCAACTGAATCCAGTACTATTGATTCTAAATCCCAAAGTGTAATAACTGAACCGAATTCACATTCTATTATACACTTTGGTCAAACAGCGACAGAGAGAGTCGCTGGTATACAAGTAATTAGGCTTCATTATTATTAAACGTACTTAACTACGGAATTTTTGTCAGAAAATAAACGGTAGAAAAATCATCATTAAATTTTCAGTTTTTTTTTTAACATTAAAAAATTGATCCATCAAAAACTTAAGTAACTCGGTTAACCTGCAGACACGATCACTCTATAAATATTCCATTTCGATTGTCACGGAAAATAATGACGTCTACATTTTTGCGTCGCGAATTTTGTACCTACTAATAATAAGCCTATTTCGAGTACTTTTGTCGTTAATTCAAAAATCTTATATAAATTTCCGACTCCGAAATACAATTTTTTTTAATACAAACATTTTTTTTTACACATAACTGTTGCGACGCAAAAATGTAAAGTGCAGTGAACACTTTCTTGGAAACGTAACTTTCGATCTAAAAATCTAATTCTTAGGATTCACGATCCGTGCTTTTTATTTGTACAACTCGAACTCACTGGCTCAGTTCCTAACACGATGTTGATTATAACTTTAAAAATACCAAACGTCCATAAATTTTTCCTTCTACTAAGACCTAAATTTAAACAATACCATTTATACAATATTCATAGGAACTTCTTTTGTTGTTATATTTAATTTATTTATATATTAAATTTATGAGGACATATTTTTACATAAATAGCGATCCATTCACTTTGAATTTTTGTTTCTATAATCGTATTTTTTTTTGTTTCGTTTCAGTCAAATATGCGTTTTTGTAGTCTAATAGGTAAAATGGTATTCCGTTCCCTTGAAAACATTATCTATATATCGGTAAACCTTCGCGCCGCGTTGTTACTTCCCTTATCACTCCAAATAATAATAAAAATGGGCCGAAAATTTTTGTATTTCATAAAATAAAATAATTAATTGTTAAAATAATGTTCATGAAAATTAATCTCGTTCAGAACCGAACACGACACAAATGAGAAATTATCTTCTGGGCTATTGCATTGTTTTTATTTTCTATGTAAGTTGTTTTCTCATCTCAGTAGTTTTATTTTTATTTTTATAAAACACTACTGACACGATCAAAACAATAGTAATTCAAGAATTAAATCATTACGTACATTAAAATCAGCTTACTAATACCTTACCTATACGATTATACGTAGATTATTTCAATTTATCTAAACATCACACCGGAAAATGTGTTCGAAATGTTTACATAAATTGACACTTATCTATTAATACATGATGAATATTATTAAAAGAATTAATATTCGGCAACACTTGACATTCTTTTATTGTGAAACTGCAAAAAAGACCCCCCTTTTGCCTAAAACTAAGGGGGCGGGGGGGCTTTTTTGCAATTTTATTAACTATAAAACTATTGTTCGGCAACTGTGTAGCACGGTCGGCACGACGTATGCTTGTTGAACGGTCTGTAGCAAATAATGCTTTGAAACCATTTTGAAAATTATTTCGGGCTATTGTTGTTTGAGTAGATTATTGTAATTGTGATATGAAAATAAAAAATAAATATTTATAATTATTCGGGCTATTGAGTTAACATCCGTGTTGAAGAAGAATGTCTTGTGTTTTTTTTTATATCTGTGGTAATTTGTCGAAGAGTCGTTATTTAAATAAGTTCCTTTGCTTCGACTTTACTTGTCTATGTTGTTATTGTCTCGTCTTTGTTTACAGTGAAAAATCGCTATTTTAATTTAATTATTATCTCAATAAAAATCAATCGTTTATTTACAATAAATAAGTAACGGCAGTCTTCTGAACAAAAAATAAATCAGTAATTTTATGTACAACTATACATAATAATGTGTAAATAATTCCTTTTTCGTAAAATAAAAATGTTCGTATAGTAAAAATAAAACGTTAATTTGTTATAAAACGAAAGCTTTAACATTTACGTAACAAGCCTAAGGTATTTACAATAAATTTTATTATCTAATATGGCAATAATAAAATAAAAATCAATAAGAAAAATCTTTAAAGTAATCTGAATGAAAATAAAAATAATGTATTTTTTTGAATTTTTGCTATAAAATAGAAAATATTTTGTGCGTTCAAAACGTGACTAGCATAAGACGTGTTATTGCGTGAAAATATATAAAAACGAAAAATAATCATCGATAAGTATTTAGTTATATAGTAATAAAATAATATCCTATGGAAACTTAATAATGCAACAAATAATAATAATTATTGCAATAAATTTCGCTAAATGCGATAAAACGTGCTCATAACAGTTTGGCACATCCAAAAGTTTGTACTAAGCTAATAAATACACTGCTTGCGTAAAAGCTAATAAAAATAAATATAATCTAATAATATAATAATTATTATTATAATAAACACTCAATAATATTCAAACAAATAAAGTTGAAGATTGCACTGAAGAATTATTTGTCAACATTTTCTACATCTAATTTTGTTCGGGCGAGTTTTTGTTCCATTTTTGCTTATTCTTTCATTTTTTTTAGTTACATTCTTCTTATTTATATACATTTTTTGTTTCCGCTAAAATTTTCTTATGATTACAACAGTTAGTTCTATCTAAAACGTAGAGTTACTTTATTCATTGTATACTTTTTCACTGGCTATGTTATAACTTAAGAGTCCTGTTTTGTTGAATAATTATTACTAATCAGAGGCGATTTCAACCTCCCTAAAAAACAAATTTCGATAATAATACCTAAAACCACTTCAATTTTGCTATCACCATCTTACTTGTTGACGATGGGACCGAAATTGCGTCGGATTAGTAATAGGTGAACTTTCATGGTTGAGGGTTCTGCTGGAGGTGGACCGCTTGTTGGGCGGCTTGTTGGGCAGCTTGGGCAGCTTGGGCAGCTTGAGCCGCGTGCGCCGCTTGCTGCTGCATGTGTTGCTGCTGGGCCGCCTGATGGGCCGCTTGCTGGGCGGCTTGAGCGGCTTGTTGGGCAACCTGCTGAGCCGCTTGCTGGGCAGCTTGCTGTGCGGCTTGTTGAGCGTGCTGCTGTGCTGCCACGGCTTGCTGCGCAGCCACGGCTTGCTGTGCAGCCACGGCTTGCTGCGCCACCTGCTGGGCCGGCGACGGGAGATTAAAGCCCAGCATCCTCGGGTCGTGCAGCCTCAACGCCTGCTCAAGCCTCTGCTCTTGTGCAATTCGAAAAGCCTCGACTAGTTCTGGTGACAGCTGTCCGCTGGCGTCGTTCGATTGCGGAGGGAATCCCCCGTTGTGTCTCAGCGGGCTGGCCGCTTCGCTCTGAGCGGCGGCCGCTTGGGAGACGGCCAGTCTCAGTGCTTCTGCCTGACTTCGCAGCAGCGCTTCCGCCTGTTGGATCCTCAAGGCTGCTTCGGAAGGAGCGGGCGGCGTTTCCGCCGGTGGCTGGGCTGGAGGCGGCTCTCTCGCGAGCTGCTGTCTCATCGCTGACACCAAGTTCGCTGCAGCGACTTGGACCGCGTTCGATCCTTCGCCAGGCTGAGCCATCATGTTCGCTGCGGCCGCTGCAATGGCCGCTACTCTCTCGTCGGGGTACGCTTGGTGCCCGTTATTCGCAGATCGGAGTAGGTCGCTCAACTTGTTCACGGCTGCACCCGCTTCAGACCCGGCTGAGGAAGACAGTCTGCCGTTGGAGGAGGAGTCAGAATGTGCAGGCGATGGCGGCGCCAGATTCAGGAGACCAGACCCTCCGGCAGACACGGCAGCGAGGAGGTCACGCTCTCGTCTCTCCGCCGCTGCTCGGGACAGAACGTACTGCGCTGCGAACTGGTGCTTCGGTTCCATTCTCATGTGCTCCATGTGGGAAAGAAGTCCTGAAAATTGAAAATTAGAAATTATTGATTGGATTTATATAAGATGACGCTTTTATCTTCCTCGCTGCGATGGTGGAAGAACGGATTACAAATGTTTTCTTCTTAATTTTTTGCTTTTGGTGGACCCCAGTTATAGATTGGGTAACTCTATCAGCTGTTCCCCAGATGGCTTCACCAATCTGCTTTCTAACATTCTTGCTCGCCACGAAGCTCTTGATAGAGCCTGAACTTACCACTTTCATGCGTAAACACGGCCTGACAAACAGAACACGGCCACATTCTCAGACTGCTGGTGAGCTGCGTCTCAGGGTGGCAAGCCAGGTGCTTCCTCAAGGAACCTTCGTTGACGTAGTGCTTCCCGCAGACCGGGCAGGGGTGGTTGGCGGTTCGCCGCTTCGCTATATAAGGATCAGTAGGTTTAGCTTGCGCTGGGTACGGTGACGTGGCAGGGGGACCTTCACGTCACCAGGAGTGGGCAGGTTAGTGGGTTAGGGAGGGAAGAAAAAAAATACAGGTTAGTACTGTTGCATTGTTAGTTTTGAAGGTAGACGACGTTCGAAATCCGGTACTGACGTAATCAAGGGTGTGGACTACTGTATATTGATGACTTTATTATATACTCTGGTTGCTTTGAAGAGCGTAATAGAAGAGAAGTGTCAGACGGTTCCAAAAGTCGTCTATGCTTAAAACTACGAGTCAATTAATAAACCCAAAATAAAATAGACAACACAACTAAAAGTGAATCGGTGTAAATCATAACGGGGACGGTAACCAACGAAAAATCAAAACATAAACCAATTAACGGAACACGAAACGCCAACAAAAACTTCCATAGAAATGGGAAAGTGTCTATTAGATACGTAAACAAAACATGTTATGATAATAAAGTCGGTACGCAATCCGAAGAATGTATCGCACAAGAAATGTTTGCAAAACACTACCCTTCCAATGATTTAAAACAATAACATCTAGTCCCTCGAAATGCGTCCCGACTAGCTTATTTAATAACTTAGCTAAGATTTATGGAGACGATACATTTTTGGTTTTATACCGTTGATTTCGCAAAACCAACACCCCTTGTGGCTTTGTGCCAACTGGAAGCTTTTATAACACAAAATACTGTTGCAAAATTGGTTTTTACAGAGCGAGCTATTATAACGATGATGACCGGCAAAAATTGTACTACAAACTTCCAGCGGCAGAACTTATGAGCTAATAAATCTCTTTTGTTACCGGCTTGTATTTAATCAGCTTTGCAGTTTTACTCGTAAAAAGGCTAAAATAATGCTGGCCACAAAAGAGATGTTCTTAAAACTAAAACATAAACGAAAAGACGACATCGCCGCGCCTTTTCCATCACAGCCTATCAGAAGGCTGCGTTCAAAAAGGGAACGTTGAGATGTTGTTTTCCCGCCAATCGCGAAACCCAAAAACCGAGCGGCCGTCGGTGAAACTTACTGGCAACGCCGGACGCATTAGGGTCCTTATGCGTGTTCTTCATGTGTTCTACTAAGGCTTCGCCACCAAATACGACCTTGTGGCATATTGGGCATGGCGTGGCGGTGGCGCCACCTATCATGAGCGCCGCGTGTTGCTGCAAAACACCAAGGTGCAGCTGAAGCTCCTGTGTCCACCGGCGGTGGCGATGCGGGCATAGCATATCAAAGATTAGCGTGGGTACAATAAAAACACATAAACAAGTAAATAGAGGTTCGAAAGGGAATTTTGAAATCATAAGCGGCCGAAAGAGAATTTTGTATAAGAAATCATAAGAAAACTTTCAAACTGAAAATATGTATTTTGATGACAAGAACAGTTTTGAGTTCAATAAAATATAAAAACAATAAAAATTTATAAAATAAAACCAGTCTTCTTCGGACATATAAAAATAAAAATCCAAAATTTGATTCCAAGTAGGTAGGTAATCCAAATAAAAACATAATGTTCGAGGGAATATAATTTAAAACATCACTGTAATGGAAGGTATTGTTCATGATGATAATTGCCTTATGTGCATAGAATAAGGAATGGTCGGAAATTGAGAATTTCTAAATAATTATATAAGTAGGTAGGTAATATTATGTACTACTAACAATAAATTATAGAGCTACTTAAAAGTCTGGTTTACCTATTTGTGAAGAAACAAGGTTCTAGTCAGTGATTTGTGTATTGTTATCTCTTTATGTTTTGTAAATGGTGTACAATAAAAAAATATTGTAGTATATTGTAGTGTAGCTCAGTATTAAATTCTATTCGATCTTTAAAAATTTAAATATGAGCACGATTCACTGCGAAAAGAGTTTTAAACCGACGCGACGGCAACATTTAAGTACCTACTGACCAGAAAAAGTCAGACATTAATTTCTCTATGGAAATGTCGGTTACATTCTCACCTGATGGAAAGTGAAGAAAACATTATATACGAGTAGCATTCAGGAGAAATTTAAAGGTGTTTGTACTTATAGCTTAACTTTTCTACACTATGGCTTAATTTTGTGGCCATTTCTTTTGAAATTCAATTTGAGATGAACTGATATCATGGTAGGCAAGTCAGTTTTGGCAAGTACGAATCAAACTCAGCTTTTAGTTTTTTTTCTGGCCATGGTACTGTTCGCACATCAGCCAGTATCGGTTTTATCCATAGACAAAAGTTGTTTTTTTATATTAAAGAGTAGCTAGGAGAATGAATACTGCTAGATACTGACCTTGGCTGTATGTGTTCTGAGGCTGCTTTCAGTAGCGAACCCTTTGCCGCAGATGTTGCAGTGGAACGGTCTGTTTTTCGCGCGCTCCACCTGAGCGTCGTGGTTGCGGAGATGTTGCTGCAGGTTGGAGAGTTGGATGAAGGCTCGACCGCAGTCTGGTAGGTGGCATTTGTAGGGGCGCTCCCCTGAAAGGTGAATTTTGTTAGGCTGGTGCTTGGTCAAGAGCTGTTGGGGACGAAAGGTTCTCGAGTGGCGACCACGGATCGAAAGACAGGACCTTTGTGAATCGTGGAAGGCGCTTGATCCAAACATGGGGCTTCATGGGGTCTACGCTCAGTAGTTAATGTGTTTAGGCTGATGATGATAATGGTGCTTTTTCACATCAGATGTGAGATGGAAAAGCAAGTTAGACAGATTTTATTTTCAATCAAAGTGGAAGTGAAGTATCTTATTTGTTTAAATTCTTATCAGAAGTGGGATATAAAAGGATTTAGGCCGATTCCAATTCATATCAGAAGAGGGATGAAATAAGTTGTAGGCCGTTTTTAAATCATATTATAAGTGGGATAGAGAGAGATCTAAGCTCATTTAACTACTAATCAGAAGAGGGATGGAAGTAATTAACTGGTAATTTAGTGATAGGGTTATTGTTATTGGCAATAGAGCTTATTATCAGGCGGGGTGTAGAAAGTGAAGCGTCCAAGCTTTCATATTATGTAAGGAAATATTGAAGTAGTAATTTTATTTTACGATCTATAAAATAATTAAACTCGAGAGAAACTTAAAATAATTTATTACTTTAAAATTGCTTTAGTATAATATTACAAGTCTAGATTTTTATAATGTATTATTTTTAAGATTTATATCCGTTTGAGAAATAATTACTGTAGGTATAGAAGTGTAGGTAGGTAGTCATCTGCGTAATACTTTCTAGTTGGAATTACTTCGAAGGAACATAATATTAATTATCATTTGAATCATAAAATAAATTAAGGTAAAAAGTTAATGTTATTTTCTATTATTTGTAGGTAATATATAAGTAGTTTACTAAATAGATTTTAAGAAAAAAATCCAAATTGTGAACTGGCATGTTATGGGTTTGAACTACCTGAAAAGTCCAAGAAAATAAGAGGCCGAGCCCTAATCTAACCAGAAAAAAAACAACTCATTTGAAACAAGAACGAAAACCGTTCCAAGTTCGAGCGCGTAACGGTAACCCTTTGGGATTACGACAGCGGTCAGCTAACCAGTTCCCGCCGAATCGGTTTTCGCGCCAAAATCCCGACCTAACCCAACGGAAGAAACCGATGACCGGTGCACCATTTTTAAAATAAGACCATAATAAAACGAACGCATACTTTTAGCCTGTACTCCGGCAAATGCATAGGTCATTGACTGAACACGCGTACAGAGAAAGGCGCACACACACATGCGTATTCTTGTGTTGAGTGTAAGAGCAGTAAGGGCCATTTTGTCCGAAACCAAATCGGTATCCACGTAAAATTAAAACGGAACTTGCTACACTTGAGAACATTAAAATTCCAATAATTAGAGTAGTCGTGTAAATTTAGAATATAAATAATTCATATCACAGGTAAAAGTGGTGTAAGTAAATAAATTTATAAATTATTATCAAGGAGATTTTCAATTTACATTTTTTGGCAAGAATTCAAGATTACCTACTCTTAAATAATAAAGTTGAGTAAATTGTCGTGAACATTTCGTACAATAATGAAATTACCTGAATAAATGTTTGGGTTAACGAATTTCAAACATCTCAACGTCAAAAACGTCTAAATTAAGAACATAAGAGTAATCCTTGCAGCTGTAACATCAGCCATTATTATCACAGATGCGTGTGTTGGTATGCGTGTACAGAATGCAGCAACATCCAAGCACCAGCCATACTGTTTTTATTACCCGCTCGTGGTCCTGCGGAGTTGTGTTAGTGATTTTGCATGTTTGAGAAGAATGCGTTCGTAATACATTGCGTTCGCACAAAGATATTGTAGAATTATTTCCTAGATGCAACCAGATATATGGTACATGTTTGACGCGGCTAAGCGATTAGATATATCGCTTCTAGGTATCCTGTGTATAGCTAATCTACCGCTAACGGTTCAATAGCTTTATTTATAGGTACTAAATTTTATAAGTGAGTTAAGTTTATTTGGTTGCCTTTGTAGATAAAAGTGTTGGTAAAATATTGCGATATTTGACGTGTTTTATGGATCGGGTAAAGGTTTTATCGGTGTTTGGTGAATTTAGTATCGTATCTGTCTGTTTTGAATGTGGTAGCAGCTGTCACATTGGTAGTGGTTTTGGATATTCCGGACATTGCTTACTGTAATTACGAATTATAGTTTTTTTGTGCGAGGAAGTAAACGAATAGGTACATCAGAAGTGGGATACTGTAACACTCTTAAGGAAAACTGTTTTAGATATTTTTTTCTTTTTATTCTTTCCGTAAGTTATAACCAATTAATTTTACATCATTAAAACAAAAGAATTTTCAGACTCCTAACTTGAAGAATTATTAATTACCCATACAAACTTTCAACCCTTATTTCATCCCCTTCGAGAATACTTTTTGAGACAAAAGATAGCCTATGTCCGTCTCGTAGGTCCAATCTATCCCTATACCAAATTTCATCGAAATCGGTCCAGCCGTTTGAGCGTGAAGAGCTAACAAACATACACACACACACACACACTCACAAACTTTCGACTTTATAATATTAGTAAGATTATCTAATAAATCAATGTCTTTATCTGTCCAAATACAAAATTACAGTCATCATAAAATAACCAGGACTAAGGTGTTACCAGGAATTATTATTATGCACTTTTGTTTCCTAATCACTGCACTGTAGAAATAACATTATTATTGAATTATAGTTTTTATTATTACAAATGTTTAATGATGATTCAACTAAGGTAGGTACCCACTTATCTAGATTTTTTATGCATTTTTCCTAAATAGCCTTAGATAATACTTCTAGCTACGCCCTGTTTACCCGCATAAACAGGCCTTCCCCATAGGTAAGTACTTACTACAAATTTTAACGGAATAAAAAGTACCTACCTACTCTACGTTTTTATAAGAACCTATATTCATTCAATTTTATCAAAATCTGTTTCGCCGCCATTTTGATGACGTATGAAACATTCTAACACACAAACTTTCACTTAAACACAAATAATAATAATTTAAAAGATATTTTTTTATCTCCGGCACATAGCTCATAGATTAATCTTGTCTATTGCGAATTCTTCCGGGTTCGCCGGCGATACTTCGTACCATTGTACCATGCGGCCATTTTTCAAGTTATTCAACCTACGCGTTTCGTGTCCAGCCTCACCTGACCCCACTTAACTCCTTATAACGGTCTAGCAGGCATAGACGTGAGGGGTCAACCTTTTCTGGTCGGATTGTCTATGGATATTTTTGTTATTTCTCTATGAATAAACGTAGGCAAGGGAAAGGCGTTCGCCTTAGCACACTTTGGACGACGCGCGATGGTTTAAGGATGGTATCTTAGATTGTGAATTTGAATTTATTACCGATTTGTTAATTTAGAATTGTAGTGATTATCCTATTAACAGATTTATAATAATATGAAGCGGTAGAGGTTATATTTTGCTGTATTTATGGTGAATTAATTTAAATTGTCCTGGCAATTGTTTATGCAGTAGGTATAATATTGTGTGTTGACTAATTTTGCATGACACAACCAAATCATGTTTTAATAAGTATATATCACCCACCACCTCCCTGCCTTTTTGATATTGACAGTTTTAAAAATTAAATTCCAACAAGGAACTCTAATAAAACCTTGAAAATGTACGTAAAGTGAGAAAAAACAATAATTTGTGTTTATAAAAAAGATATAAAAGTATGTTTTTTCTTAACTTCCGAACGAAACGTATTGTTAAAATATTTTACAGCTTACATTATTATAATAATAATAAATCTTATTAGGTAGGTACTGAAAAATTAAACTTAATAACAACCATCTAGAAGTTATTCTAAGCCCCGGCATTAACAAAGACCTAGGCAACGGTCTCAGCCTACGCATTCGATTTACATACAAAAGTACTTCCCTCTGCAATACAAGCACCTTTGACTGGCATCGCGTAGGCATAAAACATTCTTGCCTTTGCCTATGCTTAGAACTTAAAAAAAACATAGACCATAAACAATCTTTTGTTTCGAATCACTGTTTAGGCTTATATGTCAAAATACTTTTGACGTAACTTTAGGAGGGAAATTTTGTTGATTTTCTAACAAGGGTAGGATTTAGGTACCTAGGTATTTACTATGTTGTTTAAAAACCTAATACTTAAACCTACCTTTTTCCGTGGTTCGGTAACATGCATAACAATATCATGTCCAGAAAAATCGCCAGCAATAAAAAATTGTGATAAAAAATTCCAATTATTTTTTTCCGGTAAACATTTGAAATTAAATTTTCTTATAACCATGACGTTCCACGTCGATTATAAAACACGACATGCCGACAGCGCGTGCGTGGTGCGAATTTATTTTTGAATATGGAACGCAGACTTCGCGCCATTCCGCATCCGAATAATCTCGGATTTTTGCCAATCATTTTCACAAAGATACAAGCAGCTTTACTCCATATTACAAGTTTCTTTTTTTTCGTCTTGGCTACGACGACTATCAAATAACTATCCTTACCAAATGAGTTTTTGCTCTAGAATAAAAGACGAGACAGTAAAAATATTGATACTAATGGAAATCTTCAACTACAAAAATCTGCATATTTATTTTAGTGACATGTAAGTATGTCTACTTATGTGTATTAAATATGTCTACTCCATTTGAAGCAACATAGATGCTACAAACATTACCTACTATCGAAGGTGTATTAAGTTGAGTGGATGTCAGTCAAAACAGTTTTATTTACTTTTAATAACCTCAAGTAAGTAGAAGTAGGTACTAACTAAAATATACCGACCATATTTTAATCAAAACATAAGACAACAAACTATTGAATATAGAATAATATCTCGTATAAACCACTAGCGTAATATAGAAAATTATAATATGGTAAGTAAATTTTAAAACGCCATTAAAATACGGAAAATGTACTAGTTAGTACTGCATCATACTTAACTTTAATAAGTATACTACATTAATCATAGCCATTGGAAATTTAAATTATTGGGCATGAATTTGCGTGCACACATGGTAAGTGCAACACCCGCGGGGGAATGACGCCCCCACCCCCTAGGCGGCGACGGGAGGGGTCACGCACACCCACCCAACTATTAACCACCCTCCCTCCCCAACTATTTTGGGGTGGGCAGCGCGCATGATAAAAAACATTATAATAGTATTCCACCTGCGTTCGACGGGCGGAATTTGTATTGACACACGTTAAATATGGATATTCGCCCGCCATTTTGTTTTCACGCGCTAAAATAATACGTAGCGAATTTTCGCGAAAACAATGAGTTCAAAATGTGCACGGTTTTAAATTTGTTTGAGTCGAAAGAAAAGCAATAAAAAGTATCTCTCTGGAGGTCTTAACCCCTCTCTCGCAGAAAGTTTTATCCCGACTGGATTCCGCAATTTTTTACTTTTTTTAATTTCCACCGCCGCGTCGCTATCTCGCGAATGCTTCAGTGGTCAAATAAAAACTTAAGGAGTTTTCTATGAACAGAGACCTTTTTGGAGACGGCTTTAGATTTTTTTTTTTTATAAACTCACCTACCGTCCGTGTTCCAAACTCAAATATCGTAGGATTATATTTTGAAAAAGCGATCTATTTTTAGGCCACGGTAATGTGGTGTCACGTTAGACTTTGCAAGCTTACAAACTACAGGAAGGAAGGGTAAAGGACATTTTCTCAGTCGACTTAGCAGAGCGTATCCCATAAATAGTGTTACTAAATTAGTTACCCACCTTCCTGTAGACGGCGATCGCGATCAATAGAAGTGAATAAGATATGAATTTCAGCGTCATTGTCTTTAACTTTGTTTATTAAGATTACTTGTTTGATTAGTATCGCCTTAAACACTAATATAAACATACAACAAACGACAAAACAAAAGTTATATGTATTTAAAAATATACATTACCTACTTATAATTATATTAATTTTCTATTTTTTTTTCGTGTGATACTTAGTCGTGTGGGAACTTTTCTTGGAGTTACTTTGCGAACACCCATCACTTTGCAATACACAAAACCAAAAATATAATAAGAAACTTACAATTTGATATTACCTAAGTGTTCCGTTCCACCATTTTTCCTACGTAGTCACAAATGTTCATTTAGAAACCAAGAAGAGACTAGTGTCGTAAAAAACAAACAAGTCAAACATTAAAAAAGTGCAAGAAACCGCCACTCCACTCCTTTTTCTATCCAAAGCAGTCAACTTAAGAAAGATAGCCGGCCAACTCCTGAAAAGGGTACAACGTTTTCAACAGACGAGTAAAAAGATTCAACCGACCGAACGCGAGAAAACGAGTAAAAGTAAAAAAGAAAAACGAGTAAAAATGCAAAAAGAGCAAAACTTATAGTTGGCAAGTTTTCCCGAAGTTGGAACGTCTGGGGTTACGGTAGGGCTGCCGCTAACGACTTTTCCTGTTTGTTTTAACTTTTATCTTAATGTTTGTGTGTAGTTTTCTGCAACTGTAATTTAAGTTAGGCTTTTTCTGATATTCATATTGCTAAGAAATTGCTTATAGAACAGTTTTATGTTAATTGCGAGAAAGAAGTGAAGATTTATCTTCATCACCCATATTTATTTATTTTGGTGTGTGTTACGTCTAAATCGCAGATCAATTTAGATGATTTTTTTATATCAAAAATAGATGGCACCTCGGAGGAGGACATAACTATACGAGTATAATGAAGTTTTGTCGCGAAAAACTTATCGTCCGCGTTCAAGAAGTAAGTAGCGAGCAAAAGTCCATATAAAAATTGTCAACAAAGTCGAGTGTCAACTTTAAGATATAATTTCCTTGTAGGGACAGCCCTGGCTCTATAAGATCGTGTGAATAGTAAGAGGTCGTCCTAGACGATTATTTTTATTCATTCCCGACTTCTGCAGCCAGTAACTGTAGCAAAGCGAGAGATTTGTGAATAATTATTCCCTATTGGAACGGTCTTGAAAAAAGTATCACGTTTGCGGGGTTAATTGGGAATTCATCCGAATGGAAGTTTAGGGTTAACACTGAATGGACGCATTTGTCTATACTACATAATAATACTTACTTATTTTAAAGAGGAAAGATTTGATTGTTTGTTTGCATTGAATAGGCTCCGAAACTACGGAACAGATTTGAAAAAATCTTTCACTGTTGGGAAGCTACACTATCCCCGAGTGACAAGCTACTTTTTACCCCGGAAAATTAACGGTTCGGAATAGGATAAGGAAAAATATGTATTTGTTTAATAGATAACTCTGATCCCAACGTCACAGATTGAATAGATTGACCGTTATTACTATAACACACATTAAATCTAATCAACGTTGCATCGTACTGTTACATTTTTTGATTGGATTGAATTCAACCCTTTAGTTTTTTTTCTAAATCCGGTAGTTATTAATTCTAACCCTTTGATACCTGTTATGGTTTTTGTCACAGTCCAAGAGAAGGGTCCGGTGTGACAATAACGTTATTTTTTTGTGTAACCCTTGGAATTATTATTTTAACGTTTGCGTTTTATTAATTTGAAGTTGTGCTGCTTATTTCAGATTATTTTATACGACTGTTAATTATTATTTGTAAAAAATACCCGGATGTTAATTTTACAAGGTATAATGCTGTAAATAACCGAATGATTGGTTATTAGGAATCTTTTGGACTCAATACTTATTTCATTCTGTATTTTTTTCTCAATTAAGTAAAATGTATTTTGTAATTAAGTATAATGTAATATTAGAAATTCACACTAGATGAGTAATCCAATACTACTAGAGAATAAATAATATTTTCAAAAAAAAACCAAAAACATTAAATTTAGCCATGAAACAATGGAACGCAACCAAAATTAATAATAAAACAACATCCTACCTTTATTATTATCATTTCCGCAAACAAAACCAAAGGGCTATGACCTAACGATCACACATTGTTATCACCGCATCCAAATTCCAATGGACAGAAAAGAAAAAACTGTCCGGCAGCTGCCCTTTGGACATAATAGGCATTTGTTGTCCGAAATAATAGTGCAAAACGCATTATTATGCTAATTTCGGGAGCGCAAGCTATTATTTTATTATTTTTATTCGCAGGTACAAAGAATCTTCCGGGCGGTCCTATTGTCCATCCGACCCTATGTTTGTCGATATTTTTAGCGTTGCAGATGTAGGGTTAAGTTTTTGTTCGGTCTGACCGCCGTGTGACTAATTTGATGAATTGTAGCGCATATGGTGTTTGAAAATGTTAAATGTTGTTTGAAGAGACTAAACGTTAAAAAAATATATAAAGATTTTAGGTGATAGATAACATTAAAGTTTACCTTCAATAAAATGCATTAGTAAGTAAGTACCTATTGAACGATGTTAGCTTGTACTCCAAACTCTATTTTTTTAATTGGTCACTTTGGTCAGTAGGTTATAATTATTATTATAGCACCATGTAGGTATAGAGGTATTTTCATATAAGTAGTCAATACAAAATAATGTTAATAGGTACTTATGGTAGGTACATAATACCTATATAAAATGTTCTTATTGTTTTTTTATACGTTTTGACTTGACTTGACATGCCCTAACATTTTTCCAAACGGCCAGTGATAATTATTTCAGAATTCGAACAGCAAATCTGTAATTGCCGCAATTATTCATCCAATTAAAATGCACAGCGTCATGGCCCTAACACATCGGGCGATTGTTCCGAAATTGAATTTTAATCACCGATTCTTCTTACAATGGCCTTTCGAAATTCGAACCCCGCCTCCTTGAAGAATGCCAAAAAATAGGGAAATGAATGAAGATTCGCTCCCGTTCACAAAACCTTCGATTTGGCGCCATTGAAAGAGAGCAATTAAGTCGAGTATCTTTTGAGTTTAAATTAAGTGAAAAAAAAAACGTAGGCCTTTGGAATAGATTTGAATGGGTTTCTTTAGATTCAAACGGCATTGGTCGATCTATACCCAAAACAATGTTACAGAAGATAAACTATTTCAGTATAAAAATGTCTTCTTTGTATATTTTATGAGCAATAATGACATTTACTTACGTTAAAAAAACCTACTTACTTATAATAGTAATATGATAGCAAAACTTTTTCGTAATAATTAAAAAAAGAAAGTTACCTTAGCGGAAAACAACATAAAAATGCACTTGAAAATTACCATTTTACATCAGAAACCAGTTAAATATTAACCAATAGTAAATATTCCGAATCCTAACCATAAACAAGTCAACCCTAAACCGAAAAGGTCAGAAATGGCCGCACGCAACCGAATCCTACATACATTTTACATGTAGTATACATATATTTTTGCTAAACAGAACCAGTTTCAGCGTGCCGTATTGCGCCTGCGCCGGTCCCGTTACTTCGCATCGCTGATGCAACTTTTGATGCCTATAATAACATAGGTAATAGTGCACTTATCCGACACCGAAGGAAAATCGCGCATAATGAACTGCCATTATTCTAGTGTTAACATGGGAAAGTAGAAAAAAGCATAAGGCTGTATAAAAAATGTTGATTATGCCAATTTGCATAGAGAAAGATATCTGAAATTAATATAACTATTATAATGACTTATGTCAGTAGCGTGACGGCAAAATAAGCAACAGCTAGCTATTATATTTTGTAAATGAAACATTTATTTTAAATAATAATTGTGAGGAATCAGAAAAGATTACAGTTCATAATACTGGTATTGTTTCAATCAAAAGAAAAGAACAAAAATTTGCATGTTATAATTTTGTAAATGGAACGCATTATTACTATTGTCTTCTGTCGGGTGCCAGTAATTAAATTATAAACAAAAAAAAAGCAACACGCAATCCTATTCTTTGTCACTAATTAAAGAAACGACTGAGGGAGAGTGAAAGAAACGGCTAAGTAGCAAGTTAGTTGAAAAAGAAACAAAAGCTGGCATAGGGATTTAAAAACAGAACGAGAGCGAGTTTGCATGTTCGCGTCAGTTTGTGGGATTCCATTTTTAAATTATTTTGCGCGGACTGTGCCACCAGTTTGTTTCTTTTGTTTTATTTTCAGAATAACACTGTCTTTTGTTTATGATTTGTTTAGAACGTTTCAAACGAATGGAATAATTAAAATATGGTCGGGTGTTTTATACGTTTTTTATTTTTTAAGGCAGAGCAAGTTGAGTTCGTTTTTTGAAAAAGGGATCAATACGATAAATCGATAATGCCGAATAAAAAGCGGATAACAGCTGTGTGTCGATACCGTCATAAAGTCAGGGTTGTTGAACGAAATTTCCAGAAAGCCGGAACTCTCTCATCAATAAGTAACGTTGGCGAGATTTTTTACCGGGATTTTTGGGAGCATGTGGACGGCAACAGATGTGGAATAAGAGGTCTTTGAACGAATCGTGCTGTTTGAAGTACCACTTGAATTTTAATCTCAGTACATTATGTAAGTGTACCTTAATTTTGTATTATTTATAATAAAATACATTATTTTAAATTTCGAGTAGTAAGCATAAAATAATTCATTAAAACTACGTTACCTTTTCATTAAAATACGGAGCAACAAGTTTCAATGTACATATAATATATCGTAACTTTTTTAACATACTTATTTTATTTAATTTTATGCCAGATTTGCGTTGAAACGAAATTCCACATTTAAAATTATAAAATGAGTTCTCTTCTCTACTCCGCACCTATTCGGTAAAAACATTATTCTCTTAAACTCTGTCATAGTTACACTTCTAAGGGTCTGTTTTGCAACGCAAAGAGATATGAGCAACTCTCACTGTGACACAGTTCTGCGATATTCTTACGTAGTAACTATGCCAGAAGAATAACTTTTGTTACAATACACATTTCAAAAGCAGGAACCTGTTTTTCCGTTGAATATTGTTTCGCTCGTGTCTATTCACTGTGCGTTGTTAATTGTGATGTTAAAATCCGCCATATTGTTTTACAAATTGTGCCCTCCTTTGCAATAGGTAGGTATTTCAGAATGTCGTAGGTGAAAATTATGAACCTTATTACATCAACACTACTTTATAATCATTAAAAACATTATTCAATGTAAGCAATTACCTAGGTAACATTTCTAAATCATTAATTCACATAAGTACCGAAAAATATCACTATAAATTATTTTCGTAAAGGCTATCTGGAAAACTTTGCCTTAAACGATAAAATCGCAGATTGCAGTATTTTTACAATAAAGTACCTATAGAAGCTCACAAGTACCTTATGTAAGAGATAAGGCAGAATGAAACTAAAAGGGTTCTGTTTTCACGTGTTGCAGAACCCTAATAAGTAAGCAATATTTTCAAAGACACAACTCTCTAATTTCATCCCTTATGGCGTTACACTAATCATCACTGGGGTCAAAAACAAAGGACCGTAAGAAAGAAAAAACAAAAAGCCTCTATAATTAATGCTGGCAATTAATCCAAGTCTTTGTTAAAGTGTAATAAACGTTGGTTTCTTTTAACTTTTGACGCATCGGAGGCGCTTTTGTGTTTTTTTTCGGTTATTGTTAAATTAAATTGTTACTCACTTTGTTATTCTACGGTTGGTTGAAGGATTTGTTTTAGTTGCGGATTTTTTTTGTACTGGCAATTATTTTATTTTACTTTGTGTTTCATTCGGTGGATATATTTTTCTGTATTTTTTGAGATCATTGGACAAGAAAGTGAAATAATTATTAAACGGTTAGTACTCGTAGCAGTTGTAGAATAAAGTATTCCTTAAACTAACAAAAACTGTAGTATAATAGCATATTAATACATTTATAAATTTCAACCAAATAACGAAACGGCAAGCTCAAATCAGGTGCCGACTGATTTAAAAAGATCCGAACCTTTTCAACCAAAGGTCACGATTAAAAAAGTTTCCAACAAAAATCCTACAATTAAAAACAAAGTCCGATTTAATAACCGAACGCCGACACCTAAGGAGGCGAAATAGAAGCAAAAAAGCGGGAAAAAGGAAGAAAACTCCCTCCAATATAATTTCCTAATCACCGGGCCGAACGTCCGCTTCCGGACGAAAAAAGTGAGATAGGAATGAAGAATATCGTCTTGTCAAAATTGGAATGGTATGGACATGGCAATACAAAGATAAACAGAAAAAAAAATATTTATCAGCCTACGTTTTTTCAGATATATTTTATATTCTTCTTATATTTTGTAATCACATCATCCTTCATCAATCTATATATTTATCATCTGTGCGGTGTGTGTTCCATATAATAATTGTACTTGTATAAATGTTTTGGCACTTTGTGTTCTTACTCAAGTCGGTTATTGGAAACGTCCATACCAAGAACAGAATTAGGTTCGTTTGAAAACAATTGGTTTTATTATTTTTATGTATCGTGGTTTTAAATGAATTAATGTATTGTCAGCCAGCACAGTACAGAGTAATTATTTGTGAGTTATAATTATCTGTAGAAAGGGCAAGAAACCCGATGACTAATTTAATATTTCGTAATGTCCGAAATGTAATATTACTAAAACTAAGCACTATGGTTGGAGTTGCCAGTACACGCTATATCCTCCAACCATCTTAATCATTAAAATATTTAATAATTATTTAAATACTTTTGGTCATATCCTCTCTATTCCTCTCTTACAGAGCCAATATTTACTCGGTTAAAAGAAGGCGGCAAAAAATAAATTAGGCAAAAGCTCATTTTGGCTCAAAAATCGTCGCGACGACATCTGCGACCTCTGAGGGGTTGTCGGGGGTGGGGGGCTGCTACAGGGGGGGGGGGACGTGATTTCTTTTCCATTACTATTCGAGTACTTGAGTGAGGGTAGGGGTGGATATTTTTGGGAATTTGAGTGATTGGGTGCTTATGTGTTTTTTTTAAATTGGGCAGTGAGTTTTGGCGACTGATTTAGAGCTTTAAATTTTTCATGTAGAACAATTATTTGTAATCAAAATTTACGTACAAAAATGTCGTCTATATAATTATTAGGAGTCAATTGAGAATTTATTATAGCAGGTAAGTAAGTAGATTGTAATAAGTACCTAAATTCATGGTATCAATACTTTTTACAATTAAATAATGGAATATTAAGAGTAATGCTATTACTTTTAGTATGTTATATTATTGGTAAGAATAATATTACACAACCCTAATAAGTAGAAATGTCACAAAAACTTCTAGGTTTTTAACTTGTCAGTATTCCATTAAAATTTCTGAACGAAAAACACCCGTATTTTATTACAAAAATCTTATTTTACACGAGAGCCCTTTATAATAAAATAATTGAAAGATAACTCTTGGGGATTCTTTTCTTTTAAAAAAAGCAAGGGCCAAGGGTTAACCTCAGGTTTACTTTAAATTACGAACTTTAAGGAACTTTCCTGACCTTTTATAAATACAACTTTTTCAGGTGTTTTTCTAGTAAATTGTTTTTGTAACGAACTTGTGTTTTATGGCTGAGGTATTTTACAATTTAATTTTGACATATATTTTTCTTATTATGTGATATACTTAATAGAAAATGTGATAGTTTGTGTGTGTATAATAATATGTCTGTTGCCGTTAAGCAGTGAATTGGCTGAACGGATTTTGATGGTATTTGGAATATTTTAAACTTAACGTTAGTTTAGGGTTGAGCTTAGTTTTAATAGTTACTATTTATTAGGTATCTACCTAACAAGCAGATAATATAATGTATTAGCCTCTGGAAAAGACGTAGAAAAATTATAAATACGAATTATTTGAGTTGTCTTCTATATTAGCTAGTTAATAAAGGAACTGGCCCCTTTAATATAAAAAATACTGAAAAAAGTCCAAATATTGCCAAAATACAGTATGGCAAAGATAAACAGAGGCACCGACGCGGCCTAATTATGACGCAAACATCGGAGGAATCAAATAAAAACCGATCGCGCGGAACAACCTTTTTTCCATCTCGGCATCTGCAAATAGGCTTCTGATTACTTGACGGGACACTTCTTGATACTTAGCGGCACACTATAAGTACCTAATAAGTATGACTATAATTTTGAGTTCTTGGAAATACTATACTAATATACTTGTAAACCGACACAGTTGTTAACAATAAAGTGTTTTGTATCTTTCTATCTAGGTACTTCAAAGTAACAAGTATAGAGCCCCGTTTCTCCCTGCCTTCGAACGTACTATGACGTCACGTTTCATACATATTTTTGCATCTTCCAAAATCAAAATTTCACAGTTGGTAGAAAGAGAAAAAGAAATATGTTTATTTGGCTACAATTTTTGTATTAAAAAGGAAGAGAAAAAACATTTACATCACCATTATAATACCTCCCTATGCGCCAAAAAATAGGCTAATTTACCTACATAATAATATTATTTAGTTCTTCGTTCGAAAGCATCAAGATTGCTTGGTCCGCGTTCTCGCTGCCCTCTTTGGAGGGTGGCACAAAGACGGTAGAAAATGGAAAAAAGCGACAGAAAAAAGATAACTGGATCCCTCCAGTTGGACCAATCGTGGAAATTACGCTTCCATTGGCTAAGGTTTTCTATATTTTTCTATTTTTTTGTTTTGTTGTAAAGTTTTCTCTTACTTAACTTACTTTTACACCCCTCGGTTTAACCCGCGTGATTCCTTTTTTACTGCGAGAAGGTATTATTTTTTTCGGAATAAAAAATAGTCTGTAACGCCCTTGGGAGTTCTCTCCTATTATTTTTCTATAATAAAAATGTGTGGTAGGTAAATAGGCTTGAAAAATAGTGTGTTCCTTTCCCGTTGTGTGTTCCCGTGTGCCTTCATTTTTGAGCTTGGTACAATTTGTAACCCTAAAAATAGTATATGATTACTATGTCTCTCTTCGTCTCTCTCTCTCCCTCTCACTCTCGCAAACAAAAATATGGTGCCCACTAAAAATATTAAAAATTACCACATAAATCACCCCGCTACAATCGCGGCCCAGTGGGACAAGGATTTCTTTCACGCGGACAAAAATTTCCATTACGAAATTTTTCGAAAATGATAAGATGGATTACGTGCTCGAATTACTGTATTCCCAAAGGTGTCTCCCCCCGAATCTTGGGGGTTTTAAAGGGTTTCCAGGTTGGTATAGTAGGAATTAGCGGGTAAGGATTAAAGATGGCGGATTTTTTGCACAAAATGGAGAACTTTTTACGGTGGTAGGTTCCTCATACCTAGCTATACCTAGCAGTTGTAATTTCTCACTTTCTTGACACATAAAATAGTTTGTTAAAAACATTATATTCTTTTATAGTTTTGTTGATCAATCTCAATATTTTGTTTATTTTCAAATTAATCTAGTTTTTAGATAAATAAATAACACATGACTGTAAAATTCAAGGAAATGTGTCTGCTTTTATTTCAACTTTCGACCCCATAATATAGCTTTAGGATGCTAATAATTATTGCAGATACTAAAACTAAATATCACCATACATCCATTAACGCATTTCAAATGCCTATTCTAACTGTTCGCCTAAATATTTCAATGGTATCGAGTTCCAAACGCGCCGACACTTATGATCGATATTAATTCGACTAAATAATACATTAGTACAATTTTAACTGTAATGCATTTGATAGTGCGACCAACGCCGCAGTTTTGCGGTTCTCCCTATTTCTATACCTACATGGATAATTTCGCTAAAATGCGTCCGTCCATTTTAATATTTGCTAAAATATAGCTCAGGCTTCCATGGTCAGCTGCAAACGCGACTAAGTTATATAAAATTTTGGGCCATTAAGTCGTGGAAATGAACCACTGTGCTAGTAAGATTGTGATCTTTCGAATGCGTTTTGCTGCGCTAATGGTCTAAAAATAACTCACTGAAAGTATTACTAAATTATGCTGTTTTCTCGGTGTAAAGTCATAAGTTTGTTGAAAAGGCATCTCTACATTTTTCAGGCAAGCTTTGTAAAATACGTATTTTGCACTGAAAGCTGATTCAATTCAGCCGTCGCTCCATCATGATCTCATATTCAAGGACAAGTTGCCATTTTCTCTAGATTAGGTCTCTATCATCGGATCATCTTTATATCACAACAACTATTGTATTTACTGTCCAACTCGGAACATGATAGACATGTATATTTTTATTAATTTGTTTATTAGATTGAAGTGTTTGACTTGTAAAAGTGCGATTTTATTGCTTATTTACAATAAATTATTTGACTTTGACTTTGACTTTGTAAAATATTACTTAATTGAACAAAAATTGAATTGCATGAGTAAGTAGAAAGAAAAACTAAGTAAAGAAAAATCCACCTATAGCTTACGCGACTATGCCACTTAATAAAAAAGGTTAATTAAACCACGCAGCAATAGTTAAACTGGTGACCACCAAAATGCAGTTCCAACATTTTAGCTACCAACCTATCCATCTATGTAACATTGCGTCAGTTTATTTCCGACATCAATATTCAATGATTCTCATATCAAAACACTCGACACACTCTAAACACTCCATCAACCGACAATAATTTCATCAGCCATGCATTTTCATGCGGCATTCACCGCTTCCTCTCGAATATATTGCATACTTTCGCATGCGAAATCATCGTTGTGCCGCGCCGCAATGATTCTATCGATTTTCTCTACCCCCCTTTAGGGTGGCCACCCCCCAGCCATATAGGTATGTAAAGTATATGGTGTCAATAATTGGGTAGGGCGTAGACCCCTATATATGGTGGTCGCGGGTAATGATCGTATGTAAGTTGGTTGGATGTTGAGAGGTTTTGTGCATTTGTGGAGGAGGTGGATGCAAGTGGCAAATTGGCAAATTGGCAATTGTCGTTCGATGTGGTGGTCCGATGGGGAGGCCTATGTTCAGCAGTAGACGTCTTCAGGATGATGATGATGATGAGAGGTTTTATCAGAACCACCCTAATCTTCTTACACTACTGAAATTCATATTAACTTGCTAAACGGGGCCATTGTGTTGTTTTTGTGCGCGAATTAGACCCGTCGAAAGAATAATATGTTTCTGTTCGCAAAAAGAACTTCTAGTGAGATTTCTTAGGTGTATTTTTCAACCAATTGTAAATTCGTTTAGTGTTTGGTGTTGCCGCATTTTTGAATCAGGTTTTAAGACACTCTTATGTTATAAATGGTCTGTGTTTGATATACAAATATGTATATCAAATCAACAGAATATGAAGCGGCAGAATTGGTTTTTTCCAAAATGTATATCACCGAGTTACGTATCATTCGTATGTGTAAATGTGTATGTACGTATTATTCGCCCCGGTTAAAGCTATCTACAATGCCTATCGTAGTTTATAGGTAGATAGTGACAGACAGAATGGATCGACCGATCTTGTAATATATTGATATGGGGGACTGACCCCTGGTTTATTTTAGATGACAATAGCTTAAATATTACATTAGTTACGTAGTAAATAAGGTTTAACATACTTAATTTCAGTGCAAACCTTTTTTGAACTTCAACACATAATATAATAGTATAGAAAAAAAACTGAATTTGAAATCTTGTAGATTTACCCATCCTGTTTGAAACGTTATAATTCCTAAATGTACTGACCTATAATATGCTATTTTTATAATTACATTATTGTACATAATAATATGTAGGTATCCTATGAACGAACAAGTAACTATTTTATAACTGACACTAGATACTGGCCAGTAGAATAAAATACAAACGAAAAAAAATGAACAGAAACCTAACAGAACTTTTTCTCATCACAAAAAAGGCCGAACGTTCGAAAAAGGAATTATTTAAATATTTCAGTTGAAAAGTTTCGACTCGACTCGGACAAGGCGTCTTTGTTCTTTGAGAATTTTTCACTTAACTGCTAACTTCTAGTTTAATATTGAGTTTTCGCGCCGCGGAGCGTAACGAAGGATGGAAGTTGAACGTACACCTGTGCTTTTTTATCAAAGAAAAAGAAAAAAGTTTGCGATCTCCTTGCTTTAACTTGAAGAAAGTTCGAAGAAAGGACAACCTCTTTGCAAGGTGCATTTTTTTAATGTTTGATAGATGTCATTTAGGGAAAGTAGCTTTTATTATAACATTTTAAGCATTGTGCTTAAACTTTGTGTGGTAACGTTAGCCACTTCGATAGTAAATTAATAACAGCTTACGCACTGAAACATTACAACGGACAAAATACTTGGATATACGAGTATTTCTACTTGACTCTAGCTAAACGCACAAACCGTGCGAAGCCAAAACTAAAACAAAAATTAAACTAGGTAGGTACACATTATTATTATTATTATTTAGAAACAATAAACTAATGTAAAAATTGAGCTGATAGCAAGTTTTCCAATAAAGAGTTAAGAAGAAGCGCAAGTTCCGATTTATGCATATCTTATTTTTAGAATTTTTGTTTCCAACGCCGAGTAAGTAGAGATTATATACCTATTATATTATAATATACCTAGAGATTACATTCCCTACTACAAAAAGTATTCACTAAAATTTTAGACAATTATTGGCAAAACACATCGAATAACAGAATATTCTCGCACATTTTCATCACTCTTAATATTAACTTTTTAGAAGCGTCGAAACAAAGCGGGCTCCAATATCGCGAGTGTCTCGTCAACTCAGAAACAAAAGAAGTAAATAAAAGAAAAGATAAATAATTAAGAATTCCAGCCTCGATACGTTACAAAAGAAACGAATTGTTAAGAACGACGCGGAATTGAAACGACGCGGCGGGAAAAGGAAAGAAAAATTATAATAAAAGAAAAGTGTCAAAAAAGTTGTTAAAAACTAAGCGGTAGCTAGAACGGTATCGAATTGAACCATAAAGTTTCGATTGTTTATAATAAAATAACTGTAACGCCTTGTGATTGCCAGAGCACTACTATTCTTTAGTTATAAATTTATTTTTGTGAATCTTATTGTGTTTACTCCTGCTAGAGCCATCTTTTCTGAACGAAGTGAACCCAAACACATTTGACGTTTTTACCGGCGCGTTTATGAACGAAAGATCTTCATACAAAGCGCGCGTGTTGACGCGTACTATGTCGAGCGCGAAATAACTGACACTAGGCACAGCTCCTCGATGCGCACCGTAATCGTTTTCAATTTGACAGTTGACGCATAGTTTAAACGTCAAACGACCACCGTTACTATTTCGTGTCCGCGGTCAGGTTGGTTCTCCAACGCGTCAGTTGCCAGGACTGAGAACAATGTGGCGAACTTCTATGTTTTTGTTGCGAGACGGCCGAGTTTTTGTTCTTTGTATTCTTAATGTGTTTTGTTCTGTTGTTTTTTCTGATGAGATGTGGAAAGGTTGATTAGGTTTATGTTTATGAAATATTTTATATTCTGCTTTGTATAAAGTTATGAAGATTTGGAAGGGAACAAATTAATTAATCTGTGTACTCTTGAAATCTTAATAGATCGCATAATTACTCTAACCGAGAGTTTCAGCTGGAAACGGCAAATGTGACGGTGTTTTTGTATTTTTCTCTCAAACTTGTGTTTTTCGGGTGATATAATAATATTATGTAGTAGGTACCTACCTATTAATTAGTAGATAATTTTGAGTGTTCATTAACATGTACGAGTGTGCGCAAATGATATAAAACTATAGGTACCTAAAAAGTGTTATTTCGTGTTATTTCCAAACTCTTAGTCAGTTTCAATAAAGCTTCACCTTTATCGAATCGCGACTTCAGAGACTTAAAATTTGGAAAATTGCAAAAATATACAATACTTGAAAAAGCTAGTTTTGGTTTATTTTATTTTATTTATATTTTTATTAAAATATAATCTTTTATTACAGAGGATTGATAATTTGAAAAATATTTCAATATAAGTACTTATTAACACTGGCTTATGCGAAGCGAAAACTAAAAGAAAGAAGTACATTGTCAAAAGGAACTAACGAATTATGGCGTCCATTATTTAGTTCGAACTATACTGACCATGGCCGGGCATTACGAATATGAATTATGAATACGAATTACCCATGGAAGGGTCGAAATGCCCATTTACACTTATACAATTTGTGGTAAATTGTACGGTGTAAAATACATGGCAGCGTTTTTTAATAGGGGTAAGTAGAAAACGTAAGTGGGGAGTTTTTCCCTCGTTTAAATTAATATTTCATATTCACGATGGTTAGTAATTAGTTGAATTTGTAGCGTTCGATTTCAAATAATTATTACGTAGCAGTTTCAATGGTAGATACCTACCTACCTATTCTGATTTGAAGTTTTTTAATACTCCAACCTTCTGTACCTACTTATATGGTATGATTCGATCAGAATGAGTTTTCTAGTTCTAAATTTAAATTCAAAATAATCCTGGCCATATAGAAATTATGAGACTAAACAGAAAATGAGGTAAACGTCAATTAAATACTTAAAAAAATAGATTGTTATAAATGTTATAAAAAAGACACACCGCATCGGTTGGCGGCTTCCATTAGATACCTAATAAACAGCCACAATAAAAACCTATTTATACACACTGGCAAGCGACAATCGTCGCCACAACTTGTAAAGTACAACTAATGAAGATTTTAATTATAGGTTTCTGGTTGTACTACTTACCTACATACTTGTAATATTGTATTTCCCTGTTTATTTTTGATTTAGGTACCTACCTACCTATCTTACAAAGTGGATTATTATTTAGATGTGTGTACTACATACTAAATGCATGTTAATTTGTAATTAAAGTTAGGTATACTTCATGTTAATAGAATGTTTCGTTAAAATGGTACTTAATTTTGCCTAAAATCACATTACGTTATTTACCTACTAATTATTTTCACCTAATGTTACCTCTGTTATACCGTATTTTTATAAGATTATAATATTGTACTTAACTACCTACTTATTGTCAGTTTTACTTACAATACAATTTGATTTGATCGCTTGCACAATTGTAGACTATTACAAAAAAACAAATGAGCCATGGTGAGTAATGTATACCTACTTACAAACAATTAAATACTAACCAATCGATTAGCAACTATCACATAACGAAACAAAACACGAGCGTGCCATTTATAATTCGAACGGCGGCAAAAACGAATCCAGCCATCCAACTTCGCCGGCCAGTATCAAAAAAACGCGGTAACTTTTATAATTAAAACACCAGCGGCCGCCACTATTGGTCCGCATTTCCACGGAAAAAATAGACACGCCGTATACGTGAAAAGCGTAGAAAAAAATGTGTCCAATGGTCGCTGGCGGCGGCCGACAGCCAATCACGGCGGCGCATTGGACGCAACGTACGGTCTACGTGACTTAGAAAAAAAATCACGTGTTTTTCCACGTTGGCGGCGGCCAATGGGCGGCGCTTCGGTCGCTTCGTTCGTATGTGCATTATAATTTCTTTGTATTGCCATTTTTAGCGTGAGTAAGATCAGATTATTACTCAAGTGATTGTCAGTTGTTATTAGTGTGGAATAGTTGGTTATGTGTTTTTTAAGTTTGGAGTAAATAGGCACCTATCTTTATTTATGATTGTATAATGTACTTATTTATGATTTTCTGTCCTGGTAATGTCCTAGTCGTTAGTGAAATATCAGTTTCCGCCATTATCTGACTTTTTCGTACTATTCTAACTGATTAGACCACAACATAATATTATGAAATATTAATACACCTACACTGGCTGAATGCACAGGTGCTACGCAAAAAAACTGACATTAACCGGAAAAAATGTCAACAACCGAAAAAAATTTGTCAACGAACCAGAAAAAAATGTCAACGAACCAGAAAAAAAAGTCAACCAACCTGTATGCAGCCTTGTGTGCTGCTGAACATGGCTGAGCTGCTTAAACCTCCGGTCGCAGTAGGAGCACTTGTACGGCTTCTCCCCGGTGTGGACCCTGATGTGCTGCACCAGCTGGTGGTTGGAGCTAAAAGACTTGAGGCACTGCTGGCACTGGTGGGGCTTCACCTCGCCCCCTAAGCCTCGCTGGAGCTCCCGGGCGTGCATTTGCATTGCGTTCTTGTGCATGAATATCTGAAACAAGAAGGGCGTTGAAAGTTGTGTGCGTCAACGCTTTGGGAAACCGTGGACTCTCCTAATGTCCGGATTCCCGTCACTAACCTATAGGGCTATCGTTGTCTCTTTCTAGCAGTAAACGAACGACAAAGATAGCAATTTACTTATCCGGTTGGTCAAAGTTAACTAGGGGTTAAGAAACCGGGCATAAGTGGCATTGTGATCTGATTATTTTTTGTTTTGTTTTCGTAGGTGATTGGGCCGAATGTGGAGCTCAAAAGTGGGACGAAATAAGATTTTATGTAACAAAATAGAATATGGGCCGAATATAACATACAATGTGGGACGAAAACGGTTTTTTCATGTGGAACGAACTTCCGTGGGACGAATGTGGATTAAATCTGGTGAAGTTGTGCCGGTTTCTAACGACTGTGCTATCGAAAACGATGGACGATGTGGTCAGAGGCGGTAAACGTGCTCAGCCTACAATAGGAGTGGGTTTCAAGGAATGTTCCCGGAATATCCCGATAGGGGGTGGCTACAGATTTTCTACTGCAAGGAGGCTAGGTAGAAAATAACGAGAATTGGCCGTTTGACTTTTAAAAGTGCGATTTTATAGCCTATTTACAATAAATGCTTTGACTTTGACAGTCCACGTGTACAAAGTCGCGGGAATTAACTAGTTAATAATTAAATCTGTTTTTTATTTTACAAAATTGATGTCCGTATATTCTATTGTTTTACCTATCGTTGTTAACATTGTTTTGTAACTAACAACCTATATAATAACGATGTCATGTTTATTTATGTAATAAATAGTAAAGTTTAGGTATTCTTTGCGGTGAAGGCAGTTTATTGTTATGTAATTAAACGGCAAATAATTGGTTGTTTTTTACCTAATAGGTGCTTATGTAAGTATATCTTTGCCTAGTATATAGGTAAGTACATAATTACATATTCTATTATAGGAAAAGTTTCGGTAAGTATCTTAGTTTAATTATTATTTTCAAAGAAAATGCGTCATAGCTGTTATCAGCTACCATGGTGTTGTTTAATTGGTTGTCGCATTGTGGTTAGGTGGTTGGTATCTACTTTTATAGGGTTCCAGGATCGATTCCTGAACTTCGTTAAACTGGTAAGTATCAACTGAAGTGTTTGTTGATTTGTTTCAGTTATCCGCTGCAAATCTTATAAGTACTAATATTATAATATGTATGCGAAAAATTGTATGTGTGTTTGTCCTCGACTGTCTTACTATAGTATAATTATTATATCATAAATACGATAATTTGTGTGTTTGTCTTTTTTTCATGCCACAGCGGCAGCCGCAGCGGCTGTAGGGAAAGCTGGATTTTGATGCAATTCGGTATTATTATTCTGAGTAGAGATACTATATAGGAATAGAAATTGAATTCATTTTATCCCCAGAAAATTAACGGCTGTTGGATAATTAATGGCAAACACCGCGGAGCACAACTAGTGTGTTATATTTGTACAAAACAATACGATGCGAACCGAGAACGAAAAAAAAGTCAACATTTTTAATTTTAACCAAAATAAGTGTTAACATTAGAACACATTGCAATTTAAAATGTTGCCTTAGCCATACAAAATGCACCCTGAAAACGCATTCCATACGTTACAATAAATAATACCCAGCCTCTATAATTTCGCCGTATCTGACGGCTCGACTCGCTATACCCTCATAATTAGGTACAAAGTTGCCAGCATGCATGTGACCTAACACTATGCCGGTAATAATGGGAAAAAGTAAAATTAACCCTCTAATAAGGTTTTATGTTACTGAGTAACGAAATGAGCAGTTTGGTCAGCGGATGGTGACAGCCAGTGTTCGTAAGTTGCAGTGCCAGAAATTTGCATTGCATTATCTCCCGAGGCACTGCACTGCGCTAATCGCCCTGAGACATTGGATCTAAAGTCTTAACTTATAAAGGTGTTACTAATAGATCGTAGACACTTACCACAAAAGGTTAGACCAGAGTTAAACACATGTTTCTAAAATTTCTTTCGACAAGATCGACGTCTTTCACTCGCGTTTTCTTACTCAATCCTGGCATTAATAATTATACTACTTGTGGATTTCTTATCGAGATAGAAAAAGCGAGGGTTAGACGTCGATTTGTGGAGAAAATATTTAGACTCATCTGTCCAACTCTGGTTTAAAACTTCTGTAGTAAGACCGTTCTTGCTATGCGACGGGTCTGACCGGAAAACTAACACGTGAATGCTTGGAGATATTGTTGATTTTGTTTTTTTTTTTTTTATAAACTCGTATAATATTATCCGTGACATAAGATTAACCTTCCACAGAGCTACGCAATAAAACTAAAAAACCTGTAGTATTCTCTCGGAAACTGTTCAGGAAGTTTCAGTAAGCATTGGCACTTTACTGAATCCTGACGTCGACTACGACGCGACTAAACTGACGGACAGTCTGAGACTAATTAGATATGATTCCCTGACTAAATGACTGACAGGGACTCAATAGTAGTATCGTACTCCTACTCGTATTGTGGACAACTGAATGTGTTATAATATATGGGGTGTGGGGCCTGCTTGGCCCACGGATCGAATCGACCCATTACTCATTTTACATCGCTCGTTTCGGACCACTTTCTTCTTTGAGGGAAACTGCCCCAGTACCCAATTGGCATAGGTCGATTCTCCCCAAAAATAAAAGTTTTAAATCTATGGAAAAAAGCAGTATTCTAGTTGAAGAATCATGGGAAGGCTTCTTGGCAACTGAATGGTATATCGTAACAACTGACAAGCAGTGTGGGATCCGCCTTAAAGAGACAAATAAACTGTATTTGTTTGTAATAAACAGACATCTGAAAATTAGAATCTCAATGACAATCGTCACCTCATCTTAAACCACAAACACTTTTTAAGTAGTTTCCATTGTGTTACACTTGCATACGTAACTAATGTGGCAAATTATCATCTCTATATTATTCCATTGAGTATAAAAAATACATTTAAATGGCTCTCATCAGGCGTTACGCAATCAAATACGTCTCTCAGTAACCAACCCTTATCGGTTACACAACAAACAAAGTTTTATCAATACCGGTTGTCAAGCCGAACTGTTGTAATCTCGATCCAATCTTTGTATACCGTATACGGTATACGGTAAGTATATACAGTTAATACGGCTATACGTTCCGTATATTTATTGAAAACCCTTCGTTTGTGCGATTGCAAAGAAACGACTTTGCACACGCAACTGTGCAGTGCGGGCCGTGTTTAAGTGTATACCCGGAAGAAAGTGTGCAACTTCTTTTAATGTTTAAGTAGGTACCTATAAATTATTTTTTTTTATTTAAAAACCAACAATATTATAAATAAATCTATTATGGTAGCCGTAAAAAGACACATTTCTTGTTGGAGGTAATTTGAATCTAACTCTAAGCTTACATTGACAATTGATATGGTTTTTCACCATGACCAAAGACTTAGTTTATGAAGTATCTAGAATTTTTCACATCTTCATCTACATCTTTAAAAAAATTATACTACCGGATAATTTTGCTTTAAACTATTAAAAAAAAATGTCTTACCTCCAGCATGACATCAGAATTTCGGTACCACATCTTGAGCAACAAATTTTCAAACAAATATTTAACCATAAAAAATATATACATCACTAAACCGCACTTGTGTGGGATAAGGATGATACTAAATTTAATTGGTCTCGTTTTTCTGCAGCAGGATAAATAATTCAAAAACAATTCCGTAATAAATAGTAATAATATTTGTGTGCATAAAAATATTTTAAATTATTGCGTTCATATTTTATTTTTGTCCTCCTTCCTTGTTTGTATAGTATAGTGATTTGTTTCTAAAGAGGAAAAAAACTCGACTGATTACCGATGAGTTCATTTTATGGTCTATTATTGTACTTTACTCGTTATTAGTGCGACAAATATGGAAACTGATAAATTAACGCTAAATTGACTGCTACGGTACCTACATAGTAATTAGAAAAATAAAACATGGTGTTTTAAACTGTTTCCTTTTTTATTTTTTATTAGCAAGGGTTTATCTTTATCTAAATATCCACTAGCTAACAACAGACACTACGGTAACACAATCACCGCAAGGCATCGAGGGGAAAGACTTCCAAGGCGTGCCATTATTTGCACTGCACTGCCCTTTCACGCGTGTTAGAAAGTGGACCTAGCCGCGGCATCACGCAACGAAGGAATCGCAAAGAATTTACGATTTTGACGCGATATGACGAGGTCTAAGGTTCTACCGGAAGGCTGAAATAAACTATGAAATTTGAGAACGTTATCAATATTATATCCTACTAGATGTATGATATTTAAAAAAACGTTTCAGGCTACTTGCCCCATACATTTATACAACAATGATACTCTGCGAGAGCATTTCCCGTGATATTCTTTACATCCATATATTATAACACTATCAAAGTTCGTCAGTGGAATTTCTCTACAAAAATTTTCAGGAAGTTTCAGTAAACATCCACCGTTTTACTGAATCGTGACGTTTACTACGGGATTTGAACTTTATTTTAAAACTAGCTGCGACCGCGGTGCTACGCGCTGTTTTTGGAATAAAAAGTAAAGTCTATGTGTTAGTCCAGTTAGCTACCGCTATACCAAATTTCATCAAAATTGGCTTGAGCGTGAAGAACTAACAAACATACAATAATTGCACAAACTCACGCCTTTATAATATTAGAAAGATAGTTCACGCTAAAACAATTTTTGACATTGAAAACAAAATCAGCTATGTAGTAGCTATGTAGTCCCTTGTAGCAAAATATGAACATAACCCTGGCAGGGACATTTAGTTCAATCTTTAAATGAAAAATTCACCATTAACTAACTCAGTCGGCATGAGAATACGTGTGTACTTACTTGCGTCATTAGCCCTAAACAGTGCAAGAACGAATAGAAAAAAAAAATCTCGCCTACAATTACCTATTTAACACCTCAACACTGAAAAAAGCAAAAAATTACAATTCTACACCGGTCCCATTGCTCGTACCAACCCCTCAGGGCATAATTAGGACCATAAAAAATTGAGAGCTTTCAACGGGTAAAAAATTAAAAGTACGCTTCACTCGCTTCACACTAAATTGTCCCGGAAAGCCAGTATTATGGAGCTATTAAGAAAAATTGCTATTGTTACGCCGTTCTGGTGAACCGTGGTGAATTTTTTTTTGGCAAAACGGGTTAGTACGTGATTTGAGGGGGTGGAACGGAGCGTTTAGCTAAGAAAAGTGGAAACTGTAACCACTAAAAGCCTGATTTATTCGTTCTGAACGTGTGAAGTGACGATATGAAAAAATAATATAAATAATATGTTAAAAGTTCATCTTTGGTTTCAAGATCTGCTGCTAGAACACCCTTCAATTTCCACTCTTCCTATCTGGCTTCTGCAGGTAACTGGATGATAATTTCGCCAATGTCAAGTAATAATATTTATAAGTAAGTATATTAAAAGTTTTAGGAACAGAAATCTTAATAAAATAATTTGAGCAGCATTTTTCGGAAAAATCCAAAGTATGACTCCCCGGAATACAAACATCATCTGTTGTAAGTCACCGAAGACTTCCGCTTTTTACTCTCCATATTCTTATCACTCGTTGTCAGAATAGTATTTTGATAGAAAATTGTCAGTTTTTAATTCAACCATAAACATTACAAACTGGGTCATTTACATGCGAGATTTTTCGAAACTTACAAGTGCAGTTGAAATTAAGCTTGTAATAAATCAATGGCACAATACCAAATTACATCAAAACCAATTCAAGTGACACATTAAGCAACATTTTAACGTCTCCAAATAAAAAATACGCGCCAAAGAATCGTCGAAAAAAAGCGAGTCATCGTTCTTTATTTTTAAACTCGACCCAAAAAGAAGTGAGTCAAGTTCATAAAAACCGCGTCACCGGGTCACCTCACCGCGTGAGTCGGAAAAAATTTTTATTTTCAAAGTTAAAGATGTTTTAATATTTTATTGGGTTATTCGTGTCACACAGGTTAAATGTTTACACATCGACGTTCTTACCACAAAATATTTAAACCAGAGTTGGACAGGGTCTAAATATTTTTTCCATTAATAATAATTGACGTCTAACATTCGATTTTTCTAACTTAACAACAAATTTACAAAAAAAGAATCAGGCAAGCCAGGATTGAGTCAGAAAACGCGAGTGATAGTAGACGTCGATTTTGTCGAACGAAATATACGACTCTGGTCTAAACTTTTGTGGTTAGACGCCGAAAGTTTAATCCATATACCCAGTGCGGGCTAGGTGCGATATTTTCTAAGCTTTATACAAGCTTTATACTGTTTTTATGTATGCTTTATTGCCTAGCATTTAACGGCTATCTTAAGTGACACTAAGGCGATGTGGTCGAAGTTGATGAACATATTCAAGTGACACAGGCTTTCAAGAATCGCTGACGGAACAATCGGATAAAGGATGGTGGACATAATTTGCAAATAACTCCAAGAAAATCAAACTTAACCGTGAAAACAATACCTACCAAATATTAGTTGATACAGTTTCATTCTAAACCCAATTAACTCGTTCCCCAGTCTAGTTATTAGAATGTCAACGAAAAATTATGCTTTCACCTCGTATTTTCCACAAGAAATTCAATAACATCGATTATACTACAATTACTGCATTGACTCAATTATTCATATGACAGCTCCCGGTAGTGACTGTGCGCAATATGAATACTTAATTAAAAATGGTCAAGCAATGTGTTTCCCACGGGCACGCGTAGAACAACTGTCAGGCTGGGATGGCTGACTGGTAGCCTACGTGGTAGCCGTGGTGGTAGGTTTCCGATTCAGTTTCTAAACTTTTAAAGCTATCATTCGTTTATTTTATTACTAGGAGATACGCGTTTGGTAGTTTCTAGGTGACGCGAAATTAACAAATGAATTAATGATATAAATTGATCATTAAAACAAGTTCTTAAACGGCTTTTTTGGTGGGTACGCGTTTAATAGTTTCTAGGTGACGCGAAAATAACCAAATGGATCCACGAGTATACATTAACAAAAGTATGTCAACAGCTTTCTAAGTGTGGTCATTACTGTTATATACAATTGACTGCTTTGTAGTAAGTGAAAAGAAATTTCAGAAGTCTACCTGCCCGACAAATATTTTATATCTAACACATGCAGTGTCAAAACACCAATATGGGGTGGGTACAGGTGTAAATATCGCAATTATCAAGTTGTCACTTCCTTTTCGAGTGTACGTGTGTACGGACAGCATAAATGCAGGCAATGCAGATATTTGAAAAATTTACAGTAGCAGTTACAAATGTTTTATTACACGTACTTAGATTGAACAGCTCAGTAAGTATGTAGATATTTATAAACGTGTGTGCGCGAGTCTGACAGATACCTAACTCACACATAAACATACACTATATGTACACGTTTTAATTAATAAAAAGTAGTAATCAGAATCAAACCCGACATGACTTTTTGTGTAGGTAATCATTTTTTTTTAACACATTTTTTTTTGAGGAATATCTAGAAGTTTTATTCGTAAACCTAATGTTCAACATTTTATTATATCATTTATTCATTTTTCAAGTTACAATGACTAAAAACATTAAAATTATTTAGATTAGATTGAGTCACATTTCATAAATAATCAAAAAGTTCTAAAACCAAGTTAAATAATATACATATTAAATTTTAGCATAGTTAATATTATTCGTTCATGGCTAACATAATTTTTCGTGGTTTAATATACTTAGGCATTTTTTACTGTGCTGACAAACATTATTTTGCCATCCGTACTTACGCCAAAGGGGAACTAAAAATCAGGACTGTAATTAAAAAGTCAGCGCGAAATAAGCGTAACGCGTAACGTATCATTACTACGTATTTGTGATTGTTTTAAAAATGGCTTTGCCGAATGATAAATTGGTAGTTTAGCGACGTTTATCGCATATTGTTCGATCGTTAATTACGTCATTTTACCATGTTAGGGGTAAAAGTGGTCAGTAATTAAAACTTGCCAGTCGGGTAAAAACTGGACCGTAAAGAGTTGTCAATAATTGACACTAATTATTTTTCACGCACGATATAGCGTAGAGTAGTAGAGTATCCAAAATCACTAAATCTACACTAAATACAATTATCATTTGTTTGTTTGTACTGTTTTATTTTACATTGTTGTGTTGCCTTCAATAAATGTATTTCATTTCATTTTTATTCAGTTAAAATATGAATCCTCTGACACGACCTAACAACAACCAGGGATGACAATAGTGAACCACGAAATCGTTAAGACGTTATGCCACTTAACGGTTACCCATACAAGTGTGTGCCACTGGGGAAGCGGGGACGTTACCTACATAACTTTGGGGACAATCAAATAAAGCTTCAATAAAGTCCCGACAGACCTCTAATACACGCTTATTATCCATAATGATTATATTATAATAACGTTATCATAATGAAAACATTACCCTCCTTCGGTAGTCGGGCCAAAACATATCAAGAACCAGTTTTCTTACATGCCTAATATGTAATTTTAAACAGTAGTCATATTAAAGTAGGTCATATTAAACAGCTGTATTTAGCTTGACCTGTTTTTTTATTATACACTTATTAATCATGTCTCTTTCATCAGATGCTAATTATAATGACCGCTCATATTATATCCACAGAAATAATATTGTTATCTATATTAATAACTTAAGCAGTTAATGACAAAGTCTGCACACGGAAGAAATATTGCAAAAATGATCTAGGAATTACTTGAATAAGTTACAAACAAGAATACTGTACAAGAATATAACGATATTACCACAAAAATTTTAAACTAGGGTTGAACAGATGAGTCTAAATATTTTCTCCACATATCCACGTTTAACCCTCGCTTTTTCTAACTGAATGACAAATTTACATGTAAAATAATTAGGAATGTCAGGATAGAATAAGAAAAAAGACGTCGATTTTATCAAACTAAATTTTAGAAACATCTGTTTAACTCTGGTCTAATCTTTTGTATCAAACCCCATAATAATAAGCTGCTTATCAAAACGCCTCCTCCCTATTTATGGGTATGGATTCTGATGCAAACATTTTTTGGTCACAAATTGAGATATTATTCCTCAATCTGTGCTTATGAGAATTTAGAACCAATATCTCTGGACCTCAAGCCGACGAGCGCAGAATACTTATTGCATTACATTTTGGGTGGCACCGTTACTTTTATAGACAGGCGTTGCGCTTACCATCACAGACTTGCTCGTCTCGTCACTCAGAACGTACAAAAAACGAAAAAAAACAATTAAGAAATAAAAAAAACACCTGCGGTTCAAATATTTTTCTTTTTCTTATCGATATTATCATGCTTTCACCAAAAATTCGTGTCTACATGCTAACTAAAAAAATAAGATATAAAGAAGTTTAACGCAAAGATACTAATTATTATTTATTAACTCATTAACAGTATAACTCATAACTAACGTCAGAGATCTTACAACTTTTTCGTTGTTTACTCGTCACCAAGGCCGGCTTATTAAAAACTCGATGAGTTGATATCGATGAATAATTGTCGCCTTGGATCGATAACGCTGTCTTTTATAAATAATAACATTTTTATAATAATAACAGCCGTTATTATATTACTATTGTAATATTACGAAGGTTTTTATGAAGAATTCTTAGAAGACACTTCCTCATCATTGAGCAATACCTTACTGCCTAAAATCAGACTTTTTATCAAAAGCATGAATAGATTTAGATCGTCATGGCTTAATTCAGATTTAAACCTACCAAACGATGATAATCACTACGCAATCGGTTCAGCTCATTTTACGTGATGCGGGAAGCAACGTTCAGATTGCATTTTCCAAACTAATTATGTTTTAGGCAGGATATGTCTGCTAATAGTCTATGTTAATGTTTCCTATCCTGCTTTTTCCAATCCTGATAAATTCTAGCGGAACTAAAGCTAATGTTTATGTCACTATTTCATAGTTTTTATGGTTCCGTGTCCAAAGCGTAAAACGAGACCCCATTTACTAAGGCTCCTCTGTCCGTCCGTCTGTCCGTCTGTCCCCAGGCTGTATCTCATAAACCGTCATAGTTGGAGAGTTGAATTTTTCACAGATGATGTAGGTACTTATTTCGGTTGCCGCTATAATAAAAAATACGATAAAACATAATAAAATAAATATTTAAAAGGGGCTCTCATACAACAAACATGATTATCCCCGTTTTTATAGATAACTAGCAGACACGGCCACGCGTTGCTGTGGCTAAGGTTATTGTTATTGCGACTATAAATTGAGATGTAAGCTACCCTATCTTTCAAGTTAGATCAAAATGCACACGGTGTGCAAATTTGATTAAAATCGGTTAAGTAGTTTAGGAGTCCATCGCGGACAAACAACTTGACACGTAATTTATATACATTAAGATGGTACGGAACTCTTCGTACGCGAGTCGGACTTGAAATTGGCCGGTTCTTTTTAAATAATAAACGTATCATTTATTTCTTATGTGCATGTCACGAAGCCTTGCTTTGCCCTTCGCAGAGTGTATTTTATCATTTATCATACGTACTTGTTTGAAGTAATAATCCGATATTACCTTCTGATATTATGACATTATTGTAGCATTTCCGGTTTCAGTGAAGAATCTCAAATGATGGGTTGAGAAAATGGACGCATAAAGTTATAGGTACTTATGAGATTTTTTTATATTATATTATTTATTGTACAATGTACATAATTGTGATTATATACAGATACGTATATACTTAGCATATTATTTTCAGTTTATTAGTCTATTTAACTTATTTTCAGTCGCTGTGTTCAGTAATGGTCATATTATGGTTAGACGTCTCAAAGCAGTCAGATAAAAGTATTTTGCTGAACACCGTACGGGACAAACCGCGAGGCCAAGCTAGCTCAAAACACATCCATATCCAACCTAATATTATAAATACGCAAGTGCGTCTGTTTGTTAAGATTCACTTCCAACTGCTGAACCAATTTTTTAAATGATTGTATTGTAAAGAATTATATAGGATGCTGTATATCGGGATAGCTTGTACCGTCTGCGCGTACGAAGCCACGGGCAGAAGCTAGTGACATCTGATACCATTCTGTGTGCCTAGTGCGAGTTTTGACAATTTATTTACGCGCTCGGTCCGTTTAGCGTAAACTTGAATTTGTATGGAATAAGAGCAGCGCCATATAGTGACTGATTCACTGACGCTAGATGGCGCTGCTCTTATTCCATACAATTTCAAGTTGACGCCAAACGGACCGAGCGCGTAAATAAATTGTCAAAACTCGCACTAGGCACACTGGTCCAGGCGGTACAATAAAAAGTGGGCACGAGACACGAAGTAACTATTTAGTAATCTCTGACCAAACTCCGTGCCACAGATTACTAAACAGTTACTGCGTAAACTGCGCTCCAAAGCTGACCCCTGTCAACATGCGGAGCGGCGCGCGTGTGCGTGATTCCAGGACAGAGAAGTGCGTGGAGTTGCCTCAGCACTTTTTATTTAACTTTTCGATATGTGTCGAGTGGGTGTTAAAGGATGTAAAAGGAAAAAAGAAGTGATGTTGTTAATGCCTATTTTGCAGGCTTGGTGTAAATTGATACAAATTATTAAACAGAACGGTATGGCAGTGCGTGTATATTATAGATAGGAATGTGTGTGAAGATAACATTATTTAGTCGTGTGCCGTATTATTTACGTATTAAATTTTATTATAATTATGATTTTATTGATATTGCAGTGAAAGTATGTCATGCAATTTAATTTCATTAAATTTTATTTTATTTCAATGTAATTTTTAAAAACAATAGATTAAGCTAGGTACGTTATGTTAAAGATGTAAGGTGATACATATCGGTAATCTATCTCACTTCTGAAAACACGAAAAAATATAAGAAAAGGTTGTCTAACGACTTCTAATCTGACTACGTGAAACGAACTGGCTTGCAAATAAATAAAAGTAAAGAAAAAACGAGGCTCCGACACTGACCTGTGTCAATAAACGGAGCGTTGTGCACGTGTGTGTCAACAGAACAGGGGAATGCATGGACATGCTATCACTTTAACATTTTTGAGAAGAGAAGAGACATTACAGTGGTGATCTTAACTCATACTATGTTATAGAAGGTTATGCAACGAACATTACTTAATAGAGGCAGTTTAAAAATAAAGAAGCACTTACAAATACGTTTCTTCACTGACTTGCACCAATGTTTTAAATGTGTGCGTACCTGAATAAACTACAAAGAGTTTAATTATAAATTCAGGGTTATAAAAGTTCAATATTATTATAAGAACGAAAATTCATATATTATTATATAGTACGAAGTAGCTTCATCATCAAGTGAATACAAACTGGGTGGCCATATAAGTATTTAAGTATTGAATTCAGCAATGTTATTATTGCAATTTTTGTTTTGTTTCTGAATTTTTGTACAGTATGGCCCAAACTTTCTAGTTTCACACAAAAAATGCGTCATCCTAAAAAATAAGATTGTCATTGTTACGGCTCATGTCGCTACCATAATTTGTAGTGAGTAAGGTACCTACCTAGTTTATCAAATTTCCTTAGAGTATTTTGCATTATGACCCTTTCAACGAACTCTACGGTGATGTTCTATAGAAAAATTCAAGTTATGGCACAAAAGTACATTGAAATCCTACCATAAAATGCATCTATCGACTGCCAAGGCAGACAATGAGTGCAGCATCGAGATAACCTCATTTCTTTCCCTGATATCGCACATGCACACACACATACGCGATACGCACACCAACACACCCTAATAGTAGTCTTAAATTAACCGACAGGAAGACTATCAGATAAGAATATGAATATCATTTTTAAAGCCAATATGGGTCCTACTAGGTAGTCTCGAAATCAAGAAGGTAGATTATATTCGTGGTAGAGAACTGTGTAGAGTGAAATAAAAGCGGTCATATACAAGTTTTTTTTTTTACTATAGAGTAACGACGCGCAGGTCATGGATCTGATGGTAAGTAACGCGTCTGCCGAAGATAACAGCATTGAACGTGTACCCAATTCTTTAAATTGTAATACTTTTGTCTAGTATAGCGCTTGTACCTTTTGACGCGAGTATACATTAGTGAAGTCATTATGGTAGAGTCAGTCGTCTCTTGTCATAGAGTCATAATTGAGTCGTCGTAGGCTCTATGACGACTCTATTATAACGCTATGACATAGAGTCATGGTAGAGTCGTCATGGAGTCGTATTAGAGTCGTTAAACTGGCCTCTATATTTTAAGGTTTTTTTTTAATTACACTGACTTTATAACCAAGTCATAAAAAAACATTCTAAAACTGTCAAATTTTAATTCAGAACCCCGCCATTTTGAAGTAGGTAAAAACAAACTCTACTCCCGTCGGTTCAGATCGGCTTCAGACATTATAAGCACGCCGCATCAGTTTATGCAACATGATATTTCACACTTACAAAGGGAATTTTTGCACACATTTACACTTCAATAAAAATGACACTTTCTTCCTGTATGTGTGTTACTATGTTTGTGTGTGTGTGTTCATTACTTTGTGTGTGTATTAGGACGGTGATGCAATACCTAATCATGTTTATCGGAGAAATGACGATGTGCTGTGAATTTTTTACAATATCATTGTGCATGTAATATGTAGGTACCTAAGTATGTGACTTTTTTTACAATAATAATTATACTTCTCTGTTGAATGGCATTAATTGCAATTCTTTGCATTAGTCATGGATGTTTGATGTTAGTTTTTTAGTAGGCAGGTTTTCTATTTGACATCCAACGCAAACAGAGGAGTGTTTTAAGTTTGACGTGTGTATCTGACTTTAGCTGAACCGATTTCGAAATAGTTTTCGCTTTGTTTGTCATGCGATACTTATCAAGTGTTCGTAGCTATGCAATGATTTAAAAAGAATAACTGAATAGTTTATAATTAACGGTGGTGTTGGGTGTTTTTTATTTGCTATTATATTTTGTTGATTTTGTTAACAAAAAACACAAGAGTCGACTCCCGTATCTCTACAACCTAGAACAATAATAATTTATTACAATTTAACGAATTTCCTCAAATATTCTCTATCGAATTTTAAAACATCAACAAGTTGCAAAGATCTTACATAAATACAAAAGTAATAAACTTTTGTAAAACAGTGATAAACAACTTAAAAACGTAATAAATTACTTTTAACTGTAATAAATAACTTTTAAACGTAATAAAACATGTGTTAATAGGTGCAACGTCTTGGACCTTAAAAAAAAGTAGGGCCAACGTACCTTCAGGGCTGTTTGATAAGAAAAACAAAGGCCATTATCAGTCAGTAGGTATTTTTACCTACTCGGGTGTCGGTGCAATGAACTCTGGCGGGAACCTTGAATTTTTATCCACTGTGCACTTATTACAACATACTGCGATAGTGTTGGTGATGCATTTTTATCACCATTATTTATATAAAGATATGAAATAAAACCTACATACATCTAGAATTGTTGGCATAGGTCAAGGGAGTTTTTACATTCTGTATTTGCTTAGAGACATAATTTGACATTGCTATTTTTGACTATTAGATGTCAGGATTTTTTAGAGGATAGCTTTTTTTCTAACAGTTTAGTGATGGAATATAATTAATAAAAAAGCAAAAAAGTTATTTTTTTAGTTTTTGAATTTGTATTTAGTTCCAATTTGGGGTTTCCTGTGGGTGGAGTATAGCATGTATAAGTTGTGGAATATTAACTATTGAGTGTTCGTTAACTGCACGAGGGACAATTTATATAAACCTACCCAATAAACTTACCAAAATTCCCCGGGAATTTCAGTAAAGTATATACATTACATTACTGAATCGTGACGTGACAACTCACTTGCGTCGACAGCTAGTTTGACTGCGCAGTAAATCTGACATAATTTCTAGCGGCAATCACAGATAACTAATATAAATAAATACATAATATAACGGTAAACTGTAAGAAATATTCATATATCACCAGAAAAAACATACGTAACGTCCATTGAAAAAGGCGTTAACTCATACAGTATTCATGCGCGAGCGCAGGTCACGATCAGGGACGTCGAACTTGCATTTTTAAATCGATTACGACCACAATGGCGGCGGAATCGATTCCATTTTTAAACTTCCGATTGTATTCGGAATCGGATTGTGTGTAAATAGAGTTTACTTTTTTAATATGCAAATTGGTTGGCTTTTACTTGTTGTCAAGGTCCTTGCCTTTTCTTCTTTGTTTATTGATTACGAGTGATTTTGCCGCCAAAAATACGAATTTATAATTTTTGTACTGAGTAGGTAATTTCAAATTTTGTATCTGGGAATTTAATTATAAGCAATTAATATTATACCACAATGATCCATACTTTTTTCTTCATGAAATTTGCTTCGTTGGACCTAAATCTACAATTGCCATTTTTGAGCCATAACTTTGAGTCATTTTTAGGCCGTATAATCTAAACAATATGTTAGGTACTGTTCAGAAAGCCAATTAAAAAGTACTGCGTCGTATTTTTTTTTTATAAAATAGCATAAGGCGAAACCTAACACCCTCTTTTTTATTTGACATCCGCGTGTATTAGTCCAAGGGAATTTTCAAAGCCAAATTATAAACCAACCAGAAGAGGAAGGCAGTGCAATAAAATCGCAGTTGCTTGCCACGTGTTCTCTCTCCATAATAAAAATAAAGTATCAGCCCGAGAGAGTTCGATCACCTCCCTAACCTAAGACAAGAGTTGTGTACAGACGCACGCACACACGCGCGTTTGTAGGTCGCAAGCACGCACACTTGCAAGCGAACGCACACATGCAGAGGCGGCGCGTGCGCCGAACAAGTTTAGACAAACGGAAGAAATATTATTCTCTTTTTAGGTACGCAGTTTGCTGGGCCTTACTACTTCAGTGATGTTTAAAGTTGTGCTCTGATATTTTTGCGCTCAATCTTTTTATAAAAAAAATAATTGAAATGAAATAGTTTTTATGCAATAAATAAAATAAAAAAATAACTGATTGACTATGCAAATAGGTAGGTGCACTGCACAGGCAATAAAATAAGAAATTGAAAGGATTGCCTCCCGGAAAATTTATAAACTAACTAAAATTAAATCCAATTGTCTCTTAAGCAGTTAAATAAAATTTATTAATCGCGTTGAAAACGCGCGTGTAATACCAATCTCACGCCATTTCATTGCCAATACGCACAAAATTAACTGTCGTTAATTGTTTTTCAACTATTACTACGAGTACATAAACTATTACTTTCCAATTAAATTTACAAAAAAAAACAATGTCGAAAAAATGCTAGTATACGCAAAAACCGATACAGTTACTGCGTACATTGCACTCTAAATTTTTAAACTGCGCATGTGTGCGTGGCGTCTTGACCTACGACAACGCATCGTGTGTGTCGTAGGTCACATGTGTGTGTGCGATATATTTTTTCATTGAGCGACCGGAGTATAATTACCAATTATAAATAAATGGAATTGACCTGAATATAACGATGTATTTATTGATGACATCAAAATGTAAGTAGATATTAAAAGGAAGTGAAGTTCGTAGGCGTTATTGTGTTTATTTAAAAAAATAGGATTCTATATTATTATTATTAAGACTTTATAAAACGGTAGGTACCTGAAACGAAAATTATTTTCGTTACAAGTCATCATAATCCGACTGAGTAAATATGAAATTATTAATATTATTATGAATATAAATCAATTTAGTGAACGAATAAAAAAATTCGCGGACTAAAACATACAAATGTTTTTTTTTTTAAATAGGTAAGTAGTAGTAGGTTTTTTTTTTAATCCGTTTTAAAAATAAATTGTTGCCGCAACCATATCAATCAGCGGTCTTTAATCTCGTTTCGCCTACGTGATACCTACGCCGACCTTTTACTCGAATTGTACCAAAACAGAAAATTACCTGATTTTCCAGATAAAAACTGCACGTTATTCTCGAGTGAAATCATAATTATCTTGGTACGAAGTAGGAGTCATACTAGTGTAAGAGGCAGTGGACATTTTGAGTAAAGCCCTTTGCTGTAACGTGGAGTGAAGCCCTCGCATATACAATTTGTCTGCGTCTTATAAACCATTTTTAATCATTATGTAAATGTGAATAGGTACCTACTCTTCTTTATATTATTGTGAAACTGTCATAAGCTTTTATATAGATTAACAGTAATCAAAAACCTGCACTGATTAAGTTGGATAAAATATAATATATCATGAAAGTTCTTAGTTAAAATGCGTTCTTTTGTAATAAATACTTGAGTATTGTATTATTTTAAACCTTACACCATGCTGGTATAAGGTAGTTAAAGTCAACTTTGTAATCTGAATAAAATCAAAAATCGTAATAACAAATTGTCTTTCTACAAAATCGCACGCCACCTATAATTATGTCAAAAGTAGCCAGATGACGTTTTAAATCAGTTTACTCAAAATCAACGGCAGCTCTCAGACTACAACGACTGAGAGACGGACAAAAGAGTTTATTTTTAAGATCTGTCACGGACACAGTACGTTTGAAAGCTGAACTGAAAGTAAGACTTGAAATAATTAAGTTTTACTCTGACGGAGTTGAGTTATAAAGGGTTCGGAGGGCAGATATTGTACTATGCATATTTTGTTCTTATAATAATTATTATAACTAGCTAGCAGTTTACCTTTTACGTAAGTATAAATAAATACTTTACTCATGTATTATTATTAATTATTAAACAAAAATAAACTTTGATTAATTTTAGGCATTGATAGGTAAAATCTGTTGAAGAAAGTTGTAAGTAATTTAAAAACTAAATGGTTTTTTTTTCTTAAGCTGTTCAATAATTAAGTGATTAAAAATCTGAATTGATGTAACCTTATGAGATTATAATTATTATAGTTATTCTACTTGAGGATAGTTGCTAATCAAGGGAGAACAAAAAATAAACGAATTAATTAATTGCAGCTAAACGAGGTAATGCAGCCAGTATTCTTGGTACAATGCCACATGGACACCCACTTTTGTTAGATTTTAGACTTAGCTACTTTTTTATTTATTTTATGTACGTTTCTTTGTTTTGTTTTTCATTGAATAAAAAATAAAAACACTTCAAATTTACTGATGAAAAAAAAACAACTAAATAAGTAGGAAAAACTTTTACAACGAAGTGTAGGTATTATCAAGTTATGATATAAATAAAAATATTACAAAACCACACATAAAATTCATAGAAACACGAACAAGAAATCAAATAGGTAAGTACCAACCTTAACTTAGGTTGGTACCTAACTTGAAAGATACAGTCCTGAAGTACCGCTAGTACTTAGCAACTTAGTATTTGCTCGGTGAAAGTGACCTAAGCTAAGTTGTAAAAGTCAACATGACATTTAGTTTCTTTTATTTTTAACGAGCAATTAAGTAAGGAGTGTTTCATTGGGACGATTTGTGGAGTTGTTTGAACGAGAACTTTTTTTTAAACTAGCTTAATTGTAGACTATGGATTTTGGGCGGGATACTCAAAGTAACCCAATAAATGTATAACTTTTGTATTTTTTTCTCAAACATCCGTTTTAAAGTTAAGTTGCAATTGATAGAAACACAACAAATGTGAATTTCATAATCTATCTTAAACTGCCACAAAATTTCGGTACAGCTTCGACAACTTTTTGAATAGTGACGTTGATTGCTATTATGTCAGTCAGTTACTAAAATGCCAAATTACATTAAGTTGATTAAAACTACCATTTTGTTTACGTGTCCAATTCAATGAAAAAAAAAACATTGTTGACCTAGGTTTAACAACATTTTCCTCCCTATTAAGAACTCTTTAAAAACGACTTCTTTATAGTTATTATTTAGCATCCAAACCATCGATTTCAGGAAACAGTAAAGCAATTGAATTAGAAAGCTTTTCGACTATACATAGTTAATTGTATTTTAAAACAATTTATGATTTAATTCACTAAAGAACTAGGAGAAATTTCAGTGTGTGTCTGTGTGTGAAAGGTTGCACGTGTACACAAACTAGTTTGTTATGTAGTAGTGAACTCACACAAACATACAATAGCGCAGACCTTAAGGTACAGTAAGCTTTACATACAGAATCACAATCACATCTCTACAAGTAAAATTAAAGAGCAATACCTGCATCGAAACTTTTTCGAACACGTGTACAATCCTTTGCAAACTCTTTTAAAGCTGCGCATCTCACTTGAAACGTCAAAACACTGCACTGGCACTTGAGAAAAGAAAAGAATAATCGCGGGAAAATAATATTGCGTCACTGGAGGTCGGAATCTGCAATCACAGTCATAACTCAATGCCACAGATAACAAAAAAAAAAGAATTTTCTTTTTTTAATTTATTTTTTGTGGCCAGCGTATGTCTGTTTACGTCAAAATGTATTTTTCAAATGTGTGCTGCAAAAAATCGCTGTGCTCTCGGGCCGGGGCCGTAGGCGTTCTCTTTATAGTTATAGTGTATACGGCAAGGCATCGTAATGCACTTATGTGTAGGTACTTGCTAAGTTTTTTATTATAGTCAGTTATATTCAGTCGGTTTCTTAGTTCGAGGCTCGCGTGCTCGTCGAACTGAGTTGGTGCTTTGTTACGTAATATTTAAGACTTAAAAGGCTTAGAAAGTGTTTCATGCATGCAACGATATTGTAGAATCGAAGACTTTGCATTTTTATTTTTTCTATTTGCAACGTACTGTACAACGTAATGTACCTACTTATTAGGAGCATTTCATCGCTTCAGCGTAGGAGATATTTCATCACTTTTTAATGTTCTTTCGAATGTAAAATTGCAATGTTTAAAAATAAAATTTATCCGTGAAAATTGTTATTCTGTAATCAGGATATCAAAATTTAATGCGAAAAAGATTCATGAAGTATGTAACCTAAAGAAAATAACAAAGCCATATTCACATATTATTTTTACTTAAATGACAAACATCAAAAATGCCTTATGAATCGATTTTAGTGCATAACACTTTACAATATCGCCAAAGTATCAAACCCTCATCCTCCTCGTAGGCGATAGCGCGTGCGAGCGAGACGGCAACATTCCTCTCCGCCGCGCTCCTCGAAGTACTGATGCCAGGTTTTTTTCCAGATAAAAGTTTTTATATCCACGCCATATTCGTCTCTTAAACACGATTTTTTTATTCAGCCTTGTTGGTGGTCTTGCCGAAGAATATTTTTTATTAAATACCAAATCGGATACTTACTAGAAATTTATGTTACTCTGGAGAATTTAAGTAATTTGTGGCGAATGTTTAAATTATTGTAGGTAATTTCAATGAACTCTCAGTTTGCATACAAACCATGCTCTCTTTTTTTTTAAACTGACAGTGAAAAAAATATAATAATTGACAGTACTGCGCTCAATCGTTGATAAAAAAAAGTATCACACAACTTAGAATTTCAAACGTTACACTGCGAAAAAGATCCCCTAATTAAATTTAAACGTTGACATTTAACGTCCGCTCAAAAAAAGAATCCCACGATCGCAGTCTAGAAAAGTAACGTCCATCAATGGAGTAACAAAACCTAATTATAGGCATAATCATGACGACATATTCCGAGCTTCAGAGTGTCCTTCGCGTCCCCTGTCGTTAGTTGTCGATATTTTTCTAGACGGTTAGGGCTCAGCCGACCGATCACAGCCAAATTGGCAGTTGTTGTAATAATATGTTGTTGGAATGGTTTGCGGTGGCTCCGTTGACTGTTGACAATGCGTTGTCGAGTTGTGAGCTAACATGTTTAATTTACACTGTTGATATTTTTAACTTTTTTCAAACGTTAACTAGCATTTAGTCAGATCTTACAAGTCAATTTTGACGCGGTCTCTGGTACTTATTGTATTTTTGTAAGGTTTCATTCTGTGCTGTTTTCAGTAATAAATAATATACTGTTAAACGTTTTTTAATTATTTCAATTCTACTGAAAAGCTTTCGCATCGTTTCTACAGAAGTTATTAAGAATCCCTCTTGTATTTTCATGATTTCCTGAAATTTTCTTCATTTCCATTCCAACGCATACTTACCGCGAACTGAACATACAACTTATATGACGTAAACCATACTAACGCCTAACTTACTATGTAACGCTGAAACTGGTTGTTGGATCAAGTAAAACGTAGTTTAATTTTCACAATTTATTTTTCACGAGACAATTTCGTTTTTTTACACAGGTTTGACGAGGTTGATTAGAAGAGATCGATTTTAGGCCGTCGAATGTAGTTAATTGTAACTTTTTTGTTGTGTATCTTGTATATTTCTTTACTATTTTAAGTGTTTTCTGTTATATTCTATTTTAACAGAAAAACCTGTACCTATTTAGTTAATAATGCAGAGAAATAAACTATTGTTTTGCAAAAAAAATAACAATGGCGCAATCGCGAATAATTACAATTCACGAATAAGCACCTAACACAAGCATCTTGAAAGGATGTACAATCAGACACAGCCTCCGCATTGCACACAAAAAACCTTTTTAAATGAGGTCACAACAAAAAAAAAGAACACATTTCGCAAAGAAAATAAACTAAGAAATTAGAAGAGAGACGTCCCGAATGGCGTTCGTTAGCTGTTTTAATTTCAGCTAATTTTTATCTTGCCGGCGCCGCTGTCTTTTTTACTGGAGCACGAACCATTAGCTACGAATCTAGAGGATGGCACATGTCTTGATACTTTGGCTTGAATAAAAGTGCAGGGACCTAATTCTCGCGGCGTGATATATTATCACATTCGATCGCTACAACTGTCAAAATATCGATTGAATGTAAATTCCTGTATTCTAAAGATATCACTGTAGATATATATCGATTATAAAGCGTTCGATATGCATCGAGTGGTATGAGTAGTCGATATAGTTTATGCGATATCTAATACAACTCGATATTTATCATTATCGAGATTTATCGCACAAAAGGAGAATGAGGTACCAGGTAGCTTTGGTTTTTTGTGGCGTTTCTTTCTTGACAAGCATTTCTTGAAAAAAATACAAATGTAGGTACCGTAGGTTTAGCTACAGTCTTTGTCTGAGGTCATTCTTTCATATTGAAATATAAATGGCCTCGTAAACTATTATTACAAATTTGCTTGTTATTTTAATACCTACTTCTAATAATACATACATAACTTCAAAATAGGAACTAAAAGTAAGTATTTATAACTATCCTATTCTAAAACATTTTTTTACTGTGTTGACAACATCACGACTTGTCAAATGAGGTAGCGCAACCCTCTAATGTCAAACGTTCCCAATACAAAAATCTCATCGAAAGTATCAAAACCTCCCGCCGGCCTACGCTGAAGAAATCTAATTTTTGCCAGTTTTTCTCGTATTCCGCTCCCAAGAGCCTCCCGCCAATTTGTATGTGTTTGTGCAAATTTAACCTTAAACTGTTGCCGTGTCCTGCTACCGTTAATTTGTTACATTTATAACTTTTTTATTTGCGTTTTTTGGCGCGTGTTCAGGGTTAATGGCGATGTTTTATTTTTTAATTGTAGCAAGTTTGTAGCTTCTGTGATTTTGGGGTGTATGTTTTTTTTTCATTGCGTGGCTTGTGTCATTTTTTTTTATTGAGTTCAGTTTCATACATATTTATTCGGTGAGTTTATTATGTTTTGAATATTAATGGTGTATTTTTTACGTAAGGTAGTTGTTGTATATTTCTGTGTAGGTAAAGGTAGTAACCTAACATCCATGAGCACTTTATTTTGTAGCTGACTGTACATAAATAAGTATGTCACATTTTTACGATCGAACGAGTGGACGTTAAAATAAATAGGTTAAATCAGAAGGTGACCAACTCGCACGCGTTCGCGAGTTGACTAACAATGCTTTTCATAAAATTTCAAATTACCTAACCAAGTACCTAATTAAAAAGTGATAATTAATAAAGAAAATAAAAAATAAAAAAAATGTCAAATTCCAAAGTAAGTAGCACATCATTTTAGCAACAAGTAAAATATAATATTTACGAGACAAATATTACAAAAGTGTTTTTTTTTATCACAAAACTCTAGAACGAAAACTTTTTAACGCCTTTCTTTAACCGGGAAGTTTTACCCGCCAACAATATTTCCCGCCATAAAATTGTTTATCCCGATGCAATATTCAGGACAACACCTGAGATGGGGGTGTAGACGAAAAATTTCGTATTTTTTACGAGCCATTACCAACTTTACTAAATAATAATGTCGCGAGTTGAAAGTGTCCCGCCACTAATTGCGAGATAAATTTTCCCGTTTCGCGGGAAAAAGTGCGGTATGAGTTATAATGGGGTGCGGGAAAAACGATTGTGGCAGTAGGTGGCTGTAGGGTTACCGTACTTTCTATGTGAATCCTAATTTCATAGGACGAAGGAAAAAATCGCATGGTGATACAATTTGTCTATTAGTTAACAATTAGCCATTAGCGTAAGTAGGTAATTAATTTAATTCCCACTGAAAATACATAAACCAGGCATAATCTAATTTTATGGACCAAGAAATGTACTCTACAATGACCATTGTAACTAAGCGTCATTGTATTAAAATATATCAGTCAATTTGTTTCTTAAAACGAATGCCGATGAAAGTTTCCAAAATCAATACAACGAAAATTAAATTATTACACACAACGTGTAGAACCTCGTCATGGCTACTACACTAACCAAGAATGAACAAAAAATGTCCTGAAACAAAGACATTTTGTGGCTCATTTGACCCCTTGGTTTGTTTTTAGCCACTACGTGATTTATTCTAACAGAACACGAAAGCATTTAAACCTTTTTGTGCCGTAAAATTAAGTCAAGACTATTTTTTTAAGACAATGTTTGGCCTACGAATTCGTGAAGTTAAATTGAGGTTTTCTGCAATTGTTTTTATTGTTGCGTATTTAAATTGTAGCATGATGTTACGTTTTTACTATTTGTTAAAGTTCAAGTTTCATAGACCTTCTAATTTCCATCTTATAAAAATTCAACAGCTATCGCTATCTTTACAGGAAAACCACGTGCTAAGACTATCGAGACAATCTTTCCAAACCTATTAAGTTTAAAAGCCTTTCGGTCATTAAACCACTTTTTTTAAACGTCCTCACTCCGTGCAATTTTTCCTCCCTTCTCGGACACTTTTCATAATTACCGCTACCCCCTGTCTTCCACCCCTTTGCCGTCTGATACTTGTTAAAAGATGTTACAGCCAAAGTCGTTTTAAAAAAACAATTTCATTATGAAACTTTTTCGAAATGAAACTGGCTGGATACAAAAAAAAGAGTTCAAAATATCATTCCTATTGGGCATTGGACAACACTTTAAGAGCTTTGTACATCATTAAAAACTTTTAAGACATTATTTTTAGAGAGAAAAGAGGCCGACACAAAAAGTATTAAGACTCCTTTGATTTACTATAACTGGTATAAAAAGTAAAAATTTTAAAATAAAGCGGTACAGTCGAGCAGACAAAAAAGTGAAAAAAGTAAAACACATGTCCGGGACGGACGGCAAACGTCAAAATCGTCTTAATTTCGAACCGAAAAACATTCGCAATTTGAATTTTAAATGTGGAACTCGGTCATTTTCGGTGTGTTTTTTCGGAAAGCGGCGGGATAATAAATCTCACGGCAATAACGATAAATTCATTGCGGATCGACATGCAAATGTTGAGGATTTTTTTCGACAACGTACATCAAGTGCTTTTGTTTTTCGATAACAAAAATGCGTGGAGATGTTTAAGATCGAATTTAGGTTGAAAATTTGTTAAACGTACCTATTATCAATTTACTCAAATTACAAAGAAGAATGTTTACAATTTGGACAACATTTTGCAATTTGTATAAAATTATTACAATATACCAATCAATATGTCAATAGGTTGCCTGTAAGAAACTGATTGAGAGAAAAGGCCGCGCATTGTACTTACAGCATTTCTTTGTTTTATTTTTCTGTTCTGTATAAGTATTTTTATTGTATGGTGTTCAATAAAGAGTTATTGTATTGTAATATTATTGTGTATTCTGTAGTTTGTTGAGAGATAATAATAATAATATTGTGTTCTTTCATAACGTTCACCCGTGCAGTTAAAATTACACTTGAAGTAATTTTCTTTACTAATTACGTCATAATTGTTTAAACACTCCTAATCAAAATTATCAATTTGGATGTAAAACAGCTCTACCTCATAGATTGCAATAAAAAAAATTAAATAAGAAACTGAAAAAAGAAAAAAGAAACAGAAATAAATATAAAAAACTAAAACTTAAATAGTTTCCCAGCCTACTCCACAGACCCTCTGTCCTGTAACCCGCCCTCAAAAGATCAAGTGCCGGTACAGTTTTTATTCCGACTGTACTTTCCGTTTCTGCCGACACAGTTCGCGGCGTTTTTTTTTGTTTTTTTTTCCTGCACCTGTGCTTTCCAGCCTGTATTGTGTTGGGTGATTTTTTTTTTTAATATGTTACTAGTCTTATTAGTGATTTTGTTGTGGACTTCTATAATAACTATATTTAAATAGCTTGTAATTATTAGTAAAGATAAAAACGCAAGGCATTACAACTCTCAGATTGAGGGTTGGATTGCTTTGCATTTTTTTTTACTTAGTTGCATTGTACAAGGACTATGGTCCCTCAAAATATCCAGATTCAAGACAGATACTGGCAAGCTTGATAGTGCCTTGGAGTGGCACGGAGGGTGCATTACATGCAGAGAATCGCGGGGGTTGGGTTACCTACTAATTGTTGTCTTCGACTTCCTGCGTGCGGTGTTTATTATCAAATAGTTTTTCGTTTTTTATTGCGATGAAAAAACAGCGTATATCAAAATAAAACCGGCCAAGTGCGGGTCAGGCTCGTGCACGAAGGGTGCCGTACCATTGTCTTAAAAAACGGTAAAAAATCACGTTTGTTGTAAGTATAGGAGCGCCCTTAAATATTCATTATATTCTGCATTTTAATATTTGTTGTTATAGCGGCAACAGGAATACATCATCTGTGAAAATTTCAACTGTCTAACTATTATGTTTAATAAGATATAGCCTGGTGACAGACGGACTGCGGAGTCTTAGTAATAGGATCCCGTTTTACCCTTTAGATACGGATCCCTAAAAAGTACCTAGACCTTTTGTCCTTCTCCCAGTTCCAATCTCTACCGAATTTCAGCACCATATTGGTTCAGTGGTTAAGACAAACAGACACTTCCGTACTCACAATACCAGTACGCATAAGTACCTGAAGAGCAGACCACGTCAGGTATCACACCTGATGGTAGATGCGAGTGACCATCTGCGCACAAGGTGCGGTATGACCAGGAAATGACCGCACAGCCGGGATGCGCCGATTTACGAACATCTGCATACCAATTCTACTCATTCTTGTTTTGTTAAACACGATTTTGAATTGTATTATGTACTTTTTTGTAGCATCAAGTATTTATTTCATTTGATGGTAAGCGCTGCGTATGATCATAGCAGAGCGCCACTTTGCAATGCGAGATCTAACGCGGCATTGCGCACGTTTTTAAGAGTGCAATATTTTTGCTTATTTACTTTATGTTATGGGAGATTTTCAGTTTTGTTGGGTATTTAAAATTTCAAAAAATAATTTTATTTTTGAAAAATATAGTATCAACTAGTATATTGTAATATTTGTTAGTTTCATTCACTATTAAAAGTTACAACTACAAAAACTCACTCGAATCTCGATCGCAAATCGTTACGCCCTGCGGCGCGACGCAACATTGCCTATCTTGATCAATCCCGCGCGAAAATACTTTAAATGAATATGCAACGCATAGATCGGCTAGATACTTAGTAGTGTCTGTAAAATAGGCTTTTTTCTGGAAACAGTAGGTTAAGTTTCTTGTATCTGTAACATTGTTTATTTTTTGTTGTAAATATTTAATGATAAATTGAAGTGCCTATAAATATTTATATTGTATTTTGTGTCCATCTTGATGTGCTTTTTACAACGTTAAATCATAGCAATTAATATTTAGGTTAAACTATTGCTACTATAAGTAAGTATATATACAGTCTTATACTTTTTTTTTTTTTTTAATGTTCACACTGAAACATTTTCCATTATATTCCACGTTTTAATGATTTACTCCTACTGGCTCTACTGTGTCATGACGTTATCTGACTTCGAGCGTTTCCTTTGCCACCCACTCGTAGATTCCCGATAAAAAGTCATAAAAACTTATTGCCTGTGTGCCTAGTGCGAGTTTTGACAATTTATTTACGCGCTCGGTCCGTTTGGCGTAAACTTGAAATTGTATGGAATAATAGCAGCGCCATCTAGCGTCAGTGAATCAGTCACTAGATGGCGCTGCTATTATTCCATACAATTTCAAGTTTACGCCAAACGGACCGAGCGCGTAAATAAATTGTCAAAACTCGCACTAGGCACACTGTTCATAGGAAAAGTGCTGCAGTTGAGAAAGTAGAAAAAACACGACTTATTGGTAAAACCAATACCCGAAATGAGGAAAGCGCTTAGACGGTTGTTTCACGACATTTGATATTGAGATTTTTAACAATTGAACGGTTAATTCTATATCAAAAAAACGTCAATAATTAAAAAAAAAACTTGAATGAACTCGAAAATGCCATGAATAAAAAAAAAGAATAATAACCAATAGAAAAAAAAAATAGTGGCGTCAGATCTCAGAACGCGCACCACAACCGCCGCCACGCATCCCCTACTCTTGGAAGATGACAATACGCATTGAAACAGGTGCCAACTCACTCGCTGTAGCGTCGACCAACACTCCTCCAGCGTCCGCTCACTGATGCTCTGCCCCGAGCGCGCCTGCTGCTGTTGAAATAAGAAGCGAGTTAGGATCGAGTCCAGAGACTGTGAGTTGCAGCACTTTAGTAAGGGTTTTAATGTATAGGTATTAAGAATTATTTGTTTATTTAAATTTTCTTTTCATCATGAAAATATTGTTGTAATTCTCTGTTTAATAAACACTATCAAAAATTTCTGTTATAATGTTAATGTTACAGAATGTTAATTAATTGGTACTACATAATAAATAATTATTACGCAATAAGATATTAAGGGTTAGGATACACTATAATAAATATCGTTATCAAATTAATTACACTAAGAACGAAAAAAAGCATTAAAATTCATAATAATTTTAATAGAAAGCGAAGTTTGCGACATAGAGCCAGTTTTATTACAAAAATAGATTAGACCATTTTTGAATTTGGTAGCAGAGACCATTATGACCTTAGAAATTTGATCGAATAACACTAAAAATTACCAAAATTTTTTATGCAATACAAAATTCAACATTTTCCCACAGTAATAAAGCTCACTGTTGTATGGCAAGCGCGGTGGGGAACCACGGAAACTCATTGAAATTGTGTCCACGCCCTATAATTCTACGAAATTGACTACGCGAAGCGATTTCTTCGAACGAATTTACTTTGGATCGAGTTTTAGTGGGTAGAAACTACGACATGTGTTCGAAAACTTTACAATATCTAGATATTTTATTCCACAGGTTAGTAATATAAATGTAGCTTTAAAAATTAAATACTCTATATTATATTTTATGCAATACAACGATGAAAAATTACTGGGTCAGTTTGTTCTAAGCAATTGAAACATAACGCGTCAAAAATGTAATAAAATTCGAAGACTCTGTAATAGGTAATGGCAAAAAAGTTTTTTTTTAATTCTCTTAATGCTAAGTGAATTCAAACTATTCATTCAACAAACAATTCACTTTTTGACCAGTAAGCACTATCAAACCAGCATCATTTATAAAAAAAAATGATCGTCCATTCCATATTTAAAAAACTTTTTTTTCTTGATGTCAATGAGTTCCCGCCCCAAAGTAGTGAGGTGAAAGAAATAAAAATAATTACATCGATATTCAGGCTATTCAGGAAATTTACCAATGCGAATGGCAGCATTGCGTTCCGGTCCCCGACCGCGCCTTCTCCCGTCGGCGACTGCTGCTGCGGCTGCGGTCGAAAAAATCACATTATTTTTTTATTTTTACTTTTTACTTTTTTGATATAAATGTGGCAACGCTATCATGCAAATATGCTACTTGATATCGATCAGCGTCGCATAAGAGTTTAATTAAAACCACAGGCATTATAATGCCCTATATAGTTTATTTATTAGTTAGTGCATGCTACAAGAAGGACTAACTACTAAATTTACCTACATAATGAACAAAACTTCGGTAAAAGAAGGAAAACATTAGAAATTATACGCCTTCTGTCATCTTTCCCGTCCTTCATTGGCCTGACAACTTCGCCAGAATTTAAGCTAAAATAGCAATGCTAAATTCATTGTTCTTGCCCCGATATCGATGTTCAACATTGAGAAATCGATTACAATACCAAAATGTCACGTTCATGCGGCTGTATATCGATATACGATTGATACTGAGTGCTTTGGTGTCTCTATGCGTTTGGTTTCAACATCAAAATCACTAAGAAATCTTCAGTAGCATGACTGTAAGTTTAAACCTTATTTAAGGTTTTACTCAATCTTTACTCTTTTACATCACCAATTATTATTAAAATAATCAAATATTGAGCGAAAAAATTGTATTTAATTCGTTCGTAGGTTAACTAATTATGAGTTACAAAATTATAAGCCGTAATCGTCATTATTATGCAGTGACAAATTAGAAACTGAATTTAGGTACAGAAAGAAACCAAATGAGGTGAAGTTACAAAAGTATAAACACAGGCACATTTAGGCGAAAAAAAAGAGTCGTTATTTTCATAACATTATTTCCACAGCACGTATAATGTGATTATTATCAAGTAATTAAACTTGGCTTTAAATTATGATTCGAAAGAAAACAAGTAAAAATAAATAAAAACAACTCACCGTATGGTGCTAAGAATCCGATTAAAAATCAGACTATACTTACACCACTAGCGTGCACATGCTGGTTACGCGAAATAAAAAATAAAACGGAATTCAAAAATGGAACGTTTCAAAATTAGTCATCAAAGAAGCGCAATAAAAAAGTTAGCATTCTGGCTGAGTTGAATCGAAATAACGCACAAAAAAAGTTAGAAAGACATACAGAGTGCTCATTTTATTTTGTCAGAACCGAGTAAATACATGTAGGTATGGCATTCCTTTTTATTGATTAGTGTTTGTAGGTTAATTCTTATGGTCATCATAATTTCAAAGACTGGAACCGACAAAATAATAATATCGGATTTCCTTTTTTTTTTTAATAATTATTATTTTTTTGTTATTTAGAAATGTAAAAGTAATTTACCAATGCAAACGGTACGAGGGATCGCTCGCTCATCGTGGAGTCTGCTGATGGCGATTGCTGCTGTTGCTGTCTCGTTCCAACGTTACAAGAGGGTGGCGTGAAAAAAAGAAACACCTATTAAGTTTGACGAAATTTTAAATAAATGAAAAATGGTGATATTTTTGAAAAGATTTAAGATGAAGTTGTCAAACAGCTATAATATGTACCTACGTACCTTCATGTACACTTCAGGGTGTTTGTTATTATTGTTATAAGTTAATAAATATCTAACCTTAATTATAAATATCCATTTTATAATTCATGTGTTATTCACTGAAAGGAGTTTAATCAGGATAAGAAAAATGTAAGACAAGACCTAATTTATTTCCGTATGTCACTATGCTTAATTAATATGCACACTGCTCATTAGTATTATTAGAAAGATAGACGTTGCCGTTTCTAGGTGCACTTGTTTAAATTAGACAGTTCTTATATTATGGTTTCTGTCAAATTTTACAGAATGACGTCGTATCGTAGTCATTTTCATCATTATCCGCATTCTATAGGTTTAGGTATAAGTAGTAAATTGTATTATATAACAATATGTCATGGTAATTAGTTGTATTTTTACATCATTTTTCTTCTGAACCCAGTAATACCACTCTGAAAGAATATTGCAGTAAGTAGCGGTAACACATAAAACTAATCAAATTTTAAATAGTTAAATAGGAAAGTAAATTCTAATTTTATATTTGCAATAAACACTTACAATATTTTGATAACAAACCCTCGCCTTAGATTCAAGGGTTTGCCGTCCCATAGAAAAATATTAATAAATCAAATTTTAATTAACCATTGATGAGAAAAAACTAAACCACAATAGAGCAAGCACTCGTCGCGTTGAACCGTTAAATTTTCATTTCCAAGAAAAAAAACGAATGAATACGAACAGGATGTCAAACCGGTTCTATATTCAAACAAAATTTAAAAACAAAAAAATTGTAACTCGAACAGATTCGCAGCAACAAATAACTGTCAACACCCCTTCGTGAAACAAAGCGCGGTAAAAAATTAAAAAATAAAATCACCGTGCCCCTAATCCTGCGAACCGTGGGAAATAGACAAATGCAAGGTGAGCGTATTCGAAACTAATTTAAAAAGTAATATTCTTTCCTCTTTTGTTTTTAATTTCATTTTTAACTACCGATTCAATATTCAGCCAGTAACATTGAGTTGCTTTCTTTATTTTTGTCTACGGACGGTATAACTTTTAATTCGCGATGGCAAAGGCGAACCGTTTTGCAGCCAACCTTTTTAAAATTACACGTTATCGGAGCGGAAAAACAAATATAGGCAGGAAATAAAAATAAACGCGGCAACCGCGACGTCACCCAACAATCGTAAGCCATATGCTCAAAACAAACATTATGTCAAGAAAAAAATTAATGTATCGCCGACAAGTTGATCACAGGCTAATATCAAAATAATGGAATTATCACAGATTATTGTAATTTACATATCCTTTTGTGTCACCGGATGCGGAATAAGGACAAAAACGTTTTAATAATAAGTTTGACGAGGACCTTCACCCTTTCTTTGTAACAAAAGGTTTACAATATGTTGCCTTGGCGGTGTCTTCCTTTTTTCTTTTTTTTTTAGGAAGGGATCATTCAAATTTGGAACGAGTTTTGTGAGACCCGCGGTAATACCCTGAGGTCAGTTGAACATAGCTCTCTGCAGAAGATAGACGTTGTCTTTATGCTTTTCTGATTTTGGTTTTAGTACTACACTAAAAAAGCTAAAGCTAAATAATATTACAGAAATTTAGAGTGAAGTGATAAATTATAATGTTTCGTCGGTTTTTATGAGAAAAATATATTTTTTTTATAAATTAGTACACATTGTGCGTCTAATTTTCTAAACACTATAGATAATCAGTAGGCATCTTATCATTAAATTTATTACATTTGGATATAAGGTAAGAATTGTGTTTTCAATTTTCTCCGTCGGCAAAAAAACTATACCTGAAGATGTTCTTCAGCTAAGAATTACCTTATAAACGGTGAGTTTACAATGTTGACTTTTAACTCAAACCACGTTTAAAATTTAAATCACTTTTCACAATAAATAAAAAACCATTGTATCAATATTTTTGTAAATACTTCAGAATAAATTCAGCCAACATTATTATAATCACTTTTGCGTGAACTTCTATTAGGTTAATAACAATTAATCATTGATTTTACTTTATATTATTATCTCAACGTTGTTTCGTTCTGTCATAAAAACGATGTAACAATTAAAAAACTAATTGTCAAAAAAATTCATTTCGTATAAAAAAAAAAAAACAAATTTAAAACAATCCGTACCACCAATCTGAATCTCACATAACCCTTCCAATTTCCTAAGCCAGTTCAAAACGAAAGCAAATAAAAAAAACACTCACCTGAATATCACTGACGAGTTTCTCAGCCATGAGTTTGTGGTCCGGCGTGGCGGGCGGCTGCGGCGTCGGAGGCGCCGGGCCCGGCTGCCCGTGGGGCTCCAGAGGCTCCTGAGGCGACCCGGGCCGACTCCGGTTCCAGAAGTCCTGCATCTTGAACTGCCGCTGGGCCTCCGCCGCCTGCTGCAGCGCCGGGATGTGCAGGCTGAGCGGCGCCGCTCGCAGGTCCAAGGCGCTGCCGCCTGCGGAAGCCTCCGCGTTCCCTTCCGCCGCGGTCATCTTGAAGGAGTTCTGCAGCCAGCTGGCCACGAAGCTGTCTTCCTCCTTAGGCGGTTCCAGGAGCCTGGGGAACGGCGGCGCGGCGCTGCTCTCGAACGCGCCTCCGCCGCCGACCTGCTCACTTTCCTCCGCTATTTTCGGAACTTTCGCCTCCCTCGGTGACCCTTCCTCTACCGCTTCCGTCTTCCGATACTCATGGAGGTCCCTGTACCTCTCCTGCAGCGCTAGGGATATGTTTTCATTGAAGTACTTCAACATTAATTCCAGCTTCGGGCGAATCGTCACAGCGAAGACATGCGACCCGCGCGGCGCCGGGACCTGCAACACGGCCGGCTCTGTACGAAGGTCCGGGAAAAGTTCGAATTTTCGCGGCGAACGGGACAACCGGAAGAGCGTGGAAAGCGGAAGCGAGACCTCCTTGAGACGCGGGTGGGCGACGACTAACTTCTTGGTGGAAAACTTGAGCGTCGCGACGCTTTCTTGCGGGGCGGGGAGGACGCGCGCGCCAGCCGAAGACGCCGGCCCAACTAGCAAGACGCGGCGCCGCCCCCGCCGCCTTAGACGTGGCCAAGAACATCCCCACCGTCGTCGGGCGCACGCGCCCCGCGTTTTTTCCGCGGAAAAATGCGTCCGGCCAAGGAAAAGACGCCGCGACGGCGGCGGAGCGGCCGGCGTGTGCCGCGCGCCCCCCGCGCCGGCCGCTCTCGGACACATATCCCCAAAAACGTATGACGGACCGCTCGGACCACGGCCGAAATAAGAACTATTCAATAGGGCGCTAAGGACGCGTAAGGGTGGTCTCGCCTCTCGCTCGCCCGACCCTATTTCCGTCCCACCCTCGCGCGCTAGAGCGAGATAGTTAGCGCTCCCCATTTTTTTCTAAGCCGCTATTAGTGGGGAGGAAATGGAAAAGAATGGGCTTCTTTGTGATTTTTTCTTAATGACGTCTCTCTCGCTCGCTCTCGGGGCTGGGGTATATGTCTGTCTCACGAAAACTTTTTAAGCATTTCTTTTCGACGCCTCTTTTCCTATTGAAGTTTTTTTTTGTTTTTATTTCCAGGCGGGGCTTATGGGGTTAACTAACGGCTTTAGGTCCGATTCGTGTTTTTCCCCGTTTACCTAAAACGAGGAAAAGCGTGTTTTATAACTTTTTTTCCTTATCTTGACCAATCACAGAAGTCCTATAACTTTGCCTAATCTTTAGACGTAACTTTTTATTAAGATTTTTCTTCTACAATTATTATTCTAACTGCTTTTCTTTTACAGGTACCTACTCAGCAAGACTCCAATAGTATACTAAGATTATTATCCTAACGGAACATTTGTTGTCGAAAATAAACCTTGGTTCTTACATAAGTCTTGAGCGTTTTCACTTGACCCTGAAAGCTTTCTTCTGAGAAGGCCCTACTTCATCTACCCCGCGGTAGATGGCGCTAGGCGTCTCGTACTAAAATTCTTAAGATTGGTAAAGATGTTTCATAGAGTTACTTATAATATATTTATTATTTTCACATATGAATATCTACATAAGTAGTACAGCTAAATAGGTAACTAAGTAAGTAGCCGTAATACCAAGTAAACCCAATTTTATTTGTCTTCCTAATCTTTCGAAGCGTTAAATGTAAGAAATACAAAGAAATCGAATGATTTTTGACGATTAGGTTTGCATTGCAAAGTATTGTACGGCAATGCACGCTTGTAAGCTTGAGACGTTGTTTATCATTAATCCAGCCAGACTGAGACTTGGTAGGTAATAGCAATTTTTTATTCCATGAAATTAAAACTATTTTTAACATCTCAAGTTCCGTAGAATCTGAATTAAAGCACGACTAAAACCTCTAAAAGATGGCGCTAGTTGCAAAGTCTTACATGGAAGAATATTAGTTGGCGAATACTAGTTTTTATTACTATGAATATTGATATAGGTAGGTACCTAACATACAAAGTATGTAAATACTTTTTATAGGTACTTATCATTTGAACTGTCTCACAAAATGTTAATGATTATTTTGATTATAGAAATGCAGTGAAATATATTAAAGAGAAACCAGTAAAAATATTCTTAAATTAAGACTCTCTTTTTAAACAATTTACTACAAACAACTCTAAATATTAACTTGATTTTGTTCTAGCTTCAAGTTTTCTTTGTTCTATGGTCTTTCAAGTTTATCTATGTATCTAGCCATTTCCTTAGCTAAGTTACCACACGTTCCCCTATCATTACCACAACACATCCTACCCACCTCCGTGCAAAAGAATAGAACATTAAACACGTTAAAGACTAGATTCTAGCAAACTAGACCATTCAATAAGGCCTAAAATTGCAGAGCGTAACAATAGTATTTGTTATCTTCAATCATGGTATATACTAACACAGTCATACTATATAAATACTGCATATGGGAGTACTCAGTCTATTGTGGGTGGAGAGCTGCCGGTTTGTTTGGGTAAGGTGCCTGAATGGAGGTGAAAATGCTATAGAAGTGGCAAAATGCGAGTTAGATCTACGAAACTTGTCGGATATTTATTTTTGTTTGTTTTACGTAGTTTAGGTCTAAAAGAAAGTTAGTTCTAGTATCGCAGGGTAGCTTTGTTTAGATCTAAAGGTAAAGCTCTTGTTTTATTTTCCAAAGATACACTCATTGTGTTATATTGTAACTTATTTGAAGCATATAATGATTTCTGGGCACTAGATATCTGTACCATTTGGAATTTAGTTACATTACAGCTTAGCAAATTGACAAGTTAACTACAGTTAAACTATGGTCAAAATAAGGGTTAAACTAAGACTAAAATTGCCTTTCGCCTACCTTTCAGAAGCAAAGCATCTTACTCAAAAACACCGCCGTCTCTCCCACCAAACTTAAGACAATTGTAGCCTAGGTATAATGAAGAGGTGTGGTCACATGGGAGTGACTTAGTTCTTTTGCACGGTGTGTGAACACGGCCTTATTAATATATCGTTATAGATACAAAACGAGCGTTTTTGATTGACTTTGTAATGATATCTGATGTGAGAATCGTAAATAATGTGTGGTTTAGTTTGACTACATTTTGGATTTAATTTTAATGAACGTTATTTAGTTATTTAATTGCGTATAATTACGTAGGAGGCCAGATAAAAAAATACTTATACATGCAAAACTAAATTCGACAGTGCCTACTTTTAACTTTACCAAATTTGCATATCGTTAATACAATGCCTCCAACAACTATATGAACCAAATTCATAAAATCGCACTTCTATACGAACCAAAATAGGAAAGGTCACAGAACATGAACCTTTGGTGGAAAATTTGAAGAAAAGCGAGCACTTATATTTGAACCAGACGCTAGGAGGGGTTCGTATAGGAGTGCGGGTGTGTTTTTAAGTCAACTCTACCTGAATTAACGCATAGACTCTAAACAGTACCTACCTATATACAGTAACAAATAAAATTTTGATTAAGTATTGTTTTGTAGAAATTTAGTAATAAGAAAATCTTAAAAATAAGAGAATTAATTATAGGCAGCAATAAGATATATTTTAACATTATTTTGTATTAGGTAATAAAAACAATTTCAAGTAAGTACCAAGGACTAGTGTGCAAACATTTCAGTATTGCAGTGTGAAGAAGCTCTGAAAGTTGCGCGAAAAAGTCTAAGTAAAAAAAAGTCTAAAGCGAAAAAATCTAAATAAGTTGTGATAAACTACCGCCAGAATCCATCACTAGACTTTATAAGAATGGCGGAGCGTCCAAGTAAAACAGCCATGACCAAAAAAGGAGTCCAATTAATATTATTTTTACTTTCCACCCTTTCTCAATCGACCGAAAACCCTACAGATGTCAAAATGGACAAATATATCCTACTTACTAATATTATAAACGCGAAAGTTTGTATGTTTGGATGGATCGATGGATGTTTGTTACTCTTTCACGTAAAAACCGCTGAATGTATTTTAATGAAACCTTACAGTAATAGAATATAACATATGCTACAATTTATATAGATATTGTGTGAATTGTCTAAAATATGACGATTAGTGTCAAGTAAGTAGGAAAAAATCAACCATCTGCGAGCTATGCAGGCGTGCGCTGCCAAAACCGCTAGAGCTATATATAAATGTACCTACCTATGTATGATGGAAATGTTTATCTTAAATAGTCCTATAGAAAAGCCCATCTATATCATAATATGTAAACCATTATATTTATCTATGTGATAATTTTAATGTCATAATGTTAGTTCTTTTCTACGCCACGCTTAATATAAGTTACCAAAAATACTAATCCTGCGCAGACGAAAACGCGGGGACCAGCTAGTTAATATATACATTCAAACAAATTGCTCGAGAAAACACTGAATTGAACAACTTTTAGAAAATAGCGTTTATGTGGTGGTTTTTGCATTAAATAAAAACTACCGAACCAATTCCTATGCGGTTTTGAATTTTGATAGCTGAAAATTGCATAAGTAACCTCGATTGTATACATGCCATTTACTTACATCCAACAAGTAGAAATTGAGCTTCTGTTAAAATTTGTTTGCCAGTATATAGCCACTTGGTTTTGAACCGTCTTCTAATTTTAATCATATACTAGCTGCGCCCCGCGGTTTCACCCGCGTTTGGATAATATATGATATATTATGTTTATGAATTGTAGCCTATGTGTTATTCTGATATGTAAGCTACATTATTGTAAAGTTTCATTAAAATCCATTCAGCAGTTATTACATGAAAGAGTAACAAACATCCATCCATCCATCCATACTTACAAACTTTCGCGTTTCTAATATTAGTAGGATAAATTACGCGTCACGTTGTTTGTCCGCTATAGACTCCTAAACTACTTAACCGATTTCAATCAAATTTGCACACCGTGTGCAGTTTGATCTAACTTGAAAGATAGGATAGCTTACATCTCAATTTATAGTCGCAATAACAAAAACCTTAGCCACAGCAACGCGTGGCCGCGGCTGCTAGTATCGATATACAACTACCACCGTAAACCAAGTCACGGGTAACAGCTAGTCGATATAATAATAATTCGATATAACGCAACTGGCCTGCTCCTGCGCATGACCCTATCTTTAGGGGTCGTTCCACAATGGACGCAATGTCCGCATCATAATAATCATGTCTGCGATTATTGCCAGCTTTAATTTAACTCACTGTGGTGATATGTGGACATTGCCCGACTTAGACATTTAGACACATCTGTTCAACTCTTGTTTTATATCTTGTATGTTTAGGTCATATCTTAGAAGCGAATTTTGACCAGCTATGGGTGATAAAGTACAAGCATGTCATATTCGTATGATTGATCCGATAACACAGACGCGAAATGGTCAACACATAAGTATTAATTCATGATTTAGAAAAAAACAATTTAATAGTTTGTTTAATTATTGTTTCACACAAAAAAAATAGATCGAAATTTATCGGTACTTCATTCAACGTTGTTGTAAAAAAATATAACTAGGTATTATTTTTATAAGTAACTAATGTAAAGTATATAACGACTACATTAGAAACCTTCTCACCACAAAAGTTTAGACCAGAGTTAAACAGAAGTTTCTAAAATTTCGTATGGCTTAATCGATGTCTACCACTCGCGTTGTCTTACTCAATCCTGGCATTCCTAATTATGTTATTGAGTTAAAAAATGAGAGAGTTATACGTCTATTAGTGGAGAAAATATTTAGACTCATCTGTTACATCTCTTGTTTAAATCTCTTGTGGTAAGACCGCTAAGTACTGGCTTATTATATAGGTAGCGCCCAAGTGCTCATAAAATTTCTTTATATTCAACTGTATATTGTATTAAGACGCGTGACCACTGTGGACGAGCCAGATATGACAGCTGTGACCACTCATTGTTTCACCTTTACAAACTTACGTAATATCCGTGAGTGATATAATATACTTACGATGTATTTATTATACATAGAATGATCATAATTAGACTATTTTCACTTTTGGTAGTAGTTTAAAAGTTACGAAATGAAATGGGGTTTTTATTACACAAAATAATAGCAGGTAGTTGTTTATTATTAAAATGTTATGTTATGTTTAATATATTGTTGACCTAAATCAAAATTTTACATCGTCACTGGTTAATTCGCCGGTACAATGATCGTGTCGCACCGCAACCACCACCGCATTGGTTTGCTCGTTGCACTTTTCGTAGCTGTTATATTATAGGAGTACCTAAAAAGATTGTGGCCTCGAATATAGACTAAAGCTCATCTCCCAAATCCACTGTGTTTCATTCGATAGGTAATTGATTTTTAAAATAAAAATAAAATGATTATAGAATTTTATGCCAATGAAGAACAACCCCGTAAACTGGTAAACCAGCTTCTCGATGACAATGCCATCGCAAAAACTCGGTAACCGAACACTAGACAAACCATTTCGCCAATTCCTTCCGTTAACCCTCCACTGACACAATGGGCCTATTTGACCCCATCGAAATTATGCAAATTTCCGTACCTGGCCATTCTTCCTACAAGGGTTCTAATAATGACACATTTTTTTTTGTTTCACTTTGTAAAACAAATGATTGTGAAGAAACCAGTTTTCGGTTTTTGTGCACTTTTGTTCTCGATGGGAACGGATCATAGACAAGATGTTGAGATAAAAGGGGTGTACAATTTTGATAGTGTTTGAATAGAGTGCACTGTGAGAATGTGTTGCCAGTTTATGCGACAAAAAATTGGTATGCATTGTCGTTAGGGACTTGAAATAATGTGAACAAAAATGCGCTTGCAATCTTAAATATCGCAATAGGGAGTTGAATCATCCTTATATAATTTCAGATTGTTCAGGTTCAGATTATTTCATTATTAAAATAGTCAGTCACTGAACGGCAGTATTAAAGAGTATTTTTAGTCGAATAATATTCTCAATAGTAGTTAAGAGGATCAAATTAAGATAGGAAAAGCAAACAAGATAAAATTGGTTAATTTTATTTTATTATTTTTATTAATACCTATTATTTTTTATCGATACAGCTTAGTAACAACAAAAATTAATTTTATTTAAGCTAATCAATTATAAACCAATTTTCCTTTACCTAAATAAAGAATGGTATTCCTCACAAAGCAAGCGAGCGACACGAAAGTATAGTTTCAATGAAAAAGTTATAATAGAGGGCTTTAATGACCCGTGGCGCACGCACCGCGACCTATTTTTAATCATTTTTGGGAGACTGAAGGGTTAAGCTGGACAAGTGTGGAAGTTGCTTCATTAAAATGTAACTGGTAATAGGTTTTTTAAACGTTCATACATTTTTTTATAGATAACAATTTTAAAAATAAATGTAAATTTTATCTAAATTTTTTTAAAGACCTTAAATAGAAAATAAAACAACAGTCTAGACATTTGAGAATACAAATTCTTTAGGGCGATCGATAGGCAGATGCTAAACAAAAATAAGAGCTTGGACAAAAGCAAAGTTAAGAAATATAGATATTATGTATGTATGTACATATAAAAAAAAATAGTACAGTAAAATTAATAGATCAAATAAATGTATAAACGGTGTTAAGGTTGTGCTCAAGTCAGCTCTTCTTTTGGCTAAGATAATATGTCTCATTTTGCCTTGCCTTGGTCTTGCTATACTTTGGAGTCCATCTCCACCTTACCGAGCCGGAACACCGTAAAATGTTATTAATGGTACGATTCCGTGACAACTGTGTCCCAGCCCTGCTTATTGTTTGTATGATCGATAATAAAGAAAATAAATTTTTAACTATGAATAGGACTTCCATAGATCTTATAATTATGCAGACATGCTTCGTCATCGACCGCATTTTCAGTATGTAAAAGTCAGGTGTAAGTCAAACGAGTGATATCTTATATAGAACGAACACCTTTTACTTAACAGATTACGATTTTTAACTATTTTACGATGAAAGAAAGAGAATGAAGCTTTTTGTGAGTTTTAAGAAGTTTTCGTGTTTTGTTTAGTTTCGTTATAATTTTTTTTAGTTAAAAGTAGACGGCATATAAACCGGGATCTCACAAAAAAGAGGCGGTTCTCAATTCAATTAGACAGTATTTTACACCAATCTACCACCAGTATTTAACTAAAAGTTAAATTGAATCGTCAAAGCAAACTAAAAACAGCAAATAAGTAGAGACACGGCCATCTGTAAAACTCACGAGTTTAATCACAAGTGAACAAATCATTAATTGAAATCGAACATCAAACGTGTGGATCGAAAATAATTATCTTATTTTATCTAGAAATAATATAACAGTCATAAATGCTTGTAGGTACTTACTTCTTTCTAAATGGTCACAGCATAAAAGTACGATACGCACTCGTGAGCAACTCAAATCGAATGTTAAACGGAAGCCGATCGCCGAATCCGACAAAAAAAAGTTACGGCATGATACACAGAAAAAAGCAATTCACCCTGTCTAAACATCCCGCTCCTAAACCCACTAAACGTAACAACCAATAAAAAGAAAAAAAAAGTGACGAACTTGACACATTCCGTTTAGAAAAAAAACTCGAAAAATACTCCCCTAGCATTCACTGAACCAATAAAAAAACGGCTAAATTCAAACAGCGTTCTTAAAAAACGACTTAATTGGTGTGCGCGTGGCCGGCCCACTTTTTTTTTCTTTTCCGTGACACGGGCTTCCCCATTCGGCCTATTTTTTTTCTGAGGGGAGCCGTTTTTGTGGCAATTACAATAGCCGTTATACAGCCGTCAAATTTTATTAAGATTATAGCTTTTAAAACGTTTAGCGCTGCATAATTGCTATGTGTTAAGAAGTTTTTTTATGTGATACGGTGGGTAAGAATGGTGATGTTTTTATTGAATTTTTTACATGCATGTTGTTTTTATAAATTCGTGTACAAAGTGAAATCTAACACGTTTAGATATGCTTTAGTATAATGTTTAGTAGCAAAGTCATTATTGTGGCACCAAAGTAGGTTTTTTTTAATACAAATTATCTCAATCATCGTAATAAAAATAACTACACACTGCAAAATAAAGAAATTGAACTTTGGATTGCATGATTTTATATATAAATTTATCCAGAATTTTAGTTAGGTATTATGCATCACTAAACTAATACTATTGTTTAAATATCGTTTCCACTAAAACATAAAGATAGATAAAACAAATGAAAGATGAAGAATAAAGAAGAAATCAAAAGTAGTGAAGTCTAGCGCACGGTAGAGTTATAAGTGTCACAATTGTTAATATCTTTTGATATTTCTGGTAATTTAAAATAACACTTACGTACTTTAGATAAATGGTAACTCGTACATTTCTATAAGGAAAGACAAAAAACACTAAAGCAAAATTATCACAAACAGAAAGACTGTTCGGGACAAAGTCCAAGATCAGTGAACAATTATTTTTCACGTTTATTAAAGACTAAAATGTCCAAAAGTTTCACATTACTCTTAAATTGCTTAAAACACCAATAATTTTGGTATATTTGGTGATTTTTAACTAGAATCTCTCTTTTACGCACAATTTATGCCAAAAGATTTTTCTTATAAGAAACGTTTTTGATTATCTCCCCAATTAGCTATTCGTATTCACTTTAAAGCCATTTGTAATAAAAACAAAGGAAAAACTAAAAAAGGCAATAAATAATTTTAAAAAAAAGTATTGCGTAATAGTGGAAAATTTTGTACCTCGGTTCTGCGAAAAATACAGCCGCCCCGCGCACTGGCTTCTTATAAAATTTCCGTTTAAAATACATAACATTATTATCTTTTTTTAACGAAAAAATGCATTTTTCGTCAGACTTTACTAGCCACAAAAACCTTAAGCGATCATTTGAATTTAAGCTCTATACAAAATAGTTTATAATTTGATTTTATATGCACGTAATTTTGTTAAAAGACTTTTAGGAATAGTGAGGCAGTTCCTTGCTCTACTTTATTGAATAGAGTTGGGGTAAGCGTCTTGAAGGTTTAGTCGAGATTTTAGTTATTGAATCGATTAAAAGAAACTATACTGGTAACTAACGCATTGAAAAGGACTGCGTAAAGTATTTCAAAGAAAATACTTATTATAAAAAAAGCTTTCGACTTTCAACCCTTACCAGCTTGGTAGTGTATTATAATTTGAATTATTTCTAAATTTGCCTTCTATGCTACTAATACCTATTAGGTATGTGGAATATTTTTCTCAAGGTTTATTAATATAACTCTGGCTAGAATTTAGTTAGAACTGGTTTAACAAACAAGTAATTATTCATACAAACACAAAATAAAAACTAAAACTAAGTGAATGTAATCTAATAATAATTTATTTATTGACATGTAAAAGCGTTTTAGTTTTGAAAACTAGATTTGCAAAATTTTTTTCTAACAAGATTGTTGTACTAATTATTATCATCATTCCACAATACGCCTTAACCATAATAAATGTGAAAATAAATGGGGGAAAAATTGAAATATTGTCAAACGTCTTGTTTCAACCAAAACTTAGGACTTTAAAAAAAATCTTCCTCATAAACCACAGATTATCTATCAATCGATCGATTGTATATAGAGGTTCTAGGAACATCCCTAGTTATGCGTGTGTGCGTGTTATCTCTACAGAGCAGTGTAGATAAAATTTTGAAAAATCCACGACTTTTCCTTGATAACCTCGCTCGTACCGAGCGGAAAAAAAGCTTTCGGGCCTTATTTATAGGCGGTATGTTTTTTAAAGATCGTTTTTATTGTTGGTTTGCCTCAAATGTGTTTTTTTAAATGTGAGATTGATAAATCCCTGTATTAGATTTAGATGTATTGTAGATTGCATTTTTTTCATCGCCTTAATACCTACTAAAATTAAATAAAAAACGGTCTTAAAAATCCGCGACATTCAGCGACAATAATACAGAATAAGAAATTAAAAGTTATTTCCTATAATAAGAGTAAGAATCTACGTAAAGCTAATAGAGCTATGATTTTAACATAAGTACCTAAGTAACCTACATATTAATTGTCGTCACTGGGCATGTGCTAAAAAAAATACCAATAAAAAAGTAGTGTATGTAAGTTAACCCTTAAACTGTTGCATCTAATTGTGATTTTAAAAACTATTTTAACAATTTGAAACAACGACACAAAAGATCAAATAAATACAAAAAATCTAAGCCCACACGTACGACCATTTATTGGACATAGACAACCTAAAACTCAACACTCACTTTTTTACTTCAAAACATTCTCGAACGATCCACCAGTCCCGACTATAACTAAGGCCATCTTATAAATACATCGCTTATCAAGCCCTCCACTAAGTATGAGTTTTATACGCAATCATAGTGTTCTTTGTGCGAGTCTAGATACAGACTAGTATCTATCTAGACTAGAGATAGGTGGTGTTTACTGATATGTTAGGGTACCTAGGCACTGTGTGTTTAGGCTTGCTCTATGAGCGTGTTACTGGATGTGTCGGGTTAAAAAATGCATAATTCTACAGTTACCATGATAATGCGTCTGTATTGATACATCGATGCACCTTGAAATACTGCTATCGTGGTGTTTCGGCATCGGTCCTTTAAAGCCAGTCCCATTCGAGGCTGACTGAGCATGTTTAGCATCTCCGACCACATCGTCACTTAAGGCCAGGTTAGATAATTGTCAAATACTAGCATAAAAAGTAAAAAAAAGAGATAAGTAGGTACCCATAAACTGTAACAATTACTACCATTATTTTTGAGTCGTCTAGTAACTGTGGCCTAGTAAGTGTTTAAGCCATATCAGTGACACTTCGGCGGCCTGACATGACACTAGAGGGCGCCACTACCTCTACCGTCACTAAAAAAAGACGGCTACCACAACATTTCAACCAACACCAACTCTGGAAGAGATCGCTTTGAGCGATAAGACCGCCCATTGTGACACTATTTTTGTTATTTTTTTTATATTTTTTAGTTATTTATTGCTCTGTTCTAGCCTTAAGTTTTCTTTGTTCTGTGGTAACGTGTTTCAATAAAAAGTTTATCTATCTACTGCTGACTGGTGTTAGAGCTTTAAGTGCACCAAAAAAATATAATAAAACGTGCTATTTCATGTTATTATTGGCAATACTAACAGTCTACGTTTTTATAACACCCGTGGTAAAACTCTATTTGATTTCTAATCCCCAGCGTCTCTTCTCTGAACATCTCCAATAAATTGGCCATTACCTATTATATAACACTGGTGTGGACTGGAGATGCGCTTTAAGATGTAGGTATCGATAAAAATAAAAAATAAAAAAAAGTATTTTTATTATTATCCAATAAAGGCGTTTTCTGTTTGGAAATATAATCTAATAGCAAGATTAAATACTTTCGCCAAATAATTTTATAAGGTTCGTACCATCCAGATAGGTATGGAGGATAACACAAAAAAAAATAGGAAAATAAATACTTTTTTTTAAGTTGGCACCATAATATTATTATATTGACTAAAAATTTACCTAAGCTGCCATACATAATCATTTTTATAATAATAATAAAAACGGCCCTGCTCCGCTACCGGTAGTAGGTACCCTAGGTTTAAGTTTTAATCATGTTTTTAGGTTTAAATAAAAATTAAAAAAAAATTTTGAATCAAAAATAGAACAATATTAGATAATATAAGTATGTTAACATCTGGTTACACAAAATATCTAATAAGACGGTAGTCATTAGCTACAACCGATAAAATAATCAATACCACTTCATTGTAGGTAATTCCACAAAAACTGAGTTCTGATCAATTCCACGTATTTAATTATCTTAATCGATGTCGATAAATCCACCAAGTCTTATGTCTTCTAGCTAGCTTCGGCTTCAGATTCAGACCATCCAATTAGACAAAATCGATACGATAAAATCTCCACTATCGATACCTCTAAACCCGTTACCCCACCCTTTAGGAGACCGTTGTTGCGCCCGCGCATAAGATAAATCTTTTTACGGCCACATTGATTAGAAAATACCTTTATTAATCGAGTAAGCTAATTAAACTGATTTTATTTTGCTTCCTCGATGCAAAATTATGCTTCGACTGTTTTAGTTTTATTGGGGAATAATTGATGGGAGAGGTTAAGATGAATTATAGGGTATAGAGGTGGATAGAAGAAGAAGATATAATTGACTTTGGAGGTTGACGGACACTGGAGCGAGCCCCCGGGGTGGATTATGGCCTTAGATATGCTTGTGGAAGTGAAGAGACTTGTGCTCTGCAGTGGGTGGTGGGTTGATGATGATGGGATGATGGTGGTGACATCGATTAGTTAAATCTCAATCTATATACCTACTTACCTACAAGGACAGCTGATGGTCTATATATTATTGTATAAAAACTTTTTTTAAACGAAACAGTCTGTTAAGGGTTAAGATAAAACTATGTTTTGAAATGTTTTAATTGTATTTAGTTTTTATCAATTAATTAAGTAAAGTACTAAAATTTTGAACAGTAGGTATATAGCTCTTACTATTTGTAGGTAACCAGGGTATTATTGCGTACCACAGTAACAAGTTGTAATTAATTGATTAAATCACCAATAAAATTCCTATTTCTGATCAGACTAAACAGACACTATATTCTAAACTAAACTAAAAGTCTAAGCTACATACTCAAATAAACCTAACACCGATGTAAAACGCGAAGAGAACCGACCAATCAAAATAAACTTTCCTAGAAATACATTAGAATCTAAAAAGGAACCATAAAACCCTTTCGCGTTAGAAAACCGACTGAGATATCCCGAGAAAAATAAATCCACGTCCTACGCACGCGACCTAGGCCAACGGACACACACGGAGAAAAAAACAAGAAAAAAAATATAGCAAAAACCGACGCGAATATATCCGAGGTGAATGACTTGCGAAAAATAAGACGAAAACGCGTGCGCGGGCACATGTGCGTTCCGCCATTTTTTTCACGGCGTCCCTCTCTCGCGCCAAAAAAGGCCCGGAATCTGTGCGGGGGGGAGCGAGACGGGCGAAAAGAAAGCGCGCGGAAAGAGTTGCGCGGTCGTTCGCGCGCTCCGGTTTAGTCGCGTGCAATGCCGCTAGGGGCGCTGTTGCCGGGAAAATTTTCTTCCTGTTCTGAGTTGGCGCGCATGATTTTTAGTTTTTATTGCAGTTTAGATCAGTGTCGGATACGATTTTAGATTTCGTTTTTGTTGTTATGGTATGTACGCAGCTGTAGCGGAAACATGATAAAATATTACGTTGGAAATCGTCCGGCAGAAAAAATATGAGGCGCGATATAGTTTTTTTTTTTAAATAAATTTTATCGGATTTTTATTAAACGTAGGTAGGTACCGAGTTTCAACTGGCATCAAATAATTGGCCTATTCCCATAGGTACCCAATTGTCACAGAAATACAATGCGCAGAAGACTTTTAATTTACTTACCTATATATGTGTTACAAGTTTACAACTCGTCGAAGTTCACGTTGAGGTTTATTTAATTGAAATAAAAGTTAGCGATTATTATACTCTTTTTCTTGATGTGTAAAATAAAAAAGTCATGCTGATATCGTAAATATACTAAAGTTTGTATGTTCAGATATTAATTTGTTAGGTACTATCTCGAATTTTGATGCAATTTGGTAGTCATTATGGATGAGGCATTGGATTAACACGTCTTATAAATGCTATTTTTTATTGCGGGAATCACGGGTAAAACCGCAGGGCATAGCTAATAAGTAAGTACATAAAAAGACGGGTAGAATCTAATTGTTACTCTACCATTTAACGTCTTCCTCATAGCTTAGAAAATAGTGATTCAAAACTGAACCCTATTTTCTGAGTAGCAAAATCGATATTCCAGAAACAGATTGTAATGAATCTGTCGACCACTGATTTAAGAGTGTAGTAGAACGTTTTTAATTGGTGCTTTTTCTAGACTTATTTATGGACACGTAAGGGCAAATGTAATCTTTGTGAATAGTTGAATCTTAAGTGATGGAGTAAACCCTTAACTCATTCTGGTGATATTATAAGTAATTCTATGAGATAAATAGATTATAGATAGATAAAACTTTACTTAAACGAAAATTTATAGAACTATAAATAGGCGAGTTGAGTTGTGAATTTTGACGGAAATCTGAAAATTGTGACGTTGTTTTTCTTTTCACTTTGTTTCGTTTGGAAATGTGTAGTGTTGGTGTGATATTAATCATCGAGTGTTCGTTAAGGTGCACGAGTGTGGGCAATTAATAATAAACCCAAAAATCGTGTAATTTCGCATTTTTTTCCAAAAGTCACACGAAGTTGTAGTAAAGCATTTACCGCTCTACTCATTTCAGACGGTTCAAATTGGATAAAAGCTATAAAAGTTCTCTCCACTTTAGGTGACAGAATTGCTCTTAATTTCTAAGACGTTAGTACTTATTTATATTTCTATTTTTAATACCATAAGTAGGTACATATTCATATCAAAATATTAATAAAAATATTCTAAAGCAATCGCGGCGTTTGAGCAGTCTTCTTCGTAAACATACTTGGTCATATATTTTGTACTGTTTTTTTTAATTGATATCTATTAAATTAAGACAGTCATTTAATTTAATACCCCTGAGATTGTGATTTGTAGTGTATACTGATCTTTAAGTTTCGGTAGGTCTGTCCAGTTATAGACCTGCTATTGTGATTGGAAATGAGTCTTTAACGTACTTAAGTACCTACTATGTCTCAGAAATGTATATCAGCCAAAGTATCTAAGTATTATAGTACTTATGATATGAAAAGAAATATAATAACACTGCAGCTACCGAACCGTGGCCTGGCTAGCTCAACCTGTTTTTTATACTTAGCTTACATATCACGTTACTATAACTCGACTATTACAGCGTAGGTATTGTATAAATATGTGCAGTTTTAATGCTCTTTTATATGAATACATAATTGTGATAATGACGTATTAAATTAGTTCTAAAAAGGCAAAGAAAAAAATTGAGAAGTCAAGTTCGACGGCTCGTTTGGCGTAGTGGCTGAGCAATCGGACTGCTGCGCTAGGGGTTGCGGGTTCGATTCCCGCCTGGGACAAATATTTGTGCGATCCACAAATATTAGTTTCTGGTCTGGGTGTGATGTGTATGTGAAATTATATGTCTGTAAGCGGTACCCACGATACAGGAGCAATCCTAGTGTGGGACTACGTTTTATAAAAAAAAAAAAAAAGACGTATAGAGCTGCGATGAATTTCGTACAAATGCGTTGAATTTCTTGATGCTGTCTTCTCTAACGGGCGTATTTCCGAACCACTGGTAAAGTTTATGAAGTTACCTTTCCCTGTCCGATATTCAGGCATGAATCAGCGCATGAAAGGGAAACATATTTTTTCATACTCATCCATATTCAGTTAGTCCTTGATATACTTACTTAATTTAAGTCTAACTTACTTACTACCATGTTTTATTTAAAACAAGGCACAACGCAAAAAAAACGTCACTATAACAATTTTTCCTTAAGCCAAGACAGACTAGCAAAGTATAAGATGTCGCAACATTTTTTCTTACGTCAGACCCGTTCACTTAGTATATCTAACTACTTAGGTATTTGCTTGTATAGGGTTGCCATCATGCTGAATATTTTCAAAGAATTGGGATAACAAAACGGTTTTCGTTCGTAGTAAATACCATTAAAAATACTACGTGTACCTTAAGCTAAGTAAGTATATAACGTACTCTACTAAGTACTCTTAGCTTAAACACTGTGTACACTATAATATAAGTACAGACTGTATTTTCTAGTTCGAAGTATGAAAATCTCGATGATCTAAGTACATACGGTAATTGAAAGCAAATGGCAAAAAAATAGCAAAAAAAAACTTATTAAATAGTACCAGTTTTTACCACTCGATTCAATATTTTTTTATTGTCTCGTTTGCACCACATTCCTGACCGCCTAACCAACCAATACCATAATGTGTAGACACTGAGTCGTTTCGCATCAAAGCGCAACTCGGCCGTGGTACGAAACAACCCATACCGCTTGGAAAATACTATCCGGCCAAATCTAAGAAGTGGGGCTCCACTAGTCACATATAATCCTACAGTGAGTCAGAAGTGCGCGGGCGCCGGTGTCGCAACCAAAATTCTACCGGTTCTAGACAATAGCATTATTAGGCGGAACGACGCCATTTTACTTTTAAAGTAAGTAGAGGCTTTAGGTTTTAGAAATTGTTTATTAGATTCTAGGGTAACGTTATTGATAGCGTTTGATAGTTGAACGCATAACGACGCTTTAGGCCTTAGAGGCAAACTATATGATGGTATCTTATTCGTCTTTTTTATAATATACTAGCAGACACGGCCACGCGTTGCTTTGACTAAGGTTTTTGTTATTGCGACTATAAATTGAGATGTATAAGCTACCCTACCTTTCAAGGTAGATCAATCTGCACACGGTGTGAAAATTAGATTAAAATCAGTTAAGTACTTTTCCTACTTAGATTCAACATCAACGGATATGACTATCAATAAACTTAAAATATCCGTTGTTCCTTGAGAGCCAGCCCCAGACTACGCTGAGCATGTCCACAACCTTCGACCAGATCGTCGTTATACCAGTAGGGCGAGTAGGAACCTCTATCGAGACAGTATTGCAATATCGACGAGATGCGCACGCGTACGGTTACCTTGATCGATACGTTAACGATACGAACCGTTAAAATGTTCGCGCTTGCCCTATTGTAGAAGCAGGTACTGATCAAATCTAAAACAAAAATAACAGTTAACGTATCGAACACTTTCGCGATAGAGGTTCGTGCTTGCCCTACAGGTGAGATAATGGTCAAACGGTAGCCTATAAATCGGATACACCGCAATCGAAATGTGGTTCGAAAGACCCCAATTCAAAAAGTAATTGGCGCGATGCGTAACGTACTCATATACACGAATAGATAATGAAAGAAGGCGTTTATATATTATATAGGTTTAATGGAAAAGTATTCGCGTGCGAAGATACCGAATTAAACAAAGACTCCACTCTGCGCACACACGCAAGCAAGATTTACAATTCACTCGCACATCCACAACCACCAATACAACATCAAACGGCGGTCATGTAAACATTTCTTTATATATTACGATCTCGTCTATTACCCAGCTATGTATAGAATTACGTACTTTTTATGTACGTGGAAAAAAATGTGTATGTGTGTTCGTTTATTTACCAATAAAAAAAATCTAATCAACCTCTCGTCATTTATGCTTGCCTGGTACTTTATTGTGTTTCAAAATTTGATGTCGCAAGGTAATACAAAAAAACAAATTAATGGGCAAAAAACGCTGATTGGTTAAGGCACGACACGACAGTTTTAAATACTTCTCGAAGAAAATCCTCAATCTTGAATGGCTTTTTACTACCCTAGACAATATTGCAGGTAAAAACTGGTGTCACACGTTTGCTGGGAAATATTGTTCAAAAGACTGCCTGTCGAACTATGATCTAAAAGACAAATCCACTCGCGAATACTAGCACAAAATACAAGACACAAGTTCATACAGACAGTCGTATATACATGTATTTTAGTACACAGAGTGCATTCGAAAGAGCTGGTAAATATCGCCCATGTTTATTTTAGTTGACTGAAAGAAGGCAATCTGGCGTTTGTTAGGCTTAGTGCAGATAAGCGAGTGTTATGTAATAGATGAAGGAAGATATTATGTGCTAAATAATAATAGGTAAAAATAAAATAATTGAGTGGTATCGTTTTCTGTAAGTATTTTAGTTAGGTACTTTTTTTTAATGACACACATCTTTTTTTTAGATTATTTTTACTTTGTAAATAAACTCTTACCTAGTATGTAATTAGGTTTGCATTTGAAACATGCATTCTTTATTTTAGCTGCGGAGTATGTGGTTATATGACTTACATTTATTATGATTTTCTAATTATTGCGTATAATAGTTGGATTCTACAATAGTTAATAAAGACATTTAGAAAATAAATTGTCATGATAACTGCTGTTGTATGCTCAAATTACGTAACTAAGCAAACCATTGTAGCAATATTTCGAAAATTCCATTATGGTTTGCTTGTGAGCTTGGTATAGTAAATAACAAGCTACTTAAGAACTTGCACAACATATATTTTATTGCTTCATTATTGTACTAAACTATAGTTTAATTAAAATATTCTCAAATTGATACAACAGAAGCCAGTTCATTTATGGATGCTTCCTTTTCCACAATTATACCACGGTTGTGCATACCGCTCAACTCTATTTTTAAATTAGTGCACTTTTATGCGCAAATCTTGCATTCATGGTTAGAATTGCAAGTACCTAACAGTAGTTAAATTGTACTAATCTAATATAATGTAATTATAATGCTTGCTTTGGTCTACGATTATGCCCGAACGGACTAAATTTTTCATCCCAATAAAAAGTGTCCGATGGCCTTCTGTCCAAGGTGCAATTTGTCTCTCAATACCTACCAAAATAATCATCATTCTTCAACTAAAATTCCGTTACAAGCATATTATCAGAAAAAAAAGTTAATATAAAAATAGTTTTTCTAAAAACTTCGGCTTCCGCCATATTCCAGTCGTGTGCACTATGCTCAACTAGCGAGTTCTATTTTTAAATGGATCGGCTAATGCGCACGATGCAGTTTTATGCACAAATTCGCGCGCGGCCGGATGGGCGGCCATTTTTAAAATTTATAACTAGCTTTTGCTTTTGGCAGCGGTGGCGGTTTATTAAAAAAATGCTCTAGATTCGATTGTTAAGCTGGCTGGCTAGTTGTTTACTTTTAGTAGTTTTTGTATGAAAGTTTTAGAATTTTATAATAATTATTTTAATATTCAAAATTCGATCCTAGGTATATTGTTTCAATCTCAGGTGTGAAATGTATTTTCTTTTTCTTAAAGTTAGCATTATTATAGTACAAAAACTGCATTCTAGGTTGGTAGGTGGGTATTCAGTCCATCTATCCATTTGTTACAGTACTTACTTAACAACTAGGTACGTACTTAGGTACCTACGTATAGTTTTGTGTAGGTCTGTTATTAGATATTACTAGCTGCGCCCCGCGGTTTCACCCGCGTTTCACATTATAAAACCTACAGGGCGGTGGCTATTAGATAGGACTTGTAACATTGTGTCAGAGAAAATACTGAAGTTAGGTCGTTTTTCACAGTTATTATTGCACTGTTGGGCAGGAAAACAGTGATGATGATGATGACTTGTAGCTTGTAGCCTATATTGTGTCTCTAAACTATCTGCATACAACATTTCATGCAAATTAAGGTACTATTTCACAGTTTAGCCCACTGTGTATTGTGTAAGTTGGTGTATAAGTTATCAAAATACCTACCAAATTTCAAGCGAATGGGGTAGTTATTCACACTTTTTTTGCACTGATGCAAAACGGTGACGATGATGATGATGAATTAAAGCCTAAGTCGTAAGTTGCGAGATAACCTATCTACGTACGAAAAATTACGCACATTGGGTGTTTTATCGCATTGATGGAAAACGGCGATGATTATGATGATGACTTAATAATATGTTCGTAGCCTATGTCCTAAGTTGGAAGACAACCTATCTGTGAATCAAATTATCTCCCCCCACTCTCCCCTCTTCCCACTCTCCCCTATTTCCCCCCACTCTCACCTCTTCCCCTGCTCCCCTATTTTCCCCCACTCTCTCCTCCTTCTACACCCACTCTCCCCTCTTTCTCCCCCCACTCTCCCCTCTTTCTCCCCCACTCTCCCCTCTTTCTCCTCCCACTCTCCCCTCTTTCTCCCCGCTCTACTACCCTCTTTCTCCCCACTCTACCCTCTTCCCCCACTCTCCCTCTTCCCACCCCACTCTCCCCTCTTTCTCCCCCACTCTTCCCTCTTTCTCCCCGCTCTCCCCTCTCTTTCTCCCCACTCTCCCCTCTTTCTCCCCTCCTTCTCCCCTCTCTCCCCTCTTTCTCCCCCACGCTCCCCTCTTTCTCCTCCCACCCACTCCTGTTTTCCCCGCTCTCCCCTCTCTTTCTCCCCACTCTACCCTCTTTCTCCCCCACTCTCCCCTCTTTCTCCCCCCCCCACTCTCCCCTCTTTCTCTCCCGTCTCCCCTCTTTCTCCCCGCTCTCCCCTCTCTTTCTCCCCACTCTCCCCTCTTTCTCCCACACTCACCCCTCTTTCTCCCCGCTCTCCCCGTCTTTCTCCCCACTCTACCCTCTTCTCCCCAGACTCTACCATCTAATCCCCCTTTCCCCCCACTCTCCCCCTCCCCTCCCCCGCACTCTCCCCCTTCTCCTCCCATCGCACTCTCCCCCTTTAAATAACGATCCGTTCAGCCGTTTATTGTGGTCCGTTGGGGGTGCATCTAAAGAATACCTCATAATTTCAACCCCCCTTCCTTTTCCCCCTTTAGGGATGATTTTGCAAAAAAGCTGAAACCCGTATTTATTTATATCTTACCAAAAGCCTAAATAAGAATTTTCAGATCCCTAACTTGAAGAATTATGGATTCCCCATACAAACTTTCAACCCCTATTTCATCCCCTTCGAGATTATTTTTTGAGACAAAAGATAGCCTATGTCCGTCTCATAGGTCCAATCTACCCTTATACCAAATTTCATCGAAATCGGTCCAGCCGTTTGAGCGTGAAGAGGTAACAAACATACATACACACTCACAAACTTTCGGCTTTATAATATTAGTAAGATTGTTAATTTATATAAACAATTCAATGGAATATTTAAATAATGATGTAGATGTCTAAGGAATTTTTAAACAAAAATTTGTACACACCAACTTTCAAACATACAAAATCACCATAAAAATTCCTCCGCAAAGTGCTGGCAGCATGCAACATTTTAATTTTAAATTCAAATTTAGAATCGAACTCATTCTATTTTCGAAATTATTTATCCGCCTAGGCGTGTCAGATAGAGCTAGGCCACTCCTATTCCTATGAATGGATCGATTAAAATAACGCGACTGATTCATGACAAGTTTTGTTTTTTTGTGGGTACAAGATAGAACGTCCGTCATTGGCGGCGGCTGGTGACGTAATGCCGTTAGATGTTAGAGATGGCGGTAGGTGAGTTTTTTTTGTATACTAAACAGCCAGTTCCTTTTCCACTTTGTTAAAGAGGTTTTAATGAGCTTGAGTACTTATTCCTTATTTGGCTCATCAAATTCTGCGAAATGTTCAATCCGTTGCCAATAATAAATTGGTAATGGGTTAATTAGATATGATTTCAATATGTACTTAGGTTGACTTACCATGGGTATGACTTACCATGGGTATGACTTACTATGGGTCGAACTTATTAGTTGGGTGTTATTATTTGGACTGATAGAGGTAACGCTTTATTGTGGCCAAAATGTATAAAAATACGTAGGTATAAGGTATGTACAATAATCAGTCTTAGATGTGACCAAATTGTGCTAATTTTTGCGTGTGACCAAATTAAGCACCTATACACTGTGCCCAAAATTCGCTAATCCAGTCTTTGGATGGACAGGAGACGTAGAATTAGAATAGAGTTTATCAACATCAGTGTCAAAAATTATCGCTGCCTATAATTACCACTAAAATTATTTTTTTAAAAGTGGTGCATAAAACATCGCCACAGATTAGGAGTGCCAAGTCAGTTGAAGATGTAAAGGTAATGCTGGGTAACGGAGTTTTGGCGGGAATCCGATAGTGAGGCGTTGTTGGTTTTGTATTATTTTCTTAAACTTGTGTTTCTTCGAGTGTTAATGTGTAATATTGGTGGAATATTAATCATTAACGTGCACGAGTGTGGGCGAATGATATAAACTCAAAAAACGTGTCATGTCGCATTTTTTCCAAAACTCCCAGGAAGTTTCAGTCCACTACCCATTGCAAAGATTTGTGCTATCCACTACTTTACTGAATCATGACTTTGACGATGTAAATAATTGACTTGACTACTTGATTACGATTGCTATATTGCTGTGACTTTCTTAATGTGGAATTAAGAAATACCTACCTACTTGAATAATAAAATATACTTGACACTGGCTATATTATGCACAAACCGTGCGAAGCCATTACTAAAACAAAAAAAATGCTGGGTAACGATGGGATGATGACCTTGACTCTTTCGATGAAGATAGGAAGGAGCTAGACGAAGATAGGAAGGTGGAAGGAAATAATTCACAAAAAAAAACAAGTAAAAACTTTTCCTTGGTCGAGTATTTTCTCGCGGATACGAATGCCGAGATCGGACGATGCATCAGAGCACGCGTTATTTTTGCCAGATTCCAACCTTGAATTTTGTTGGTATTTTTGTAATGCACCTATACTGCACTTGGCTCGCAGCGCGTTGGAAAAATAAACGAGATGGGTTCACAAGGTCTTGAGGGTTTTGGTGTCTACACATTTAAAAATAAAATGAATACGTTCGTTTTACAAAATTATAATACCATACTACTGTAGTTAGGTACGCACTTTATTCAAGTATACTGGCAGGTTTTGAAAGTCTGCATTAAAAAAAAAGTTTTTGTTTAGTACATCTCATAAATATCATCATAGTACCTACGCAAACTAATACACTTTATTTAATTCTACATTTTATATCATCAATGTTCTTTTAGGTTGATTTATTTCCTTCTTAGTTTCCATGTTTAGGAATTAGGTATGTACCATTGTTTTCCAAATATAGGTAAGTATATTTAAAATAAAAGTACCATGAAAAATGCAATGGTGGTTGCAATGGTTTTGGAGTAATGACATCAATAATTATAATATTAGTAACATTTAAAGACCATTAAAGACCTAGCATTGTTCAAGGTAAAATTTCATTACTAAGGCAAATTCCACTTAATTATTCTCAACAAGTCCACCTACGGTAGCACCTAACGGTTTTACAACGTATTTTTTCCTCCATCCAAAACCAGCACGTTTAGGTAGTACCTAACCATTCTCCACCAATAAAATCTATTCACACATAAGCAACAAAACACACTAGTAAAAATTTCGTCTAAGCCCACACACACACTCACACCTGCTCCGTGATTGGCGGGCTACACGTCGCGTGCGCAACGCAGATTTCAAAATGTATGAGTATTGCACATTTTTCGACGTTCTATTTTTGAATTCATAAGTTTTTATCCGTTATAAGCGCGAGCGAGCGGTCTTGGTACTCGTGACAACGTTTTGTAAGCTATGTAGTAGCAAGGTAAAAAAATAGTTACTAAGTAGATAAATATTATGAGAGACAACTTATAAATCGTTATAATAATACTTCATAGTAACAAAGTTTTAATCATAAAACATAAACTACACATTTTATTGTTCTTTGTAATATTTCGTTAAAGTCTATATTCGTCAGTAAAGATTAGTACATATATTATTTTTATGACAATTTATTATTTACTTTAGTGCAAAAGTTTGTCTGAACTAAATATACAATTACCAATATAAATACCTTAGCCCAGTGGTTTAATATATTCGTGGTTTTTTATTTTGCCAATTGAAGATTTCTAAACTTATTAGCAAGCACGGATTTTTAGATCAAGCGTAACTAGTAAGCAAAGAAACTGGTTTAGTATTTTCTATTAATAAATATGATTTCTTAGAATCTTCGTTGCTAATATGTATGTAAGCTGGTTATTAAGAGAGTATTACAGTATGGATACTTTGATAAGTTAGTCTATTTGGATATCACTAGCTTTGTTTTTTTTACATGACGTATATTGATAAAAGTCAGTAATTTTATCTGAATCTTTTATTATTTTTATTTTGCACTATACCTTATCATACTGACGGATCCATTCCTAAAAAAAATTGGATCAGGTTTACATAATATTATAGGATAGGCAAAAGTAACTTGCGAGGTGCAGCAATCATAATAATTTATTGATTTATGTGGGACGGTGTTAGATTAACTTGTCAAAGTTTGTCTACTGCATGCTAATGTAGTATCTGCCATTGGTTTTTATGAATAATTAGATAAAACTCTGAAGAGTGGAAGTTGCAAGGGTCTGGTTTTGTGATGTTGTGATTTTTAATTAGCTGCCTGCATGTGTTACGCTTCTCATTACAAGTTATTCATCAGGTTTTGAGTGTCAGAAAAGTTATAGAAAGAGTTTCAATGCGTTTTTTTATATTCGGGCTGAGGATTGATGTCGCTAGTTGGAGTTAGTTCTCTTAAATGACTTATTGTAACTCATGAGTGTCTTTTTGCTTTAAATTATAAATGCTATACCACTAAAATATGACTTCCATTACAACAAATATACAAATACAATTACATTACGTCCGCAGTAATACTACAAAGAATAGAACATACATATTCATCCCTTTTATATTAAGTCTACTTTGTGTATAAAAAACCCTTTCTACCAAAAAAAAACACAAGCATCAAAACCGTTCCATTCATCTCGTGTTTGTGTTTTTTGGCACGCCAGCCAAACATCAGTTTATGTGATGCATCGCACATCTGTGTGTGTACGTCGAAAAATATACAGACACACACATCCAGCCGTAATGTGGCGTGCAGAGACAACAAACTGTCTTCCATGATAATGGGGTTTGAAGAGATTGGCTGGTGGAGTTTGCAGTCATGAATTGCCCTTGAATATAAGTAATATTCTAGAAGTGAGACTGAGATATTGATATTGAATTTTAATGGTCGGATTTTGGGCACTGCTTTGAGCTAAAAAGAAACTGTTTAGGGTTACCACAAAAGATTTAAACATGAGTTGAACTTATCTAAAATGTCGTTTCACAAATCAATCCACGTTAACATTCGCGTTGTCAAATTCAGTAAGTAAGTACCTAGTCAAATTACAAGAAATGGCAGGGTTGAGTTAGACAACGTTTAAAATACAATAAAAATAGCTGGGAAATTTCAAGCGCACACACATTTCAGTTATGTGTATGATGTGTTCCGAATCTGTTGCTCGGATTTTCCACCACTCTCGTCTAGCGTTAAATGACGTGTGGGTTTTCCTGAATTTTCCTTTTAACGATAAACTTTCTGGCGATAAATTATATTGCATACGGTTTTTTATAACTACTGGTAATATTAAATTAACTTTTATTTTTGACTAGAAGCGTCACGAGGTTTCACTCGCGCTAACTAGGTACTATCCCGCGGGAACCGATAATAATTTTTAAGGGATAAAAAGTAGCCTATGTCACCCGGGGATAGTGTAGCTTACCAACAGTGAAATATTTTTCAGTAGATTCGGAGCCTATTCAATGCAAAGTAATAAATAAACAATCAAATCTGTCCTCTTTATAATATAATTTTATATAGTATTAGTATATAGATAGTGATATATAGATAGAGTATAATTTTTTTTGTGGATACAGGATCCCCGGAGTAAAAATTTCGCTACACCTGAATAAAGCATTTGATTTCAACAAAGCACTAACTAAACACACATCCACCCCTTTTCATACCGAAGCTCGGCACAGAACAATAGTTAAGTCTTCAAATCCTATTTACAAACTCATCGGCGGCCATTGTGACGTTCTTCCGGTAATACTAGTGTTTTAACTGCTTATTATCTAAACATGGACTATTGTTTTATTCTTGTCTGTAAGACATGGTAGATATTGGGAAAGGCTAGGTTGGTGTAGAAATTAACTTTTTCACACCTCATGCTCAAAAAAAGTGTCAGATTAGCTCAGCTTAGCGGGAACAAACGAGGTAGTTGGGCACTAGGGAGTGAAAGTAGTTTTTTTTTAATTTGTACTCGCTATTATCAACAGGCTGAAGATTCGACTTTTCAATTTTTCATTTTGACATAATTACTTAGAAAAAAAAGAAGAGTATCTCAATGTACAAACCGTGCGAAGCCTAAACAGTTTACTTTTTAAATGAAAGTGTAATTTTCGTCTACAATTTGTGAAAGTGACAAATTGTGTGTTTTACGCGGGTCTCAAACGACTCATTCTACTCGATTCTATGTGCCACACTCGCTACGCTCGTGAGGCAAAACATCGAGTCGTGTATGAGTCGTTTTCTACCCTTGTAAAACAAACTACTATTTTATACATGTAGGCTAACGTTTGAGCACAGCTAAGGTAATGCTGAGTCTAGGACGGGAATGATTATCAAGGATCGCTTCCGAACGCGACTGTATGACAGGTGCGCTACCTTTTTGAAGTAAAACTTCTTTAGGCGCGACTAGGGAGTAACTCAGATTCTTTTTTCTGACGGAAGTAACGCTTACTATAGTCTGTGTAGTTTCCACTATTTAAAAAAGGTTACATTGACATGCCAATGTAGTTTTACTTCAATCGCGCGTAAAGGTTACACGCACACACTTTTTTTTCTAAATGAGGCTGTTATACGGGTGAATTGTTGCGACGGGGCAGTAAGGGCAGCCTTAACCGTTATAGCTACAGTAAAACGTTTTTAGGAGACTATTCATAATTTTTTAAGATATTCTGAACTGCATTTACAGATTTTGGAAAAATATAACTGTCAGCAAGAAAATTATCATTTCACTCGATAACTTTTTTTAATGCCAAACGATCCTGTTTCTTATAAGGATCAAAAGTCTCTACTGGACCGACTGAGGTTTGAATACTAGAAATGTCAGAAATCGCGGAAAACTTTTCCCATACATTTGTAAGGAAATACAGGGGGGTAATAAGACAGAGAAGTCCCATTTCCAATGTCAGTAAAAAGCGGCGTTAGTGTAATAGTGTAGTACCTGAATAAATAAAAAGAAATTGAACTAAAAAGTTTTATCCAGCCAAAGAAATCGACTTATCGCAAGGAAACGAAGAAATTATGTAAAACTAGACTCCAGCCGATGTTTTGTATGTGAACCAGACTCGTTGGATGGAGGCCAACATCCTGTCTGTATACTTGCATGCTGTGAAAGCTAACCTTACCACAAAAGTTTCGACCAGAGTTAAACGGTTGTTTCAAAAAATTTCCTTCCTCAAAATCGACGTCTATCACTCGCGTTTTCTTACTCAAACCTGGTATTCCTAATTATTTTACTTGTGAATTTGTTATTGAGACGTCGATTCGTGGAGAAAATATTTAGACTCATCTGTTCAACTCTGGTTTAAATCTGTTGTGGTAAGACCGTAAGAGTTTAAGACATAATATTAAGACACCTACTTATATACGAGTATTTTTTATTATACTTTTTTTTTATTTTTTTTACTATTTGCAAGCGTAAGAGCTTTTTTCGCATTTACGTTATAGACTAGCATTAAGCCACTACCTCTCTCAAAGTCACGATGTTGTCGGAGGTGGTGAACGTGCTCACAGCTCAGCCTACAGGGGCTCTCAAGTACCGCTGCAGAAACACCGAACACATTAGACTAATTGTCAATAACATTCATGTCTTATCTTCATTAGGTAAGTATGCTTAAATTTTCTTTTACATCGCTTGTAAAATGTATGGTTGCCGTGCTTATAATGGACCTTATAGCAATAGGAATTCGTTTTCTCACTCCGTGCTTATTTAGCTGGGCTGCCACGCTATCACTACGCCGCAAGCCTTACCAATAGAATACTGACGAGTAAACTTTTTACCTCTTCCTAAAGTAGTGCGATACTTAGCATTCCAGCGGAGTTACTGTTACGGTAGGAAAAGAAATAGCCTGCGAAGACTATTTCTCGAGACGGCTCGTTTGGCGTAGTGGCTGAGCAATCGGACTGCTGCGCTAGGGGTTGCGGGTTCGATTCCCGCCTGGGACAAATATTTGTGCGATCCATAAATACTTGTTTCTGGTCTGGGTGTGATGTGCATGTGAAATTATATGTCTGTAAGCGGTACCCACGATACAGGAGCAATCCTAGTGTGAGGCTACGTTTTAAAAAAAAAAAAAAAAAGAAAAGTGGATAGGCCACAATATCGTCATCGTCAACGGCTGAAATCGCTACAATGCGGAGATTGACTCCATGATTTATCGCCATAAATTTGACTGGCCACACTATCAGTATCGTCAACAACCAAATCCAAAAAAAAAACTAAAGTAAAAAATACGTGTATTATACGTCAAAAGTAAGGATATTCAACGGCAACTTTAATGCCATAATATTAGCTCAATAATTATGTGGCTACACGTCAAACAACGGGATTTACGGGATAGTCAATGGGATATCACGATACGTGTCATGTGGCCCGTCTATACGAGATGGCGGCTAAAAGCCCGATCGTACTTTGCGAAATGATTCAAAAGATAACATTTTTCTTGGAGTAGATTGGGACATTTTCTTGGAGTAAACTGGGAATAACCCATTACATAGATAGTAAAGATACCTAATACAGTAAAAATTAGGTTATTTATTCAACAAACAAAACAAAATCACACAAAATAAATATTAAAAACTTAGTAAACCTAATCTAAAACCCTCTACCAATAGACAACGTTCCCAAAATGTTGGCTGCATTGCCACTTTGTATGTGAACGCTTATATTTTGACAAAACTAAAGGACAGCATTTTGGTCATATAATAAAATATGATATTATTTAAAAATAAAGACCAATAAAACATATGTTACATGCGGACCAAAAGCATGTAGATAAGTACAAAATGGAAGATACTTTACTAAAAAAATATATCATGATGAGCAAAAGTAAGATTCTGGTTGAACATGGAACTCCTAGTTTTGATGGAAAACTGCCTTCTCAGCCTTCTAGTATGGTATAAAAAGTATACTTCTATTAACTTAGTAGCTAATAACAACCCTTTATACTCTTAACTTACCAATTAATCAAAAATAATTAAAGCGAACCCCGTTGGCTTAGTGATTAAAGTAGGTAACTCTATCGAGAAATCTCGGTTCGATTCCGGGTAACTACCACATTTTTCCAACTTAGTATCGGCGACTAGTTCTATTGAAATGTATGTAAATTTCTATATAGAGTGAACGGGATGATCAGTTTGCGTGCGTTTCCATTGACTTTGTCGCACGTTATTTTGTTTACCATTGGTAGTAAGTATTTTATATTTTAAAAATTAACTTCTTATTCTATACTAATATTATAAAGAAGAAAACTTTGTTGGTTTGGTTGTAATGAATAGGCTCCGAAACTACTGAACCGATTTGAAAAATTCTTTCACTGTTAGGAAGCTATACTATCCCCGGTACACATAGGCTACATTTTATCCCGTAAAAATTAATGGTTCCCGCGGGATAGTAGTTAACGCGGGTGAAACCGCGAGGTGCTTCTAGTATTTTATAATTTTAAGATTATATACAAAATGATATAATACCAGGTTTAAGATCGACATGGTCACAATCGCTGCCGACAAATTCACGTTTTTTATATATATAGTTATTCAAAATATAGTAGGTTACCGTATTGGGAGTCCATGATGGCAAAGTCACTGACGAAGAACTAGTAAGTATTGTTAGTGAGGTTTTGGCGGGAATCCGATAGTGAGACGTTGTTGGTTTTGTATTTTTTTTCCTCAAACTTGTGTTTCTTCGTGTGTTAATGTGTAGTGTTGGTGGAATATTAGTCATTGAGTGTTCGGTAACATGCACGAGTGGGCAAATGATATAAACCCAAAAGACGTGCCACTATGCATTTTGTCCAAAACTCCCAGGAAGTTTCAGTAAAGCATCCACTACTTTACTGAATTGTGACTTTGACGATGTAAATAACTGACTTAACTAAGACCACGAGGATTGCTTTAATGTAATGACTTTCATATTGTGAAAATAAGAAATAATTAAATATTATAATACTTGACACTGACTATGCACAAACCGTGCGAAGCCTTAACTAAAACAAAAAAAGTATTGCTAGTGACTGTCTGTCGTTTAACCCCTATCGGGGTGATCCGGCAGCGGACCCTGGGAGCCAGTCTCACTCTAGACTGAGCATGTTCAACACCTCAGACCACATCATCATGTGAAATTGTGGTCAAAAGCTTGCCCGTAAAAAATGGAAAAAAACTTTACCAAATTTATCTAAACTTCCGTATGCTCGTCCGTCATTGCAAATTCAATGCGCACGCGCATCAAGGCATGCACGTATGCATAGCAGACACTCCACACAACTTATTGCCTTTAAAACAAAGTTACGTAACCACACACATACACAAGTTGTGTGTATGTGTGAACATATTGTGTGTGTGAGTAACTCATATGCATTTTTCATTGCGCCGTTAACTTTTTCCATTGACTGTTCATTGCGAAAATAAGAGATGTTTCAATATTTTTTATTGTGTATTGTAATTTGTAAGATTGTTGTTTTCAAATCTATTGCTTTTCTTTGTCACTTGTGAAAATAATAAAAGTAACTTAACTGCAATGACTAAACAGTTATCGACTATTTCATTATGACGTTTAAATATCATAATATTATTCGGGTTTACAATATCTAGGTATGTAAGTAGGTACCTATTTTACGAATACGATTAATTTAGATCATTATGAAACTAGTGTTTCTTGGTAAAAATCATGCTTTACTGGGTTTCTGGTCAAAAAACTGCCTTTAATTATATGGAGAAAGTTAAAGAAATAAAATTTGAATATAAAATTGTTGTAGTAAATTTAAGTTGAGTTTATAAAAAAAAGGAAAGCTGGCCTTTAAAGTATAAAAAACTCGCTTTTCCACATTTACGCAAAAAGTATAGGTACCTAAGTATTTACCTTTTCCACACTTGAACTAATAACAACAAACCTCTTTGAGCCCGGTAGAGTGTTTTTTTAAAAGCCCTCAATTTGTACAGTTTCTTTAGAGCGTAATGGTAAGCCAAATTAGCACCTCGCATCAGCTTTCAGGAAACTAAGCCTGTATAATAAGCTGTAAAAAGTTCACATACCTACGCATACTCAGGTAAGTTACTCTGAGTCTACGTGTTTGTGGCACCATAGTCCTAGTTAGGGTCAGGATTTATGTGATCGAGACACGTTATATTTTCAATGCTAATTATTTAATTAGCATTAGCATTTGATGATTTTATCATCATCATCATCAGCCTGAAGACGTTGAACACAGGCCTCCCTTTTGGACCGCCACACCGAACGACAATTTGCCACTTGCATCCACCGGTTGCCTACGACTCTTTTGATGTCGTCGGCCCATCTAGTGGGAGGCCTACCTAAATAATAATGCTTCGAATTTACCACAGATACAAGCCTAAAACTGAACGTCTCTAATCCTACTAATATTTTAAAGGCGAAAGTTTGATCGCTTGCATGTTTGTTACGTCTTCACGCTCAAACGGCTGGACCAATTATGATGAAATTTAGTACGGAGGTAGCTTAACACCTTGGATTAACACATAGAATACTTTATTCTGAAAACATAGAGTAACACCGGGCTGCTAGTAAAAAAAAATATATTTTTTTTCACCTTTTATTTTGCACCTCCAGGATGACTGGTAGAGAATGCTACTGCTTAGCATTCATTCCTCCTTTTATATCTATTTGTGTGCTAAAGTATAAATAAATACATAAAATGTGTACCTAACTCTATAAAGACCTATATATAACTCTATACATACCTATGGACGTATATAACGGTTTTATTGTGACGTTATAACGATAACACTTTAAACAAACGTTAATAGTGCATAATACGCTAATTGTTGTAACTTCTAATAATTCTAACTAAATACCTATAAAGGTAGAGTTTTAATAACCTTTTTTATTAAAAACCTAGTATAATATAGTACAAGGAAAAACATATAAAATTAACATGTTGTATACTTATTGCACAGATTCTTATGAAGATAATTTGCAATTATATATAATTTGTAATCGGATAAAGTTTTACGATTGGAACGTACAATTTAATTTTAATACTCACATTTATGTTACCCATTCATAATGTTAAGAAGAATATATAACAATAATTAGGTATAAATGTTAAAGCATAAAGTAGTTGCGTTGTTATATGTAACTAAAGTCTGTAAATTATAAAAATATTGAATTGTTCTCTAGATGTGTTGTTTTATAATTCTAAAACAGAAAGAAAACTGGTAACACCTGTACCTATTTTATATCAAACAAGGTGACCCGACAGAAATTGTCCTGTTAAAATGTATTAGAAAATGTATCCACATTTATCTCTATTTATCTTGAAATTATCTTAATTTTTGAAGTTATACTTCTTTAGGCGCGTTATGAAAAAATGATGAGAGTGAAATTTTAAGATGCGCGCGCACCTGTAACACAAAATTAACAGTATGAAGTTAGGCGCGTTATGAAAAAATGATGAGAGTGAAACTTTAAGATGCGCGCGCACCTGTGACACAAAATTAACAGTATGAAGTTAGGCGCGTTATGAAAAAATGATGAGAGAGAAATTTTAAGATGCGCGCGCACCTGTGACACAAAATTAACAGTATGAAGCCGTCTGCTTAACCGCTCATTAAGTCTCGAAAAAAAAGCTACCAACAAAATAGGAATTGAACCTCGATATTAGTCGCGCATGTTGGTACGATTGAATAAATAATAAATATTTATAAAAATAACTAAATAAATTTAATGAAAACTTTTTGATAAAAATGAAAAGTGAATATTAAATTAAGAAATCAATAAAAATATTTAAAAAATGACCAAACTTAAATTCGATTTTTGAATTTATTATTAAATTTATTTTTAAAATATTAAAGAAGTATAACTTCTCACGCGCGTACATAAGTACACGCACCCATTTTTTTTTAATATACTTACTCCTATGGAGAAAATTATGAAAATCCGGCCGGCCGTTCTCGAGTTATAAATGGTGTAACTAACATGACTTTGTTTTATAAATAAAACTTATTTTAAATAGATATTATAGGTACTTATCATAATTATTTGTAACATTTTTCTTTCTTTAACTATTTAGTATGTTTGAAATAATTGCATGTGTAAATTATTTAGTATGTTTGTAATTAGTATGTTTGTTATAATTGATATAATAACTTACCTTTATTTTTTTGTCGTATATTTTTATAACATGGTAAGGTAGAGTCAGTTTTTTTCCTTTTACGGTATAAGATTCTATTATTCAGTGATATACAAATAAACTTTATGAATGCAAATAATTTTTACATTATATCTGTTCATTATTCCGAGTTTATTAATAAATAATGATTCGTTAATAATAATTCAGATTTGAGGCGGTCTTAAACTATAATATTATCTAAATATTTTATTTGGAGCCTGTGAAACTATTTATTAATTGATACCAGGTTCCCTTGATCTTTTTTTATGAATGAACACAAATTATGCACTTGCATGTGCTGAAAAGCTGTGAAAGTATTTGTATGTTGGTACATAAAGTATGAAACTCAAAAATACCATCGATTTACGGTGATACTTTTATCATGAATGATATCGATAGCACAGATGACTTCTAAAAATAACCTCCAAGATATGATTCATTGTAGTCCAAAATAAACGTGACCAAGCTGAGAGAACGATATTTTTACACTATTATGAGGCTTCCGTAGATTGGGACCGCTAGGTTTGGGGACCGCGGTCCCATTCGCCGGATTGAATTAATTTTATTATTTTTCTTCCGGCGACATCTGCTCTAGAAATGTAAGAAAAAATATATTGTTCAAAGCAAATAAATACAGTCAAAGGAAAAAGAAAATTCCATGAACAAACATTCAACATTTAATGATCATTCGAAATAAAATTAATCTCAAACCTTTTATTATTTTAATTAGTCTGTTAGGTATGTGAAATGAAACTATTGTAAAGGTTCTCAAAAATATTCGAACAATTTGATACGAGTAGAATCGACTATTTAATTAAGTAATAAAAAGTTGCTTCATACTCGTAGAACACAGCATGTTTTTGAACTTTTGAAGAAATTGATAGAAAAAAAATGGCAACACCAACCTCTACAACTTTCTGGAACTTCACAAGATGTCCTTTCACTTATAATAAAAAAAAATGTCCCCTACTTTTTTTAGACAGGTTGCTAAACTGCGCGCTAAATTGCAAAAAGTCGCACATAGATTAGATTTTTCGCATTGCTCAACTCATAACATTTTTATTTTCCAATTTCACAGTTTACTGGCCACAAATTTTATTTTTAATTTGGAAGCTACACCTTTTAAAAATCGAATTCGACTAGTGCTTGCGAGACGCTGCCCGAACCGCGGCGCCGACGCCGTCCGAAAAACAATCTATAACGGGTTCTCATTGTAGATTCGCGGGGCTATTTTTTAAATTTCGAAAAATAATACGTTTTCATTGTTGTCCGGGCTAGTGTTGCGCGCACATGTTGTTTCAACACATTATGATCTAACACTGGCCGGCTATTGCAGAACATACTTATTCTAAGTCAACTTACATTCGTTCATATTTGCCTGCGGGCGTAGGGTTGTGCTAGGAAGTTAGGATCTAGCTCTCTATCGGACCTTTACCTTTCTAACAGTTCTTATTTGTTTTATTGAGGAACTGTACCCAATAGAATAGTTAGGTACTTATCGCTATTTTAATAGTCTCTTGATTGATTCACTACTTTGTTTAATGTTTTCCGAGTTCATAACAGTTATAATAATTTATAAGAGTAAGATATCTTGTTAAATAATGTAAAATTATTCAATTTTCATATATTATTATTATACAGTGAGTAATCCAACAAAAACGTTCACATTTTATTTTTGGCAGAACACGGTTACAGAATGAAGTACAAATAATTAAAAAGAAAAAATAAATGTGACTTCAAATTTTGTAGGAAAAATAAAATCATTTCATTTTACAAGAGACTACAACATTATTATAGTTATTATTCGATACATTTAAAGCTGAATCACTATTATTGGTATTCGAAGTTAAAATGTAATCAATATAATCGTTTACAATCATTGATAGTCAGTGCAACCCTAGATTTAGCGTAGTACAAGAAACGTCTTGCATATTATAATAATATGTTTTAGCCTATATTGAGCGCTTGCAGGCATAGGACCAAGCCTAGCAAGTTATTCGTATAACGAGTAAGGCGTTACGTTGCTACAACGAATGCTACAATTTAACGTTATAGCAGACGGGTATGTGATTTTTTTATTTAGTTCCTGAGTTAATAATACTATTGTAAACTGAAATGTATAATGAGTACTCAACGATGGCATGTTTATGGTTTTTTTTATATTATTTAGTCATTAATCGAAAAGGTCTCAAATGAAATCAGATTTGATTATTTATTAGGGTAAGTAAAGAGAAAAAGTATTTTTTGTTGAATGCCAATAGTTTTGTATTAGTACATACCCTTTTTTTAATCAAACTTTATCGTCTGTTATTCGTTTTTACGGGTCTTGTGAGACGAGAAAAAATATAATAACGAGAGTTAAATAATTACATACCTAATTATTCCGTATTGTAAATACTATGCTTTATTGTACGAAAAAGATATTTAATTTGTTATAACCAATAAATAGTATCATTATAATTATTATAGTGGGTTTTTCGGAAGAAGGCATTTTTTATTATTTACTTTCAGTTAATTGTTTAAAGGCTATTATTGTTATAACAGGCAGCCCTACAAAAAATAGCATCTAGACCCCTCTCTAAAAGCAGTTATTGCAAAATTCCCAACACTAGTTAGTTGTATGCATCGTGCAATGGCCTGCACTGCCAAGAGGTTATCCTTTTTAAAACGACCTAACTCCTTTCTAAGCGTATTCCAAATACGAATCTAGCTCTTTAAGATAAGTTTTTAAATAGGCTTGTGATGTTGCGGTCGTTGTGTTGTTTCTACACGTAACTTTTTTAGAAGCTAGGTTTCTTATACTTATTTCGCTATGAATTTTAGATAGATATAGGTTTTGTATAGAAAGAAATGGTTGGAGTGGGCGTACTTAGTTTCTAGGACACGGCAAATGTTAGAAATCTTCGCCGTTAGCTGAGTTTGGTGCGCTATAATTATAAGATGGTTTATTTGAGCGGATTCTGCGATAGAATTAATTTTAGTTGCTGATTAAAGTTGGTTGTGATTTTGTAAGAGTAGGATTTTAATGGGTATCCTGAATAGGTGTGGAGAGAAATCTGCTATTGTAGGTACTTAGGTATGTTGTTGGAATAGAGATTTTCTTTGTGAAATTACAATCACCATTATTTTTACCCGACTGCCGAAGGAGGGGTTTTCGTAGTTGCTATGGCATGAGAGAAAAGAAATAAATTCGTATGTTATTTAAACTAATGTTCAACTTGTACTCACCTGCAAAACCTTTACTAACTAATATTCATAGGATACTACATAGAGAGATATTTATTATAAGACCTTGTTTTACGTTTTTTTGCAATTGGGGTTTTTGTTTAATTTAACAAGCTCTTTTTAGATGGTTATATCTAAAGGGGTAAAAAAGTAAACCAAATCAATAGGAAACCTACTTGGCTTCCGTATATATATCTATGACTGCTGTTTTTTTTTTTGTAAATAAGTTTTTATATTCATGGTAAGTAACCGTTCAACATTATAGTTTGTATTAATACCATTGTTTCTACCATCATTGTGTGTTTAGTAGTTTTTGATTCCTTAGATAAAACTTTAAGTCTTGTCTATTTTGAGATCGGTTTTAAACTAATAAGGAATAAAATTTTAAAGTTAGTTTAAAAAAATCTAGGGTTTCATTCTATTTACTTTCCAATCTATCACGTAAAAGCCTATTTAGTTAAACTGAAGATAGTAAGAACGTAATTAAACCAGGAACATAACTCGAATTAACCGCAGCCTGGATTGGTACTACCTGCTACAGTACAGGTTTATATCAGTAGAATAAGTTCATACTTTTATGTCATGTATACTATACCTGCTTAATTTGCATTAAACATCACTGCAAGTGTAAATAACACCTATTTTAATTATCATTAACAATGTACTGTCTTACACAATAATTTACAATCTTAAACCTAGACCTAAAAATAGAAATTAAGTTCGAGAGTGTATAGTATAATACTGCCGTCCGATGACTAAAAGACCGTAATGTGACATTTTGTCAAATTTGAGTTAGAAACACCACATGAAAGCGAAAATTTTGCTCTATCTTCTAGTCTGGGTCATTTTATTTAATGTTTATTAGTTACTGAGATACAGACACTATGCCCGCGGTTAACTACTAGCTTTTCCAACTTTTCCAACGCTTAAATACGGTTACCGTGCTTTAAAACACTTAAATACCGATAGAATCACTTAACTGTGTATTTAAACGTTGAATTTACCCTGGCATTCAAGCTTAGAAAACGGCTTCATGCACGTACGATACTATTAAGCCGTTACCTGACTTAAGACGTGTTTTAGTGATTTACAATAGCATATATCTTCTTAGATCTACGACGTCTAAAAGACAGTTTTTCAACAACAACTATCCTATAAAACCGCTAGCCAGACTTAGCCTCTCCGTCGTTGTTTAAGCAATTAGAGTTTAAAACATTTACAATTCTAAAAGACGGTGACCGTTTTTTAGTTATACGTACTTTTTAATTCACGCCAATAAAAACAATATTACATAACAGTTAAATTACATTACAACGCTAAAAGACGTTTATGCGCTAAGGCTTTCCCAAGCTCCCAACCCCGCGCGCTCGCGCATTTGTCGCTAGGACGCTACGTGAGCGCGAAATCCCGCCAGAGTGGATTCGAAAGCAAGGAGGTAAGCATTTTATGTACTTAATTTTAAATGTTTTATTGAATGATGTTATATTAGCAGATTATACTTGTGACACGCTATGGCGAATCTAGGTAATCTATACAGCTTTATCATGGGTAAAACTATACTTACTGTTTTTAGTTTATAAGTAAACCCAGAATCTATTTCTGATAATAAGTTCTTTGTTAGAATTAATACTATTGATCCTCTATATATTTTTTTAATTTTGTTGCATACCATACTTTTAAAGTGTGTTCTGTGATTATAGTATAGGTAGGTACTTAATAATAATGATAATATGTTGGGCAGTGCTCGTCGACATCACCATCCCCCATGACGAGAACCTCGTGAAGGCCGAGAAGGACAAGCTCAGCAAGTACCTAGACTTGGCCCATGAGGTGACTGCCATGTGGGATGTTGACTCGACGATCATTGTCCCGATAGTGGTTACGGCGAACGGCCTTATAGCGAAGAGCCTCGACCAACATCTTAAGAGGCTCTCGATAGACGACTGGATTCAAAGTCAAAGTCAAAGTCAAATCATTTATTGTAAATAGGCAATAAAATCGCACTTTTACAAGTCAAACACTTCAATCTAATAAACAAATTAAACCATACAAGAAACAAACTATAATTAATTGATTATGGTTTGTGTTTGAAAAAGGATTAAGGGTCGGATGCAGAAGGCAGTACTCCTCGACACGGCACGTATTGTCAGGAGGTTCCTCTCTCTGCAGCCCTAACCACCCTGGTAGCCTGGGCCCTGCTCCGCTATCGGTGGTACCCTAGGTTTAAGTTTTTTATAATGTTTTTAGGTTTTTATAAAAATATTGTGAAAAATTTAAATTTAAGATTATAAAATAAATAATGGGAATGATAATATGAACACTTTTATTGAGGTACTAACTTCAATAACAGACTAGGTACTAATATAATTATTATCCTACGAACCATGTAATAGTATACTTTACAGACTAACAGACATAACTTAGTATGTAATATTATAACTACCTACTATATTGATTACTTATTATGCTACTAATATCAGGTAACTATTCGCCTACACTCCCTGTATTGGTGGAAGACCACCCCTGAAGGCCAGAAGTCCGGGTTGAGGAACATCTCCAGGTGCTCGGCTGGAACCTGGAGCACGTAGGACTTGAAGTCAGTGGTCCTAGGCTGCTCCTCCAAGTGCTGCAACCTCACGCTGATAGGCTCCTCACGCGAACTTCGATACATGGCCATTCTCTCCTGGGCATACAGCTCAGCTTCTACTTCCTTCGTATTCTTTGTCCAGACGAGAGAGTTAGATGCCGACGGTCGGGGCTACAGACAACTTGTAGCGTCTAAGTTGTAACCGAGGCGGTGCCGCGATGGTTGCGATTCATTCGTGGAACCTGTGCTTCTTCTCTAAAAGCATGAAGCAGTTTTCGTCGGTCTGGTTCCGGGTAGGTGCAGTTGTAGTACGCAGCGATGGTTTGCGGCTGCGCGTTTGTAAAGTGCCGCTTCACTGACAGCGACGGTCGGGATACTTGGGCATACAATCTGACGACGCAGGGATGATGCAGAGGTGATGGAACAGGAGCGATGACGGAGTATGAACTAGAGAATTCCAGTATCTTGAAGTTAGTTGTCGGAAGAAGTGGTCCTTAACACCAAATAAATCCCTACCTACCAACTTAATATAATAGTATGTACTTAAACTAATATGTACCATTTATTTTTAAGCGGGTATTAATTATTATTTTTTTGGATTTAGAACTCTGTACATGATATTTTTACAGGTGGTTTATGTTTTACCCAGTTAAGTTAACATCTTAACCGTAACGTAACCCACAAATTTATGTCAATTGGGCACCATTTTAATTCTCCAGTTTAATTCTACTGAGTCTAATTGGTTTAATTGGTTACTAATTACTAACTTTTATTAAAGACGAGTTTAGAAAATGCTACCCAATTTTATTTAATCACCATTTCAAGACTTAACAACAGCTTCTCCATTCAAGGAAAGTACACTTAGCCGCCCATTTAACATAATGTGATTTTATCTCTGACCTGTGTTTCCTACACTAAAATACAGTTACTATGAAAGGTTCTACCAGGCACTGTTATTTAACGTTGAAATCTGTATTAAAAATGGTTTATTTAAACCATAATAAAAACCGTTACAGTCCGATAAAGGCTTTTTTAGTTGTGGTGTTGATTAAATTTTAATTATTGTCAAATTGTAAAAAAAGTTAAAGTGACTTAACTGTTATTTAGCTTTGAAATTGTATGTAACTGTGGCTCGATAAAAACTTGCCTTACAGTTGTAGAACATTACAATCCTATAAGACGGCTGCGCTTCAGCCAGCCGTTTTTTAGTATTGTAAATAAAAACATTTTTGAATTGACAAGCACTACTAAAACACGAAATCTTAAATTTTAAAATAAAGAAAAGTCGTATGGCACATTCTAAGCCATACATAGAAAGCTTAAAAGCATACAAGTAATTTGGTTTAGGAAAAACTTCTCTATGTATTCATATTTTCGAGATACAGAATTTTTCACGTTTTTGCTCATATCTCAAAATTAGGGTTGTGCACATAACGGTTTTTTAGTAATCGGACGGCAGAATAGGTAATAAAATATCCTCGACTAAACAATAAAAAAGCTTGCGTTAATCGATTCCTGATGTTCTCAAGAGCCTCTCACGAATCAAATTACTTTTGTATCAGTACTTCGAAGATTTCAGATTCAATGTGCAATTCTACGGATTGTCCATACTGCTTCACAACTGTACTGTGCGCTTACGGTATCATGAAATAAATAGAGATTATAGACAACTACAATGTAAGAGAGGCTTAGCTGTAATTTTTGTTAATTTAGTGATTACGTTAATTAAATGTACTTTTTAGTATGGGAATGAATCCAGAGAATGTCTGTATCAGTATCGGTAATCCAGGTTTATAGATAAACCTTCCGCAATTCTCGCTATATGGGTTGAGGTTTATTAGATTTCTATAACGCAATAAGCTTGAACAATATTAAAATGTAATTTTGATTATTTGACTCACCGAACTATCGTTGCAGTTGATTGAGAAAATGTCTGCCTACCAAACAAAGGGATGCAACTTGAAATCCCAGTATGGCGTGTCTACCAATGTGTTGTTTGTTTGTAGAAACATGTTGGTACAAGTAATAATTATTATCACTCGCCTTTCGGCGAAGGAAAGCATTGTGAAGAAATCCACATGCCCGTGAATTGGTTAGTAGGACACCAATGCGGCTTAGGCCTCCGTGGTGGATGGAGATCTAATCTCCCTCACGAAAGTGAGGTGAGAGCTGGGATTAGTACTGGCTGTATGCTAATGATCAGGAAACAATATTGCACTTTTACTAGACGCAAACACTTGAATCTCTTTCTTTATTTTTTATTAGCAGACACGGCCACGCGTTGCTGTGGCTAAGGTTTTTGTTATTGCGACTATAAATTGAGATGTAAGCTATCCTATCTTTCAAGTTAGATCAAACTGCACACTGTGTGCAAATTTCATTAAAATCGGTTGAGTAGTTTAGGAGTCCATCGCGGACAAACAACGTGACGCGTAATTATATTAGAATTAGTTGATAGGTTTGCGTTTGACCACTACCGCACTTGATGTTAGGTGTCAATGAAGACTACGATGGTGCACGCTTACCTAGAAGTAACCTATTCACTCGCGACTTCAAGACACCCAGTATAATTATCGAGAAACACAGACTTCGGCAAGGAATTCCACACCTTTGCGGTACGCATAAGGAATGAAGAAGCAAATCGCTTCGTGCGTAGAGAAGAAAAGATGTCCACCATGTAACGGTGGCTTATTTCAGAAATCCCTTGACAGTATACTGTATCCCCTGCGCAGGATATTTCTGGACTTTTTGTCCGTTGGTCCGTGCGAAAACGAAAAAATGGACAAACAGTCAAGAAACACCCTTAACCATTTATTATGGATGACACAAAAATACGGCCTCATTGTATCTTAAGCAACCCTGGTATACTCGCATGGCCGTACCTACGTCTGGTATCCCATACACAAAGAGAAAAAGAAAAACAGACCATTATAAAATCTACACTACTATTATAAAGAGGAAAGATTTGTATTTTTGTGTGTACGCTTGTAGTTAATAAACTCAAAAACTACTGTGTCGATTTCAAAAAATATTTCACCATTAGAAAACTACATTCACCCTGAGTAACATAGGCTACTTTAAATCCCGTAAAAATTAAACCGGTTCCCGCGGGATAGTAGTTAACGCGGATAAAACCGCGAGGCGCTTCTAGTGACAAATAAATTGATGAGCAACGGATTAACGTTTGTAAAACGATGTCATGTGCCGATTCATGGCTCAATCCCGGACAGGAAAAAGACAATGAAGTGCAGACTTTTTGTCTTTTCCTACATAATAGAATAGGTATATTTGATATCGATAACAACAGCAATAACAGCCATTTGCAGCACCGTTGCCTGCATTTGTAGCCGGAACAAATCCGCTCACGACGGCTCCTTAGAACATCGATACGAATGCACGCAAAACATCGGACACTCATTCTGTACGAACACAGTGTACCTTCTTCGAGTAGTACGTAAGGTTTCCCTTTTTGGACGAAGGATTTTGTTTCAATAATAAAATATACGAGTATAGGGATTTCGCCATAAATGTAACTAAGTATGTAACTCAAAGTAGGGTAAAAGGACTTTCTCCGTGGAGACCGATTTATAAACTTGAATATCCTTTTGGAGTAGGTTCTTATGAAAAAATTACCTCAGGTGTGTAACCTCAAATACTTATAATGGTAGTTACAAAATATAAACATCCTAAATTCCCATTAATCTTATAACTATAGCAGCTAGTTGCTCGTTCCTTGTTGTACACTTTTCATTTTAATGTCGATATTACAAGAAAATTACCTGAGCCGCAGTGCCTCCTATATACCCGCACCTTCTATTGCTTCAAAAAAGGTAAAGATTGGCCCTACATGTCTAAGAAACAGTTACTATTATACACTCTCAAGATTCGTGAAAGCTTGAATACTGTTGCCCATACGACCAGACTTACGGTGTCCGTAATGCAATAAGATGCATTTTTCATAGACAAAAACCTGCGTAGGCGCAGTTGATGGTGTCGGAAAATTGACGTGATGTTAGTTCTATGAGATACGGCAGGTAAGATGCTCTACTTACTATATTATTGATATTTTTGCCAACGCTAACCATAACAATAGATGGTATTATCTTGTGCAACATTTTTGGGAGCTTCTTTTTAGGATGCGTATGTAAATTTTTAAATTACAGAACTTGTAATTTTCGTGTCTCTTTATTTGCATTCCGTATACAGATAAGTAAGGCACTTCTTTCGTTGTGTTTCTAGGTCTCCTTTCTAAAACGGCCGAGCAAGTCCGCGCACAGCAATCTGCATTCACCAAAGTACCTACTCTGCAGAACTGCATTAGACAATTACACAATTTTAAAAATATAACTGTTTGGAAGAAAGTTTATGAAAATTCTTGCTGGAAAATTCAAAGTCAAATTTAATCTGCAAATTTTATTTTTTCTTTATTTTTAATTTGCTTACGATTGTGCACCCAAATATAAACAAACCTGATTCCTTTACTCTACCTTCAAGTTTATAGATTCCATAGAGAAAGAGACTGAGTGAAACTATGTACCAATAGGAGAGAGACTAACTATGTAATGTACCTACTCGTATGTAGCGCCGTAGCCATATTTGACTAACTGACTGACTCCGAAGTCGCCTCATATAAAACTGATCCATCCTGCATCGCCACAAAAATATAGAGAGGAAATTCAAAAAATAAAATTTTCAGATGCTGTCACCTATTTTCCGAGATAGAGCAACTTCCATATTACACGCAGAAGTACCTCAAACTTTTTGCAGTGCATTCTTCACACGCATTCCTTTGCTGCCGCTACTCGTGCGTGCACGCAAATGTTGGTTTAGGCCTTTAGGCCAGGCTTGTATAGTCGGAGCTGTGGACAGAGGCCTTTGTGAAGCCGCCTCGCGCTTTAATGTTTGGGTAAGCTTTTCCTCAGGTACCTTGTCAATGACTTTTCACGATTTAAGAAAGTAGTGTTCTTGCATTTTCTCTTGCAGATAGAAGGTTCCGTTTAGGATTTGTGAAAGTTCCTTTCCTGAAGCTTCATTGAAGCGCTGTTTTTCAACAGACCTTACTGATATCGGAACACCACGGCTAAATTCTGTTCAATAAAACCAAATCGAAACATTCAAAAACGTGTTTAATTAATATTAAAAAGTCAACAGAAGAGTATTTGTTTCCAAATAATATTATACGTCTTCGTACTCATACAAGATTAATTCGAAACGACCAACTCAATGACTGTTCGATGAAAAAAATCCTGGCGTTTTTATTTACCATCATTACCGTCAACAGTGATGTGTTTTGAATTAAATCTTTATGACACTATAGAAAAAGCTAATAATCGTTTTACTCGATAGGCTTTTTACCCGATTGAGGAATGCAATAATTCTGTGCCTCGTTTAACGGTACGAGTCAACGTTGCAGTGGGAATGGTCAGCTACTGGAACACAACCCTGGTAATAGAGGTTGAGATATTTTTTTTATTGTATAGGTACGCTGATCACAGCGAACTTGAGATTTTTATAATAATGTTTTTATGGTGTAATCAATTTTGTTGAAATAAACATAACTTCCCTGACATAAATGAAGTTTTTAGAACATGAGCGGTTTTGCTTATATCACCATGTTTAGGAGATTCTAGTGATCTGATATAGCGAGTAACTGTCATACGATTATCTTTCAACTGGCTGGTTAGAAACTAGCACAGTTCTAACGTGCCTTAGTTGGCACAAGCAAAAAGATCGTAACCTTGCAGCTACTGTTGTTGCCGATAGAATTAATCGAATTCTATAATATTTTTCTAACAAAACGCCTCCGTGAAAAGCTTTATTTCGGACGATAAGATGTTTGTATTTTAGTGTTGGCTGGAAAAAAAAAACAATAAACAAAAACCCCTGAATAACTTATAATTGGTGGCAATGTAGCTTATTAGATTAGGTTTATTTAGTTTTAGGTTTTAGTTTTTTTTAATTTTGTTCAGTGTTTTAGTTGAAATAAACCAGTATTGTGTTTAATAAGGCACAAATACTTACTTATAATAATTGGCGTCAATAATCATTTATGTAAGTATGTGTATGAATGTGGGTAGTTAGTAGCCAATACGAGTCAGTCATAAAATTTGGATGGTTTAATACAACATCGCTCCAAGATCACTACTGAGACACGACTCGTAACTTTAATAATCTCTATCTCAGATTCAATAACATTTTTCAGATTGAACTCCGTGCCTATACTTTAAATAAGAATGAGTCCTTAGGATCAAAGTTGTATGATAACTTATTCTTTGGGGTTATCGGCTCTGTCCCGCGTAACTAAAACAAGGTCATCAAAAACCTTATCCAATTTAAATTCATTGTATTCAAAGTCCCGCGTCCACTCTATACGCCAAAAGCGTCATAATTAAATATCTCATCGATAATACCTCCCATAAATTAAACGGACAAGGCGTTACCGATAGAATTTAATGCGAAATCGGCTGAAATCCGCCATATTGATGTATACATTTTTTCTCCCGCCACCCTCCTCCCTACATAATTGAACGTTGTGAAAACTATCACGGTGGTAAATGACGCCCCCCCCCTTCCCCCCTACCCCCGCAGTTTTCCAACATGGCCGCGATCAATATTTCGGCTGGGCAATGACTGCGATGACTTGGGCATGCGCAGTGGGCGCATTCCGAATCATCGCAAAACCTGAACTTGACTTGACGAAAACGAAAGTTAGAGGCGAATGTTTCTAGTCCATTCTTGGCATTCGTCGCTACGGTATGTTTGTAGTTAGGTACTACATCTTAAACGTAAAGTTTTTGATGATTTCCTATACTATCTTAAAGATTTTAATGATGCTGCAGATGCCACTAACGCTGATACTAGCTTTGATCTTCTGGCAATAGACGAAAAAACTAAAACGAAACATACTAAAGGTATTGATGAAAAAAGTAATTTAGCAATCAAATTGAATGCTGAGTCTGTTTCAGTCAACGTGGCGATGATTTCAGCGAGTGCGAGCGAGACGAACCGATGCCCATTTTGTGATAATGACGCCGCGTCAACATTTTTCGTACGCCTTCGTATGCATGGGGAAATGAACCCGAATGTTCCAGATCATTCCATGGACTTCGACGCCAAACCTGCTATACGCCAAATCATCATAGAATAGTCTCTCTTTAATATTCTTGTATTGGATTTGGCCATTCTTAATGGAATCTTGTTTGTAACAGGTATTTTAGTACTGTGTAACATAGTTAATCTCAAAAAGGTCTCGTTAGGGACTGTGCATAACTCCTCTTAAAATGCGCTTAAATCTCTTATTATCGTCAGCTGTAAGTAAACACGTTAAGTACAAACAAAGTTATTGACTTTGTAACATTATTATCAAAATCATCAATAACTTTGTTCGTAAATATAATGGAAATAAGATTCTTACCAATTTAGATCTGTCGATGGAATTTGCGTCTTTCCGGTGTGCGGAAATTGTTATTTTGTTGATTAAGCTGTCTTCTAACTTCTTTCTTGATCCTATCTCTGTCTTCGTCTATGTCTTCTTCTTTGTTTTCTTCTATGTCTTTTTCGATGCCTTTTTCTATGACGTCTATGTCTTCTTCTGTTTCTTCTTCAAGTCTTGTCTTGTTTTGCTGTTTAGTCCTCTTTAAGCCCGTTAATTTAATAGATACTTATATATAAAAACGTTTAGGTATAGAAATAACGGAAACGTTAACTAAGTCTTATAATTAATTTTTAATTTTAATTTTGTACTATCAAACAAATGTAGAAGTTGTTTCAACAGGTAGGTAAATTTCGGATTTTTTATAACTTTTTTTGCTGTTATTTTTTCTTACCTTTTTACTTATAATTTAAGGCCAATTTAAGGCACACGAATTTAATTTGCTTGGTTTGTTTTCCACCTCCCATACAATCAGGAACGGTCGATGAAAAATTGGTCGAAACTTTTCCAAAATCACTTATCTGCCAAAGTCTCAAATATCACTTAGCCTAAATGTGGTTGTCCAGAGTCTTTCACTAATTTAGTTGTTACTAATAATATATAGAGAGTCTGTATATAAAAATCAATGTAACTCAATACGAAAAGTTCCAAAAATAACCAGGTTGTTTAAATGTACTCAAAAAACTGAAGACTTTAAAATTCTCTTTTCTATTGGTTTGCTTGTAATAACGGTTGATATAAACATAAAACTTGTTCTATTGCGAAAAAACGTGTTTCTTTAACGTCAAATGGCGCTAGCTGTTTTTATTTGTCCTAGATCCCCCTTTGTTAGGAAATCTTGGGTTTTTTCAGTTTCTTGCGCATTTAACTTATGGGTGTCCGCATTTATAATGCCATGGTATTCTGAGCGGCACTCCCATGTATCTCCTCTTCTTCCTTATTGTTTCAGGATCTCCTTCCCGGATGGTCACAGATGTTTATGTAGCCCTTGTGCGACGGATCCGAGCAGAAATTCCTCCAGTTGCCTTAACACTAGTTTACAGTTTGCAGAAATAAAACCGGTCGTAAGATTATCGAGTTCAAGTGTTGCTGAATACTATTGTCACTATTGTTAAAAGTCACTTAAAAACTATTTGATTATATTTGTGAGAAAAAGAATGCTTGTCTATTGCATAAAACTATCGCGTGAATGTGACGGCGGGCGGGCGCGGAACGCATGCGCGGCAAATTTAGAATTTCGAACCAAATTATTGGTTTATCGAATTCGTTTATTTGAATTTTAGGCCGGTTGGTTTGTTATTTAAATGTTCAAAGTCTTTTTTTATTGTCTTTGGTTTTTTTTTGCGCGTTGCGTAGATGGAATACACGCGGCGTCACTGGCCTCGCCGGTCACACTGACTCCGGATGCTCGCGATGCTGCTGCAATGGGCAGTTGGGGCAGGAAGGTGGTATGAGGTGACCCCTCGCCCACCGTCACCCCCAGCACCCCCCGCCCCACCCCAATGATTCGCGTCCACCTCGGAATCATCAAATAATGATTTTACGTGTTTATTATAAAAAGCACGCACACATGCGAGCCGGACTAGAATTTCTAAGCGCGTGCATGCGTGTGAGTGTGTTCTGTCTTTTTTGCGCAAATTAGAATAAACTAAACAGGTATACTTAGTTGATATTCATTTCATCGGGTTTGTAAAATGAATCGATGGTCCATTGTCTCATGCATTATGTATCGACTGCCTACCCTCAAAGAGGGGGTGGCATGAAAATAAGGTGTAATTAATGAGTAAAATACATTGTCATTGCGTTATATGAAGTATAACAATGACGCATTTTGATGAACCGCTTCATGACAGTTTTGACGTTTATAAGTATGTGTTAGATTCCTGCTCAGTCTGTTCGTCAGTTAGCATGCTGCAGGGCGTGGGTTTGAAACTAGCTAACCGTAAGATAGTATAAGCTCCCGACGAAGGAAAAATTCTGGTAAATCCGTATGCAATTCTTTTTGAGGTTGTTCTAACTGTTTTTATATATACCTACTTTGGCTAGTATGGACCACTACCTCACCTGGTCTTAGGGCCGTATAGTTAATTCATCCTTAGCTCTGAGAGTTATCTTCAGTGTGCACTTGCTATTTCATTCTATTTAATATATACATCTTAAGTTGTAGATTAGGAACAGAAACTTACATGATATCTGGCAAATTAATAAATGACACTCGACGGTTAAGTGCTATCCGATTATGACACAATTGACACATACAACAAAACAGTATCTACTCGTAGTAGTCAGTGCTGCATCTCAATATCAATTTATTAAATAGCAACGATTTCAAGATGTAGATTAAATTTTTAAGTGTGGGTCAGCTGATAGCGCACTTGGTAGCGATATTGAGGTTCATTTATTAATAACTAGCTGTGCCCGCGACTTCGTCCGCGTGGAATAGTGATAAAATTCACCTTTGAAACCTTCCCTGGTCTTCCACAAATCATTCAAGACCAAAATTAGCCAAATCGGTCCAGCCGTTCTCGAGTTTTAGCGAGACACACGAACAGCATTTGATTTGTATATATATAGATACGGCCCTTAGTGACGTTGTGGTCAAAGATGGTTAACGTGGTCAGCCTAGAATGGAACTGGCTCTCAAGGGCCGCTGCCGGAGCACCCCTATAGATTTGCCAACAGATTTTCTACTCGAGGACAGATGATAGGATAAGATAGATGGTAGTTTTAATGTTTTAACGAAGTTTACCTTCATGATGATACTTTCGTAAACGAGGCTTCTTATAGGCCATCCTCTTATTACAATACTCGCAAGATACGATACTTATAAAATGTGAGATACTCCGCGGCGACCAGATTTTGACACTAGATTCGTGTGTGCGTATCTTAATGAGCGGCCTAAGAATTCGGCGATGGATCTCCAAGAAACTGCAATTGTTTATGCGTGATGGCTGAATAGTAAGTAATGTAAACTCTGTGGTTGATTTAGAACAACATCGCCTTCGCAGCCTTGCTGCTAAGCGCCTTCGTAAAAAGAACCATCCTAAGTTTTCCTACACCTACATTTACAACTCTACTGGTCAGTTGTACTGTTCGCCTTGCAACAGGATCTTTAAAACAAAATTTGGCTTTGCCAGCCATCTACGCTCTTACCTCCGGAAGTAACAAGGTTCGCCGTTGACGGATAGGTACGTCAAGGAGGACATCATCATTATCATCAAGTAACGTAGCTGCTCGTGGTGGTGGTGCAATGGTGGGAAGGCATGTGATAAGTAAGTTCTTGGATATCTCACCACCACTCCCTCCCGTAGGTGTACATCGAGGAATTTGATGGCAGATTATGTCGGTGATAGTTGACCGACTTTTAAACACAGACGCAACATCCGCGAGACTTTGCTATCAAAAATTCTGTATTGCTACACTGCTACAACCAGGCGTAGCTCTTAACATCTGAAGAAGGACTTGCACTTCGCATCTTAAGGTTACTTTGTCCAGCCCTGATAAGGTCTCCCTTTCCCAACTATACCTTTAGGCCCAGTAGTTCAATAACCTCGTATATACAGGACGCGGCATTTTCCAGCGTGCGAGTAATCTACCCAAATTAAAGGGTGCGTCGCAAAATTCTATACGTCATTATTAACTGCGCCGCTACTGGTGGCGTTGGTAGCCTACGCTTGTTCAATAATTAATACAGAAACTAAATTTTTCCCTGCAGGTTTGCTTGTTATTAAATTTGTTGTGAGATTTAGGATTTGTTCAAAAATGGTGAGTATAGATAGCATGCTGTCTTGTGAAGTAGGTAACAAAAATGGTGTAAGCAATCCACCAGAATATCCGGGAACAGAATGTAACGACTTGAGACAGCCACAACTCGCACTGTTCCAGAGTGGTGGATTATAGCCCATCCTGCCTATGAAAGTAGACTTTCATCCCATCAGTGGAAACTCCGATGATAAAATCTGATCATATATTTTAAATAAATCATTATCAGTCCCCGTTTTTCCAACACAGCCGAAGTCACGGACAACACCTACCTTTTATATAGAGATTGCGATCCTTTTGTGAGTAGAGTCAGCAACAAAAGCTCGTTTAATATTAACGTGAAATGATAGTGGCTCGCGGATCGGGCTTACCATGTCAGTCAGGCTTGGCAGTCGCTGGAAAGGTTAGCAGACGATTATGGGCTATGTTACATATTCCTGGTTGACGGAACAAACATAGTTCTAGTTAATTAAAAGTATTTTACTCACTTTAGGAAAAATGACAGGGGTTTTTTTTCTTCGTTGATTTAATTCGAGCCAATATCAATTAATGGCTCTCTCGGGACATGTTCAATATGAAATGTTGGGATATTAAACTCATCATCATCACCGTCATCATCGTTGTCATCTGTAACCGAGCCCCATATAGGTCTCTTACACGTAGTTCTTGAGAGACACTGCCATTCTTAGTCACATACATAAAAACACCACTACTGTCAGATTATTGGTATGCACTATTGCCGGAGTCTGTTTCCCGATAGTCATAACCTAAGTAAGCATGCACCATTATTAGACACCACCATCGCTTTACATCAGGCGAGAGAGTTTCGAAACACGTGCCTTCTCCATAATAATTAAAAAAAAATGCATTCCATCGTACCACGTTGGCCCTCATTTGCAGTCACTTGCAGGAAACTGTGACGTCATAACGTGCTATATGCACAGACGACAGAGATTTAAAAGTTTTCGAGGATTCAAAGTTTCCCGACATGGCGTGGAATAAAAAAAATTGAATTCTATTTGCCATAAGTTAAGACTGAAATTTTATTGTCTCCTGCTATTTTGTCTAGTATCATAATATGGTGTGTCAGATGCCTTTTATGTTGACGGTACCTGGTCGCCTGTCACTCGCATAAGCCGACCGAAAATGGGAATGCAGTGGAAAAATGATCAGATATAAATATATTGAACGGCGCAGCTTACACAGTGCGTTTGGGGCTTTACACGCACGGCTCCGCTTTAAATTATTGTTTAATATACGTGCTTGTTGTTAATGTAGATTAAATAATTAAATATTATGCGCGGATGTTCAGATAAAATAATCTAGGATGGTGCAAACCTAGGTTTTTACTGTTGATTTGTTGTTGTCTTCCTTGATTTCAACGGAGCAGTCATCAGTGGGGGCTTGCAGGAGACTTTAAGAGGAGGACATTTATTTTATTAAATAAATTTTGTAAATTAAGAGGAAATTGATGTTGCATATTTTTTTTTTTTTTTATTTCCAAACTTCTGTATCTTCGTGTTAATGTTCGACGCTGGCGGTGTGAACGGCACACAATAGGGTAGTGTCCAAAACTTTATCTGCAGTAATGTGCACCTTAACTATCTCTGTATTTTATCTTTTTTTATTGTGCACATTAATTCCACCAACAACTACAAAGAAAGAAAGAAACATTATGATTCTTTTTCAAAACTGCCAAGAAGTTTTTATATCTGTCAAACTCAGAACTTCTACTACTGTCCTCCCAAACAAAATTATAAAACAGAGTAGTGTATAAACGTCCTGAAAACCAGCCCTGCTTCAGTAAAGCGCGATACAGGCGAATCGCGATGAAATCACTAGTATTAATCACAAATAAACCTATATAGTGCGGCTGGGCGCGAAACTATACACCATGTAGATCTAGATAGACTTTTATCTTGCATCCCGTTCTGGCTGCAGCGTAGACTATCATCGTCATGATGACTCCCCGGGAGGGGGTGGCTGCCACCCCCCCTCCCCTCCGCATCAATATACAGCAAACAACCTTTGTAGTTAAAATACCCATAGATGCAAACGCACACGACGATTTAATTGTACGCACACATACGCGACTTTATACAAAATTGAGTGGAGCTAATTACATTAACAGAATATATGGAGGGTGTTATATACTTAGTGAGGGGGGGGGGGGGCGTATATATATTTTATGTGTAGGTATGTAGCGGGTAGCATGAAAATGTTTTACGGATTTTTGAAAATTCGACGTGGCGGCGCTCCGTTTGTGCAATTTTAATGGATTTTCAAAGTGCTAGTGGATATTTGATTCACTGTTGCCTTTTTTGAATGGATTTATTGGGTAGACGACAAACTTTTAGCGCATTTACGGTGGAAGGTTTGTGTGGAGAGATAATTACTTATGGAGGCAGGATGAAGGCAGAATAAACATGCAAGAGAATATCATCGACTTCTCTAAAATAAGTCATCATCAGCAATGGTTCCACCTAGCTTTAATGAGGAACATTTAATCCACAAATCTACCACGAGGTCTGGACTGGCTACTCAAACCATACTCAGTTACTGTTTAATGTAATTTATCATACCTATACTTTATGTTTCTTTTTTCTCTTCTGTTAATGAGATTTTGTTGTTTGACTTGCAAAAGTGCGATTTGATTGCCTATTTACAATAAACGCTTTGACTTATATTTGCAGAGGTATGTTGTCAACAACATACCTCTGCAAATATGAGTTTCCTCATACTATTTTTACAAGAAACCCCTAAACTATTTACCCCTAATAGTTTGTGGTCATCGTCATTACCATCATTCGAAAGACGTCCACTGCTAAACATAGGCCTCCATAGAACACCACGTGTGATTGCCAGCTGTTCTTATTCAGTAGCTCCCACGACTCCCACCAGATCAGTCAACCTCACCCACCATCCTAGATAACGTCTTCCGATCAGTGATCGTCCTCCGAGAACCTTTCTACCCCAACGGTTTATAAGCTGGTCCCTTTAGGCATATATGAGTAAATCTTAATACATATAAATTACGCGTTACGTTGTTTGTCCGCGATGGACACCTAAACTACTTAACCGATTTTAATCAAATTTGCACACCGTGTGCAGTTTGGTCTAACTTGAAAGATAGTATAGCTTACATCTCTATAATCGCAATAACAAAAACCTTAGCCACAGCAACGCGTGGCCGTGTCTGCTAGTAGTTACTAAGTTTTTAGGTTCACTCTCATGTGTCTGTAGTGACCCGAGTTGAACTAGGCTAAACGTAGTTTTGGATGTGTACAATGCACATTGAATAGGGCGCCAGTCCCGATGGATTGAGGGGTTGTTTGGTGACTCAAGGGAATTTAGTCAGTCTGACTACCTCGCTAAGAGCTACTTTCGATAATTTCATTAGAAACAAAATATATTTGTGGATACTTCATGACGGTATCGGAATTGCACTGAAATACGAGTATTATTATCGTTTTTTTGGGATACAGAGAAGTAAGGACACTGTCCCGGTATCGTCGATTCTGAATAAACCTTTCGACCTTTGAATAAGGGTTCTTTAACATGCAAGGTTTTAAATTCTGCCAGCGTTTGACTGTTGTGGTGACGAACGTGCTCAGCCTAGAATAGCACTGGCTCTCAAGGACCGCTGGCGAAACACCCCGATAGGGGTTTAGTGGGAGAGTTTCTATTTGAAGGCTAGTTTAAGGCAGAAGAAATGTATGCATGGCTTCTAATGCCATTGCAAATGCGTTGTCAAATAAATATTATCTGTTTTACTTTTATTTGTTTTTCAAACACTAGTGAGTCGAGTGATCCAGCTCCGAATGTCTCCATGAGTCACGTTGGTGTAGATTCCAGGCAGGTTCCGCCCGCAGCCGTACCCAAAAGATGACAGCCCAACCAGCTGACCTGACCGTACTGCTGCTCCTCCACTATCACCCTGGAAAGACCATCCTTTACCCTGTGTGCTTTACAATCCAACATCGCCGGGTTCGATCATCGGCCCCGAACCGATGGCATTTCGTAAGTTATATAAGGATTTCCATCGCGGGCACGTAACGCTTTCGGTCCCGGTTGTTATCGATTGGTAAAAGTCATTAAGCCATGTTAGAGGCTCTCGGGCAACTTGACACACTCTTACCAGCCCAACCAGCACTACCATAATCCGACTAACTAACAAACAATTATTTATTAAAGTGAAAAGAACGAACTCTATCGGTCTCTGTATGTTTGCTCACTTTTCACAGCTAAATGGCTAAACTGATCTTGATGAGATTTGGTATGAAGATAGTTTGTACCCTAGGAAAGGATATTAGATACTTTTTATTGTGATAAACTGTAGTCTGTATGGACAAAGGGACGGAGAAAAATAATACTTATGGCGGAAGACAAATGGTAGACGACAAACACTGATGACAGCTGATATCCCTGACCTGACCTGACCTGGCAAGCATCTTTCCCTCTGCCTCCAGCACAGAACATTCTAGAAGTAAGGGTGTGGTTGTAACAAGGCTGCTGCACTTCTTGGCATTCTTCTTTAGGGACCACATTGATTTCAATTCCTTGAAGTAATTCGTTATACTCACCCTAAAATGCAGTTATATGTAGTAAAAAATAAATATTTTCATATACATCTAACTGAAGAGTAATAATTGTTAAAAAAGTTAAGTAGACTTTGAAAAGTTTTGTAACATAAAGTTTTCCAAAAATGTTTAGTGATTGTCCTATACTTATTTACTTTGTATACTATATTGTATACTATATTGTTTCTTGCTGAACTATAAAAACAATTGCGTTTGAGAGAATTTTCAAAACCATTCACAATTACGTTCTGTTACTAAAGATCCAGACTAAAATTTGAGAGAATTCAAATGAGAGCTGAGTAGGTACTTTACTAATTATATGTATAAAATCACCCGCCACCATCACTGTCGCTTTAGTCTACTTATACCTACCATAAGTTTCATCAAACTGAAAAACCAAAGTTACTGTCACAAATCCAAAGTGTTCCATTATTTTGCACCCCAGAACCCTAAACACACTCACTTTTTCTTTCGCATACCCCCACCCAAGCACCGTCAGTGCCCCCCCACAACCCCCTCGACATATCTTCACCCTCCCCACCAGAAGGCCAAAGTGGAGAGGCCTGAACAGCCTCAGAAGCTGTACATCATAGTCGAACTCATGGTGGTGGTGGTACTTCGGATGGAGGGAGTGGGAGAGGACTTGCCACTTAAAGCCATTGAGACGATGGCTGCTGCCGAATCTAATGTAGGTCCCTTCGACCCTGCAAGGTGAATAATAAAGAAGATTAAAAAAAAAACAAGAAATTCCATCTATAACTATACCACTGCTAGGCAAGAAAGAAAATGAAAAGAAAAAAATTGTTCAGTACGCGTAGGAACATACAACATAATATATAAACAGGTCATGTTAGTAAAATTATAAACAACAAACTTCAATGAGATAAAATAAAAATAAGTTAAAAATAAGTTTCTTATCAAAAATTATGTTTTAGACCAATAGTCATTAAATAAATATTTGGTACTGAGAAACCAGTAATGCTTTCAACATTCAACAACGATCATTATCATCATCATCATCATCAGCCTGAAGACGTGCACCAAAACTACTACTCCGATTTTGATGCAGGTTCTTACGTTATCCTTTTTCACATACATACACATAGATACAGTCATGCAAGTCTTTCCACCTGCTACGATACTGAAACACCTCTTTCGCTTCTTCTACTTCCATGACTTGCTTCATACATGCTCTCCGGTTATGGGTACTCTTGACTCCTTTTTCATTTACAATTTAACCGTATTGGGTATTATCATAACTTAATGTTATTGTATCAAATAATTTAATGTTTTTGTGCAGTAAAATGACTGACCCACAGTGCGCAGTAGTCAAAGCCCACTGCTTGTGAACCAACACAGCGCCGCATGCGTCAGCATAGCTCACTTGGTACGGGGCATCTGATATATCCACATCATGACCACCAAGAATTCTATAAAAATCGGACATGAAATTTTAAACTTCTACTTAACTGAACCCTAAGCAAAGGCATGGGCTTAATATGGCATATTTTCTTGTAATATTTTATTTTACTAATCGATTTCTACTTGTACTAACTCGACACTCACCCATATACTATAACAATTTTTATTTCAACAGTAAAAAGGAAAAGGTACATCATATTTTGGTTACAACTTTGATAAGAAAATAAACAGTATTTTCTTATTGGATTACTCTTTAATCTCATAGCCACAAGAAGTCGATAGAATCGGCGTATCGTTCTAAAAAGCCACTTCTTGTACGACTCCCAAACAGTCAACTTAGCAAATCCACTACTTTAGAGAATTACCACTCGATTTTCCCTTTAAACGACTGTCTCTTAGGTAGGTAAATAAAACACAACGCACTTTTAATATAATAATAAATGTTCAATAATCTTTATTGTATTTAAAAATATATTTCCTAAAAAACGTAACACTATAATTCTTTGTTGAACCCAATGTCAGTTTCAAAAGAGATACTGATTTCTAGAGACTACTGACACACTCTGGGCTGGTTCTGCTGAAGCAAGCGAAGTGACATAGGTACTTAAGCCAGCCCGGGGGACGACCGGAACCCGAGCGCAGATTACTTAATAGTTACTACGGGCCAAATAAAAAGGGACCAAGGGTATTCGCCCAAAAACTAAAGTTTACGGCATAGCTCTCTTTGCAAGCTGAAGTGGTAATGGGCAGGCCAAATCGCTCGTAGAACTGACAACCGATGAGGAAGAAAGGTTCTAGAGTGGCGACCATGGACTGGCAGACGCAGTCTAGGTAGACCTCCGACCGAGAGAGATGGGCCGACGACATCAAAAGAGTCGCAGGCAACCGGTGGGTGAAAGTGGCAAAATTGTCGTTCGGTGTGGTGGTCTAAGGGGAGGCGGCCTATGTTCAGTAGTGGACGTCTCCAGGCTGATGATGATGAAGTAAAAGGGGCTGTCAGTTACAGCGTCACAAGTCTTCCTTCTTTGAACTGTGATTGGTTAAACCCTACTCTAGCGTCAGGCCGGTGACTTCCTCGATCCAAGTCCTCACTTTGGCAACTTTACTGTATACACCATATGAGCCAGGAGTAGCGCACCCGTAGCCAAAAGACACCATGCCGACGAGTCGGTCGTTGGCCACAGCTGGTCCTCCTGAGTCACCCTGGAAGAAACGGGTCATTTGCACTGGTATTGTAAAGGGGTTGCTATGGGATTTTGTTCTTTATGGTGGTAGGCCTGTCCTGCAAGGCTCCAGCTGCGGAAGTGTCACACTTAGATAGTCATACACTAAGCGTGATGTGTTCCAGTTTGAGAGGTAACTGTGTCTAAAAAGACTGGGCATATGAGGCTTTAGAATCAATGTCTTTAGTGACGATCGCATTGCAGTGCCGCGTAAATGCAATGCAAAGTTCTGGCACTGCAACAGTTATAGGCTTGCGTGGTGCAACGCTTGCTGGTTTGAGAGGGCAGTTTCAGTTAGCGCGGTTAATGGTTATATTTAGTACCTGACAAGCATCCTTTATCCCAGCTGAGAAGCCAGCGCAGAACATCCTCGAAGTCAGGCTACCTCGAAAATAGGGGAACGGGACATGTTGGCAGTTCTCTTTGGAGATGATGGGCACCCGAACTGCTCGGAGGACGTTAGAGTATGGACCCTGGAAGAAATCACCATGTTTGATATTGGAAGCCAGCATAGACAATTATTGGTCAATAGTTTTTGGTCATGAGCAAATGTAACATTGTTCCCTGAACACTACATCACAGATGCAAGAGGCTGTATTGATTATAATGATGAATTTGATCACCATTTCATTTGACAATGTAACAATGCAGTTGGTGATGTAGTACTAATTCTAAAAGATGCTCGTTACGAACAGAGGTAGTTTCAAATATATAGCTGGCTTATTTCTGTTCGTCTTGTACTCTGATGGTAGAAGAGAGACGGAGTTGGATTAAGTGGTTTCATCACTCTCTGAAATTAATCCTAAGAAATTGAACATCTATTTCTAACGATAACTCTGTATTAGTCATGATACGATCCAAGGTGGTCAACACGGTAAGGTTAGGATGGGTATACTGCCACAACTGAAATGAAGGCAGACTTTCCAGGGTGTCAAAAAACATACATTCTCCTTAGTGTTTCCCCATCCGGTGACACTAATCACCTTCCCAATGACCATGTCTTCGATATGAGCAATCTTCACTGGCTGGATGTTATCTCCGAACTTCAAAGGCTCTGCCAGCTCCAGGAGTTGGAAGTCGTAGTCGAAAGGGTGCTCCTTGGTCCTGGCTGCCCACTGGGGGTGGATGTAGTTACGCTTGATCAAGACCTTAGTTCCTTGGTTCATGTATTTGGAACCGACTCTGACGTATGGCTTCTTGCTTTGGGAGAAGGAATGTTAATAATTAAATTGGTGATTCGAGTGTTCAGACGCAGTAACAAAACCAACACAGATCTTTAGTTTCCAAACTTTGACGTGGTTTTGCGCTAGTCGCCATGACTTTGCCAGATTTAATTTCGACACTACTTTTACTGGCTTGTATGCTAGGAGATTTGACAATACCTATTTAGTTAAATTCATCTTTATTTTTACATAAGTACGCGAAAACTGTACAGAAAAAAATCGTTTAACTATTACACCATGCTACGCTGAATTATCACAACTTTTCAGATATGCTACAGCTACATTACCTTAACCAAAGTCTACGGATTTCTCATCTAGAGCTGCTGATTGTTCAGTTGATTCAATTGATGCAATACATTTAAATATAGCTCCTTCTGAAAATTCAGCCCTTTTCAGGGAAACTTACCCACAATGTCCAGCAGTTATGACCCATTTCTTGTCAATAATAGCACCGCCGCAATTCGTGCCATACGCCACATGGTATGGATACAGATTGATGTCAACTTCTTGACCACCCACGATCTTATTTTCACCGTACATAGAGTCAAAATCGTTTGTCGCATAATCATCTTCTCTATCATCATCAGCATCCTCAGATTCTGTATTATGTTTGTATCGATTCTTAGACTCTGGAGCATTTCTTTCTACAAGGTATCTTATCACATCCTTTCTGTCAAGGCTGTACCCTTCTCTACCTCTCAAGACGTCGTTTCTGTCTTTCGTGTAATCGAAATCGTCTATATTAGGCATCTCTGTCGGTTCCTCATAATGTTCTATGTCGATTCGATGTTCATTTTCTAATGAACCTGTGTATTGTTTTGTTGGTACTCTAACGTAATTTGTTCTGTGCGATGGTTTTGGAATAGGTATAATGATAATATTGTAATCTGAAAGAAATGTTATCAATTTAATTACAGACTTGTTTCATTTTACTTTAGTTTTTTTTTACACGTAGCCCCATAATATAATTGCTCCTGTATCGTGGGTACCGCTTACAGACATATAATTTCACATACACATCACACCCAAACCAAAACAAATATTTGTGGATCGCACAAATATGCGTTCCGGGCGGGAATCGAACCCGCGACACCAAGCGCAGCAGTCCGATTGCTCAGCCACTACGCCAAACGTGCCGTCTGATATATTTTGTTGATCCTAAAATATAATAATTATTTATACGTACTGTCAAGTGGCGACGGTAGAATATGGTCTAAAAATAGCAACGTAATTAACACTTTGTAATACATTTTTTTTTAATACTAACTCGCTCTACCTTATTCTAATCCAAAATGGGTAAACCAATAAAATTTTCTATTCTCTTAACTAACATAGCGTAAAATTGAAAGACGTAATACTTAACAACGCACGCGTTTCAGTAATTTCAGTAAACACGTGAGTTAACTGAAATTGATTAGCGATCGATGCAATCATACGAAACATGAAAGTTACCTACGTGCGGTGGTTTCGTTTGATAACATGATTGGTGTGTTGAAGAAAAAACCGGCCAAGTGTGAGTCGGACCCGCACACGAAGGGTTCCGCACCATTAGCTATAGAAAAGAAAAAAAAACAAGTTTGTTGTATAGGAGATCCCCTTAAATATTAAAAAAAAATTATCATTTGAACAGGGATGAAAAAAACTATATTTAAATACTTTAATAGCAGCTGATGTTAAGACCAATCTAGATATTTTTTCGTTTAATGAAACGATTATAAATCCTACAATCGACTTGAGTGTTGGCGTTTTAGTACTCATTCGATTGCAAGTGCTGCCACGCAATAAGCGTCCAAATAAAAGTTATAACATTTGCAAATTGATTTCAGTGACATCTAGCTACGGAGGCTTGAAACTTGAATAAGAAAAATTATACATTTTTACTTTATTCCTGCAATGGCCAATGAAATATTTTATGGTAGTTACCTATTGCCTCTAAATATTATTTATGCAAAAATTGCGTTATAGTGAATTAACTTTCGAATAATAGTTTTTTATTCAACTAATATTTTTTGCGCCATCTTGTGTCGGGTAGCGGTACTAAAGTTGAAAGTACAAGCAAAACCTATTGTTGGAAAAAAATGTTAACAAGAATGCAATTAAAATAGGTAGGTAGGTACCTATTTATTTTTGATGGTTACCTTACTTTCAGTGTACCATAAATTCTAAACTACTTACTTTTTTTATTTCATAGTTGGTATCTACTGACGTTGTCATGACTGTGATACTGTGAAAAAAAACAAAGTTTTAATTTACGCACCTATAGTTACTCAATATTAGTACCTACTACCTGAGCAATAGAGACTAAACAAATGACCGATATGAGCGGGAAGGTAGGTAGGTATTAAGCAAAATTAATTAGGTATAATGAACAAAAATATTTTCAAATAGCTTGACGTGAGTTTTTAGCATTCACAACAAGAATCGCTTATCAAATTTACCGTCGTTACCGTATCTAATCAGGAATTATAATTACACGGCAGTTGGTGACAATTCCTATAAGAACAAAAACAAATTATATTAGGTTTGATTCTCACCTACTTACTTACTAGACCAAAACGTGTCCAATTGGAAACGTTGAAAGCCCATTTTTGTCTCTCAAAAATAAATGCATTTATCCAAAGTATATGAAGCTTAATAGAAAGGTTCTTTCAAAATAAGTTTTGATTTTTACTGTGGTTTTGAGAGACATTCATTTTATACGAGCACTCAAATCTCCCAAGAAAAAAAGCCTTTAGCAATACAAACAACATAGTCTGGCAGTCGCCTCATTTCACCGTATAGCCGCTCGAATTTATTGAACATTTTACCGTATACCGTATTACCGTATACCGTATAGAATCAGAACAAATGACCGAAGCTAAGCGCTGGGGGGTTGACGACAATGCCTATAAGAAAGCGGGCGGCGTGTTATAAAATTTGCATTCGCCTGGGGGTGCAATGCAGGCGGGGGTGCTGGCTGGCTAGTGTGGAGCAGGCTTTATTTTATTTCTTTTTTATAGGTATTTATAAAAGTCCTACATAATAAGGTTTTAATAACAAAAATGTATGTGTCGGTTTGTAAAGTCCAACAGCTTGATAAATGCATTCGTTGGTAAAATTATTAATCTGTGTAGCAAAATGTCTAGCATTGTCTATGATGCAAAGTCTATGATAGTCTATGGTTATTAAAAATAATGTCTTCCCGCACGTTTTTCATTCAAGAAAGATATTTTGAGTTTTGGCGGGAATACGATAGTGAGACGTTGTTGGTTTTGTGTTATTTTCTTAAACTTGTGTTTCTTCGAGTGTTAATGTGTAATATTGGTGGAATATTAACCATTAAGTGTTCGTTAACGTGCACGAGTGTGGGCGAATGATACAAACTCAAAAAGCGTGTCATTTCGTATTTTTTCCAAAACTCCCAGGAAGTTTCAGTAAAGCATCCACCACTTTACTGAATCGTGACTTTGACTATGTAAATAATTGACTTGACTACTTGACCACGAGGATTGCTTTAAAGCTATTACTTTCCTAATGTGAAAATAAAAATATTATGTACTTACGTTATTATTATAATACTTGACACTGGCTATATGCACAAACCGTGCGAAGCCATAATTAAAAAAAAAAAAAAAAAAAAAAAGAAAAGATATTTCGTTTTATGTTATTCGTGCTTCGGAGGGTCCCGGTTGTTGTCGACTGATAGCAGTCGTTAAGCCATCTCAGATGGCCTTGGGCGGCCTGACAGATGACAGACCCTGTCACTAGAGACTCGCACCAAACAACAAACGATAAAATGCATAATATTACCGTTATGAAAGTTTATACGACACCAACAATGAAAGAGTTAATTTCCGTGCCTGTCGGTTTGTCTCGAGTTGCGTCGCAAACGGCTGAATCGATTTTGATGGGACTTTCACTGGCCGATAGCTGATGCTATGAGGCGTAACTTAGGCTACTTTTTTTTTAACTAACTGCGTGCCGTGGTTTTACCTGCGGGATAACCGCAGGGCACAACTAGTGTATCTACAAGTGATGATGGCTTGAAATACTAGTGTCTGTTTCATATTTTAAGTCTAGGCCAATAAAAGATGCTACAGCAAACGCCCCCCCTTTTTGCCCCCATTTTCCCCCTTATCGAAAATCGCTCACGACTAAAAAGCTAAAAATCAAGAACTGTAAATCAAATCCCGTAAAAATCGGTTGAGAAATGCGACCCCCGGAGCAAACAAGCATCCGGACGAAAGCAAAATTGGCCACTTTCACAATGGAGCCCTTCGATCACTTCGTTCGCTCGGTCAATGAAGCGTCAGGGTGGGGGCTCGATTCGGCACAGGCGGTTGCTAAGTCTTGTATTTGTGGGACTATGTGGTCCTAGTCGTAGTTACTATACTTCTAATAAACTCTAACTAGAATTCAAATGTTATCTTATAAGACCAACTTCTCATTGCAACCGACTCTTATAAGATATGTAAAGGCAAAAGTTTGTATGTTTGTATATACTTCTTTACGCTCAAATAGCTTGACTAATTTTGATGCAATTTGGTATGGAGGCAGCTAACACCCTAGATTAACACATACCTAGGAGACTTTTCCGAAAACAGCAGGTAACACCGCAGGGCGCAGCTAGTTTAATAATAAGTACTATCATCATATAAAAACAAAGCCTACTCCACCCCCACTTACCACCAAAGGGGGGGTTGTCCGACCTCTTTGCGAGGCGAAAAAGGGGGTGGCAGAGTACAGGAAAAAGGAGGGTAGCAAAATTTCCATTTTCTTACGTCTTTCGCTCTCTATGCAGCAGTTTTTGATTAACGGACGAAATTTCATTATGTATTCATCCCCTCAGAGGCTTATTTACTTCGCCACCCCCGTGCCACCCCCGTTATTGTTTAGGTTATGTTTAGAGCCTTTTGAAAGAATAGGCTTGGTGTGGGGGCTGGTTTTGGAGGTCTGTAAAATTTAAGAATTTTGGAGAAAGAAAAAAATAGACGTCTGCACTTACTTAAAATACTTATTATGAAGTTGTTGTTTGTCGAGGTATGAGGTATGTATGTCAGAGTATGTCAGGCTGTCAGAAGGCCTCTGACGGAAATAGTATGTAAGGTGCCCATTGGCATGCCCATTGTTTTGGCTTCGCACGACTAGTTCATTCAGCCAGTGTGAAATAACATTTCAGGGGTGTTTATTTTTATGAAACCACTAAAATTACTTACCTACGGAAGTTGCCTGATTTTTTTTTCTCAACACGTTTAAATTACTGTACCGATGGCAATGCGGTTTTGCAAATTGATGGCTTAAAATAAGGGTTGTGTAAGAAAATAATTCATAGAGTGAACTGACCTATAGAAAAAAAATTGTATTACATATTATTATTGGTGTATAAAGGCCACTAATATCAATTAAAAACAAAATTAGAAAACGCAGGTAGGTATGTAGGTACCATAATTTTCACAAAGTAGGTTTACTTACTGGCATAACACAAATTAGAAGAAAAACAGTTCAATTTAAAAATTCTCACACACCGAAAAAAAAACTAAACTTATTCCAAATTCAAATCGCAATCGCACCAAAGAGTAGACATTGTTACAGAGAGTACATTTTTGCGCACATACCTGCTCCGCTGCAAGATAAGTGTAATAAAAGTTTGGATAATGTGAAAACTTCGTAATGTTATCGGCATACGTGATCTCACCGGCTCTTCGGGCGGCGGGAGCGCGCGCCAACTAACGTTTTTCGATTTGAATTTGGAACGGGCAAAAAGTGTAATTATCTGGCGAATATTACGGTAGTGTAGACTACTATGGATTTACGAAACTATTTACGGTAAAAAATAGTATCAAAAGTAAAGATAAAATGTTGTGGAATCAAATAGTTAAGTTTTAAGTTTCTGCTAGTTAGTATACCAGTTTAATGCAAAACTATTGTGGAACAGTTAATTTTATTTGGTAGAAAAAACCAACCAAGTGCAAGTCGAACTCGAGAAGGACGGGTTCCGTGCGATTATCCTTAAAAACGGCTAATAAATCAAGTTTGTTGTATGGGATCCCCCCCTTCAGTATTTATTTTATTCAGATTTTTAGTATTTCTTATTATAGCGGCAACATCTGTGAAAATTTCAACTGTCTAACTATTACGGTTCATGAGATACAGCCTGGTGACAGACGGAAGGACAGCGGAGCCTTAGTACTAGGCTCCCATTTAACCTTTGGGTATGGAACCCTAAAACGACTTCGTACAGTTAAGTATGACGACTATTCAAAGTTCTGAACAGTAATTAATTAATTATGAAAAACAGGCCAGTAACTAGCTTGATAGATGTAGTAGGTATCCATTATTGATGCAAGCAATGAGACTTGGTAACCATGACGTCTCAAGGTTGTAAAGTAAGGATTGATTTTCTAAAACCAGTAGTACCCCCTCGGAACAGCAACCGCGTAGGTTTCTTTCAGTCGTTACAGTCGAGTTATAATCGACTTTACAGCACATACTTCTCTATTGCTGCACGTTCGTAATCCTTTTTACTCTGTGGCAGTGGTTGAGACTGGAAGGTTTTTTTTATTTTAAAATTTTTATTGGATAACATAGGTATCACGTGACGGTGATCTTAGGTTTTTAGGGTTCTATACCCAAAGGGTGAAACTGGAACCCTATTACTAAGGCTCCGTCCGTCCGTGCGTCCATCCGTCCGTCTGTCCATGATAGTTAGACAGTTGAAACCTTCACAGATGATGTATTTCTATTGCCACTATAACAACAGATAGAAGAATTATTAGAAGAAAAAAACTTCACTGGCAACGAACACAAAGATTTCAAAAATAGAACCCAAATTAAAAAAAAAACAGAGGGCTCCGCGCGCTCCTTATTTTCATTAAGTTTTCCTATCGCGATTTGATACCGTCACTTCGGCAAAGCCCGTAGATTAAACCCTGAACGAAAGCTTACATTTGCATAGAAATTAAAATTTACCTGGACGAGTAGTGGACCCAAGTGGAATTCCTTTGCCAACTATGGTGGGAATTTCAAAGTGACACGAATTCGAATTTGGAAGGCAGGTTGGCGGGAGAATTTTAAATGTCACTTGACTTTTTAATTTTATGTCTGCAGTGAGAGGTATTCCATTGAGTTTGAAATAAATTATAATCGAATACGATATTGTTAATTCGTTGTTAGACACCTAAGTATATAATTAAGTCACTAAGCAAGACTTTGCGCCTTAAAATACATAACAAACATACGTTACACCTAACACCCTCCAATAATACCGCGAAATTCGCGCGAAACTGAGTTTACACCAAAACGTATAAATATTACCCAAGAAAATTATATCTGAAGTTCAACTGAGGTATTCTCGAAAAGATATTTGGTAGAATTAAAACAACACTTCGCCGAGAGAAAAGTGGTTCCCCCTGTCCCCACCGCCCCCCGGGGGAGTGGAGGGGGTGCCCAATCCCAAGATGGCTTCTTTTAAATGGGGTGGACTCTGCCCCTCAAGAATAAAAGTATGCCGTACCTTCCGCGGAGCCAAGGTGGGGGCATTCTGAGGGAGCGCGCCTTCGATTACGCCGCCAAATTGCTTTTTGAAATTCGAATCGTCCTTGTTCTTTGTTTGAATTTGAATTTTTAATTGTAAGATTGGTACGGCCTCGGTTTAGGATGATTTTTTTTTGTTATAGTAAATAAGAGTGTCTCTGCCGATTGAAAAAAACAATAAATAAAATACTTAAACATAATAATTATGTAATATTTATACGGAATTACTTATTTGTTAAACATTTATTTTTATTAGAGCCAGGTATAATGATAATTAGTATCTATTATTATTATTAATGTGTCTGAATTGTAATAATTTAAATTACAACATGCCAGTATCCATGTAATTCAGACGGCCAAGCTATAAAACAAAACGAGTATTTAAAAAATCACTATTTTCACAATTATTCAAATAACATATTTTTTTGGTAATGGTAACTAATTGACTATACCTATGTTGTTTTTCACTATAGATAATACTTAGTGAAGATCGCGTAGTTTGTATGAATATTATTTTTGTTTTTTAATAAGTTGTCTATTTATTGGTCAATAATAATTATTATAGTTCAAATTGCTGATAAGAAAATATACTGAAATTAATTTTATTTCATTATAAATTCGCTGATTATATTACCATTTTTTCAATAATACTGGTCGTCTTTTAGCCATCCCGTTGTATTTATCAAGCTAAAGTCTTTATAACGATACTATTACCGTCTCGTCTTATGAATTAATGTAATTTTCTACACATAAAAATAATGAAAGTTATAAGTAACCAACTCCAAAAAAGGAGGAGCTTCTCAGTTCGTTTATGTAATCTTTTTTTAATAGTATGTAGCCAATAAAGTTAGTGTACATTTTTTTTTGACGACAAATAGCACAGCTTTCGTTATGTTTTTTCTTAGTTAAAATACTTAATTATAGTGTGTTGATACGAAGTCCAATCTCTAACCCTGCTTGAGAGATGTGTACGTCAGAAAGTCTTAAATTAACTACCTATTTAAACCGCTATTTCGTAACACTAAACTCCTTTAATACAACAAGTTTCATTAATAAGCCAATATGTAACGCGATACACTCATCCTGAAATAAACTTAATAGACTACCAAATAAGGCTAAATTTCTCTTAATCAAAGGGCTGAAGGTCTTTAACCTTTACATATTCGTTAGTGGGTCAACGTATGAGTAACGTGTGTTTTGATTGAAGCCTGTAAATAGGTATTTAGGTCGCGTCGCGGTGCGGAGTTGCGCTTCTAGGATTAGTTTGTTCTTTGCGCGTTCTCTTTTTAAACTTTTGGCGGTACCTATATAATTTAAGATAGGTATTCTTTTTTTTTATTTGCATTCGGCCTGTTTTATGGTTTTAGAAGATTGGTGGAAGTTTATTTGTGATTTCGTATTTTTATATTTGGCCATATATTAACTAATAATGTCTGCTAAAGGTATACCGTTATTTATACTTAAGGGTTTTTATAGAAAAGTTAACTAGTTATACTTAATAAAAATAAGTAGGTAGGTACCTACATGAATAAAAATCTATCATTCCAAACCACCCAAATCCCGTCACCAACCTTCATTACGTTGAACTTTTTAATTTATAACTTATTCCAAATTCAAGCCGACGACGTCATCTGCGCAAAATGCCTTCGCTTTTTTTCTTCCACAATAATTTTGAAAGCATAATTAATCGAGCCGCGCCCGGCGCGCTCCTTAATTGAATCTCTTCCCCCTTCCCCCTATCGTCCCCTAGGAAAAACAACCCTTTCTTATTTTTCCACTCTTTCCCCCTTGCAAGACGATAAATCCTTGCTAGAGACAGTGGGGAGATCTCTTACCAGCTTACAACTACGCGGCACCAACAAAACTCACATTCAAAATAAACTTTATCTCGTTTCAATAGAGATGAGTTTCTGATTTTAAAGTCGTGGTTTGTAAGAAAAGATATCGTGGTAATGTGAAACAAGAAAAAGCCTGCGCGATCCGTCATTGGAATTCCGCGGGCGAGTTTGAACGCGGCTCCATTTTCAAACTTTGGAGGGTTATTTTGAATTTCGAATCGATTTGCGTCTCCACTGCTGTGATTTTTTTTATTGTGACTGTGTGGCCAGTTTTGCACAATCATGGACGATGATAATTAATAAAGCAGTGTAATTGTAGCGTAAGAGCGATTTGTGAGATTGTTTGGTTAAACACAAGGGAAATTCAGTTTTTAATTCACCTAACTAACATAAAATACCTACTTACCACAATTCAAACACTCAATCATTAAAAAAATCATTTTAACTAGACAAGAACTAGTTTAATACGTGCATAAATTAAATAAATTTAGTTAAATATATTGAATACGCGGTAGCTTAAGAATAAAATGCTCATACAAATAAAGCTAATATTTTTGATTCTTTCACGAAACGTTACAATAATTGTTAAAAGAAAAATAACAGAATTTTAAGATACGAGTATACCTACCTTTTAATACATCAAACCTTCCCTCTTTCATGCTATTACTTCATACCGTGTAAACAAATTTTTCTCCCCCACCCCAGAAATAAGAATAGCCGAGGGTTGCTCGGGGGGAAAAGAAGAAGGAATAAATGTTACCCCCGTTTCAAATTGCTAAGACGCGGGGTTGTTTTGTTTATTTTATTTATATGCGGGTGTGTACGGAGTAAGCTTTTGTAATGAAATAAGGTTATACCTACTTCAAAATGTCTGAAATTATTAAAAAAAAAAACCCAACAGTCTAATGTAGATGTACCATAATGTACGGGCCAATAATTTATTGTACCTACTACATACCTCTAAAACTTTTTTCTTTTTTTTCTTTGGAAAGCGCATCACTAAAGACTGGCTGGAAAATTATTCCGTGAATAGGTAGGTACTATTTTTATGAAAAGAAATAAAATTTCAAATTTCGTTCGGGAATTTGAGAACTATGAGAAATCCTTGTTCTGTGAGATTTTTGTATGAACTAAAGCACTATTCGAATGATAGATTGCGTAACTGTATTATCGTAATTTTTAATTAGTAAGGTCAGCTACTAGATCAGCTACTCTAATAAAAACCCCTACCTAAAAAAATACCCACACGTGAGAAGAACTAAAATCTGTTATTAATGCAAAGAACATAAAACTAAATTAGACACTTAAACGCAGTAAAACTTCTAAACGCCTCACTGGTAATTATAAACGATATTCGTCTGAAAACAGGCACCAATTTACTTTCTTTAGGGAAACTGTTCACGTAGATGTAGAGAAAATAGAAGTGTTTTTGAACGTATATAAGGTAAACAAGTTACGTATTGAGGTGTGCTATTTTTTTTATGCGTCCAGGACGATACATACATACAGCCTTGTATTTGTGTTTTATTATATTTCTTGTATAGCTATGACATGGTTAATGTCTATTAATTATCATAGAACCAGCCTGCCAAATAGGCAAGTTATTTGTTGTCTTTTTATGAGCGAAGTTTAAGTATTAGTGTTTTGATTCAAAGTTAATTGATCGCTAAAATGATAATGTTCTTTCGATCCTCTCTACATATAGGTGGCCTTGAAGAGATTGCATTTTAGCATTGTAACTAAATATAATATTACATTTATATGTCATTCTTTTGTATAATTATTATTATTATTTGTATATCTTGGAAAGTAAGAGTAAAAGTGTAAGAGTTCCTGCTGATTGTTCATATTTCCAGTGCAGTAGTGTTTTATTTAATAACGCTATTAAAATAAAATAAACATTGGTAAGTAGGTACTTACTTAAATAATTTCACTTCCAGATAAAAACAAACTATATTTCCTTGAACAGGGGCGAATAAGAAAAGGGGTCTTTAAAATGTCAAAAGAAGGCGAATTTCCCTAAGGGAGTCCGACCCCCTTAATTATATCTTATAATGCGATGTCTGAGTGCATTTTTAACCCCCCAGTATATAACGAGGGGAAGAAAGAGGGTGGTTTAGGGATTGGAATAAAATTAATAATGAAATGTGGGTGAAAGAGCCAAAATGTCCGCCGATACAGTTTGGATGGTTTAGAGAAAATACTTTTGGAAATACTATCAATTATTGATGTAAGAAATACTTTATTTATTAAAGCGGTGGGAGCCTAGTGGGCGAACGTCCGCCTTCCAAAGCGGAGGTAGCGAGTTCAAATCCCAGTGCGTAGTCATGACAGCAACACCGACTTACTTAAAAAAATGCGTACTTAGTTTTAGTTGATATTTTTTTTTTTGTTTTAGTAATGGCTTTGCACGGTTTGTGCATGTAGCCAGTGTCAAGTATTTTTTTATAATAAGTATTTCTTAATTTCACATTAAGAAAGTCACAGCAATATAGCAATCGTGGTCAAGTAGTTAAGTCAATTATGTACATCGTCAAAGACACGATTCAGTAAAGTAGTGGATGCTTTACTGAAAATCCTGGGAGTTTTGAAAAAAATGCGAAATGACACGTTTTTTGAGTTTATATCATTCGCCCATACTCGTGCACGTTAACGAACACTTAACGATTAATATTCCACCAATATTACACATTAACACTCGAAGAAATACAAGTTTGAGAAAATAATACAAAACCAACAACGTCTCACTATCGGATTCCCGCCAAAACTCCGTTGATAAAATTGTGGGCATACTTAGACACATTTTTTTTTGTACTCGTAACAATTTATTCATTGACCATAGAATATCATAGACTATCCGTTCAACTGTGCCCACGATACTGACATAAATAAAACACGTAGGTAGGTAACCTCATCCAAAAGACCCATCCAAAAATCGGATTTAAATAACGAAACGTCCTTTAATTAAAAAAAAAGAACTCGTTTGTCTTTTGCCATTGGCGGGTAAATTTCCCGCGTCACCGAAGAGGGGCATGTCAGCAAAAAACGGTTAAAAGGCGGGAAAAATAAGGAGAAAAAAGCAAGAACCGGGTATTATCCTTGTTAATTCCCGGTCTAATTTAATTCGCGCCTAATTCTATTTGCTGAGCAAAACGGGGAGGTGATAATTGTGGGACGCCATTTTTGTGACAGCGGAGGAGGGAAAAAATGTTTTTTTTTTAACTTCCACTTTTAAGGCGTGGGAAATGGAAGCATCTGATGTAACATGGGATAGATCTAATTAAATAAACTTAAGTAAGATATTTTGCTCTAAATAGGGTAGGTAAATTATTACTTTACCTAATAGTTACTGCATTTGAGAAGAAACTTAGTAATATTATCATAACTCTTTCATAAATTGCAATTTTAAACTTTTTTCACTTCATTTTCTAATTTGGCAACTTTATACATTTTAACACAATACAGAGCACATAAATAATATAACTTTTTTGCATTTTGTTTCTAAAACAGCTTCTCACACTCTCCACCACTGCGTCACGCACAAAAACTAATCCTAAACTGACCATTGCACAATCTAATCTGAACAGTTCCAAAAATTAATAATACCTGACCGACAACCCTTTGAAAAAAATACCGGTTTTGGACAAAAAGCGCGAAACTGACCGGTGTCCCCCAAGGGTCACTCCTAGGACCATTGTCTATTATTCTATAGGACTGGTCAATCTGGTTTGCTGACCCTTCCTTATCCTTTTTTGATGCTTTGTGAGTGTCAAAATTTAACGCAGCTGCCTACCGAACTGGTTTCGACGACAATGAGTCTTTGGGAGCTGTTGGATATTTCCGATGTAGAAGAATTGGTAATGTGATACTTCGTATTGTGAATGTTTTATTGGATATTTTTAATTGAGTTGACGTAGCAATAAATGTGGCAAGTCCCGTAACAATTGCAGTGCTACCATCATCAATTGTAGTATCTAATTCGATGGAGACATTATAGTACTATTGTCTCTTTTCAGCAAAAAAAATTAAGTCACCGCGCATATATTTAGTTCTTTTATATTTCATCTTTTTTTAGCGTAAGCCCACACTACATATACATATGATTGCTCCTGTATCGTGGGTACCGCTTACAGACATTTATAACTTCACATGCACATCACACCCAGACCAGAAACAAATATTTGTGGATCGCCCAAATTTTCGTTCCAGGCGGGAATCAAACCCGCGACACCCAAGCGCGGCAGTCCAATTGCTCAGCCACTACGCGAAACGTGTCGTACAGTCGTCAATTAATGTTGCATTGCAGCTGGTACCGATGATGGTGATCAAACACCAATTACCACGATAACCAGGAATAGTAATGCCAAATTCCAACCAATCACGTCACGAGATCATCACCATTTAAAGTTTCGCTTATCAAAAACCGGCCCAATTCGAAAGTACGCCAAAGCACGACACGGCAACAAATCGCCTGCTTTATATAAGACTCTGGTTGTTTACTGAAAGAGTAAGCGTTATAAAATTGATGGTTTATAAGAACCGCCAATCTGCCGACAGACTGTTCCCTATATGGCATTGCGTATTTCCGAAGCGGCGCAGGGATGTAGTAAGGGTGCTATGTCAGTTTATTAACTGTTAAAAACTTCATCTCTGTGGACTTTGATTTCACAAATATATATTTTTTGGTATAATTAGTATTCTATATTATTATGAGCTATTACAAGACATGATGTATATACACATAAATTATCATCGAAATCCGTTCAGGTGTTTTTACCTAGTTGAGTATCAAACGAACGTCCAAGCTTTCGAATTTATTTTATTATGTTGGTAAAAGTATGAAATTTAGCTATTAATCGCTCCCTGCTTCGGCCGGCGATTCCAGTTGTTACCGACTGAAAGCAGTCACGAGGAAAAATAAAAGAACGAATTATTTTATTTACTAACAACCCCCAGTATGATACCTGAGGTACTTCCCTGCCCTTCGGCGGTACTCGGCTCGCTGTCATCACGCAAAGGCTCCATAAAATTTCAATCAAACGAACTGCGCGGGTTTTTCATCGATTGTTTTAAATCTGTGGCTCGGCTGGTACGTGCGGTACCATCGGACCTCTTTACATAAGCTTTTTATGTGAAACGTCGATGACATGAATTAGTTTTCGAGTAATAAAGTTAATTTTCATTAAAAAAGGCACAAAGTACAGTAAGAGAGGTCAGCTCAATGCGGACATAGCAGGCAAAGACGCCATGCCCGATTATTCGGTTATTTTCAAGAAAAACGCGGCGTTGCCGATGTGTGGCACTACTAGACCTGCTCCTCCACCCCGGGCAGTCGCCCGACAAAAGTCGGATCAAACGCATGGTTTTAGCGCCGCACATACGATTTTTGGCTGGTTTGTTAAAAAAATGCGAAGTGAAGTCAAATTGTTTTGGATGAATCACTCTATATTTAGGTTTTATCATTATGCGTGTATCATTAATTATCCATGTTTACCCTTTTTTGTGTAACAGTTGTTCCGATATGTTTTTAAAAATAAGTAAAATGAAAGGTGAAAAGAATATGTACGAAAAAGGCAAAGCGGACCAGGCAAAGAGGCCACTGATCACTTTACCCTTATTAAATAATATATGAAACTGGCAAAATATATTTTCTTTGCATGGTGCACAATGATTAAATAAAGTCAACCCAGGCGTCATGGGATAAAAATACATAGCACGAGCGTAAACGAAAAACCCCGACTCCTATAAAAATAATTACATTTGTATGATGATATATTTTATTAATTTGTTGATAAATATGGTGTATGGTATATATGGTAATGGTCATCGTTTTATAAATGTGTATTGTTCGGCCACAACTATGAAAATTACATTTTGATATCGTTCAATGGATGGTTATGAACATTTACTTAACCTATATTTTTTTCAATTATAAAGAAACGTTATATTATTATGTTCATAACACTTTTGCAGTTATTATTATCCTAATTTCTGTGACCAACAGCTTGTTAAATAAAACATGTCAAATCGTATTCAATTTGTTCATTGTACAGTTACACTATACTTGGTTCAATGTATGTATTATTCCTGTGCATCATGTATTTTTTAAAACATGAATTACATACTTGTAAATTATAATATCTTATAAATATTTGGGCTGGTCACTTTGCCCATTTTCCAAGGCCGCTTTAGGCGCTCGCTCGGGTAAAGCGGTTTTTGGACAAGTTTTCGTAATTTTACAACTGTGTTTTTATTTATATAGTTGCGTCAATTTGACTTGCGCATTAGAATAGAAGAATAAATGCTTTATCAATTGGTATAAAATTATCTTCAAATATGTATCAATTTGGACCTTTTAGGTACATTCAAAGTTAAGGTGTCCACTTTGAGCTGACCTCCCCTACTACGGCCACATTTAAGAAAAAATAATTGAATTCATAATAATAAATAACTCAGCCTGTACTGTCCCACTGCTGGGCAAGGGCCTCACCTCACTTTCGTGAGAAGGCTTAGGCTCTACTATATATTTTCGAGATATAATTTAAGAAACTTATGTTATCTCGGTAGGAAATACTTCATAAGCCGCCAGCAATTTAAATTGCAATAAATTATTATACAAGTACTGTAAATTCAAATAGCATAATTATAATTATAGGGATTCGATAATTAACGCATCGGAATGAAAAAAAAAACAAAAGCCTACAAAAATGTTAATTCAGAAAAAGAAATATCACGACGAGACTCTACCAAATAGAAAAGGAACGCCGTTTAAAAATAAAGAAAAAACACCACCTTGTTATAAAATTTCTAATCGATAAAAACTCACCATTATAATATCCCATAATCATAAACAAACATACCCCATGACCGATTTAACCCTTCCTCTGTTTCCGCCATATGGCAAATGACCATAGTTTGTAGGTAGAGGTACCTACGTGACAAAAAAAATATAATTTGGCCATAGATAATAGTAAAACGTGCTTTTCGGTCGTTGTTCGTAGGCAAAGGCACGCTTGGGTTGTTGTTAACTTTTTTATTTTATAATCCGCGAGTTATTGAAGGGATGGATGGTCAGTTAAGATAGGGTGACCAGTAAATTCACATTGAAAAATAATAATTCAGAAGTATGTACCAAAATTTTGGTATAAATAATTATTTAAGTAGGTAGTGTTTTTTTATTATTTAAATATAGTACCTACTTACTTTAACAATCACTTTACAATGACAACTCAATATATTATACGCGACTCAAAAAACGTGTAATTTTGTAGTCTTTCAAAACTCCCAGGAGGTTTCAGTAAATATCATCCTCCATTTTACTGGTTCGTGACCTTTACTGTAAATTGGCTTTTGACTTCTTTAAACCATTGATGGGTGTTCCCCTTTTTTTGTAAAAATAAAACATTTTTATAATTGACACTACTTAGCTAAATGCGCAAAACATCGAAAGATAAAACGAATAAAATAGAATAAAACGGAAGGTAGACAGCGAAACTCCTCAGCGACTAACAGTATATTGATTATGTGCTTAATTTAATCATCACAGTACTGTAGACAAATGAAAACTAAAATTACTACTAAAATAATCCTTTAACATTTTCCTGCCCAACAATATTATGGTCACCTCCCAAATTGTCCAGTTAAAACCAGTTGGGAGCGCAACCAGCCGGCTAGATCCGGTTCTGACCAGCTACTGACCCTTTGCTATTGTGTGCCTTATGACCAAGGGTCAAAAAGGTCACCTGGCAGATGTTAGAAAACGCATACTGTTAAAACACGTTTTAAGAAAACACATTGTTGAGCACGTAACTATTTTGTTTCTATTTCGGTGCTCATTTTATGCTCAGATCATTGTGTTGTAGGTTTAAAACCAACCTGCCAAGCCAGGCACTAGATGTCTGTCTGGGCCATGGCTAGCTGATCTTCAAGCAGCAAATATATTGTAGCACTCTTTCAGTGTATTCTGATAATTCTTGCTTCAGTTCAAATCTAGCCCTGGAATGTATAATTATGTAATTCAAAAGGAGGCAAATCTAACATCAAGTAGTACTTAAGTAGCTAGTTAAGAAATAAATAAATGTCTATATAAGTACCTAACAGGTTTATTAAAATCTATTCCACTAAGTTCACCTGGGTCAACGAATTGGAAATTAAGATTTCATCATTTCACCTCGGAAACTGCGACAAAATTATCAAATCCGGGGTTTACCTAACTTACAAGTGATAACTAGGCTAAATTAATATTCCCCGTAAACATAATAATAATGTGTAATAATTATAATCTTGAATAGAAACCGGTTTGTTGCAGTTTATAGTGGTGCAAACCGGTTTTGACCAGTGAGTGACCGTTTCTTTAAAAGTCTATTGTCTACCGTCTATTGTTGAAGTAGGAAGGGTAGTTTGGACGTCACCTGGCGTTTGCAATTTTGCATATTGTGGTGTAGTTTTGCAAGTATTTTGATCATAAAGCTCTATAAAAAAAACCAAAGATATATAAATTATGTTTGCTAATAAGTTACCACGGCATAATCAACGTAAACTAAGTAATTTCACACATAAAATAGGCAAGTAAATTATTTTACTAAGGCCACAGATAAGGTAGCTGGTACAGAAGTGCCACGGCGCGCGAGCGCGGGAAGAATTCGCGAAAACTACCGCGAATTATTGCCACCTTCCTGTGATACGTAGCACGGTACAGGTGAAACTGGAATCACTCTTACCTTGAATATTTTCTTCTTTTTCTTCGATTTCTCTACATTTACGACTGAAATTAACAATCAATCCTAATCCAAATTTTGCTATCTGGGATTGATATCACAATCCATTTTAGGGTCAAACGTGCCAATAACCGATCCGTGGATTCGTTTATAAAGGCACGCAGATTGGAGAACGATCGAAGGATAGGCAGCAATCCATGATCGATTTCAATCTTGGATAGGTGATACAATTATTAATTTCGGGCGTTAGTTAACTTTGACCAACAGATATTTATTGCTGTCACTATATCTAGCACTAAACAAATGGCAAAGCTGTTGTTTTATCCGTTGTATTCAAAGTTAAACAAGCGGGAATTACTGTTTTATAATATTATCTAATTCTATGATTCATGGAGTTAATAGATTTTATGTATTTCTGTTGCCACTATAAGAACACATACTAAAAACAGAATAAAATTAATATTTAAGGGGGCTACCATACAATAAACTGTTTTGTTTGCTGTTTTCAAACTTTTTGCACGGAACCTTTCGGGCACGAGTCCGACTCGCACTTGGCCGGTTTTTATAGAACCAATATCTCTCAACCTAACCCCGGAACAACTGATATGATTTGACTTTGAAAATGGAAGTTTCTCTTTCACCTAGAAGCACAAGATTCACCAGCGCACCTACGCCCGGGTAAAATGTAAGATTTACGCCGGTTATCCGGGAACACCGGGCCGGATGTCCGGGTGCCAGTCACACTAAAAATTTGCCACCCGTGTGCGGCGCACCTGAATATTCACCGGTCCGGGCCGGTATGTGGCGGCCATTGTTCGCCTCGGTTTTAGCAACAGGAAGGAAGGTATTCGTTTCTGCTGTTCTCTAACTACTCACTAATCTGTGACTTAGGAAGTTTCGGGGCTCTAGTTTTGGCTAATTGTTATTGTGCTGATTTGGGGTAAAAACTGTTTTCAAACTGCGGGGAAAATTTAAAAGAGTTTTTTGAAGTTAATTATAGATAGATAGAGAGCTAACTCTGTATTGACACCAAAGTGTACAGAACATAGATTGGACAAACTTAAATAGTTAAAGGCGGACTTATCGCTTAAAGCGAGCTCTACCAGACAACCTTTGGATGGACCAGATAGACAGCAGGAATAAAGTTAGGTCATTTTGACATCAGTGTCTAGTTATGAATATACTTACTTACTATAAATATACTTGTAATTACACATTTAAAAGATTTATAATAATTATATACAAACATTTGTGAGTAGGTAAGTTATATTAATACCTAGGTATCTAAGTAGGTGTAAGATATTTCTTGTGTAAATAATGAATGCCAGTAAAAATACAACAGTATACAACAGTAAAAAAAAAACACAACAGCATGTCAACACTAAAATCATAAACTATAACAACACTCTTAAAAAAAAAAACTAAAAAAAAATCCCCGCATTCCACAATACAGGTGGACAATCTGTCACCCAAAAAAAACCATAGAAAGGGCCATAGAAAGTGAAACATCATAAACATAAAGATGTCCAAACATTGGATAACAGATAAGGCCGCGTCGCCACAGGTGTGGACCAGTTGGACAATATCGAACACATGCTCGTGATGACGTGTAGTCACGCCTTTATACCAAAGAATAGTTTGGGTTCAGATGGAACATTTACTAAAATTAGGTAGGTAATAGAAGTATTTACTTGACAGTAAATTTTCAAGACACAGGTACAATGTAGTAATCTAGTAACTATGTTTTTTACCTAGACAATAGGTTAAAATTTAATATTTTGTTGTTGGATTTATTTCATTATAATACTATTTTAGTTTTGCAACATTACGATCTGCATAATATAATATAAATATAGTTAGGTATACAGTTAAGTGATAAAATACATAGGTTATCATTTTCATTTATCAAAAAGCTTAAACTTAAAAGAACAATAGATATTAACAATAGGTAATCATACGTTACATCTAAAATAAGGTTTGGCAAATTAAAGAATTTACAAGTATTATTATTACTAATTACTTAGTAGGTACTACTTATTTAACAATTAATTACTTGTAATATCATAATAATAAATAAAAACAGTTACCTACTAAATTTAAAAGTGGCGCTTCTGTCAACACTACCATTTCTTCTATGCCTTCGCTAACAAGGTGTCGATCGTCTATTTATTGAAAGTCACCTAGATATTGAATTTTAAAATCGTTCGGTTCCTTCCAAAACTTACCCTTAAACCACAATAACTTTACGCACGATAAACTAATCACATTTCTACATTGAACTGTAACTCCTTGTCATAAGGATGAGAAAATTTAGGGATCGGTTTTTCGAGGTTAGTGTTAAAGTGGTCTTAAGAGTAGGACACATGTCATGACAGCTTTTAAAATTGAAAGTGGAGGTCAAGGATGTGTATTCGCTTTTGTTAAGGTTTTGATAAAGTGCCGGATGAGGAAATTCGTTTGAAAGTTAACGATGTATAATAATTTTGGCTGTTTTCGAAAGTGAAATTTTGGTGGCATGTTATGATACCATGCCTAATTCAGATTTTTGTATTAAGAGATTTAACTACTAACAAAAAAAAACGGCCAAGTTCGAGACGGACCCTCGCACGAAAGGTGCAATTAAAGAAAAACATATTTTGTGTGGGAAACCCCCTTAAATATTTGTTTAATTCTGTTTTTTAGAGTTTGTTGTTCTGGCGGCAACTGAAATACATCATCACTGAAAATTTAATTAGTCTAACTATATCACGGTTCATGAGATACAGCCTGGTGACAGACGGACGGGCAGCAGAGTCTTAGTAATAGGGTCCCGTTTTACCCTATGGGTACGGAACCCTAAAAACAACAATTAAACGGGCTATTATATATTTTTAGAAGTTTTATAAATACATTGTAATGTCTTGGTGACAGCCGATTGGTAGTTTTCGTTTGCTTGCTACCCTACAACACTGGGTTCGAAACCTTGGCCACTGCTCCGAGCTTTAAATAAATATAGATGAAGCCCAAACAGATCAAAAACTTCCTACAGATCTAAGTTTGACCCAAAAGTATTGAAAATCAACGAAAATTGTAACTTAATACGACAAAGTAACAACTTGGAAGCGTTATCGTGTAACATTGAAACAACTTGATCCACTTATTATACTGAAATCATTCCCTAGAGCGGATCAAATATTTCCTACGGTATTTCCCAAGTTTGTTAACATTTTACGAAAGAAAAACAAGTAAATTTAATTAAAGATTTTTTTAATTCACGTTTTTGTCAATAAATGGATTTAGAATGTATTGCTATCGAGTTGTGAAACTGAAACTGAAAGTTTCAGCAGAATAGTTTATCGGGAAGTGCTCGAAAGACCCGATACAGACAAAATATACAAGAAATTGACATAAAAACATGGTCAAATATGAATATATAAATCCAAAGGTAATCATCAAAATCTGCCGAGCCGTTATAAAACAACAACACATAAAATATCTACTTAATTAAGAATATTCACACCCTTTCACACTTATAATAATGTTAAAGTTATTAAAAAGACATTCTAAAAGTTGCCTTCTCTTAAAACACCAGAACAAAACTACCCTCCATCGATCTTCAAGTCTTAGCACCCCCTACAAAGCAGAAACCCACCCCTATAGGTAGGTTGTATATACAGGACGCTACAAAACAGACCAACTCGCCGTTCGGCTATGTAAGTGCAATTTAAAATGTAAATTAACATAGCAAAGAAGTAGGGGGAGGGGGAACTCTTGGGATTTCCAACGTTGTCTTAGAAGCAGCCTGTATAAACTTTTTGAGCAGCTGAACGACGTATAGCGAAAGACACTGCGTCTGATTTTCAACTTTATCGCCTATGCAATAGAGTCAGTTTCCTATTGAGACAGAATCAGGACATAGATCTTTAAGTCAAGTCAGTTGGAAGTCATAAAAACTTTTCGCTGCAAAGCAGAATCAGTCTTGTTTCTGAGGCTGTAAAGTATAGATTTTCTTATGCCCACAATTCTGGACATAGGCTTCTCTGTTGAAATTTTTATATTTTCATACCGACAGAGATTTGTAACTGGAAAATTTAAGGCTCTTTTGCGGAAGGATGTTGACTAGGGGCCCTGTAGGGGTAGTTATTGCTGTTAAATTTTAGATTATTGTTAATCGCTTGAGAGACACCACTTGCAATGGGGCGAAATGGGAAAAAAACATATTTAGGTACCTAATTACTTGTAAAACTTGCCAGGTTTTTTGGGTCGATTTTTTTATGTCAGAGTAAACGCTCCTACGCTCCGTAAGACAATTAAGTCGTTGTTGGACATGACAAGGTGGCCATCATTTTCACAGATTTATTTTAAGACCAAATCAAGGGGCCAGTGTTACTGCTTGTTCGAAAAGATGCAAGGCAAAGATGATCCGAACAAAACCAACCCACTCCAAAATACGCTTCGTATTTACTAGCAAGAAATCTGAATTTAAGGTACCGTACCCAAAGGGTAACACGGGACCTATTATGTACTAAGATTTCGCTGTCCGTCCGTCCGTCTGTCCGTCTGTCACCAGGCTGTATCTCTAGAACCGTGATGGTTAGACAGTTGATACACATGATGTATTTTTGTTGCAAAAACAGAATAATTGATAAATATTTAACATACACCAAACGTGGTTTTTTATGCGGCTTTTATAGATAATTTTTTTTTTCAACTCCACCAATAATATAAACTTAGTGAACTATTCGCACATCACCCTCTATACTGTGAATGAATAGGTGATGTAGTCACTATAGTCCTCCAATTCTTATCTAATATTTGAATATACATACCTACCCTTATCATACCTAAGACTTCTATTACGTTATCAAATACTGGTGAAGACGTTCTGATGATGTAATCCAAGTAATAACAAACTAGCTCCCAAGGTCTTTTATACATAAAACCCCCTAACATAAATAAACTTAAAATCTAACAGATACAAAATGTGACTTCGCAAATAACTAACAACCTTAAAAAAACGATAAATATTTGCGCAAAATGTTTAAAAGTTATCATATAAATTGTTACAGTAAACTGCAGCATGCCCAGACTAACTAACGCGGAAATAAACCACACCTTTTATGGGTCGCCTCAGAGTAAACCCACAAGCCATACAGCCATACAGCCATAACCATACAGCCTAACCAAATAAACGTAAAACATTTTTCATAATAACACAGCACTTGTTCATTCCTCCCCGCACAGCCGAAAGAAGTCTTAAAACTCCTTGGTCTTAAGGCGCGTTGCCAGGCAACGGTAAGACCATTTCTTTTTTCACCTCCCCCCTGGGGGGTGGGGGCGGGTGGGGGTGGTGGGTGGGGGGAGGGTCGCCGAGAAATGGAAAACTCGGGAAAATTGTAGCATTCTTGAGGCGACGCGCCGCTCACACCTTCTTGCGTCAGGGGTGTCAAACTGTTGCCTTGGTTGAGGGTGAAGTTTTTCATATATTTTAGGTCTTGATTTTCGGTTTTGATTTACATATTTTTTGCTGCGTTTTGGATGAATAAGAAGAAAAAGGATGAAACAAAAAATAAGGTGTGGTAACCTGCTTTATGAACATTTTGGTAGGCACAGTAAAAATGGAAACTTATAGTTTTATAGGGATGCAATGTACTTAGTTGTGTTATTTCTATAGTGATGTTTAGTTAGGTTGTTGTGTGTTGTATAGTGATGTTGATGTTTAGGTTATCCTAAGGCAAGTTATTAAAAAATCTTTGAATTTTTCAATCATAATTCGCAATGGTAACTTGCTTGCTAGGTAATTGTAAACTAAGTATAGACACTAAAACAAAGTTCATCCTAGATCATTTTGAACGTGTTACGAGCGCCTATATAATAATTGTTAATTAAATCTAGGTTGAACGAGAGCTTACACACAAATAAATCTCGAATAAACTAAATATACATCACAGAAAATGTTCATCACCCCTGACTGCACGTAAAAAGGAGCGCTGTGTCGGACGCCCCCCTCCCGCGCCCGCGCCCCCGCGGACACCGTCTCAGGCGGACTGAGGCGTTTATTTATGAAGAAAATGTTGAGCGCCGCTGGTGGCTGGGTACTTCTGCACCTACATAGCTATACATTGAGTGTTAATTGTATTGTTTCGTAGCTGGAATAGATTGGTTTTGTAATTTATATATTTTTGTGATGTCATTGTTTTCTTTTATTGACCTACAATGTTTACTCGAACACATTGTTATTTTGAAATGAAACGTTGTCTTACGTCTTAAGTTATGAATGCGACGCGCGATAGTATTTATTTATAAATAATTGTAATTAAATAGTAGTTTGTTTAAAAAGGGACTAAATCGACTCATTATTTACTCGATGTTTTGCATCACGAGCCAAGTGTGGTACATAGAATCGAGTATGAGTGAGTCGTTTGAGACCCGCGTAAAACACACAATTTTTCACACCGAGATTGCGAAAAATATAATACGTAGGTATACAATTAAAAAAAGCTAAGAATATTTCACAAGTAGTCACGTTCACTTTCAAATAAAAAAAATATCAAATTCAATCTAAAACCAATTTGCATAGTTGTCAAAATTCTACAAACACAGACCTACAGATTATAGGCGGCAATTACAAACTTTTTTTTATTCTAATGTCCGCAAACGCACACGTACACACAACTAACGACACTGTCGATTTTCAGCCCAACCAATGACTTTTCGTAAGTTACCTGCGATTTCAATTTTATCATCAGCTTTCATCGATTCATAGCAGTCGTTAAGTCAGGTCAGAGGCTCCTGGGTGGCTTGACCAACTCTGACACTAGAGGCCGACACTATCTCATTCAAAAACTAGGTGACGATGTCGTCGTATGTGGTAAACAAGCCAGAAGACTGTTTGGACACTCCGCATACAGTGCTTACCCAATCGATAAACGTCGAATAGAAGTATCCTACTAATAAGTATTATAAATGTGTGTTCGAATGTCTTCACGCTAGAACGGCTGGACCAATTTTGACGAAATTCGGTATGGAGGTGGCTAACACCTTTGATTAACACATAGACTACTTTTTCCGAAAACATCGGGTAAAACCGCGAGCCCAGCTAGTATAAAATAAATTTACAAGGAAGTCTTTACTGCCTAGACGGCCAGTTTACGGCTAAGAAACTCCAGTTTTATAAGGAATCGTAAAATAGCCGTTAACCTACTTGCTGATCGATATCTAGACATAAAACTGATGTCTGGAAATAATAAAATTTGCGTTTTAATTTTGGTTAATTCTATTTGCTTGGTTTTGAATGTTATACTTAACGACAAAAATAGAATAGAATATATCTAGATAACTCGATATTGACACCAAAATGAAGGATATAATCTGAAATTAGAAGTTAGGTAGGCACCTCATCATCATCAGCCCGAAGACGTCCACTCCTGAACACAGGCCTCCCTTAGACCGCCACACCGAACGACAATTTGCCACTTGCATCCACCGGCTGCCTGCAACCGTTGGTGGTTGTTTGATACCTCGCGATCGATGCTATATTCAGTGCTTTATAAGCGAGTCTGTAAGTATCTCGCTCCAACTCGACGAGATGTTTATCGATTGATACGAGTTTAAAACTCAATAACGGGACGACACTATTTTAAAAGAAACACAAGTAAAAAGAAAAAAATCGATATTCATTGCATATGTTTATATGCAATGACTATAGATGAATGTTTATTCAAAGTCTTTAATTAAATTATCCAGCGTCAAGTGCGACTCTGCACGACGGCGATGGGTTTCGTACTATTAGGTACATGTTTCTTAGACTAGTCCATGTGTGCGCCGTATTGAATAGTTCTTTGTTCCCACTTTTTTTTTTTTTTAAATCTGAAATAGGCACTTCGATTCCTATAGCTATATTTCACTCCCTACAGTTTCAGCCGCCTCCCATTTTAGCTGGAACTCTGCAGTAACTTCTTAATAGTGAAAGAAAGAATAAACATTAAAAATATGCTTTGATGAAGGTAAACTTGTGGAAGTTTATCAAACTAAGCCGAATCTAGCAAAGGCATCCTACCTAATACTACGAACCATTAGTAAGTTATCTATTTAGTACTTATATACACTTTATCATTACACTCGTGACCACGGTCGATGTAACTCGGCCGAAACCTCGAGGTGTGTCAAAATTATATACATATTTTGATATTTGTTTGTACGCGAATTAGACCCGTTTTTAGCTAGTTAATTATGTTTTCTGTTCGCGAAAGTTTAAGAACTTAGTTCCGCATGTGTGTTCCATAAGACTATACCAACCTTTAAATTTTGTTTAAAATTATACAAGATCTAAAGTAACACGCCTTCCACAAAGCCTTTTATAGCCTCCATCTAAATCATAACCGTAAACGATGACGTCACGTTTCTTTCCTTCAACCCGTCAGCTAAAATGCCGTCCAGCTAACACAGACCTCCTGCGGCCCCTCCCCTTGAAAAAATCCCGCTCATTCGCGCCCAAGCTGAGACTACGACGGGTCGCCTTACACTGGTCAAGTGAAATGTTTTGTTTTCACCAGCGTAAATGATGCAAAAAGCCTTAAGAAATAAGGGTAGTCTTTATAAGGGTTGTATAAAAGGGTGTATTGTGCCGAAGATGGATGGTGAGACAGTTGTTATTTATCGTTTGTTTGTTAAGAAAAGTGGTGCAAAGCTATTCTGATAAATTAATGTATGCTTACCTAACAAAATAGGTAAGGAAAAAGATTCTAAAAAAATGGTCTAGGAGAATTCAAATAGGCGATTGTACAAGAATAATATGACTTATTGAAAATGGTGTAAGTATGTCAGCCTGTTTGTTTTCGTATCACGTGAAAACTACTGAACCGATTTCAATGGGGCTTGTGCAAAGACATAAGTACACAATATTACTTCTAAATCCAACGAGTATATAATATGCAGAACTATAGTTAAAAAACCATTTATAGGCAACGCAACGCGCTGGTACACAAGCTATGGTATTTTTATTAGCTAGTATACTCGTAATATAGGTACCTCCAATATTAGTAGGTAATATTAATATTGTATACTAGCTGTGCCCGCGACTTCGTCCGCGTGGAATAGTGATAAAATTCACCTTTTAAACCTTCCCTGGACTTCCACAAATCATTCAAGACCAAAATCAGCCAAATCGGTCCAGCCGTTCTCGAGTTTTAGCGAGACACACGAACAGCATTTAATTTTTATATACATATATAGATTCAAAATGGGGCGTCCATTTTACTTTGGCCCATCATCATGCCTGAAGGATTCGTGCTGACTCGAGCCTTTTTCAAGCAAGAAAAGGTCTTATTCCACTACGCTATAGGTTTTTTTTTAATTGCGTTATTGCCTACAATAATTACTTAAATTTTGATTTTTGAAATATGGTGGTGGGCCGACTCGAATCGTGAAGTAGCGGGTTCGATTTCTAGACAAAATATATATTTGAATCTGGTTGTTATATACTCTACAAAAATGTTCTACAAAATTCACTCATTTTTACAACCTCATTCGCTCAAAGTTCAGTAGTAGATAATGGTTAAATAACTTCACATTTAAACACAACCAGACTTCACAGAACTTCACATTACCATTATTACTGAATAATTGAGTTAGCCGCCCTCAGCGGCAACGCAAAAACAAAAACTACCCCCAAGTGTCTAAAACGTAAGGGCCAAAATTACTCGGCTTAAAAAGCATTAATAACCTTTCTTCCCCCTAATAACTTCTGCGCCATTTTCGAGTCCTTCCTTCATTAAAACTGTAGAAAAACACCTCCGGGGTGGCCCGCGCCCGGGGGGAGGGAGGCCACCCCCGGCCAGTCTGAAGAAGAAGAAATATGGATCAATAAAGAAATTGCTCCGAGTCCAATGGAGGCACCGGCGAGCACGCACACTCTTGCACCCTTTGTGTCCGGACTGGCTGTTTACGCACACTGGTGCAAGTTATGTATGTGTGTCCGTAACCGCAAGGAGGTATTTTTTGTCACGCGATTTTGTGAGGTTATGCTTTTTTTTCTAATTTTTGCAATTGGCTTCGGAGCTTGGGGTTGGTGAATGAAGTTGGCGTGCGAGTTGATTTTAGAATAGTTGAAGCAAAAAGTCTTTGTGTTAGGTAGGTACGCGATTTTTTTTTTATTTGTGTAGGTAGGTGGCCAGGTTTTTTTTACAAAAAGTTAAGTAGGTACATAGACTAAAGAAAGAGGACTTAGGGGTTGAGGAGCGTGTGGTTATATGCATGAGGAAGATGCGTGAGTGGTACTAGAAAAAAAATATGTTGACAAAAACTTTTATTGGTAAATAACATTTTATTCACATATGGCCAGGTTTTTAGTAAGCTAAGCTTATAAGCTTCATATAAAACAACGTTCATGGGACGGAGTGGTAAAGTAGGTAGGTATATTATGTAGTATCTATAAATAGTCTTTAGAACAATGAATTATTATAACCAAATAATAAAGTTAGGTAACGACAAGAAAATAAAAGACTGCCACATAAACAAACGAACTATGCCACAATAAGTAAGTAGAACGTTATTTTTAATAGCAACATTATAATTTACACATAAAACAACAATGAACATGAAGCAACGAGAGACAAAAAGATAAAAATATAGTTCCACTACGAACATAAAGCGCAGATAAAAGTGGTTGTTAGCAAAAATCATAAATTTGACGCCGTCGACTAGAAAACCAATAGACGCGAAAAGCCTAAAATTAGCAACGAAATGTTGCTTTGCTTGGAATTATACAAGCATAACCATAAGGTTCTAATTCCGACTGCTACGAGCTATCCCTAATACTTAGGTATTTATAGTGACAGTTATAGTTAACTGCAGTACCTAGTATCTTCATTGTTCTGTTCATGGTGTAGCGACACATTGCATATATGCATTAATTTCTGCCGACTCTAATTATGAATTAATTTCTACAGAAAGTAATTCATGACGCGAGTTCGCGACACCAGTCGTCACCCCATAGGCACGGTTGTAGCTCGTCTTGTATTATAGAGTAATTATTTGTACTTGCCTATATTATATTATATTGCTTTTAATTGAAGGTCACCCGATGAGCCCCGTTAGGTATAACGTTTAATTGAGGCAGGCAAAATGGTAAAATGTTCTTTTTTGTTAGAGTAGAGAACTATCGGAGATTTTGTTACGACACGCCCACGCCCACGCCCACGCCCACGTCCACGTCCATTCCCACGCTCACCCTCACGCATTACTAACACCTATTAATAAAACAGTATAAATATAATACTCTACCTCAACCTGTATCTGTAAAGTTTAGATTGCGAGGTTTATGCGCATTTTTTACATTTTGGAATTGCTTTTTAAAATTAATAGGAGATGTAAAATTGCAAGATAATTATGTGATGTAACAATAGCTACGGGGTCTCATAAATGTCACCAACTGACAAGGACGGGGGAGGGCTCAAAATATCACAATATTCGTGTGACGTAGGTACTTTATGGATGACCCCCCCCCCCCCTACCATGAACCTTGGTACATGCCACCAATGTAAAATCACAGATGTTGCTTCCGAACATAGTCTACCCTAACACGTCTAGTAAGGTTGTCTAGTCTATGGTTGTTTCGCGTAAAGTTGGCAAGAGACGCTGCTGAAGGTACCGTGGGGGTTGTTCAGGGGTGGTTATTATATAAAAAGGGTGTTATTACTTTCATAATAAGAATTACATTGTTGTTTTAGTCCGGTAGTGGTAGTTAGGTAGTTTTAGTCAAGTTTAAAGCTACTGTATACTTTAAAATGTATGGTTTTATGGGATCTTATGCGTAACCTACCTACGGGTGCCGGGTTGTCACTAGATTTTTTAATATTATTTTTGGTGTATCGGTATATATAGAAACCTATCGTGGTGACAGATTCTGACAGTGGCCTGACGGGTAGTCCTTTACTAGACTGACCGCCAGTTTCTGGAACGTTTGTTGGCTTTGACAGTAGATTAAAACTATCGTTGTCTCTATCTGACACTAAACAAATGACAAGGATGGCAATAGAATTAGTCTGTAGTCAAAATTGAGAGACGTTTCTGAAACCGGCAGTGAGCATGTGAACCAACTTAGATCACATCGTCACTAGTAGCTAAATGCTGGCCTATAGAGAACAGATACATACATACAGTCACGCCTTTTCCCGTCGGGGTAAGCAGAGACTACATCTTACCACCGGCTACGATCCTGGCACAACTCTTTCGCTTCTTCCACTTTCATGACTTGCTTCATGCATGCTCTCCGGTTATGAATAGGTTACTCTTGACTTGGACGTCCTCGATTTGATCGCGGTACGTCCGTCTACGTCGACCCCTACCGGCTGGTCCATTCACACTAGATCCATACATCTGTTTCGTAAATCTACCTTCATCCATCCTCTCTGGATGAAATAACGAAATGATAGATGAAATGTCTATAAAGATATAAACCAAAAATATACAGCTTACCTAAGATTCGAAAACACTTCGTGATTAAAAATGAAGTGGTATCCTACTTTAATATTATGAACGCGAAAGTTTGTGAGTATGGATAGGATGGATGGATGGATGGATGGATGGATGGATGTATGTTTGTTACTCTTTCACGCAAAAACTACTGAAAGGATTTTGATGAAACTTCACAACAATATAGCTTACTTATCAGAATGACACATAGGTTACAATTAATTAAGATATATTATTGTATATTATCCAAACGCGGGTGAAACCGCGGGGCGCAGCTAGTTCTAAAATATCATAGTATATACCATTAAATTTTTGATAAGAAAATGTATTAGCTGGGTGGCATCTTTGAAGAAGAACTTGCTGAAATAGACAAAGTCCTATCCTGTTATTAGGGAGTATGGTAGGTACTAAACAGTTACTAATTGCCACTTAAAAGTCGTAAACATCCACAAATTTCACAATGAACTACATAAAAGTACGAAGCAGGTACACAAAAACCAAAAGCGAAACACGTAAAAAATAAAAAGAAAAAACAAACAAAAATGTTTATTGTCAATGAAACACAACACTTATCTCGAACAAGCAGCCACCAGATCCCAAAACGAGGAAAAAAAAATAAAAAAAAATGGCCGACAATCTGAAAAGCATCCCCCAATAATTTGGCTCATTACTGAAACGTAGGAAAAACATATTCTCTGCCTTAACCAACCCCATAAATAAAGGCGACGGGAGTGAAGGGAAAAATTTTATTATCCACCCCCGCCCCCAAAGGAGAAATATGAAATAAAATGAAAATGTAATGGGGAAAAAATACGGAGCGCGGCAAGACAAAGGGATGGTAAGGGGTAGCAAAGTATGGAAGGGGCGATTTCTCAATGTTACGAAAACCGGCTAAGTTCGTGTATACTTTACTTTTTTTTAGGGTTCTTAACCAAAAGGTAAAACGGGGCCCTATTACTAAGGCTCCGCTGTCCGTCCGTCTGTCACCAGGCTGTATTTTATGAACTGTGATAGTTAGACAGTTGAAATTTTGATATAATAATATGTATTTCTGTTGCCGCTGTATCAACAAATACTACAAATAGAATAAAATAAATATTTAAGGCTTCCTTACAATAAACGTGATTTTGTTGGCTTTTTTTTATAAGTATCTAATGGTACGGAACTCTTCGTGCGCGAGACCGACTCGCACTTGGCTGGTTTTTTATTACCTACCGTACTATGCGATAGTTGATTGCATTTCGTTACTAATTACCGTAGATTATCTAACAAAACCTCCTTTTATCTTTAAATTTAAACGTCATCGCAGTTTAATTTACTTTGGTCTCTATTCCTAACAAAACTTTAAGAAGTTGCTTAAAGGATAATTGCTATATTCATAATTTTGACTGTTTTATTTTTATCATTTTGAGTACAGCTACTTTTGGACCCGCACAAACGACTTGCACGAATACAATATTTCAAAATTTTCCAAAGTAAGTTAGGTCAATTTGACGGTCGGTTTCAGATGACCATGAGACAATAGATTTTTTTTCTGAAAATTTATTTTTATAAAATAAGGCCCTCTCCACACTATCGCAGCGCACAGGGGCGGGGGCAGACACCGCAAGCCTCGGGCAACGAAGACTCGTTTCTATAAATCTGCCTTATCACAAAAATATACCCTTCTTTATACCTCTAGCTGGGGGTAGATACCCTTATGTTGGGAGAGACGCAATATGATTTAAAATTCAGAGTTTGCGTTTACTTTTTATTATGGTAGAGCAAGAATGAATATAACAAAGAACTTACTGTGCAATTCTGTAAGTAGAAACATTCGCTTATTTATAAGTGAATGACTGATGGTGGACAAGTGGTAATTTGTGCACTTTACAACGCAATGCCACTTTGTTCGAACCTCAGCCAAGGACTTATTCGAGCACGTTTAGCCACCGGCTGTTATCGATCGAAAGTAATCGGTAAGCCACGTCAGATGCCATTAGGCGGTCTGACAAAAGCTGTCACTAGAGCCCGCCACAACTAAGCTGACAATAAACATAAAAAATTACCCGTTGCGGGAATTGAAGCCTCATCGTCATGCTTCGCTGTCCGTTTATCATACAATTACATCACAAGAGTCAGCCGCAGTACCCAGAGTACTGATTTAAATAAAATATTAAAATCAAATAAAATATTAGAATCTTATAAATACCATCGTCTTCGATAACGTGACATGTTATCTCGGGCTGTCTCAGATTTCTGCGCGTCGAGTTGTCGTGTAACCTCTAGTTTTACCTGTTTTTTTATTTTAAATGATCGTTGGCAATAGGTAGGTATACACTATTTTTCTTCTTATTATTTCTTTATTCTACTTATTGGCAATTAAATCTACTCGTCTTATAAGACAAAAACATCGATCGCTTACCATCCCCTACCATTAATATCAAGAAGAAACGATTACCACCCCCTCAACCCCTGCAATTTACAAATCGTTGAAGCGAACGCACCCTTATCTTCTTCAAAAGATATACAAACGGTACCAGGTAAAAGAAAATCGGGGCCCTTGCAAAAATTGGCCCTTAAGGGGGTGGAAAGGCGAAAAGGGAGACGGGGCTTAAGAGCATTTTTCTCCGGTACCTACATTAGGGGGCGCTTTGTTTCGACTTTTTGTTAAGTAGCTAAGTGAATTTTGTCGGTAATGTTATGTTAGGTTTTTATGTGAGTAAATCATTTAATTTTTTGAGCCCAAAGAGCTCTGTTAATAAAAACAGGCTTAGGTATACGACAGAGCTATAAGTTTTATCTTAAGTTCTAAGTTACGAAAGCGATGTATATATTCAATTTGTGAAGTAAATGAGGTACTATAGACATTATCTTTTAGACTTATCATGTTCACCACGTTCGTCCACATCAACACACATGTGATAGCGATGAACTAATAAAAAAATAAGCCTTCTACATGATTCTACTGCATATATAAGTAACGAAAGTACCTAAAAGTAACGAAATCCTTCATATTCCTTACTTTCATCCCTTCGAAAATATAAAACTCCTCCCCGATATAAAGGGTCCAAGACCGGAGGGTACCCTCCCGTAATTGGGATCCGAAGTTACACCCACAGATTAAAATATTTATTTTTCGCTATGCAAAAGAAAAAGTACGTAAGTACTGTTGGCCAGAAAATTTTCACGCACGATAGAAAAATTCGTTAGAAATAATCAAATCAAGGAAGGAACCAAAGAAAAAGATCAGAGTTAAATTATTTATTTCTAACTAGCTGTGCTCCGCGGTGTTACCCGCTGTTTTCGGAATAAAAGGTAGCCTATGTATTAATCTGAGGTGTTGGCTATCTCCATATCAAATTTCATCAAAATCGGTCCAGCTCTTTGAGCGTGAAGAACTAACAAACACATAAACACAAACTTTCGCATATATAATATTAGTAAGAATTTAGTTTTCATATTTTATAGCAACATTTTTGATTATTTTACGTTCTAAAAGAACAAGATTATGCTACGAACTGTAATAATAGTAGAAAATATAATTAAGTACCTACTTGTAGGTATAATATAGCTCTGAAAATGTCAACACATAGGATTTTCTTTTTACCTGGATTTCAGTGATGATGTGTCCGCAACCTTCGACTCCAAGGTGGTAAACATGGTAACCATAGAATAACAGACTGATTCCGGAGCAATAAAACAAGCTCACCGACTTAATTATAATCTAGACAGGCAAATACATGAAAGCCCCTACAACTAAAAACAAAAGATTGATACAATATTTTTCTTCGTCTCATGCTCTTTTTCAATCAAGAAAGGTTTCGAACCCACGTGCAGCGTCACGAACGCACAATCAGCAATCAAATAAAATTTTCATGCGGCTGCGAATGTTTTCATACGTAGAAATTATGCCGTGTGTCGTCACTTAGTTACAAAAATGAATAACGAAACCATTTCGAAATATTATATCTATATGTACGTCTCATTTACCTACGAAGCCGTCTACACTCGACTAACTTGTACTTACAAAAACATCGGCCTTAAAAGGGTTCGTCATAACACACAATTTTGAAGTTGACTGTACTTATTTTAGGTTAAAAAGCTGTGGAGCCGTCTTGGTATTCATATTTTTGTATTTTTTTTTTCTGAAATATTTATTAAAAAAATTTGACAAGGGAAATTGTAGTTTGATTGATCCAAGAACCTATTATGTAATAAGTTAATAAGTACCTAGTAATAAGAACAAAAAGTAGTAGAGCACTCTACGATCAACTCTTTCAAGAATTACTAGCAAGGTGATAGTTTTAGTGAGGTACCTTAATTGGTTGAATTTACTTTGTGGCAAATGCACATAACCCATACTAACCTTGTCTTTAAAATCTTGTTGGAATACAATGTAATGCAATTTGTGTTCGATATAAAATACACATTTCAAATATTTTACGATGCTTATCGTACACGAAAATAGTGTGTGTTAGTTCTTATTAGTGTGCCTCATTAGTATAAGTATCAAACTTGATATTTTGTCTAACAAGAATTTGGTCTTGCAAGATTTATTAACAAAATGATCACAAGAAAATATAACATTTATGGGCTGACGTAGTGCTTACCATAATAATATCTAACAGTATTGTTACCAAGCTGCCAAAAAAATAATAAAATCATAAATATTTCGCCCACTCCACTCTTATCTCTGTTCCCGAGAACACGTCTAATGGAAAAAAGGATAAAATTTTCGGGTACACCTTTTAATATTTTTTTCATTAAAGTTTTTAATATTAAAGGGCGTATCTGAGTTGAGGGTCTGTGGTAATTATTTTGGACTCCCATTTTCCGGGCTTTCGGTTACATTCCAAAGTGATTTTTTTAGATGAATCGTGAAACTGGTGCGTGCGTCAGTCAGTAGTTATACAATGATGTATTAGGTATATTATTTGTTTCTGATTTTTCATGTAGCAGATATTGGTTTTGGTAAAAGTTCTTGGGGAAACTATACACTGCAATATTGCAGTCCAGGCTTCCCAGAGGTGCTGAAGGCTTTGGAAGTTTCTTGCAAGTCAACTTTACCGCGTTTCCATTGTTCAATTGAATTGAATTTTGACATGGCTGTCAAGTTTCGATGACAATACAATACCTATTATGGTGACAGCGAGCTGATCTGATGATGGAGACGGAAGGTAGACAACGGTATTCCTCAGTGACAAACACTAAAATGGTTTTTGGGATAATTTCGACCAGCTTACTGTAACCGAAACGTGTCTGAAATAAATGTATGGTGTTGGACACATTACTCTAACCTTACTGAAAAAAATACTAAAAATGTACAAAGGAATATCTGGAATAATATTTCTAAACGACAATCTTACAGTCCTTTGGATCGATGTGCAAAAAACATCTACAATAATTTTCGTTATGTAGAAATAAAATCCAACCGGAGCCAGTAGCAAATGCTTGTTTCACAAAAAATAAATTAACAAAAAAACAGAATTAATTTGTTTTAGAATCTGTCTGGCGGTCCTATATTATCGCGCATTATTTCTGTCTCGGTGGTCGCAGAGTTTTTTGCGTGTAGCCAACCGTGTGTTGATAATCTTTTTCTATTGAAAACGTTTTGGAGTGGATTATGTTTATTTATTGTATAGATAGGTACTCGCTATTCAGTCCACTCTCCGCACAGATGGTTGCGGGTAGGTTCCTACGCATCACGCCTGAAACTCATTTGTTTCCTAAAAATCATTGTGCATATGTACGGTTTTCAATGAGGAATAATAGAGTACGTATATACTTCTTTTGCCTAATTTTCGTTAATTCAATATAATTGAGTTAGTGAAGACGTTATTTATTAACATCAACATTGAAAATAATAATTGTCTAATACGAAAATGCGTTTGAATAGCGGCTTGCGCCATCTATGATCGAGTAGCAGTCCTACTATGAACTGTAAATAAATATTATTTGAAAATTATTAAGTTGTAAGTAGGCACTATATCAAGAAACTAAATCCTAGGCCGCAATATTATAAATAAAACAAATTTTACGTCATACGTACTTGTTTAAATTGTTTACATTTTACACTATTACATTTCTAATGTACATACACACTGCCATCTAGTAGGGAGTAGCCAAACTAAACAATACAATTTTACGTTATTATAGCGTTATTTTTTATGTTATTATTGTTCATAAAAATGTATCTGATATTTGCGGGTGCTATTCTGCGTGCAATGTAGGTACTCCACTGTCGTCGCTATTTAACATTATAGTTGGTTATTTGATACTGACGCGACTGAATGGATCGTAATGATATTCGGCGTAGAGATAGACATTTTACTATGATACTTTAAATTATTACCACGGCATTGTAGTCCGCGCGGACGAACTCGCGAGCAACAGCTAGCTAATAAAAAAAAAGGAAAACTGAAAACCAATGAAACAAAAGGCACTTCAAACAATAAGGACCGAAGAATAAACACGGCGAGTGCTAATCCCACTTGACGGACAGTCGAGCCGTCCTACAGCGAACGTATCATTCGAACCATATGTTTAATTCAGAGGGTTCCGTACTACGCAACGCAACGTCACCGGGTGTGCTTTGGAGAGCACGATAAGTTGCCGGTCTCGGTTGTTATCGATTTGTGGCAGTCGTTAAGTCACGTCTGAGGACATTGGGCGGCCTGACTAACTAACAGTTGAGGCAAACACTCTTTACACAAGGAATACGTACATTTTTATTATTCCTATTGTTTTTAATTGTAATGTTCACCCCTATATTTTCATCTATCTAACTCGTCTATCCATATGTTTTCCGGTAGATATTGTTGTAATTAATAAGACCTACCGATCGTTATTAGGATAAGAATAGAAAAAAATGCTTAACTGTACATACATATTTAGGTATTTAATAAAATACACATGGTTACCTACCTACTTACGTAACAATTCAAATAAAAATCTACCATCTCACCTATTTTTAAGGCCAGGTATTAATAAATTTCGAAGTTTTTTAAGCTCAGGAAACCAATTATTATTAAAATATATAATTGTGAGTGAAAAAAAAAATCATTGTTCACATTTAATAGACAATGAAGAAGATTGGAAAGACAGAAACGAGATTGAGAATGATTGGCTGTATAAAAACAAACACAAAGAAGGCACTAAATCGCATCTTTACTTGTCACTTACTAAGAGATTCCATCATAAAACCACGTGGAAGTTATACCAATAAATTGGACTTTTCATAATATAGGAACCGATTGGGAACTTACATTTACTAATTTCGTTATCACTATTTTCTTATAAATAAAAACATACAAAAACTAGCAGTTCAAGCGCTTGCGGTCATCTGCCAGCACCACCAGTATAACCACCTTAGTAGGTACAACCTGGTTTTAATCGTGAAAAAATCAATGTAATAATATTATCGGTGATTAAAATATACGAAACAAAATTAGAAAATAATATAGACTGAACCCTCCCGCTCCAGTTGCGAACAATCAACCAGTTTTTTCCGACCTTTAGATTCAAACGCGCTCGACTGAGCATCAACGAGTGACGTACTTTTTTACCCCTCTTTCTACTTTTACCCCTTTTTTCCAATTTATCTTTTTTCCACAGCGTAGCGGATTTTTTGCTTATTTGCTCGCTCCATTGGCTTTAAGGGGTGAGGCTGGAATTTCGTTTTTTTGAAGCTCTCAATGTTATTGGATTTGGGTCAAGTTGTAATAGCTTTCGGAATGTGAGCGACAGCAGCGCCCAGAGAGGGCAGCGGGGGTTGCGTGTACTAATAGTTTGTGCGACATCTAGCGGTGAGTAGCAGAACTACAAATAGTTTATTCAGTTTCTGAAATACCTACTAGATTAATGTCTGGAACTCTGGATGTAAACTGTGTTATTTCAATATTTTGAAAGTATGCAGACATAATGTATTTAAATATTTTTCTTTATTTTAGTTAAGTAAAGGTACAAATTATTAACTTTACGCCACCTAGCGTTAGCTAATGTAATTTCCTGCTTAAAAAATTCTACCTTCATGGTTCTAATAAGAAAAATAATAATGGTTTTTGTTTTCATGACGCTAAATAATTGGATTTGACGCTTTAAATTAATTACTTGACCAAAAGGTTGTCAGGGGCAATTTGCGCTCAATATTTAATTATTATTTCCTACCCTGACACACTGTCTCCACAGACAGTCTAATAAGACTAAACAATTTTAGTACAGCCGCTTAAAAATTTAAGTAAAATACATTATAAGTGAACATACTTACTAAATTTATAGCTAGGTAGGTACCTACTAGTCAATAATGAAAGTAAAAATTAAGCATTGTAATTTGTAATGTATACCTACTACAGTGTCGAATCTTAAACATTCTACTGCTTACCATTTAAAAACATTTAACACCTCTCTATTTATAGTCCTGCAAAAACACAAACAATAAATTCCCACACCGCAATTCAACATAAATCGCCTAGGAACACAAAATAAAAAGTACCAAATCCCCTAAACGTACCAAATAACGAGGTATTCAAGCTAATCAAGCAAAAAACCAGCCCCTGAGGGATAATATAATTTAATGTTACCGTGTAAAAAATTCCCTTGCGGAGAGCATTCTCCCCCTTTCGACAAAATCTCTACACCTAACACTTTAATATGTCGCATGACTAACAATTTTATTAAACGACTTAATTGTATATCATGACAAATTAAAGTGTTCGGTTTGGTTATTACAACAATAATTATATTATAAGTTAAATTTTCATACAGTAAATTTTAGTTGATTTTTTATAATTGCACGTGTATTAAAACACTAATTTGGTAGGTATACCTACTACCGTGGCATGAATTCAAAAGTACCTAGATAATTCTATCGTAGAGATTATGTCGAAAACTGGGGAGAATTGCCCTCAAAGTGTTTTTTTTTTTCTGAACACGCCCGAGTCTTTATTACGTAGGTACAGGATGGAGAGGAAAATGGATTTTTAAGTGGCGCCTGAGCCTGTGATTTATTGCAAAATGCTGGGTAAGTTAGTATGGAAACAGTAAATAAATATTGGATAATATTAACCTCTAGTGCGGCGCGCCATGTTTCCTTTTCTAATACTTACAAGAAATTAAATCAATACTTGTAGGGAGTTCAGCCATGAATCAGCGCATGGAAATTTTCCTTTTCAAATTGAAACCATCATCAGTAATACTCATTAATTTAATTAACCATAACAATTATTGTTATGTTCTTATTCTTCTTTTTGTTCGAGATTTTGGACGACTAATTTTCAAAGCATGAAATCCTGGTGTAGGTAGAGGTACGCTTTATCGAAAACATTTCTTACCAAATTCAAGCTGCAAGCTTCAAAGGCCACACGGATTTTGATGATACGTATTATTACAACCATTTCACATACGATACTGTTTATCCCGTAAAAGATAATGATTTCTGTGGAGCAATCATTAAAGCGGGTGAAATCGCGCCATATATGTTTTTGTATGAAACTTATGTTTGACCAGTATCTCACCTGTTCTTAAGTGGCGATGTGGTCGAAAGTGCTAAACATGTTAAGCCTAGAATAAGCCTGGCTCTCAAGAACACGCCGCCAGAAAACCCCGAATGACTTCGACAGGGTTTAGAGACACATTTTCTAGTTGGCTAACACCCGGTTTCTGAAACGTCAGCCAACTTTGACTACAGATTAATTCTATTGCCATCCTTGTCATTTGTTTATTGTCAGACAGAGACAACGATAGAATAGAATAGACTACATTTCAATTGTAAATAACTGTGTAGGTGATATACATAGTATAGGTCTTAGATACTAATTTAGTTGCAACAGTTTTGCACATTAGAACGTACAATAATAGTTTTAATCTACTGTCAAAGCCAACAAACGTTCCAGGGGCTAAACTGGTAGTATGGATACCGATATATACTCATGTAGACAAAAATATATGGTATATAATGTACTCGTAAATGCAGACAAAAAATAATCCATTTCCACACTAACCGCGCCTGGCAATTTTTTTCCGCTCAAGGGCGCATCACTGCCCGTATCTGTTGAACGCAACACCGCGTCTTTTAACCGCAGCAGTTAATTTAACGCTCGTCTGTCCCGGCTCGTTTTTTTAGTCTGCGGTCCACGTGGCGAGCGGTGAATCGGTGATTCCGTTTTCTCATCGGGAATTTGCTCGTGGTTTGTTCTTGTTTGCAACGTTTCTGGTTCAATGGAAAATGTTGGTGGGGGAATTGAAAATGTTGAGGAATGAAAATGTACATTGTACATGTTGGTGATGTGGATCGTTGTAAAATGTCTTCAGTAATAATTATTATTTAATTAAAATATTAACAATGGCTTATGGAAAAATGCAATAAAATTACTTCTATCGCGTATGGGAAAGAATAAAGACTTCGTTCTTATCTATCTTAGGTTTTTGAGAGTTAAATAGCACATATAATGTTGTTAGATACTTATTGTAAAAGAAAATGCATTTGAAGACATTTTTTTTATATATAATAAATCACGTTCCCTTTTTCATTTACACACAAAAAAAACACATGTTTGGACACATTTTGCATACTAACCTATAAATAACATATTTTACTAACCGACGAAAAAACCGGAGCAGGTTCTCAAGTCGACACGTAGGTAAATAGGTACCTATATATTTTTATATCTTTCACATTTTGTCCATACTAACCTAGAAGTAATTATAATATTTAAAACCACTATATCTACTCTAAGTGCACCGGACACCTCGATTTATTTAAATTTCTTACTTAGTATAATAATGAACTCAGGAAATCCGGATTTCTGTTAACTACAAACTGCACCCATCCCCAAACAATAGAAAATAATTATTTTCCGTCAACTTTCAAAGAAACCCCCGCTTTATATAACATACCTCTAACTTCCAAAATTTCACTCACTCTTTGCACACAGCATCCCTTATGTATATACAACCCCAACCCCCATAAACCCCTTGAAATCTTTCACCTGCGCACAAAGAAAATACCGAAACGTCTTTTACTTGCCCGCGTTTAGCGCGATTTAATTAAATAGGAACCACCCTCCACCCCTAACACGGGTAAAGGGGGTGGAATGAAGAAATATCGCTCTAAGGGTAGGGTACAATGAGGCGATTCGATGCGGGAAAAAAACAACCAATGAGGAAGAACTTTTACAGGAACTATCTTTTACTTTACTTTATAATATGTTACTTCAAAAGGTACGATTAAATGGTTATCTGGAAGAGATTGCTTTGAGTGGACCACCCATAATACTACATATAGTTTATTTAAAAATAATGTACTTTATAATTAGTTTTATAAAAAGTATTCCATACTTCATCTATTAAAAGTTGTTAAGAACTGAGATATTGCATTTATGACCATCAGCTGCAATGCATTTAAAAACTTTGCCATTATTTTATGTGTTAATAGAGGTATAATATTACGGCCTCTGTTATCAGAGCTCGTCGGGGCAAGTGCTCCTGACGTGACTTAACGACTGCTATCATGCGATAGCAACAGAGTGATGGAAAGCCGCACATCCTATCCTACTAACTAATATTACAAAGGCGAATGTATGTGAGGGTATTTAATTGTTTGTTACTTATTCAGACTGAAACAGCTGGACCAAACTTGATGAATTTTGTTATGGAGGTAGCTAACACCCTGGATTAGTAACGCATAGGCTACTTTTAGTTTTACTATTAGTCACAACGGCCATTGAAGATAGCTATCCTCGGAGTTCTTTGCGCGATAAAATCCAGAACGAGGATATTCGCCAAAGAACTATAAAAGTTTACGACATAGCTGTCAGGGTTTGCAAGCTAAAGTAGCAATGGGCAGGCTACATCGCTCGTACAACTGACCGATGGGGAAGAAAGGTTCTAGAGTGGCGACCACGGACTGGAAGACGCAGTGTAGGTAGGCATTCCACTAGATGGGCCGACGACATCAAAAGAGTCGCAGGCAAAGGTGGATGCAAGTGGCAAATTGTCGTTCGGTGTGGCGGTCTAAGGGGGACGCCTATGTTCAGCAGTGGACGTCTTCAGGCTGATGATGGTGAGGCTGCTTTTTAACACAGCAGTAAGTAGCATGAAAGTATGATGTAAAATATGACTAGTAAAATATGACTTCTATATTTACGCATAATACTCCGTATAGGGTTCGCACCGCGCAGTGTGTCGCGCCCCTAACTAAGAGGGGTGGGTAAAGTTTTTGGAGTCAACACAAACATTGTATTAACATATTATTTAAATATCTACCAACTATTTTCTTGTGCCAGCTTTGAGCGTCTTTGTTTTCGCTTTACCTAGTTGTATGTGGACATATTATGTAGTGGTGTCATTGTCGCCTAAACTAAAATCTGGAGTTGGCAAATGACGGCATAACTTATCTAGATTTCAGTTAAGCCCTATCTTATGTGCGGTGGGTAGTTTGACCTACTCGTATATGCGTTTAGAATGGCGGTGCATATCGATGAGTTCACTTTTTCAATAGGGCGTTTCGTACTAAACTTACCTACCTACATTACGGTACGCAGTGCGAAACGCCCATCACACTCACCCATTTTCAAAGTTTGAAATCTGGTGTGTAGGAATATTTTAGTGATGGGAATATTTTCACTAACCGTGTATCACATAATTTAATATTTTGTCAGTAATTTGGCTGGAAACCGAACCCCAATTTTTTTTCAGTAGAGCTGTAAAATTCTCCAATATTGTTATCCAAATTTTATGTTAATTTATCAGCTATATTAATTTTCTTACTATCACAAAATAAATTCATGTTATTGAACAATAACGGGTGTATTCAGGCCGATTAATATTCCAATAGTATTTTGACAAACCTCGACCTTTCGATAAAGCCACGTTACATTGCTATTATTCACGAAAATACTCAGGATCAGTTCAATTAGTTGGCTATACAGATAGTCTTTATTGGCACCAAAATATATAGTACACAGAAATTACAAACTCAAATCATAATATTACAACTTGATATCTTGAAATTCAAAATTAGAGTTTTACGATTACTTTATTTTTCTTCTTATTTAACTTCACTGACATAATACATTTAGCTAAGTACTGTGCCACTCCCATCTTAGCTAAAAATACGAAAATAAATGATTCAACGAATTCATTTATATATTTCCTCAAACATAATTTTCCACCCCACTGAGCCATAAAGATGGTAAATGTAACCCAATTAAAGTACACAAGTTCGTTAATAAGTAAGAGCGAAATTATGAAAACAACATAAACACACCTACCACTCAAGACGGAAGGGTGGAACCACCCTTCCGTAATTAAATTCCAAACGTGCGCAACAGAAATCTTTACTAAATTTATAAATTTCAAGCAAGCGTTTCTTACAAAAGAACGAAATTTGAGCTCGCTTGTACACTTACAAGTATATGGACAGTAGATCACATCACGTGTTTTGAGACTTCCTTGCAGTGGGATGTGATATACTGGCTATGGCGGCAAGTTACGAGTGAACGTAGTATCGAAACTTCAGTGGTTTTTGTATAAGCGTACTGCAAACATAAGCTGTCTCTGAAAATCAATTAGTAACATCCTAATGACCTCCTTACAGCGCCGTAATCGTCTGACGATAGAGTCGTAATGTAGTCCCAGCTCCATCATTATGCTGGCTGACTAGATTATCTTGTTTTTTATTCTTTCTTTTTTTATCACAGAGTATCTAGTCATTATGCCCACTGTCCACGTAAATTTTATACGAATCTGAGTTACTGTCTGCAGTTGTACTGTGCTCACAGCGAGGCGACGCCTTGTACGTACACATACACATACATACACGTGCAATTTAAGATGAATAATTATGTGGCAGCGCCGCCTTGCTACGCTGAGGAAATTGTGTTCTATTTGTGAGGATACGACAGGAAATCTTGGAGAATAACTTGGACAACAAACAATGAAAACTTTACGGGTTTTTTTTTGTAACAAAGGCAGTAGATGTTGTTGCTACTGCCGCAGTGCTATTGCTAAATAATAAATATAATTTTATAGTATAATCATTAATCATGTCGGTCCTTGCGAAAGCCGTCCTAGACCCTTTTTTAGTTATGACTTCGCACGGTTTGTGCATTTAGCCAGTGTCAAGTATGAAAGGATTTCAGTTTTTCTTATTTTCACAATAGGACAGTCATAGCATTATCGCAATCCTCGGGGTTCAGTAGCCAAGTCAATTATTTACACAGATAAAATCACGATTCAGTAAAGTGGTGGAACTTTTTAGAAACTTCCTGGGAGTTTTGGAAAACATGCGAAATGATACTATTTTTGTGTTTATATCGTTTGCCCACACTCATGCACCTTAATGAATAATCAATGACTAATATTCTATCAATATTACACAGTAACACTCGAAGAAACACAAGTTTGAGAAAATAATACAAATCCAACGTGTCACTATCGGATTCCCGCCAAAACTCCGCTACAAAAGTTACTAATTATAATAATAACAATTCAGCCGTAACTGTCCTACTGCTGGGCAAAGGCCTCCCCTCACTATCGTGAGGAGGGTTAGGCCATGATCCACCACGGGGGCCTAGACCGGGTTGGTGGATAACATGGCTCCTTAAAAATCCGAAAAGTTATTATGAAAATATATTAAACCAGTGTCAAACCATGTCCACACTCACCCTACGCTTTCTCAAGAAGGGTATAGCCTCAGAAAACACATACTACACTTATTTATCTACGGGGCCCACTCTTTATGAAAGGAATGATTAATGTCTGCCGGCATTAGGGCTTGCTAACGAACACCCCCAAAATGGGGGGGGGGGGGGGGGGGTGGCCCCATTCTTGCCCCCGAAGACGCCCCTTGTAATTATTATTCGCACTTATAAGAGTTTTGAGATATCCGCCCTGATAATAAAGGGTAACGTAAGATTGTTATGTTTGGTTTTAGAGAACAGAGTATGGGTGATAATCAATTTTAGGGACGCGATAAAAACCTACTAACAGTATGAAACGGGAATTATCTAGCTGCAATGACTGCCTATTTTCAGCAGTGGACCTCTTCAGGCTGATGATGATGATGATGATGACTGCCTAACATAATATGATACTTTTAATAACACTGATGTATGATATTGAAGAGGTCCGAGGCTGTCGAACTTTCCATACAGATGTGATTATAGCTAGGTACGTATGAGTCAGGCTTTAAAAATAGTTTCTTTAGATCTTAACATATTGGTATTTTGTGCGCTATGTCTAAGTCGTTAGTAAGTGGAATATTCTACTAAATATTATGAATGAAATTCAGTAGAAGTCTCTAAAAGAAAGCGTTTTTGCACAAATTTTACCCTTACTTACTTTATGATTAAAAAATTAGCCATTAAGTTTCTTGCCGCCTCTACGGGATATGTTTCGGTTCGGAAATGGTGGTAGACTTTTGACTATGACCTGATCATTCCGTAGTTAAGTCCTCATTATGCCTTTAAAAATACAAAGTTTTTTTTTCGGTATATCACCGAGTATTATCAAACATTACCAAACGTAAGCAAAATATCACCAAACAATATACCATTGTAGTGGCCAAATAAAGATAAATGTGAATGGTGCCTATTAGGACTTCGATTAGATTATTATAGAGAGCGAGAAGAGAGAGAGAGAGGGAGAGAGAGAGAGAGAGAGAGAGAGAGAGAGAGAGAGAGAGAGAGAGAGAGAGAGAGAGAGAGAGAGAGAGAGAGAGAGAGAGAGAGAGAGAGAGAGAGAGAGAGAGAGAGAGAGAGGGAGAGAGATAGTAGCCACATTCTTGTAAGATGTTTTAAAATTTAAAACACTCCGCTAGCTAAACATCTTTCTACTTTCAACATACCACAAGTATCATTCTCCAATCCGATCCCTTCTCTATATACACATGTATACATAATGTATGTATACACACGCTGCCTGAAGACGACGTGAGGTTCTTAGAACGTGCCCAGAATTGTTTTTTGCTGGAAAAGGCCTCCACCGTCGTTAATTACTTGCTGGAGAAAATTATGTATAGGGGGTTCCTGGTTCATTTTCTTACGAGTTTCGTGTTAGAGTTTTCACCAAGTTATCTTGGAAATGCTGGTGTTTATTTCGCTTAATGCTAACATGGTGGTATGCTGATAATTGTGCTGTCTATTGGTAGTATGTACGCTGACAACAGCGTTAGAAAAAGACCACACAGTACTATAGTATACTAGGTATTATAGTATATAGCGCGTCGTGAATCTTCGTTCGCGCATAAAAGAAAGTATGGTCCGAAGATTAACACGTTCACTGCCAAGAAAAAAAGCAGTCATTTTCATTCAGGCCATGACGGTCAATGTTGGGCGACAGGTAACATTCCCGTTCGGGCCGCGTCGCCCACTGGTGACCGCGCATCAGACGTGTTTTTAAACCTCTGTGGTGAGCCAGCGGACAGAGAAATCTAACTAATTTGTATGAAGAGAGACCCGCGCGGCCCTGCAGTCTAAGCTATATGCCTTGGTTTTTACAAACGAATCACAGCTAAGGAAAAATTTGCTGGTTTTCTTGTTGCTTACATTTTCTTAGAAAAACGTTATGGAATTTACTATAATTACCCAAATATTAGATAGATTAAAGCATAAATTATAAATCCTAAGTATCTAAAACGGTTTATTTGTTTGGTACTTTTTACAACATAATACCGGCTGAACCAATTTTGATAAAAAAAAAAATAGAAAAAATAATAGGCTAAACCCTTTCGAATGGATTTTGGAGTATTTATCTGCCACATAATAATATATAGTGTTACCTCTTCTTCAAGTAGCCTCGCCTTTAAAACCAGTAAATGGGCTACCCTTTCATTAAGATCCCATTGAAGGGTTACCATTTCATTTTGGTGTTCCATTGAAAAGGTGACACCTTCAATTTGGTTTCTTCGGGTATTGCACAATGCACAGGCCTTGAGATAGGTTAGATTAGAGCGTAAGTTTTATATTTTGAACAAACATTCATCATGTTTGTTCAGCGGGAGTATGCTCGGAGGGAAAATGGCAAAACAAAAGGAATTGTACTTCAATAAAATTGATCACCAAAAATTTCTAAGTTGATTGTTATAACGACCACAGGTACTTGATTATACCACCCTAGCTGGTGCAACGTAGTTTAGTTTTCAAGTTTTAGTTGCTTGCTAGTCAACATGCTATTTTGTACTTATGCGACGCCATGAGGGATCAAATTACACCGCTTCGAACCGGTATGGGTTACCGTCATACCATTTGAAGGGGCTACCCAACCGATTGGGTTTTTGATTAATACCCTAAACAATAAATCATAATGGTTACCATTTCAATACATAACCCGAATTGGTGGGTTTAAGGGCTACCTGTTGAAATAGGTTATCGTTCAATAGTGTTACCAATATGTTGTGGGTTTTTATTAAAACATTCAAATAAACCTAATCAATACCCGTTAAAAAGGTAACCAAAATCGTCCCTGCGCACGAGTGAGGCGCGGGCGGGTGGGCGACGCGGGGACCGCGCGGCCTCCTGCAACGTTTTTTCGGTTTTCTCTCCACAGGGGCCATGACGGACAATGTTGGGCGACGGTCAGTAACTCTTTAAAAAAACAATACTACGTAGCCTGTGTTGAATTAAGCTTGTATTTTTACGTATAATCTATTCATTAAACCAATAAAACACAATGACGTTTTTTTGGCCGTTTCCATGTTTTTCGGTTGGCCCAGTGCTAAAGTCGAGTGTCGCCCACCATTGACCGTCATGGCGTTGAACGTGTTAAAGAAAGAAAGCTTAAAACTTACAATCAACCTAAGATCACTATTATAAGGTTCATAATACACTGCAGCTGTTAGTTCCATCTCACTCATGCCACGCGGCGATCGCTAAGATGGCGGCGGCTGCCGACCAATAGCGGTCAATAGCATTTCCCGTGCTTTGAAAATTCATCTTCTGCGCAGGTACATCGGTAAGCCATATCAGTTGGGTACTACTATACGCATCGTGACGCGGCGTACGGTGTGACGCTATAAGCGGCCGATGGCGCTTATAAGAGACCACAGCTTTATGCATTCGGTTCGTACTATACCGGTAAAATATCAGTTGTTACTGTGTTAAGGTACTTTGTACGAGCCAGTGAAAATATCATAATATCTACTTATGGCGTTTGAATAGGAGACCACAGCCAAAGGTAAGCGCGTGACTTACAATATATATTTGTGTTGGTGTTCCTAGTGTTTCCTGTTGTTACGACGCCATAACGAAACGCATACCAAGAAACGAAACGCGCAAGTGTCAATGTCAAGTGACATTACTCTAGTTTTCATGTCTATGGAAAGTGACGCTTCCTTTTTTGAACTGAACGAATTTTACATGTCTTCCACGAGCTGCATTGTATTAGGAAATTTGGAATAAACCACATTGTCTTCATCAAGTCTTGGTTCTCAATCATCACCCCGCTGTACGCTACAACACCTGTTAAGTCTACAACCATGACGATGAAATTGCCATCAGAAAAGACAAAGAACATCAATAAAACCAAACCTGAAACCCTTCAGAATATACAATTTCCCTTAATTGAATCAAATAGTCGCCACCCTGTATTCACCCGCAAAATTCGTCTAAGAAAACGTAGGACGGGGGTAGTCGGCAATTTATCACGAGGCCGTTATATTAATGTGGATAAATGGGGGTAGGGGGTGCAAGCCCTGGAAGGGGTGGGTTGGGGTTTTTTTGATTGATTGATTGGGGCGCGGGGGCAAGAGATTTTCTTACGAGATTTCTTAGGCGGGGTGGGTGATGCGGTGTGAAAATTTTACTCGCTCTATATACTGGTCTTTAAAAAAGGCTTAGGTAAAATCTTACATGTCAATTATTATGCCCCACATTTCAGAGTAGAAGTTATGCTAATTTTTACTTAGTATCTACCCATATTGGTTAATTCACATGAAAAATTGCATACTTGTCATTTTCCGATGACAATGCCAAATTTTAATGACAACGAGCTCATCTGCTGAAAGATTGTACCAAAAAACTTAACTCAAGTGTAACCCAGTATGTACTATACAAAATGTTCTGATACCAGCAATAGATGGTATTTCTGTTCAAACTGATTAGCTACAGAAAAATAAAATTTTGGATAATATTTTTTGTTTCAAATTAGTACCAAAAAAACTTCAGTCAACTCATGAATAACTCTGTATGTACTATATAAATATACTATATGAATGTTCTGATAGCAGGAATAGCTAATATCCTCCCACATTAGATATACAAGTACCCAGTCCCGATGCCGAGCCGCCGCAGGCGCGAGTCCTACAAGAAAATTAGTTATTAAAATTTCACTGGCGCTCCCAAATTTATCTCCCGCGCGGGATAGCGCGAGTGCCCCTTCTTGGTGCTTGGTTACGTAACACCAGATTTGTTGGAAAAACTACAGTAGGTAAGATATTGTTTGTTTGTCTAATTAACTAAGGCCACCTCAAGGTGTCAGTTTATCCCTTGGTCCCTTGTTTCTCTTCCCTTGGTCTCCGTGGTCCGAATTCTTAACATAAACTTAATAATTATTAGCTTTAATAACAGCGATGTTTGTTCTATGTTATCCTTACTTATGTGTAGGTATTGGTTCTGTTAGACGTTCTGAGTCTATGCTGGTTTTCTGAAAAACTTATATATGTAGTTATCTTTAATTACAATGAGAAAATTAAATAAGATATCTAATTGAGTAAAAGTAGTACAAATTTTATTGAAAAAAAGGCGACATTTAATAATAATGTACGATTTTTTCGATCCAAAAGTAACTCAAAGATTGTTTTGAGAGTTACTTTATAATAATAAAACTACAAAGAAATATATTTTTAAGTCGTTCAACCATAAGACACAATTGAACAAGTTTTGTCATAAAGACAAGTACACCGTATGGGAACAAAAACTGGTTTAACCAGAAACAGTTGTTTCTGGAACTAGTTTTATCATTGAAAGGGTCAGTCCAAGACGCTCGGACAGCGGTCACTCGGCGTGGGAAAGGGTTCCAATTATAAGGGTTGGTTGTGTGAAAGATTTGAAATTATATTTGGAAAGTTTTTCGACTTGGCTCACGTGAGATAAACATTGCGTCTTTTTTTTATTAAGGGGCTAAAAAACTAATGTTTCAATACAAAATACGATTTTTTGGTCTTTAGTAGATGTTATTCATTACAATTTAGGGAAAACTTAGAAACATTTAAGTTAAACATTGGTTAGTCTTAAAAGTTAGGTAAAGGTGGTACAACATATTATTTAAACATTTTCAGTAGGTACAGCACAAAAACAAATTTTTGTGGCGACCTCATCCGCCACACTAGACAAAACGGCACGTAGCGGGCATTTACGGAACTATCCTGCATCGCGCAAACGATATTCGCGCGGCCCGGACGTATAAGTAGAAGTTTCAACGAGGAACAATCGGACAGCTGTCCCCGAGCAATATCACCTGGCTCGGTCGGAAGACTTCCCGGAATGTTGGAGGCGCTTCTCAAGTGGATCATCATCACCACGATCCACTCCACACCTTTGACCTCCACACTGGTGACCCCGACGTGATGTCATCTGCCAGCAATATCACCCGCTGAAGATGACGACTTTCGAAAAATCCGAACATGCATACCTTCCACATGACCCTCCATTCCACCAGTTCCTCTCAAGCGACTTGAGGAAAAGAGTTACCTCACACCTCAATAAAAAAATACAACCTCTCACTTGTCGCTCTCCTACCCTTCTCCATCAACATCGTCAAGCAGCACCCACCGCAAGCCAGCATCCAGCCTCATCACCAGATCCAACGCAGCCGACTCACCGCGCTTCCTGGATCCAGACACCCACAGGCTATCAGCGACGACCTCAGCACACCACAGTTCACCGCAACCCACCTGGATCATCATTCAGATCACCCGTGAACCAATGCTTCCAGCCCGTCGCGCACTCTGTCCCTGACTCCGTCCTAGATCACCCGGACCAGGTTTCGTTCACTAGAAGCCACCAGGGACACTACGTCGCTACTTCCCGACTCACCGTGGAATCAGTCTCGACTCACCGAAGACCATAGCGACTCGGCGCACACGCGGTCCCGACTCACCGTGGACCAGGTCTCGACTCACTGCAGACCAGCGCCAACACTCTCAGTCTCGACTCACCGCAGACTTCGAGCAGCACTTCAAGCATCAACTGGCACTTGCTAGCATCGACACAGACGATACGACTTCCAGTCTCGGAAGGGAGTGGTGTGGCGACCTCATCCGCCACACTAGACAAAACGGCACGTAGCGGGCATTTACGGAACTATCCTGCATCGCGCAAACGATATTCGCGCGGCCCGGACGTATAAGTAGAAGTTTCAACGAGGAACAATCGGACAGCTGTCCCCGAGCAATATCACCTGGCTCGGTCGGAAGACTTCCCGGAATGTTGGAGGCGCTTCTCAAGTGGATCATCATCACCACGATCCACTCCACACCTTTGACCTCCACAATTTTTACTACACTATAATGTATTCTTGATGTTTGCTGAAATAAAAACAGCGTATAATTCTAATCTTTATTAATTTTAATGTGTATACAATACAATTCTTAAATTTTCAATAAAAATTATGCAGCAGTAATAATATATTCATGGCTTAGGCTTATAGTAAAAATACAACCCTTAAATGCAAATTATCTTTATCTACCCTTACATTGAATTAAATTTTTCCCACGCTGACCGCGGTCCGGTTGACTGTTGTAAGTGTTTTCTTGAACTCATCATTGTGATAATAAAACTTGTTCTGCGTGAATAATGAGAACAGTAACTTACCCTAGCTTTGGTCAAGAACTGGTTTAGTATTTTATCCAATTTTTTATTTTTCTAGTGACGACATTTTTACAACAGTGCCTCTGGGTTACCACTCACTTTTAGGTGGAAGAAAATTTCGTGAGGAAACCAACATGCCCGAGTTACATTTTGGAGACCAATCCAGACTGGGCCACGATGGTGGATTATGGCCTAATCCTCGTGCTCAGACCCGTGCTCAGAAGTTGGCGGATAGGGGTTGATGATTATGATGATGATGATGATGACGACACATCACGTCAATGGTATTGCGCCTTAAATGAACTTCTAAGGATTTAGTTATTGTTTGATTAGAACAACTTGGCTCCATCGGCTATAGTTCATAGGTAGGTATGTATGTAAGTATGTATGGCTCAGTATTGGAACGGATGGGAAAAAGTGTCATCGGCGGTGACAGTCCTCGGTGCGTACCATGACGACTTATTGCGATCCGATTGAGGACCTAAACAGAATCGTTTTACTACTTATTCGTACCATGACGTCTTGTTGTGACATCTTGACGCTCAATTTAGGTTGATTTTAAATCTATAGTGGTTGACGTCTACCCAAATGATATCGAAAGCCATGTATTACTATTATTTAAAGTGAAACGATTCTGTTTAGGTCCTTAATTGGATCGCAATAAGACATCATGGTACGCCTCCAGGTGGTTAATGGCACGAATGGTACAACAATGGATGGTGGTTTCATCAATGGATGAAACTTGTACTCGTACTATAACTTTACCAGGGCCAGTATGTAGAATCACATACCTACCTACTGAACATCAAAATTCATTAATCCGTTACGGCGATGGGTCACAACAAACACACATCACACTTCCACATCTTTCTCTTGGAGTCTTCTCGTGACCACGGCCGATGTAACTCGGCCGAAACGTCGCTGTATGTCAAAATTATATATTTTGATATTAGTTTGTGCGCGAATTAGAACCGTTTAAATACTAATTAACATGTATTCAGTTCGCGAAAGTTTAAGAACTTCCACATGTATATTTAGGTAGGTTAGTAGGAACTAGGATTAATCACGGCGTCTTTAGAGTTTTCACAGCAAAGCACACTCCAAAGTTCCGAGAAATATTCCGAGCACTCCAAGTATCAAACTATCTCGCTCGCTGCGCTCCGAAGACGCCGTTAAAGTTTTCCGTGCTACTTTCGCGGCTCTGCAGAAAGTTGTGCCGGGGCTCATTACGCCGGTATTTGGTGCGTTTTACACTGGTCTTGAAAAACGCTGAGATAGTTTCCAAAATGGTTCAAATTAGATCCAAAGTTGGCTGCGCCCGCCTCCGTAAAAGTCTCGATGGATTATGCTGTGGGTTCTGTTGTGTCGAATAAGGTCCTGTCAGTCTAGACCATGGGCTATGATGTGACTTAATGACAGTTAAAAATTGACGAAAACTGATACCAAAGGCTTAACTGGCCCTCCGAAGCTAAGGGCAGTGGATATCCGCATATAGTGGAAAATCTGACATCAAAAATATCGAGATGCTTCGGCAGCGGCCCTTTACCCATTCTTAACTGAACATAATTCTATACTTTCCACCACATGGTCGAGATAGTGATTAAATACATAACAGATATACACGAAACAGATATACAGGAATAACAGAAAAACACGCGTTATTCTGAAATATACCCTAAATGTTTCTCTAATTATCCTATCTGCTGCCGACAGTTTCTTTACTCTCGTTGTTACTTCACAAAAAATATCATACGTCGCCTGCAAGTTTAGTTTAAAACGCTAAAAAATTAAACGCAGCGTTCATCCAACAAGTCTAAAGCCCTGTTTACACTCCTCGCCTGTGCGCCTCGAGGCGTGTACATAACATCTTGGAGATAAGTTCCGTATATAAGTGTATTGACAGCATTAAATATTTATGGCTTGCCATTGTTATCAGGGTAATAAAGGACCAACTTCGATAATGAAGTTTTGAGATGAGACGAAGTTGGGTGTGTGGGGGTGGCGGAAAGAAAATCGTTTAATATTGTGAAGGATCTCATCTGTCTCACGAAGCTTACAAAATATAAGACCCGGATTCACTTTAACATTGCTTTTTCTTTTTACGTTTTGGCTTAGGACAATTTACACATTCAGCCAAAGAGTTTCAATATCTGTATCAATGTTCGTGTATCAATGAGTGTATCAAACTCTAGCAATAAGCATTGTATTGTGGGTCTCAAGGGGACCAGCGCAATATAGTGCCTGTGCAAGGTTTTGCAATGCAAGTACTTGGTGGCACTGCAATATAAAGAATGCTTAAAAGGTAGTAAGTGTGGACGGTACGTAGTACGTACCTACCGTAATAATATGGGAAGTAGAACGTAGGTACGTTTTCACGCATCGATTCAGGCACTGATTTAGTGATTCAATACTAGATGCAAGTTATGATTCTTGATAGGCTATCAGGAATATTAACGTGCTATTGTCAAAATACATTTTACTCACATATTTTGTTATAAAACAAAACTATTCATAAACGCCATTATAATTATAAATCAATTAAAAACTTACACTCCCGTAATTTTGAAATTCACAACTAACACGACCATCGAAGCGAGACCCTTCAAATACTCAATTCAAACACTTTAACACTCCAGGCACGTAAAGCTAGAGGTCTACTTTATCTGGGTGTAAGCGCAAATTGCCCTAGGGTAAGGGGGCGAAGAGGGGGTGGGAAGAGGGCGGAAAAGCGTGAAAATTACACAAGAAAATTTCACCATTCAGCATCTTTGTGTTTTCCTCCAAGATGGCGCCTGGCGCGGTCTGCGTGGAGAAGGTGGTACTCGGGGTATACATAATATATGATATACAATAATAGATGTAATAATAATGCATTTTAATTTATCTAATTTAATTTTATACGTAAGTAATCGTTGATTCTAATCGTTTATTTTTCAGTTTTACGTACGTTTCGATTAGGTACGATTCTATACGTTTAATGTTTCAATACGTACATAAGAGATCTAAGTAGCCTATAAAAATAATTAGAGAGAACTACTAATTCCCTAGCCAAAGAATATTTCCTGCTCATTATGTGTGTAATATGGTTTCCACACACAGCTAAACCAATTTTGTTTAAATATTCCATGACGTAAGTGCGCGCTATAGAGACAACTATATTTATACATATTATTAGGTACTTACAATATTTTGTAATATTTATTAAATATGATGAATTTCGCATCGAAGAACAGCCAACTTTTACGTCAAACCCCACAGGAACCGTTAATTTTACGCCATAAAAACTGCCCTATATCACACCAGGACTTTTTACCAATTTTGTCTAATTTCACCCGTTTGGCTGTTGCAGCGTGAAGAAGATGCAATTATTATTATATTAATTATAGATTTATAATATTAGTTGGTAGTATCGTATTATGTAAATTTCCACATACTACCTTATCCACCGCCGCGGCGACAGGAAGTCAGCACAATAGCTGTTCGCGGCGGTTCTACTTTGATCATCCACTTAATTAACGTTGTGTAGATATTTAGATTGTTAAACGCTTTGTATTCTAGTTTTTTTCTTTTAAACATAACTCTTTTTTTAAGTTTTGGCTTCGCACGGTTTGTGCATTTAGCCAGTCTCAAGTAATAGTATACAATTTTAATAATGTCTAACATTCCATGTTTTCCACATAGGAGAGTCATAGCATTATAGCAATCCTCGTTGTTTAGTTGTCAAGTCAATTTACAGTCATAGTCACGATTCAGTAAAGTGGTGGATGCTTTACTGAAACTTCCTGGGAGTTGTGGAAGAAATGCCAATGACACGTTAGTGTTTATATCATTTGCTTACACTCGTGCACGTTACCGAACGCTCAATGATTAACATTAACTTTACATATTCGACCCTGGTCACGAGAATACCAAGACGAGAGGAGATAAGAAGAGTCTTCTCGTAACCACGGTCGATATAACTCGGCCGAAACGTCGAGGTATGTCAAAATTATATATTTTCATATTAGTTTGTGCGTGAATTAGACCCGTTTTTAGCAAGTTAATGTCTTTTTTTTAAGTTATAGTTTAGTTATAGTTAAGTTATAGTTTAGTTATATAAGTATGAATATTACCACTACTTTTGAATTTGCTGTAGTAGGGTTAAAACACAATTGGGCGATGGGCGGACCAGTACCTACTTCGTAATTCCATTATTTTTACAAATCTATTATTATTATGTGTAAAATAAAACGTAACGATCCATATACCAAAACTCAACCCCTACGCATGAAACTAACGAAACAAAAATAAAACCCATTCACAAAAGCGGTTAGAAGCGGCTCGAACCAGTTACCGCTAGCGGCGGCTAGTTGCCACCAGTTATAGACAACCGATCCGGTTCCAATTATCACCGAAGGGGTTAAATCCGGTTCCCTTTTTAAAGTTGGAACTAGTCTGATTGAATTTTGTTACGAAACTAGATTTTCGTTTGAAAAGTTGCTTTTTTACTTATTGTTTGCGAGTGGTTTCGAACAGATGTTCAACTGGATTTACAGACACGTGTTCAATAATGGTCTTTACTAATATTACTATATATAATAAATAATTGTAAAAGCATTTGATTGTCATCACACCTTGCACCAGTCAGTAGGTATTGAATTTTCTACATAAGTTTGTTTAAAAACTATAGGTGCTCGTATATTGCGTTTAACATTTTTAAACCAGAAGTCTATAAGTTTAACTCCTTTCGGTTTTGATCGCAGTCGGGTAATGTTTTTTCTCTTGAGTATTAGTTTTCTGGCAATCAAAACTTTTCTACTACTGGATAGCTGATAACACATTAATCCCCTTCTAGGAAATCGAGTAAAATAGATAGAGATATAGATCTTGACACAAGATCCAGAGATTAATTCAGCGATAAGGCTGCCCATTGTACCTTATTGAGTCTTATGTTTTTCGGTATTATTTTTGGTGTAGGTATACAATAGAAAGTGTTATTTTCTATTCTATTCTAATATATCAATTATACGAGTCCATAATAAAACAATATAGACTTCAAAGAAATATCCAAATACGTAGTAAACTTTGATTTCGTAGACAAATAACCTTTCCCCCCAGATATCTCCACATCTCCCCCTTTCTCCCATCTTACCTCTTTTATCTTACTAGAAAACGCAAAGCCATTTTAATTATAGCACGGAACGGCATAAAAGCAGTTTATCGCGAGGGGGTGGTCCCACCCCTGGGGGGCGGAAGGGGGCAAGAAGCAGAGATTTTATAGCCCGGTGCCGTCGCAAGGCTTTTAATGGCTTATTTGCCCGGCCTTGGGGGGGTAAGTGCCCCCCCTGGCTTTTGTATTGCCAATTTTATTTAGACGAAGAATGGTGATAGTGACTGTGTAGATAATAGATATTGGTAGTGTCGCTCATGTTTTGCGTTGGGTTTTTGTTAGTGTTAAATAAGTATAATGTAAACTAAGTAATTTAGTATATAAGCTATTATATGTACTGGTAACATTGTAGACATGATTGTTTCTGGTTTACTGTTTTTAGTTATGGCTTCGGTCATGGAAGTTCTTTTCCGGTTCCGTTCTTCTTTGGTTGTCCGAGTCTAAGTTGAGATGTGTTGTGTTATTAAATAATTATATCTAATGTTACTATGCCAATCGCAGTGTCATTTTGTCATAAAACCCATCAGGTTATGGGCCCAGTCTACGTAAATAGAAATTACTAGGTATATTTCGCGTTTTAGACAAAATGTCAAGTAGCGACAGGGCAACAAGAGCGGCGGCTGCCGCCGCCATGCCGGCCGGCAATAGCTCGCAATCCATACCGTCTACGAGTGGAATATCAGTAAATTTTGAGAAGCTGACCGGGGTTTCAAACTACAGCAATTGGAAATTTCTAATGCAGATGTATCTCATACACGAAGATCTATGGGATTGCATTGAAGAATCTGCGTCAACTGCAGGAACCCCCAAGAATGTGGATGCTCGTAAACAACAAAAGGCGCTTGCGAAAATATGTCTTATGGTTCAACCGTCGTCGTTTTCGCATGTGAGGAATGCGAGCACCGGGTACCAAGCGTGGAGTAATCTAAAGAAAGCGTACGAGGATCGCGGCCTATGTAGAAGACTTGGACTATTGCGAATGTTGTTCGGATTGAAATTGGAACAATTCGGTGATATGGAAGCGTATCTCTTAAAGATCTGTGATCTAGATCAACAATTACGGGATATAAACGCTCCGTTAGAAGATGATTTTCTTGGAGTTTTGATGTTGAGTGGTTTATCATCAGACTACGACCCACTCATAATGGCCCTGGAGAACTCAAACTTCAAACTTAACAGTGACACAGTAAAGTGTAAGCTCTTACAAGAAAATATACGGAGAGACTTTGTGAATGATACATGTCAAGAAAATTCATTGTATACTATTAATAGATCTTCAAAAGGTGATAATAAGAAGCAATCTATAGCAACAATAAAGTGTTTTGCGTGTAAAAAACTGGGTCATTTTGCCAGAAATTGTCCATCAAAATCTAATGTGAGCGAGACCAGTGAAAAAGCATGGAATGGAACATTGTTAACCGCTCTAGCTGTGAATATTAAGTCGAATGCATGGTATGTTGATTCCGGAGCTACTTGCCATATGACAAACAATAAAGGTCTACTAGTGAACTATATAGTTGACTCTCCGCGCTTAGTGACTGTTGCAAATAATCAGAAAATGTATAGTGAAGGACACGGTGAAGTGAAACTGTTATTGAAAGGGCATAAACAAACCACAACATTGACTGAGGTTATTTTCGTACCTGATTTGTCAACGAATTTGCTTTCAGTGAATAAAATTACTGATAAGGGACTTGAGGTGGTGTTTAATATACAGAAATGCAATATTTACTGTGGTGAATTGGCAGTTGCAAGTGCTACAAAGGTAAACGGTGTGTATGAGCTCGACATTGCAACTGATGTGTGCGAGCTTACTGCAGTATGCCAGTCAACGGATGAAAGTCAACCATTGTCTGGGGCTGAGTCTGCTGCTGAGGCAACAGAAGCTGCAAATTTTTGTGAAGAGAAGTCTACTCAAGAACTATGGCATCGCCGGCTTGGACATCTAAACAGACGAAGTATGGATTTACTTAAGCGAGGTATGGCTAGTGGAATTGATTATACTGATAGTGACTTTACTCCATGTGTAGCATGTATTGAAGGTAAACATTTCCGATTACCATTTCCAAAACGATCATACACTAGAGCTACAGAAAAATTAGGCCTAATACACTCAGACTTGTGTGGTCCAATGTCAGTTCCCTCATTCAGTGGAGCAAAGTATCTATTAACCTTTATAGATGACTTCACTAGAAAGACATTTGTTTATTTTGTAAAATCAAAAGATGAAGTCTTAGAAAATTTTAAATTGTTCAAGACATATGCAGAAAATCAAACTGGTTTGACAATAAAAATGCTGAGAACAGATAATGGTGGTGAATATGTGAATAACCTGTTTCAGGCATTTCTGAAAGACCATGGCATCGAACACCAAACAACAGTGCCATACTCACCACAGCAGAATGGTGTGGCGGAGAGAGCGAATCGCACCATTGTGGAGGCAACAAGGTGCATGCTGCAGGATGCCGGAATGGAAAAGCAGTACTGGGCCGAGGCGGCCAACACAGCAGTCTTCATAAAGAATAGATCACCAACCAAAGCAGTGATGGGCATCACACCAGAGGCGAAATGGACCGGTAAAAAGATTGACTTAACTAATATGAGAGTTTTTGGCTGTGTTGCATATGCATTAGTCCCGTATGAGAAGCGTAAGAAATTAGATGCAAAAAGTCAACGATTGGTTTTTGTTGGATACTGTACTGATTCGAAGGGTTACAGATTGGTAGATCCGAGCGTTCCTTCAAAATGTATCAAGTCTCGAGATGTACAATTTTTGGAAGGGAAAATGTATAAAGATTTTCATAATGACTGTAAAATAAAAGATGATCAGATGGATAAGACTATCCAGAATTTAGAATGTGGGGATGTTACAGTTCAATCTGTGCCTGAAATTGAGGACAGTCCAAGATCAGTTGAAGTTGTCTCAGATTCTGATTCAGAGAATGATGAAAATCCATCCGATGTAACATGGAATCCTAATATGACTTCAGATATGTCATCAAGTGACGGCGAGTACCATGAGAGCGTGGCAGTGGCTACAGCGGCAGCAACTAGCTACAGTGATGAGCCATTAACAGTGCAAGAGGCGCTGTCAGGACCAGAGTGCGAGTACTGGAGAGCTGCCATTACAGATGAGTATCAGTCATTTGAAGATAATAAAGCCTGGACTCTAATGCCACTACCTGCTGGAAAGAAAGCTGTAAAATGCAAATGGGTGTTTAAGAAAAAATATGGAGCAGATGGTGAACTGCTGCGTTATAAAGCACGCCTGGTTGCCAAAGGCTTTACTCAGAAATATGGTATAGACTATAGGGAAACATACTCTCCCGTGGTTAGATATTCTACGATACGTACGTTACTGGCTCTGGCAGTGAATTTAGATATGCAAGTTGATCACATGGATGTGAAAACGGCATTCTTAAATGGTGATTTAACAGAGACTGTGTTTATGGAACAACCAGAGGGATACATAGCAGAAGGAAAAGGAAACTATGTTTTTAAATTAAACAAAGCTATATATGGATTGAAACAAGCGTCAAGAGCATGGTATGAGAAGATAGATAAGGCTCTGGTAGACCTGCAGTTCAGAAAATCGCTAAATGAACCCTGTGTGTATATAAAACAAGATAACACAGGTGAACTCATTATATTAGCTCTATATGTTGACGACATACTATTGATAAGTAAAAATACTCCTGAGAAAAAAGAACTCAAAGAAGAGTTAATGAGAATTTTTGAAATGAAAGATCTGGGGAAAGCTTCACACATATTGGGAATGCGCTTGAGACAAGAACAAGGAAAGATTAGTATTGATCAGAAAAACTACATTCAGAAAGTTTTGGAGAAATTTAATATGGCAGACTGTAAACCGGCATGTACACCATTGGAGAATGGTTTGAAGTTGGAAAAGGGAAGTCAGAATGATTTGCATTCACAATACAGAAGTCTAATAGGATGCATCATGTATGTAGCAGTATGTACACGACCTGACATTGCGCATGCTGCAAGTATATTGAGCCAATTCAATGATTGTCACTCCGATAGCCACTGGAAAGCAGCAAAGCGAGTTCTTCGATATCTCAAAGGGACTATGGATTACAACTTGGTTTACATGAAATCCGAACTGACTGTTAGAGGCTTTGTGGATGCAGACTGGGCTTCAACAAACATTGATAGACGTTCATATACAGGATATATATTTGAGATTGGTGGCTCAGCAGTGTCTTGGGAAAGTAGAAAACAAAGAACTGTAGCTTTATCGAGTACAGAGGCAGAATACATGGCTATAGGTGATGGTACAAAGGAAGCTATATTTATTAGAAGTTTTCTGAATGAATGTATAGGTAAACTTTTGCATGTTACATTATACAATGATAGTCAATCAGCTCAGAAGTTATGTAATAGTCAAATTCACCACAGTAGAAGCAAACATATTGATGTAAGACATCATTTTGTACGTCAAGTTGTAAAAGATAAAATTGTTAATTTAGAATATATGTGTACAGAGCAAATGCCCGCAGATGTTTTGACTAAACCATTGTGTAAAGACAAACACTACAACTGTATTAAAAATATAGGTCTGAAAATAATTGCTTAGTTTAAGGGCAGGTGTTAGTGTTAAATAAGTATAATGTAAACTAAGTAATTTAGTATATAAGCTATTATATGTACTGGTAACATTGTAGACATGATTGTTTCTGGTTTACTGTTTTTAGTTATGGCTTCGGTCATGGAAGTTCTTTTCCGGTTCCGTTCTTCTTTGGTTGTCCGAGTCTAAGTTGAGATGTGTTGTGTTATTAAATAATTATATCTAATGTTACTATGCCAATCGCAGTGTCATTTTGTCATAAAACCCATCAGTTTTAAATAGTATTTTTTCAAAGATTATATAATTGTTTATTTAATAATAGTATAAATAAAATAAAATAAACTAAAACTAGCTTAAACTAAAGTGCAAAAAACTTAAACTAAACTTAACTATATGCGTGTTACTTTTTCAAAGTAACACGCATATAGAAATAATCGTTATATGACAAAGTTACAATGGTGTGTTACTTTCTTTACGTAGGTCTTTTTTTTACTCTTATATTAATTTGTCACTAAGCTGTGGTTCAATAACTAATTTTCTAGACTGAAATATAAAAATATATTTAAAAAAAACAATATGAAGCAAGGTAACACATATTTTATTCTCATTTTTCTTTATACGGTTTGCGCATGTAATATCTCCGCGCATATGATTATTAGCTTACAAACAGTATGTACATTGTACACGGCAAAGTTTACACGTGAGATTAATGTATAATTATATAATTCATTTCAATTATATAAATATATAATTATATTATTCATTCATTAGAATTACGGAGCCGTTATCATACATTCAATAGAACGTTTTGAGCCAGACATAATAATATTAAGTTACATTAAAAGACAAAGAGAAAAAGTCGTAGCGAGCTACGGCTACGAATTTCGTAGCGTTCCAGTGTTTTCGTAGCGAATCATTTTACAGATGTACTTACGTTCTTTGGTTTGGATTCGTTTTAATTGAATTTATGAGCATTTTTACGTTATTATCTCATAAGCATTGTACCATGAAATTTAATATTGCTAAGTTTTATTATAAAAAGTAAGGTATGACAAGGATATTTATTAAATATTAAACAGTTTTAATGTATACTGGAATCATTAATCTAACTAAGCACTTACATTAATAACATAAGAAATCAGGTTTTCTATGATATTATTGCAAATTTATAAACTAGCAACTTTAAACTAGCGGCCAGCTTAGTTTGGGTGGACATTTATTTATATATCAAACATTTCCTGATAAGAAACTAAATGCACCTACGGTTGATAAGGATTAATAACATGGCAGTAATTAAGTAGTCTAGTTTCTACCATTAAAGTTAATAGAAACCTATAAAATTTTTAAGAACATAAAAATAGTTATGGTGACACAACTATAATAGTTAGTTATTCCTCTCCAAGCATGGTTGTCTGGAAGAGATCGCTTTGAGCGATAAGACCGCCCATTGTGACACTGTGTGGTGTTACAATAAAGAGTTTATCTATCTACTTATCTATAATTGGACATTATAGAATCGACTTCTTTGTAAATGTAGGTATTTGTATTCTAAAACTTCGATACATTATTTTGTCCTACCATCACAATAATTAATAATATAATAATATAATAATAATAATAATTCAGCCTGTAACTGTCCCACTGCTGGGCAAAGGCCTCCCCTCACTATCGTGAGGAGGGTTAGGCCATAATCTACCACGGGGGCCTAGTCCGGGTTGGTGGATAACATGCCTCCGAAATAATTCTCGGGCATGTTGGTTTCCTCACGATGTTTTCCTTCACCGAAAAGCGAGTGATCATTACGTACATATGTTTAACAAGAAACACATTGGTACGTGCCAGCACTGGGATTTGAACTCGCCACCTCCGTTTTCGAAGGCGGACGTTCGCCCACTAGGCTACCACCGCTTTTAATTAATAATTAAGTATAAAAATGTTTAATTAAACAAGATGTTAACGGCGAGCGCAACAGAACTGACTTGTGAAGAGCCAGCAAGAAACTCGATGGTGATTTCAGGGAAGAACTACTGATTTAGTGTTGTAGAGTTCCTGAAACGAAATAAACATAAATTTGTAGATATATTGTATGTGTATTAGAATACATATTATATCTACACTAATATTATAAAGAGGAAAACTTTGTTTGTTTGTAACGAATAGGCTCAAAAACTACTGGACCGTTTTTAAAAATTCTTTCACCATTTGAAAGCTACGTTATCCGCGAGTAACATAGGCTACTTTTTATCCCATAAAAATTAAAACGATTCCCGCGGGACAGTAGTTAACGCGGGTGAAACCGCGAGGCGCTTCTAGTTGTACAATATGTATGTTGTGTTATCTTATAAAAGTCTTACCCCCGGTTTCTAGAACGCTAGTTGGCTTTGACAGTAGATTAAAACTATCGTTGTCTCTATCTAACACTAAACAAATGACAAGGATAGCAATAGAATTAATCTGTTGTCAACGTTGACTGACGTTTCAGAAACTGGAGGTAAGTTTTTAATTCAAGACGATATCGTAAAGAAATATAGATACCTAACTGTATCTAGATTTATTTTTGGGGGTTTCGTACCCGAAGTGTAAGACGGGACCCTATTATTAAGGCTCCGATGTCCGTCAGTCTGTCTGCCCGTTAGTAGATCACAAGGCTGTATTTCATGAACCGCGATAGTTAAGACGTTTGAAACTTTCACAGATAATTAATTTCTGTTGCAGCTGCAACAAGAAATACTAAAAAACATAATTAAAAAAATATTTAATGGGCAATATGAAATACAGCAAACGTATTTAGTTGGCATTTTTATAGATAATCGTACGGAATCCTTCGTGCGTGAGTCCGACTCGCACTTGGCCCGTTTTTTTGTTATTGAATTTGTTTAAACATAGCAATAATTACGGTACATTGAGTTTTGGCGGGAATACGATAGTGAGACGTTATTGGTTTTGTATTATTTTCTCAAACTTGTGTTTGTTCGAGTGTTAATGTTTAATATTGGTGGAATATTAATCATTAAGTGTTCGTTACCGTGCACGAGTGTAGGCGAATGATATAAACTCAAAAAACGTGTCATTTCGTATTTTTTCCAAAACTCCCAGGAAGTTTCAGTAAAGCATCCACCACTTTACTGAATCATGACTTTGACTATGTAAATAATTGACTTGACTACTTGACCACGAGGATTGCTTTAAAGCTATTACTTTCCTATTGTGAAAATAAAAATACTTCCGTTATTATTATAATACTTGACACTGGCTATATGCACAAACCGTGCGAAGCCATAATTAAACAAAAAAAAAAAAAAAAAATTACGGTACATTAATCTGAGAGGTGTAATTTACTCTTGCAGAAATCGATTAATTGGCGATTATGAAACGTCCCTCTAAAACCTTGTCATAACTTAAAGGACAAAATATTCCAGCTCTATAACTCTAAGGGCAACCACAAGGCCCGCCACAATGGAGACATCGTAATCTCAACTAAAATCAATACCTTTTTACCTCTAACCCCCAAAATTTTCCAAACTTTCCCCCCACCTCCCCTTTTCAATTTCAACGACAAAGTATTATTTAATTTCCACCGTCTTTTCTCCATTGTACCGCTCCCCCTCTTAAAGACGTTGGCTGTCTCTGTCTGACGCCGGTTTCCTCGCGTGAAAGAGCGAGACGGGTATGCGCAAGACGATCGCGCTGTGTTTTCTTAATGACGTCATATAGATTTATAGATATACGGCAGAGGGCGCCCGGTCCTCCCCCTCTCGGTGGGAAAAGTTTTTACTGCTGACATGAATGCTTGAGCAGATACTTTTTAATGCTTTTGTGCAAAAATGGCGGAGTTTACGTTGATTATGCATGCTAATCATATGCAATTTGTCATAAATAATACCTACTAACATGTAACAGACAAAATGAAGAACTTCTTTATAGTAATTTTCTATTTCTAAGGTATAATTAACGATTGGTAAAGGTATGAAACGTTATCATTCAAGACCAAAACTTGTCTGTGTGGAAATTATTTACTTTACCGCCAAAAATTTATTCAAGAACACGCTAATTAAAAAGTAAATACAGCACGTTCCAAATTTAAATCACACGAAAGCGGGGCCTAATCCATTTAAATTCAGAACGTTCCGAGTTCGAAGGCATAAAACGCGGAGACGGCGTGCGTTCGAAATACGAAAAAGCCGATGTAATCGCCTAATCTTGAGACCTCCGCTCATGACGTATGTAAGGCACGTTGAGAACGAATCACGGTCCTAATTCGAATACCCCGCCATTTTGCAAATGCCACAGGCTAAAACACGTACATACCCGTTCCTTCTCAACTGCCAGATCGAGTTTACAAAATGACGGCGAATTTTTAGTCTGTGTCACAGAAGTGTGCTATTCGGAACGTGGTTTTGGAATGGAATCTTGAGCGTCCTAATCCAGCAATTACGCATTTTAATGGTGTTCGTTGCCGGTTTTAATATTCAGTTCCTTGTTTTACGGCCGGGGCTTAGCCTGGAGGTAACCAAGCCTCACTGTATTTACAGATTTGATCGTGTAGTGCGGATCTTACTTGTGGGTGGGGTTTGAGTTAAATTTATTAGTCTAATAATCTAATTGGTCTTTAACCTGCGTTTAGGTAGGTAAGAAAAATTTGTACCCTTTTGGAGCATACAATAACCTTCTTACCAGAAAATATTTAAACAACTCTGGTCTAAATCTTTGGTGGTAAGTCGATCAATGATTAATATTCCACCAGTCACGTTATAGATACATAATTATTCAGTTTACCGCCCAAAAACTCATGTGCAATAATTTACAAGCGGCCAAAAACGGAATAAACCATTTTTCCCAACTACACGAAAACTAATTTATACACGATAAAACTTCCCACGTCTCCAGTGTAGCATTAAAACGAAATACTCATTTCGAAAGCACAAAAGGTTGGCGAGCATAAAATTCAGTGCGCGAAAGACGGGGCCGCGCTTATTAAAACGCCAGTTTTGCGAAGTTAAAATTAAACATGAAAAACGGGCCCGCGTGGGGGCCCCCACTACTCAGGGGGGGGGGGGGGGGGGGGGCGACCCGCGCGAACTATGCTCCTAGCGGTAGGGCTGGCAAGTTTTGACGCTGGTTTTAATTTGGTAGTCTGACTTCGATTGGTTTGGGATTGAAAATCAGGTGCGTTTTTTAAATGTATCTCCAATCGTGGCTTCGGGCGGCAGACGCGCGTTTGTGACGCCTGATTCTGTACTATGCAGTATGCACTATGTCCTTTTGAGCGCTTGTGACTATAATGTCACTTACAGCAGGTATCTAAAACACTCCCGTAATTCCAGATAGCGAGTCGCGCGTTTTTCCGATTTCACGAGACGCGTCACTGACGCGCGTATCTGGCGCTTGACGTGACGATCTAAAGGGTCTTTAGGATGACCAAGGAGGTAGAAGATGCCTTGTGCATTTTGTATAAATCGTACCTACTCGTGCATCATAGCGCGTTGGTTCATATCCAGTTCAAAGAACCACTTAATTGTAGGAAGGTGCGTAATCTGAATGTTTATTAGTAGTTGACTATCAAACATTCGCCATCTTACCACAAAACTCTAGACCAAAGTTAACCGATGTTTCTAAAATTTCGTTCCACAAAGTCGACGTCTACTTATCACTCGCGTTGTCTTACTCAATCCTACTATTCCTAATTATTTTACTTGTGAATTTGTTATTGAGTTACAAAAAGCGAGAGTTAGACGTCGATTTGTGGTGAACAACTGAACATGTTTAGCCTCATCGGTTCGACTCTTGTTTAAATCTTTTCTGGTAAGACTGTTAAAGACATAACGTTTTTTGTATTAGCGTCGCAGAATGTGAAGCCTCATAATATAGTGTGTGACGTGACACACCTCGTGGCTCAATAGCAGACACATTGGCATAAATAAGAATAACAGCCATAATGTTTTTGATCGTGAAATGCGGCCAGAGATCAGGGTGTAAAATCATGTTCTCAAAATATCGTACAATATAAGAGCCTCCTTTAGTTACACACCCCTACCGGACTTTATTTCGCAGCGAAATTTGTAAATTTATGTAAATATTTCGCGTCTTCGGGGGTGAAAAGTTTGGGGGACATCCTGCTTGAGGAGCCGAGGTGGGGTTAAATATCTTTTGAACATTAACGCTGTTTACTTGGATTAATGTGCGCTATTTGTTTCCAACGAAATGTTGTGTTTTAGCACATTTTGTGCTGTTTACTGCTCCGTGTACTGGTTCTATGAATTTCATGTGAAGACTTTCAAGCGAGGCCGAAGTTTTACTAGCGCTCAATAGATTGATCTTGAGCGTAGCGCTGGCTGGTTAGGTCAGATTTCAGGCCTCCTTAGAGCTGAAAAATGATTATCAATCGATTACAACCGTGACTGACAGATTAGCTTTTTTTCCAAACCACGGAACGATGGTAATTAGCACATAACTTGATACAACACAAGGATTGAACTAGTGCCGTTGGGTTTCAAAGAGTTTACCCAAAAATAACACAAATTTGAAGGGAAAAAAGTCCACCACTATTTGCGCTAGCTCGTCATTTGCACCGCAACCGTCTTCGCGTCGGTTAATCGATCCCTCAACATCAAATTGAATTTTCAAGTTGAACTTTCGGCAAAGAAGCGTACCGAAGTCTGCAGACGTATTTATTTACTATAGAAACTCATTACAACTTTAATTCGTTTGAAAGCGTTTCGCCAGATGCGTTTGATGGTGGCATTCAATTAAGATTCTAACTCGAAAACCAATTTACCGAAGAAAACTCTGGCATTCGATAGCTTAAAACTAAGTACATAATATCTCCATATTTACGAGTAACTAGTAAGTAGATTTACTTTATTGTAGGAACGTTTGTGTACCGCGCAAGGTCTCATGTTTTGGGTTTAGTAGCCATTTTCCCTGAGTAATAATATAGATAGATAAACTCTTTATTGAAACACAATAGAACAAAGAAAACTTAAAGCTAGAACGGATAATTATTATCCTACTTCCTACTAATATTATAAACGCGAAAGTTTGTATGTATGGATGGATGTTTGTTACTCTTTCACCTAAAAACTACTGAATGGTTTTTAATGAAACTTTACAGTAATATAGCATATACATCGAAATAACACATAGGGTACAGTTTATAAAGATATTGTGTGAATTATCCTAAATATGGAGTATATCCTGTGCATGGAGAGGAATATAAGTATAATGGACAATGGCTATAAGTATAATATACTAAAACATAAAGAAAAAAATATGTTTATATAAAATTTCAAGTAGGTACATAGAAATTTTCGTATTTTACCCCGAAACCAAAACTCAATATAAAATAAGAGTGGTTCAAGCACGAGAACAGTTGCAGTTAAAACATTTATAAATATGATGGTATTCAATATTCATATTCTAATTATATTATTCCTATTATAAAATAGGATATATTATAAAAAACCGGCCAAGTGAGAGTCGATTTCCGGAACAAAGGGATCCTTTACCATGAAAAAAATCACGTTTGTTGTATGGGAGCCTCTTTAAATATTTATTTTATTTTGTTGTTTAGTATTTGTTGTTATAGCAGCAACAGAAATACACCATCTGTGAACATTTCTACTGTTTAACTATCACGTTTCATTCGATACAATCTGGTGACGGACATACAAACAAGTATTAGTAATAGGGTCCCGTTTTGCCCTTTGGGCATGGAACCCTAAAAATTCAGGTCAGCATCGGTGACATTTTCAAATTCCCGTCTAAACGTCGTCATAGATATTACAGCTTCGGAGAAAAAAACCTTCAAATAAAAAAATAAAGCTTCACCACTTTTTTAATACAAACTCCATTAAAATAAGGTTTATAATGTAGAATCATAAAACATTATGATTGCCTTTGACATTGCGCCTGGAGTGCCAAGTTTTAATAGAAATTTAAATTAGCTGACATCGTTTGGAAAGCTTGTATCGCAGTTGGATATGTTTCGAGCGTGGTTGGAACCCACTTGGTTTGGAAAATTAAAGCACACACAAAGCCCACATTTTTTTTATATCAAAGTGTTTTTTCTTGGACTATTTTTAACAGATTTGATTAAAGTTTAATTTTTAGTTTTTTTTTGAAAATAAAGTTTTTTTTTCTTGTACAATTTTGTTGTTAAAAGCCAGACTAAATTTCAGTTAAGTCATATCAAAATATGTGTGGTCTCTTTTCAAACTTATGAAAACGAGAGGGATGGCAATAAATTTAGTGCTGTCAAATTAAGATAAAGTCTAGTTTGTAGCAACTTATTCTTTTGTATGTGTCACCTTATCCCAGTGCCAATAGAGTTTCAATAGCTGTTGTTGTATGGCAAGATATTTGACAGGTGCAAGAGACACTTTCATTGAAAATATCACAAATACCTACCAATTTTAAATTAACCACGTTCCTATACAATGCAATTCAGTAACAGAACTAAACCTTCCATTTATTTTTCCGTAAAATTTTCGTATGTTTATTTTCTATTCTTTTTTTATACAAAAAAAATATTTGAGAACCTGGTACATTTCACCCTAATAGACATTCGGGGAGGAAGTGAAAGTTTAATATAAGAACGGGGAAAGACGAAGGGTAATTTTCATGATAATTAGGGGTGGCGGACCCTCTCGAATAGCATCTTAAAACGCGAGTACCTATGGTTATTTGCACCTTTATTAGGTACTTGTGCTGAGCGTAAGGGCTTACTGTGAATTATTTCTTTTGTCTTTTGTCGGAAGGGCTTTTAGCAGTCTATGTATATTCTTTTTTACTATATAATTCCTTATTCATTTTATCATGTTTTTTTTTTGTAAATTTCTGAACGAGTCTACTTGCTTTTATTCAAAGTACTCGTATGTATGTGCGAGTATTCCTCAACACTCGAGTCTTGAGTGTTCTCAGCGAGTATGGGTACAAATCGAAGTTCTTGGAACAAAGGTCGTTAACTGTTTGACTCTTAGATCTTAAAAACTCGCTTTTATTCAATGCACTCGTATATAGGATACGTACGAGTATTCCGCAACACCCGCGTCTCGAGTACTCTCTTCGAGTACGAGTACACATCGCAGAGCTCAAACTCTTGGAACAAAGGAAGGTAATTGAAAATTCTATCAAAACTTGCCGAACGAAGCCGAGTGGCTCGGAGGCGTTAGTTCCTCTAGTGATGGGAACTTCTTTAACTCGAGTTGTGTCGACTGTTAACGTTGTCTTGTCGATAGCTTTTTATCGATTACAATAATTATTATGCTGGCGTCTGTAAAATCTGGTCTGGTGCGAAGGTATCTCATGGAGTAGTGCGAAATTTGGGCGAAAGGGTTTTAGTAACTTAGCTTTTCGCCACTGATTTCTCGATTTATTTTATTCTCGAGCCATCGGAAATTCTTTAATAGCGATTGCAGGGAATTAATTGCGAACGACTATTTTTCCATTCAACCAGTCTCAAACAGGGTCTTCAACCAGTGTGTGTAACCAGTGATGACATATGGAACTGAAACATGGTCCTTAACTGCTGGCCTTTTGGAGAAGCTCAGTCACACAGCGGGCAATGGAGAAGGCAAAGCTCAGAGTTTCTTTACGCGCTAAAATCCGGAACGAGTATATTCGCCATACAACTAAATTTTACGGTATAGCTCTCAGGATTGTAAGCTGAAGTGGCAATGAGCAGGCCACATCGCTCGTAGAACTGATAACCGACGGGGAAGTAAAGTTCTAGAGTGGTGACAGCGGACTGGAAGACGCAGTGTAGGTAGGCCTCCCACTAGATGCGCCGTCGACATCAAAAGAGTCGCAGGCAACCGGTGGATGCAAGTGGCAAATTGTCGTTCGGGGTGGCGGTCTAAGGGGGAGGCCTATGTTCAGCAGTGGACGCCCTCAGCCTGATGATGATGATAAAGATGATGATGATGATGATGATGATAATGATTTCTCCATTTCTCGACGCCTATTTCTTGTATCGAGTTAAGTTAAAGATAATTCTAACTTTCATACGTCTTGACTGGAAATCCTAGCTGCCACTGACACCAATGCCAATACCAAGTCAAACGAGGCCCAAGCGGATGCCGACGCGGACGCTTCGCTTCTTTGCAATAGGAACTCTATGCCACTCTGACAACATAGTACATTCAAATTTGTGACATTACTTTTGTGGCATAAATAATGCTAACAAAGTTGTGTAGGTAAGTAAAATGAAGCGCTTTCTAGTGCGTCATGTATTTAGATGGGTGTCTGATTTTATCTCCTGCTAAGGTGTACGCTATGACCAACGCTAAAAGCGAATACCCGAAAGAGACACGCTTGGCTACAACCCCTATAAATCGGATAAATTTAGTACACGTTATTTAGGTTTGGCTCCAATCATTCGTGCGACACTCCAAATGTCAAGATTGGTTTGCTTCTGCAGCAAAGCAAAAATTAGTGCATACGCCGACAAAGACAAAACACCATCGTGCTATCCTACTTACTCCTTTGTCTATTTGCATACACTTGTCTCTTTTCCTCCGTGGATCTTGAGTTAAATGTCATATCTGTTAGATGATTAATCTGAGATTGTATCCTTCTTCAGGATACAAGGATCTAGAACTAGCGCATCACTATTCCTTGACGAATGAAATGGCTCAAAGTTAAGTCCCGCGCTGCCTCTTGTTTGACAATCATAAGTTTGAACCGCCATTATTTTGTCAGCGTCTTATTCCGAATTTGAATTTAGAACGTTTGATGTGCTAATTTGAAATGTGCTCGGCGAGTTTGCCGCTAATTTGCTGATTAAGTAGGTTCTACCTATTACTATTATGGCGAGTGTAATTGGTATTGTCTGTGGTAGCCTCCGTACGTTCGGCGATGAGACTGTGACTCACAAGGTTGATGATTCGATTCTTTCCCTAGGCCAAATATTTGAGTGAACCACAGATATTTTGTAGTTTCTCTTTCAATAGATATAGGATATCATAGGTGATGCGTGATTATAATACATTTTTTTGCAACTGACAGGTGACAGTTATAGTCTAGTCAAGTTGCATCACGTTACGTCACTAATACGGTAAATGGAATAGACACATTACTGCAAAAAAAACATATTAATTATTACATATTATAACATATTTTTTCAATTCGACCGTATAATTATATTTATTCAACTTTCAAAACGGTCTTGCCATCCAGCTTAATAAATATAGGGTTCATCTATGCATAATCAGGTATCTAATAAGAAAAGAAATTCTTGTCTATGGTTGAATCTATTCTTAACGAATAATGCAGACTCTAGTTCCATTTGAATTTGGAGTTGCAACAAGATGGCGTCAGATTACATCCAGCCAGCGTGACCTACAAACCGCGGGATTTCAAGCCGGATTATGCAGCCTGGATTCTTCATGAAATTGACTTATCTATGTTTAAAAAAAATAACTACATGTGGGTACCTCTTCATGGAGTTATAACATTGCCTCTTTTTGAAATATATAAGGGAAGATTCACTCGAAAAGACTTCAAGAACGGGCCAGTTACCTATCCTATTTCAAGGGGATATATTATCACACTCTCCAAAGATTTAAAGGTGAAACAATAAAATAAACTTAGGTAAGGCCTCCGTTATATACCTATACCTATCTCTATCTAAATATCCTTTTATGCACTATCTAAGTACCTACTTATATAGAATGACGTAACCAAATTCAAGCAAAACAAAAACATACCGCGCAAATTCTAATGCCAAATTCAAACCCGTCCGAGTCGTCTTCGCTCATTTTTGCCTCCTTTTCTCACCCTCCCACCCCTTCCACAACCCCCGAGAGGAAACTTTACCGGTTCCGTAGAGGTAACTACTCTGTGGCACAATACACACATAGTAAGTATGGGAAGTAGTGCTTATAATGAAAGGTCTCAAATTTGTCAGAGTTGCCATAAGCAAAAACAACAATTAATCCGGTTTCTAGAGGCTGAAATACAAAAATCTAAATGTAAAAATAAATATAGAGATGTCATCATAAATCCACTACTGGCCTCTTTTTAATTATATCATATTATGTTTATCTGCCAGCTGATTGTCAATGCCACTATCTGTTTAATACCCTGTAGATACCACTCAGTTATTGTTTTAGTTCACTTGTTGCCGTTCCGTCTAGCCAAGTTCTGTGGCCAATATGAATTATATTATATGAAGTATATTATCAATTTGAAAAATCGTAAACAACAAGACTACGTTCGTAACTGTCGCATCGCACTGCCCTTACTGCTACAACTGTTGTAACTACTCCCTAGCTCAGGCGCTTGCGGTCGCCGGCAGCTTTAATCAATTTTTCAACTTCATTTTGGAGCTGAGTTAATTAATTTTTGCGCAAATCTTCCTTTGTGCGTAGACTGTAGCTTGATGCATGGAGAATTCTACTACGGAAGTATTCAGCTGAGGTTTAATCGGCTTTGTATTTACTATTTTTACTAAATGTTATAGGGCAAAACACATTTATCAAAATCATAGAAGGGAATGTAGAAAGAGAGGGAAAGGCAGAACTAGAATGACATTCACAGATCAGTACCTCTAGTATGAGTTTTTACTAGCTCGACATAGTACGCGTTAACTAGCCCTGTTGTATGAAGATCATGTACAGCGCCCCTACCGGCGCGTTTATGAACGAAAAACGAGCTAGTTGACGTGTACTATATCGAGCTAGTAAAAACTCATACTCAAGGTACAGATAAAAGAAAAGACAAATGTCACGTAGTATAGTAGTATAGGGAAGTCAAAGCGTTAGCTGAAGATAGGGAACGCTGTCTGTTACTCCACCGACAAGAGCAATGCTCTTAAGGCCAGGTTGTACTAAGGTTATACTGGTGGTACAGATCGCGCGGCGAGAGTTTGGCTTTGACCTTCGGGTGGAGGGGATTACTGCGCATGGTTACTGTCACGCACACAATCAGAGCAATCCAATCAAAGCACCGCATGCGCCTACACACCATGCGCAGTAATCCCCTCCACCCGAAGGTCAAAGCCAAACTCGCCGCGCGATCTGTACTGACAGATGGCCGCGAGCGCTTGAACTGCTAATATATGTTTTTATATACGAGTATATTGGAAAAAAGTGATAACGAAATTTGAAAATGTAAGTTCCCAATCGCTTCCTATATAAAAATCCCCATTTATTGGTATAATTTTCACGCGGTTTCATAATGGGATATTTTAGTAGGTGACAAGTTAAGATGCGATTTAGTGTCATCTTTGAGATTTTTTTTATCTAGTCAATTATTCGTAATTTTATTAGGTTTCTGTCTTCCCAATCGTCTTCATTATATGATGTCACCAGCCTGTATCACAAGAACCGTGATAGTTAGACATTTGACATTTTCACAGATGATGTATTTCAGTGGCTGCTATAACACAAATACTTAAAAACAAAATAAAATAAATCTTTCACGGGGCTCCCATACAACAAACGTGTTTTTTGCCATTTTAATAAATAACGGTACTGTGAACCCTTCGTTCGCGAGTCCGACTCACACTTGGCCGGTTTTTAAATCACACGTAGATGTCTTTCTGTTCATTCAGCTATAGCTTACGACGAAAATCCCCCCATAACAAAATAAACGCAATACATACAAGCATGTACCTAAATCCAACCGACACAATACGAATCCCAATACAACTTTTACCAAAGCATTCAACATTTTACAACACAACTAAAACTATCCGGTCCCACTGGACTAAAAAAGGTCGGCCTAACCAAACACCGACCCTTATAAAACTACCCCCTAGCTAAAAACCGTCCAAAAAGGCAGTAAAACAGAGTAAAACTAAGGGAATTAACGGGGGTGGAACTACTTTTCCGCACACTTTCCAAAGTGGGGGTGCGCTCTAAAATATATGAATACCAATTTATATTTTCCAACGGGGTTGGACAGGGAGGGAGTGGGGCGGTCTGCCAATGAGGTCGCATTCTTCGCGCTGGAAAGTCAAGTTTACGTTTGTTTTATAATAATAATATGTGATTGTGTTTGTTCGATATTTTTATTGCCCGTTTTTTTTTATATTTTCTATGTAGAAATTCGCATGCGTAAGTAGATAGGTATTTATATACCTATTATTTTAAACATAGTGCCTTGTTTATCTTGAATACTGTGGGCAGATAAATATGTAAATAATATGTATGTGTGTATGTTTAAAATAAATTAGATTACTTAAATCATTATTTCTTTAAAAAAATGAAGTAGGTACCTACTAAACATGTGAACTACTTCTTGTCCTCACGGCAAAAATAAAGTTTCGCACTTTTTTATAACTTAAATATTTCTTAATCCGCCCCTGCAAACTTGAAAGCGACCCACATTCTGCATTATCGAAAACATTTGGATGTTGAATCCTTTATAGAAATTGCTTTTAAACTCAAAGCTTTCTCGTACCGCTCAATATTTTGTTGCGCGATTTGTAGCCTTTTTAGCTTTACTATTAAAAAAATAAATATGACTGGCTGAAAACCTAAAAATGAGTCGGCGGGAAACGGAAAATGTAACGGTTTTTTAAGATTTGGCTTCGCACGATTGTGGGTTTTAAAAATTAACACCGGGAAAAAACTGAGAAATAAAAAAACTAATTAAAAAATCTATTGCGTCGAATTTTTGGTTTCCCGCCAAAACTCCGATGACGTTATCGATTATATTTTTCTTTATCCGGTTCACTAATTTATAGTTATCGTTGCCATTGTCATGCCTGCCAATAGCTTCCTAGCTTGCGGAGCCTCTAGAACAGCAAGGAAATGTAATGTAGACATTATTGTATTTTAATTAAGAGGTATACGTTCATAATACGCGCCTAATAACCTCACTACGCAAGATAATTCACGAGGCGTTGAGGTTGGTTATTTGTTAGATATAATTGGGTAGATGTAAATTTGATTTTAGAAAATAAACTTGATAAAGTTTTAATGACATTAGAGGAAAAATCGATGTAGATAGCACTATTCGGCTAAGTAAATCAAAGACTTTCTTGTTATATTTATTACGTATGAAAATATTACGTCTCGTAGAATTTTAAGAGAAAGTTTATATAAATACTTGATTAAGTACCTACTATTGTAATATTTGTTTGTCAAGTGCATTCTACACGGGCATACTTTCTGCCGAAGCAAAAATCTTTATAGCAATAAACACTGGCCAAAAACAAACCCAAACTGATGCCACAAATACGAATCCTCCCTCATTTAAAATTCAAAAATCGAACGCGCCAAGCCAAGATGGCGTCGTAACTTAGGAACAAAATTAGCGCAGAGTCGCATTCAAATCACGACTCGCGTCTAACAAAAGTGGTGCATCCCGAGACTTCGAACACCTAGGAACAAATTCAATAAAGTTGCCGAAACTACGGCAAGGGGAATACATAATTTCTTAGTGTCTCTTTGTGTAAGAAGTAGGGAGGGGTTCCTGTGGGATTTAATCGATAAAAATACTAAGTTTAGATTTCTGGTCCTGTTGCCAACTTGCAGGATTTGATTAGCCTTAATGATATAAATTCTGTGCCGATTGGTAAATTTGTAACTCAGCTAAAACTTTAAAAATTCGTAGCTGTTGGTTTTCTATCATTATTTTTTAAATAACTAAATGTTTATTGTTGAAATTCAATTGTATCTGCCTGCATTTGGATCTGCGAATTCGCAGATTAAAAAACCGTTACCTACATAAAAACTATAAATGATATCAATGGGTGAAATACATATTAAGCCTAACCTTTGTTAATTATTTTGCTTACCATTGAACTGTCATATTTTAATATGCTTAATAAAGTATCGATATCGATGTATTCCACACATTCCACACTCTACTAACAGCCAGCGTTACTATTTAAATCTAGTTAGAAGTTTCTGAATGTATTTTGTTAATTACAAGTAAGTTCGTACATGAAAATTTCTGTGAACAGGTGCGCGCCATTTCACAATGGCGGCAATTTGAGTCTCACAAGAAATGCCGCCGGTTCTCCATATTTATATTAATACGTATTTTATACGTGTAGGTTTGTATGTTATAAAGCTATGTGGAGCGCTTAATGAGCGCTGAAAATCTTGTGTACCTGCTTCATACCTACATATCTTTGTTTGTATACTATGACAAATTATTAGTGCTGTACCTACTTAATTTCAAATAAAAACTGTTTCAATTTGTTATATAAAATAAGTATATAATTCGGTGTTGTTAAAGAATTTATTTTGATTAGTGATGAGTTCATTTGAAGTTTTCTTAAAAATACTTGGCATTTTTGTGAAATTTAATTGTCTCTTGAATTATTATTGTAAATAATAATTGAGAGTAGTTAGTAATGAGCTACCTTTATTAAGATAAAATTTGGACATAAAACATAGTAGGTAAGTATATTGATATAAACGAGTGGGTAATTTCCTCGTACGCACTCGTTTATGTGCGTAATTTTAGTTCGACATATAATAATGAACGTGGGTTAGACAATTTCGTTTATGATACGCCATATAATAATAAACATTTGATTATAAAACACACATTAACAAATTTTATTAAAACTGCAATATCACTCAGTACGAACTCCAATCATCTAATTAATTATTCTACTTCAGTCAAAAGCATGACAGTACAAGAATCAAGAAATCAATTTGCACACCCAAACGCACCCGGCCCGCCATATTGTATTTAATTCCCGGCAAGTTTAAATTTCAAATTTGGAAACTTGGAGCCCCGTTCCACGTTTAAATTCAAGTTTGGATTGAACGCGTTCTGTATTCGAAGCACGAGTTTTGGTATCGCGCCCGCCGCGGTACTATCACAACTCATTCGATTGACTCAGGCTGGTTTGAAATTTATTAATAATGTGCCATACAGTAAAATTAAAATATATCACCTTTTTTGAATGAGGTAGGAGTTTTTGAAGTAAAACTTCTTTAGGCGCGACTAGGGAGTAACTCAGATTTTTTTCTTTCGGAAGTAACGCTTACCTGTACTAAGCGTTATTTCCATCAACGCCAACGAAGTTCTACTTCAATCGCGCGTAAAGGTTACACGCACACACTTTTTTTTTATAAAGCTGATGGGGATCTGCTCTAAATTCGTAACACAATACAAATAAAATCAATAAAATAGGTACCTACCTAAAAGTTATTTCCACCTACCTAACAATTCTAATTTCCTCATTTATAATTATTCAGAATAGGTATAAGTATCTTGAAAAAGAAAATCCATTTCTAAAACTTCAAAGCAATGGCAGACTCCCCATCCAAGCTTCCCGGAACACCGCTTCCTTGCCAACGTAGAAGTAAACAAAATTTCTAGAAGGATATGAACTCCCTGCCCCCCTCGGCCCCCGCCTCCTAGGGGGAGGGGGCTAGTTAACGTTTTTTGTCCGTGTGTGTAGATTTTTATGTGTGTGCGCTGTTATAGTGTTAGTGGAGAGAACGTAATCAGAATTTGATTTTAGGGGGATAAGGGGCATAGTATTATAACCAAGTGGAAACTTATCTGAAGACTCAAATACGGTTTGGATTCGATAATTATTGCAATAATTATAATTATTCTGCAATAATTATTCTACCAGCTGTCAGAATATACCCATTACCCCAAAAGAAAATTATTCGTATAATTTTAAGCTATATTTATAATATTTTTTTATACTTGTTTTATTTAAAAATTGAAAGCCTAAAGAATACGGATAAAAAATGACATGAAGCGATTCGTTTTTCAGTATTGTTTTGTAAAAAAATAAAAACCATTATGCTCAGCTGGACTGATATAAGTTGTGGTTATAATGATGACGATGATATTAAATTTAACCGAAAAACTGAATTGTATTTCTTTCTAAGGTGATATAAGCAATGACTGGGGCTGAACCCCGCCCCATGCCTTAGTACGCCCCTGGTCAGTAGTGGTAAGCAGAAGCAAAACGTTTTTCGGATAAGCTTTTCAGGATCCGGGAAAAGGGTAAAATTTAATATGTCTGGTAAAAACTATGCATGGGTCGGTTTCCCGCCGAGGGAGGGAAAGGGTAGTTTTAATCTCGTTTGCGATTTCATTTTTGCCAACTTTTGTAGTTATTACGGTTTGACTTTTTAGTGCCACAGTATTGTTTTTTTATTAGGGTATTTTAATTGTTAGTATAAATAACCCATTGTTTTTTGAACTATTTTTATACGTTTTATATTATGATGAGGGAATGGTGAAGATTCGTTTTTTTCGAACGTAGTGTCTTTCTATATTAGTATTTTATCGGGAAAGAATTGGTTTTGGTTGCATTTATCAATCTAGACTGCATAATTACAGTCCAGCTGTTTCAACCAAAACAACCCAAGGGTATAATCGTATTCTAATTACGGCACAAAAGATATGAGACGCTGCCCGCGACTTTGTGCGCGTAGATTACAATTAATCGAAATAAAAAGTATTACATGTCCTTTTTCAAGATCTAATCTATTTCTATACCAAAATTCATCAAACTTGGTCGAGGGGTTTTGATGTGGAATCTTTACAAACAGACAGTTTCTCATTTACGAGCATAATATTTAGTAGTTAGATTTTAGCATGTAGGTAAAATATTTATAATACGCGTAGGTTTAGCGGTAAAACAAGAACTTTTAGTTGAAGAAGCCTTGAAACTAGAAGAAACCATACGCCGTCGAGTGTTGCCAGTCAGTTTGAACAATTTCAACATACTTATCAGCTTTCAACATGGTAGAGGTAACAAGTAGAAAAATGTAAGAAAATACCTAACATAATAAGGTTAATAAAAACTAGGATAACATTACAAAAATATTTAAGAAGATTTAACGCAATAAAAAGGAGTTAAAGGCCGGGTAGGTTATTCCTAAAGTTGGTCTCAAAAGTAGCCTTTTCAGTTTGTATACTCGCTACACTTAAATGTAAGTATGGACATTTAAATGTATGGAGATGTATAGCCACTTTTTAGGTCGACTGTACCTAAGTACTTACGTGTGAAAAAAAACAAACGCATAAATAAATAAAAACTAAACGGTAGCATTCTGGTGCAAAATAACAAATAATCCCAAATTTAGAACACAAAAAAAAACTAGCACGTTCATAAGCAACTGACACCGCAATAGTTTTAAAATCATAACCGATTAAAAATAAACATCTATCTAAGTTCACGTTCAAAAACCGAATAAAAAAATGTAACGGCAGCAAAAAGCGTCCCTTCGCTCCGTTGCCAAGTATCCACCCCTTTTTTAACCCAAGAATCGCTAAGGCGCGCCCCCTTAGGGTGGGGGCAAAGCCGGGGGTTTTTTCACCCTTTGAAGAATTGCCCCAAGGCGGGGGTGTTTTTGCGGGGGGGTAGATTACCCTTCGCGCTGGTGTGCGTAGTTGTAAGTATTATTAGCGAATTGAAAAGGGTGGAAGTTTTTGAACGTAACTATAATGCTATAATGGCACGAGGTTTGTAATAATTTTTGCTGGATTTGCGTTGTTTAATGGGTTATTGAGATAAATAAATGAGTCTGCGATAGTTTCGTTTCTTTGAATTAGGATTTACATCGATAAACCAAAGTTTGTTGTAGACATTATTTTAGCATGCGTTAGTGTTTAGTTTATCTTAAATCTAGTGTTCTAATGGATTTATATCCCTAGGTATTTAATGTTGAAGTGACATAAATAAACCATAGATGCAGCTATATACGTAGCACGAATGTTGACGTCAAATATTTAGGTTTATTTTGACCCACTTCCCGTTGTTCAATTGCGTGGAATTTGTTCTTGTAGTCTGAATTAAGTTATTTAGGTAAAATAAAAATGAAAATATTGTCCGGAAAATTGGAAAGTTCACGAAAATCTGAGGGTTGTTTTTTCTTTTGTAATTTTTTGTATAAAAATTAAAACTTGAGTCACGACTAACGATGAATCGTGTGAGGTCAAAAATTTTGACCCAGCTGATTTTTTCAATAGAGCCCGAATTACCTTTTTTTTATTGGAAATCAAACTAAAATAGTAATTTGGAAAATTGGCAATATCGAGGAAACAGAAAATTATTTTTTACCATGGTATTTTTGTATAGTCTACTCGTAAATAACCATGAAGACTTGATTGAGAACGGAATGCGTGATTCTATTTTCTTATTTTTTCATGAGAGGACAACATTTTCTTGAGTAGCTAGAGTATAAAAAAAAACACACTATTCAATACAACACTATCTCTTTCAAGGTACGAGTATATAACATACTTATGTTCAAAAGGTTACTTCCACCTCCTCAATAATGCATCATAAAAGTGTTCCCCTAGACCCCGCGAGGGTTAACGCGACTCCAAGTAAAGATAAGTAAACGAATTCGGCTGCTTTGTATTTGGAATTGTGTACAGGGTGTTTCTATTTGTTGGTAAAGTTTTTGTTTCTTTTTTTTAATGTAGCAAAATTTTATTTTTAATTAGCAAAATATTATTCATTGTTATCACCATAATCAATATCATTTTGGCAATGGAGCTTGGGTTCGAAGTGGATGTATTGGACACTTTTTTCGGTGCAGTATTTACACAATTTAAATACCAAGCGCACTTCACTAAATCTCTATTTACGAACTTAAAAATAAGAATAAACTAATAATATGAACGAAACACTATTAAAAAAATGTGTAGGTATTCGTATACTAATAAAAAAAAACTCTCGTCATTAAACAACATTTTTAATGACTCTATCTTATAAACTGACTAATGAATTTTCATCCAATTTAGAGCTATATCGAAAGTGTTAAGTCTTATCAAATATAGTTTAATATCTATAGCAACACTTACCTGAATAGATAAGCTAAGAGACACTCAAGAAATCCATTACACAAAAACGTGGTTATAATAAAATAACAGAATAGCACAACATAAACCACACAGTTTCCAACAATAACGTCAAAATTACATCCTCAATTACTAGAACAAAAACAAATACCCACGCGCGGGACCGCGACGCACATAAATTGACACCCTATATAAACATTTGCACCCTAGTGAAAATCTTCGCGAGTCATTACTTGCGAGTCGTTACTGAAGTGAAATTGGAGTCAGTACGTGAACTTTGTTCTAACTTTGTTAAGCCTTAGCGAGAGCTTTAATTCCGGCAGAGTCTGACGAACAAAAGCCAAAAAAAAATAAAGATGTAATTAATATCTTATGCTAAACCAATCCACAGTATTACATAATTATACACAGCAGAACATGTAGCATGGGGCATGCATGATATTGTAAGAGGCCATAGCACGCTAGGGCATGCATAGAACGCCATGCATTTTCTCTTGGACGCGCTTAGATGCGCACTGTAAGGTACGTTTACTATATTATGCCTCTAAGAAAAAAGAGGCAAAATGTAGGCATTGCCCGTAAAATTGCAATGCCTGCAATAATTAGGCACTGCTAACCATGACAATGTCCGATATTAACTATCGAAGATAAATCAGCAAGAGGACACGACAAAGTCAACTCAATACCGCGTCCGAAAAAAATGACCCCCTAAAAGTGCCAACTGATTCGCTGTTTTCCTGATCCACTGTACTTCAAGGGGGTACACGGAGACCCCACATCTTTAGGGGGTTAGAATCTTAGTTCAAATCTCTGACGTTTTATCTAAATGGGCCTCGGAATGGCGTCGTTCTGCTAATGACCCCGAAGAAATAGTAAGACGCGTCCTGACAGTGAGTTACCGCCTCTAATACGGTTTGTTTGTACTGGAGATGACAATTTGTGTCGTAGAATGACGATTGTACGTGCGACCTTAGGTGCCGTAGGGGGAAAAATACATTAGGTGAAAATATGGTTAGAAAGTGAAGGACGCAGCGTTGACTTACAGATTTTTTCGGGTCCTTTCTCGTGATTTTTTTTTCTCAAGATACTAGACCACTTTAGTCCAATATTATTGATTTATTTGCTAACTGAAACACTTGACTATACACAGTATTTTTTTGACAAAAAACCGTCCATTTTACGGAAGCTCGCTATGTAGCCCGCCTTAATGGTTGTTTGTTTGACTTTTGATTCGAAGAGGATGTGTTATAAGATACGAGTAGTAGGAGCAGTCGCTAGTAATGATTCAAAGTGTTGATGGTATTGAGAAAGATTCAAAGGACCAAAACTGAATCTTAATTTAATAAGGTGTATGGTCAGTTTACATGGCAGTTAAGCCTTAAAGAAATTGCTGAAAATAAATAGGTATCATCTATTGCTAGGTGAAAGACGTCATTTGAAAGCGTGTTTTTTGGCCATGTTAATAGATAATGATTCGGAACCCTTCGTGCACGAGTCCGACTCGCACTTGGCTGGTTTTTAGTATGTAATCATTATATAGGGTTCAGCAACAAAGTAATAGTTTCACTGTTATGTATATTCATAGCAAAATTACAGACTACGTAGAAATAAACCAATAGTTCCATATCTACCTTACCAGCCTTACAAAAAGAAAACTCTACAACCCGATAACGAGTATTTTTTAAAGCTGCCAGTATTTTTTTACTAACATAAAACACAGGCACTGCGTTTCCCACGCAATCACAACAGATCGCATAGTTCCGCGCCGACTCGATTAAATCTCAAATGAAATCGATTCGATTCCATCAAGCCTGCCTTGCCACAACAGCTTGAAATTTAAACTGCGGAAATTTTGCCCTGGCAACACCAATATGGTGCTCGAGCAATTTAGCTCTAACTGAGTCATTTGGCGCGAGGGGGGGGGGGCGTCTTCGCGGGGTGGGGAGATGATTCGTAATTTGTTTTCTGTAGCTCTTGGTTTACGGCGGTTGAGGTGAATGGGGTGGGAAGCCGTTTTTTTCGTTTTTATAGTTGAAAAGAGACCGTGTAAAAACGCCACCTTACCTTATTAATTTAGCTTCCATTCAAAATAGTGGTCTTTCTTTTCTTAATGTGCCTACTCGTATAAAGAAATGGTTCTGTATAATATTCAACTATATCAATTCATCCATAGCTAGTTGATTCATATTAACTTCTAAAGGACACGAAACGCACAGATTATGGATGCTACAAATAACTTATTTTCCTCTATAATTTCTCGAACTAAAATGTTTACTAAATTACGAGCATGAAATTACTGATCGTTCTCATAAAATAATTAAATTTTCATCTTGGAGCCATCTCGTAAAAACAGCTTCAACAATCTTTTAAGCTCATCACTAAATATTTTTGTATTCAAGTGCATAATTTACTTTGTCAGGATAATTTTATATGCATATGTTTAATAGCTCAAACCGTCAAATGTAACCCCACCCGCACAAAATGGCCGCAAGCGGAGGCCATCTTGAAACATAATCTCCACATTTTCCAGTTACGTCCTCATCCGTCCGCAGCCAGTTGACTGATGCCACCTTCTGGAGAAAATGCATGGCGTTTCATTACGTTTTCCCGTCGGTAGAGACACGATTTATGGCTCTCACCTCGCGCCTACAGGGTACGGGCTTAGGTAACTTAACTTGGAAAGCTTCAGACGGTAAGAATTATATAACTTAATTTACTACGCTATATTTTAGTCATAATAATTCAGCCTGTACTGTCCCACTGCTGGGCAAAGGCCTCCCCTCACTTTCGTGAGGAGGTTTAGGCCTCCACCACGGGGTCTAGTCCGGATTGGTGGATAACATACCTCCGATGCATATTGCTTACCTCACCATGTTTTCCTTTACCGAAAACCGAGTGATAATTACGTAACTTGCCTTTTAATTATTTATTACTAGAAGCGCCTCGCAGTTTCACCCGCGTTAACTACTATACTGCGGGAACCATTTTAATTTATAAGGGAACAAAAGTATAGCCTATGTTACTTAAGGTGAATGTAGCTTTCCAATAGTGAAAGAATTTTTGAAATAGGCACAATAGTTTATGAGTTTATTCATTACAAACATACACACAAAAATGAAAATCTTTCCTCTTTATAATAGTAGTGTAGATATATTTTAATTTTGATAAAGGGTGAATTGCATCCATTTTTCTAATTTGAACAGCAAGGGAATGGAACACCTTACCAGTGACTTTGTTTCCATGTCTATTGGCTTCAATGTCGTCTACAATCACATGATTTCACAATTGGTCACTATCACGTAATGTTAATACACATTTTGGTTATTATAAACATCAATATGGACCTAACGTCCTAACATTTTCTTACACTCAGCACTAAAACTTAGTCACTACACAATCGTGTAACTTTATTAAATATTTAACAAAATTTACCTATTAATATTTTAACTATAACTGTTCAACCCTTTCAAGACCCAAGTGTCAACTGAAGACGGACCCACTGGCCGTTGTCCAGTGGGAACTAAAACCGGTTTTACGAGACATTATAAAGAAAACGTCTTCTTATGCTGAAACAGGTTTTTATCATTATAATGGGGTACAGAATGACCCCAAGATGTTGGACAGTGGTCAGCGCGTGGGAAAATTAGGGTTGAGCTGGTCTCAGACTCGATTCATCGGGGTTTTGAGGGTTTAGGAATAATTGTTATGAAGGTGGTGTAGGTGGGCCGACGACATCAAAAGAGTCGCAGGCAGCCGGTGGATGCAAGTGGCAAATTGTCGCTCGGTGTGGCGGTCTAAGGGGGAGGCCTGTGTTCAGCAGTGGACGTCTTCAGGCTGATGATGATAATGATGAGAGGTGATCTTCGCCCAGCTGTGGGAGAGGGCATGTTGAAGGGAAATAATTTAAGATTAATTTAGAATAGGTATTACTGTTCTTATATTTTCGTTTTCCTAAGCATTTTCATCCCACTTTTAAAATAGTTGTTATTTTCAATATTCTTTGATGGAATGTAAAATGAAATGACAATAACTTTGAATTTTCTATATAGGGTATTAGAAACGGTACAAGGTAGGTACTATATAGGGATAGGGAACTAGAAGGGGTCATACAGATACAGATTATCTACTTGCCAAAATGTAGTTAGTGCCTACAAGTATGTAGTGCAGCGGTACTCTAAGTGTGTTCCGCGGATCCCTAGGGTTCCACGCTACCCCTGTAGGGGTTCCGCAAGAATTTAGAAAAAAAATCAAACCTGATATCAACCAATTAAGTTAGTAACCATTAGTTAAGATTTTTTCATTTTTAATATCTTCTATTATTGTACTAAGTACTTGCCATGTGGTAAAGTAAGTAATAATTAGTAACTGTTACATTGTACTTTTATAATGCTTATACTTATAATAAAGAATACACTTTTCAAAACTATTGTTTTATTGTAGGGTTCTGTCAAGTATTTTGCTTGTCGAAAGGGTTCCGTGACCAAAAAAGTTTGAGAACCGCTGATGTAGTGTTATCAAACATTTTAGAAATAACCAAGTAATTAAGGTTAACATTCTACCATTGCTAGTGGTGTGAAAATATAATATGGCGTGGATAATTAAAATTTCATAATAATGATTAGAAGTAAAGTAGTTTTATTCGGTGTACAGTGAAGCATTTCTATGTTATAATGGTAACCCTTTCCAATTAAATATATACTTTGGCAATAATTTCTGGGTGGTTAACTCTGTACCAAACATATTGGTGATGTTTTTAAAACCTAAAATCCAAAAGACCTCTGATCTCCCTTACAATAATTGAAAGCGAGAAAACCTCGACCGGTTAAAATCAAAACCGGGGGTTTTTAATTACAATGCAGGGTGCAAACAACCCCAAGATGTTACCGGGCAGTGGTCACTGCGTGAGAAAATTGGGGTCGCCGGCGTAAACGGTGTGACGCGTCTTGCTTTGTAATTGAAGTAATTTTGGTTGGAATGCTGGCTCTCCCCCGCTAGGGATGAGTTGGTTGTTGTTATCGATATGGATTGAGAATCAATGTATGGGGTTCGGATTTTTTTAGAATAGGTATAGGTGAGCAAAATATGTTAGCCTTCTAGAAGGCAGGTTGGGTTGGTTCAGATAATCGTCTTTAGTGAGTATACTAGCATTTCAAGGTCGTTGTGTATTTTTTATTTGTCATTGGTTAATATTATCATTATTTTTCAGCGAATTGGAAATGTAGAAATAAAATATTGTAGAAATAAATTCTTTTTCAGCAAATTGGAAATGTAGAAATAAAATATTGTAGAAATAAATTGGTACACCTACCTATATACTAATTATTGTTAACGAATAATATTACCTGGTTTCATTGATAAATTATATCAACGATTTAAAATATAACTAAGTTGTTATTGTTACCAGTACACCTGTTATTACAAACAAAAACCAATTACACTTTCCAGTTAGACTTCGCTCGTTCGTTTTCTTTTGTCTCTTTACGCCATCTATGGGAGGGCGGTGAGAACAGTATTTACTCGCGACGCCTAATGTAATTTCGAACAATTTAGTACAGCGCCATCTATTGTTGAGTAGAATAACTAAAATAATTGTATGATAATTTTATGGATATTATAAAATATTATTCTGAAATTTAAACTTTATATCTTTTTAGCTTTCTTTTACGTCTTTTCTTAACATTTTGATCCTACCTTTTTTACAAATAGGTTTGAGTTCAGATTGTGAAGAAATCCCAGAAGTCAGTGCAGATGTTATATGCTTTTTCTGTACGAGTCCGCAAGTGTAAGATAGGTACCTAAGTCTACACTTTTGTTAGATATTAATTTAAATGGCCAAGCAATAGTGTTCAAATATAGAAAGTCAACACATACAACAAAAGTATTGAGCATGAGACCAATAATAGTAATATTTGTCTGCCGCAAGCACAAAAAAACCGCTCACTAGCGCCACTCGTATGGCGATATTGCGGTCGTAGAAGGAACTATATATACCACTTGTAGGAGGATTCAATTTAAAAATTATAATGTATCACTTTATAGTTTAAAATTAAGTACCTATTTAATATACTGATTAACATGATTATAAAAAACATTGAAAGCAGCCTTTGGCTAAAATTACTGTACATTTTCTTTATAAAATTAATATTTTGAAGAATAATTTCATGATAACTGTGTATTAAGTTTCGGTGAATATTCTACTTAACACTGAATCGAGTTATAAATCGACTTTTATAACAAAAAGGTTGAAATATACAAATACTGGCCTAAAACATAAAAAGTACCTACTTAGTATGTAAGCAAAACAATTAAGGTAAGAAAAGACTACTTGACCACGATTGCTATATATCATTGCTGTGATTTTTTTAATGTGAAATTAAAAAATACTTTAAATAAAATACTTGACACTGGCTATATGCACAAACCGTGCGAAGCCATAACTAAAACAAAAAAAAAAAAGGTAAGAAAAAAACACTTAAGGCGACGATGAATGAAAGCATCGGACACAATGAAGCGAGTCAATCCGTCGATCCGCGCGCGGTCACACGTCCCGTGGCGATCGGGCGATGACCCGACACAAGAGATGCCATGGAGACGATGTCATAGATTTTTATACTAATTTTTGTTTATTGATTGGGCTTTGTTGCTGAGCAACCAAGTCGCCTGCTAAAATAAACAATCAAACATTACGATAGAGATAAATGCTGAGCTCTAGAATTATGTTTAATTCTTTTACCGTTAAAATGTTGTTATTGTTCAGGCATAGGCTTGGCATATTAAAAACCAGTAATGGGCAGAGAAGAACCACCCATTTTTGGGGTCAAATTTCGATGAACACCAGGTGGTGTATTTTAATGATGCTGTTCAATAAAGACAATACATTATGAAAGTAACACTTTTTTCTATTTGTTAAATACGCTACATACCTACACAAGAACTAATTGCTCCATTAGCCCCACGTAACGAGCCTCCAGTCCTAATTAAATCAAGTCACAATTAGTTCCTAATACTTATTAAATACACAATTGGTTTGACCAAAAACTGCCTAACCCGCTTAAAATTTAACATTTAAATATGGCCATACAAATAATATTAGCTGCAAGGACGACTCCACGCCTGTCGCTGTCCGACTCACACTCGCCGGCTGTGGAATGTGACATGTGAACGGGCACCGGACACAAACACCGATAATGAATATTATTACACTAATCTATCACATCTAGAAATTGCCAACACTTTTTAATACTGTACCTACAGGCTGAATTTAACCACTACCTATCTGACTGGGGGCTTACCATGACGTCTTATTGCGATCCAATTGAGGAACTAAACAGAATCGTTTCACTTTAAATAATAGTAATAGGTACATGGCTTTCGATATCATTTAGGCAGGCGTCGATCCTTTTAGATTTGAAATCAACCTAAATTGAGCGTCGAGATGTCACAACAAGACGTCATGGTACGAATAAGTAGTAAAACGATTCTGTTTAGGTCCTCAATTGGATCGCAAAAAGATGTCATGGTACCTATGGCCCCAGGTTGTAATAAGGTGGTTCTGGTTATACTATTGGTACAGGCAGATGACAGCAAGCGTTTGAACTGCAAGTTTTTGTATGTTTTTATATTTTATTGGAATAAATTGATAACGAAATTTGAAAATGTAAGTTTCCAATTGGTTCCTATATAAGAAGCCCCATTTATTGGAATAACATTCACGCGGTTCGATGATGGAATCTCTTAGCAGGTGACAAGTTAAGATCCAATTGAGTGTCATGTTTGTGATTTTTTTTTCATCGAGACAATTATTCGTAATCGCGTTTCTGTCTTCCCAATCGTCTTTATTGTTTTTTGGTAATTATAGCTGACAGACTGGACTGTCCCTTCCTCCACCATTGTTGTGACGACATTAATTATTATTAAGACGACTGAGTTTGACCTATTTATATACCTACAGACATGATAATAAGTTATGAAATATTTTTTTACATTGTACGTATTTACAATGTTTTTTGTGTTTTATTTCATTTTCTATATTTAATTTCAATTGTACAATGTAATTGTAATAAATAGTTGTGATTTTATTGTGATTTAATGAGTTTTATGGGTCAAGTTGCCTGAAATAAAGAATTATATTTTTTTTTCATTTTAATGCAAAATTAATTTTAACATTTAAAATTTGTTGCTCCTAATTCTATATTTTAATTGGTTTCCTGAGAATACAAAACTTTTAAAATGAGTAAAACCTCGCAAGTGCGTTCAGCTGTTTCTAACTCACGCCTAGCAGCTAATCTGAAGACGGAGCCAAAGGAACTATCATCGTTTCGTAGTGTAAAATAGTGGCCGTACTGCCCCACTGCTGGGCAAAAGCCTCCCCACACTTTCCTGAGTAAGTTTAGGGCAACCACCACGGGGGCCCGATCCGGATTTGTGGATAACCACATCCGAAAAAAATCCGAAAAACAATCTTACTAATATTATAAAGCCGAAAGTTTGTGAGTGTGTGTGTGTGTGTGTGTGTGTGTGTGTATGTGTGTATGTTTGTTAGCTCTTCACGCTCAAACGGCTGGACCGATTTCGATAAAATTTGGTATAGGGGTAGATTGGACCTATGAGACGGACATAGGCTATCTTTTGTCTCAAAAAATAATCTCGAAGGGGATGAAATAGGGGTTGAAAGTTTGTATGGGTAATTAATAATTCTTCAAGTTAGGAATCTGAAAATTTAAATTTAGGCTTTTGGTAGGAAATAAAGAAATATGGGTCTCAGCTTTTTTGCAAAATCATCCCTAAAGGGGACAAAGTAAGGGGTTGAAATTATGAGGTATTCTTTAGTTGCATCCCCTACGGACGGCAAATGGTAGTGCAATTTGGCAAGGAGATAGATAATAATGGATACAAATTAAAGAAAGAGATAGATAGAAGGAGAGGGAGAGAGATAGAGTTAGAGGGAAAGAGATAGACGGAGAAGTATATATGAACATAAATAGAGAGATAAAGGGAAAGGGAAAGAGATAGAGGGAGATAGAGAGCGAGCGATAAAGGGAAAGGGAGAGAGCGAGAAATAGAGGGAGGGAGCGAGAGATAGAGGGAGAGAGCGAGAGATGGAGGGAGGGAGCGAGAGATAGAGGGAGGGAGCGAGACATAGAGGGAGGGAGCGAGAGATAGAGGGAGAGAGCGAGAGATAGAGGGAGAGGGAGACAGCGAGAGATAGAGGGAGAGGGAGAGAGCGAGAGATAGAGAGAGAGCGAGAGATAGAGCGAATTTACTAATCTTATAAAGCCGAAAGTTTGAGAGTTTGTATGTATGTATGTATGTGTGTATGTTTGTTAGTTCTTCAAATCATTAAATTTGTTCAATTTGGTACGCAGATAGGTTATCTCCCAATTTTGGACATAGGCTACGAGTAGGTATAAGTCATCATCATAAACATGAACGTTTTCCATAATGCAATAAAAACTATGAAAAACTACCCCATTTGCATAAAATTTGGCATTAGTTTAAACCGCAACCCTTAACACACAGTGGAACGAAAACTTAAAAAGTAGATAGACCTTAATTTGCATGATATGTTGTAAGCAGATAATTAAGACACACAATATAGGCTACAATGTCATCATCATCATCACTATTTCACTGTCCATCGCAGTGTGATAATAACTGTGAAAAACTACCTAACTTCAGTATTTTTCTCTGACACAATGTTACAAGTCGTATTTAACAGCCACCGTGTGTTATAATGTGAAACGCGGGTGAAACCGCGGGGCGCCGCTAGTAATACATACGAGGCTGAATCAAAAAGTTCTTAGAAGTGCATATATATGAAACCTTTTTGGATCAAGTTCGATATTCAAATTAAAGAGTGTCTATCACACTATATTTATGCAGACTGTCACTTGTTTTTGTCAGTTCGTTCGCATGTAATAAATTTTTTTGTGCAACGAGTTGCTAAAAAGTCAAAATTATGGATAAAAGTGAGTTACGTGCGGTGATAAAATATCTCAGTTTGAAAAAAATGTCTACGAAGGAAATTTTTTTGGACATTCAGCAGACATTAGGGGGTGATGCTGTACCCTATTCTACGGTTGCGTACTGGGTGGCTGAATTTAAAAGAGGTAGATCAAGCTGTAAAGATGACCCGCGTTCTGGGCGGCCTTCAACCTCCGTTACAGAAGAAAATGTCAAAAAGGTTGAGAATCTGGTTTTGGAAGACAGAAGAATGACTATAAAACATATAGCTGAGATCCTAAAGATATCTTTTGGTAGCGTTCAATCCATTTTAATTGATTCACTGGGGTTCAAAAAAGTGTCTGCAAGATGGGTGCCACGAATGTTAACCGACGAAAACAAAAAGCGACGTTTGGAAATTTCCAAGCGTAATCTCGAAATGTTCCAGCGTGATTCGGATAATTTTTGCCGTCGTCTTGTCACCATGGATGAAACGTGGGTCCACCATTTTGATCCTGAAACTAAAAGACAAAGCATGTCTTGGAAACGACCATCCTCTCCATCCATTAAGAAATTTCGAGTTGCTCCTACCGCTGGCAAAGTTATGGCCTCTGTGTTGTGGGATAGTGAAGGAATCCTTTTTATTGATTACATGCCAAAAGGCCAGACGATTACTGGACCCTATTATGCAAATTTAATCCCGAAAGTGCGTGAAGCGATTAAAGAAAAACGTCGTGGAAAACTGTCGTTGGGCGTGTTGTTCCTTCAAGATAACGCTCCTGCTCATCGATCGGAAGTTGCGCTCAACGCAATCCGCTGTGCTGGCTTCAATCTCCTTGACCACCCACCATATTCTCCGGACTTAGCCCCAAGTGATTTTCAATTATTTCCAAAATTAAAAGAGGAAATTCGTGGAACAAAATTTCACGATAATGACGCGGTTATAGCTGCCGTAGAGGACTTTTTCGAGAGTCAAGAAAATAATTTTTTTTCACAAGGAATAAGGAAGTTAGAAACGCGTTATTCTAAATGCATTGCATTGGAGGGAGATTATGTAGAAAAATAAAATATTATTATTTAAATCTTTGCATTTTTTAATATTGATTCCAAGAATTTTTTGATTCACCCTCGTATTTATACTTTTTTATAGTATACCTGCTAGGATTACTACTACTAGAAGACTAGCTGGCGTGACAGACGTCGTCTTGCTATTCCATACAAAATGTATAAAATAATAAGTTATTCGCCTGTTTTAATAGTTATTCTTTTCATCGAAGCAGAGAAAAATTCAATAAAGCAAACGTAATAAAAACTCGGCCTAGCCGAGCTTGCGCCATAAATTGTGTTATTTTGTTCTATAGTACACATACATAATAATTATAATAAATAATATTATTACTAGGTAGATCAAAAATTTATGAGAAAAATTATTAGCATTTTTCTAACTTTTTCATTATTTTTTCTGGTTATTCTGCAAGTCGGAACAGAGAGAAATCTAACAACTCAAAGATCATGGAAATCGGTCGAGACTTTCTCGAGTTATAAATGGTGTGACTAACATGCCTTTATTTTATACAAGGTGTAACAGCAAGGTGTAGTAATACTGAAACTATGCATACACATACTTATTTCGAAGTAGTCTGGAGGTATTTTAAATCAGTAAGTAGTCACGGTAATGAATTAAGACACGTCAAAGTTTACTGCAAAACTAACCATCGTTCAACCCTAGTTATCAGCTGGGCAATGTCAGTGAACTTGACGCAAAGACTAACATGTGATCCGCCGTCAAATCCGTCAATAAGAATTCGTAAATGTACTAAGGGTTCCGTTTGTTTTTTAAATAATGTTTTTTACCAATTTGTACCAACCCGGACAAATGCAACCTGACAAAAGTATTTCTTGGCGGCTGAGTGATATCTCCTCCGTGTAATGTACCTACCAAAATTCTATTCTAAGGCGGTAAGTATCTGAAATGAATTTTAGAGGCTTTCAACTTTGTTACAATACTGAACCCTAAAATATTATCGGCAAATTCAAAGACCACGGCGCACTTTGCGGCAGAAATAATTCAATGCCAGAAAATACTGTCGGCAAAATTCAAAGACCGCGGTGCGCTTTGCGACAAAAATAATTCAATGCCAGTGACCCGCGTAACGTGACGTCATCCGTATCATGTTAGGGTTGTAATATTTAGTTATTTAGTCAATTTGAGTGAAAAAATCGATTATCGATTTCAGGTTTTAGTACCCTGGCAAATGTTTCATCACCAGGTGTACACATACCCACATTTCAATATTACTACACCTTGCTACACCCTGTATACCTAGGTACTAGCTGACCCGACAGATGTTGTCCTGTCATTGAGTCAAAGTGAGTGACAGTAGTCAACTGTACAACCCGATTTTATCACATATATTTTTCCCAGTTTCAAAAAATTTCCCGTGATAACGGGATAACTAGTATCGTATATCCTTCTCCTGGTTCTCAGCTACCTTCCTACAAATTTCCACAAATCGGTTCAGGCGTTCTTGAGTTATAAAAAGGGTAACTAACACGACTTTCTTTTGTTAATATAGATATAAGATATATAAGATAGAAGATAAATAAAATACCAATAGATAACTTATGATTAAGTAGCAAGTATTACTGAAACCCAGTTAGAAACTACTTAGTATAATATTATGTACTAACTAGAAAACTTCAAACCCTGATGGAGGATTCTTTTAGTTTCATACTGACTTATAAACGGTCAATTCTTATTAGGTTCAGTCATAAAATGAATAAATATATGATTTGAATACCTAATATAAAAAGTCAAAAAACGTGATTCAAAAAAATGTAAATTTTTTGGCCCCACGGTGGGCGCCAAAAGACAACTGTCCCAAAAAAGCTTCAATTTTGGCGGGAATCCGATAGTGAGACGTTGTTGGGTTTACACTGTTTTCTCAATCTTGTGTTTCTTCGAGTGTTAATGTGTAATATTGATGAAATATTAGTCATTGAGTGTTCGTTAACGTGCACGAGTGTGGGCAAATGATATAAGCCCAATGAGCGTGCCACTTCGCATTTTTTCCAAAACTCCCAGGAAGTTTCAGTAAAACATCCACCACTGTACTGAATCGTGACTTATAGATTATGTAAATAATCGAGTTGACTACTTGACCACGAGGATTGCTTTAATACTAGCAATGGTTTTCCTATTGTGAAATTTAAAAATACTTTAATGTATTAATACTTGACACTGGCTAAATGCACAAACCGTACGAAGCCAAAAAAAAGAAACAGTTGAAAAGAAAGTTGTGACGGTTTTACAGTTTTTACTATAATCAATACTTAGCGTAAGGCTAAAACTTTTCTACTTAGGTATCTAATGAATGTAATATTAACTAGTTTCTGACTTTTACGTGATTTTTTTCATTTGCTTTGGTTACTTTGTACTATTTTCTTTTCAAATTATATAAGTATACACCTATCACAGGCGCATTGACAAAAAAAAATCCTTAAAAACGTTACTTTCAATAATGATCACGTATTATTCACAAAGCTATTATTATGTTAGGTACATAAACAATTACTGATTTATTGGAATAGATATAATAATAAGTCTCCAATAGCCAGACGTCCACAAAATTAAATGTACCCGCGAACCAAACGTCAAACTAAAATCCAATAAAAGCGTACCCTCTTTCAAACTTCTTCCAAAACTTACTCCACTATCGCAACTATTCCATGTCCCGCCCATCCAAACGAAGTTCTTAACGTATACCTATCCTTTTCTATCATGTTAACAATGAGACCAGGAAAACGAGACGGAAACTACCCTGACCGCATGCATTGTTATTATAGTTTTAGGACTGTATTCTGTAACGGCGCAAATCTAGTTTAGATGTAAACGGATTTAGATTATAACATGTATGTATTACGGTTCAAAATGATTTGGTAGAACAAGCCTGTAAGATGTTTTTGAACATGACCCGTGAAGGAACCTCGCACCATTTTTCCGCGAGCGATTTACCAACCTAAGATGACGGCGTAAGAGCTATAGTGGCGTAAAAATGACCAACTTAAGACGTTCTCGAAAAAAATACGCGGCGTATAGTTATTCTCTATCGACGTCTTGCGCAAGATGGCGGCGTTCGAAATTTAAATTTCTCCGAGGAATAGGTGGGTGTCTATTCTGTACTTATGAAGGGGTGTAGTTCTCAATTCAGCCGCTGTAGCGCTGCCGTCTATTTTGGGTGAATTTTGTTCGAGCGTCTAATGAGAACAGAAAGCGGTTGAAGAGCTGCATTTTCATTGGTTTTGAGAGCCTGCTTGCTTAATAGCTATGCCATTGTTTGAGACTTGAGAGATAAAATTTTGAGAAACGTTTTACATTGGTAGTTTGTTTATCTTCGTCCCTAGCGTATTGTTTTACATAGTAATATTAAGTAAGTACTTTAACATTTTCGAAGAAGATCAGAGAAGCTTTTCGGTTAAGTATTGATTTTTAACAATACTTTTGGTTGAGATACCCACCTACTGTATTATAGTATATAAATAGATAGTAATTCAAAATTTGTATTTCTAAATAATAATTGACAGTGTATATATAGGTAGGTACTTTTGTGTCATCCTATTGTAAGTAGATTACTATAATAATAATTACTTAATGTATATTGCAGCAGACACTATCTTTGTATAATTTAATAGAAACCAAAATAGGTAAGTATTATAACCATATCACCATTTTGTGCATTAACTACGTTATACAGTTTTTTCATCTTTATATTTTTCAATTAATACACGTATTTTCTGGTTTACAACAGAACACAGTAGTTTAAAATAAATCCCACACTATAAATACAAAATCACAACAATAAAATAAAAATGAATACTAAACTAAAAAGATCACATCTATTCCCATGACTTTTTTGACCTCAAAAACCTGTTGACATACAATTTTGTCTTTTCTGTAATCCTCGAAATCAAAAACTAGATGAAACCAGTTTCACCCGCTTTCAACTCATTCAAATTCAATATGCTGCACTTTTTTCTTCATTTCTAGTTTCTTGTGAGAAGCGACTACCCTAATCGACCCCTTTTTATTTTTTAAGAACCTGTTGAGCGTACAGGTATTCTTTTGTGCTAGTATCTATCTATCTTAGAATTTTTTTATTCTTTACTTCGTGCCAGTATTTGACAATTTACTTTTTAATCCAGGTATAATAATATTATTCATTCATCCAATAGGTATGCTTACCTGATTTTTTTTTTACAAAAGTAGGTATTGCAACATTTTGGTTAGAATTTTTGCTAAAAATAAACAAATTATCGCAATGACATTGTATTGTTTTCTTTAACAAGAAAATTATATTTAGCGCCTTCCAACAACTTACTTAACCTTCACCAAACTTCTGAAATAGCCTAAGGGTAGATCCGGGTTATCTATTCCTTAACTTACAACCAGTCACGCGATCACTAGAATAGTATCGCCTCAATATACCTAATATTAATAATTCAATCAATAGTCCTTTCCGGGTCCACTCTCAGAAGAAGGTATTATGTATAAGTCTGTACTCTGTAGCAGGAGCGACTGGTTGCTTTTTTTTTAAGTTTAGTCTTCGCACAGTTTGTGCATTTAACCAGTGTCCATATAGGTACGTATTTCTTATTTTCACAATAGGATAGTCTTAGCATTTTAGCAATCCTTGTGGTCTAGTCAGTTTATAGTCATAGTCACGATTCAGTCAAGTGTTTTACTGTTAGCTTCCTGGGAGTTTTGGAAAAAAATGCGAAACGACACGTTTTTTGTGTTTATATCATTTGCCCACACTCGTGCACGTTACCGAACACTCAATGACTAATACTCCACCAATTTTACACATTAACATTCGAAGAAACAAAATTTTGAGTAAAAATAAAAAAATACAAAACCAATCACTCCTCACTATCGCATTCCCGCCAAAACTCCCGTCAAAGAATTAATGACTTTTGACATTTTCATTTGACAGTCAGAAAAAAAGTTACTGTATCCACCGCATCTAGTTTCAATGCTGAAAAGAAGGGCAGATTGAACATTTCATTGTAAAGCAACACCATAGAAAAGACGTTGACTATTCCATCGTTTGTTTTATTAGTAGCTCATTGCAATAACGACGCAACAATCAATCGCTAATCTGTTTTACGTAATGCCCGCGTTTAGTACCCTACCGCCGCCGGTGGTCAGACTCACGGGACCCTCGGCCAAGGTCAGACATGAACAAGAAATGTGTTATGACTGATAAGATAACCGTATTGACCTTCAAGAAACGCAGTAAATACAAAAAAAAACATTGGAAAAGGAATTGAGAAACGCTTAGGGTTGAAAATGGCTTGAATGGTCACGGGAAGACGGCTGTGCTTTTTTTGCTCGTCTAAATTTGACATATTATATTATAAGTAAATGCAGTAAGGACGAGCAGGAACCTCTATCGAGAAAGTATTCGATACGTTAACTGTCAAATTTGTTTTAGATTTGATCAGCGCCTTGCAATATCGACAAGACGCGTACGCGAACGGTTACCTTGACCGATACGTTAACGATAGGTACGATCCGTTAAAATGTTCGTTCTTGCACTATTTTAGGAGTAAGTAGGTACTGATCAAATCGAAAACTAATTTGACAGTTAACGTATATCGAATACCTTCTCGATAGGGGTTCTTGCTACAGCAAGTACCTACCTAACATTTTTTTAAACTAGCTGACCCGACTGACGTTTTATGATTAAAAACAACGAAAAAAGTTTCACGCATACAAAAATCCCATAGAAAAAGGGGGTTAATTATATCAGTTTTTTATCATTTTGTATATTATTTAAATTTCGTATAATATACGTTATAACCTAATTCGAAAAATTACAAACACTTAAATAAAATAAAAGCCAAATCGGACCATCTGTTTAAAAATTAAGAGTAGCCAACGAAAACAATTTCTTTTTTATTTATGTACATAGAAGAGTTATTTATAATAATAATCTAAGTATTTGAGGTCTTCAAATCGAGATCTAATCTTAGCCTCGACATGGAATAATCTAACATTCCAACTACATCCAATAATATTGAATAAGGTCACTCGGTCACCGCGGTCAAGCCTGGACAATACGCGGCCAAGGACAGAGTAGGTAAATCCTATTAATACTTACCTAGATCTTTCGCCAATCCATTGACTTAGGTTAAAATTTACTAATTGGCCGGGATTCGTACGCGGGGTACCTACTTACTTACAGCCGAAATTAATATTGTAAATCCTATCCAAGATTGAAATCGATCTTGGATTGCTGCCTATCGTTCGATCGATTTCCAATCTGCGTTCCTGTATAAACCAATCCACGGATCGGTTATTGGCACTGGTTTGACCTTAAAAATGGATTGTGATATCAATCCCAGATAGCAAAATTTGGATTGGATTGATTATTAATTTCATCTACTTTAACCCTGCAAGATATCGAAATGGAACATACACGGAAATTGAAGATAAAAATCGTGTTATAAAAAAAATCATTGAAATATAAGTTGCGCTGTTTTGAAGCCTCTTCGAACACACTTTCAAACACACAAAAAGTCCAAAAACGGTAATTTGTGTTTAGTCTTCATTAAATTAATTAATATATATTACACAATTGCTTCTTTATTTAATTTTAATTTATCATATTTATGTTTTAAGGTTCTATTTATAATAAAATTTAAGTATTTGACTTTTTAAGTGCTATTTCATTGCCTAAGTAAGTACTTACAATAAATGACTTTTGACATAGGCCTGTTTTTTCTTTCTTCCTCACTTATTCCACTACCGTGCCGATCTAAACTACGTTAAAAATTGTACTGGAATAAATGTAGCCAACTATAACATCATATTAAAATACCTAAAATACATAGGTACTTACAGCCGAAATACATCGTAATGGTACGACTAAAATTAGTCATATTTCCCGTACTAAGAACGTCAAATGAAGACGTTTAACATTACGATGTGTATCCTCGATGACCAGAGCACGAAAATAGTTATCATCACCATCATCACCAGCCTGAAGACGTCCACTGCTGAACATAGGTCTCCCCCTCAGACCGCCACACCGATCGACTATTTGCCACTTGCATGCACCGGTTGCCTGCGACTCTTTTAATTTAGTCGGCGTCGGCGTCTGAAAATAGTTATGTACGCGTTTTTAATTATCTATACGTACAAACAAGATTTTCATTGCCACATCAGTAGGGGTTTTCCCAACAATTGTCCTAGAATACTTCGCGTTGTTTACAACAAAACAACAACAGACAAACAGCAACACAAGTTATAAGCCGATCCATCAAAGGTATCTACTCTGTCCAAGTGGGTGAGACACCGGTCAGCCAGGCCGGCGACCTCTCGCTTACCACTACTATGGATTGCTACTCGATCACAAAGATATCACAATACCTAAATGTTTTACCACATGATGCTGGCTAAATGCACAAACTGTGCAAAGCCAAAAATAAAAAAATATATTAAAAAAAACTTGATCTCAATAGTAAATTAATATAAACTTGATAAATAAATCTTTGCTTAGAATGCTGGCTCCTATTTTGGTACTTAATGTAGCTAGTTTTCTAGGTAGTTTTGCCTTCGCCAATGTCTTTTAGGTTTTTAATTTAGGTTTAGTACAATTCTAAAAGTAAACCTCAATAAGCTGTAAATAATTTAGGTTTTTATAATCTTTTTTATATAAGTTCTTAACCAGATAAAGTTATTGTCTTCGTTATTCTGTCCGATAGTCAATAATAACGAAGTTTTTTCTTTCATTTCTGACTCCTGCAAAGAATGTCATAATCAGTTAAGGTTGAAAGGGGGTTACAATAAATCGATATACAAAAAAGAAACAAAACAATGATACAGCGATATTATTGCATGTAATACTCGCTGTTGCTCAGTCAGTAACGTGCACGGAACCAAAGCGAGTGTTACGCGATCGAGTTACCGTAGTAGAGGGGGTTGTTTGTGCGTGTTTGGGTCAGTTAATTGTTGTCCGATGTCGGTGTGTTTGTTACGTCGCCGTGATTTGCTCGGCGACGCTAATTTCTCGGCCATTTTAGATGTGACCTTTATTATTTAAGCCATTTCTTTTAAGCCTTTGTTTTTTCTTTGAAAATAAGTTTTTATTTAATAATTAGTCTAGTTAGGACCAGTTTTCTGTGCACTAGTTTCTCGGCGCTGTGTTTGTCTAAGGGCACGTTTCACGCTAGCCTATAAAGCCTCTTTTACACTCAGCAGTAAGCAGAAGTGAGCTGAACGAGAATTGAACACGACACTTCTCTCACCCCTGCCTCTGCTACTCGTGATGCCGTCGAAAGTGAACGTGAAATGCAGAATAAGGCAGAATGTGAACACGCTTCTCTTTATTGCGGGCAGCGAGAGGGCAGAAGCATGGAAGCAAGAAGCATGGCACGAAGCAGGGGCCGAGTCTAAACGGCACAGCTGTAGTGCCACTATTTTAACTTATCAAATCATGCGCGATATCGCACTGGCTCGTCGCATTAACAGATCGGTTCTTTAGTCTCAGAGCCCCAAGAAGTTTAAGAATCCGTGCCCTTCAAATCGTATTACAGTAATGTTTAATTCGATAATTAACTTCTGAAAGCCGGTTCAATGCTGGCAAAAGTACTTCCTAATTGAAGTCTTCCAGAAAAGGCTTACTACTACTACAGAAATGCAATATCAACAATTATATTATAGATTATAACATAATTATATCTAAAATATACTATAAATATAGAATATAATCATCCATATAGTATTATTAATATTGTAATACTAGCTTTCTAGATACCTACCTTTCATTTCAGCCAAAAGTATTTTTTACATTTATTGTGTAAATAGATGATTAAAAACTTGAATTAAATTGTATTATCCATTGTTCGTTTTTCAACTATTATTGTTTTAATATCACACATAATATTATAAATGATTACGCCTAGCATGAATGTTTTTCATGCGATTTATTAAAATAAATGTCAACAATAAAATATACGTGACCACGAAAATTAATAAGACCATTTTGAGAAGGATTTATCAAAATATGCTTTTAACGGCATAACATCTTGAAAATATCATCCCTTCTAAGCGGTTGACAATGAGTTTTCCGGCGGATGTAGCGCGCGCCCGACGGAAGCGGCGAGGGCGGGAAATATGCTACGTGTTGTTTATTCTTGTAGGGAAAATATATACAATGTAAAAATGGTGAAAATTATGTTACAAACTTTCGAATAAAAAATACAGATAAAATTTTAAAATATCTTTGATTTTATGTTAGCATCATTAAATTATATTATGCAGTGTGATGTGAACACGCGTACACTTTGATATTACAAATATAATAAGCAGAATATATAAGTAGTTTACATGCCACGGTTTTTAAGGTTACTCGAATTTTCCGAAACATGGGCTCAGATCAATCGATTAACTCAGAAGAACGATGAATAAAGAAACCTTACTATGGTCAACCAGTATAATTTATTATTATTTTCACAATTCATCACTCGTTACCAGTGCGCCTGTGATTGTTTCCAATTTTATCAGTTACCCCAAGTTACCTAGCGTTACGTCGCGTCGGCCAGATAAGTCGTGGATCCGATGTCTTCTCGCAATAAAAACTACAGATATAACAGCTTTTGCACTAACGGTACAACAAACAAATAAAACATAGAAATGATAGTAAAACTAAGCTGTTGATAGAAAGTGAAAGCTGTAAATAAGAAAGTAAGAATTTTATTTTTTTGCATCAGTTTCACCAATAAGTATATTATTATTATTAAGTAGAATACAAAGTAGCATTAAAAAACATACAAATTAAAAACTAATATTATCCTAATTATTAGTGTGTATATTATACTCATACAAAATGGTCCTCACTCAGCATAATATCGACGAAGGCCCCACACCTATCGTCGACGCTGGTATTCTCTTAGAGCCACTTCCGTGCAATCACGACATGTGTACCTACAGGTGGCATACAATATACAATACACATGTACAAGATATACAAGACACAGTATACAATAGAATATCATAAAATGAAGGCACACAGAGTTTATATTACGTAGTACAACAAAAAATGTATCTGAGAACATGAAGCGACGACAGTGAAACATTCGTTGGTAAATGTAGAAAGAAAATGAGATAAATAGTCTAGAACAAACATGTTTCGATGTAGGGAACCCACTCCACCAGCTGTCAGGCACCCACACTACGTTTGACTAAACATCATCATCAGCCTGAAGACGTCCACTGCTGAACATAGGCCTCTGCCTTAGACCGCCACACCGAACGACAATTTGCCACTTGCATCTTTCGGTTGCCTGCGACTCTTTTGATGTCGCCTTTGACTAAACGTGGTCAAATAGTAAATCCTAAAATTCATAATTAGCATTCCATTCCTAGGCATTGAACGACGATTTTCTGTTACCACACGACTTACTGTACAAATCTTCGAAATAAACTGCATAAACATACATCGCGCCATACATTATTTAGCTATTTAATCCTCGCCGTCATCAAAATTCCCTAACACCTACACTTCCACCTTATAAGACGCTTAATCTTAAGACTTTGTGCATACCTACGAGTATATACATAAGAACCACCCTGTAGCGGTTGTCGCAACTCATAACAGGCGGCGAAATTAGGCGTAGATACACGATTATGTAGGCGATGAAACTAAAACGAGAACGGCTTCTACAAAAAAAATCTAAAATAAGCCAATTAATACGTTATAAGCTGTGAATGGATGCTTCGCTATGATTCTGATAAACCTCAATCATTTTTACAAGCTATATTTTGGTTTTTGGTTCGCGTGTGACCACTCTCTGACTTGATGTGAAGCAACGATGCGGTCGACGTAGTTGCAAGTTTCCTTACGATGATCTCCTTCACCGAAAAGCGAGGGATATAATTATATACCTACTTACAATATGTTTTTACTACAAACTCATTCGTAACGTGCCCGCACTGAGACTTTAACTCGGAACACTCGCTTGGAAGGCGGATGATGTATACGCTTGCTCTACTACGCTGTCATGCCAGTAATTTGCTATAGGTATAGTACGTCGTATATTTTTCTAAGTTACGTACAGACAGTGTAATTTCGTCAGAGTGTAATTTGGTCACACGCAACAACCAATGTAATCGGTCATATTTTGTTTTTTATTATGAGGGATAATCAGTGCTTTTTGGTCACACGTCAAATTAGTTTTCAACTTTTGAGTGCATTTTGTTCACACTTATACCTCAAATTACTTCTTTATTTTCTACGATAGGCATTACGTACCCCAAATGTATTTCTAGAACCTTCCACGGGGCTTCTCAACTCCGACACACCCCTCGTGTCGTGGAAGCAAGTCACCTGTGTCATTAATTCATTTTAAGACGCCTAACGCCGCATCCCCTTAGACGTTCATTTGCATATTACAAAGTATGGAAGTTCGCTAACGAACTGCGGGCGGCGTGGTGAGTGGGGGAGCGGGGGAGGGGAGTGGGGGTGTCTAAGGTAGCTGGTGTAAGACGGGGAATTGGATCCAGGGCCGGACTGGGTGGTTTTAGAAAACTCGTTTTATTTTTGTTGAAGGAAAGCATTTTGTGTTTGGTTTCTAATTAGTTATGTATAGTTTCTCTAGTCTAGTTTCTATCGAGTATAGGAACTCAGTATTAGTATTACTAAGACTCCGCTGTCCGTCCGTCCGTCTGTCTGTCTGTCTGTCCGTCTGTCACCAGGCTGTATCTCATGAACCGTGATAGTTAGACAGGTTAACATTTTTACAGATGACGTGTTAATTTTGCCGCTAAAGCAACAAAGACTTAAAAACAGAAAACATTTTTTTGCTGATTTACAGATCCCACAGAACCCTGCGTGTGTGAGTCCGACTCGCATTTGCACGATTTTTATTAGATAGGTTTTGGTATAGGCTAGTAATTTTACCAATGTGGTTGAGTGTGATCACACGCTCAGCTGAGAATTAAATAAGATTGGCTCTAGAACCTTTCCCAAAACCTACCAATAGGGGTTAGCGACAGATTGAGTTTTATTTTAGGAGGTGGTGAATCTTAGATTTTTTCAAGAAACGACTTACCCCCAGTTTCTGAGACGTCAGTAAATTTTGACTACAGATTAATTATATTGCCATCCTTGTCACTTGTTTACTGTCAGATAGAGACAACGATAGTTTTAATCTACTGTCAAAGCCAACAAACGTTCCAGAAACTGGGGGTTAGTTCAGTTTTACTTTAGTCATCATCATCAGCCTTACTCGTCTACTGCTCGGCGTAGGCCTCTCCTAGTGAACGATATGGAGCCCGATCTTCGACTCCTCATCCAGCTTCTGCCAGCCGTTGCCTTTAATCTTCCCTCCCCCTGCCAACGGCGCCCTACATACGTATTCCTAAACGAGGTCTCTAAAACTCGTCTACACCAGCGATCGCCACCTCCTCTACACTTATTATTTACTAGCAGACACGGCCACGCAATACTGTGACTAAGGTTTTTGTTATTGCGACTATAAATTGATACGTAAGCTATCCTATCTTTCAAGTTAGATCAAACTGCACACGGTGTGCAAATTTGAGTGGAACGCACGCGGATTAAATCGATTAGAATCGTTTTTTTAAATAAATAAATTTTTTTTTTTTTTTTTAATAATGCTGGACAATTCACACAGCATTATCTAGCCCCAAAGTAAGCAGAGCTTGTGTTATGGGTACTAGACAACTGATATACATAATACAATACACTACATATATAGATATTTTTTATTATACATAGAAAACATCCATAACGCCCTGAACAAATATCTGCAGATCGTACAAACATTTGTCCCGGGGCGGGAATCGAACCCGCAACCACCTGCGTCGCAGGCGGGCCTTCGCCCGTCGCGCCACCGAGGTCGTCAATCGTTTAGGTAAGTAGTTTAGGAGTCCATCGCGGATAAACAACGTGACGCGTAATATATACATATTAAGATTCAGTGTAATGATAATAAAACGCGCATCCTAAATCCGTCCACGGAACCTCGAAAGCGGAGAAAGATGAAGGAAATGAAAATGTACGTAGCAAAAAGGGGGTGCGCCCACCGCCCCTCTAAAATTCTATAACGGCGGGCGGGCGCGGCGGCTCGATACCTTTTGTAGACGATAAGCCCTTTTAGGGTAGGGACCTAAGGATGGAGGAAACATTACTCTTGTAGACGCTTCGCGCGGTTCTTATCGTTTCCTACTTTTGAAGGATGCGGGTGATTGCTTGGTAGTTGCGGCCCCTTTTAGGCTATTGAAATTTGGGGCGCAGGGGCGGAGGTATAAATAGGTATACAAACTGTGTACAGGGTTCAGTGTCGCTATGGTTGTTGATGTTAGATTGGTGAGTTGTAGATGTTTCAAGATACGATTTGATTTTTGTGGCTCATTTTGTGTCTTCGAATACATTATACTTCGAGTGGCGCCGAGTTTATAGTACACTTTACAATCTAATGACACCAGATTCAATGACCAATGAACTACTCTCGTAAGTCAACGCAATGAACGTGGCCGTCGGCCCTAGTTTTTACCCACTCATATTATCCAGTCGTTAAGTCACGTCACTGGCTTTTGGGCAACTTGATAAACTCTAAAACTACTTCCTTATTCATCAAACAAACAAACAAACAATCAAGAGCACACTTTTCTCCAGCGTCTGCCTTTCCCACGATGTTATTGCAACTTTGCACCCATAAAGGATAAAACGAGTTTTATCCACTTACAAATCGTGTCTGATCAAGTTTACGAGGAATGAGAAACGAAAACCCTTTTTATAGTTGAAAAGTGGCCTTTATAGTCCAACCTGTTTGTAGCAGACGGTTCAACGAATCGTGGGACGACTGCTTGGAAATAAATTTAGTTGATGCATTACTATTTAAAAGTAAGATTGTTGATGTTCTGAAAAGATATCTATAAATCCAAAAAAATATAAAATAGCCGTAGCCTGAAAGATAAGATTATTGTTTACAGCACGGTATTAACCTTCCTTAATCTGTTTTTTTTTTCTTCTGCCTTTTTAATGTGTTCTAGGTGCGCAATAAAGATAGTATATAGCACTCAAAAGAGTCATAAGTCGAAAATAAATTAACGTGGGACCAAATTACACTTTACCTACTGATATGAACACAATCGAGTTGATTATAATTTACAAATTACTCATTTGTTTTTAACTAGGCACATTAATTTATTTTATATCTATTGCTGCGACATAATGCTTTAACTATAACAATAAAATAAAGAAAACTAACTTAATAAATCAGCCTTAAGCCAGACCGATTTATCACAAAGATATTAATTGTGAAAACTATCGGACAATAAGTCACGGTGTAATTAATGAACCCCAAAGGAGGGGGCGGACTACCCCCCTCCTGCTTAATGTGGAAAATATTGGGATAGTTGGTGTTATTTGTTACTTTCGAATTATATTATAGATGATATCTCTCTGTATAAACATTTTATTATAATGTACTTACTACATAAAAAAAACAGACAACATACAATATATTATGTAGGTATTAATAATTAATTAGGTACACAAAGTTTTGTACTAGTCAGTCCTTTGACTTGGTACATTCAAACAAAAAAAACATAATTGAAATCGGTTCATCCGTTCGGGAACTACGCTGCCACAGACAGACAAACAGGTAGATGGACAGATACACACGTCAAACGCATAACACCCCTTCGTTTTTCGTCGGGGCTTAAAAATATAATTCAACCCCGTGTCAAAGGGCAAGTCACTACAATAACTGACTCACACATCTTGAAGAGCTATAACTACATACAAACATTATTACCTACACATTATTTATGTAGGCAGCATCAAATTGAATCGGGTAGTAAAACCGTTCCTTTGTATATTTATCCACCCCTGCGAATGCTAATTACGAAAGGCACCCGGCGTCTTATCCGCCCTTCTCTAACGTCTCATCTTTCGAGTTCGAGTATAGTGGTTCTCAATCTTGTGTTGATTGAATTTGCCCCAAAAGGTATATTCCCAGCTTCTGAGCTAGCGGGGGCGCTGGATATTATATTGGATACACCTCTACCTCATCTAGTGTTTAGCGACGATGTGCTGAAAAGTGATAAGCACGACTGGCTATCAAAAACTGCAGCTAAGAACACTTCAAAAAGATGTATGTAGCAGCAAATGCTCTGCATGAGAATGGTCGCTGGTAGATAGTTATACAGTCTGGTAGACACTAATATCAAATAAATAAAATACTTTTTGCATTTGTTGACATGGTTGGTTATGCCCAAAATTAATCTTGCTTTTATTCGCCCATGTGTAATTTTACTTCCTTCAATTTTGTAGAACAAGGGGCGTGCTGGGGGCTACAGTTTGAGCACCACTGCCCCTATCTACCACTCGCATTGCCTTCGTAAGTGGCATTATGACATTCCTCGCGTATCTACGACGTATTTAATAGAACGCGACGTCGTTTGCTATCATTTGATACCATTTCCTACCGTTTCTTGGAGATGGCTTAGGAGAGAATTCTGTATTACTTCTGAGTAGCGACGTTTTGGGCGTATTAACGTAGTGTAGAATAAAGCTACGGTACGAGCAGGTCGTTCGCTTAATGGTAATCGCTAAAACTTTGAGTGTTATACGTAGTTTTTATTATTGCCGTTTTGGAGCCTACTCTAGACAAACTTTTAGACGGACAAACAACAATTCTAATAACGGTAGTAGGTATGGTTTTGTCTCCGCCCCAAATAGCAGAATAACCCCAAATATAATTTAAAAAAAAACAGATGAAAACATGGGAGAAAGTCACCAAAAAGAGAGAAAAAATATAATTAATTACTATAACTAAACACACATAACATTATTACTAAATTATATTGTTGTATATTACTATAATAATATAAAAAATAAGCTTTTTATTGTTCCTTATTAAAAGGTGTTTAATATGTAAACTGTATTATTAAGCTTGTTTAGCACTGTTTTTTTGTTTAAATGTAATTTTACGTTACTATAATTATTGTACAAGTTTTTAGTTACTCAGAAACCGTAGGGTTATAGAAACACACCAAAATCATCCCAAATACACACTCACTAATTAACTCCCTTACAAACACACACTCAAAATCACACCATAGTTTTCATAAACGCCGCTATACGTAAGACGCCGAAATTAATTAAGTTTTAATTAAATGAAACGTCTTCAGTGTAATAACGTAATAGTTTCTGTTTGCGTAATTTTATACGCACCCCCTTTCCACCCTTCCTCCCCCCTCGGTAGGATTAACTGGATTCCATTAAAATTATTATGATGTTGTAGGAGTAAGGCTTCGGCGCGTTTGATGCTGCTTGTTTGTTTATGGAGGTATTTTACGTTGTAGCACAAATAGTGACGCATTAAGGTCTGAAGCACAGATCCTGACGCCTAGGATTGCTTGTGTCTAGGGAATCGGGGACTATAAGGACAATGGTCCTACTCACAGACAGAGTAAACAAATATTTGTCTTGTACGGGAACCGAACTCGGACCCCCACGCTTCGCAATCGGCTCATCGCCAACTCACGCCACAAAAAACGTAGGTACTAATCAAAAGAAAATCAACCTCTGCTCATAAACCACTCCCCAAAGAATTTTAACTAAGAGCAACTTACGCATCTTTACGGGCCAATTAAAATGGAAATCGAAATCAACACAATGGAAATAGTTATCGAATTCCAATTGTCATTTCGCTCATATTAAAAAAAACGTCACATAGAAAGGTATAGATACCATAACGATTCTGTATCAAGCGCCTAGTCATCTCAATTCAAGACCATAATAGCAATAGCCATGTAACGACCTATCAAGATACCTCACTGCCTATACATAACTATCACGCGATTATAGGTATACACTATGTACTTATAGGTAGACAAGGCGTAACGGTAAAACTTTGCGCTATAAAACTAATTAATTCCCCTCCACGCCATGCTATTATATAAGCGAAATTTTGAGTGCCTCCTTCAGGGACAGTTGAGAGCAGTAGATAAAGTTGCAGTATAACTAATCAGTATAACTAAATCAGGTACTATGATGTAAATTGTATAATAGTACCATAGTTATGTGGGTAGCTATAAATTTACGTCCACATTTCAGTGTGGTTCAATGAAAAAACTTTATGTTTTTGATGTCCTATTTTACTAAAAGAAACTATTTTTTCTATTTCATTTGTATGTACTGATTAGACTCACTTCGTCATCCGTCTGCCTACCAGAGTTCAGGGTTGAATTGTGAATCCAGCTTCGATAGACGAAGCTTATATTTCGATATAATATTACCAATTTCTTAACTTATTCTTAACCTCCCCATCAGGGGTCAGTTGAGAATTTTAATTCCCATCTTCCCCCGTGCCGTGAGTAAGGGGCAGTTGAGAATTTTAATTCCCATCAGCCCCTTATTTGCATCAGTATTGGTACAGTTTAATTTCGACAAGACAGTTCATCGAACCGACTGATCAACCTCGATAAGCTATTCTCAAAAATTACAACAAGTAAACGACAAAAACCATCGTCTTTTTGACGCTAAACAATCATAAATTTGTATGAGTCTCGGTCACTGTGCCACAGTCCACTGCGCCCCCGTCTTGGCGGTGTCTCAGGTGCCCCCACCCCCTACCGCAACCCCTGGGCGCCCCTCGCACCCCCACGCGAAACGTCTCTGTTTTCGCGGCGACTGTGGCGAACGACTACCACGGGGTATGGTATATAGGTACCTACTTTGGATGTGGTATTGATTTTCTTGGAGTGAAAGAGGAGTGTTAGTACTTATTTCATCTTTTCATGTGTAGAGTTTGTGGACGGCGGCTGTTTTATCGGTGCAACCTTAATATTAAGTAAGGAGAGGTCAAATTGCAATGAATAATTTGTGTGCACTTAATACATTTCGATGAATAGAAAATCTACTGCAATATAAAGTAGTTATCTAGGTATAACGTATTGGAAAAGTGGACTTTTTAAAATAAGTAATTTGCAAAATCCAAATTGTTTTAAAGCAATGCTTATTCAAAGAGACAAACGCACAGACAGACTGATAAAAAAACTATTTTGCCCTCTATTATAGATATTGCAATGTTACCGATATTGAGGAATTTTTCACTAAAGCCACTGTTTTATTTAGAATTACTTACCTGCCCAGCGTTTATCCGCCCTAAGTAGAGGATCGATGTTTATTTGAGACCTACGTAGGCTTATAATAATGTATTGGAACCTATTGTATTACTGTTGAGAAATTTCATTTCTCCTTATTTCTCTTCGTCCACGGCTGAAATAGCACAGAGTGACACGACCACAAATCTGAACAAATACAATTATTTGGTACTAGCTGCGCCCCGCGATTTCACCCGCGTTTGGATAAAATACCATAATATATCTTTATGAATTGCCTTCTATGTGTTATTCTGATATGTAAGCTATATTACTGTGAAGTTCCACCAAAACCCATTCAGCAGTTTTCGCGTGAAAGAACAAGAAACATACATACTCACAAAACTTTCGCGTTTAGAATATAAGTAGGATTTTTTTGCTTTACTTGTTCTATCTAGTCTCTTCCTAGAAACAATATATTAGAACCCCCCTCCCCCCTTCCCCCCCTCCTTACAGCATAACTTACAACTTACAACTTTCCGAATGTCTCTTATCGCCACGGAGATATTTCCGAGCGCTATATACAAATAAATCGCACGGTACCGACAGGCATCGCGAAGTTAGGCACGTACTTCCTTATGACCCCCCCCCCCCTCTTCCCCCCTACTTTGACTTGGTGTTTTGTATATTGAACGAGCAGGGTTGACACATGTGAAAAGTTTAACTAGAATTTCAGTGGAAAACTTATCACTCTAGTGATCATAATCTTTGCAGTGGTATAAAACGTTCTCTTTGTAAGTTATAAAAAAATGGTTGCTATTGCTTGTAAGAAACTATTATAACACAAAAACCCCAATCCCTAAAACCCAGAACAAAACCCCAAACCCAAAACTCTTATCTTCTGTAAAGAAGACTCTTTGCTTTTGTAAATCTATGGTAAAGATCTACATTTTGGGTATAATCTACCTACATCACTGATGCCACAGATCTCATATTTAGTAATATTGAAAAATATGCTATACGATTGAAGAGATAAGATTTAATCTTATCTGCAGCTGCTACAAATGTAATTTTTGACGTCGGACCGTCATGTCAACTATAAAGTTAATATTTATTTCCACTACGGTAAAAACTTTCGAATTGTTTAACATTATGTTTGATCTTTTGTAAAAGGTGAACTAAGACAAAGTATTTGACACAATTTTCTGGATTCTACACAATTTATGGACTCTTTAAGCGAAAAAGTGTCCATTGTGACCACTCCTGACAACTTCGACTCGTACCTACCCTGGGCATGCCGCCAGCTGCAACTCGGCATGGATCTGAACATCACCAATGTGCACGGTTAGTGTTATTAATACTTCATCATCATCATCATCATCATCGCACTACACAGCAAATAGTTCCTCACCACCTATTTTGTTTTTGCATTGACCACGTACTACCATCACTTCTCGTACCCATTCTCGTTCCATATTATTTATACTAATCAATATATTTAAATCTCTCTCTCTCTTTTCATTGTCTCCTTTCTTTTATCCTTATCTTTTCTTTCGTTTTTATTGTACTTTTCGCTTCGTTACCTTTACACCGACCTCTTTAACTGTTTGCAGCTGTCCAACCAGCAGACTTTTCAAAAAACAAGATTCCCAAAAACAAAACCAAAGCACCTCCCTCACAACTTGATTCCTACGCCGATCCTGACGAATTAAATAAAAAAAGATCCAAAAGTGTTGCTATTATCAATTCATTTTCGTGCAGCGATCTCATCATTAATATACAGACCACTTATGAAAACGGCAACCTAGCACAAATAAAATTCGATAAGAACAAATGGATACCTATAAAGCTGTTGAGAGTAATAGAGCTCATATTGGAATTCCACGTTCATCTTACAACTATAACAATGAATAGAGGCGTTAATAAGGCAGTTCTAAATGAACTTTACAAGTGGTTGCTACCACCGTCTAATATTACAGATATATTTTTAGAAAATGCAGCCATTGTTAACGACAATTACGACATCTTACTGCATAGAGACAGTAATTTGAAAAGGTTGTCGTTGTCACGATGCAACATCGATGATGGCGCTGTGCGCAGAATAGCATCGAAACTGGCGCATCCTTTGCCAGGATCGAAAACTTTGACTTTGCTGAACTTAGCATCGAATAATATAACAGACGCGGGAGCGATGTACATAGCAGATGCGTTGAGAACGAACAGACAACTAGCCTATTTGAATCTAGCTGATAATTCTATAACAGACGAAGGTGCGATTTCTATTTTAAAGGTGTTAGTTGAATTTGATATATCATGTACGGAACTGCTGGAATCGAAAACCAGGCTGACCCGCTATTGGAGAGAGAAGCAAGACTTGCTAGCTCAAACGATCGTGGAGCAACAAATGGCAGATGCAATAACTTCCAAAAAAAAGTCAATAAAACCCATCACAACAAACTTTGCAACGAGAAAGAGTAAGGCTATCGAAAAAGACATGCAAAACGTCAAACTTATAGATTGTTACATGGACCCATTTTCTCCAAACAATATAGTCTCCAGAGATGAAACAATACACTGTTACGGCAATAATTACTTGGCGTATCTAAATCTGTCGTATAATAATGTAGGCTACCTCACAGTCAAAAAGTTGCTATCCGTTGTTTTGTATCAGAAGAAGTTAAATAGAAAACCTAGAGGGTTGATCAATGTAGTCGTGGAAGGGAACTGTATTCCCGTGAAGTGTACGGAGCTAAGTCAGATTGATGACGTGCTGAGAGCAGTTCTGCCTCAATCAAAATCAATATCAACGGGCAGGAGGGCAACTACAGCGGGGCTTCGATAGTCCGATCTGGCAACACCGAGACTTAGGGAAGACTCCAAAGAGACTTTTTAAGATAACTTACGCCCGAAATTAATATTGTATCTTCTATCCAGGATTAAAATCGATCTTGGATTGCTGCCTATCGTTCGATCGATCTCCAACCTGCGTGCTTTTATAAACCAATCCACGGATCGGTTAATGGCACGATTGACCCTAAAATGGATTGTGATATCAATCCCAGATAGCAAAATTTGGATTAGGATTGATTTAATAATTTCGGCCGTTAATCTCCTTAACAACTGCGAATAATAACAGTTATGGAAATGTTTTGGAACCGTCAACCGGTCAGCGCACAATGGTTGAAACTTTGACAAATTGACATATAAAAAAAAGCTAAAAAAAAAACAAATTATAATAAAATTCAGGACCATTCAAATTATTTACGCCAATGTCACTTTGTAACTTATTTGGATGAGCTAAATAAGTGTGCAATATTGTTGCAGTGTATTTTTAATTGATAGACTACTTTTATTTTAGATTAATATAATGTAGGTATGACAATATTAGATTTTATTTATATAATATACTTTGTATTTAATATGCGTTTGTTTAGTTATTCTTAGATTATTAATTTACTTTGAAAATATGCTTGTGGTTTTGTTTTTACACAATAATAAATAATTGAAATATAATTAATATAAAATTCAGTCGTCTCAAAAACAATATAGGACATTCATTTCATATGAAGTTCATATGAAGCTCAGTCTCATATGAAGTTGCTACAAAGTGGCTACAATCTTTATAAGTGTCCAGACCGCAATGCAGTTCCAATTAACATATTACAATAGGGTAAGTCCAGGATAGTTGCCATACTTTTTGAAAATGCTTTATATTTCCCATTTTAATTAATGGATCTGAATGTTTGTCACACATGTTAATAGATTGGTCTTTCGACTACCACTTTGAAGGAAAAAGAAAACATCACTGTTGATATTTACTAATCTATATCGATTTTCCCAGACCTCTATTTTTGAAAGTATAGATGCCCTATGGCGGATAGTTGCTCTATGCGTCAAAACCAGTTATGGGATACATGCCTCATTGATAAAAAAACACTTTTTCAGTTTGAAATTAGGTATTCGTGATGGGAAGTAAAATCTAAACACAGACATTAATTAAAAATATTCGTAAAAAGTGTATTTTCTTTATAATCATATTAGGGTATAGATGCCTCACGAAAGAAGTTTCCTTTCTGAGGCATCTATACCCTAATGTAGTTACATCGTTTGAAAATAATGGGAATAATTTGTTTTATATGGTTAAACATAGGCGAAAATAAATCGAGGCGTCTATCCTTTTCGTAGAGGATAGACGCCTTTTATATTCAGGAATGTGTATTCAATAAATATTCTAAATAAACTGATTTTAGAGTTAGTATACAGTCCACTGTAACATTTGGATACAAAATATAAATTATTTGCTCACCATTTAAAAAGTTCCAGCTCCTCAAAAATGCTGTAGAAAAAGAATTAGCAATTTTTTCGTCGCACCAAATCTTTCATTGAGTATAGATGGAATGCACGACGGGTCAGGGGTTACCTCGCGGGGGGTACCGGGTAGGTGCGGGGATGTCTCTCGTTTGGCAATATCAACGACAGCAAAAACAAACCAGGAAATCATAGTTTTTGAATTTGAGGCATCTATCCGAGCCGGGCATCTATCCTGGAATGGTAAATATCCCATTGCCAATGATAAAACCAATTTATTTACATTAAATATGTGTAGCTTAAAAACGCTACAGAATTTCGTAATTCAACCGCTCGTGACAACCCTAGCCAAGATATCAGTGGAAAGTTAGATCGAAAGCGAACGAGTCGGTCGGTTCTTACAATTTCTGATTCGAAGCGCTCTTCGGAATAGTTTTCAACTTCTGCCAATTTGCAGAGTACGAACCGTTGGGATATTGGGATAGAAGATAGAATACAAGATTATGTTGGATTTGCTTTCAATAGCAAAAGGGAGAGATTATTTTTATGCACTGTTTTTTTTAATTGTATCATGCCAGTTTTATGTTTGCCTGTTTAATAATAGTGTAATAGTAGACCAAGTTGCGTATGGCGTTTTGTTCAATCATATACCTACAATTATATAAACGTCCAATTAATCCTTGGCAGATAGGCGCAGTCTAATTCTGACACGAAGTTTCAACCAAAACAACCCGACTCAAAACAATGGTTGAAACATTGCAGTGAAAGAAGAAGACGCGGCCAACAACCTTTATTTAATTCTACTAAACTCAAACGCAAACATCTAATCAGAAAGTGCAAAACATAATTAAATTTTCATCTGAAATCACTTACGCCGCGTAGCAACGCTACGGAGCTACGCCGCTACGAGTCTACGTAAATTATGTAGCTCCTACGCCGTAGGTACATGGTAGGTATTTTAATACATTATCTCGCACGTAAGTAACGAGATAGTGAGACTGAGATGAGATTCAAGATGGCGTCCGCTTTGAACACTTCTTAGCGAGCGCGAAGGAAGTGGAAGGGTGTGGAGACGACTTGTCTATAATTTAAGTAGGTCAGCGTTTTCCTTTAACATTTATTTGTTGAGATCGATTACGAATTATTTGAACGCATCAGAATTGTATAATAATAATAATAATTCAGCCTGCAACTGTCCCACTGCTGGGCAAAGGCCTCCCCTCACTATCGTGAGGAGGGTTAGGCCATAATCCACCACGGAGGCCTAGTCCGGATTGGTGGATAACATGCCTCCGAAATAATTCTCGAGCATGTTGGTTTCCTCACGATGTTTGCCTTCACCGAAAAGCGAGTGATAATTACGTACATTGCACGTACGAATTGTATAGTTTAAAAGTATATTTAGGAGGTATAAATAGGTGCACGTTAATACTCTAAGCCGCGATAAGACCACCTATTGTAACACTAATAGCAAACAATCTTTAAGTTTTCCTTTGTTGTGTTTCAATAAGGAGTTTTTTTCTATTATGTTAGAATAAAATAGCTCTTAATCTACCCCGTGATTTGTCAGGGATCCTACCGAGACACAATTGAAAATCCATTGTGTCTGGAATTGCAGCAGCAAAGAAGGAGGCAGGAGAGGGAACGGGAGACTACCGGAATATTACTCTTTGCTGTGACAACCACAAGTTTTTAAATATACGACAAAATAGTCCGTCTCCACCCTAAACAGCCAGCAAGCACACGAAGTTATAATATTGCTGGTAGTTTTCGCGGCAGCTCCCGGGGGTGGTAGCGGGGGTGGGGAGGGGCGGTGGGGGTGATAACTCGCTACTTCGCCGCGTTACTTATTTACATAATTACATATCGTTTCTTGAGCGCGTCTAAGTTCTCCGACTACGCTCTTGAGAAATATAATGTTATAATATATTAGATGGAGCTAAATATTTAGCAGAAGCGTTAAGGATTACTACACAGCTATAGCCTATTTAAACTTTAGATATTTTGATATCTGATGAAGGTTCTAGTTCAATTTTAGATGTGCTGAAAGAATTTCTTATATCGGATCACGAATTGGTAGCATTTGAACTCAGACACATGAAGTATCTGAAAGGGAAGGAAAAGTTAACATTGCAAATATGTAGTTTCAAAAATTCAAGCCGGAGATTTAGAGAAACGGCATTCAAAAAGTAAATTGGCAAGTGTTACCAGTTCAGATTTATATTCACTGAGAAAGAATGAAGCTTGCGTAAAAAAAAATTTCTAACAGCAGATGTAGTCGAAAATTATACGAATACAAGTTTTTCCTGGCATGATAAGTCAAATACTATGGCAGATAATATGATGGACGATTACGTAGACCCATTCACTCCAAAACATAGACGGTTTTACCACAAAAAATTGTAAACCAGAGTTGAACAGATGAGTCTAAATATTTTCTCCACAAATCGACGTGTAACCCTAACTTTTTCTAACTCAATAACAAATTCACAAGTAAAATAATTAGAAACGCCAAGGTTGAGTAAGCAAACGCGAGTGATAGAGGTATATTTTGTCAAACGGCATTTTAGAAACCTCTGTTTAACTCTGGTCTAATATTTTTTGGTAAGACGGAGAATGGCTAGAGATGGACAAATCCGCTGCTATGAAACAATTTGGCGTACCTCAACCTATGCTTTAGCAATTTGATCTTCATCACAGTTGAAAATATACTGACCGTTCTTAGAATCAGAAGATATTTGAAAGGAAGACGACAGGGTTGGTCAATGTATCCATAGCGGGAAATTGTTTGCGGTATATCTACCTACTTTTGGGAGTCTTGTCAGATTCATGGAATTTCAGCCGCAAACTTTAAAACTGATGAAGAATCGGCTCAGAGAAAAAGATAGTCTAGGAGCGTAGAACACAGACAGGATTTTAAAAAATTATAATTTACATTTTTTTATTTTATGTACTTATGCAAGTTTGAAGTACCTACTTACTTATTATTTATCATTATTTTGTTGATAATCTTTCATTTAAAAGTCCATTAACATAAATGAAACTTGGATTCGATAAATTATTGGCTACATTATTGAAATCATTATTCATTTACTCGTATTATAGAAAACAAAACTTACGTATTGCAACACCTTAAACGTAGTAAAACGAAAACTACAACAGCTCCTATGTACTTTCAGAATGCTAATACTGGTTTTACAGCTTTTCCTTTAACCAAGTCAAAAACGCCCAATCTATAACAGCGAAAAATACAGCCAAGTTACATTTTCAGACGGCAAACATAAGGGACCCCACAAATCAGTGCAAATTCCGCCACGTAAGTTCCAGGGGGGGGGGGGTTATTACCCGCGTCGATATGCCACTACTATGTATACTGTGGTGCGCGGAAGCCATCTTCAAATATAAGACCCCCTTGCTCTTGCCACCCGCCTCCTTAGACGGTCGCTTTTTCGAATTCTGCCGCGCGGCGGGCGCGAGCGCGCAACATTTGGTTCGCGTGGGCGTATAATTTAATATTTTTTATTATTTCAATTTTTACTTCATAAAATGTCTCGAATATAACTTGATACGTTTGGTTCTTTTACATATCCATTATTGTGCGTTAGTAGCTGAGACCCTTGGCTACATTTGTAGACAATGATGTAAAGTAGGAGTTTTATACCTGAAATAAATAATATGTATTTGAACAACAAAATGTCATCTAAATCTGTTGAGCCGTTTCTACGCATTTAGATAATGCATAATATCAATTATTGTGAAACGTAAAAACTAGAAAGGAATAAGATACATACCTAGATAATTAGAGAACTCTGTATTGTATTGTGCACCATAAATTTAATTACACAAACTATTTTGCATTGAGTTATTTTATCATCAAAAGAGACCTCCACCAGTATAAAATAAACTATGAAAATTTACGGACAGACGAGATCACGTACTTTTTTCTTCTAGGTAAATACTTTGAACACAAAATATTCACACTAAGTATATTTTTTCCTGCAACAAATTTTCCATAAAAGTAGGTACCTAAGCAGATACTATGTACATAATTTCTCCCCACAAAGCTAAAGCTCTGCAGCATATTTATTCCCCCACTTTCATTTGTTCCTCCGTATTCTCCGCGTAAAATATTCCACCATCTTCAAGAACTTACTGACTTAACCGCACCAGTTAAATCAATACGGCATTAACTCACACATGTACGAGCACACTCTCACCGATGCAGCGCAAAAACTATTCAAATGAAAATATAAGGCTCACATTTACAATTACGGAGATAGGGTTGTCAATCTCTTAGCCACGTAATACATTTTGTTCTAATTATGACTGCAATTATGACTCTATTGTTTGCAAGTTATAATAAACTACATAAAATTAGGCTTTGGTAGGTATTTTCAACCCGGGAGCTATTGCTATATAATATTGAGCATCCAATTTTTTGAACATCGCGCCAAATTGTGTTAACGTAATTTTAATTAGACAACCTCGAACTTGTTGCAAACATTAAAATGGTAACTCTTAATTAACTTCAACACAACAATATTTATTTCACCTTGTACACGACTACAAGCAATAATTGTATCTCTGTTTTAGAAAAATAATATTTTGATATTTGCTAAAAAAAGTTTATGATGCCAACCCTATAGGTAGCGTACACGCACACAAGCGTAAGTCAGGTGTGTACACGAACCGCGGCGCCCCCCCCCCCCCCCCCGCCCCTCGCCCCCGCCGCTCCTCGCGCCTTAGACGTTGGCTTTTTACATGAATATAAGCCGCGGAGCAGGGAAGCTCAACTTTTGGCTCCAGTACCGAAATGAGATTAGAGAAAGTTGTAGAAGACCAAGTATTTAACTGGCTTTTGTCTACACACTGCAGTGTTGTTAACTAGAGATTTTTACACACCATTACTTTTTGTACCTAATTATCACATTTCAGGGGATAATAAATAAAATTAATACACGAATTAGTCCATAATATAACAACCAGTTTCATATTAGTATATGCGTGTGCCCAGTTAGATAATTATGTAACGATAGATACTAATAAAATTGTAATCTTATACTGTATTTTTGGTCAGTTTCGTACCAAGTTGTTTAGTAGAAGTAGCCTGCTTGACTACACTCAATTTATACAAAGCTACAAAACCGAATCATAAATAAAAAACACGTCTTAAAAATGATTTTTTTTTCAAAGAAACTCACCCTTTTTGTAAATAAAACCGGTTTTATTTTCACAATCGTGATCTTAATTTTATTTGAGTACACGTATCTAGTCCGATTCAAGACGTCCCTTGGTACAAAGCGACAGGTTTTAACACTTTCAAACCTGTTGTATTTATCAAATTGTAGTTTTGTGGGAATTCGGTCGAAGTTGAAGTTTCACAATTTTATTGATAACCTGTTCAATTGAGGGGTAATTCTTGGGGTGGCATTAAATTTACTTCAAGAGACAAGTTTTGGACAATCTTGATTTTTCTTTAGAAGTCACTTATGGGATACCAGTTTTTGGGATATAGGTCGAGTAAAGGTTGTGGGAAGATAGATGTAACAATGAAATTGTATAACTGAGGTGGTTTGTACTGGATTCCATGACAGTGTGAATAAGTTTTAGGCTACAATTTCGACCCGTGGTTAAACCACAGTTTACTTATTCATATTAATAATAATATAGCACTATTATGGTATTCTGTGAATTCATTATATAACAAGGGATGTGTGTTTGTTGGTGAACTTTACTGTGAAAGTGTCTACGTGAAACCTACTCAAAAAAAATTGTCTGTATTGTTTTATTGTATGGTTGATTGAACTGGCCGTCTTTATGATATTTGATATTATAGTCTTTAATTACAATTAAATTTGTTTTTTTATAAGCTTTGTAGCCTCGTGTGTTGTTTGAATGTGCTCAACAGGCTTTGCATCGTTTAAATTTAAATATTATGTTAATCAAGATTAAACTGTGAGGAGAAAACTATTTTATTTTGTTATATTAACTACCTACCTACTTCTCCTTTATCACACCAAATTCTCTAAGCCATTTTTATTTCAGACAATAAAACCTGTTTCGAAATCTTTTTTTAATCAAATTCCCACGAAGCGCCACTCGAACCAGTTTTCTAAGAAAGTGGACATCATTCTGGACACAATGGACTCTTAAAATAACCTGTTCCATCTAACTTGGTTTAAGGGTGCAATCTGGGTCACAGGTGAATTTTATTATACCCTTGTGGTAATACTTCAGTGTATCTTGGGATTTCTTAGTAGACACAGAGCAAATTTTTTTTTTAAATGTGAAGTGTTATTTTTTTTTTCATTTGTGATACAAATTTTAATGTGTGAGTGGTTCCAAGTGATGATTATGAGATTCAATGCATTATTGGTTTATTTTTGTACGATGTTACATAGTTATGTTTAAGTGTGGCATTGTATTAATTGCAACAAATAAATCGTTATTGTAAGTATGGAACTTTTTTACATTAATAACGATTCAATGTTTATTTAAATGCACATATAACCATGACTAACGGGTAAGTAATAGGTAATCTACTACCAGACAATGAAATTAGTACATCGCTGTTGTATGCAGTTTTACATGAAACGAAGTGATTTGAAATAACGAGAAAAAAATAAATTTATATTTACCTATGTTTATAATAATTGACATTATTTCTGTCAAAAAAGGTTTATGTTTCATCTTTTTTAACTATATAGATAATACAAAAATTATCAATTGGAAAAATTCAGCAGTTGTCATGATGACACTCTCCATAACAAACGCATCTATATGACATCTTACTAATATTATAAAGCCGAAAGTTTGTGAGTGTGTGTGTATGTGTGTATGTTTGTTACCTCTTCACGCTCAAACGGCTGGACCGATTTCGATGAAATTTGGTATAGGGGTAGATTGGACCTATGAGACGGACATAGGCTATCTATTGTCTCAAAAAATAATCTCGAAGGGGATGAAATAGGGGTTGAAAGTTTGTATGGGGAATCCATAATTCTTCAAGTTAGGGATCTGAAAATTCTTATTTAGGCTTTTGGTAATAAATAAATAAATACGGGTTTTAGCTTTTTTGCAAAATCATCCCTAAAGGGGGAAAAGCTAGAGGGTTGAAATTATTAGGTACTAGCGGCGCCCCGCGGTTTCACCCGCGTTATACGTACTATAGGTAGCTATTTGAAAGGTTTGTGCATATTATTGTGTCATCATAGTTAGCCTCCGAGTACTGGGGCGACAGTCTGTGCATTAGTTTAGCTTCCGATATCGGTCGCTAAGGCCTAACGTACCGAAAATGAAACAGTATGAAAGCCCTATATTATATAAGTTAGGATGAAACCGAGATCGTGGGACAAAGTTAAACGTACCTAATCTTACTACAACAATGTGAGTTAGTGTGTGCGTTTGTTTATCAGTCACATAATTATGGCATAATCCTATCTATAATATATGCCACCTCTACCTCTTTCCCTCTCCTTCTATCTCTATATCTTTCCCTCTCCCTCTATCTCTATTTATTTCCCTCTCCACTCTCAATCTCTATCTTTCTCCCTCTCCCTCTATTTCTATATATTATGTACTTCCCTCACAATCTATCTCTTTCCCTCTCTCGCTCTCTTCTCGCTCTCTATATATCTCTCTCTTCCGAGATCTCTCTTCCTTTATTTCTACATATTTCCCACTCACTCTATCTCTCCTTCTCACGCTCTCTCTCTCCCTTTATCTCCTTTTCTCTTCCTTTTTCTCTCTCCCTCTTCCTATTTCGATCGCTCTCCTTCTATTTCTATATGTATCCTCTCAATCTATCTCTCTCCCTCTCTTGCGCTATCTCTATCTCTCTGTTCCTATATATTTCCCACTCTATCTCTCCCCCTCACTCTCTCACGCTTCCTTTATATCCTTCCCTCTCCCATTATCTCTCTATCTATATACTTCTCCCTCAACCTCTTTCTCTCTCACTCTATCTCTCTCCCTCTCCCTCTATCTCTGTCTTTATCTTGTATCCATTATTATCTATCCCTTTGCCAAATTGCATTACGATCCGTTCAGCCGTTTATTGTGGTAGGTACGTAGGGGGTGCATCTTAATAATACCTCATAATTTCCACCCCTTGCTTTGCCCCCTTTAGGGATGATTTAGCGAAAAAGCTGAAACCCGTATTTCTTTATTTCTTACCAAAAGCCTAAATATAAATTTTCAGACTCCTAACTTGAAGAATTATTAATTACCCATACAAACTTTCAACCCTTATTTCATCCCCTTCGAGAATATTTTTTGAGACAAAAGATAGCCTATGTCCGTCTCGTAGGTCCAATCTATCCCTATACCAAATTTCATCGAAATCGGTCCAGCCGTTTGAGCGTGAAGAGCTAATAAACATACACACATACACACACACACACACACACTCACAAACTTTCGGCTTTATAATATTAGTAAGATTCTTTAGATACACCCCCTACGGACCACAATAAGCGGCTGAACGGATCGTGATTATTTAAAGAGGGAGAGTGCGATGGGAGGAAAGGGGGGAGAGTGCGGGGAGGGGAGAAGGAGAAAGGAGGAGAGTGGGGGAAAGGGGAGAGTGGGGGGGAGGGGGAGTAGATGGTAGAGTGGGGGGAGAAGAGGGTAGAGTGGGGAGAAAGAAGGGGAGAGCAGGAAGAAAGAGGGAAAAGTGGGGGATAAAGAGGGGAGAGTGGGAGGAGAAAGAGGGGAGAGTGGGGGGAGAAAGAGGGGAGAGTGGGGAGAATGAGAGTGGAGAGCAGGGAGAAAGAGGGGAGAGTGGGGAGAAAAAGGGGGCAGTGGGAAGATAGAGAGGGGAGAGCGGGGAGAAAGAGGGGAGAGTGGGGGACAAAGAGGGGAGAGTGGAGAAAGAAACATAGGAGAGTGGGGGGAGAAAGAGGGTAGAGCGGGGGGAGAAACAGGGGAGAATGGGATGAGAAAGAGGGTAGAGTGGGGAGAAAGAGAGGGGAAAGCGGGGGGAGACAGAGGGGACAGTGGGGTGAGAATGATGTGAGAGTGGGGAGAAAGAGGGGAGAGTGGGGGGAGAAAGAGGGTGAGTGGGGGAGAACAAGGTTAGTGTGGGGGGAGAAAGAGTGGAGAGTGGGGGTAGAAGAAGGGGAGAGTGGGGGGGAAAGGGGAGTACGGGAATGGAGAGAGTGGGGGGAAATATGGGAGAGGGGAAGAGGGGAGAGTGGGGGGAGTGAGAATTTGGTTCGTAGATAGGTTATCTTCTAACTTAGGGCTACGAACATATTATTAAGTCATCATCATAATCATCGCCGTTTTCTATCAATGCGATAACAACTGTGAAAAACTACCCAATGTGCGTAAAATTTCGTACGTAGATAGGTTAACCTGCAACTTACGACTTAGGCTCATTTAATTCATCATCATCATCACCACCGTTTTGCATCAGTGCAATAAAAACTGTGACAAACTACCCCATTGGCATGAAATTTGGTATTATTATAGCTTATATATTACCTTATACCCCAACTTACACATACACAGTGGCTAAAAAACTGTGAAATAGTACCTTAATTTGAGTAAATGTATTATGCAGATAGTTTAGAGACACAATATAGGCTACAAATCATCATCATCACCATCATCATCACTGTTTATTTGTCCATCAGTGTATCTAACAGCCACCGCCCTATAGGTTTTATAATGTGAAACGCGGGTGAAACCGCGGGGCGCAGCTAGTACATTCAAAAAACCAACTACAACACTCAACTCATAAAACAAACGAATCATTAAAATTCATACACGACTCATACTCAAAAACAACGCATCCTCAAATTAGGCATTTAATTATAAATCCTTCATGAATTCTTAACTACCAACTTTCCGACTAGACGTATTAAAATTTAACTTCCCCTAGCACGCCTATGGAATCGCGGCCCCATCTACGCTGTCTTTCCAGGGGACGCATAAAATAGTTATAGCGGGGTGGGGGGCTACTTAACCGTTTTTAGGAGAACCCCGCCCGCCGAAACACCCTTACTTCGACCCCACTTCCCATACCCACCCCATCTTTCGGGCGCCACCCTGCTTCCTATAACTACTCGTACATTTTTATTTTCTCGCCGAGGGTTGACGATACCTGCGTATAGTTCCGAATTGGAATGCGCGTCGCTCATTGGCGTTTTTGTTGTAGTTGTGTGCGTTTGGAAAATTTTGGATTCGGGTCGCGAAATTTAGTTTTAATTTCGGGGTTTTGGTAAAATGGGTGGTGTTTTTGTTTTGTCGGATGCGGACTGCATGCTAACCTTTGCCGAACCCGTGGGCTAGGACAGATGGCGGCTCGTAGGGATCGGGAGGTACAAATAAAATGTAGAGGGAATTAAACGTTTAAATTATGGAAGTTATGAGGATAGTAGACGGCCTCACCGTCGTAGCGTAAGTTTCTGGTGGAACGACGAAGCGTGAGGTTGCGCGTTCGATTCCCGCTCAGGGCAAGTGATTGTATGTACACAGTTTAGGTGTTTATGGAATCATGGTTCTCGTAGATTGTGATTGATTCCCTTCCCCAGATACAGGGTAGGCATGATTGTCAAAATTTATACGTCAAGGTCATTTTGTTGATACTTTCGTATAATATTAATTATGTTTTTTACTCACATCAATTCAGATTAAAATACATTATGGGTTATCGCGTGTAAAACAAGTTGTACTATTGTAACTATTGTAGGTGCACGTCCCAAATAGGGCGTCGTACCCTATACCTAATTAATTAAAAGTGAATAATGCCCCTTAGGTAGGTATGTTTTTTTTCTTCGTACTTCGTTAATATTTCGCACTTCGTACTATATTGTCACTTGTACCATCAACGGTGCCAATCAATGGTATTGTACTACTGACTTAAAGGCTTTTTTACCCCGCTATAAATTATACTTTGTAAGAAACAAATTAATTTCACATCGTCGCTTGACTTCGTCAATAACATTTTAACTTCTAGACGTATCATTATTTTAATCTTCGGCAAGTATCATGGATGAGTGAGCGAGGCGCTTACCATTAGGTAAATGAGCTGCTCACTTTGAAAACCTAGTGTATAAAAATGATTATTCAACACTAGACATGAATTTCTTAAGAAGACTCGCTGCTTCAAGTCGTTTGACTTATTTACTTTTAGTCTTAGATGTTCGAATAACATATTGGCCGAGCAACTTGAACGCTTTAGAATCCTACGATACCGGGTTCGAACCTCGGCCCGCACCAATGACTTCTCGTAAGTCATGTGCGGATGTCCATCTCTCGCGCTACAGAGCTGTCGGTCCCGGTTGTTTTCGATTAAAAGCTGTCGTTAGGCCACGTCAGACCCATAAACTCTGCCTAGCACCACTTCATACGACTCAAAATTATAATAACAACAATAAACAAGACTCCGAAGACTCGTCTTAAAAAATGATAACTATTCGAAGATTGCTTTCATGAAAGCCTACATGGTTCGCAACATCGCAACCCCGTTTCAGAATATTAAGTAGGTGGTAGGTACGTCTTAGTACATAGACATAAGTGGTACATTAGTATATAAGTAGGTACATAATAAATATGTAGGTGTGGAGCTCGCGGGAACGAGATGAGGTAAAATTCGTGGGTGGCGCGCTTCGGGGGGGTTGAACAGGATAGGGAGGTATTTGTGATTTTTGGACAGTGCGATGTGTGATTTTAGGTTACTTACCTACATCAAAAGTATTAAGGTAGCCTTGGTTTATGTGTTCCGTTTGTCACAGCTGTGTTATTTTTTAGTAAATTTGCATTTTCTTTTTATTATCTAATTTAACATTAAACGGAGCTATAATACTAATTTCTAGTTTTACCAATTAATAAATCTTTCTCACCAATAAACCATTAGTATGTATAACTGTAAAATATGAGACCTTGTAGAATGTAGTCCAACCACTTGACAATTCTCTATTTACTACTTTAAACTACTAAAATCTACCACGTACTTTGTAAGCAATATTTTTTATTATAAAAATAATGAAAATTCATTATTGAATCCATATTCAAAGATTCTATTTTTCGGACTTTAAATCTGGCCATGAGTCTGGCATATTTTGGTAATACTACTTACAAGCGTATCAAAAAATAAATTTAGGTATAGGTACTTTAATAAAAAGGTTGCTTTCTGCAAAAAGTTTCTACAATCATCTTATGAATTTATTTGTACAAAACATAATATTATACATGTTAGGAAAATTACTAACAGAAATTCACACATCTTAAAAAAATCCCAAAATCCCAAATCCGACATCATGCCCGCACTTCTCTAACGTCTTGATACAGCATATAAGTCGATCGCGGGGGTGGTTTTTACATTCGCCCCTCAAGTATACCCCCACCTCCACCGCCGCCCGCACTCTAAGCACGGGAAAACAACCCTAGCACCCTCCACGTAGGGGTGGTTGTAGCTTGCAACGAGGGTGGTAGCTTTACCCGGGACTTAATCTTAATATTAATAACGTCTTGGGAAGAGCCTTATATGATACAGTTTTATGTTGGTGGTGTGTATGTGTGTGCTTGGATGTGTGTGTGAGAGCTTTGTACTGTCAAATGTATAGAGTTTTACGTGTTGAATTATGGCTATTTGTAGAAGTTAGGGTTCGTGTTTTGAATAAGGTGTATTTAAATTAACTAGCTCTTGCTCTCGGTTTCGTACACGATGTGAATTATTTGATGTATAGAAAATGTATAGAGAATATGCCGGGTTGATTTGTGAATCTAAATCATCCAGGGCGCTACACGAACGCATACAAAAAACACATTCAAATCGGTCCAGCCGTTTAGGAGGAGTTCAGTGACATACACACGTACAGTAGAATTATTTATATAAATAATATATAGATATAGATTTCTTAAGAAATATTAATAATGAACTCCCATATTTTATTGTGTCTATTCATGCTATGTAAGACTTCTATTGCTTTGAACTATACGATATCACACAATCTCATACGAATTACGCAGTTTTGGTACAAAAGGAAAGACCTTAGAAATCACGCTTTTGTGAATAAATTCCTTACAAAGTCTATTTGTAAGTGAAAACTGTAAAATGAGGCGCTAATTCGTGATATCACGTAACCATAATTATTTATCAGAACGTATACAGAAAACGTATATATATATGCGTTATCGTGGCGTAAATAGCGTGGTCGATTGCGACATAGACTTCGATTCTAACTAAATATAGGTATATAATACTAGAAGCACCTCGCGGTTTCACCCGCGTTAACTACTATCCCGCGGGAACCATTAATTTTTACGGGATTAAAGGTAGTCTGTGTGTACCGGGGATAGCATAGCTTCCCAACAGTGAAAGAATTTTTCAAATCGGTTCAGTAGTTTCGGAGCCTATTCATTAGAACCAAACAAACAAAGTTTTCCTCTTTATAATATTAGTGTAGATGTATGAACCACAGGTGTTCTGGTAGCTACTGAATGTGAGTAAAGAGAAAAAGAGAAGGAGAAAAAAAAAGAGAAAACCCGGCCAAGGGCGAGTCGGACCATTATCTATAAAATGGCAATGAAATACGTTTGTTGTATGGGAGCCCCCTTAAATATTTATTTTATAGCGGCAACAGAAATACATCATCTGTGAAAGTTTCAACTGTCATAACAAGTTCATGTGATACAGCCTGGGGACAGACGGACAGCGGAGTCTTAGTAATAGGGTCCCGTTTTACCCTTTAGGCACGGAACCCTAAAAAGGGTGAGTCTCAAGTCTTCTATTCTATTATATGCAGGTTAGTGCTGTCAGCACATGCAGCCAATGCATCACAGCAGTGCCAATAAACTTTTAAGTTTCTGGATTGTCTACTGTGTTGTTTCATATTGTATAATAATTTAAGAAATAATTTAATTGTTGTAGCTCAAAATATTTATTCTACTCGTATTAATATATTTACAGTGATATTTATTGTGTGAAATCACAAATATTACGTCCCCAGAGCTACAATAACCCCACGGCAAGATTTATCGCCAAAGTACAACTTCGGAAGATTTGTTCCTAACTTGCTCCACTGGCTTCGAGTTTGTAATGAGGGGCTTATTTCATACGGATAATATGAATCTCGAACTGTAACTATAGTCTCCTAGATTCATCAACTTCGTTGGCGATACGCCTGTGTGATACAGATAATAATATGCAGAAAGTATGACGACTTAAATACCTAAGTATGCAAACATTATCCCTGCCTAAAACATAAAAATCCCTAGCTTAAAACTAAATAGCAACCCCTACAATCACTACTTATCAAAACCCTTCAAATGAAAAAGTAAAGATTCATATTTTTAAATTTTCGTTTGGAAACTTATAACAACTTATCTAAAGGATGTAAGGACTTACGTAAAGGACTCTGTGTTTTTGAAAATTTTGCTATGTTCGTCTGGTAGCCAAACTATTTTTGGGGGTTTCCAGTAACTGTCTTGGAGAGCCAGTATCTTCCAACACGTCATTAACATTAGGAGTGACATTAGTCAAAAGATACGAACTAGTCAATCTAACTACCACCAAGGTTTAGCGTAATTTTTGCGTCATGAGAAGCTTAATATGCTAGTTATTTTATGTATTTCATTTTATTTTTATTAAGACACAAACGGTTTACAATAAACTTAAAAGTGACGAACTTAATGATGTAACATGCCACTAATACGTAAGCATTACAAAAACAGAACAGAACGATACTCAGATCAGCTTAAAAAAAATAACTAATATAAAAAAAATTACCTATGTAATTATAACTAAATGCGTTAAAGAAAAATTAAAAGCAAATAAAGTCTGCAAAGTGAAAGTGAAACTGTTATGTAAGCTTGTTGCCCAACATAATTATTGTGTAACTGTATAATGTTAGTTAGTTAACAAAACAATAATACTAGACCATTAATATAACACCAAGACTAGGTGGTTTAAGACTCTTCCCAATAAGTAGGTACCCGACGCACAAAGCCAACAATATCGAGTATCTACTCGCAGCCCAAGTTTGCCGCTATGCGGGCTCCACATAAATTTTATTGCTACTAGTATAATCTCGAGCCGCAAGATTCACTGGGCGGAAATTTTAAGATATACGCATTTCGGTAGCGTTGGCAAAAAAAGGTGGTACTTACTCTAATCTATCTTATAATCATTTAATTATAGGCCGCTCATTAAGTGGTTTTGCAAAGTGATATATCAATGCCGAATTAATATCGCGACACTGGTGGCTGCATGAAGTTAATTTCATGATACTAGTTGCAGTACTTGTGAAACTTATTACGTTAAAATATTAGTGTAGCGCAACCAAAAGTATCGCTGGGACTACGCGTCCGTCATGATTGAAGCTTTATTTTGTACTTATTGCAAAATGTTCTATGTTAGCTTGATGAAACAAGTGTCGTGAGACCACTTCCACGAAATAAGTTTAACTCACCGCGTATCGGCCGTCATGATATCGCGTACTGGCAACAATTGAATACAAAGACCGAAAATCTGAAGAAAAATAAATGAAAATTTCACCGTTATAGCATAAAACTCAATCTTCTTCTCTCCTTCTTCTCTTATACATAAAAATCAATCGCTGTTCATTAGTCTCGCTAAAACTCGAGAACGGCTGGGCCGATTTGGCTAATTTTGGTCTCGAATTATTTGTGGAAGTCCATGAAAGGGTTAAAAGGTTACTATTCCACGCGGACAAAGTCGCGGGCACAGCTAGTGTAAAAGTAAAAATTACATTACTTTAGTACAAGCTGTAATAGCAAAATTGTTATTTGCGATTTGTAATCTTAAAAATCACAGAAAATACAACTGAATTGAAAGCCTCCTCCTTATTTTAAGTGAGTTAGAAGACAATATTAGTAATAGGGAGCAATCATCCACACCTACATTAATATAAATATATTCAGCTATATATTTATATATGTAGCGCAAAGAAATACCAAACACACAAAAACTATCACATCATCATCTTCAGACTGAAAACGTCCACTGCTGAACTGCTGAACTATCACATACATTTATAATAATAATAAGCTTTAAATGCTTAAAATGTATAAGTGAATTATACTTTTTCTCGCTTATTCGTAATGTTTTCAAACAAAGATCATGAAAATCGGACCAATCATTCACGAGTTTAATAAAAAAATATTTAATACGTAACGTTTCTGCAAACCCTACTTGTTTTATTAGGTCAACTTCTAACAACGTCTTTGCGTTTAATCAAAGGAAATTTCCAATTAAATTGATTACGATCTCGCCCCCGCGACCCTCCCGCCCCGCGGGTGCCTCCACTACTTATGTTGGAGATTACTTCGATTATAAGACATGTTTGGTTAGCGAGGAGCATAGTCTGGAACTAATGCTTTGATGGTAGCCGTGTAAGGTTATTGGGAGTTATAATGTGTAGTTTGAGTGCCCTACAGCGACAGCCTAGTGGGAGAACGTCCGCCTCTAAGCTGAGAGTTGCGAGTTCCAATCCCAGTTCGGGCACCAATGTGTTTCTTGTAAAAACATCATCATCATCAGCCTGAAGACGTCCACTGCTGAACATTAGCCTCCCCCTTAGACCGCCACACGGAACGACAATTTGCCACTTGCATCCACCGGTTGCCTGCGACTCTTTTGTTGAAAATGCAGTTCCCCATCGGTTATCAGTTCTACGAGCGATGTGGCCTGCCCATTGCCACTTCCACTCACAAAACCTGAAAAAAAATATATATGCGCATTTATAGCTCGCATTTGGAAGAAAATATTGTGAAGAACCAGCAGGTTGCTATTAGTTCGAGGTTTGAGTTTTTGAATGTGACCGATCAGCGTCACAATATGTTAGGTTACGAATTTAAAACCAATTAGTATGTAAGAAAAAATACCTTATATTATTTAATTTTAAATAGGCAATATATACAAAGGTATACACATACACATTACACACCATCATTATGTACAGTCACACCTTTTTCCCTTTGTGGCAGGCAGATACTACTACATCTTTATATTACCACTTTCAGTTTACACTGTCTTTTAACTGAATCATCATAATTATTATTGTTTTTTTACAATCACGTTATCATTTCCAACTATGTTTTCTATTTGGTGATGATTCAAGATTTAAATTTGAACTGTGCCAATGTGATTTTAATTTTTTAAATTTTATGTTATATTCTAATATTTGTGTAAGTACTCACATGGAATTTTGCTTCGCTTACAAGTCAATAAATTATTATTATTATTTCATGAGTTCCTTTATACAGTCATGTTCGCCGGTCAAGGTAATATAAAATATCGTCGCTGTAGTTGGAAAATTAAATAACTAACACATTTTGCGAAATCGACTTTATTGCATTTCCATAAAGTCTAGTTCAACTCGCATCTTTCTCTATTGCTAAAACTTTGATATCATTATTTTTTTTAAAGTTATACGAAAATGAATCTTGCAAGACACCACAAATGGAAAAATGAACATTAGACCAATTGGAGAAAAAGTAGCACTGGAAAATTTTCCAGTTTTAGTTGTTTTTTTCCAATTAGATAACTCGGCAATAAATAGCCAAGTGAACTCTTGCGTCTCTAAGAGAGCGAATAAAATGACTAAAGTTGTTTATTCAGTTTTCCCTCGACACATTGAACGCCTTACAAGAACAATGAAGTTCGGAAAAGTTAGTTAAAATCAGTTATGTAATTTATCATGCCTCATAATTGTCATGATTGTGGTATAAAGCTACTTTAAAAATTGGATAAGTACATTTATTCAATAGCTTACCTCCCTTTTATTTATTGTGTTCAACAATTTCCTTAATGTTGATTATTTTATGAGTTAATATGCTTGCGTAGGTAGTATGTACATTTTTTCAAGTACACATTCAATGATGCGCAATGGTGATCAATTTGGTGAAAAAAGCGGAAGCGGTCACCACATGGTCAGAGGCACATCTGCAAGTCTCTGAATTGCGACGACCTACGCCAATGTTGTGCAGATTAGAAGCGACAGAGAAAACAGAGGCTCTAAAGTCTTTGCAAGAGATTTGTCTATTGGGCAGAGCCAGCTGATGAAGTTAAAAGCAGATGACGGCAGAATCGTATCGACGAGGCCTGAGATGGTCGAAGTGATACAGAAGTTTTATGCACAGCTATACACGTCAATACCCATCGTGACTGAGCAAGAGATCCCATAACTAGACTGGCCCGCCACTAATAGATGATATCCCGGACGTCAGTCTGTACGAGATTCGTATGGCTCTACAACTTCAATACAACAAAGCACCAGTTGATGACGGCCCATAGAGGCCGAAAAACGAGCCCATAGATCTTCAGAAGCTTTTTAGTTCCGTCATATTCGAAGGAAAAACGCCACAGGCATGGTGCAGAAGTGTGGCACTGTTAACTATCGGCCTATTTCATTTCTAATCTGAGCCATGTTTATTAAACTTGTACCAAAAAGCCACCATGCCCGTCCAACTACATAACCAGACTTTAAACCCTATCCTCCTGCAGGGTGGAGTGAGACAGGGAGATGTTATACTTATTTCAGAAACTGTTCAGCAATGCACTGGAAGATTTCTTCAAAGTTCTCCACTGGAAAGGACGAGCAATCGACTTAAGTGGCGAATACCCGACTCATTTCTATTTTGCCGATGACATTGTAGTTATGATTATGATTGCAGCCAAGAAGAACTGAGTTCTATGCTCGATGACCTTCGAATCTCGATGAGATTCCGAATGAGTCGGTCCTAAAATGAACATGGAATAGACCAAAGAATTGCTGAATGCCCATGTTGTACCTACTCCCATGAAGAAAGAGTTTGAAAAAACTTTAAGAAATAGGTCAATCGGCGAACCCAACTCGGCTGGGCTGCGTTCGAGAACCTACGCAAAATCTTTTCGACAAGATACCACGGTGTCTGAAGATGAAAGTCTATAACCAGTGTGAGTAGCCAGTGATGACTTATGGCATCAAAACATAGTTGCTCACCATGGGCCTTATCAGAAGGCTCAAAGTCACCCAGAGAGCAATGGAGAGACGAAGCAGAGGAGAACCAAAGTAAACGACATAGCTCTAAAAATTGCTAAACTCAAGTGGCATTTATAAAATATAGGTTTCATTATAAAATACACCCAAATTTAAATTGCATCTTTTACTTTAATACTATTAACGTAGTAAAATAAGCAAATAAATAGGTGATTTATGATTTAACAGATGTAGGAAAATCAAATAAAGGTACTTATCGTTAGCTATTTTAAACTCAATGGAGAAAATTGACGAGGTATAACTAAACAACTGACGTACAAAAGTAAATAAGTGCTTGAAGTATTTAAATCTTTGGTGAGGGAAAAATAAATAGTTGCATTTTAATTATTTTTCCACAAACAAATGAACCAAAATGTATTATAGTTCGATTTAAAAATAGATACCATGAGCATCTTTAATATATCAAAACATGGACGGTAAATTGTTGACTATAAAAAAAGTTATCGCCAATTTTGATTAAAAAAAACAGTAAATCGCGTTTATCTCGCGATTTTGGTTTTGTTAGTTATTTAGTTTTCCAACTACAGCGACGATATATACTTAGCACGTTTAGAAGTCAAGCACTTCAGCCTTATAAATTGATAAGGAGTAGAATCTTATATCTATATCTAAGTATCTTATTTATAGTTTTATTAGTTCACTATTTATAGCTCAAGAACGTCTGGACTGATTTGTATGATCTGATTTAAATATGAGATGTAGTGACAAAAAAAAATCCTTTTCTCAATTACTTTTGAAAAGACACCGCCTGGCGGGCCATCTAGTAAGAACGATTAATAAGTAAGAAATATTATAGATTAGTCAAAAAGGGCATTTCAATTTCTAGTAAGATTCATTAATCTCTTTCAACATTCTTCGAAAATAAAAGCCACTGAGCTAACGAAATCAATCACCAGCCTAACCCTGCCTAATCACTGCAAAAACACCCCTTAAGCTTTTTAAATTTGCAACAAGTCACTAAACCACCCCTCCATGTATTTACCGTCTTTTTTCCATCCCGCCACGGGCCGGAATATAAATGACTTTTTAAGTGTCTAGAGGCATTTTTTCCCGGGTGTGTTAACATATTTTCCCGGATATCCGGCCGGGTTATTATGTCGGTAATTCAGTTGGCTCGGGTTAACATATTTTTTTTGCTTTTTTCGGGTTAAATGGAGTGTTTGTCAAGCAATTTGCGTTGATGGTTTTATCGGACGAACGTGGGTGATTAATTGTTAGGTTGCGCCAGAGAGTGAGTAATAGTACCTACTTATGGTGAGTTTCCGATTTAATGGGTGATAATTGGGAGGTTTTGAGACGGATATCTGCTTGGGAACGTCTCTTTTGGTATTGGTCACAGAATGAAACCAGTTACATAAGTTGGTTGCGGTGATTTAGGAAACAGAAAATGTGCAGTAGGTATTGTATTTTATTTTCACATTTGTGTTTCTTGGTTTGTTTACAGACGAAACTCCTAGGAAGTTTCAGTGCAGCATCCACCATTATGCTGGGTCGTGACCTAATTGGTCACGACCTGACTGACTGGAGTTTTTCGGAATCGAGAATGTGACTAGACTAGACAATAATTATATGCCTGACTGACTGGTACTCGAAATGTTTAATATATTTTTACAAAAACTTCCAATAAATGCTGATAAATAGTGCAAAGCCAACATTTTAGAAAAAAAGTTTGTTAGTCATCGTTAGTCACTACGGTTTTTTATTCTTTAAGTTTGGGGCACACTGCTTGCCTGCATCATATCGGTATGAAGCCAAATTTGTGAATGGATTTTGGGTGACCGAAATGGCAGAGATACTAAAATACGACAAATTCCAATAAGAATAAAAGCAAGAAAGTTGCTATTAGTAAGTTTTTATTCGCTTTATCATGAGATTTCTTGAAGACAGTAAAAAATATATTTTTTTAAGCTTTGTTAATGATAGGAAACGGATGCTTGATTAATTTTGTCTAAGCCAGTTTTGTCCCATTCCCATTTGAAATTTGCCGTCTTGTCATGTTCTGATAACAGCATAACATTAAAGTGACAGGAAGGTGATCTAACAACAGAGATAGATGGTATAATATATAATGGAACTCCTTAGTGATTAACAGTAGATTAATAGTTTAATAGTGTTTGGTTTAATATTAATCAGATTGCAGTTCCGAATATAGGTAGGTACGTATTTTAAATCTTGCCTCGAAGAACGTGTATCCAACAAGAAACTTACTTACAAAATACCACTATTTTTTCTACTCTCTCTCTCTCTCTCTCTCTCGCTCTCGCTGCTTATTACTTAAAACACTTCTATAAAAGTAAAGTAGATACGATAGACAAAAAAACGATAAATTTCACATGAATTCTGACAATAACAGATCAATCCAATTGGAAGTACACACTCAAGCCGCCATGATAGTCCCATTACTAGTATCACTCTACTGTCATCAGTTATCCATCACTCCCTCACTCGGCCAATATAGCCGGGCGTGAGCGCCAGGAGTCGCTCGGCGGGACGGGTCGGTAGCCGGCCATTTTAAAATGACACCCCTAGGGTGCACTGTTAGGGTAGAGGTGTAGTAAGTAAGAAATAATATATTAAAATTTATGTTTCAATTTTATTTTTAGAATCTTTTTTTTTTCAATAATCTTACATGGTTAAAGTCCCAATTAACGAGGAAAATAATCGATTTTCGGTGTAAGAGGATTTGAACATTATTAATTAATATAAATAGAAGTGCCTATATTTTAGTGTATTGTATTTATTTTTCTTTTTCCAATTGGGAAACATCGATTAGAATCTATTAGATTTCTTAATATGTATTAATTTCTACATTTTAGACTCATACTTTTAACATCATCACAACCACTTTTTTGGGAAACATGCTGTCCTCATATTGGGAAAGAGAGATAGAGAAGAGAGAGAGTAAAGGTCTTCAATTTACTGATCAAGTCTTACAAGAAATCTTATAAGACTTAATCAGTATCTACCTAACTAAAAAAATATATTATTTCATTCGCTGTTATATTATTTCATTAGTGCATTCATTTTTTACACATGTGCATAGTTTCAATTATCTGCAACATTTGGAAATAGAAGAAAATGTTATTGAAAGTCAAATTCATATACAAATGAAAATCAATATAAATGAAAATTCATATATTATTATTACACGTCATCAATACGGGTGTAACTGATGTAAAAACTGTTATAAAATGTATCTTTTCTCTCAGTGTGCCCCAGGCCCTGTCCAGCTAGTTAACATTCATCGGGGCTTTTTATTTGCGTGCTTTTCGACGCCATTTTTTATTTCTCCGCATTTTGACGCCTCATCTGGGACTTGTTACAATTTGCTTGTGATTTTTATCCGTTATTTTTCCGTTTACACCCTGTTTACTCCGCTTTTTATCCGTTTATTTCACTTTTTATCCGGTTTCGGTTGTAATGGACATGTTGGGGTTTATTTAATGAAGATTGTTGGTTCGCACTCGGTGTTGGGGATTTTATTTAGTTACTTTTTTGGGGATAAACTGTTTTTGTAGGTTTTATTGTAAGAGGTGTTTTTAATGTACGATTTATTTTATTGCGGAACGTTTTGTTGCGACCAACTTCAGTTATTAGTTATTAGCGTGACTTCAGTATAAACTGAGATATACCTATCGATTCAAAATAATTATTAATCCTATTTAGGTACCTTTATTGCAGCTCAAACTAAGTTAGCTAATAATTGACTATTATTATAAAAATACTATAAATCTACGGCTACGAGTGCCTGTGCAGGTTTTGCAATGCAAAGTTCTAGGTGGCACTAACGCTAACTTAATTTTAAGTTAATAATGGCACAATTACATTATTAAAAAAAAACATTCCATAAGTCAAATAAGATAAATTAATAATAAAACAAAAATCAGCTTGAGTTTTAGTTACTTTTAGATTATTTCATTTATGTTGACTTGTTTTCTTACAAATAAATTACAATAAACAATAAAGTATTAAATAATTAATTAAAAAAAACCTTTATTTGACCAAGCTACATCTTAGTTGCAAAATTAATTACGTACTAATTGCTAAGTATACGTATATTATCTTTCTATTACCAACACACAAACAGTTAATTATAGCCAATCTACTGGGAACTTTGATTCAATTGGCAACATTCACAGTGGGAGTTTTTATTGTTTTCAGTGAGTAACACCTTATTCGAATTAAAGAAAGTTCTTCTGTCGGATTATGTTTTCTACACAAGTGTTGCCCACTGTAAACAATACAATTGTCAGGGTTAACATAATGGTGACGTTACGTAAACGTTTACTATAATTTTTTATCATCATCATCATCATCAACCCCTATCCGCCGACTGCTGAACACGGCTCTTCAATTTCATGAGGAAGATTAGACCAATATCCATCAGGGGGTCCAATCCCGATCGGTGGGACCTACGAAGTAATTTTTGGTGGAGGTTTCGATGTTTTTGTATTGTGTTATAAGTTCTTATTACTACAACAATATAGAAATACGTGAAAATACAAATACAGTAGGTAGGTACCTACCTAAAAAGAAGTGATCTAATGAAAGTGGGATCTGTCGGATGTTAAATCAAATTAAATAATGTATGCAGGTAAATTGTTAACAAAATAAAATTATAATAAATAACTCTTTCATCTTGGAATCATTATTTATAAAACGCCCCAAAAATGCTGGGGAGACATTTACATTTTAACGAATATTCATAACTGTCGACCCACTACCTAGCACAATTTATTCAACATAATATTTTAATTTCAAACATGGAGCACCATCTAGCGTAGAGTAGGAGAACCAAAAAAATATTGGAAGCTGAAGATAATAATTATTATGCTTATAGCAATATTTAGATAAAACTAAATTTATTATAAGCAATAGTAATTATGATTATAAAGTTATCCACTCATTCAAATTACTTATAATAATAAAAATGATTCTTCCTGTTTTGTTTGTTTTCGCTACTCCTCAACAGAGCGCGCAGCGCTAGTTGGTCTATCTGCCGGTAGATGTCGCACTGCGAATAAGTTTATCTACTCAACAACAGGTGGCAGCGTTTAGTTTCACTACTTACGCTAGATGACGGTAAAATAAATTGCTAGTTTTTCTACTCGACGGCAGGGGGCGCTACTAGAATGTAGAACTTCAAAACAAATACAATTAATAAAATTTAAAATAACAAAAATAAGTTGGTATTACCAAAAACAGCCGCTGTCGTGGCAGTCAAGTTTTAGAACTATGATTAAAATAATATTCGTCACTGGAAAGGCAAAATTACTTAACCGCCAAATTGGGCATATTGAGTTACATACAAATTCGGAATCAGTGATTTTTTCTGCATCGATCTATTTAGGCAGCATTGCAATCGAAGCACTTTAGTGGCGCTTCAGTAACCCGTCAAAAGGCAGGTTTTTTTTTTTTCGATTACGGAAGTGACACTCTTTTCGATATTTTTCGTACGAGTGTTACATATGTCATATTTACTTACTGTAGAAATGTGCCAATTTCCATTTAAGTAAATTTTACTTTCTGTTGTCTGGAAAATAATGTTATATTAGTAGTTTTGCTCGTTTTTGAATTTAATAATAACTTGGTTTAAGTAGTTTTGATTTACGTAAATTCGAATGAAGCTCGGCGTATAAAAAGAAATGCCTTATTATTTTTATCGAGTGAATGGCGTTTCAGTAATTTAGCCTGACTGTTATGGATCAGTTTGCAGGCTATAAGCACTTCGCTTTGCAGTTAAATTTCTGCAAAAGACACAAAAGTATTTTATCTTTTCTGTCCAAGTATATACTACCATCTCTTAAGTAAAAATATTAATCACAAAATTATTATTATTGATGAATAAGTATCGACTTGTTGGTACAAAATTGTACATGAACGCGCCCACGCAGGCGGTTAAGCCCGTCGGCCCCAGAGAGAGCTTTAGCGAAAGGACGTGTGTTTTTGCTGCCGCTGCTGCGTACAATTTGATCGAAAACAATGTGACAATGTAATAACGTTGTTTTAAATAGGTACCTAAGTAAGATAGGTAAGTATTTATGTTTCATTGATTATAGTACATTATAGAAAACATTATTATTAGATAGAAATAGAATAAAATGGTCAAAATAATTATGTCATACCTACCATCCGATTGTAAAATACCTACATTAATTTATAATGTTTTTCGTTATTACAATTAAGTTTGATTTGCAGCACTTACCAATAAAACCATACATAGATATTAATATAGGATAATAAAGATTAAGACTAGATTTTATAATAGCTGGTCTTGTTGGTGTGAAAACAAACCAATAGGTTTCTAACTAAAGGGCTGACGTAATAGGTATTTAACTAAACTGTAAACTATGTTCCATACGTCCCTTAAATTAAAGTTAGGCAATTTAGATTTTAAAAATAAGTAGGTACCTCATCTGTTTTAGAGAAGAAAAGGATGTAAATTAAAGAATGTATGTGCAGATGTCCAAAGAGCGGCATCTGAGAAGAAGAAAGCTTGGCTAGACTGGTTGGCTATGAAATCCAATCAAAGAATGCAAATGGCAACGAATTTGGATGTAAGCAAGGCAAGGAATGAATATAAAAGGTTAAAGGGTGTGGCAAAAGAAGCTGTGGAGAGGAAGAAAGAGAATGATAGAGATGAGTTTGATAGGAGGTTATCTGACGACTTTCAGAGTAACATAAAGTTTTTCTGGAAGTCCATAAGGACGGCCAGAGGTAATCATTCAACCTCGCAACTGGACAAAATCAGAAACCAGGATGGAAGTGTTGTGAGAGGAGAGGTATGCGTTCTAACAGATGGAAGGAATATTTTGAAAGTTTATTTGAAAAAGAGGATATGCATGTACCAGTGCCACCTGGAGACATATATGAAGATAGCGGTGAAAGTGATATCAGCATGGAAGAGATTATGAAAGCGTTGAAAAGTATGAAGTTAGGAAAGGCTGCTGGGTATGACAGGATTTCGGTCGAGATGCTGATAGCTGGACAGGGTGTGGTAGCGTGTCAGCTGTACCGCCTATTTAACCTTTGCTGGAGGAGCGGAATTGTACCAGGTGACTGGTGCAAAGCCGTCATCGTACCGCTTTATAAAGGAAAGAGGTCACAGCAGGACTGCAAAAACTACCGAGGCATTAGCTTGCTCAGTATCGTCGGCAAATTGTATGCAAAAGTTTTGATTACGAGAGTGACGGATGAAACTGATAAGAAAATATGGGATGTACAAGCGGGTTTCAGGAGAGGAATGGGAAGTATTTTCCTTGCGAAACATAGCCGAAAAATGTTTGGCCAAAAACTAAAAGGTCTATTGTGCATTCGTGGACTTGGAAAAGGCTTATGACAGAGTAGTGAGGAGTGAGTTGTGGTCAACATTGTCTATGTATGGAGTGCGCGGCAGTCTGATACGAGCATTGAAATCACTCTACGAGGGTTCCAGTGCTTGTGTCAGAATAAACGGAGCTGTCACAGACTGGTTTAGCATCGAAAAAGGTGTTAGGCAGGGGTGTGTGGCATCACCGGGCCTGTTCAATCTATTCATGGATAATTGTTTGACAGATTTGAAAGAGAGTATATTGTGTGGACTAAGAATGAATGATTTAACCGTCAAATGCCTCCTAAACGCTGATGATCAGGTTTTGTTAGCATCATCGGAGGAGGAGTTGCAAGCGATGGTTAATATTATGCATGATGCTTTGAAAAGTAAAGGGATGAAAGTGAATATAAGCAAGACGAAAATAATGGTTTTTGAAAGAGAAGAAAGAATGACAGTCTGTGAAGTTAAGATTTCAGAAGAGAGATTGGAACAAGTGGAAGAATTTGTGTACTTGGGATCAAAGTTTACAAGAGATGGTAAGAATGATAGTGATATTGAGCGAAGAGTGTTAGCAGGAAATCAAGTGAATGGGGCACTACATAAATTTGTGAGCAGTCAGAAAGTGTCCAAAAAGGCACGACTGGCTGTGCACAGGGGTGTGTTGGTGCCTACGCTTATGTATGGTAGTGAATGCTGGGTATGGCAGAAGAAGCATGAAAGTAAAATTAATGCTGTGGAAATGAGAAGTCTGAGAAGTATGATTGGAGTGACTCTGATGGACAAAGTGGAGAACAGCGTGATAAGGGAACGACGCGGAATGGTAGAAGATGTAATGACAAAAATAGAGAAAGGAATGCTTAGATGGTTTGGACATCTAGAGAGGATGGATGAAAGTAGATTTACGAAACAGATTTATGGATCTAGTGTGAGTGGACCAGACGGTAGGTGTCGACGTAGACGGACGTACCACGAGCAAATCGAAGACGTCTTAAGCAAAGGTCAAGTCAAGAGTACGCATAGCCGGAGAGCATGTATGAAGCAAGTCATGAAAGTAGAAGAAGCGAAAGAGGTGTGTCAGGATCGTAGTAGGTGGAAAGATGTAGTCTCTGCCTACCCCAACGGGAAAAAGGCGTGACTGTATGTATGTATGTATGTATGAGTACCTACGGGCTGGACGCATTTCGTGGTAGGTGCATGGTTTTTCATCTTAACCTGTTTTGGGACTTTTAAACTTTAAAAAAAGTCGTTCAGTTATATTGATAACAATTGTTACGTAATTTCCAAGCATCTAACTATTTTATTTTAGATTTCCGTATAATGGATAGCCGTCTTTTTAAATCAAATAAAGTCATCAGTATTTTTAATGTAGTTAATCAAAGTATCATTAATGTCTTACGTCGTTTATATCATCTATTATTACGACAAACTTACTGCAAAGAAATTGTGCTTAACTTTGTAAAGTTATCTGGTCACCCCTTAAGTCCTTGTGCTAGACATGTGAAAATGAAAATATGTCCAAGAAGTAATTTTACTTCACCAGCATAGCAGTATAGTTATATTATAAGAAATTTTGTCATACTCTCATTGCTTTATATTATGTGTTATCAGTAAGTTTAAATAACAAAGAAAGTTTAACTTCACGGCATTTAAGTAAATTTAACTTTCTCTGAAATGAGGTCACATTACTTATCCACCACTTATTTCCTAAAAGAGCCTTTATAGTATCATACAGGATATTAATAAAAATAAAACAATTAAAAAGGTTTAGATATCAAGTTATTTGATCAAAATCGGATCATAAATTAAAAAGATATGATTTTTTTTATAAAAACAAAAAATTAAAATGGCTTTATCTCGAAATGGCTTTTTGGAGCTCCAGTAATTTTGCCTTTCCAGTGACGAATTATGAACTACGACTATGCTAAAAATAAGATTCTACCTATACTTAGAAGAACTTAATTTACCGACATTAGCCCTCAGATGGCAATGACCCTACAAGCAAGATGTTCCCAAATTCCCACAAGAGAAAAACTCTTTACCTACGGACCAAGAAGCACCCTTCGCTGAAGGGCCAGGGGTCACTCATTGTCATTCAAATTAATAGGTTATTCTTCACAGACAAGAATAATGTTTATCTTCGGACAAAAGACGGGACGCTGTGAGATGATTTTTTAAGGCAGATGGTTGAAGATGAGAGCCAGTTACTTCCATCCATTATTGTTTGAATAAATTAACATTTAGGCAAAAATAAAATTTATATAACAAATCAAAATTGTATCTCGTTGTAATTAGTGGTGTTCTTAGATAAAACATTTGATTACAGGAAATCAAAAGTTAAAGTTAAAATAAAACTATAACTAAGTAAACTTAAAGTCCTAAAAATATAACAAAAAAAAGTGAATGTGTTATTTTTTAGGTTTTTCTCAAGCGCACATAATACATTTCCATAGTTTGACTGATTCAAAGATGACTTAGAAGTTAATCAACATTCCCAGCGACACTGATTTGGATGGGTGCTCATTAGTGACGTAACATCATAGCACTTCCGTGCTTCGGAGGGCGTTACTATCTATTGAGAGTAGTCGTTAAGCCATATCAGAGGCCATTGAGTGGCCTGACAAACTCTGACACTAGATGACGCACATTTGATCGGTACTATGATTTTCGGTTATTTTTGTTAATTAGAGTTTTTATTTTGTCACTTATTAGAGCAAAAGCTTATTTTAACTACGAAAATAACTATTATAAAATTTTTAAAATAAAGTTATTAGCTTTGTTATCGGAAGTACTTTTCAAGATAACAAACTTCGATGACTTCTCTAATGTCTTTCGTAGGTGTTCGCGTAGACGCCACGCTACGACACACCTACGCAATGCCTACGCGATGAGCTACGCACATCTAAATATAACTTTGAACGATAACTTTATACCTTTTTCTTTATTTTTAAACTTTTGTTAATTATATAACGTGAATCTATTGTTATTTTTTCATGCAAAAGTCAGTAATTACAAAGCTATCACAACGACATTCATTCGTTTTATGATTAACATTGCTTGAAAAAAAAATGAAAAAAAAATACATTCCCGTAGAGTTTCTTGGTGCTGTCTGCTCTAACAAACGTATTCTGAAGCTCTGGTAGAGTCAACGGAGTTTTCTTTTCCTGTCCGAGATTCAATCTTGTGCCAGTGTTTAAAAGCTAACATCATTGTTCAAACTCAAACCATAATCAATTATTTAATTTTTCATATTTTATTTTTATTTTTGTTCGTGCCGTTTAAGTGATTGACTTGTAAAAGTACGATTTTATTGCATACTAACGATGCAAACTTTGATTATGAACCATAGTTTATCATATTCAATAAAACGTTTTAAAACATTTTAACATGAGTTTGACTGTAATATAACTAGTATAATTCTGTGTTATGCATAGTTAACCCTTCAGTCGAGGTGCGAAATGAAGACACATGCCCTATGGCCGCCGGCCGGCCCGGCCCGGTGCGTGTGAACCGGTCCGGCCAGAATGCAAATCCGGTCCATTGTGCGCGCGGACAATCGCGCAGGGACTATATTGTTTGATATTTCGGTTGGATATCTACAGAGTTGGGTATTTTATCGATATAACTGTCGATGGAAAATAGATTTCAATTTACCGCCGCTACATTATATTAAACTAAAATCTTTTTAGTTCTGACAAATGAGTGATATCAAATAATTTGTGAGACGAAACTGCTCTGCATTCATAATTTCGTGTTTTCTTTAAGAATAATTTATATGCTTTTTTTATTATTAATTATTATCATGTAAGATAAACAAAGCGTTGAGACCAGGCCTAAAATTCATCTTACAGTTATACATATATACATTTTAATAATTTTTCAACAATCACAGCTTATTCCAGCAACATCGATATACTATCGACAACCCTATCCAACCAACCGCCAGAAACCGGTTAGGTCAGTTCTGCAAAAATCACAATACGACCCACTGGATACTTAAATAGGTCCAAATATTATAATGAAATGCACTATTATTACCTGGCCTCTACCCTTTTATGTCCAGTTGGCACCCTTCGCCGCTATTGTGTCGGACCCTAAGGGTAAGATAACCGGTAAGACAAGTTTGACCCGCGATGCCACCGAAGGGTTAAGTCAGTCGTGACCAAGTTTCTGTAGTGAGTAGTGTGTGGTTAAAATGTAGGTGAGTCCAATTGAATAACAAAAATCAATAGATTCATAGATTTTGGCATCAAAATTTTGATTCCAGTTGTGTAGAAAAATAGCTAGTGCCGCGTTCAATGCAGGTAGTACTGTTAGTGTGACTGTTAGAGGCAGGCGCTTACCATCAAGCGAACGATACGCTTGTCTTGTTACTCTGTGGAATACAAATAAAGTCAGTAGTGGGTAAATAAAAAAAAATATCCAGACATTTTTGTTATCCGAACACTTAACTTATTTAATATTAAAAAACGATTTCCAGTGGACAACGGTCATATAGGCCTATAATGTACTGAAATAATACTGTAATGTAATTATAAACAAAAAATAAAACTATAAAAAGCCGCGTGAAGGTAACTGTCCAGTGTCCAACATTATTCTTATTAAAAAAAACTAGTGGACAGTTAGTCAAATAGGCCTAAAAATAAGTAAATAAAAAAATGATGTACCATAAAGACCAACGTTCAAGTTACTGGCCATCAACATGAATACTTTTAAAAAATGCAGCCCACCTCCAAGCATTTCAATTTCGAATCAAATAACAAAAATATCCAACCTCATTTTCTATTCAACTTTTCTAACGAATCCGCCTCCACTATTGATTTTTTTTTTATTCTCCAACGGCCGCCCTCATTGGTAGGAACGGGCATTTTTGTTCCAAATTCAAAAGCTTTTTCTGTTGTAGGCGTTGGGGTGGGAGGGTGGCAATATGCGGCGCTTTCTTAAAAATAATGACGGATATTTTTGGCAAGGAGCTCGTTTTCTCTTCGTCGTATTGATTTTGCTTTTTAGACACTGTTTATTATTGTGACTTTATGGGGCTAAAATATACTTTTGAAGTGTAATTAGGTGTTATGAAGGACCAAGCCACATTATCGCAATAAATTAGTTTTTTATCGGTGTCCAATCGTGAATAATTTATATAATTTACTCCATTTCCATTACTAAAGAATAGGAAAATTAAATCCTAGATTTTTATTCAAGGTTTAAGCTTACGTTTGCTTACACTTTATCAACGCAGCTATCTGTTCTGTAACGAGAAATATTTTTCACATCTAGTTAAATTTCATTATAGTATTGATCGAGGTAAGTATATAATATTATCAATTTTTTCCACACGTTTTGATTAACCTACTTAACTGGCATTACATAGAAAAAATAGTTTCAACACTCGCACGCCTAATCTTCAAGTAGAGTTGCGAAAATTGGAAGGATCAAATCAATTTACAAACTATTCCAAGCCCATCTCAAAAATCGTCCCAGCTAATAGCGCTACGAGTCATACGAAGCGTGATCGAACCGATCAGTGATCAATGGATCAATGGATCAATCTAGCGCGCTATCGCAGAGTTTTAGCGGAATTTTTCAACTTGTCACTTGTCACGCTACTGCGAAAACTTCTCGAGCCAATTTACTGTTTAATAGCGCCCATTTGTAAGGAAAAACATCTCGAATGGCGCCCGAGTTACGACTACGGCTGTTTGTTTAGAGAAAGTTTGACGGCACGCGGTGTGGGATCGAATATCTGTCGGTGAATTTTGTTGAAAAAATGTGCAAACTATCAATCCATAATCTTCTTTTTTAACTCATCTATACATAATATAAAACAAAGTATTGTTAGTTACAAAATTTCAAATTCAGTAACGGCTGAACCGATTAACAAAATTTTTATTTTTTGCAATAATAATTATCTCCGCTCCGAAATTCAGAATAACCAGTCAAATTCACGAAAACTTCAAAAAGGTAATTAATACACTCATTTAGTAAAATAAATTGCCTTTTTAAAATAATATTCAAAATTATTATCACAAAAAAATGCGACCTTGATTTAGTTCACTGGCAATAGTGTTGAACTGAACTAGATAACAAAATTGACTCGTAGACTTTAAATTTCACTTTTAATTTAAAAAAACCCAAAAAATATTTTACAAAAGAACCTCACAAAATAACTTTAAAAATCAGGCACAATAAATCTCCGAAACAGCTCAGTTACCGACTCCAAGATGGCAGCCGTCGTTAAATTTTCTTCCTCGTCCCTAATTAAAAAATCGTGTCGACTCGCAAATAAAATCAATTCCCCCCTTCCGTCCCCCTCTTGGACCCCCTTTTTCCCAAGTTTTTCTTCAGACCCTCACCTTTAGATTTCGTCGTAATTATATTTGTATAATGATCGTGAAGTTTTGATAGACTTTGCGAAAAGCGAAATTGCTTTGTTTTTTATGGATTAGGAAGGGCGGCAGACGAGGTGGAACAAATCTCGAAAATTAAAATTATATTTTTTTACAAGACAATTTATGGCTAAATGACTAGTATGAGATTAGATGAGGTTTCTGGAAAAAGAAAATTAAAAATAATGACATATTAAAATACTTTTAGAAGAAAGTCGAAAGACTAGGCCTTTGAGTCTACGTATTGTAGACCTAGGACTTAAAATTTATAGCAGGGAATGCTACAAAGTAGTTGTTTAACGAACTAGGTGTAAAATGTGTCAAGTCACAATAACATAGATTTTTACACACCAGGTGAGTTAGTGGTCAAATTTGTGATATAGTGTGATTAGCAAGATAGTGGGCATGGCCTAACGTACCTACATAAAAAGGTAACAGTTGCAAAAAAAAACCTTCAATCGACTTTGTCCGTGTTTGTAAGATGGAAAGTCTTTCTTTTCAACGCGTCTTTTTGTAACTCTCCAGCGTTCCAATAAGAATCGACCCCCTTCTAAACAACAACTCCGCGAAGCAATACAAATCTTATAAAACGGTCTTAAAAGAGAAAGCAACAAAACATCAGACGACGAACGTTTCTTTGAATTCCCTTCTAAAGAGGAGCGAAGTGTAAAATATCCAAAATTTCTGATAACAGAAAGGAGCGGCGGTAAAAATATTAATTCCAGAGGGTGAGACGAAGCCACCCCCGTCTTAAGGGCTCGTTTAGGTACTTTTTTGACGCCCACTAGCCCTTTTTTCGAAGGGGGAGCCCTTTTGCAATTTAAATTTTATCTCTCGGTAATGAGTAGACGCTGGTTCTACCGGATTTGAATGCCAAGTATAACTGTCAGGGTTTGATTTTGAAAATATTACGTCTTACTAAAAAAGATTGTGTCCGTGCGGATTGAGAGAGCAACCTCAGAAAAATTCATAAATGTATGGTTCAGACAGACAAAATCGACGTCTATCACTAGCGTTTTCTTACTCAAACCTGGCATTTCTAATTATTTTACTTGTGAATTTGTTATTGAGTTACAAAAAGCGAAGGTTAGACCTCGATTTGTGGAGAAAATATTTAGACTCATCTGTTCAACTCTGGTTTAAAGCTTTTGTGGTAATACCGATAAGGTATTTCTCGACTGCTGTGTTGCTCGCTGTGTGTGTCTATCATTTTACAGGCTCCTTTCTTTGTTACGGTGTATTTCAGACTTCATTATAGATATCATAATTTTTGTTGTGAAAAAAATTGTTTTCCCATAGCTCCATTTAGAACGCCCTGTATCTAAGGTATCAAGAACTTAGAGGTCCATGGTTCTTCAAACACTCAGACTCAGAGCAAAGACTTTATTCAAATCCACACATCCAATCAACAAATCCATCAATCAAATCAACCTTATTAGAAAAAATACAATCATAAATTAATTAAAATGGCATATATATTAATTTGATTATGACCTTTATTAGATGTAGAAAATTATGGGTAGGCCCATATAAATTACCCATCAAAGATTCTATTTTGTTTGGTGTATTAAAGATGTTTGTCTAACAAGAATAAATCAAGCAAATGGACGATTGACTAATTTCTAATCATGTCTATTTGCAAGTCTTTTAATGACATTTGTGATTCATTAAAGTCGATTCAAAGTATAGAGGGGTTGAAATTAAGGGTGATTATATTTTGTGTTCCACTAAAATATTCTTAGAGATTTTTGTACTTAGTTATCTATCGATACCATTTATGTATTAACAAATTAAAATCATATTGCAGATAAGTCGTGTAACTATAACAAAACAAAATATGTGCTCATTTATTATTCCGTAATGAAATTAGTGCCTATAGTTCATTTACCTAATTAATATTAATGTCCATAAGTATATAACAATAATATAAGAATGTAATTATTCCAATAAGATTATGTATATTATTATGTATGAACATCTGACACAAGTATACTTTTCTAAAAAAAAAAAAATTGGTGCTTTTAAGTCTAGAGTAAGTGATATAATAATGATCTCCTAAGCAAGCAAGCACTGTATTAGCCGACAGATGTTTTCCTATCAACCTAACACAAAAAATATCACGTTAACTTTTAAGCGTCTGAGATAAACAAACTTCCCAAAAAAAGTATCCGAGTTAAAAATAATTTGGCTGAACCGCTAATGCCCGAGCTCCGTCAAACCGTGAAAATTAAAAAGTTAAACGTTTAACCAAAATGGCCGCCCGAATAGTTCGCGAGGGAAAGTGTTGCAAACTTTTAAATTCAGCGCGGGTTTCGTTCAAAAGTCGAATTTTTCATTGGAAAGTTCAGCTGGTAGTTTGAGGTGCGGAACAGTTTAATAGTCTCGCCTGGTCTCGCCTGGCAGTTTGAGAAACTGTTGGAAGTAAAAAGTGAAAGAAGTTTTTTGCTTCGTGATAAATGGATCTTTCGGTTTTGCATGTTTTTCTTTGGAGTTTGTAACCAAAATGCTTTTTGAAATAGGAATAGGTTTTAATAATATATCAACATCGTTCTAAAACGCTACTTGATTAGGACGAACTTTTTCGTAAAGAGAGGAAAGGCAAATTATGTGATAGTACTAAATTAATAACGACATTTTATAATTTCCATAAAAATCTACCATTATTATTTTGTTAAGGTCTTTGTTTTATAATGTTATAAATAGATTTTATTTTATCCACTATAACTGAGGGATCAGTTACGTTCATTTACTTTTAACCATGAATTACCTACCTCCATTTAGTTCTATCTTTGTTATTGGCACACTCCGATCTTTCCTATAAACCTTCTAAACAATATAGTAGCCATATTTATCCGATAATTAAAATAACAACATACTACCCTGACATCCGGTGGGATACTTCCTGTGACGCCGGAACTCAACAATTATGTCACTTCCGGTCTAGCGACGCGCGGGAAACTTCACGATTAGGTTTTTTCACAAATAACTAAGTCTAATGGCAACTGCAAGGCAATTGTTTTTTTTTAATTTCGGCTTTGCTTTGATAGCGCATAGGTCAAGTATCGAAATATTTAACGTGGTGTCTATACCTTTGTACGTTTTATATTTAAAGTGCCTTTATACATTTTTGCAGTTTGATTAGTTTTTTTGTTGATAGACGACGGACAGCAGATGTTTCTCAAATCGTCTGTACAGACTGTAAGAATTTTGATAAAATTTTTGTTAAAAAACTCTTTGGTGTTGGTGTACTGAATTGATGCGCGATGCAGAGTTATGAACCTTATTGTAAAGAAATTAAAATCTGTACGTAACCTAACTCGTAGGGTTCAAATATCCATGAATGTCTCGCGTGCAGTCAACGAAACGTTCTTCATAACTTCGATAGGCGATGTGTTCTATTCTGATCTTTCTAAATATTAAAAACTTATCCAACCCAAAGACCATGCAATCCAACATAAGAAGACCAACTCCAGCCAGGCATAACCAATTAAATTACTCTATAAAATGGAGTTTCATTTGAAATACATCTTTAGAAATTAACATTTTTACTTAAACGCCCCAACCGAAAAACGACTCTACGCCGCGGTGGTAAGGCCGACGATAGATTGCGGCCAAAACTAAAATATTGTAAAGTTTCTTAAGTCCCGAGCAATTATTCTTGAAAATGGCGGCAGAAAAAGTAGGGGATTTCAAAGGATTGGGCCAATTTAGATTTATTTTTCTCCCTCCAGGGGTCGCTGGAAAGTTTTGTTGCCACCTCGATAGGAACTAGGGAGGCGGTGGTACGGGGGCGAGAAAGTTTAAAAAAGAAAGAAAGAAATTGAACAAGTCTGTGAACGAGTGTGAAAGTATAAAGCAGGTAATAATCTGCTTTATACTGTTGAAAATAACTGTTGAATACAACAGTTTTTTTTGTGTACGCTAACTTGTAGACGTGATTAGTTTTAGTCAGTTACGTGTTCTCAATGTATGTATTTTAGTTCATGTAACATTCAATATTTTCAATAACAGTTAGTGCCTAATGATTATTCTAAATAGGTGAACAAACAAGCTTATAAAATATGAGGTCCAGGCAATTCCAATAAGGAATTCGAAATGCTTACATAATATACTAGTTGTAACGAGTTGTTGGTTATTTTCATATACTTTAGAACAGCGGTACTCTAAGTGTGTTCCGCGGAACCCTAGGGTTCCGCGTTACCCCTGTAGGGGTTCCGCAAGACTAGAAAAAAATCATAACACCTCTCTCTGGTCACTGGTCGAACGTTTTGACTCCGCCCGCCGCGCGTAAGTATACTTGTGAGCGCGCAGTCCCTTTGATAAAAGCCTCTGAATTAGACTCTATAGTTGTGAACAAGTGACTTCCGGCTCTATCTTCGAAAACATAAAGTCGAGATTGTTAAAGAATACACTTTTAAAAACTATTGTTTTATTGTAGGGTTCTGTCAAGTATTTTGCTTGTCAAAAGGGTTCCGTGACCAAAAAAGTTTGAGAACCGCTGCTTTAGAAGATCTTAATAATTCTTAATTACTCTTCTTCTAGACAGTAAGACGACGCTGGACGTTGTTAGAATTATTGAGATCGTCTTATTAAAAGGCACCCAAGAAGACTCGTGTAACTCGTGTTTGCTCGCTTTATTAGATAGATAACTCATACCTGTTTTCTCTTGTTCTTCTCAATTATCTGTTTTCTCTTTTCTCGTTTTTCTTATCCCTTCGAATTTTTATCGTATCTTATCGTTTTCACATTTTCACAATAAATAACAAAAAATAATTATACAAGCAGAATTATTAGGCAGCTGCGCCACTTACTTCTTGCCGTACATTGTGATAATTTGGCACCGATAAAAAATAAAATGGGGTGTCTACCCTTAGTAAAAACTCGGATCTCCTTAACTTTACAATGCCACCCTTAGGTAAGCGGCTACCTACCCCTTGCATCACATAGATATTTATATAAATGACAGCTTTTGAGAAGAGGGTAACAAGGACAAGAATTTAATTGGAAACCCTCAGTTTTTTTCAAAAGGAATAAAACTTAACTTGTACTTATAAGATTATACTCGGTATACGTCTGTCAGTTCCTCACACAGCATTATAAAAACGAATTCGTTAAATGATAACGTCATTAAAGTTTATTCAATGGAATTTTTGCGTTGCTTAAATCTTATTTTGTACCTTTTCGCCACAACGCATGAACAATGTATGTCGGGGTCGGCTAGGTTTAAAATTAAAAGCCACGCTTTGATTTTTTTTATAGGAAATACAACGTAAGGTCAAAATTCAATTACCATCCAATTAAAGGCGGCACTACAATCAATCCAGCCAGACACAACAACATGAAAAGAAACAAACAAGCCTCTCTGGCCGCGATCCAGGACTGGCTGGCTGCCTGGTCTGTCTCCAGGCGCTTCCGACTGCTGTTATTAATGTATGCAGTTAGATATAACGTAGCCATTTTAAATTTTAAAATGAAAATGGGGACGTAGATTGTCTATGACTATTTTTAAGTCATTGGTGATATAAGCGATGTCTTCTGTTAATGATGGTACCTAATTGATATTTATTGTCTTAGCCTTTTCAATTTTCATACTATGCGTACAAACATACACTTATTTCACGGCTTTACCACAGACCAGCATGATTGATTTTCCAATCTAAGCAGTAAAATAAAAAAAACTTAAAATCTAGCATGTTGGTAACATCGAATCACAGAAGACATTAAAAAATCGCCCTCTAAATTAAAATCAAATGCTGTCCGTTAGAAGCGCAAGACTTGTGAACGGATGGACAGTTTTTAGATATTTTGCTTATCATATACTTTTGTATTATTCCCTAATTGTTAACGCGGAAGGTATAGACTTCCCTTATTCATAAACATTTATTAAATGTCATTTAGTATTGTATTTCGCAGTACAATTTTTCATGCGCATTTTTAATAAGCCTTACGTAACCTTCGATTATCGAGGTTACGAAAACTACTTTTTAGCGCTTACGGTAGATGAATGATGTTTGTAGGTAGGCTACAAGTTGATCATACAGAGCCGAAGCTTAACCAATCACGTTTATAAAATCTTCTGTTGGGAAAAAAATAATTTTGTTTAACTCAAGAACAATACAACAACAATGCAACACAAATTATCTAAACAACCGCATCAACCACCAGCAGTACAACAATTAAAACGGCAACATTACCTGTGTAAAAGCATTATTTTTGCTGTAACAACTCTTGTGCCGCTTCGCCCTTAAATTAAAAACAATTATGGCGGGGCGGCCGGCGAGGGGGTGAAATGAAAAATTAAGACAATTTCTACGGAACCCTCCTCGAGGTAGATTGGATGGTGGACAGAACTGGGTCTGGGAAGATCTTTTTTAATTGGCTGCGAAATTCAGCCTTAATGGTTTGCCATGTCCGTTGATGATGCTCATATTCAGACCATGAAATAAACTTTTCAGGGGTTTTACTTTTATTTACACATTCTTCTTTTGGCGTGAGTTTCGTTGAATTTATTATCAAATACATTTATATACATATAGTCACGCCTTTTCCCCGTCGAGGTAGACAGAAACTATTTTTTCCACATACTACAATCCTGACAAACCTCTTCTTTCACTTTCATGACACCCTTCATGTATACTCGCCGGTTAGGGGTACTTTCAACTTAGCCTTTTTTCAAGGCGTCCTCGATTTGATCGATGATAATTATGTTTGATATAAAAACGTATCTAAATTTCACAACTTTATGATCCATTATTGTTTAAAGAATACTTAGTAATGAGACGAGCAAGTCATTTGCTTGAAAGACTTGTAAGACACGCGTGCCTATAGCAATTGCATTGCCACCTAACTGTGCATTGCTAAATCTAGCGCGGCACCGCACTGCGCTTGTCACCCTGAGATAAAATTATAATACCTCCATTTGCATTTCCATCTTGACTCAATAGTAATTGTTCTGTAAGACCGTTTTTACACAGCTTATGTATAAACGGCACCGTTCACTAAATGTGCGGTGGTAAAATAGATGCTTTCACGCGAGACGCCGCGACCAGCCTCCACGCGTGACAAATAATTTGTAAAGCGTAACGGTATCGTTTATACAGAAACCGTTTGCGTATGAAATTACACTAATTTAACACAGTCGTTAATCGGCAAGAAAATAAAATCATTTTTATTATAGGCAAGACTCTCCTCAGCCCCTCTAAAGAAAAAACAAAAGAGAGCCGCTACAGAGAGAGAAGGAAAATCGCCCTGCGAAAAATTAAGATTCAAATAGTAAGAAAATTAAAATTCGAGAGCGGTCAAGTCTCCGTCCCTTTCTCTCTTGCTGCCTCAATGTACACCTGTCCCTCTCGGTTGGGGTAAAAAAAGGTGGTTCGAAGAAGTTTCATTAAAAGCAGACATTATTTGAATGGTAATGACCTGTTTGCCCGCTATTCTGCTTTGCGAAGAAAGTAATTAAGATCTAGGAGTTAAAGTTGGGAATGATTGGAATAAATCGCGGGGTCCAAAGTTTTTCTAAGTGTTGATTAAGTGTTTTGATCATTGAATGAAAAAGTCGAACTGCGTAGACATTCTAAGGATTACTTCTTAGTAGGTATACTGCCAGTGACAGCAAATCAAAGCGCCCGAATCGCTGACGGGATGTTTCCAACCAAACTGACCAACACGTCATTGTAAAGTAAATGCTTCTATAATAATTTTCATCTGAAATTTTGTATAAAAATTATTTCACTTTTTATTCACGTATTTTTGGATTCGTTTATTCTAAATTCTCATTCTAGAACCCTGTAAAATAACTAGGCAAATTCTTAATGTATGGCGAGCGCAGTACCGCAAGATTCAGTACCTATGTAATATACCTACCTAAAGCTATCGGTGGCATTGCCATTATTGGGCAAGGTGTTGCGCTTACCATCAACGAAACCAGTTACTCGTCTCATTCATCATTCCTACATTGGTTATTTATTAATCATGTTTTGAAAATATTTTTATTGTAAGTTTTTTCTTCCCTCGATTTTTTATTATCCAGTGTCGAGATAAATTGGCTGACTTTTGTCCCTATTATTTTTTTATGTAGGTATAAAAAATCCTTTTGCCACAAACTCCGTAAACAAGACATTTCAAAACAAAGAACGGGCTATTTTTTACTCGGTAATTAAACCTAGCGCCGTCAAAATGTTGCTTGATCAAAGAGGGTTGTGAAGACGTTAAAAATGTCCCCCTCAGGGTGGCGAGGGGGTGGGGGGTTCGTTTCTTTGTTCCGCGTTATCTATACAATTATTTCGAAGAAAGTCGCGCAAAAAGATAGGAAAGGCTGGACGGTCGGCGTTGGCTTTGTTGTGTATTTTTAACGAGCTCCTGCCACTGACTTTGGGTGTCGCGAAACAGATATTAACTTCAGAATATTAGTCTTATTTCACTTTAATTGTCTTAGGCTGAACTTCACTGACGCTCTAATCATGGACCGCATAAGTACGAACTAAGTGTTTGACATTTTGAATCGTTTACATTATAGCCAATGTTACTTTGAGCCCTTGTTGAATGAATCTGTCGATTATTTGCATGTACCTAATATTTTAATTTTTAACGTGTTGTTGAAATTATGTATATCCTACCTAACCTGTCTGAGTTGAATATTATGTAGTTGTCATATGTATATTTTTATAATATTTTTCTGTGGTAATATGTTTGAGTTAAAGTGAAACTTGGTTGCTTGAGTTAATTGTCATAGAGTGAACCCTGAGCCTCTGAAGTAGGATTAATTACAAAAGTTACACAACACACACATTTTTCAAGTTAATCATGATGGTCGCTTGATTCGTGAACTCTAGCTTGAAACTAACGTCTCAAAAATAAAGTTAAAATTTTTGTTATGTCCATTGTTAAAACTATATCTCAGTGTGATAAGAGCAGTGCAGTGCCATGCAAGATTTTCAAGGATCGAGAGGGGGTTGGTTACATTTATGATTTTACCACAGCAAAAACGAAATTTTTTTTATTCTCATATTCTTTCTACCAGCATAAAAATATTTCACAGTTTTTACCACAAGAAAATAAATTAAAATTCGACCATTTTGGTGACATCAAATTATCGCTGATAATTTTCATAAATGCCCCCTTGGGTGGCACTGCAGTTTTTAAGAGCTACCTACGTTTTTGTTTTCTTTTTCCTTAGGTGTGATTTTTGTACCTACCTATTTTATCTCAAACAATTCAACAACAAATCTGTATAAAAAACACGGTACCCAAATTGATTCCTGGCTCCCAATACCAAAGCCAGCGTTGTAGTTTTGTCACTAAGTATAATTAAGTAATTAAGATTAATTTTTCCTTTTCAGACAAAAGATTCATTATCGCGCGGCACCCGTAGTAAGATCCAAGGCCATCCCGACCGAAAAAGCTGAGAATTTTAGAAACAAAAGGGCATGCTTTGTAGTTTATAATAAAATATTTATTGGCAAACGGTATCACCACCATTTTGTGGTCTATGCTCTATAAGATGGTCCTTTACAATAAATGTACCCTTTGGCTTTGCCATAGTCGGGTAAAATAGATAAGCAACGTAGCGTTGTAATTAACGTCGCGTTTCAAAAAGACGAACCTAAAATACACTTAAATTAAGCTTAATGCTAATGTAATCTGTAATGTATCTGTTTTTGTATGTAACGTAATTATTTTTTTGTAATTTAACGTCATGTAATGTGTTAATATAATATGTCCGACATTAGCATAATAACTGTGTATAATATTAGCTGGAATTTGTTTAGTTTTGACAGGAAACTGAAAATGTGGCGTTGTTAATTTTATATTTCTATTTATGGAAAATGGTAGATATACTCGTATATTACTATTGTTTAAATATTATAGTTATCGTATGAAATAAAGAAAGTAAATTCAATATAACTTATTTCAATGAACACATTGAACCTACTTACCTACTACATTGAACCTATACTATTTTATAAAAAAAAATGTCGTTACGCTCTTTACTGAGTGTTCTGAGAGCCAGTTAACAGACTCGTCGTATTTACCACCTTCGAACAGTTCACCACTTAACATCAATCGAGCTAATAGTTAACCATAGAAAAAAACTACATAAGACAGCCGTCGTCCATTTACCAACACAACAAAACACAAAATTATTTCAACAAATATATTTTCTTTCCACCTAACTTGTAACTTAGATGGGGCTTAACTTAGATGAGTTTCAGCAAAAATACAATGGCAAGTAAAATAAAACAGCATCTCTTATAAAATAACATCGTGGGCGGAGGGGGTGGGGGCGGGGGAGGGGGAAGACGGCCATCGCGAACCACTTTTCTTTCTCTCGCCAAAGCCATTTCCAAAGGAACGTTAGAATGATGTTGATAAGCTGACTGAACACGACCTAAAAGTCAAGTTTCCTGTAAGATTCACACTTCATGGTAGTTCAAATTACGCGTAAGATAATAAAATCTAAGCAAATTAAGATGTACTGAAATATGACGTTGTCTAAGATGATCTTTATTCAATTATAGAGATTCGGCTTTTTAAAATACTTTTTAGGCTACCACGACGTCTTATTGCTATAAATAAGACGCGACGTATTGCGACGTATTATTAAATGAGTAATTAATAGGATATAAGGTATGCCTCATTTAACAATTAAAACATCTAACTGTATCCTATTCCCGATTCTGCAGACGTCAGCGAAAAAACATAGCGAAAAGTGAACCGAGCGGGACTTTCACTGATCCACCATATTGCGGGTTACACTTACGGGTATGTGGTTTACCTTTAAATCTTACTTTACCTATGACGCTCCATTACTTCTCTCTATCTAAAAGTTAACTGCAAGAGATCGCTTTTAGGGCTAAGTCTACCACTTGTACTGTATTATGGTAATGTTTAGTTTTGTCTTCGCTATTATAATATGTATGTTTATTGAATAAAGCATTTCTGTTCTTTTCTATTATTTTCCTATATAGTTTCAGTTTTCAGTCGTATCCCCGCTAGCCTGTCGTCAACTACAGAAGTCGAGCGCTGTTTTTTCTCGTTTTATATTAAAATCGGGCGGGCCAAGGAAATTGTCAGTCAGATAGGAAATTGAGGCCCCAGAGTCGAGGCGTGACCGGAGCCCTTTATAGCTGCTGACTGCGATATTGCTTATTGGATGTCTGAGGTACATCTTAATGTAGTAAAAAGTATCAAATAAGTACAATTAATAATATAATTTTAAGGATTTCTTTTCGGTCATTATCATATCCCAAGACGACATATAAGAAGTTGTTATTTTATCATTTTTATTGTCAAATTATAGTAACTAGCGATTCGCCCTGGATTTGCAAATTATTTTGTTGTATTTATACATAGTCTAGGGGCTATTTTATGGCATTAGGACCTTTGTCAAACTATTTGCAGTTTGATCTCTCATTATCATGTAGCTACGCCGTAGAGACGTAGGGGTCTATGATTGTTCACAATACATGTTTTACGAACCTAAATAATTACGAAAATAGTTCATGTTCTCGAAAGATTTGAAGATAAAATGTGATTTTCGGAAAAAAAGAAGCCTCCGATGGTTGCCATTAGTAACACATTTTCTTACCAGCGACAAGACAAGCTATGTATCGTCATTCGCGTTATGTAAACGGAATATGTCTATAATAATTATGGAACCTGGAAGCTTTGAAATGTCTTAATTTGCTTCTTAAGTAACCTATACTTCCCCACTGCTGGGCAAAGGGTTCCCGCATTTCCTTACACGAATCTCGGACATCCACTACCCCTGACTAACTTAATTTGGATTATGCTTACTAGTTGCGCCCCGCGGTTTTACCCGTGTTACACATACGACGCCTATAGCTATTTGAAAGGTTCGTGGATAGTATTGTTCATCAATGATCATAGTAAATATTCCACGCTGCATAAATACTGTCAGCTCGTAATACTTAGACGTAATGTACGTGGTGGCTGTAAGATACGACTTGTAGCCTAACGGCCGAAATTAATAATCAATCCAATCCAAATTTTGCTTTCTCGGATTGATATCACAATCCATTTTTATGGTCAAACGTGCCAATAACCTATCCGTGGATTGGTTTATAAAAGCACGCAGATTGGAAATCGATCGAACGATACGCAGCAATTCAAGATCGATTTCAATCTTGGATAGGAGATACAATATTAATTTCGGCTGTAAGTATGTGTTGTGTATCTCTTAACGTAATGTATATTATGTGCCCTTATTACTAGGTACTATGTTAGGACTAGATAATAAAGAGTTGAGGCATCTTATAAAGTGCTACGGCTACGATTTGCTACGACGTAGCAATATTCGTAGCGAGTTTTTTTTGTTGGTTACGTAGGTATCTATTTTTTTGGATTTAGGTACAGCAGTAGTACCCAACTTATATGGCTTACCGATGTACCTGCGCAGAAAATGAATTTTCAAAACGCGGGAAATGCTATTGACCGCTATTGGTCGACAGCCCCGCCATCTTAGCGATCGCCGCGTGGCATGAGTGAGATGGAACTAACAGCTGCAGTGTATTATGAACCTTATAATAGTGATCTTAGGTTGATTGTAAGTTTTAAGCATTCTTTCGTTAATCTGCGGACCATACTGTCTTTTCTGCGCGAACGAAGATTCACGACGCGCCATATAAGTTGGGTACTGCTTACTGTACGCTGTTTCATTGACGATGTATACAAAGATGGTAAAAATGCTCTAGAAAACATTCAGCTGGAACACCGAAATATTCTTGAAAAGGATATTAATAATTTGTAACAAAATATTACCAAATGTCAAAGAAGTGTTGAAGTAAAATATACTTTGAAAGAAATTTACCTAAGTCCAAATTAATTGGTAACTCGATCAGTATTTATTAGCGTCAATGTCAATTTCGAGAAGTTTATTTACTTAATTTGTTGCTTATTTATTGTGTCAAGCTTTAGAAGTCCACTGTGGGTTACTTAAGTGGGATCTAGCTGTATTTTAAGGTGATATTATACGTATACTATTCGAGAATATAATTATACTACACATTACTATAGTATAGGTATATACTTGATATACTTGCCTATAAGTACGATTTGCGATCAAAAACAATCGCAATGACAGTGTAGTGCCGTATATCACAAAGGTTTAACGGTGTTTTCCTTCATCGGAAGTTCAAGTTTAGTTCAGTTTTGCGGTCAGCTGATTTTGAACCTACGCACTGCGGCGTGCAATCTGAAGGACGAAAAGAAGTGAACTATGATAGACAATAAAGTGGGTTTACGTTTCTAATGATCCTGCATTCTCTTTTCTGTTAACTGTACGAGTGTATTAGAGCGCGTATATGATCTTATATGTCTTCTAGATAATTATTTTCTCTAGGTAGATATTATTGTCTAGTCACGTACGGTATTAAAATTTCAATTTAATGAAATTATTTATAAGTATATATTTATGTGTATAAGCCTTTTCCCTTCCTATTGTTATAGTTATTGTATATTGGACACATTATATTATGTAATTTTTGTTACCACTCAGCCTATTATGACTTCTAACCCGCAACCACTAAACGGATTTTGATATAATTTGGTATAAAAGTACTGTAGTTCCTGGAAGAATGTATTATAATATAATAATATAGAATAGCTATTTTACCTTTGTGTGTTAAGCCACGAAGTAACAATAAATAATTGATGAGACCATTTGATGTCCACAATCAAATGGTCTACAATTCTTTTGATTGCGCCTTCGTGAACCCTATCAGAAATAGAATAAAATTCATTATAGAAACAAACAGTTCGCAATTACTTTACACAAATAAAATAAACAATCTCACAAACGAACAACTCGGACAAAGAAATGAAACGCAACAAAGTGGAGCGCCGCAAAGCAACAACAGAGGAGGTCCGACCATCAGTCCGAATATAATTTTATTTCAACTCAAACCCAAGTATTTTATTCAAACTGGCCCAAGTACTTTATTTCGCAATGGGCCTGGGGTATTTTATTTTAACAAAATTAAAAGTGGGGTGTTTCTTGTACAAATTTTAATATCCCCGAGGTGGATAGAGCTATTTATATTTTTCCTCCCTCTTTCTTTTGGCGATTATTATTCTGTATTCCAATGGGCTCGCCGGGTGGGGAGGGGGGGGGGGAGCCGCCCCACGGACTCTTTCCTTTTTGCTTCTTAAGTCCATCTTGAAATAGAACAGAGGAAACACTGGAGCTGACAGTTTTATTTATTCAATCGTCGTTCCTCTTACGACTATGAACCAACAAACACTTACGAGTAGGTACATAATCTTCAATGGAATTTTCAGGGTATCTGTGCAAGTGTTATGGTCAGACCACCATTATAGCCTGATTGTAGAACAAGACCGTCAAGCTTGTTGCAACAGAATAGGTGGTAACTGCACAAGACTCGGACAGTATAGTACTGTATACTATTATATACTGTATACCTATACTGTATATACTATATACTGTATACTGTACTGTATATACTGTACCTATACTGTATACGTATACCTATACAGTACGGCGTACTATGCAAGATTTGGTGGGCACGAGACTTATATACAAAAACGCTATTATGACCCTAATGGGTGTGAGCTCATGCTTATCCTTGAAGGAAGGAACCAACGAGTAACTTACGAGAAGAGCTAATGCAAAAAAAAACTTAAAAACTGATAATATGAAGTCCTCTCGACACCAATCCTGTTCTCTGCTTCTGTCACTTACCCCTTTCACTGGAAAAACCGTGGCACCTACCCGGAAGGGGTTCGATATTTAAATATAAGAAGAACACCCCCTTTTTTCAAGGGAGGAATCGCCCCCTGCTGCCCCCTGGATTTATGGATCTGCCCTCGACTGGGCGAGTAATTACTTATCTTTGAGAATACAAATCAATCGGCGAAAAAGGCTTGAGATGAGTTTTCAGAAAATATTCAATATTTTGAAGCTTTCGTTTCGTTTGCTGAGGCTGATGGGAACTCGAGACGGTAGGCTGTTTGGTAACGGCTTAGGATGCGGGGTACCTACTCAGGAAGGGAGTTCTGTGTACATATTATGATAATGTACCTAACATATTATTAGATGTTAGTAGGTACTACAGACAAAATAAACGAGTTTTGGCATCCTCCGTGCGTATGTGGCTGATGAGCCTGCTTCGAAACGAGTCGATCGCTGAAATCGTATCGATTGTGAACGAAAGACATATTGCTCTGAGTGGTGTTTGTGTCTACATAGTCCTAATTCCCTAAAGAGAAATGCAGTGAGAGGTGGTAATGTAATCCTAGCAAATGAATCATGTTTAATCATTACACAATAATATACATCTTCGCTTTTCTTGTTCCAGAAATTCATGTAGGTACGGTTTCTGGACCTCTAGTTAAGTTTGACAACAGTTAAGTTTATTGCTGTTTTTACCATCTGTTCAGAGGCAGATAAAGAAAATCATAGACATAGGTATCTGTTGGGCAAAGTTAACTAGGGAATAGAAAGTTAATAGACAGTTAACTAGAAACCGTTGGTCTAGTTTCGGTGTCCCAAGAAAACAATACAGATGAATTAGGGGAATATTTATTTTCAAAATGGACGTTAATTCTGAAACCTCTTAGTCAAAGATGTCGAGTGTATTACAGTGCCCGTGGCCGAGTAAGTGAAAATCGGCCAAGTTCGCACTCCGGGCAAGTTAAATCGTGCTAACTTTAGTTCGAGACTGCAGGTACGGATGGCAGAAACATACAATACAATTCTACAAGAAAAAAAAAACATAACATAGGGGAAAGCCTCCCGGTGACGGACAGTTGTCCGTCACCGGGAGGCTTTCCCCTATGTTAGTTAAGAGCAATTAAAGAAACTGTTTCGATAAAAGTCAATTTATGTATCATTTAACTACGTCAACAAAATTTTTTCATACATCATCATAGTCATGAACTTCGGACGGATAAACAAATATTCGAAAAATATAGCTAAAAAAATTCTCATAGAAATCACTTTTCAAAAAAATGAAAACTAAATAAAAATCGATCCATCCGTTTGCAAGCTACAATGCCACAGACATTATTATCTACTGTTTAACTTTTATTACCCCTTCTTTGCATCGGGAGGCAAAAACTGTAACCAAAACCAATGGACGGGATTATTGTTAAAAGCAACGTCTCCCAGTCAATCTTGGGCTAGATGTAGATAATAATAGAAAAAATTCTGTATTTCAGTTTGATTTCATCACAATAATTACTTTATGAGACTCAAACATGAATTCAACAATATTCCTAGTGAGCTGCAAATTGCGCAATATTTGGCAATCATAAGTTCTAAGCACTGCAACAAGGCGCTTACCATCAAGGCAACGACTTGCTCAAGTCACTCAGTTATATTGCTAAACCTCAACTTATTTGGCGAACGGTACCTTGATACGTAAGTTAGCCACCTGTTGGTAACGCATGCTGTTAAATATTATCCAAGTTTCGCCCCGCAGGTTTACCAGGGAATTAAAATACCCTATGTTTTGCTATGACCTGAGTAGGTAATCTATGCCATCTATATGCATATGGCTACCTTGAATCAAAGTCTTTTAGAAAATTCAATACTAAGCAGCTGAGTTGGAACAAACACGCCTACTAGAAATTGAAATAATTAAGCATTTATAAGCAAGCAACAAAAAATTATAAGATCATGTAGGTACCTATAATTAACTCTTGACGTAAAGAGATGGGTGTAAACGATGTTACGTGTATCGCTGTAATGTGTGTCTGTATGTGTGCATTGTACGTTACTCCCAAGCAGCTGAATAGATTTTGATAACTTTTTTATTTTTTACTACATTTTTTTTTACTTTAGTCACTTATTGACTATGCCTTTGATGACTTACACAGTTTTTTTGTTTGATAGGTGACTTCATTGAGTGTTCTTAGTTCAAGAAAACGTTCCATAGAATTTCAGTCTCGATATCTAGGCAAGTAAATGTAACATGAAACGAAGTCTTAAACATCGCAAAAACAAGTAAAAATCTAATTTCACGATAAAGAAAATAAACACCCCCAAGGAGCCGGCCCCTTTCTTTTAAAAAGCTCGCAAAGACACGATCTTGGTGAGAGAGAGACGCAAAATCGAGGGGGGTCATTTTTGCCAATACTTAAACGAAGATAGATAGGCGACCGCCCTCCAAGAGGGGTGTTTTAAGAAAATTTTAACTTTTCTTTATTCACCCACCTCGCGGGGTGGCCCCCACCCACCCATTTTTCTTCTACTATTCTCTTTGGCCGGTCTCAAAGAGAAATAACAGTGCTTTCCGAGTTAAGCATTTATTAAATCCAGCATTCAGAATGAATGGCTAGAAAAGTGTTTCTGTTTTAGCGAGATATTTTGTTCTTGTTGTATTATATTTTTAATTAAATTTTGCTCCTTGAATCAAGCTTGTTTGGGATTATTTACTTTCATGCCAACGTGGGTAATTGGACTTTTGTTTTTCTAACTTTTAGGTAAAGTAGGTACCTGAAGGGTAAGTACTTGCGTGTTTTGAAACTTAAGTCCTACCTACTCAGCAACGGATTTGTGTAGGTAAAATACTCAACCTTTATGAATATTAGGTATTTATTATCTTTGTTGCAATTCAGTTGTTAATTGACGCGGCAGTTTTGTGTTACGCTCGTGTTATGATGAATATGCCTACCTAGTTTTTCATAGTTCCTAGATGTTCCCATAACCTTGAGAATATGAAATAATATTTTTCCATCCCTTCTCGATGTTCGTAAAACAGCCCCATCTATCGGCAGTCAAGGTAACCTCAAACACAGCCTCAAAGAAATTGTACAAAAAAGGATTATGCTACTAAAAAGCTACATTTATGCGCTGCAGTTTATAATATAACTAACTAGATGGCGTTGTGCGCAACCAAGCGTTTTCTATTCTGAAATCAAAACCCCTCCTTTTGTCTTGATTGAATAAATTGAACATTTAATCGTCACAATAATCCCTAAAAATCATAATGTAATTATTTCTAAACTTGCCGAGTTTACGATCAAATACTTGACAACATTCAAGTCTACGAATAAAAAGCTGTACCAGACAACGACGAAGAAATGATTTTATAAGGGTTTAATTAAAATCAGAACTCTTACTACCTACATGAAGCAGTAAATAAGCAAAGGAATCGAATAAAAGAGCTCTTTTCAGTTCATATTTTATATTTATATTAATGAAATTCGATTTATTTTACAATTTCATTTTTTAAATTACATTAAGTTCAGACCGCGATTTATTTAAGATAAGTACTTACATAGTAATATCATTGTAATGTATTTCTAGTTAGTTCTTAGTTACACGCATGCCACATAAATATGTAATTCTATATTTAGCACATTGGGCATAATAATAATGTAATGGAACAATAAGTGAATCTGTTTTCAGTTTTCAATGAAATTCGAATCCGTAACTACTATTATACTTTACATGTTCGAACACGAAAGGGCATAAAATTATCTAACAAACAATAGGAATTAAAAACAAAATGAATATAACTTCAAGTTTTTAGTTAATCATTTTGACTGAAAATAATTATTTACATACAGAATACATTTTCATGAACATGTAGGTATGGGTGATGATCCAATTTTTTTTCAAATAGGTCAACAAAGTATCATCAAAATTGGTTCTCATATCCCGGAGTAATGGTCTCACATACATAAATTTAATAAATACATTCGAACCTCCACTCTTTTGCAGTCGCAAAACATCCCATCACATGACAGAATGTACATTTGCGGTCTGACAATCATACCATTAATTATTCATGTTTACAAATAGGGAAGATCTCAGTAAAATTACATGTTTCAGATACAATTATTGTTTATTTTGTGTCACATTAGCGTCGGCTGTGAAGTTCGTAGACTTCGCGCAGGTTTCACCTCTCTAACGCTTAGAGCGCGAACTCACGTCGCGTTTTTTACACGCTGCGTTTTTTTTTCAAAGTTCATACAGTCCGCATGTTTTGCGTCTAAACGCCAGCTGAGCCAACAGGCGATAGCCGCAAGTCATGCCGTTGTTGTTTCGTGGTACCACGGCGAGTAAAAGCCGCGCTGTGAGTTCTATGCTATATTTCCATACATTCTGACTTAGCGATAAGATTTGAAACCGTTATGTTTTGGTTATTTGGCCGCAATTTTTGTTAGCCTATATTTTCTTCATTAAAATTTAGAGCTAGGCTAAAATAACTTGTTTATTATCTGAAATATGTAGCTTCAGTTCTAACTTACATAGATATCACTAGTTCATAATTATGGCAAAACTATCACAGAGCAACGAAAACAATACTGTTGGTTTTTTTTTACTTATACCCCTTGTTTCACCATCAATATCATATTTTTCATGAAATACAAGTATAATAGAAAATTATGTCCTGTACACTAGTAAAAAAATAAAAATCTTACGATACCTTTGATCAAATACAATATAGATACACAGACTATGAAAACCGAATCACAAAAGTGTCCACCCGTCAATGCGGGTCAATCCGATATTGTTTCATTTAATAATTAACCTTAACGCACTACAATAAATAGCGTTGTAAAACATTTATAACTTATTTTTTATACAAGGCATATGCACTGTTATAGTGTTGTACAAAAAGAGGCATATGACGGCCATTTTGGAGCAGCGATTGGGGGTCTATAGTATATTTAATCTATCTATGGTACTAAACAAAGATAAAAAGCAACATCTAATTGCAATGAGAGGACTTATCGCTAAAAGGGACCAGACACACAAAAACAGTCAAGCAACAATGAAGAATGCTTACTTATTATTCTCAAAATGTAAATAGTAATGTGAAATTATATAATCAGACATGGCGACACAGGGGGTTAAGTTTTTAAGTAAACTAAGTGGCACAATGAAGAGAATTAACACCATAGCCGTGTTAATGTTAACTTAAACGCAAATCAGTTCTTAAGCCTTACAATTTAAATATCACTTAATTAATACAGTTTGACTAGAAAATTATGACTTCGCTTACTGTTTCTACCCAAATAATTATGATTATTTGTAAACAAATATTTAAACATATTATTGGAAGCTTTTAGGAAGATTATTTACATTTATGTCTCAATCAGACAGTATATAACTTGGAAGTAGCACTACATCGGTAAACTAAACGGTTGGTTCAACCAACAAATATGTTTGGTTAAACCATATTTTACAGGTTAAAGTATAAGAGATCATTTTTGAGCTTTGAAACTCATAAAATTGTTTAATAACTATTCTACAAAATTAAATAAAATTAAGTAGAAATTAACAAAGTATAATTAAAAATAATTCGTCACACGATAATTAAACGCAGCGCGGAATCATATTCAGAGATATTTACATACTCTAAGCTCGGTCAATATTTATCGCCCGATGGCGGATTTTTCACATATTATTTTCATTATTAAATAATATAACAGTTTTCTAATAATCATAAAAAAACAGTAACTAGTGACTTTTAGAGATTATTATTAAATATTTTGGCATTATAATACTGCGTTCCATAATTTCTTGGTTACAACACATAGGTAGCCATTATACTCGTATATGATGACGTGTTCGCGTACGTGTAACGTAATGAATGAACGTTTTGTTCTAAATCATCCTATATACACCCATACGTACCCTTAAATATCATCTATGATAATAATAATTGTTATCACCGAAAATCGATTTAATTTCATAATACTTCGTGTACCAACATACAAATATTTCCACAACTTTTACCAAAGACAACCGCATGGTGTTCCATTTAAAACGCATGAATTTAATAATCCGCTATTTTGGCGACTACAAAATATGTCGATGACTTTCCAAAACCACCCCACCCCGGCCAATCAATCAACGAATCTTAGCGACAATCGAAAATATCGCACTTACAATATCTACAAAGCGAAGCTCGTATATCAACGGATAACGTGATCGCGCCAAACAGTGACGTGTAAAAGCTAACTTTTCATGACTACCCGCAAAATTGTAAAATTTCTAACAGTAGTTTAATTGGCCCATTTGTCTAACCTACGTTTAACTCGAGTAGTATTGGCACAGTAAAAACAGGGCCAGAGCCATGTCAAGTTGAACCGCGGGCGGCATTTTAGGAATTACTTCGCATGGTTCAAGGTAGATGGCGCAAAAATAGTATGGACACCGATTTTTTTATAGTTTATTTTTTTACTGTATCATTATCGCTTTCAATCATATCAGAGGCTCTTGGGCAGCTTGCTTGAATCTGACACCAGAGGGCGCCACAGCCTCATTCCGATTTTAACCTCTGAGTGATAGTTTTTTTTGTCTTGCGTGGCGTCGACTAATATGTGCAGCTTAGATTAAATTTTCTGTATGAAATTTTCTGTATAATATTCTGTATTAATCCAGTGTCCATACTTATTTATACTGTGCATTTGGCACGTGGCACAAAACACCCTATATGCTAGCTCTGTGCGGGGGCAGGTTAAACGTAAGCGTATCGTTAATGAAATACTGCTCTTGCTCGTCTTCATCCGGCAAATAGTATCCGTAGCTGCCATCATTCGACACTTGGTCCGCCCCGTGGCTCTTCGGCATCTGACAAGCGTACTCCCAGTTCTTCTCGATAGATTTTCTCCGTTTAGCGAACAGTATGGACCCGTCGAAGGCGTATTCGTCGTCGAAATGCAGCACCGCGTCGTCATAGAAGTAGTTCTCGATGCGTCTGCCGGTGTTCCGGGCGATGTTCTTCATCAGCTTCTTTTTGGCGTAGCTCGACTTCTCCGAATCGTAATCGTCGACGAGAGGATCGTTGCTCCGGTTCTCGGAGCGCATATTCATGGAGTAGAGCGAGGAGCTGTGCGGGCTGGTGTCTAGCCGATGGCACAGACTGTCGCTGTACGGGCTCAGGAACTCGTTGTTGTTGTAAATGATGTCGGTCTGCGTCATGCCCCTGCGCAGCTGCTCGCGTCGCTTCGTCACTATATCCTTGAAGTCGCCGGGTTCCAGCTGAAAGTCGTTGGTCTTAGCGCTCATGTAGAGGTAGCCGGAAGCGGAGTTCAGTCTTAACGACTGAGAGCGGTTCTTAGAGGACGCCTTCTCTATGTATCTCGGGATGCCGCCCAGTTCGCGGTAGTTCTTGGACTTGATCTGTTTGATGTTGGTCGGCGCTACGGGCGATAGAGGGTCGCGGTACGTAGATGATCTGTAATTTGAAATTGTTGTGTTAATGCGCGGGAGATTTGAATTTTCTTTTAATTAGAAAACATGCAAGTTATATTCAGAGAAATTAATTAGTTTTGTTGAGGACGAAAAGTATTGTTTTAAATATGGTTACTTAATATAGTATTTGGTACTGTGAGCTGATCTCGTCTACCTTCCATGGAAGTCAGACCAGCTTTCTATCACTATTATATTGTATTGTTAGTTACTTGGCAGGCATGCAAAATAAGAATTTTAACCCAAAACATACCTACGTCAATCCGCAATCACACAACATGTTAATTTAAAATAAAAAAATATATAAAAGAAAAAAATATGCAGAATAACAACCTCTGATACCTTGAAAAGGATTAGATTAGTACCTCTCTATACTCAAACAATATTTGAACATTGTACAGTTGAAAAGAAAAGTGTTTTTATAGTTTATATTTTCTATACAATTTCTCTAACATTAAAATTTGGTAATAAGAATGGTCACACAGTTTGAACAAACCAAAAACACACCCTAAAGACATATAATCATTGAAAAAATGACTTCTTGAGTTATTTCTTCTGAGTATGGCCCTTCTTTTGCAATCGGTTGTTACTGTATATTGGATCTTATGCAATATCTAGATATATCTAGATGTATCTAGATGTAACGAGTAAACACTGAGCTATAAATACTATGACCACTTGTCGTTGGTGGAAAACGTCTATAGCATATACGCTAATACTTTATAGAGCTAAGTTTGTTTGAAAATTTGTAGGAGGCAATCTCCCGAACTAATGACTCAATTCTGAAACATCTTCCACTCCTAACAAGTACCTTATCTCTGGATATAGACTATAGGGTTGTTGTGTCCCAGGGAAAATTGAAATTTCGAGGGTAAAACTGCAGGCTGCAGCTAGTCTCATGACAACCGACCCAACCCTATTCCTACTCTCTAACTTTTCCATCCAAAGGTTGTCCAGTAGAGATCGCTTTATGCGATAACACCGCCCATTGTACCTATTACTAATATGAAGTTTGCCCTTAATCTTTTCTATTATGTACAAAATATTAGGCATAGAAGTCTCTCCCTTGCCCTCTCTTTCTCTGCTTCTAGATTTTTCTTGCGACTGTACAATTTAGGTCACTTAGTTTGTGATCCCCGTCGCGTCATTAAAAGCACTATTGGGCGACTGGGACCGCGGTTCCAGCACCTCGTAGTCCCAGTCGCCTCACTCCTCTTCTAAACATTTTGGTGTCAATCAATCAGCTATCTATCTAGTCGACTAGACACCTGACTACAACTGGTTGATCTATCCACAAGCACCTCGGTCCCACGACACCCAGTTAAATAGCGGTACATACAACTGAGGGCTCTTACCCAGTTAAATAGCGGTACATACAACTGAGGGCTCTTACCCAGTTAAATAGCGGTACATACAACTGAGGGCTCTTACCCAGTTAAATAGCGGTACATACAACTGAGGGCTCTTACCCAGTTAAATAGCGGTACATACAACTGAGGGCTCTTACCCAGTTAAATAGCGGTACATACAACTGAGGGCTCTTACCCAGTTAAATAGCGGTACATACAACTGAGGGCTCTTACCCAGTTAAATAGCGGTACATACAACTGAGGGCTCTTACCCAGTTAAATAGCGGTACATACAACTGAGGGCTCTTACGTCAACTGAGCCCACTCCAAACTGAGTCCGCGGGATCAGTTGACCTATTCGTTAATTTTATTATATATCTTCAGTCGATTGAGGCCGCTCTTACATTGAATAAAATATCAGTTGTATACTGTACAGGCGTGCACAAAACCTCCAGGGGTTTAAGTTACCTGTTGTGTCCAAAACAGCTGCAGGAACAGCTGCAGACGCTCGGCGCGTAGTCTTCGTCCGTGTATAATGGCACTAGGGATGTATCTCCTGTAATGTGATGATTAAACTAAAGGTTAATTAAAGGTTACTAATAGAACCGACAGTCCAGTGAATAATATTCCAACCATATTACACGAATCTAAAATAAATAAAAATGAATAATATCGCAATCTGTGTGTCCGTCAAACCTCGTAATAGGTGGTAAATAATTTGGTCACACGCTAAAACAGTGTAAATTGGTCGCACTTTTATTAACTTTTTTATTTAGATGGATTAAGAATGCAGTATATTTTGTGCAAGACACGTCAATTTGGTTACATTTACTGATAAAGATAAAGATATAATTAAAAGATATGTATTTGTATAAAACACGAGTTCACAAAAATACATGGACTGCACATTGTTGATGTAAAGTTAAATTCAAGTCCATCGGGTTTAACCAAATAGTGGTGTACAAATGTTGAAGTGAGAGATGGAGCTTCGTCTTCTAAAAATGTTGATTCAAAAGATTCTGATGTCACATTTTGTTGCAAAATAATATTGATACGCATAAACACGCAACAAACCCTAATAATAATTCAGCCTGTAACTGTCCCACTGCTGGGCAAAGGCCTCCCCTCACCTTCGTGAGGAGGATTAGGCCATAATCCACCACGGATAATTATTTCGGAGGTATGTTATCGACCAACACACCCTTTATTGTTGTTAAAAAAAAAAGGTAAAAGCATTACGAAACACAGACCTATGTGTATCTGATTAGGATCGGCCGGCAAGCGCGTGCCGCGCGACACGCCGCGCAGCACCGCGCCGTCCGCCGTGATGACGTCACCTTCCAGCCGTACCGCCACTTGCTGCGCCTGGAATGTCGCACGATGTCGTAACAACTACAACTAACGTTTGGCAGAGTGGTGCTCCTTCCCCTCACTAACTCCTGCTACACAGCTGCGTTTCCCTTCCCCCCTCACTAGCTCCCCTAACGCCTAGAACTGCTACACAGCTGGATTTCCCCTCCTCTTCTATCTACCTACACCTACACCTAAGACCTGGAACTGCTAGCACAGACCTGGATCCCTCAACCCCGCCTCTCACTGTACCACCTGGACACTGCTAACATACAGCTGGATTCCCATATCTGCCCAAGACCTGGACACCTCTTCTCACCTGCTCCGCCTGCTGCTGGTCCCGTTTCTCGTCCTCCGTGTTCATGGTGACGAACCGCAGCACCAGCAGATTGAGGCAGGCGGCCACTATGGCGAGCCCGAACAGGATGAAGATCAGCGCGAACATCACGTACGAGGGCTTGCGGTTCAACGCGTTGTCCTTTTGCAGAGCCACCATGTCTCCGAAGCCTGGAATTGTGAGCATCATCATCATAATAGAATAGAATAGAAAACTTTTCATTGTACACTAAATGGAGAAACATAAAAACAATAGTAACAACTAACAACTAAAAACGAATAAAAAATTATTATTCAATATAGAAAATTCTGTCTCACCGATGGTAGTCAGCGTGATGAAGCAATAATAAACGCTGTCAAAGTAGCTCCACTGCTCGAACGATGAGAACGCTGCAGCGCCTCCGATGATGGTGAGCAGTGACAGCGTGGTCACCACACAGATCAGGTCCAGGTCGGAGGCATTGGTCTGCTTGCAGTTCATCACCCGCTTAATCGATCTGATGATGACACTGTGGAAGGAATGGCACTGATTAATCTCACTTCAGTACTTTTTGAGGCTCCATAATTTCCAGTTGATAAATCTAAGTGAGGAAATCCCCTAATTAGCTTAGTTAGTCCCCTAATTAGTAGACCAACCGATAAGACTATTGCTGTCTTTGTCATTTGTTTAGTGGCACATAGAGACAACAATAGATGTATTGGCTGGCCAAAGTTAACTATTTGCTCAGAAACGGAGCATGAAACATACACCTGGCAAGTACTACCCTCAAGTTTATGATCCTCCTATAAGGGTCTTCAGGTCCCTGACGGTCAGTCCCATTCCAGTGCATGTCTACTACCTTCGACAAAATCATCAGTTTCCTATTGAGCATAAAGCCCACCTGCTAAGTCTGTTGACCCGTTCACCGATGCTCTGGAACATGATCAGGCCCAGCGGGATGCCCACCACAGCGTAAAACATCGTGAACAGCTTGCCTCCCAGCGTAGCCGGCGTCGAGTGGCCATAGCCTGGTGGATGAAACAATAGAACATGGATGTTACTAACAGAACATGGATATGGACATTACTAACAAAAATATAGATGTTACTAATATAACAAGGATTTTATGAATAGAACATACTGATGTTAATCTTAATACATATAAATTACGCGTCACATTGTTTGTCCACCATGGACGTTTACACTGCTTAGCCGATTTTAATCAAATTTGCATACCATGTGCAGTTTGTTCTAACTTGAAAAATAGGATACTAGCTTACATCTCAATTTAGTCACAATAACAAAAACCTTAGCCACAGCACTGTGTGGCCGTGTCTGCTAGTAAAATATAGATGTTACTAATATAACATGGATTTTATGAATAGAACAAAAATATAAAATTAATGTTACAAATAGAACATGGATGTTAAGAACATGTTAGCTGCATGGACAAACTCAACGACTACTATGAATATCACATAAAACTTTACCGATAGTAGTCAGCACAGTGGTGGCATAATAGAAAGCTCCAGTGAACTTCCACTGCTGACCAGCTTTGTGGGGCTCCGACTTGAGCACCACAGTCTCCATCACTCGGAAGTCTTCCTCTGTTATGTTGTACTTTCTGATTATCATACTCTCGATAGCTGGAAATAATAATGTGTGATTTTAATGGACTAAAGGACAGAAGTAGAATTAGTATGAATATTAAAACTACTTAGATAGGATAGCAATATATTTTGCAACCTAGCAACAAAGTCTTAGCGTAATGGTCAAATTCTAGCTTGTAACGTAAGTAATGATTAAAATATTGCAAATAAAATTAGTACCTTGCAGCACTTCAAAACGATTCCTTTCAGTGGTAGACTCTAAAGCATCAAATACAGCCGCACCCACCAGCAGGTAAGTAAATGTGCACACTATTAACGATAGAGTGCGTACATTTTGCTTCTTCATCACTGCCGAGTGTCACCCCGGCGCCCAGGGCGTGAGGCCCACCCACAAACTCCAGCTTTATTGTGACGTTCGGTCGAAAAACACCATAGTAATGTTTACAATGTCTGCTCTTGCAGCAGAAATTCCCTCCGAAATTGGTATCAGGAACTTTTTTTTTTTTTTTTTTTTTTTGTTTTAGTTATGGCTTCGCACGGTTTGTGCATATAGCCAGTGTCAAGTGTTTTATTTTAAGTATTTCTTAATTTCACATGAAAGTCACAGCAATGTTATAGCAATCGTGGTCAAGTAGTCAAGTCAATTATTTACATCGTCAGTCATGATTCAGTAAAGTAGTGGATGCTTTACTGAAACTTCTTGGGAGTTTTGGAAAAAATGCAAAATGACACGTTTTTTAAATTTATATCATTCGCCTACACTCGTGCACGTTAACGAACACTTAATGGTTAATATTCCACCAATATTACACATTAACACTCGAAGAAACACAAGTTTGAGCTAATAATACAAAACCAACAACGTCTCACTATCGGATTCCCGCCAAAAAACTATATCAGGAACTTATTTGTCAAAATATTTGAATACAGAATACATTTCTTTTTTTTTGGCACTTGTTTTGGCAACAGTGGTTCGATACAGCCTCTTGCTATAAGTAAGATGATATTATGCCCATAATAAAATTTTACAGACTTTTTCTAGTTCCGTTGTGATCCACATGTAAATCACAACCTTAATTTTTGAGGAAGATCTTTATTATTGGAATGTAATTGGTATAAATAAATAAAATTCTACAGGTAAATTGATCCCTTCAACCAAAGGATTTTTTTATAGTTCCTTTTATAGATTTTCGTTGATCATGGATGTGTTTCTGTTGATCCCTGAAAGAAATGTTATGAATTATAAGGCCAGATTTCATGTTTATATTTTTAGGAGAAATCCAGATTTCCCATGCATTTACTGAAAAAGTTACATGTTCGATGTTCCTGTTTTCTTTTTTATATGATGAAAATTCAAACAAAGAAAGAACTCACCATGCAACATACTGGCAGGATCCCCATTTAGTTTCTTTTTCGGGTTCATTCGTCAATCAATAGGTATCACAAACGGCATTTATAAAATATTAATTATCTGCAAAGCTGTACTAAAAATAACATCGCGTTTTAGTCCGCATTCAGATAGGTCAACGCACACAGGAACGAATCTGGGTCAAACGTTATGACTTCAATATTTATCAATTTATCACAACAGACACTCACGAATGCCTCCAATAGGCATCCAACAGTCATAATTAGTGTTTTCAGCCAGTAATTACATCTTATTTCATTGAAATTCAGCAAAAATACCGTATTCGGTACCTATTCACCGTGCTGTCACTTTTAATCTTCCTCTGTCCTGCGATGTTCACTAGTTTCTCTGAACATAGCGGTCAATAATGATTAATAATTTCACTATCCTCTAAATAGGCGCAATAAATATCGATTCACATTGTAAATATTGCAAAAAATAACAAAAAGCTAGGAATGGATTTTTCGCTGCACTTCCTTGACCTGGTACGTGGGTTGCCAGAGTAAATAATTTTGGCACACTGCAGAGGATTGTTGCCAGTAGTAGCGTTGTTAATGTTTTATGTAAACTAGGTACATTTTGTTATTTATTGTATTATTAACATTATTTTAGGGTGAAATTCTCAACGTAAGCTACGATGTGAAGCAATAAAACATTATTATCTTGGGCTTGGTGGCCATTCAATGTAACTTTCTTGTTTACAACAAAGGTAGAATAAGAACATGACTCATTTTAGTTGTTGAAAAAACTGATAGGTGGCGCTGACAGAAATGTACCAAAATAGTACCTTAGTCCTCTAATACCTACAAAATAAATACCTACTTAGATGGATCAATCTCAGTAGATCCATCGTCCATCCATCATGAATCTAGCGAGATTTTTTTTCTCGTTACATCCAATATTATATTCGACAGTGTGAGTTAGTAGGTAAGTAGTGTTACATGTATAATCCGGAGGTCAGGGAATCGAACCCGCAACTCTCCGGTGAATGTATTACCTACCTAAGTTCAGCTAAGGTTTTGTAAATGAAATACCAGAAATAGTAATGCCCAAACGAAATTGTTTATTTAATAATTGAATTTATACAATGAGAATGGAGGCCTCCAGTGAGACCTCAGTTCCGTGGAAGACGGGGTTTTATTACAGTAAAGATCTTATAATTTAAATACTCTCCTACCTATTCAGTGTGCCAATGGTTGCAATGTTGATATGAAAGGCCTAATCGGAGCCGGATAGCTCGCGGTTAAATTTAGATAAAGATTAATGCCAGGGTTGCTCTCGAGTAAGGCAGAAGGTTCGAGCGCCACCCAGCGTGGGCGCTGGGACCTTGTGGTTATATAAATGAAGGTACGAAGGTGGGATTGGTACTGTCCTGTACGGCACGCCGGCACGCAGAAGGAAGCGACGACCTGGCGGGCCTGGTACGCTCGCCGTTGAAGGTCGCAGGCCGACGGCGTCACGCCACTAGATGGAGGGCAGCGGGCGCTCACCGCACTCGAGGTTTTCCGCTCAAAATGGCGGTCCTCCAATGAACTGGGGGTCCTCCAACGAACTGGGGGTCCTCCAACGACCCTTTAAATCAGGGTAACTGAAGGGACCTCGCGGCGGATCCGCGCCGGCCGCGTGGTCGAAAAGAAGGGCAGTCTTCGCCCTTTTGGAACCCGCGGGACGCACGTGGACCACGTGGAAACGTTCGTCGGGTTTGCTGTCGGCGGGCCTTCCCGTGCGCGGGAGTCGCTGCTGGAGCGCCGTCAAAGTGCGCGTGGTTTGCCGATGGAGCGCCGTCGAAACTTGGAACTCACTACGCGCACAACAATCCCACTCGGCACAAACCACGCACTAGCACAAGGGAGCCCTAAACACCGACAGCAAAACGACCGGGGCTCCGCGTAAATTCGGAAAAATAAAAAGGCTCGAGGTCCGTTGCGCGTCGGTTTTATACATATCGTTGTGCTGGGAAAAAAAATCGGTAGGACCTGAAGGGCGGGGCTGACATCTGCAGCACCAAACATCAACTGATATCGATTCTCAAATTTAGTCGATTATAATACTCGGCGGCAATCCAAAGATGGCAGACGCGCCCGCCGGAATGAACTTTAGTAGAGATCGATATCGGTATCTAGTCGAGTGGCGACATTTGCGCGACCGGGCGAAGCCAAACCAAAAGAAAAAGGAACGCGAACTGTCAACCTGTCGCCCGTCATCGGCGCGGTCAATCTGTCACCCGTCATCGGCGCAGTCAATCTGTCACCGCTGAGTTTTCAAGCAAGACTCGTAAACAAAAGTAAAAAACAATCCCTGAAATTACAGGGGTGAGAAGGCCTGTGGAATGAATGACTATAAGTTAATATTTAAAGGGTGAGTGTGAAAAAACATACGTAACAACACCCCCTTCCCCGATAAGGATTTTATCGGGATAAAGCAAGAGAAAATCCTGAGCTGGACCCCAGCTCGAAACTACCCGATCCCCGAAGGTGAAGAGGACGAGCTCTGGATCGAACCCGGACTCGTCGGATCGAAAAGCGTCGAGCGGGCTCCACGCCCATAAGCGTAGGTAACTACTCCAATCGTGAAGCTGCCTCACCACAGTAGGTGGAGGGCAACAGTTCACCTGAAAAGAACTCTCCGAAGCTTAAAAGAAACGAAACGGAAAACGACACTAAACCTGTTTGATCAATCGGAGCAAACAGAATGCCGATCACTATGTTTAGAATCTTGGCCTGTAAGAAAGAAAATGAAGAGGATAACAAATTTTAACTGAAACGAACAAAAAAAATTCAAGAATGAACATTAACGCCATCTATCGGTTGACCGCGGGTGTTGTCATAGATAGATTGAAACTACGAATCGAAGCTGTGTCGCTTTGAGATAGTTCCGGCGCACGCCGATAGGTGGAGCTGTTACGGAAAGGCCGACTAAAGATTAGCGAAAAGGCCGTCATAGTCCTAACGAAGATCTACATTACCTTTGTCAAGAGTAACAACAAACTGCAAAGTATAACATGATAATTTAGTATTAATTTTGTAAACACCTGTCCTCTAAAGTTATATCAAATAAATTATTACCGATGCAAGCTGAGCTGTTTATTTAAAATAATTTTAAAGGCATGAGCGAAGGGAGCTTTCGTGTCGAGGCGCATGGATGTATGGTTACGTACGTAGGGGTGACTATGTTGACGAGTGGGTATAAATGCGTGATGGTGTTTAGACGTGTAAGTGTGGATCTGTTGATAGGGGTGTGTATGAGTAGTGTATGAGTAAGTGTAGGTTGATATGGGTAATTAAGAGGGTTAGTATGGGTCTGCGTATAGGTTAGTAGCGGATAAAAGCGGGGAGGTTAAAAGGTTAGTGGGTATGCAGGAAGGGGGTTGAGGAGTGAAGGTGCGGGGGATGTATAGGGTGGTTGGTTAGTGTGGTTAGTAGGAGTATAAGCGGGGAGGTTAATAGAGGTTAGTGGGTGTGCAGGAAGGGGGTTGGGGAGAGAAGGTGCGGGGAGGTGTATAGGGTGGTTGGTTAGTGTGGTTAGTAGGAGTATAAGCGGGGAGGTTAATAGAGGTTAGTGGGTATGCAGGAAGGGGGTTGAGGAGTGAAGGTGCGGGGAGGTGTATAGGGTGGTTGGTTTGTGTATAAGTGTGTGTGTGGATAGTGTCATGTTGATAGGGTGGTGTTACCGAGGATACATGAGTCAATCATAATGCGTCCGATCGAGCCACGGAAGGGGTCTTGTTCTGCTCGTAAGACCTGTCCAAATCGGAACAGGCGAAGTTAAACTGAAGCCAGTAAATCAGAACCAGCATAATTCAAAACGTTAATATTTAGATTATTATTTTCAAAATTTACGATGGTACCTTCCTATCCAGTAGTAAACTATATTTAAACCGGGCCGTACGCTCGGAACAGTCTCAAAACAATCCAGCTCAACAAAATCCTCACGAGAATAGTGATATCTAACGGTTGAAACGGTAGGGGAATCGACGGCGTAACGTATCGATTCGCGATCTTCAAGTTGTTCCACCGCTAACCGACAGAGGGCGCTAAAATAAAACGTTTACCTGAAATTTATATAAGGGTGAGACTTGTTTACGGTCTCCTCCGGAACTCAGGAATGCAAAAAAAAAGAATTACCTGCCAATGCGTACCATACGGTTGAAATTAAAATTGAAATTAAAGTTGAAATTAAAGTTGAAATAACAGTTGAAATTAAAGTTTAAATTGCGGTAACTCCTATCGCGAAGCCCGTCTTGAAGATGTTTCTAGAGGAGAAACATGAAAAGGATGGTTCGATCTTGGTAGCTACGATCAGCCCATGCGGAACTGAATCGTAACGCCTATCAAACCAAAAGCGTGTTATAAGGTGCGGTAACTTCTATCGCGAAGCCCGTCTTGAAAATGTTTCTGTAAGAGAACCATAAAAACAAAACCTAACCATTTAAACTTTAGTGGTAGCGATCTGTCCCGTCCATTCTGCCATAAAATACAAAAATCCAGCGCAAAGCCCACAATTTCTGGGTCAGGCCGCGCCATGGTCGAAAATAAAAAAAACGAAGAAAAGTTCACTTCCCGGCTCAAATCACCTGAAAGTAAAAAAAGGTGCGGTAACTTCTGTCGCGAAGCCCGTCTTGAAGATGGATCTGTAAGAGAACCACAAAATAAAATCCTAGCATTGTAATTTTCAGAGGTAGTGATCTGTCCCGTCCATTCTGCCATAAAATACAAAAAATCCAGCGCAAAGCCCACAATTTCTGGGTCAGACCACGCCATGGTCAAAAAAGTAAAACCTAAAAAAAAAACAATTTCCGCGCTGAAAACACCTAAAAATTAAAAGGGTTCCCTCTTTGCCAATCCGAAAGCCGAGGTTATTTCTAAATGGAAAGCTTAGTTAAATTCTAAATAGGACCTAGGGCTATTTAATGTTTGTCGATCTGAGACAAAAGACCTACATTACCTAAGAGGAATTGTTTACAACGAAGGGGTTATGCATTGTGAGTGGTCATCATATTGTAGTATAAGGACAACCTAATATTTGGGTAGGAAAACTAGTTTAATGATTTCTTACCCCGTGGACTCAAGTTTAGGATTTTAATTACGAATTAACAACAAAGTATTTTTCTTTTTATTTTTTTATTTTTTTTGAATTAATCCTGGCGTGAAGCGCTTGAAGGATGGTTTTATTGGTACGGTTTTGAATTTTAGTTGAAATTCGAAAGGAAGGTAAAGACCCGGTATCCAATGGCATTTATTGGCACAAGTTGGGTACCGTTACACATATAAGGCTTGTTTTACAAGTTATGCACCGCTTGACATATAAGGCTTAGTTTTATAAGTTATGTACCGCTTGGAAAAAATAAATTTTGGTGATCTTCTAGAGAGAAGACTGAATCTGAACAGTTTAGATTTATTTTTGAAGGAAGAGAAAAGACCCGGTATCCAATGGCATTTATTGGCACAAGTTGGGTACCGTTACACATATAAGGCTTGTTTTACAAGTTATGCACCGCTTGACATATGAGGCTTAATTTTACAAGTTATGTACCGCTTGGAAAGAAGTAAATTTAGGAAGGGCAAAGCTAATAAAAAAAAATTGGAAATTCACTGATGACAACTACTGACTACCAATAGAGGGGGGGGGTGGTAACATTCTAATGTATTCTAATTGGTAGAGGCAAAATTTTGATTCTAAAGGAAGGAAAGGACCCGGTACTCAATGGCATTTATTGGCACAAGTTGAGTACCGTTACGCATATAAGGCTTGTTTTACAAGTTATGCACCGCTTGTCATATAAGGCTTAGTTTTACAAGTTATGGACCGCTTTGAAATAAGTAATTTAGTTAGTAAAAGGTTTGTTGTCAAATACCATTAAAGATTTGTTAATTAAATTGTTTGTTTCCCTATTCCAAAAGTTATAAATTGTTGTGTTTTAATTTTGTCGCCCCGAGCCAACGAGGAAGAAAGTCAATTGTTAAAAGAATTCTGTGAAAGAAAGTATACTTAATTTGAAATAAGCGAGGGGTTGATACCCCAGCGGCCGGAACCGAACGCGATGAAGCTTAACCTCGGTTACACAACCTAATTCAATGATGAAAACAATTATCCACTCACAACCATACCCCACTTAAAGTTGATAATGAAAAAGAAACAATTCTTTGTCCCAGTATGCAAAATAAGCATAAACAAGACGCTCAACTAAGCTCACAGATTTCAAATGAGCCAAAATGAGTAGCTCATCCTGAAAAAAAATAGAAACCTCGAGAAGAACTCGAATCGACCTGTGAAGACCCTAAAAAGAGGGTAGAAAAGAGAAAAAGTAAAAAGGGGAAGGCTTGGAAGAATGTGAAAAAGGAAAGGAAACGGTCACCTTGGCTTCACTCATCCCGGGGTGGGGCTGAATGACAGAATGTCCTACGGTGTCAAATGAAAGAAAATTGACACCATAGAAAAAAGAGCGAGAAAACGCTAAAGGCCAGTGTGACTCGTTACCAAAACAGGGTTGAAGCTCGCACCACAAAATCCGAAAAAATCTGCCGGTCCGAAAACTGAAAAATAAAAGTACCCGAACCCAGCAAACCGGAAAAAACGTCCCTCTCCAATAGAGACAAAAGGTGGGGCGAAGCTTTTCAAAAACCCCTGCTTTCCAAAAACAAACCAAAATTCAAGCCTCCTCAATCCGTGAAAAAATAAAACGTTGGAAAAATCTAATAATGTCCCAAAAATAGACCAAAAGGGGGTGGCAAAAGGTTTGAAATGACAAAACAGACTCACTACTTGTAATGGAAAGAAAAAATTATTTTTAAAAACAAAAAGAAAACAGGAAATTGTCCAAATCCAAGGTACCTACCTACTAAAATGATTACTCCAACTGAAAACTTCATAAACCATTCTATAACCATTCAAAATTAAATAGAATTGTCAACATTCAACAAACAACAAAAAAAAATTACCCAATAGAGGCGAAATTGTAAACATTGAATTTGTAAAAAGAATTGCATCAATGAAATTATAAAAGTCAACATTCAATAATATCTATAATAAAAATCAACCATGCATTACAACTGTCTAAATAATTGCATAATGTAAGATAATGGAATTAATGCACCGTTATGAATGAATTGGATTATGCAATTTAATATTTGAATTATTCCTAATCGACCACCAGATACTAGTACTGCAACCCCAGTTCATAGCTGCGGAGCCCATGGCAATATGGTGCTCCATTGTGAAAAGTGAACTTAAATGTATATACTGCGACTACACCGTTGGCACAATGTTAACAATGATTAAAATAATAAATGTGTCTAAGGTATAGATTCTAAAACAAATTGCAAATGCACCCTAGTACACAATAGCACAATAGAATTGTCACAGCAATAAATGTAAATAGTAAAACCACAAGTAAAAGTTAAGTTTCTAAAAGGTTAGTACAAAAAGAAAAAAATTTGCCTTTCCTTCCTCGGTGCAGAAGGCACTGTGGTTGGATCTCGAGAGCAAAAGGGTCCCTGTTCGGGCGCCACTGTTACATGTATAATCCGGAGGTCAGGGAATCGAACCCCGGAACTCTCCGGTGAATGTATTACCTACCTAAGTTCAGCTAAGGTTTTGTAAATGAAATACCAGAAATAGTAATGCCCAAACGAAATTGTTTATTTAATAATTGAATTTATACAATGAGAATGGAGGCCTCCAGTGAGACCTCAGTTCCGTGGAAGACGGGGTTTTATTACAGTAAAGATCTTATAATTTAAATACTCTCCTACCTATTCAGTGTGCCAATGGTTGCAATGTTGATATGAAAGGCCTAATCGGAGCCGGATAGCTCGCGGTTAAATTTAGATAAAGATTAATGCCAGGGTTGCTCTCGAGTAAGGCAGAAGGTTCGAGCGCCACCCAGCGTGGGCGCTGGGACCTTGTGGTTATATAAATGAAGGTACGAAGGTGGGATTGGTACTGTCCTGTACGGCACGCCGGCACGCAGAAGGAAGCGACGACCTGGCGGGCCTGGTACGCTCGCCGTTGAAGGTCGCAGGCCGACGGCGTCACGCCACTAGATGGAGGGCAGCGGGCGCTCACCGCACTCGAGGTTTTCCGCTCAAAATGGCGGTCCTCCAATGAACTGGGGGTCCTCCAACGAACTGGGGGTCCTCCAACGACCCTTTAAATCAGGGTAACTGAAGGGACCTCGCGGCGGATCCGCGCCGGCCGCGTGGTCGAAAAGAAGGGCAGTCTTCGCCCTTTTGGAACCCGCGGGACGCACGTGGACCACGTGGAAACGTTCGTCGGGTTTGCTGTCGGCGGGCCTTCCCGTGCGCGGGAGTCGCTGCTGGAGCGCCGTCAAAGTGCGCGTGGTTTGCCGATGGAGCGCCGTCGAAACTTGGAACTCACTACGCGCACAACAATCCCACTCGGCACAAACCACGCACTAGCACAAGGGAGCCCTAAACACCGACAGCAAAACGACCGGGGCTCCGCGTAAATTCGGAAAAATAAAAAGGCTCGAGGTCCGTTGCGCGTCGGTTTTATACATATCGTTGTGCTGGGAAAAAAAATCGGTAGGACCTGAAGGGCGGGGCTGACATCTGCAGCACCAAACATCAACTGATATCGATTCTCAAATTTAGTCGATTATAATACTCGGCGGCAATCCAAAGATGGCAGACGCGCCCGCCGGAATGAACTTTAGTAGAGATCGATATCGGTATCTAGTCGAGTGGCGACATTTGCGCGACCGGGCGAAGCCAAACCAAAAGAAAAAGGAACGCGAACTGTCAACCTGTCGCCCGTCATCGGCGCGGTCAATCTGTCACCCGTCATCGGCGCAGTCAATCTGTCACCGCTGAGTTTTCAAGCAAGACTCGTAAACAAAAGTAAAAAACAATCCCTGAAATTACAGGGGTGAGAAGGCCTGTGGAATGAATGACTATAAGTTAATATTTAAAGGGTGAGTGTGAAAAAACATACGTAACAGTAGGTACGTCTTATTCCCACCTACACACCTACTTAAGTCCTATGTATTAAGTCTATACATAATTACCAGTGTCTCCATATACACGGTAATTACCGTAGATGCACTGTAATCTGACATAATCTACGGTCAACGGTAAACGTGCATTACCGTGTCGTAATTCTACCGTAATAAGGGGATGAATAACTTTTCTAACATCACTAAAGAAATGATCAGCAAAATGAATGCTTCTATTTACGAAAAAGAAATTGTCGTCTTAGATTCGGATTAAGGAACTAGTTTTTTATAAGTAAGTAGGTTTAAATTCATTACAAAAAATTAGAAACATGTAACAATTAATAATAAGTAGGTACTAGGTATTAAAAATTACATTTTGATTGTAATTTAATTATTGCTTTTAAATTCCCTTTAAATTTGTTTTTTATCTACTTATTTACCAATTTTACCATGCACTTAACACGGTAACACATTACACGGTAATTACGGTAAATTTTTAACTGACACACCGTAAAACACCGTATTTTCACCCTGGCAACACGGTAATCCTTTATTTATAATATGGAGACACTGATAGTTACATACCTCTAGTAGGTAGGTACTTTACCTGTTACTTGCCACTGACTAAAAGCCCACTTTAACGCCAAACCTAAACCTTCATACTTAACCCGCTGTAATACCTTCAAAGCATCACCATTAGCACGTTTCCATTCACACCGACCTGTGAGCACAACACAAGCGCAACTTGCATAAACAGCTTGACCCAGAACTTGGGAGAAAGGTCTAGGTACTGTGTAAGTACCGCAACTCTTATTCATTCTGTGATATAGTAATGTAACACAACGCAGTAGGTACCTACCACAGTTACCTTCTATTGGTTACATTGTGGCATGCGCCTGCACTACGGCGCCCCTCACTGCAAGCAAACCTTACGACTGCACCTCAATTCGTATGACGCAAGTCTAGAGAGCCATTGAAATTGAAGGGAAATTTTGGGAGATTTTGTGGTAAGTTATTGGATATTGCAGTCCTCATTGGACTTTTCAGGTGTTCTACTTCCCCGAATGTACCTCTATTACCTTCTACGCAAGCATAATACGCGTAGAAGGTACCTAATAGAGAAAGCACACCTTACTTCCCACAGGGGGATCGATATAACTTTTACGTTTTCTGGTGCCTAGTTTAGCCTAATTTAGGTGGGGACAGTAAAGTTCGCTAGTTTGTTTCTACAGTTACATTTCCTAGATCCAGTTTCGTACAATTTATATCCAGTTCTTTCTTGAGCTCCATCACTCTATCTCGTCCTATTTTGACAGCATCCATGTGGCGTTCAATGATGATGGACCTACTTCAAAGTGCGTTCTATGGTTCGTAGAATGTCATTTCGTAGTTCATCGTTCTGTAGTTAGTAGGTTGTTCTGAGTTGTATAGGACAAAGTAATGGTAGTGTGAATCATAGGCTCTAAGTTTGTGTGTTTTCAGATAAATATAAGGACTCCAAAATTACACGCCAAACTATGGGATCGTATAGCGTTACAAGAGCAGTTATGCAGGGTTATGACTTTGTGACCCCGGCTAGTCCCCTATCAAGGCTGTTATGACAGCAAACCCCTAAGTTCCGTTGTCTTACCTTCACTCAATGCAATTGTGAAAGCGGTCCTAGCTTTCGCTTCACGGCCTGGTTGCACGCTGCGTGCCCTCAGCCCACGAGTTACTAGACACGGCCCTATGAAAGTTGTAGGTACTTGTATAAAATATTCAAGGGCACGATGTTCGCCACGTCGGGCCCTTGGGAGGCCTCACAAGGTCTGACAACGGAGGCCTGTCTGAATCTGTCGCCAAACCCCTATCGGGGTGTTCCGACAGCGGTCTTTGGAAGTCCCATTATAGGCTTAGCATTGAGGTAGATACCTACATAATTAAATAAAAACTATTTTCAGCATTATGTGCGAGCTACATAGACACACTGATCGTCTAGGGTTCTAGACAGCCCTTTCACTGCATCTGCACAGAGAGTACCGTGAAAACTGGGTGGGTTTACGATGTTATGGCGCTGCGGGATACTATAATGCATCAATACTGCTTTGGACTAATGTATGAAAGTAGATATTTCTGTAGAGAATGCTGCAACAGTTATGTTACCGCGAGTCTATCTACCTACTATCCTACCTGGACCTTGGTGACCTACTATTTTTCCAATAGAATTATATAATCCTTATTTAGTTGCTAGCTCATTAAGTTTGCTGATCCACTTTCTTTGAAGCGCCTAGAATAGTCCCAGAGAGACGTTAAGACCTTTCTCACTTCATCAACCCTTATCCGCCAACCTGCTGCAGCGCACGTGTCTCACCTCGCCTTCGTGAGGAGGATGAGGCCATAATCCACCACGGGGGTCCGGTCCGGCTTGGTGGACAACATGTGAAATCATTCTCGGGCATGCGGGTATTTTTGAGATGTGTTTCTTCCCCTTTTCTTTAGGGTAGTACCTACTACACTATATTCAACATAGGGGCTTTTCTAAACATCCCCAGTACATTGCTCTAGAAATTATCTACCTACTTTCATACATTATTCCATACTATACATACCTAGTAATAATATACCTGCATAATTACGAATAAGTATAAATAATAATAAAGATAAGTACTAATAATAAAAACTGTATGATTGGTCACTAAGATACCTGTCCAAATCATTGAAACCACGACGAAACAACAGTAAATTAATTAAATACGTCAATAATCATTTGAAATTCGTGTCGTGTATAGTTTTTAATTACTTGTTCCGTTTAAAATGAGCCGTCAAAGCGTGCCCATTTCACCTAGCAAAACACCTTTCTTTACACACACATGTACAATCTGCATGTATACAGTGTTAGACGGTATGTTAGTGTGTGTCGTCGCGTCTTCATAGATGCGCTCGATGTAGTGTGCAATCTATGTGCAATGATTGCACGCGATTTTGTAAGTGTGCGTTACCGTGGAGGCGTAGTGAGATATTTTTACTATGGCAACACTGTCTCTTTTCGCTGTGTGCAGTGTGCGTGTGTGTGTGTTGCGTATACGCACGCAACGCAATGCCAATGCCAGTTACGCGTACGGAAAGTCGGTTGTAAAACTTTTACGGTAATATTACATGAGCGGAAAATTTCTTTGTAATGAAAGGAAATTGGTTTTTTTTTAACGAATTACTTGTTGGTAGTAACCTATTTTGTTTAATTATTGGCGGGGGAATTGTGTGCGCTGTTTTGTGTTATGTCGAGGGTTATTGAACTTGGATTGGTAGGTATTTTATTTTTTACTGGCCGATATTTTAGGCAGACATTTTGTTTACCTACTTACTTTTTTTAATTTTTGTTTATGCCTAGGTTAGGTGCTTATTTGTTATAGTTTAGGTAGGTAGTGGTACCTATTAATCATCCGACGAGAAGATGATTAAGCTTGGCTTTTATGAGGCATTAATGAAAGCGTTTCATTTAAAATATAAAGAATTTTATTTGATAAGTAAGTACTTATACTTACTGTACAATGGAAACTTTCTTTTATCTTATTTTTAATGTAACTTCCCCAATTTTTTTTGTTGGTAGGTACCTATTTAGGTACCTACTCAGCAACTATTTTACGTGTGTATAGAGATACCTAGGTAGGTACTTACTAGCTACTTAGGGGGGGGGGGGGGGTCGGACCCACTAAAACCTCCCTTAGACCAGTCCCCCACCGAGGTGGGGCAAGATGGATTCCGCTAAGCATTCACCGTCATGCCCTAAAGTATGCAGGACAGCTGCTGCAGCACTGCTTAGCCATACTAAGTTCTTTTTTAGGGGGAACATGCCCCTGCCCCCTTAGTGGGAGCCTTGCCAAGCTAAGCCTAATGAAGCTAAGCAATGTTAAGCTAAGCTGAGCTAAACCAAGCTTCGACGCTGCAATAAATCAGAGACATAATTATTATTTAATTATACAGCAAAGCGTAGGAAGGTTGCTGCATGCAGTGAAAGCTGCAGCCGAGCTCGCTGCATCTAAACTCTTGATACTATAGCTGATTAAAAAAAAAATCTAAATCTAAAAAAAAATCGAACGACTTCTAGTCGTCAGCAAGTTTTCTAACGGATGATGATGATTACTACAACTTAGACGAATATTTAAAAACTCACTGTTAACAAATATACATTGACGGTGTTTGCCATCATTTTGGTCAGTTTGCCATAGCAAATACACATTTTATATTGTAAGTTATTTTGTTTTTGTTAGTTGAAAGTACCAAGATTAAACGCCTAGAGTGCGATATCTGAAAACCAGGGAAAGTCGCCACTGGCTGGATACCGTTAAAGTCTTACGACTTGAAGCTTAACACCTAGCTATGAAACGGATTATACTCGTATACGTGAGTTAATTATGTACTTACCTACCTACTATTTTATGCGTAACTGCATTTAGTTATAGTTATGTAGGTATCTAGCGCACTTTCCTATTCAGAAAATGAAACGAAAATGCCACCTGCTTTATCTGGGGGCACGGCAGTGCCCCCGCCAAGTCGAGCAAAACAAAAGGCACGGCCGTACTATCCTTTTCTCGAAGCGATTCGGGCCATTTTCGACCCTCTGTAACTTTGTTATGGATAAAACTAGAAGCCAAATTTTTTAGTGACCAAGAGGGCATCACGTCTACAGATAATAATCCAAGTTACATCAAATTTGAACCAGTAGTTTAAGAATAATTGCAAGTCAAAGTTCCTTAATTTTGCTGCCCACTGACCGACTGACTGACTCACCGATCATCAAAATTCTAAGGTACTTCCAGCCGTCCCAAAAGTTTCAAATTTTGAATATAGCTATTGTTTAGCCTATAAACCATGGAAAAATTCTGACATTCCATAATTTTCATCCCATTTTCTAGATATATAATCTGCATAAATAACTTTGTATTCCCATATAAATCTTATTAAATTGTATGTGATTACAAAGTTACTTTTACAGTTCATAATTAGACTTCATGGAAATTGAATGAAATGGGTAACAGGGGTTAAAAATGAGAAATGGCTTCGAGAAATTCGACAGTTGAGCGCTTTTTAAAAACTTCCACGATAGATAGAGAGATACAAATCCCTATACTATACCTACCTACACTTTTATAGGTCGAACAAATTCGTTACCTAGGTACATTAAATTAGGTGCCTAGGTACCTTATACCTAATACGCATCTGTGGAGACGCAGACACTCGTTCATGATAATCTATGAGCATGACCTATGTCGCAAGGGGCCCCGGCCGCACAGGTGCAGGGGCGCACGTTGATGCGTGTTTTGCAAAAAAACGAAATAAAGAAAGAAAACCTACAAAAAGAAATGAGATCCCATCAAAAACATTACATGTAAAAAAATGCACAAGTCTCGCAACGCAGTTTATCTGCCGTAAAAAGTTGTGAGATCGAATGTAAACCAAGTCGGTTAATTTCAATACCTACCTATACCTATCTATGGGAGCAGTTATATCTTTATTTCTTTAGTAAATAGAGTGTCTTGGCGATTGTACACGGCAGCATTATCTACTAGGCAATCTAAATATAGTATTCCGTATAGGTGTACTTTCAAACAAATACAAACACAAAGCGCTTAACATAGATTTATGTTGCCGTGTGCAATTGCCAAGTCACTCTATTTACTAAAGAAATAAAGATATAACTGCTCCCATAGATAGGTATAGGTAGGTATTGAAATTAACCGACTTGGTTTACATTCGATCTCACAACTTTTTACGGCAGATAAACTGCGTTGCGAGACTTGTGCATTTTTTTACATGTAATGTATTTGATGGGATAATATTTAGGTAACTAAGCAATCTAAGCATGGTAGGTACCAAATAATAATAAAAATGTATGGCAAAATGTACATTTTAACTTTTTAATTTATGGTCCTAATCATAATATTATAGGTATTATTAGGTAAGTAGATATATATAGGTACCTACTGATTTCAAACAATAAATAATTATACTTAGTGCTATTTCTAAGACAACTGGAATCGACTACATAGAAAATATTAGATTATTAAGTAAGTAGCTCAAAAAAATTACTTAATATATTATGTCTTAGTAGGTACCTACCTACATTAGTTATACCTACCTATAGGTCATACTAAAGAGCTTTTATAAATTAAGTTGCTATGAAAGTTATCATATTATCAAGACGTTCGTATTCTCTATCTATAAAGATAATGTCAATTATTTCATATCCATTACTCTTTATCTTTATCTTTGCTTCTAAATGTCACGATAACGAACTAGAAAGCCACTAGCTAACTCTACAATGTTGCCAGTATCAAACTATCTACACAATTTAACCCTTCACCTATCTAACCTCAAAATACCATAACGGTTTTGCGTCAGTGTAACCAACGCACCAAAACTAGACCGCAATGCAAAACAATGGCAGCTCGATAAAAAAGTAAAAAATACAGCGTTCCAAATTCAAATAATTTCCCACACGTAACGTTACGCGGGCGGACATCGAGCGCGCGCCGTTATACGCGCGGCAGTGACCCACATTGGCTTAACATTTTCGCTGTGATCGCACAACCGGTTTGTGTTCATAACCTTATTGTTGACATCCAGTGCTGCAGCAACCAATGCTGCGCTAGTTCAGACTTTCTCTTCTTTCTCCTGTACTGTAGCGGCAACGTATACTAGCGTGGGTACGGAGTCGAGTAAAAGCAGCCAGTGTTCGCCCGGCCGGCGTTTGCCGCGCTTTCTGATTTTAAGACGAGAATGCCGGTCGCAGTTTCAAAGTCACGTTCCTACTTATTTGTTACGTAGAACAAGTTTATTTATTTTGTATTTTTATTTATTGTTATTATTTGAAATGTCGTAATTTTCGATGCTTACCGATAATGCGGTTATTGAAGCATGAGATACCTATTATTGGAGAAGCTGCTACTGATCGGTGATTTATTAACCATGCTAGCCAAGGGTCACAAAAACTTCATTCTTTAAACTTCATTCTTATTGACAGACATTATTTCAGACTCTTTGGATATTAAGGTAAGTACTTAGGTACTTACATACCTAATACAATTTAATTTAAAAAACGTTGCTTATTAGTACCTATGCCTTCTGTGTGTAATATGTAGGTAGCACCTACTCATGGGATAATAAAACATGTACAAATATGGACAAATGATGCAAACACAAAAATGTACCATTTCGTGTTATATCTCCAAAACTCCCAGGAAGTTAAAAAAAACATCCGCTATTTACTGAATCGTGACAACTCGATTACTGGCTGAATGTACAAATCTTGCAAAGCCAAAAGTGCAGAAGAAAGGAAAAAGTGTAGAATCTTCGACTTTTCAATAAAGGTCTCTTCACAGTAGGTATACGAGTAGGTAAGTGCACCTCCACACATTTTGTAGCACAGTGTAAGTGAATATACATTTAAATTTAGTATCAGCACAGTGTATAATTATTGTAAAGAAAGACATGAGGTAATTTATTAGGCTGTGGATTAGTATGATGGCGGCCGCACAACTCGACAGATAAGTTGGTCGCTCTGTAAACACGAACTTTCATCGGCAGCTCCGTTACAGAAAAGTGTACCGCGACCCCGAATCTCGCTCCAGATTCTGCATCCGTCGACAGCCGGTCAAAGCCGCTCGTCGCTACATAATGGAGACTAATGAACGTAAAGTGACATTGGGTAGGTAGTATTGTCACTTGGTTATTAAAGTTTATTTTTAGAACATAATAAGTACCAACCTATAATATAGAGCGAAAGTTTCGCTGACTGATGATGTTTAGGAGTCAATAGCAATGCCTTTTTCAATGACAACGCTTTGTTTAGTTAGTAGCTGGATCTTGAACGGCGAGCATTCTTTTTTTAGCTGTGGTCAGTCAACTTTTTTTTCTGCCTATGGACATCTTGAGAAATAAAAAAAACTGTAAGTAGGAAGGAACCTACATATTATCTACCAAAGAAAGATCGCTTATTTGTTTTGAATTGAAATGTTTAAACGTAAACTTTCAACTTCTAGACATTTTCGGAGTCTGATCGGTGTACCTACTTAATAGTGTTGAGACAGTCGGAACTAAGTATTGTTTTTTATTAATAAGTAGGTAAGGTGGTAGTGTAGGTGGTATACCTGTATCCATGAAAATACCTCATTCCGCTCTCAACGCAACAGACTTGGACAAAGTCACAAAATATGTCACAAATCAACGTGGTCCCTTGCAGCATCTGCTGCCCGCCATTTTTCATCCAAATCTGACACAAATCAAACGACACTCGTAAGATTATGGATATTTGTGTCGCGATCACGAGTCAATACGACTCTACCATCGATGCGATAGATTGCTCGAGTAGATGCCGCCAAAGGTCTTTCACAGTGCGTCACCACTTCAGAGAGAGAGCGGTCAAGTTCAGAGCTGGCTTGGGTCGATGACTGTCAGCCAGACAAACTATTGACATGGTTTGGGTATGTAATTAATTCCGATCTCTTCAGTAACAGTTGCACCTTGACTTTTGAGGTGACGATTGCTCATTTGGTCACGTCGGAGGGCATTAAGAAACCAGCTGACGCAGCAGATGAAGGAAAGCATGTTGAAAAAACCTTAGCTCCTCATGCGGTAACACTATATTGTTCACAGTTCACACAGTGTGGTAGGCAAGTGGAAAAGCAAAAACCCTGTGGGGTTCCTGCAGCCGTCCCTTGTGTAGGGATAATAATATTATATTAGACGTATTCTGTCATTTTTCCTATTGTACAATCTACCATGGCTCTAAGTATGGTTTTGACAACTTTCGGCAGAATTAATACATACCTTAAACATACTTATTTTTACAGAGCTTTATTTTAGACCTTCATTTTCTTTCCCATCTTATAAAGAAACATCGATGTATCAGGCAACAACTTGTGACAAGTGTTGAGAAAACAGTTTTAATTGCGACAAATTCACTATACCAGCCGCCACTGAAGCCATACAATATTAATTGTTATTAATTAATCGTAGGTGAAAATTGTATCTTCACAAAGCCACAAGTGAACGTGTCGTGTGTCGGGGAAACGCCATTTTTCTTATGCAACCAGTAATGCAATGCAACCGGGTAGAAAAAGAAAAGACATTTCTAATATTAACACACATGCATTTTAGCTTGCTTTCATCGACTTGCCGACCGAGGACAGAGTAAGCTTTAGTGTTAGAAAGAGACAGCGTTGGTCCTATATTGACAACCCACCTACCTATATTGCGAAACTGTCACATTGACGTTCAAATCTGAACGTCAAAACTCCCGCCAATTAAGATTGACAGTTCCTCGTTAGAAATAAGGTTGGTTCTTCCCGCGGAACATCTTTCTAGTGTTGTGCCGTTTTGTCGTCGTGCTGCCGATTTGCGTGTACCGATGTGGGGCAATCGAAAGCCTTTCTCCGCGCGGCGGTTAGGTATTTTATTCCGTTAGTTTTTTTGTGGCAGCCATTACACCAATATGGCGGGTGGCATCATTTTTTCGCTTTGTCACGTTAGATCATTCTTGTTAGACGATGGAAAGCTGAGTTCTGCTTGGAAACCGAGTCGCATAACTGTTTAGTGCGGAGAAATTATGTAATTGATAGTCGGCACGCTTTTTGTGCCAATGCTATTCGCTGTTGATAAGTTTACAGCTATTTGTAGTTTGGAGAAAAGCATTTCTTTATTTGCCTTGAAAAGACATCAACGCGTAATTGGTGCACATTGCTCGTTAGCAGTGATATAATTTTGAATGCAGAGAGATTTGAGTCATCATTGATTTATTTTATATGTATTAATCATTACAAATAATAAATAGCTCCTAATCTATTCAAGTACCTACCTAAATTCAACGAAATAATATGCATTAAGAATAGCCATAGAAAAATATTTGTCTATGCAGTACTTAGAGAATAAGATGCAGTACCCATAAAGGATTTGTCGAAAATAAGCTCAAAAAAAATACCCTATCTCTTTTCAAATAGGTGCCTAGTGCCTACCTAACATAGGAGTCAAAAATTTAATTGATCAAAATTCACCACAGACTATAAAGAAAACAGCACCAAGGTCAGATAAGAAAAAGATATAGAGTCTATAGAGTCCTATAATTACTATGAAATGGAGTTTTGGCGGGAATCCGATAGTGAGACGTTGTTTGTATTGTATTATTTTCTCAAACTTGTGTTTCTTCGAGTGTTGATGCGTAATATAGGTGGAATATAAATCATTAAGTGTTCGTTAACGTCCACGAGTGTAGGCGAATGATATAAACTCAAAAAACATGTCATTTCGCATTTTTTCCAAAACTCCCAGGAAGTTTCAGTAAAGCCTCCAATACTTTACTGAATCGTGACTTTGACTATGTAAATAATTGACTTGACTACTTGACCACGAGGATTGCTGTAATGCTGTGACTTTCCTATTGTGAAATTAAGAAATACTTAAATATTAATTACTTGACACTGGCTAAATGCACAAACCGTGCGAAGCGATAACTAAAAAAAAACTATGAAATGAATCTCGACTCGACTGTGAAAATAACAGTTATATTTTTAATTATTATTGTATACGGCCAGCAATCAAATAAAAACAAAACCATAGCACTGACATGACAATCGTCTAACAGACTATAAAAAAAAAACATGGCACAGCCAATCTCCCATACATCCACGGGCGGTAAATTGCATAATTTACATAGACAGTGCAGGCAGCAGGCACTTTCTCTACTAACGGGACTGTTAACTGGGGCATCACTGCGCGTTCCCACATGGTGGGTGATTGTGGGGCGAATGAGATGCAGTGGGTCACGGTAGAATGTTGTTTTTTTTTCTTTTATTCAACTAACAGAAGTGGGGGTAAAATTTTAGGGTTTTCGCTTTTGGCAGTTTAGGGTCTTAGTGTTTTTTTTTAATATAGGCTTCGTAGATAAATTACCTATTCGCTAAATGGCTCCCATGCTTTTTTGGACCTAGTATGTAGCACAATGTACTATGTGTGAGGAAATAAATAATTTTATCTATTCAAGGATTTTCTCAGTTTCATATTTTTTTAATACTTAATAAATAGGTACTTACCTACCTCTGATTGTTATGTTTAGTTTTAAATCAATAAAGTTCAACAAGACAAACAAGGAAAATACAGTTATAAATTAATACTTTCTTCTTTCACTTTGGTCTGAAATTCATGGAATTGCTAATATATTACAAAAACGTCATTAATTACTGGAACCTTGTTATAATGATTCAGAAATTAATAGTTTTCAAGAGCCTCTGGCCAATCAAAAACAACTAAGGAAAATACTGTTCTAAATAAATACTTTCTTCTTACACTTTGGTCTGAAATTCATGGAATTGCCAATATAGTCCAAAAACGTCATGAATTACTGGAACCTTGTTATAATTATTCAGTAATTAATTGTTTTCAAGGGGCTCTGGCCAAACAAAAACAACTGTTAACTACTATCCCGCAGGAACCGTTAATTTTTACAAGATAAACAGTAGCCTATATCAGCCGGGTATAGTGTAGCTGTAGCTTCCCAACAGTGAAATAATTTTTCAAAACGGTTCTGTAGTTTCGGAGCCAATGCAAAAAAACAAATAAACAATCAATTCCTCCTTATAATATTACTATAGTATAGTTACACGGTCACCCATCCAAGAACGACGTAAACTTTGTCTTTGAGTTATGTTTAGCATTATTTCTTGTGGTGATTTCCCTAAATAACAATCACATTCTTAGAATGCAGACGCATCACTGTTTTGGCTTTTTAAGAAGCCCTGAACTAAGCGTACCGCAATGTTTGGTGCATCACCGTATTGACATTTTCTGGAGCATTGAACGCAACGATCAACTCTCACCGTTTCAACTCATACACACATCAAAAGAAAACTAACTATCTAGTGATATTAGTCACTAAACTAAAAATATGTATGACTAATTCTATTTTTAAGTATTTGTTATTCAATTAGAGGCAGTGTGAAAGGTATGACGCCCAGATTCGTCGCGGTTAGAACAACATGGGATTAGAAATGGCTGGCCATAGATAATAGCGTAGTTAACTGTCAACTAAGCCGGTAAAGGTGGATACACATTAGTATCTAAAACGGTTAAATTTTTTCTTGGTCCTTCAGATACAGGGAGTCCTAGTTAGAGATCATGGTCTATGTTCTTGATCATGATCATGATCCGTTATTTTTTTTTCTTATTAGAAGAATTTCTAAGTCATTGTACGATCCGATCTATACAATAAGTATATGATAATATTTTTTTTATGCCTGGTCGTTTAGTTCTTGTTTACATCACACCACGTAAGCTTCGACCCTGATCTGAGCGGTACTCAAATATGGCACCTTAAAGCAAACAGACCTATACAGTTATACCAGTTACAGTGTAAATCCACCTTACCCAAAAGTGTGTCAAGCCGGAGAAAGTCTGGCGAAAGGTGACCGCAAGGGGGTCAGTTACTGGCGTTACGTCGGCGGCTGTCACACTTACCAGCGACCATCTTGTGTCACGATGAGGTCACGATCATTTATGACCAGTGTCAATATTTATGGTCAAGGCACTTTTGTGAGTACTTCACCGCCCAGGATAATGAGCGCAGTGCCGTGTCTCGCAAAATTCTAAATTGCCATCTGAAGTTCTGGCATTGCTATTTTTATTACAAGTAGGACGCAGACAAACTATTTAACTTTAAAATTTCTTTCTTAAAAAAATAATCCGTTAAAATCTTCTGGAAACTTCTCTGTCAGTGTAAATGTCAGAGTCAGATTTGCGAAAAAAAAAGATCATGCTCAAATTAATTTTATTTCAAATCTCAGAAGCAGTCGGTTAGTTAGTATATAAAGCAAGGCCTAACATGTATAAATTAAGTAATAGTATCTGTATTATACCTTCCATTGAATTTTTGTCCAACCAAAGGTTGCTTGTAAGAAATTGCCTAGGCAATAAGCATTGTAGTTTCTTTATTTTATTTTTCTGTTCTGAATATTATGTTTATTGTATGGTGTTCAATAAAGAGTTATTGTATTGTTGTACCTATTGTATTGTATAGTATATATAATGGGGTATACTATAGGTACTTTTTTAAAACATTATGTGACACTGACAGTCATGTTGGTCACAGCAATGCTGACTGAAGAGGCAGTCGAGTCTAGCAGCAATCATCACCATTCGTTAAAACGGGCATAATATATGCCTTAGCAGAGTCATAATAAGATTATTTTATGGCTTGAGCTAAGTTAGTTATAATCCTAACTAAGTAAACCACAGCATCACGCACACATAGCTAATCTAATGTTCATTTAGCAAGTTCACCGTCCACCATTTACCAGTTACAAATCGAGGTGACCGCTATACCAGCGAAATGAGAAAGCGACCTAGCCTGTAACGGTACGTCGCATTGTTGTTCGCTACAACCAGGGGTGTATTCAGGAAAGGGGGCAGTTCCCCCTGACCTTTCGTATGTTTTGTTCCGAATCATTTTCGAAGCTACTGTTGCTTAATAGCTAATGTGAACTTTGTGGTGGAGCTCACAACTTCTTAAATAACTTGGTTGACAAAATATCAAGAACCTAACTAAACCGCTCTATGACAGCTATAAAATTGTTGTCCTGCAGTGTTTTAAAACTAAAATTATGCAAGAAATATACGCTATTAACTGCGTTGTTCACATAAACACCTAGGGATACTGGCAGTGTCGCTTGACGCCAGTTATGTGAATTCGCTTATTAAAAGTATTTTTTTATTTCCCCCTGCAAAGTCAGCCCTTGCTACGTCCACCCGCTATAACACTTACTGTGGGCGCTAGACTGTGACTCCGTTGTTGTAATACGACGGTAATTGTGTTAAACATTACCTACTGTGCACTGTTTGAACTGTGATTCAGGACCGTCACAGATTTTCTAAAAAATTACAGTAGGTACTCTAAAATAATAATATGTGAGGCACAATTGTTTTTGACCTATCTTTATGAGTCTTGTACTGAGAAATAGCATCCAGTTTAATCATTCTAAAGAAAACCAGTAAAAGAATTGCAAAGAAAATATTTTTGTGAAAATTGTCACTAAGAATTTGGTTCGCTAAATTAATTCATAATTACCAGGTTAGTAAAATCTATGCTTATTTGGCTTAAAACTGGGACCATACCAACCTAGAAGTAAGTATATCAACAATATACTAATTACCTAACTGCTTTTGCTATTGCATAGCAACACACACCCGACATGTATTATGAAAACGAACGTTACCTACGTATCGTTTCCAATATCCACAATGAGATGAAAGTGTGGAAAAGTGGTGAAAATTATAGAATACTTCCCGCGAGCCTTCTCACGAACGCTGCGGCTAATGGTTGTGCACCACTGCTATTCGAGAGCAAATGTTACTAGCTGAGAAAGTAATTTCCATTAGAAACTATATGGGTAGCAGCTACCTATTTAAAATACTACCCATTTTCTTTGAAAGATTACATCTGAAGTAGGTATATGAGCGATATAATTAAGGTATGCGTGACGATATAAGTGCGCATTTTAAACTGTGTTACAACATTTTAAAATACGCCCTTCAACTACTATTATAGTTATAATAGAGTATGGTACTAGGCCCCTTCAGCAATAGTTTATGGTAGGGGAAATTTATTAGGCAATATTAAATTGAAATAAAAAGTTTACAAAATAAAATAATTTACATTTGCCAGAAATGTATCCGCCACTCAGTAGAATGCAAGTAAATATTACAGCAAAATTACTGAGCAAATGTGTATGAGGCTCTTAGCGGCGACCAACGCTGTGCAGTGTCGCAATGCAATGCAAAGTTCTGGGCGGCATTGCCAGTTTTATCGGCAGGCAAACGGCGTTTACCAGACCTGCTTATCTCTCAATATCTTCAATTAAAAAAATGTACTTAACTAGTAAATAGAAGAGATCTTTCCTCTTTGTGGGGGAGTAAAACTCGTCTAGCGTCGCAGCCAGTGGATTTCTTACCCACCTTGTTAGCATTGCTTCTAATGCTCAACATTCTTGTCTCTTATTCCGACGCCGTAAATGCCAATCTCCTACATCACGAATAACGGTAGACTATCGTATGCCGTCGTATCAATCTAGAGATGGATTTATTGATGGTAGGGTGACCATGAGATTGTGGATTGATACGGCACAGAGCAAAACCGGGTTTTGGGCACGCGATGTGACACAGGCATAGCTACACTTTCTTTTGACTAGTATATTGGGGTCCACATGGTCGTTAAGACCACGTGAGATACTGGTCAAATGTTAGCCTATAAAGAAATGTCATCTGTGACATGATAATTATTAATTATCGTCAACTGCGATCATAGTTAGCTCCAGAAGTGAGAGCGTACAGTACATGGCTCGCATTTCTAAATTTTCTACGTAGAGTGCACAGTAAAATTACAACATGCGATTTATTGGGCTGTGATACATCTGAACAGTGGAGTAGCCACGAAAATATCCATACAAACCCCAAGACATGGTGACCGAACCGTCTCATCAACTAACGTTGATATGACGTGATATACCCGCCCGCTATAATAAATATAATATGGGTTTTTAGTTTGTAGAACCGTTATTGGAACACGTGCATTTTATAATTGGTGACGATGTGGCGATGGTTATTGAATCGTGGTCGTTGATAAATGTATTAGTGAGTGGAAAGTACGAACATAGAATTAGCCATGTCATAAAAACAATATTTCAATAGTGATGCGATGTTTTGGATGATGCAATCGAGCAGTCATCGTTTAAAATAGATGTCCCTGCAGTTTTTCAGTTTATCTTTACGGTAAAAAGTTGATTGTTAAATAGTCAAAATTTTGAGTTAATCAGTGAAGTAGTCAGTATCTATTCAAGGCACTGTTCAAGAAAGTGACTTTACTGAAACTTCCTAAAAGTTCTGTACAAAACACGTACTAAAATACTCGTTTTTTTTCTAAAAAAAACTAATTTAACCACAGACTATTGATACCAAAACTGCACTGCGCTTTTAGTGTCTCCCATCGGCAAAAATAGTTACCTATCTATATGCTCAGGTACATACATATACAAACTTTTATGTATCACCTACTTTTCCTAATATAATAATAATAATAATAATAATAATAATAACTGTTTATTGCCAATAAAGAAAAAAAATATCTAGTTACTCTGTGTTATCGCCAGCCCAAATCTCGAATCTCATTGGGGTCCCACCGCATTGGCATTCTTTGTGCGAACGCGGGTCATTCTCAAACCTCTTGTCTAGTAAAAAATAACATACAACATCCGCAAATGCGTGCAAACAAACTCTTATCAATCACTGCCAACCTAACAAAGGCAGCGGTCGCAACCCAATTTCCCGCATTGACAGGCACTGCGCGAGCTCGGGTCGCAAAGCACTTTCACTTTACTGTTTTCCCGTTGCATAAGAAGGAAGAGGTCGTATGAAGAATAAAAAGTAGGAGGGACTGCATTAGGTCGTAATGTCGTAAGGTTTCTGTTTAAACTTCAAGTTTCGGTATTTTGTGGGCGTAAAGTACTTTTCTTCAAAAGTTAAGTAGGGACGTTAGTTGTTGCTGAAATGCTAAAGTACCTTATATTTACCTATGGTCATACATAATAATATAATACTATTCCCGTAAAATGTTACAAAGACAGGCGCAGATGTTACTACTATCTTAAGAACGGGCTCACAGGCGTCATTTTTTTTGTTAATTTTATCAGATTTTTCACCCTAATTGTCACGCTTGCAAAAGTTAAGTTTCCCGTCATTAGTGATTCATAGTTTTATCAGAAATTTTGAAGATGCGCGTGCGATAGATGCTTCTGCTGGCCAGACGGGATGCTCCTCAAACCCGCGCTCCGCCCATGGCTGCCAACCTACCTAACCTAATTTCGCCTCGCATTGACATACGCGGCGCGGGCGCAGGTCGGCGACCGCACTTTCACTGCGCCCCGCCTACGCGCCTTCCTGTTGCGTAACGGAAGCGGCGTGCGTGATGAAAGTGCAAGGAAATAGAAAGGTTAACTGTACTGGGTCGGCTAGGGTATATGTACTTATACAGTTACATAGTCTATAACAGTAATGCATTTATACGTACTAACCTTCTTGACAAACATAATGAACGATTATCACTCGTTTTTCGGTGATCCCCATCATCGCGGTGAGACCCATATAATAATAATAATAATAACTGCTCCGCTACCGGTGGTATCCTAGGTTTAAGTTTTTTATAATGTTTTTAGGTTTTTATAAAAATATTTAAAAAATTAAAACCCTAAGATCATAAAATAAACGATGTGAATAATAATAATAATTCAGCCTGTAACTGTCCCACTGCTGGGCAAAGGCCTCCCCTAACTAGCCCATATACCCAAGAATATTATTATTTCAGAGGCATGTTATCTGCCAGTCTGGACCATGCCCCCGGGGTAGATTTAAGCCTGTAATCCTCCTCAAGAAACTAAGGGGAGAACCGTGCTCAGCACTGGGTGGATGATGATGATGGTGGGTGATGATGTGTGTGTGATGATCCACCAAACCACCAATCCGTCTATGGTGGATATAGCCTAATCCCTCCCACTAAAGTAAGGAGAGACACGTGCTCTGCAGTTGGCCGTATCATATTTAGTAATTATGATGATAAAATGATGATGATGAATGTAGGTATACCTGTATGTAGGTATACATATGCGATTGGATTTGACAATTAAATTTTCAACCACATTCGGACACCTGGAACTGTCATTATTAATATTCAGCACTTTTTTTTTTATGTTACAATACTCTCACGTCATTGAAATATCACAAACAAACTACCTGTTATAGTAATAGTGTATATATTGTAGACGTAAACAGGTTCCTCCAACTTCCACTTCAGCAGTCAAGTTCCTGCTACAGTTCCGCGAGGTTCAAGGCTCTGGTTGCGCAAGCGCAGCGTTTCTCCTTACGTCACGCGCGTATAATAGAGTGCGCATTGCCTTAGTGCAATGCACCTTTGAGCTTCCTCGGGTGATGTAAACGGTTTTTATTGTTTATCATTGATCGTTTTGTGTTTCCTATTTCTGTTAAATCAATGACTACAGTCATATTATATGGTCACTATGAATTTGATGCCATCACTGCTGTGCAGGTATCGAGGAACGTAGCGAAGTTGTAGCTCTCCTATTTTGAAATATTAATATTTATTCGCATAATATGATTAGAAATTGTAACAAATGTATTTTTTTTTGTAGCAGCTGGCCTCTTCTGTTAGAGTTTACCTAGGACAGTAAAATTTCGCGAGATATCCATCCGTGAAGCAGTAGTGTACAAACATTACTGTAACATTACGCTATGAAAGGCACTCTTTCAAGCGAAATTTTTGAGCAATGCAACTTTTAGGCTTGAACCCTTTTTCTGATGCCTCTTAAAGTCTTAATATACCCCAGTAAATTTACTGGTAACTGCCGAAAAAGTAAAAAAATGCACCGTTTTTCACACTATTGCTTGGCCGTTGAATAGGTACTTGAAAGCATTTATTTTGTTATTTTTCTTCATTCATCATCACATTCAGGATGTTTGCAAAATCATAGGCCGCAGTCCTCAAAGCCCCAAACTCCTTAGAAACAGTTTATCTACATTATTATAATGTCAACAAATTTTAAAGACCGTTAGAGGTCCATCCACACGGCGCCGCCCATACGGCATACACATCGCGAATCGTCGAGCGTCGACCCCGGTGACGCAACAAGAAAGGCTTATGCAACCACGGCCGCGGGCCTTGAACTCACCAGCACTGGAAAGGAGGGAGTTGCGTCACAGAATAAATAATAGTGCGTTGCGTGATGCGTTCTGTTGAGGAAATGTAGCCGTTTACACCACGAAAGAGAGATACAAAACTGTGGTTTATACACCAGAGTAACCCCCGCAAGCACAAACTTTACTATGCGGTGTCACAGTGCCCTTGAACGCACGGGGTATCAAAAAATGAATTCTAAAACAACTATAATGCCCGTCAAAACCTTCGCTCAAGTATGTACACTGATCGAAGGTCAAAACGAACGCAAAAGTCTTACTTTGCATAGTCTTGCTACGTTCCTTAGATAAGGAAGGTTTGTGAATACGGGGTAAGGGGGTGGGTTGGTCGTATGTTTGAAAAGTGTAAGGGCTATCAAAACTGGATGCAGAATATATCCGCTGTGTTACACTCGTCCCCCTGACATTCTTCATCTTCTTCTGTTAAAAATCGTAGCCTCACACTGTGATTTCCCCTATCGTAGGTACCGTTTACAGGCATACAATTTCACATACACATAACACCCAGACCAGAAACAAATATATCTTGATAACACAAACATTTGTTCCGGGGGAATCGAACCCGCGACACTAAGCTCAGCAGTCCGATTGCTCAGCCACTACGCCAAACGCTTCCAAGCGACATGATGATGTGATAGAAGATAAACCTGCTTATCCTATAATGAGACTGGCTACCAAGGAGGCTGCGCACTCTATAGAACACCCTGATACCCTGACTTGTTCGTCATCTCGCGTGCGTGGAACTCGCGTGCGCGCGCGAGTTGACACCTTCTTATTTTACCTTTTTTTTTGTCGTCAACTCGCGCGTACCAATATTGTACGGGCTAGGCGGCAGATTATAATTTATGTCACTACCGTGGCTTACCACTAAGGTTTTTAACAATGTTTTGAGGTTATTGCAGCACCACTGATTTCAGTCAGGGTGTTCCAGAAGCAGCCCTTCAGAGCTATTCCTATTATAGGCTTTGTTTACAGAAGAGAACATAGCAAAGGGTAGTTGGACTACAGAAGAGCCGTATAATTAGCACTAGTAAATACTAAAAGACGTTACGTTCAAATTACCCTTCTTAGGTAGGTGGTACGAGTTTAATGTCATTGTTATTTTCACATTAACATCTATCAAAAAAAGAATAGGCGTATAGGTAAGTACTTACAATAAATCAATGAACTTCTAAGAAGCTTTGTCAAAATAGAAAGTAAAAACGCAGAACCCGTGTATTATAGCCGCCAAAACAAGATGACGTCACGAGGTTGCTCACCCGCTGTATACTGTTATGTATAAGTAAGTACCTACACCATTGTTTGTAATACATTAAAAGTTCAAATTAATGATAGTGACTAATGTTTACTTTGAATTGAAATAAATCAAATAAAATTGTATTAATAGAATAATTAACTTTTAACACTGCGCGTACATTGTACAAGCACCCATAGACAAGACGTAGACAGTTCAAATGTAAAAATTTCGCGGGTGATCGACCTTGGTTCGCGCGGAGTACCCCAGGGGTCGTCGTTCGGCCCTACCTTGTATAATGTTTATCGATCTTTGCTATCAACTGTTTATGTTTACATAGATAATTAAGGCTGTTGTGGTAACGATAATTCCCTTGAATGGAATGTTTTCTTACATACCTCCCGGCCTTCTAGCAAGTAGGTACCTGGCTATACCTTGGTAAGGTACAGACAGGGATCTCTATTTATACTAGCCCTTGACAATTTGTTTTTAGCTATTGGTATCATGAAAGAGTTATCTAAGTATTCTATTAATTATTCAGTTATAGCGAAAAGCCATCCTGCAATTGAGTTGCTTAATACTGACCAGCTATTTCTTTTGGACATTTTTCTACATTCTATTGCGCGATGGATATTTCTGCGGCCGACTGTACAACTTATTTGGGTTCGTTTTCTAACCTCTCAACCTCAACTTACATTTTCCCGCGCCCACTTCCGTCTACTTGCGATGCGATGCGCGCGCGCACTTTCGCGCGTCCACTTGCGATGCGCCTGGCGCAGTGAAACGCGCCAAACAGTGTTTGTGCGCTTTCTGACCGGATCCGGACGCTAAGACATTATTTAACTAAAACAATATCAGTGTTAGCTAACAGGTCAATGTACTCACTAACATAGTTACGTAACACAGCCGAAATTAATATTGTATCTCCTATCCAAGATTGAAATCTCGATCTTGGATTGCTGCCTATTGTTAGATCGATTTCTAGCCTGCGTGCCTTTATAAACCAATCCACGGATCGGTTATTGGCACGTTTGACCCTAATAATGGATTGTGATATCAATCCCAGATAGCATAATTTTGATTGGATTGATTATTAATTTGGGCCGTTAGATAACTAGCGGCGTCCCGCGGTTGCGACCGCTATCGCTATTATCCCATAGAAACCGTCACTCTTTACGGGATAAAAAGTATCCTATGACCTATTCCGGGATCTATATACCAAATTTCACCTAAAGGTATGACAAACTTACACACACACACGGCACATAGACATTAAAAGGAAATTAAGCAAACAGGCAGCCAGAGCTACTTTTGTTTTTACAATACCCGTACATCATTAATTAATCAAAATATATTTTTATTAGCAACATAGCTGTGGCTCATACGAATTCATCTCAAAGTGACACCACCAGCCCGACTCAGGCTAAATAAATACTTATAGTGTAAACATGAAGTAACATAAGGACCATTTAAAGCATAATAATTAGAAAAACAAAGCAACGTGTTAGCTGTAGGTATATTGGCTGTATAATATGACTAAGCTTCCCCTATGACAGGTGAACTTTCGAGGCGCGAACGACCTTCTAACCTCTGCTAATTACAAATTATCTATTAGGAGAAAGCTGGCAACAAAACCATTTGGGATCATTAACATACCTTTAGGATAATGACACTGTGACAAGGTCACACACGTAGGCTATTGAACTGTTTGCACAACAACTATGTCACAGTAAGGTTTACAAAAAATGGTAGAAATTCCGTAAGAGACTCCACGTTTATGAAAGCGACATAGTGCTAGAATGGTTACTGTTTCATATAAATTGCGTGTTAGAAATTTCTATTTTTCGACTAGTGTAAGGCAATGAACGTCCTTTGATCCAAACTAGTGTCATGTAATGGAGGTCGATGACCGCACCACAAGGTAGTGTTCCCACTGCTGGGATAAAGGCTTCTAAGAACGGCCCATGATCCACCGCGGTGGCCCAATGCGGGGAAGGCTGAATCTGAACATCTTAGTTTTATTGAAAGAGTTGTAACTACCACTCACCAAAATTATGAAACGTAAATAAGCAATGAAAAAAGGTAATGTAAAAAAAGTCTTACAGCGCTTAATTTGTTAATTTAAAATTGGTGACATCTAATTTACATTAAAGATATTTTTTTGTTATTTTAGTTTAATTTAGTGACAATAATGTACCTATTGTACTATCAGCAACATAATTGCATCGATGGAAATAACGTTGACCCAGTGCAGCTGCATTGCTCCACTCAAATAATTGGTATGAACGCTGGGAAAAAAATCCCATTTCCCACTCAGTGGCAATACCAAAAAAGCCTCGAAAAAGATTCTCTTTGAAATTTGACTTCCGCCGGAAACTCCACCTTTACTAGGTATCCCACCCCACCCGCAGTGCATCGACCCCTACAACCACTGGCACCACTACCACTCCATTGACGGGAAGCGGCGCTTGCGCAACCGGCGCCATTACCGGGCCTTGAACCTCGGAAAAGAGCGAGGAAGTTACGTGAATGAGCTAATTGATCCGCGTAAACAAACCGCGCATGCTGCAGGCAAGCACTTGCCATTGGGTGAATGGCCTGTTATGATATAAAGTTGAAAGCATGTGTGTTTGTACGTTTTTTACTTCTTCACGCTCAAACGGCTGGACCAAATAGGAAAATTTTATATGGAGCTAACACCCTGGAATAACACGGCTACTTTTTATTCCGAAAACTGGGGGCTTACCATGACGTCTTATTGCGATCCAATTGAGAACCTAAACAGAATCGTTTACTACTTATTCGTACCATGACGTCTTGTTGTGACATCTTGCCGCTCAATTTTGGTTGATTTTAAATCTAAAAGGATTGATGCCTTCCTAAATGATATCGAAAGCCATGTATTACTATTATTTAAAGTGAAACGATTCTGTTTAGGTTCTCAATTGGATCGCAATAAGACGTCATGGTAAGGTCCCAGATGGTAACGCCGCGGGCCGTAGCTAGTAAATACATAATCTACCTATTAGGTACTGTTTCCCTCTTACCTTCATAATATATATTTCAAAATATATTCTCCGTAGCACCCTTATAATGGTGCTGTACTCGCTAAGCTTATGTAACTTAAGTTTAATTAACTAAAACTGTATAAGTACTTATGGCACAAATATCTATACATTTAATAGATACAGCAGTGACGGTCGCAATAAGAAATAGAACTATTTTGCGTATGAGTGTATAATATTATGACGTCATCGTCGATTTTCCTCTGATGACACGGAAGTCGGGCGATGGTGGGTGAGTCATGAATTTTATTTCGTTGAGTCATGGAGGTTGGGACAAGGTTATTTTTGGTAGATAATATTTTCTTTACAGAAATATGAAAAGTCGAAAGTAAAATATCGATTCAAATTTTATTAAATTAGAATAATTTATTGGAAAAGGAGGTGGTAGCAGGTGCATAGCGTAACATCACAAATTAAAAGTTCCTGACATTTTTTTCAACCTACATAATAAACAAATGTTTCATAAAAGATATTTAATAGTATATTTAATTATGTAGGTACTTACCAACATAGATTTTTATTCAAATAATATTTACTTATATTATGTAGTATTGATTTTCTCGCTAAACATAATAAAGATATACTTACTTAGATATATTTAATCAAAATGTATATAAATTTAAATTAGGGATTTAGGCCATTATTTCTTTTGAGAGATTGCCTGAGAATAATAATAAAAGTAGTGTAATAATACAATGATTATTAGGTATTATTTTCTTCCTCGATGTAGGTAGATAGCTGATTTTAGAATTTTTATCATATTGTGTAACACATATTTTCGGACACTGTCCAGTTCAAAATTGTATATATAAGTACTATGTATTTAAATTTACTATGTACTGATAGTGTTTTGTTTTGTGTGCCTGAATAAATACCTACTTTTTTAGTTTTTTTTACACATTTATTGTTTTCTAACAAAAATTATCGTCAAATTTACCAATTACAAAAGTGTAAAAATCAAATAATAATATGAACAAATAATTATTACATTACGTAGTACCTAAACGAACTCTTATATTTATAATATAATATAAGGTGCCATTTGACGCAAAAATAACTTCTTTGCGTATGTAATGACACACCCCTGTTACTCATGCCAAATGTATTTTCCTAGAACCCCTGACTTCACGGCGAGCTTGTAGGTGGTTAGTTCAGAAGGGTTGGTATGACGCACCCCGGCCTTATCACCGAATAATCTTTGGCGTCACAGGAAAATACGGATCTGGTGACGTCATAGTACGCGATTATGATCGAAGACTCCGTCGTTTCATTACAATAATTATTATCCTGGTTTCTGACGTCACTGCTCAATTCATTCACGATATTGAGTTAAGGTTATATATTTTTTAAATCTTAAGTACCTAACGAGATGACGTGCAGCCAAGAAGTAAAGACCACGCCTTTTTACATGTTTTTTGACCATTTTTTGATAGTAGGTCGAGCACGAACCCCTACCTAGAAAGTATTCGATACGTTAACTGTCAAATTTGTTTAGATTTGATCAGTAAGTAAGAGTTTTTACTAGCTCGAAATAGTACGAGTCAACTAGCGCTGTTGTATGACGATCCTGTACAGCGCCCCTACTGGCGCGTTTATAAACTAAAAATCTTCATGTACAAAGAACTAGTAGACGCGTACTATGTCGAGCTAGCAAAAACTCATACTCAGGGTACTGTACTCCTACAATTGGGCCAGCACGAATATATTAACAGTTCGTATCGATCAAGGTAACCGTTCGCGTACGCATCTTGTCTTTGCAAGGCCCTGACCAAATCTAAAACAAAGACAGTACCTTCTCGATACAGGTTCGTGCTCACCCTACTGGTCTTATGTGACGATGTGGTCGGAGGTGGTAAACATGCTCAGCCTAAATGGGGCGCGAGCGAGTGACATCGACCGTGGTCACGAGAAGACGCAAATGATATACCTATTATACGTCAAAATTATATATTTTGATATTGGTTTGTGCGGGAAAGGGACCCGTTTAAATTCTAGTTTACATGGTATTTAGTTGCTTTTACAAAATCTAATAGTTATATCTATGAGTCCAATGGGATTTTAACTTTCATGTCAAAAGAACACAAAAATGTTTGACCACACCATACAGCTCAATCCATCCATTGATCCGTGTATTTCACAGTCGTAGGACATAACCATAACTAACCCAGCGAATGAAATAAAATCATGTAAGTACAAAATTACCAAATCCTATTAAACTTAGCAGTACAAAACTCAAGTTCTATACATGCGCAAGCGAAATTATTACGTCAGAGTAATTACGGAACACAAATCATCCGATCTCGTTATCAACCTAAGCGTAACCAGGAAAAAAGGACGTGTGACGTCAAACATTAAGGGAAACATTTGTGAATATAATAAATTGCATTGTTGATTCGAGGAATATTCCTCGAATTGTATAAGTACCTGTGTTTTAGACTTTAGTTAATGAGAATGTTGCCCCAAATCTGACGTCAACGTGACGCGCTTTTACGCGGATTGAATTTGGTGCCGAGTCGTGCCGTTTCGATCTGAAATTCGTGCCGTTTTGTGCTGAGTCGTTTCGTTTGGTGCTGATTTGTTCCGTTTGGAGCTGATTCATTACGTTTGGTGCTGATTCGTGCCGGTTGGCGCTGATTCGTGCCGGATGGTGCTGATTCGTGCCGGTTGGTGCTGAGTCGTGCCGTTTTGTGCTGAGTCGTGCCGTTTGGTGCTGAGTCGTATGGTTTCAATTCGAGAGTCGGACTGCTGAAGTATTCGAAGTGACATTACCTGTTTCTTAGTCGTTCTGAGTCGAAAAGCGCACAATATACTAGTTACTACCGGTTGATAGAGCGTAGTGACGCTCTATGAACTGACGCTGAGTGAGGAAGACCAGTGGGTCTTCCTCATTTGAAACTGTCATACCTACCTACATTTCAAAACTTTTAATTTTCACCAACCCTAACTTATTTTCAGTATTCACATGAAAGGACAGTGTGATGTAACATCTTTTTTTAGGAAACTGTGTCACGTGATCTCTCGCGACTCTTCTCTGATGTAATACAAAGTGACGCCACGTTTATTACCCGTTGTATAATTAGAAACAAAGTTTTTCCCTTCAACGAAATTTCGGTGGGCGTAATTATGTAATTTGATGTTTAGTTAATTGTTAAGGAATCCTTTGGGTATCGCTAAAATGGTTTAACCAGTCGCGTGTCTCAATTTATGTGGAAGTAGAGAAATACTTGATGTTTGCGGGACCGCTTTCAAGCTAGAACCGCGGTCCCAGTTACCTGATGAATTTATTTTATTATATTTTCAAGTGACTGGGAACACTCGCATAGCAAACAAAAAAAGCTATTGTATCCGAATCCTTGTACAGTTAGAAGGAAAAGTATATGTTTACAACATTGATAAGTGTTTTGTTCTACTATTGAGTTTCAGCCGGCCAATCAGATATTCAGTAGACTATATAGTTATACTTAACTACTGTTGAGAATGACTCCAACGCCATGAGAGTCATGAGTCAGTGAAGTGGTGGATATGTAAGTATCTGAAATTTTCTAAGGAGTTTTGCAGAGAACAACCAAATGACGTCTGACGTTTGTCAGATGAAACACAAGTTTGAGAAAACAATGCAAACCAACAACGTCACGTAGGTGACGTAGGTATTTATTTGATTCATCCAACTCTTCGATTTTGTCAAAGGCTCTTCACTATAGTTAGAACTTATTCACTTCCTGTGGTACTAAAACTCTATAGGAGTGTGTTTTTAGGGTTCCATACACAAAGAGTAACACCCTATTATATACTAAGGCTCCGCTTTCCGTCCGTCCGTCTGTCTATATGGCTGTCCATCTCATGAACCGCGATAGTTAGACAGTTGAAATTTAAACAGTACCTACCTATTGTTTTTTTATGTGCTTCTGTTGCCGCTATAACAACTAATACTAAAAAACAGAATTAAATTAATATTTAGGGGGGCTCCTATGTCTCCCACGCAACTAATCCTTCGTGTGTAAGTCCGACCCTCACTTGGTCGGTTTTTTAATACATTAGATTTACTAGTTTATAAGTAACTAGAAGCGCCTCGCGATTTCACCCGCGTTACCTACTATCCCGCGGGAACCATTAATTTTTACGGGATAAAAGGTAGTCTATGTCACCCGGGGATAGCACAGCTTCCCAACAGTGAAAGAATTTTTCAAATTGGTTCAGTAGTTTCGGAGCCTATTACAATACAACCAAACAAACAAAGTTTTCCTCTTTATAATATTAGTGTAGATGTAATTCATGCCCGTTGTTTCTAGTAAACCACGTTTAAAAGTAAGCGTGAGATAAAAACAGATCACGCGACAGAAGTGACATAATCTAAGAAGGTAATTATCCGAGTTTGTAAGCTTTCTGAAAACATAATAACCCTTTTGTAATAAGCATTTACACGTGTTTTCGTATAAAATATAATTTACCCCTTGTTACACGAAATAGGTGTGCCGACTTGCGTCATCTTATAGGAAAACGTGAACCTTATATAATTAGAAAAAAATGTTACAATTGTTATTTCGCTTTTCCGGGTGATGAAATCCGTAAGGATTTCAGTTACGATTCAGGAAAGTTTTTCTTTTCTAGAAGCATAATTTTCGTGAATTTCTTCAATGACGCACTGTATTTTATAACTCTATTATAGAACCAGTACATAACATTGAATTTTGACCAAGCTAAAGAAATATACATTTATCAAATGATGACATATTGCTATATAATTGCAAAACGATATTCAATAAAACTAATAGGTAGGTACATAAGTGACAAAGATACAATCATTGCATAGGTTAATATTATCACAGTGTAATAAGTATAGAGTTATAACGTCGAGGTAATGTCCAAATTATATATTTTGATATTAGTTTGTGCGCGAATTAGACCCGTTTAAATACTAATTAACAAGTATAGAGGGTTTATAAAGGTTCTGGTTGATGCTTCTGATTACAAGAGAATGATGCTAGCTAGCTCTTCAACGTGGAAATGCAGCTAGTGTTATAATGTAGGCAGGTAAACAATTTTGTTACATTATTATGGATAAGCCCAGTCTAGATACTTATCTCTTTATTATATATTTTATTTAGGATCACGAACGCAGCGCAGTGTCTTGATACTGCAACTACTGTGAGTAAGCGTGGCGTTTACCATCAAGCGACGGATCTGCTCGAGTTATTACGCTGTCGTTCTGTTTGCCAGAGAAGCTTTTCTATACTACTTACAATATTGTAATGCAAGCTGATCCAATTGAGCCAAAACACCATCAATCTACATTTAACCACTGTTTGTTTGTTTGTCGCATGAGGTGGTGCGAGCCTCTAGTGTATCAGGCCGCCCAAGGGCCTCTGGCGTGACTTAACGACTCCTGTCAATCGATAACACCGGCACCGATGGCTTAACGTGCTCTCCGAAGCGCTGAGTGATGGAAAACCGAAAATAACTTATGAAAAGTCATTGATCCGAGTCATTGGCCGAGGATCGAACCCGGTATCGGTGAATTCTAAAGCGCACATGTTACCGCTCAGCCATCATCATTCTATTTAGTCACTGAGGAATGCTATTGTTTCCTCTAGTCTTTATCATCAGATCAGCTCGTTGTCACCATAGTATTGTATTGTCATTGGAACATGACAGGCATGTACAATGTCAACTCAAACCGTGAATTTGGTTCTAAGGGTGTCATATCCTTCTAGAAAAAACGTGTATAACTAACTACCTATGCAATATTATAAGAATATTTCATACATGACACAGTAAGGTGCTTTCTATAGGGGCACTTTATTTGCTGACAGCTAAAAAAATAAGCCAGGGAAAATTTATAAATACCCCACCATAATTTACATCCAGCCCACGTTTTCATTAAGGCATTTCCAGGTTTTCAGCGATTTATCAGCTTCGAAACCATACAAAAGCAAAAGGAAAAAAAGAAGAGTCCTCTGTACAGTAGTCTGCCATAACGTAATGAGGGTAGGCAATGCCCAGCGTCGATGACCACTTACCATCAGATGGCAAGCGTGCTTATTGCCACAAATTTTATTGAAAGCAGTGAGTAAATATGACGACGAATCATTATTACGCAGACGGTATCAATTCTGCAACGTCACAAGAGAAAGGCTGACTCACGCGCCAATCCAGGGTAGGTATATTGTGACAGTGAGTCATGCAAGATACATCGTGCCATTACTGGTTCTGTGTATTTTCCTGATCTTTATACTAGTTTCAAAAATAATTAATTTGGGTATACTCACTATCCAGCTACGCCTTGCATTTTTACTATAACTCCACAGGAGTTACACATTTTCCGGAATAAATACTTTTGTCTATATAACCTTCATGGAAGGAATCGTCGCTTTCGCAAGTTACATTTAACGATATTACCTACTTCCTTTATTTCTTAAAAAATAACGTGGCCCCACATTAGGATTTCTCCTGTGTCGTGGGTACCGTTTACAGACATATAATTTCATATATGTACACATAACAATAATTATTAGTAGGATAATATAATTATATCGTGTGTGGACCTTCGTTCCATAATGCAACTAAATACAGCCAAGACAAATGGCATGACAAAAATATCGAAACGTTATAAAAGTATAAAATAATTATTAATTAACCTTATGTCTAATATCCATTATGGTTTAGTTAGGACTGCATTATTGATCGAAGGTGTGGACCCATAGAGAAGATTGTCGTCGGTGGATTCATACAAAGGAAGGTGGTCACAAAATCCTTTACCGATACCAACTCGCAAACATAATGCGTAGGTACCTACTTACTATTACATAATTTAGAAACAAAACAATCCGTAACTACGTAGGATAAATTTACCAACTCGAACATAACCATAACTAATAACTTCTAAAATTAGATTCTTAGGGAATTCGCGCGGAAAGTTCTCGCAATGGATTGCCCAAGTATTCGCAATGTATTGCTACCTATTACCTTTACCTAAAGTCATCTTACAGTGAAATATAGTATAATGAATAATGTGTTATATATTTAGAAGCACTAAATCTAAATATACAGAGTTATTTGCATTGTACTGTATCTCACCTGATAAGTAGGTATGCCCACTAAAAATCCCACCTGTGCTGGTATGGATAAGAGTTAGAATGGTGGATTATAGTCTTCTCAGCATTATAGAACAAAAGGCAGATGCCACGTACGGAACAAGGTAGTGAGGCTAATAAAGCTAATGACTATTATTGTTTTTAAAATTGCTCTTGAAATTTCTCAGCGAAACCGTCTTATATTTTATGTTTGAAATTGTAATGTTAACCATAATAAGGACACAATGATTTGGAATACAACACGGGATGTTATGGACTAAGTGATTAATTGGGCAGTATGCATGCATAATGCCCGGGAATTATGATAATTTTATCAATAACACTCACAGCAATATAGGTAGAGTCAGGTGTAAAATCATTAGGAGTTTTCGTTAATAGAATGTAAAAAAAGTGACACGAAGGCAAAGGCTCGCTATACTTATGCACTAACGGACTAACTAACTAAATCGAGTAGGTACGTCTTCGCTTATTGACCTCACAGCCTCGTGTTCCGTGCGCGCTATCTACCTATGGCTTTATCTTCTTCACGGAAGTGAGCGGAGATCCTTGCTCAACAGTGGGCGTATGTATATGGGTTTGATGACGACGATGATGATGATGATGGTGATGAAGATGATGATGAATATTAAAAACAATGCTGTGTACTTTCTTGCCTATTCTTCGCGAATGGCAGTATTCTAAATTCGGTAGTACAGGCACATTAAGCAATGGGAGCCAAAGTGAAAGATTTCAAATATGACTTTGATTTTATACTAAAAAAAATTTGGCTACAATGGGAGAGATTTTTGCGAATCCTTCGAAAACTATCGCAAAGTCCAGAATCTTTACTAACGAAAAAAGTAATCAGGGTGATTGAAACTAAACATTTTTCAAACAAAGAGTAAGTACCTCCTACAGCTTACTCGTAATTAAAGGTTATAGGCAACAGGTGGCCGAGATAATTCTGAATTGGCCAAATATGTATCATCACGTATTATGATGAAATAGTTATACTATACGAGTGCTTACATACAGTCATGTGCAATTAGGTATAACATACCTACAAGTTTATACATGTCCGTGCAGTCACATGCCTGTTTATTGTTTTTTATTAAGTACTTATTAGTTATTACGTACACCTACCTACCTACTTTGTTTTATATATACTTACTTACCTATATTTTACGTGGCAGTTTTGTAGTTAGTTAATGTTATACGTCTGATAAGTTTCCTATTAGTATTTCTTTACTATTTCAACCAAAACGCTAAATTACAAGCGAATTTAAACCAAAAATTTATACTTTTTACATATTTCATAAATTGTATTTAATGAACTTCCAACGCCTATTTCAAATGAAAAAAAAAAAATAACTCACATCAATTCAGAGAATCAGGGGTAATTTTACCCAAAATCGGATCTCATCGGACTTTCGTGAGAATGATTAGGCCATGCATAGTCCGCCACGAGAGCCCGGCCCGGATTGGTGGATCACATGCCTCCAAATAATTCTCGGTCACGTGGATTTCCTAACGCTGTTTTCTTTCACCGAAAAACGAGCGATAATTACTTACAAATGTGTTTACAACAAACACATTGGTACGTGCCAACACACCTGATATAATTTTCAATTTGTTTCATCATTTCGAACAGCCATGTCGTGTCCACGTCATTCTGGTTAACGTAGCGTATGAGCCCATATACGGACTTACTAAGGCTAAGGGACAATGAAGTCACACCCTGATTTAGCGCATTGACTTAGCGCACTTGTCTCATCTTGCCAGCTTTTGCGTAAGACGATGCCATTAAATTTTTGTAGGTACAAAGAGCTGATTATCTGATAATTCGATTGAATGAGTTTTTTTATCGTGATGATCTGGTTTATTAAATATCACGATGATAATATGTTCGAAGTACTTATAATTGTAGGTATTACTAGATATCTTAGTGCTGGTGCATATTATAAGTACGTAACCTGTTCGCAGTAGGGCTTTGTACTAATTTATACAATTAATAATCCCTAGTCTTTAAAAAAGTAACGTCATTTCGTATTAATTCTCCAATACTCCCGAGACAGTCTCAGTATAAATATGACCTACCTATAGTCTTTTGACTGTTTTAGTAACATGACATAGGTAAAAGGCTTACACTAATCGCGTGAACCTAAACTGAAAAACAAACACTAGTTGTATATTTTCTTCATAGCTTTTGGCTATTCGCATAATTATAGTTGTATACTTGTTTTTACCGCCATACAATAAAATTAATAGCGGTAAACAAGGTAGGTGCGGCGGCTGAATCGGCAATTCCCAAGGCAAATCCCTAAGAAAAAAACAAACGTCACATTGCCGGTTGCCGCCAAAACTCTCGCATAGAGTCTTGGCGGGAATCCGATTAGTGAGAGAGATGTTGGTTTTGTATTTTTTTCTCAAACTTGTGCTTATAACATAATAAATATTATACTCGTAATATACTTATAAACAAATATTGTTGAAATATTAGTCAAAGAGTGTTCGATAACGTGCACGCGTGTGGGCAAATGATACGACCCAAAAAGCGAGTCACTTCGCGTTTTTACCAAAACTCCCAGGAAGTTTTAGTGAAGCTTCCACCACTTTATTTAATTGTAACTTTGACTATGTAAATAATTGACTTGACTACTTGACCACTAGGACTGCTTTATAATGCTATGACTTTCCTATTGTGAAATTAAGAAATACTCAAATAATTATTAATACTTGACATTGGCTAAATGCACAAACTGTGCGAAGCCATAACTAAAACGAAAAAAGAAGTCTCACATAGCCAATAGTTTACAAAGAAACTTTGAGTCACTATTACGCAACGAGTCAGCGACCGTCGACCTTCACACGCGTTCGCATATTTTCGGCTTGTGACGCGTGGGTATGATAAACGGCGCGTCTGATTGCGGCCGGTTTGTTGCCGCACGCGTGATAACGTGTGACGGAGTGGGTTTTCGATTGGGGGGTTCAATAACTCCGGGAATGTCGGATTGAGAATACTTTTGCTGAAGCGAAAATATTCTTTTTTTAGGCGAGTGGTTAAATATCGGCCCGTCTCATGGTAAACGGTCACCGCCGCTTATGGGCCTGCAACACTTGGCGCGTTGTCGATGCGTGGCGTTGACTTTGTAGACTCTATTCTCTTCTTTGAAGAGTAATGTTCATCAAAGTTATGGTGCTCCGGAAAAAACTTCTGATGGGAGTTCCTTCTCCATCATGGAGGGATGAGGCAGAATAATATCGCAAAATGTAGATAATAAATGTACTTAATGCGGGGTTTTCACAAAACCACTACTTTTGAAAGAAGTAGGTTAGGTACATACACTTACCTAAACGTATGTCTACATTTTAACAAAGTGACTTACATGAATATGCATTAAAGGATCCTAGGATAGACGGATTAACATTACAACATTTGAATCAAGGTAGACTAACCCTTAAATTTCAAATAAGTTGTATATTTCAGTCAACACGTAATTTTATTGTCGGCAAATACAAGGTAGGTAATCGACCTGTTTCAAAAGTCAAAGTCCTCTAGATACATTTTATTTATATAGGCACTGAGGGCTACTGACTTTGGTGAAAATTCTACTCATCATGCGTTATAGAGTCGAAAATGAAGATAATTTTGGAAAGACATTCTTTCGTGCAATAGGGGCCTTCGAGTAATAATTAGCTTTCGATTTTTTTCTGTAACATCGATTGTTATGACAGGGCACAATGTGAGTGTTTATTGTGAAGTCATTTATAATGATTATAATCCATTATTTCTGACCACACTACCAGAAAAGTCATAATCAAGGTCGCGATTTAGTAAAGTGACTGACCTCCTATCCTACTGAAACTTCCGCGCCAGTGTTGGTAAGAACGCGAAACGACACGATTTTTAGGGTGCCGTGCCCAAAGGGTAAAACGGGTCCCCATTACTAAGACTTCACTGTACGTCCGCTGTCCACCCCTCCATCCGTCCGTCCGGCTGTCTGTCTCTCCGTCTGTCACCAGGCTGTATCCCGTGAACCATGATAGTTAGACAATTGAAATTTTCACAGATGATGTATTTCTGTTGCCGCTATAACAACAAATACAAACCGGAATAAAACAAATAAGTATTTAAGGGGATCCCATACAACAAACGTGATTTCATTTGCCGTTTTTCTAGATGACGGAACGGAACCCTACGTGTGCTAGTTAGGATTCGCACATGGCCGGTTTTTTAAGTGATGTGTTATATATTATACTTCACAAAGAAACAAATGACAAACAAAAACAAATAAACAACACCAAAACACTCAGGCCATCAACAGTCAACTACAGATCCCCCTCGTGGGGTGGGCCGTTGCCCCAGCCCAGGGTTCTGCCGACCTTGCGGATAGGTTACCCACCTCCTAAACTCTATAGCAATGTTATATCTATCAGCACATCATTGGACGAAGGTGACCTGGTATAGGATGCTTGGAACATACACAGTATTACACAGCTACAACTCGTGTAATTCGTTATCTCTTATCACAATATTTTGTGTTGCCTTGTTCTTTGTCAAATTTAAGTGCCGGCCTCCGTTGTCAGAGTCCGTCAGACCGCGAATGGAATTGTTATCAATCGACATAGACTTTCCTAGTGTATTGATGGTATGTTTATTACAAACATAGGTAGTAAATTTAGATACAGTTTCAGGTGTTCAATTGACTTGAATGTATGCCTGTAAATTACTGATAACAATACAATATTGTGACAGTGAACTGATCTGATGATGGAGATGGAAGGTGGTAGTTCGGAACTCCTCAGTTTGAAGGAGATTAGTCGTGTTTGCGTAAATTAATTACTTCCTATTGCTAGGTTGTACAAACTTATTTTTTTTCTATTAATACTAAATATTTTTGCTAAATACTAAAAATACTAGAAATACTAAATGGTTTCCCTATACTTAGTATAGTAATCAGGCTACCATTTGACCATAATCTCGGAATGCCATAATATCGTATGTGACTGTAGTGGTCGAAGTGATAAGCACGTGTTAGCATTGTGAACAGCTGGTGTCTAATCTACATGAATTTTATTATACGGATGAAAAGCAGTTCTGTAAATTTATACTAACTTTAATAAGTATAATAAAAAAAATATAATGTCACAGTAATCAGTTTTTATAACAATATATTCTATTCATACATAATCATTTAATTGATCTTCATTTTCTTACTATGTTTAACTTTTCTTTAAATTTAGTTTGACCTCGAATTTTCTAGGTTATTCACTGTTTGATAAACTGATAACGGCTTCAGTTATCTTGATCAGTACAAAAAATACTTTAAAATACAGCTGATAAGTATAGTTCGAGATTATACATAAAGGACTTGCATCCGCCCAATCAGATTAGGTCAGTGGCCACAAGCCCTGTCTGAAAAAGAAAACTATCGGATATATGGGTTACCTCATGATGTTTTCCATCACCGAAAATCGAGTGATAACGTTACCTAATATGAGTCTTATGTCTTCACAAGAAGCATATCGCATTGGGATTCGTACTCGCAACTCCCTGCTTGGAACGCGGCCGGTTATCGCACAATACTTACGTATGTGTGGATTTCCGTCGATCCGTGCTTCAGAGGGCATTTTAAGCCGGTGATCCCATATGCTGTTGACTGATAGCAGTCGGTAAGCCACGACAGAGGCCCTTGGGTAGTCTGACAAGCTCTGAAACTAGAGGGCGACGGTATCTCATTCGATAAACAAAAATCTCATCTCCACACGCCCCCGACTGATGAGATCGATCAATTTGTCCTTAAGTAGGTACGATCAACTCAGAGTCAACGACTCTCGCATTTACCTCGTGGGTAAATCTGTTCGTGATTCGCAATGTCCTGTCAAATATATGTTTTCCTAAGTATTTAACTTATGCTTGTTTGTTCTACATTTTTCGTCGACATGGATCGGAGTGCTATAAAAATTAAAGTAATATTAATTAAAAATAATATTTATTAAGCAATAGAGTATGTAGATTAATTTACTTAGTTTTCAGCTGTGTTAATTAACTACCTACATTTCTTTGACATAATATTTGCCATAAACAGTTAAGGTCATTATATTGAATAAACATGATACCTAATCATTTATAAGATCATGAGTAGTAATACAATTTTTAAAAAGCTGACTACATTAATTTTATCTTCATTGCCAATGCAAGTGAAGACACTAGACGAAGTGATAGAGAGTAGAGATCCATTATAACATCACATTTGCTCGTACATATACATATTATACCTACATACATATATTATGTATTCATTATGTACATAATGTATGTATGTATATACATATACACATATAGCAACGCCTTATCCCCGTTGGGGTAGCTAGAGACTACATCTTTCCACATGCTACAATCCAGAAACACCTCTTTCGCTTCTTCCACTTTCATGACTCCCTTCATATAATGCTCGATGGTTATGGGTACTTTGCCCGCACGTAGTGACGATAAATCGTAATAATTATCGTATCTAACACAACGATAATGCCCCTAATAGACTGATGAGCCTTCACGTAGCAAGGTTCGTCCTCACAGGGCACTCAACTCCGAGTCAGTCGAGTCACTCTACCTACAACTCGTGTCAAATTGCTTAGTAAAAAGCAGTGAATAAAAAGGAATCTTTTTGTATCGTAGTTTTAATTGCTTGGAATGTTTTGTTATTTGAAAAACTAGGTTTTGTTGGAAGTATCAATGTCAAATGCACTGACTACGAATAAAGCTTGTAGTTTCTATGCTACGAGCTACGAATAAGCTACGAGCTATATGATCAAGTGGTAAAGCAGTACAAATTTTATTAGGGATAGAAATTCTTATTTACGAAATGAGGCATAGGTACCGTTAAAAAAAGCTTTTAAAATTATTATAGATTACAAATTATGCGCACTTTAGATCTATTAATACCAGCTACACATGCGATTTCTAATTCTATTATCAGTAGTAGGTAGCCTTTACTGAAGATTGTTTTCCTATGGGGGTTTTGAATGAACTGAAGATTAATTCCCAATTATTTATTGGTACAGTGGGTATGCGTAATATATTTTTCGCAATTTTTAATCACATATAATAACGTCTGTCGCGTCAGCTAGTTTGAACTCAGCTGGTTTGTCAGTTTCCTCCAAGCAAAGTTCTGCCTGGAAATTCCAGGTACAAAAACCACGTCATACAGATATACCTAATAGTAAACAAACAATGAATACAATTTTCAGAATCAAGAGAAAGGTGCACGCTCTGCGGGTCACGTAGAGAGAGCTTAGGTATTTAAAAACCGCCCGAGTGCGAGTTAGAATCGATTTATTAATTATTATAAATTCACTTTTTAACCAAACTTTTTAAAGTTATCTTCTTTGAAATTTATTTTCTAACGGGGGATTCAGTTTTTAAGATGAGGTTTTACTCGACTTCGAAGTTTTTACGATCAGGAAACCACTTAAAATACAAATTATCATTGAATGAAAAAAACATTGTTAAATTTGATCATACAATGAAGACAATTGGGAAGACAGAAAAAACGATTACGAATAATTGGCTCGAAAAAATCGCAAAGATGACACTAAATCGCCTCTTTACTTGTCACCTACTAAGAGATTCCATTATGAAATCACTATAGGCTGATTCAATATAGGCTGATGATGATAAATAAATGATATCAGTTCTTTGGGAATCACTCCAGTGTTAACTGTGAACTTTGGCCATTCATGAAGTTCCACGTGCAAAAAAACATAAGTTACGTCACAATCATTTAACTAGTTAGGTATGCGATTATAATTGTCACAAGTTGTAACGTCAGGTCATTCACTCCGCGCTCATCACGGAGCAATGAACCCGAATCAAAATAAAACATAGATCCGTACCTATTTTCCGTAATGATCCATTGTGTGATGTGTGTGATGACTTCATCTTTATCGAATCGACACTTGACCAGCCGCATAACTGTTATATTCTCCGTCACCATCACAGCCCACATCCGCCCAGTGCTGGGGACGGACCTCACCTCGCTTTCGTGAGGAGGCTGAGGCCATAATCCACCGCTCGTTTCGGATTGGTGGATACATGCCTCCGAAATAATTCTGGGGTATATTGGTTCGATGATTTCCTTCACCGAAAAGCGAGTGATTATTACGTGCCATTGGTACGCACTGGGATTTGAACTAGCCATCTCCTGGTCAGGCAGACGTTAAACCACTAGGCTTACGATAATGTTTTTCGAAAATGGTCAAAATGTCAACTTCCAGTCAATTAGGTAGTTTAGTTGGCCAAGTCGCAATCAGCGTCACAATTCCGTCAAATGCTAGATGCTTCACTGTAAATTCTCCTGAGAGTGTCAGAAAGTACGCAAAGTGACCATCATTAGATCACACTCCTAGTATATGATAAGAAACACTTTATTGTGTATAATTGTGTATTATGCCACCTATATTCCACGTAACACTAAAATCAAGGTTGCAAAAAAAACGAAATCAACGACACATTTTCGGTTGCCGCACAGACTTCCCTTTCACACTTGATTATGTAAAGAGGTGACCATTTCCCGTTACCAAATGTTAATGTTTCATGAAACATTCACAAAAGAAACAAGAAAACTGAAGCAGCACACCGAGTCGCAGACTTTCAGCATGTGGCAGTGAAATTGAAGAAACCGTCGTATCACAAAGCAGCTAGGCATTTTAGAAAACGGTACCGTTTTGTATTAGGTATAGCGAATCATTCCGTCCGATACGTGATACAATAACATGGTAGCCCGCGTTTAGCTGCATGCCAAAGTACAAGTACATGTTTAATTAAAAATCTATGTCTATTTCACAGGTCTAGGTGGATCTTTCTAGGACTTTCGTGATAGGGTAGTTGGTTGAGGTTCTTTTGTTCTCTGTTGCACTCTTGGCAGAGTGGTCGTGGTTTGCAAGATGGTGGTACGACGGTGAGTCTTTAACTACGTCAGTTGTGTTGGCGGTGATTACTGATCTAGAAATGCTTCTCCATCGGTTCATCGTGCTACAAGAGCACACTGCCATGGTTGTAGTCGCCTTGGACGCCTTAGTTGCAGTCTTGATGAGAGCCGTCCAGCGTGTAGATCTGCCACTGCCTTTCTTTCCTGACCTGACCTGAGAACTAGCTTTCTATCAAATCTTCGTCCTGGGTCCATTGTTAGGTCTTTTATATTATTTTTTCAACTCGCCTGCTGTTTTTTTGCGCTCGATTGCATTTCGGCTACCCGTAACGTAAGTTCAACCATAGTACAAAACGGCACCGTTTTTGTGAAACGTCTAGCCATTATATCATTCTGCTGATTCTACTAGTCTGCTGCGACACATAATAATAACGATTCCTATTTTGATAACACTGATGTAACCACTTGTGCAAATAGTTATCAAACAGTCACGGTTACACATTTATCGCCAATTTGTACTGTGAATTAAAATATAACCGCCATCCTATTTGCCCTCGATAAAGTACATTCGGTTTACGAACTTTGGCACACATGAAAAAAAAACTTAAGCCAATGAGAGCGCGTTTGGCTGTGTGTGAGTGAAAATAGGTGTGTAGGGAAACCGTCTGTATATGCACGTCGGTGTGCGTTGATAATAGAGGAGGTTAGTGACCGTCAATTTTCGGTGGTAGGTATTGCACAACTTTGAGCCTTGTGATGTGCTAAATAACAAACACTTGATGGTGTGGTTGGCCTCAGTTTCCCTTGGCAGACAGGACAGTGACGTCACCGCATAGGTCATGTACTTAGGGAAATTTTTGCGTGCTATTTTTTCATGGGTGAAATTTCTCTGTCGCTGTGTGTAAACAAACAATGCTAGGGAAGTTCGTTGATTCTGCGTTGAAAAACATATTTTTACAAGTGATGAAATGATTTCCTTGTGTTTTAACCTCACCTGAGTGGTAGCAGCTGTGAAAATAATTAATATCGTAATGTATATGCATAACATAACACATAATTGTTATATACCTATTATTTACCGTTCAAGTACCTACCTATTTCGATTTCTTGTTGATGTTTATTATCACCTAGGAGATTTCATTCAGGGTATGTTATCCAGGATTGCTGTACCGATTTGAACGATTATTTGAAAATTGGAAAACGTTACAGTGGTAAACATTAACATGTTGTATTAAAATTTGCATTGACTTTGGTTACGAGAAGACCAAGAATAGGTTCTTATAAATTGTTTTAAATACAGTTTTCATGCAAAAAAAGTACCTAATTCACAATTCTGCGTGAAATAAGCCAAAGTCATTTATCGCCTTTGCTATCAAAAGCAGGTTCCGAACGTATCTTACAAAATTCAGGACGATAAAGATAAAAATGTCTGCAAAACATATCTGTCTGTTTGTACAACGATAGCGCGGATTACATCACCGTCACACTGCGTCGTAATCGTGCCACTCTCCCACCACGTGAAATAGACATTTAGGCAAGTAGCCTAATTTTAGCGAAGTAATCAGCGCGATAGTGAAGTTAATGAACCCAGACTAGGCTGATAGCGAAGCAACCCAGCTGATTTTATATAACTTAGTTATGGTGCTTAGGAAAAATATGCCTTTATAAAATAAGGAAGTTTAAAAAAAGGAAGCATGAATAAGGAAAGTTGGTAGAACCAGGCAATTTTTAATTTACCTAGTAAATTAGTGTCACAATTGTCGGTCAGTGCCATCACTTCCAGACACCCTTGGATGTGGCAGAATTACAAGAACCACCTACGAGTAGGACGGTGGATTTTGGTCGCATTACGGGAACCTTATACGCTATGCCACTTGCAATTCCTTGCCGAAGACGTGTGACGTCATAACGTGCTGTAAACGAACGCTTGAGGCACGTTAAATTGACACTTTTCTAAGTTCTTCACGCGTTTGTCTGATTTCATAATGGAATACTTACTGGAAACAACTCCACGAATATACCATACTGTTTCAATGGTCATTGGTCATATCGAATAGTGGTTCTGTACTTGTGCTATATCTTATACATATTAGTATATGATCTAATACAAGTAATCCTGATATAAGGCATGGGATATCTTGTATACGGTCAGAATTAGTGTTTCAGTCAACACAGGTGAAACCGTAAGACGCAACGACTAATGAGCCATTATTTCATATAATTAATCTGACTATAAACCCATTATATTGAAGTGAATGAACTTCACGACAGATAAGCACCTGTTCCAATTAGAATTATGACATTGGTTGGGGACAAATTATTTGCAAATAATATATATACTTAATTATTATTGCGTTTAGGTTAATGACAGCTTAATGAATGTAGGTAAATTTTAGTGTTTATTTTTACCGTCAAACTGGCAGAGATTCAGAGAACTATGTAATCGTAACGACGTAAGCGTGAATTTCATAGAATTTCAGTCTTCAAAGATCTACTTTTTTGGCAATGTCAAATACCTTGTGTTGTACGAACAAGTACAACGTAATCTAATTACTACATACAACAGTTGGACAACCAACGAACCATTACAGACTAATATCTAACCCAAGAACGACAAGAAAAGCACCAGTGAAGTCACGAAGCACAGCTAACTTGCCACATACTAACTGTCGTTTTCTGAAACGTCAGTTAACTATGACTAAAGATTAATTGTATTGCTATCCTTGTTATTTTTTAGTATCAGATAGAGACAACGATAGTCTTACCCCCGGTTTCTAGAACGTTAGCCAACGTTGACAACAGATTAATTCTATTGCCATCCTTGTCATTTGTTTATAGTCTGATAGAGACAACGATAGTTTTAATCTACTGTCAAAGCCAACAAACGTTCTAGAAACCGGGGGTTAATCTACTGTCAAAGTTAACAAACGTTCCAGAAACTGGCCGTAGGCATGTCTAAGCTACGGGCAAGTTACCCAAGTGACAGCAAGCCAAGGATACCTTGAGCAATCTCTGTTAAAACTGTAGTTTCATCAACTTTAACGCAACTGGTTGCGTTACGTTGAGCGAAACTACCAAATAGATTGCTGAGATGGCACAGTGTCGAAAAGAGTTGGAGAGGCGACGGTCACAATAAATAAGGTAGGTACATAAACAAGGTTAAGATTTTTTAACCAATAAGGAAACTTAACACGGTTATCGAAATAGCAATACGTTTCCGAAATGGTGGCGGTTAACACTTGGATCAAAAGAAATGTTCTAGAACCTCTACTGCTCGCAATTGCAGGGAAATTACAAAACTATTCGAAATATTATATCCATTTGATTCAGACAAACTGTTTTAGAAATGTTGGTACTTTACACAAACAAATAGATTACGTATATTGTAAAATACTTGTTTTCATAATGATTATTATCAAAGTAAGTTTCGTCACCAGCAGTCATCACTTCTGCCACAGACACAGCACATCATAGCATCGCTCGTTTCACAGCCTTGCCGAAACATCTTACTCTCCATAACCGCCAGCTCTCAGACACTAAGATGGCACCGGTGACGAAAATAATTATAAAAAAACAGAGATGAAGCAAACATTTGTCACTGTTAAATTAGAGATAATTGTTGGTTGAGGTTGTTATTTCTGCACTGTGGTTACAGGTCGCAAAGTTAAATTCATTCAGGTATTTTCAGAATTATGTACTGTGAGGTAAAGCTTCTAAAGAAATACTTGAAACAGGTAGCCTATGCACTTAATTAAAGCTTCTAAGTTCTGACATACCTACTGTACCTACTCAACTAAAATAATTATATTAATTAAAAAAAAATATCGTGTCGGTTTCCTTTTAAATTTAGCTTTGTAAAAGCAATAGATGTTATCTTACCTTATCTTATCATGCCTAAGTAGATGCATTATTAAACAAAAACTTATTTATACGTATCTAAAAATACCCTATATAATATTACCTCGAGACAACAAAGGAACTTATTTGTACCTCAACTGAATATTAACTTTTTCCAAACAATATCATAATGCATTTCATAACGCGTATTCCAGAGCCATTGCCTTTTATATAGTCCGAGTTACAAACCCAATTATAGTTCAAAGTTCAAGCGCAAATGGAAACTGCACTCTCACTCCATTATAAATCGTCAGAATATTCCAGAAAACGCTTTTCAAATCTATAAAAGTTCGCGTAGGTGCGAGATCGTAAACCATTGCCCTCTTAGAACCATTGCTCTTGGTCCCTGCGTGCCCCCAACCCTCCCTTCCGCCGCCTCAGCTCGCCTCTGCCGAGGGGGGAACGGGAGGTCTCGCTTTCCTGGCTGACAGGGAATTTTCCTCGAAGAAAAACGCCCCGAAAATACGTGATGTCATCGACCTATGCGCAAGGTCGCGGCGGCAAGGTCAGCGGCCGGCCGCCGGTCGTCGACTCCTAGTGAGACCAAAACATTCGAGCGATCGGCAAAAACTGCATTACGTCATCGACACAGGACTCACTGCGTGGGCACGGGAAAATTTCTAATAGAGATTCGCTTAGGCTGGACATTTTTTTAGCGCATTAGGAAAGCTATTTTCGGTGATTCATGATTGAAACTAGCGGTATCTGTATGGTTATTTTTACAATTTTGATCCGAACTTTTTCACTATTTAGCAATGCCTGATTTTACAATGCAAAGTGGCATTGCAACTATTAGTGACAGGGGTGGTAAACGACACAGTCTCGGAACTTGAAAAATATTTGCACGTAGTCAAAAATTACCCAGATTTTGGAGATTTCTTCATTTTTGTAATAACTTTAGGAATATTTTGGAAACGTTCCTGACCCGAAGTAACGGATGGTAGCGGAGTTTTGGGTTTCCGATTCACATAACAGCCCACTTGACTTGGAATCGTTTTGCTCTTACTAATCGTGGTATCATGTATCAGCTGGTCCAAACCTGATCAATATCACTAAAAAACTGGTGTAATTTCACTAATTTGGCGAAAAAAGGAATAACAAGGAGGACAGTTTAGAGTGGACAATGTCACGAAACAACAACGACAACGACAGACCACAACAACAACGACAGACGACGCGACGGTTTCGGGACGACGACCAGATAGACGGATGAATCGAGAGACCTCTTCCTTATATTTCAAGTGGACCAGTAACCTGATGTATAAATTTTCTAGCACCATCGCTTTTTTAATTCCAGAAGCTCTAGTTTTCCATTTTTAATACGGAAAAAGTGATAAAAGCGATTTATGGCCGCAATAAACCGAAACGGCATTCGAGGACTGTATACGCAATTCATCAGTTATACGGTTAAATTGAATAGCGTGTTATAACCGTATATACGTCATTTCTATATTGAGAAGGCAATGTGGTGTTTTTGTGTATACCAACATGATTTGGTTCTAAAATAATGATTTACCCAAAGACCACTGTTATTATATATTCACAGTACATATAATAAAAATGTAACGGATCGCTGTCTGTACAAGGTAGATATATCAGAAAAAAAATTATTTGGACCTTTATCAACGCAAATAGCACCCAAAACAATCATTGTTAGAATTTTTGCCTGTGCGTTTGTGCGCGCTAGTCTCTGAAACGGCTTATCCGATTTAGATGTGGTTTTCACTAATATATTGCGGTAAGCTTCACTTAACATTTAGTGTTTGTTTCGTGTCAACCAGTTCATAAATAAAAAAGTTACGCCAACCTTTCAAATAGACATAGGTTTTGTATAATATGTAACGCGGGTAAACCTATGAGGCACAGCTAGTACAAACATAAAAATATAATGATAATGATAAACCACATAATTCTAAAACTATTTCATGGCAAATTACTGAGGGTTTGGGTTTTTTAAGCCACCACTCCAGCGTAAACAAATACTAAAATATCTGTTACAATCGGTGGTAATCAAAACAAATAACTACATTACTCTATCTCTCTTAAATCTAGGCAAATCTCCTAATCTAGGTGACCCACTGGACTAACGATTTAAGTCGCGCTTTTCATTCGCACCTAGATACCCTAATCCTACCTAATCTGCCTGAATTTTCATCGATTTCAGCGCATAACAAACATTTCCAGTAAATTGCGGTTAACAGAGGTCGACGATACGAACGCGATATGCTTGTTACCTAGTGAAATAGACTGGGAGCTGCGGACATTTGTGGTTACTTTTAGATTAAAAAAAAGCAAACAACCAAATACATGATAATCAAAAATTTAGCAAATCAAGTTTCCACGTCAAAATCACTTATGAGGGGGTTTTATATGATACTTATTCTAGCTCAAATATAGTGTGAAAACAGACGGCCTTGCAGCAGTTTTGTGTATCAATTTAATTTACATTCAATTATTGTGGAAAACAAAAATATAACATCTAAGGAACCATTTAGGTAATTCGCCCGCAAATAGACACTATTCACGAGTAATTAACTCCGCCCACGGCTTCCAGCCTAACAGTACTCTACCGAAATATTTCAGCTTCAGGCCATCAGTTTCCTCTCGAACGTTGACCCCCACAACTGGGCCGCGACCGGCCGACCCCGGAATCAGTAACTGGGCCTAGTAACTTTTATTTTTATCTTTACTAGCGTCGTCCCACGATTTCACCCGCGTTGACTATTATCTCACAGGAACCGTTAACCGTTAATTAAACCTAAAAAAAAAGTATCCTCCTAAATTACTCCTTGTGACATCAGCTATTTGCTACTGAAAGTCTCTTCAAAATCGGTGCAGCCGTTTTTTAGATTATCCAGAACGAACAGGCAAACAGACACCCAAAAATTATAACCACCGATTTTGATGAGATTTTCACTGGCAGATAGCTGATGCTATTTATTCGACACAAGGAGGCTATTTATTCGATGGGGAAGCCAACATGGTCCCATCTCGCCCCACTCCTGGGAATCGTCGGCTCACGGCAGAGTTTTAGCGGGTTCAAGTCCCACACACTCCCTTCCGCCACACGGGGGTGAAGAGGGGATAGTGAAAGGCAATTAGCCCCTCAAAAAAAAATTACCCCCCCAAATAACTTTTTTAATCGTTTACTGTGGTTTAATCACCGCGAGTAAAACCGTGGGCCGCGTAATATCGCGTACGTGTGGTAATAGCTTTATAATTAAAGAATTGCCCAATTCTGGCAACATAGTTGTAACAACATGAACGAACACTGAAACCTGAAAGGTTAACCACCTTATAATGTTAGCGTGCCGAAAAGACCTAGTTTTTTTCAGTACATTGGTCAATAATTTGTAACTGTTGTAAGTATTGTTAGTAATACACATGGTGTTATATTATTCCAAGTGTTAAATACAGTACGGAAGTTGTATAGGTATTGAATAATAATTATTAACATAATATTTTCTTCGTCGCGAGCAAATGTTCAGAAAAATATGTTATATATTATATAATTGTACTGTACGTGTGTATGTCACTGAACTCCTCATAAACGGCTGGACAGATTTAGATTTTTTTTGTATGCGTTTGTGTGGCGCCTGGATGTTTATAAATGTTTTTTGTGATATTATAAATAGTATAGCACCACAGAACCCAGATTTTCTTGATATTCTCCCCCATAAACGGCGTAGTCTGTGGTTTTACGGTTTCACGTATTGAATTTCCCCGAGACAAAAACTATCTAGACATAAATACAAGTCAAGGAAATATTGACACAGTCAAGGACAAGGACAAAACTCGCTAAACATTTCCATTCTAATTTAGCGTTACGTACTTAGTACGCGAAGTAGGTAAAAGGAAAGGGGACTTATGGGAAGCTTCATATCAGCCCTAATATATGGCCCTAATTAAATATATCGACCTAGACAGCCGCCTAGAAACATTCCTTTACATAGAACTTTAAATTAAAAGTTTGGACATTGTCACCACTGAATGTATGTATTATAAAAAATATTCCTCAATACAAACGATCCATTTCTACTTGATTCTGTCTTAAAGTTTGTTTAAAAAAGACCAGTCTCTAATCACCGATACCCATCGTTATTCAATTAGACATAATATTATTATTGGTCATACTGAATACGTCTATTGGAATAACAATTAGTATCGGCGTTTCGACCTTTGACCCAGCAACTAGCCAAAGTGTAACATCTTCCGCAACCCACTTTCCCATAGCCATTGAAACAGTCTAAATAAGGTCAATCCAACCATTCCAACACCGAATCAATCGGTCATTAGTCGTTGGTAACTTGGTGCGGTCATCGGAACAAAAGTAGGTCAGCTCTTTTACCCTAGCTCACTGTCACTGCCATTGGCATCATAGTATCGATCCTTCATGACTCGGTCTTAATCGATCACTCACTCATTGGGCATCTTTTGGTCATAGGACATTTTTAAGATGTTTTTTTTTGTTATTTGGCGCCTTCTATTCAGTTGATTTAGTCAAAGCAGCAGTCGTTAAGCCACGTCAAAGGACAGCCTAATAAAGCGCAACCGCATACGACAAACAAACAAACAACAGATTATCAATGGATGGTGATTTGGCCTGTGTTGACCCTCTGATGGCTTGAGTATTTGGTATGAATTGCTAGTGCATCCATTAATTGTTAACATGTATGTCTTGACATCGTCTTCATCCCAATACGTTCCCACTGCTGGGACGCAAGCCGTTTCACTGAATGAGGGTGGGCCATAGTCCATCACGCAGACCGAGTGCGAGAAGACGGCACATGCCTTTTATTCTATGTCTTTCGGACATCAGTGTCCTGACCATGTTTCCCTCCACTCCAGAGCGAAGTCGCCGAATTTATCATTAAACAAGTCATTGTAGAGTTTCTAACCTGGGAAATGCACGTTTGGTTACCATTCCCAAGCCGGATTTCCTCTACCCTAGCCAACTTTCCTGTTACCATAGCTATTACTCAAGCAGTCAAAAAACAAGGCCACCTCGAGTTCTCCAGCACGAACTAAGGTCGTCGGTAGACTCGGTGCGGTCATCGGAACCAATGTAGGTTGGTTCTTTCACCCTAGCTGCCACTGCTGACGTCATAGCCTAATCGGCGGCCATGCTGTCAGCTTCTCGTGTGATTGGATCGACGGACTCACTTATGCCATGAACTATTGTAGTGTAGCCTTAATTTTGAAATAAAAATGAAAATGTGAAATGAGTGTTGGTTAGTAGATAGGATTACTACTATTGAATAGGCTTAATTTTATTTTACAGAAGTATTTGCTCTAAATGAAAAATTAATAAGTTATTTATTGTGTAAGTACTTTGTAGATCAGTATTTGACCACCGTCTCACCTGGACGTGTGGTCATAAGGTGGTAAATATGTTCGGTCTAAAATGGGATTGGTTCTCAATGAGCGCTGCTGGAAATACACCGATAGGGGTTGGCGACAGATTTATACCTACTTTAGGTAGTTATTCTTTGTTCACCTGGCTGAACACCTGGGTATACAATTTGGAAAGTGGCAGCGAGGAAGACGACCATTATAGTGCTCTACCACCAAAGTTTTTAAGACTAAAAAGGGAACAAACAACTATACAGATTTTCACATTTATATTAGAAGCATGTGTTGGCGAATCGATTCGGTCTCCTATGAACGCGATCGGCCGCTTGCAGCGTTACTCCGAACGCCGCGTCACGATTACTATAGAAATGTACGCTGACATCAGCGTGTGAGAGATCACAACAGCACATTTCTATAGTAAGCATCGTGACGCGGCGTACGGCGTGACGCTTTCATGGCGTTTATACACACAGCCACAGCCTAAATCTATCAACTTAGACAAACATATTATAGCACTAGAAGCGCGTCGCGGTTTCACTCGCGTTAACTACTATCCCTCGGGAAACGTTAATTTTTACGGGATATAAAGTAGCTATGTCACCCGGGGATAGTATAGCTTCCCAACAGTGATTGAATTTTTCAAATCAATTCAGTAGTTTCTGAGCCTATCCAATGCAAACAAACAATCAAATCTTTCCTCTTTATAATATTACTAGCAGACACGGCCACGCTTTGCTATGGCTAACGTTTTTGTTATTGCGACTATAAATTGAGATGATCCACTAGATTATATCTTTCAAGTTAGATCAAACTGCACGCGGTGTGCAAATTTGATTAAAATAGGAGTCCATCGCGGACAAACAACGTGATGCGTAATTTATATATAATTATTAAGATTAGTATAGACAACCAAATAGCACCAACGATCTTAGCCACACTAACTACTAAATTGTTTGCGTGTGGGTCATCGCCACCTAACTGGGTTAGTCTTTCGCCCATTGCCAGTGTCAATGACGTACTCAATTGATTTAGAAATTGTATGACTGATGGACTTGCCCTGGTTCTGCTGGGCTTCATTGGAAACTTTGGCCAGAGAAGCAAGGGCGATGAGTGGAGTCGAATCAATTATAGTCAGGCTTGTCTTATCGCACACTAGAAGCACCTCGCGGTTTCACCCGCGTTAACTACTGTCCCGCGGGAACCATACATTTTTACGGGATAAAAGGTAGCCTATGTCACCCGGGGATAGCATAGCTTCAAACAGCGAAAGAATTTTTCAAATCGGTTCAGTAGTTTCGGAGCCTATTCATTACAACCCGACAAACAAAGTTCTCCTCTTTATAATATTAGTGTAGATGACGGGCGACGATGTATGGAGGGAATAATGGGAAGAACACAACCGGGGACCATGTATAGGGACTCATGGGAAGAAGCGGAGGTGTATCAGGTCATGTGGAAAGGTCTGTTTACCCCAACGGGAAAAGGTGGAAAAGTATGTATACATTACTACAACTCATGTAGAATTAATATTGCCACAAACGAGGTGGGATGCTGGTCAAATATTAGCCTATAACGTATAAAAACTAAAAGAACAAAGAACTAAAGTCTGCGACATAGCACTCAGGGTTTGCAAGCTGAAGTGGTAATGGAAAAGTCACAACGCTCGTAGAACTGACAACCGATGGGGAAGAAAGGTTCTAGAGTGGCGACCACGGACTGGGAGACGCAGTGTAGGTAGGCCTCCCACTAGACGGGCCGACGACATCAAAAGAGTCGCAGGCGACCGGTGGATGCAAGTGACAAATTGTCGTTCTATGTGGCGGTCTAAGGGTGAGGCCTGTGTTCAGCAGTGGACGTCTTCAGGCTGATGATGAAAGTATAAAAAACTACCCATTGCTGAGCACGGCTCCCGCCTCACTATTCGTGGTGGATGCCTTCAAAACGTTATATGACATTTGACTTTTTCTCAATTGTCAATTGTCAGCAATGTGCGGTAAGTGCCCGAGTAGCTGCATTGCCTGAAATGATAATAATAAGAGAGATGATGATGTGAGACTCGTGCTGAGGTGGCTATATAATAATTGTAATATCAACACATTCGCATTACTGACCTCGCATGGACATTCGCGGTGCCTGGCCGGTCAGCGACCTCGGGAAAGCGGCCGGAAGCGCGGGAAAGCGCGGATCATCTGACGTCACTGTTCGTCAACCGCCCCATTCGATTTTTTAACTTGGGGGACAGTTTTTCACTGTCATTAATTATTACAAGTTTGACGTCTGTTGCTAGCAGGCAAGTGAAGTTTTAAATATAATTAGATTTTTTCTTCTATTCGTTTTTTTATGGCCCAGTCAGGCACCTACTTAAGCCCTTATTCATAAATGCACCTCAATAGCGCTACCAAGTGCGCTAGCAGCTGATCCACACTCAAAATGTAATCTACATCTTGAAATCGTTGCTATTTAATAAATGGATATTGAGTTGTGGCACTGGCTACTAGATACTGTCTTGTATGTGTCCATTGTGTCATAATCGGATAGCACTTTACCGCTGAGTGTCATTTGCCAGATTTCATGTAAGTTTCCGTTCCTAATCTACAACTTAAGATGTACCTATATATTAATTAGAACGAAAGAGCAAGTGCACACTGAAGATAGCTCTCAGAGCTAAGTTTGATTTATATTAACACGGCCCTTAGTGTCATTGAGTAAATTGTTTTCAAGTTAGTACGAGTATGTCGACAAAATAATACATAATTATATTACTTAGATATACCTACAGTTATAACAAAATATTATGTTCCTATTTCAACACAGCGTCTCTTTATTTCGTACAATATGTAAAAACAATTTAGAACCATACGTAAAACCTAAAAATTACCAGTGAAGTCATATCTACATATAAATACGTAATTAAATCTAGGGACGTGATACAAACAATTGAATAGGTACCTACCTACTTATTGAATGGGTTTCCTATAACCTATATTATAGTGGATTTTTGATATGTATTCAATTGTTATTTTAACAATCCACCATACCATTAGCGCCATGTCCCACATTCGTGCAGTTATTAATGTTATGAAAATCCCACCGCAATGACCTAGCTTTACTGTGGGGCTATTATAAATAGGAGCTTATTTTAACATATTATTATTAATATTACATTTAAAAATAAATGGTTAAATACCTTATCGAGGAATATAATTGCATATCACGCAATTACTCACTGAAAAGAGATCATTTTTTCTCTCTAAAAATTTTTATTGGTGCTAATTGCAATACAATGTAGTGCCCAGCTAGATTGGCAAAGTTAATAGAGCGTTACTCACAACCAAGTGAAATACTTATTCATTCACAGTTTTAAATCATTATTGAATTATAAAATAAAAAAAATGTAGGTGTAACCTATTTACGTTTTGTTTACGAGACCAAAATATGAGTATTAGCAGTGAAATAAGTAGCCATAAATCGTTTTAATAGCCAGTGGTTAACTGATCCTCAAAAATGTGGATTGACAGATTAGGTCACCTCACTAATCTAACAATTTGGTCCAGTCAGTTCCAGGAAATATCTCAATATCTAGCCAAGTGTGAGCCGTATTAATTAGCTAACTGTACTAAATGCCAAACAACAGTAAAGCAGGTGTACAAAACATTTTTAAAACATATTAGTCCAGGAAAGCTTTTATAAAAACGCAGCTTTTTTTAAAAACATGAGGCAGACACCCATCAATCGATTGCAACTGAAACTGAATTGCAAAAAGGCAATCTTTATCCCTAACTCTCTGAAGTAAAAGACGACCCTTACCCCTGATTAATTTGAATTTTTCGGGTGCGTGACCCCGAAAAATGCGGAAGCAAGTTGCCATAGCAACCTACCTACCTCAGGGATCCACAACCTTGCCTTTCAGTAATACGCAAAAGTCAGGGGTCACCGACTCCCAGTAACACAGTTCTTGAAATACCTACTGAAGCACTCTGAAACGTTGTACGTTGACCTTTACGCAGTTAAAAAAACTATAATAGATTGACATAGAAATGTGGAGGAAATGTTTTGTACAAACACCGTTGGTTGTTGACGTGAACACATCAGAGACTATTAAATGGCGCGAGTGACATGAAACCTTGTTCGTATATACCCACGGGATAACGGTCTATTGAATAAACAGAACCCTGGAAATAGAGAAAACAAGGGGATATCAAAAGTTTATCGATCCTGTTTGAGATTTTGGCATCCTGGCGTCAGAGATCGTCAGCCTACGATTGAACAAACATAATCGTTACTTCATAGAGGAAATGAGGAGGTATTTTTCGCTCGATCTCGAATGAGACATTGGCACCTGGTGGCAGAATGGTACAATCAACCCTTAACCACCGGGACCCAGACGGCTGTGCTCTCCGAGCATAAAATTGGTCAGTTTGTCACCAAAGTGCTCTCGCATCCCAGTTTGTTGTACTGGAGACGTTGTTTAGTGTTCCACACAAAGTATGCCAATAAACGCTTCGGTTCTTTGTGTAATGATCAATGGAAGAGTGCGACATAATGCCTTTATAGTGACGAAAAGAGACAGACCCCATCCTAAGTAAGGTTATCTTCCGGGGTTCAAGTTCACGTCAACTTGCATCACATAAGCACCCTAGGCATATGGAGACATGAGGCCACTTCGGGGCAAGTCGGGGCACGTCGGGGCGCGTCGGGGCACGTCGGGGCATCTCGGGCCAATGGCGGGCGGACATCGACGTCCGGCCTTGACGTCTGATTCGTGAGTGCAGCGAAGACGATTGTTATTCAACGCTCGTGACTTGAGGACGGGAAAATATATGGAGATACTGGTTTAAAAAAATATGTTGGTGATACCTTAGCTAATTAATAGGGTGCAAGAGCGGTATTTTATAGTGAGACGTTGTAATAACTCGATCCTCATGATTTCAAAAACCTTAATGAACAGCTAGAATGCAGTTTGTCTAGCTTGCTTATCCTATCAGTACGACCTTTCAAGCAAAACCGTCCAGCACATTGGTTGAAACACCGATAAGAATGAAGTACCATTAATTAAGTAGGTAAGTTAAAGAGTTCATCATTAGATGCCCACTGAATTAATAGCAACGACAAGACCATTTTGCTGGTAGTCTCATTAGGCATAAAAAATCTCAACAAATTAAAGATTCAATTCAACTGCGTATACTGCCAACAATTTTTTTTTCAGTAATGACGAAACCAGGTTCTATCCTCCCGAACCAATGACTTTAATAAGTTATGTGCGCTTTCCCATCACTCCGTGCTTCGGACAGCACGGCCATCAGACCATCAGCCCCTATTGGTAGCAGTCGTTAAGCCACGTCAGAGGCCCTTGGGCGGCCTGATAACTGACACTAGAGGCTAGCACAACCACATACGACAAACAAACAGTAATGCCGACTCCACAGATGCAGTGTCCGTACGCCCTTGGGCGCGGGCGCAGCGTTGCGGCAGGTCGCGTACAGTTATAGCACTGCACCACAGATTAGCTAACAGTTGCATCCACAGTGCATAGGCAGCAGTAGCTCATAATACGCAATTATAAAAATCATTTCAAAACACCCCTACAGCTGAATATGTCGGATCGGAAGCAGCTCTGACACAACTGATATAACAAACCTCTTATTGTCAACTTCTGCAAATACTCTCCAAGGGGAAGTAGGTACCACCCAGATATTGAAACAACAAGCAGTAATGGTCACCTTATTATTATTTTAATTTGTAATACATTGATAATTATTATGCGTTCGAACTTCGATATGGGCAGGCGTGACGCTTGCCTCACTTCTCTTGTAAGACAGATGCGTTATGAAGCCAGCAAATCCAGCGATAAGTGTAAGAAAAGCACAACAAGCCCACGCAGCTATCTCTATCTCACTTGCTGTCCGTCTCATTCTTGCGTAGAATATGATTAGTTCCCGCTTTGCCCCAAGATGGAGTACCTACTGCTGTTGGTGACTGTGACAGACACTGACTGTAGTGAATCCTGAGTTTGGTATTTATGCAATTTATGCTTCTCTGGCGTTGAATGCAGATGTTACACGTTAACTATGTTGATGGAAAATAAATAACGTTGCGATAATTACTGCTTCGCTGATTGGTAGTGGATGTCAAAATGTCAGTATTGTCTGCTTGTTTTACATCTTGCAAAATGTTGAGAACAAAGACACGCTTTTGGCGGTGAGAATGTGATCACGTAGCGGGATTTGAACTGTACTAGTCGAGTCTGACTAAACTAAACTTTGTTAAGTCCCTTGTCCGCTTTGGCTAGGTAGGTATTTTAAATGATTGTAGTTTTCGTGAAAGAATTTGATCCCTGAAGTTAAGAACTAATATTATACGGGTCTAATTCGCGCGGAAACGAATATCAAAATATATAATTTTGACATACCTCGACGTTTCGATATTCGTTTGTGCGCGAATTAGACCCGTTTAAATACTAATTAACATGTATTCAGTTCGCGAAAGTTTAAGAACGACTATTATAATAATTATTAATATTTTTCGCTACGATTCGTTATCGCTGATCGCACAGTTAGCTAGAATTTAACATATACTCGTTATCTGTAATAATTCTACCTAGGTAAGTTAATGTTCTAAAATTTTCACGAGAAGAAAATATATTACTAAGTACAATAATTGTATATTTAGATATTGCGAATTAGACCCGTTTAAATCTAGTTATTAGGTGTTTTTACAAAATACGGCACCTACTAATGTACTCTGTTGTAATTTATTACATGCGGGATATATATTTAAGTTTATTTTGGGGGTGATTGATTTATCGTTCGTGTCTGCAAGTTTGCAACTCAAAAACCACAGAGCACGAATACTTACAGCCTCTGTTAGCCAGCATACTCAGAGTGCAGGCAGAAAAATTCAGCTGCATGATACCTATATACTAGGTAATTACACGAAACCGGCAGAATGTTAAAACATGACAAGTATTGATAGTATAATTCCTAGGTACCTACCTATAGGTAAGCCAAAGGAAATTAATAAAAACATTTAAAGTTAAAAAAGCCCGACATTAATCCACGTCGTTACCATATCTGTCAGGATCATTAAAAAAAAAAGCGCAAAACCCGCCAAAAATAAACGTCAGAAATGCAAGATGGCCGCCGCCGCCGCCAGCGACGCGGCCTCGAAAATCAAGGAAGTGGATTTAAAATATCAACGAACTTTCAATGCTACCCACTTCTGATGCGGGGTCCTGCCTGCGGTGCGACGTTTTATTGTTAATACTCGTAATTGTTGACCTTTAAATCGAGATGCACGTACCAATGCACTTCGTAACGCGTCAGCCATTTTGAATGTCGCCGTAGCCTTGACGCAGGATGTTATTAAAGTTGACTCAATATATTTGTACGTGTAATGTGGCGAGTCGTTATATAAAACGTGTATTATGTTTATATCTTCCTCGTAATTTAATAGGTAGAAAAAAATTGCATGCCCATTAAATTCAATTTCCATTCTACCTACCAGCTCGTAGTACTAGTTCTCGTGACATCATAAGTTTAGTATTATACATTTTAAATAAATCAAGCGACATGAGAGCAGTGATGGGCATAACGTAAGGAGGTGAAGACATGCAAATCCATGGACGGTTTATAGGTTGGATTATAAACAAACATTTGCCTATTAATCTCCTGATGCTGAAGACGATTGCATAGTCGAAGATAGTAAACATCATCATCATCAGCCTGAAGACGTCCACTGCTGAACTTAGGCCTCCCCCTTAGACCACCACACCGAACGACAATTTGCCACTTGCATCCGTGGCATCTTGCTTGCATGGATATTAAACATGTTAGACATAAATTCGGACTGGTATATTTTAATACAACAAGCAACCATTGGTATTCCTCTCGAAGATATCGCCTTCAGCGAAAAGAGCGCCCATTGACACTTATTTGTTATTTTAATGATCTGTTCTGGCTTTAAGTTTTCTGTATTCTGTGGTGTTTCAATAAAGAGTAAGTATATCAATCTATCTATCAATCAAATCGTGGACGAACGAGACCACTTCGTCAGAAAACACAAGCTCAAAAACACACGGCGGTCAAAAACACACGTTCACCTAATTCAGTATCACGATTACCGCCGTAATTTTCATCACTATGATGATAACAGTTTCCTTATGACTTTGTAACGTCTGCATCCAGGAATGCTGGTCACAGGGAAGCGGCAGCCAGGGTCATGACCCTCGGAATGAGGAAATGACGCAAGGAAGATAGTAAACTCCGGGTGTTATTGTTTGTTTACATTTTAATATAGTTGGCAAGTGGCGATGATCGCTATTTTAAGAGCCGTATGATTATGTCTTTGTTTAAGGAGCTTGATAATGTTTTTCGACCAGTACCCCTTCCGTAGTGTGAGTTTTTACGAACTCGACATAGTACGCGTCAACTAGTGGTTTGTATGAAAATGTTTCGTTCATAAACGCGCCGGTAGGGGCGCTGTACAGGAACTTCTTACAAAAGCTCTAGCTAGTTGACTATATTAAAGTTAAATGAATAATCAACAAACAATAAGTTCTCACTGAGAGGCACCAAACAGAGCAAAACCCACCAACAGGTAGAGAAGTATCAAAAAACGAATAAGACAATGTTCGGAGCAAAAAACTTCATAATCAAGTGACATTTTAATCGGGAACACGTTGGTATGTTAATGTATCTACATTTAAAGATGTCGAGCAGTTCAGTGACTTTTATCGGATGATGGTTGTGGAACTGAGCGTAGAGATAGGTCAGGATGGTAGCGGCGGTAGCGTAGTGGGAGACTGTTCGCTTGGCATGCAGATAGTTGCGGGTCAACTCCCAGTGCGGGCTTTTATGCCACATAATATACGTACTTATTTAACTAACTATACAGAGTTATAGAGAGATATGGACATAGGTGGTGGAGAGATATCGATAGAAGCACGTATCCGATTAATTTATAATGGCATACAATGTTCACACATAATTATATTCTTACTTCTTATATAAGAAGAAAAACAAGTTAAATTAATTGAAATGAAATACAAAAACTAACCAAACCTACTTATACATAGATATTACCTATTAAGAGAAGCGAATAACATCTAGTATAATAAATGCGAAAGTAGGCACCTAATGGATGTTTTCCGAATCACGTATGGTGTCTGTGTGCCTTGCTTAGTAAGTACTTGGTAAATTTTGTTATATGAAGAATGAAGGGCTGAAGACACAAAACAAAATAAACTCGAATCGTAATCAAAACTCCTCGAATTGGGAGTAGACCTTTGGTTATTTTTTAAAGCACTGAATTTTATTTTGTTAGGTAATTACTGCGTACAATGGAACACAATCATACGTTTTTAGCGATAATAAAAAGATATGAATTGCGTATTTTTATAGCGGTATAGTCGTGAATCCAAAAAACCATCGCTTCTACAGTGATAATAATATGACGTATACTTTACCTACCTACGATATTGGAATGATGACTTTAAAAAAAGCTCCCCAGCTACAAAAAAACCATCGTCTCTACAGAGATAATAATATGACGTATACTTTACCTACCTACGATATTGAAATGATGACTTTAAAAGCTCCTCAGCTACAAATAGAAGAAGGTAATAAGTGACAGGAAGAGTGAACTTGCAACGTTGCCGACTCAGCAGTGTGTAATATGCAACAGTGCAACAAAAGGATTGAAGCAACGCGCGGCGTCTGCGCATCGCCCATGAACCTGGTGAGATGCTAAATTTACACGCGTCGCGTCATCCGGTGCGGCGACAAAGAGTAGAGGTAGATACAGAAGAGACTGCTAAACCGCCTTACCACAAAAGTTTATACCAGACTTAACCAGATGTTTCGAAAATTTCTTTCCACAAAATCGACGTCAATCACTCGCGTCGACTTTGTGGCATGAAATTTTAGACATGGTTCAAGTTTTGTTTAAACTTTTGTGGTAACACGGTTAAGTGCTGATGGGAGCGATCTCCGTTCCAGGTTTTATTGTTTTGTTTTTATTTTTACTAATAGAGGTTCAATATTCCTTTGTGTTTAAATTAGATAATAATAACGCCTCCCCTCACTTTCGTGAGGAGGATTACGCCATAATCCACTATGAGGTCCCGGTCCGAATTGTTGAATAACAATGTCTTTAAAATAATTCTCGTGCATGTTGGTTTCCTCACGAATAACATAGAAATAGTTACTACATTTGAAATAGTATTAATGAAGGGTCAGTTAAAATTTCTTTGGTTAGAAGGCGAACTTAATCTGACATAATCTTAAGCGACATTTCACCATTGTACTTCAAAGACTTGTCTCATCTACTTTGTCTGCTCTTTGCCGGACAGAGACGAAGCAGTGCGAAGGTCGTCGGCGCGCTGACTGCGGCACAAGTACCTACACCATAATACCTACAGTTCGTAACTGAAATAGCTTGCATATTCACTGCGTTTGCATATCCTGCTATAAAGTGGAGTGGGTGGCGAATATATTCCAGCTTTGCATATTATAATATCCCCTACACTAACATAGCCATTTGACGGCTCGTTTGGCGTAGTAGCTGAGCAATCGGACTGCTGCGCTAGGGGTTCCGGTTTATTTTCCCGCCTGGACAAATATTTGTGCAATCCACAAATATTTGTTTCTGGTCTGGGTGTGATGTGTATGTGAAATTATATGTCTGTAAGCGGTACCCACGATACAGGAGCAATCCTAGTGTGGGGCTAAGAAGAAAGGAAAGCCTCATACGCTTGCTGCAGACGATATAAGCAGTATCCGTGTTCTGCTCAAGACACTAAACATTAGACAGAAGACAGACCTTGGTGGTCAGACACTTAAGTGCCAGCTAACTACCACCCTTAAGTAGAACGCATCCAACCCCTATGGGGGTGTTCTGTTAGCGGTCCTTGACCCAGTTCCATCCTAGCTACTGAGCATGCTTATCACCTTCGACCCCATCGTCACTTAAGACCAGGTGAAACTGGTCAAATGTGAGCCAAAAAACACCAACACAGCTCGACCACACTTGAGCAAATGTGAGCAGAATATGCCGTTTTTCTCTTTATAGGTACCTATACATTTGGAGAATATAATTAGTGCTTAAAGTTTTGTTATTCTATTCGAATAAAAAACATATGCCAATGCCATTAAAATAAATGCAAAAGGGAAATATTAAAAGATATGAATGGACCACCTCATGGTGTAACTCCACCAAATAAAGAACTAAATACAGGAAGGAAATACCACAACACGTAGGTACGAGGTAAACACTCAATGCTTAATTTAGTTTAAGTATTGCAACATAATTATGTTTATACATATTGATCTTATAAATGGATGGCTTAGTTCTAAAAGTCACTAAGTCCTAATTTTGCTGTTTTTATATTATCAGTTCAAAATATATTACCTTTTGTCCTCTTTCGTTTGGTCTTACTCTTTTTTCTCTAAAATGACTCTAAGTGCGTTTTTCCCAGTGCCTAAAATCTCTAACTCCATTCAGTTCGGTTCATAACGTAACTAAGTACAAAGCAGAACATAAATTCTCAGCAAAAAGTAACTATGTTACTTGTTTTTCACTTAAAAGTAACTAAGTTCATCAAAATATTGTTAGTGAACATAATATTATGACCCTGTTAGGGTGTGGCAATAAGTAAACTGTAGTGCGGACCGGTAGTATACTTATACTTCCCCCAGTTTCGGAAATGTCAGCCAACTTTGACTACAGATTAATTCTATTGCTATCCTCGTCATTTGTTTATAGTCAGATAGAGCCAACGATAGTTTTAATCTACTGTCAAAACCAACAAACGTTCCAGAGTTTCTGGAACGTTTGTTAATGTGGGGGTTAATGCAAAATAATAATAACAAACATCATTTAATATGATACTTAAAAACATATCAAAATAAGCGGCGCTCCATTATTTTTGTGCATAGGTATGGAAATTATGGGCATAGTGGTTTCCTTCATCTAAAGAATTCCTTTGTCGACACTGTCGCTAAAGAAAACTGACGTGGTTGTGCCATGCCCAGTGTCGTGTTGATTCATGTTTTGAAACATTGCGATGGTAGGAGTCGCCAGTGACATGATGATTAATTAATATTTCTACCACAAAATAATTAAATATTTCGTTTTCGACAATAGTTGAAAGTCCGAGAGAAAGGAGAGTGTTACGTCTTACCTAGAGTAGATAGATATATTATTATCTAAAATTTTCTTTTATACTTACTTATAATAAATAAGTGATGAACAAAAACTGTAAGTACACAATACATACTTACTTATATAATATTATAGTTTAAAAAACATACAGTGGATAGAAAATTCTACTTATTTAAAGCCTGCTACAAAAGTTGCTTGCAATCGGACTGGCCGATTTTAGGTTAGGTTCATGCCATTAACGGTTCATTTTCCATGATTTCACTAGATTCTTTGCTTGGCGACATAAGCCCTAAAAATGACTTATGTACTTGTCAATCAGCTCTTTCAACGCCTTTTCTCATAATAGACAATTCACTTCTTGCCTCATTAGAGCAATCAATCTCTAAAACTATTGTCGGATGGCACTGGCCTAAAATAATAAAAAGGATGTTTTACCGGCGCGTGCGCCGACGGATTTTATTCCATTTTTGAAAGGGGTTCGCATTTAAAATAGAACGGGACGCGAGCGCCGGAAACGCCTCGCGGATGAATCACACATCCCGCCAGTTACGAAGGATTATAAACGTTTTGTAACGTTTTTTGTAATGTTCAAAACATTATTCACGAGTTGTCATTGTTGGCTTTCAAGTAGTATAGAAGCAGACGGACTCTGGCAGCAGACTGCACTACAATGCAACCCTGTTGTTAATTCATTTACAGATACAGAGAGATAGTGTACCAATGGAGCTAAACACACATAATTGTGTGTTCGATGCCGTCGCGCCGCTAGATTTCGATCTGCAGAGTTCGCTGCACTCCTCGATTGCCGTCAACTGCGTAAGGAGTAAAGGCGAGCGCACAACGCACTATGCGGTACACGAATGTACAATTGTAATACCAAGCGGGACACAGAACTATGTTTATAAATGGAAAAGCTTTCAATACTTTGCACTGGCTATAATGGTAGAACTAACAGGCTAGAGTGACAATTACGTGCATATGTTTAACAAAAAACAAATTGGTACGTGCCCGCACTGGGATTTGAACTCGCCACCTCCGCTTTGGAAGGCGGATGTTCGCCCACTAAGCTACCACTGCAACTTACTACCGCTTTCGGGTTTATATTTTTGAAGTATCTACCTAATATCTACCAAAATGAACGCATTAATGCAATGGCATGCAAAGTGCACGCAGTACAGTACAGTACCTCTCAGAAGTTAGGAATTAAAATTGATGTCACTGCAATTATTATCGGCTGAGTCAACCGTGCTATTCAACTCCAGGTAAACAACAGTCATGTTTTTGTTTACAAATATGTCGCAAAAGTTAAAAGAAATGCCACTGACACGACTAAATAAAGCCCTTATGATAACTGATATCGTTTTATGTAAGCGTCAATAACCTAATTCTGTAAAGTCAAAACGATGCTGATATTAATGTATTGTTTTGTTTTTTATCACTTGCTTGTGATTAGTAGTGGTTACTAGTTACCTACTTCTGCAGGAAGGGCGTAGGGAATGAACTGCAAAAGTCAAAAGTGTATCTGATTGCCCAGTAATTACATACATATTTAGACTTATTATTATCGAAGATTGGCGGTCGAATATCAGGCAAATTGTGAATGTCTCTTATCTATTACCATCTGATTATGCTTTAGATTCATTCATTTCCCACAACACTGACCTATTGACCTTATAAGTAGGTCATAGACACGCGCTGAAAATGCAAAAAATATATTATGATTATTATGCCGCCAAAAATAATCCTTACAAAAATACAGTTGCATATCTCCAGTGTGCACCGCGCCTAATCCCTTATCCTTGAAACATGACATTGTACGTTGACCTGAAGGAACTGCGCGCCAAAATAGGAGCTTTGCACTCGTAAATATCTTCTCGAAATATAATTTGACGTTTTAACAGCTTCAGAGAAACTTTCATTATGAAACTGAAAGTGTTTCTGGTTGCTCGGATCTTAGGGTTGGATATCAAAATACTAATAATTTACTTGTGATGTTATGGAAAAGAGATTTTTATTGTTTATTTTTCGCATTATAATGCCTGCGTTGTAGAACCGTCTAGCGGGAAGTATTTTGCATAATACTTCTGCTAAACGCTTCAGATTAACATCATAATTTCAACAAGTCAAAAATTTATGAATTTAAAAGTTAGGCTTAACCTACCATTTTAACTGTCAAATATTTTTATAGAATAAAATTAAAAAAGTACGAGTATTTAAACCTTGTTAGTCAAATAAAACTACACTAAATAAATATATTTTATAATAGACTGTTTTCCCATTTCGCAAATTATTATGAACAAAAAAGGAAATAAGAATCACGTCATAACAAAGGCTTAGTTGAACGAACACCCCAAGTGGGTAATAAAGATAACAAATATAGGTGTTATTGAAAATACTTATACGACAAACAATATGATTAACATATCATTATGAGGCAGGTTTAAAAAACGCCGACTGGGCAATGATCCAATGGCCAAAGAACTCGTTGAAAAATAACAATGTTAATCAATTGTTTACTCTGCATCATTTGTTTATGGGCAGGCGCTTCGGTCCCGAAGCCTCTCCACTTGTCCAAGATACCTTCATAGAATACTTACCATATTCATTACAGCGAGCAATAATTGGACGACCAAAAAAAGGCTTTTACGCACAATGCCCAACACTCAAAATCGCTTAATACGAGTCTTAGTGGAGATATTCTCTAAATGTCCAAATCGGCATTGCACCAGCTCTCAAAATAGAATTCTCCATTGGACCAATTCTCATATTGGGATTTTACATTGGACCAATTCTCGAAATGGAATTCTTCATTGGACCAATTCTCAAAATGGAATTCTATTGGACAAATTCTACTATGGGCCAGATCTCAAACGCTGTTGCGCCAACTCTTATGCTACTAGTCCTATCTTTCAGACCTGAACTGGCATCACCACTATCATCACTTCACCACTGGATCCAACTAATCACGCATTATAAAGACCATTATAAAATCACGGCTACAGCCTGCCAGTTGAACGACCTCCGCCCTCCAGCCACTGGCAAGGGCACTCGGCCGGTGTAAACAGATTTTTATGACAATGCCTGTTATCATACAATCGATAATATGCTAAGCGTTGTGATTAAAGTATTGTTTTATTACTTGCAGATTGCATATTTCAGGGCAATGAACGTTTTTCAAGTCATCGTTGCGGCGGCGGTGCTTCAATCGATAATTTCTTGTTCATTCAATATGACGAGACTTAACACTTCATTGGCAATTATGCGTTAGTCAGAGATAAGTCTTAGAGAATAGGCCACGCATCGACAATCCCTCGAGTGTTGCATGTGTCTTTTCGTGACGGTGATCGTTTACAGATGGGCCGTCAGCTTGTTTACCACTCTAAAACATAAAAAAATAAAAAGATGACAAAGGCATATTCAGACCAGAATCACACTGAATGAAGACCTATTTTTGGTTTGACGTAACTCATAATACTGTAATGGGATTGTTTCCTTTTGTGTCAATGTCACAGACTTATGCCCTCTGGTGGCTTAGGGTTTAGGTTGAAACACATAACGACAAGATTAACTAGTGAAATTGTATTGCGACGGGCATTGAGATGCACAGGATGTTTTTAAAGAATCATTAGCAATTTGGCATCACTAAGTAACGTAACTGTCACCTTGAAGAATTGCACAATTTGATTCCCATTACAATTACATCGCTGTATCTACAGCCAGATGCTTGGCTAAGTGCCAATCATTTATGGGACTACTATCCAGATGCACTAAAAGTTTTGCTTCAGCAAGAACAACCAAAGAGTGGGAGTCTCAAATATCGTTTACTTGCCGATAAATACCTTCTATTATCCCAAGATTTCGACTTCTTTAGGGGTTTTAAACTCTTCGTCTTACCACAAAATATTAAACCAGAGTTAAACAGCATTTTCTAAAATTTAATTCCACAAAATCGACGTCTATCACTCGCATTTTCTTACTAAATCCTCGAATGCCTAATTATTTTACTTGAGAATTTGTTATTGAAGTAGAAAAAGCGAGCGTTAGACGTCGATTTGTGGAGAAAATATTTAGACTCGTCCGTTCAACGGTGGTTGAGGTTTTTTGTGGTACGTCCGTTTACTTTTTAAAAGTAGAAGACCTTATGAGTCTGGGCTATATTTAATGGGATGTTTTTGATGGATCATATTTACTAAAAAAGCGCGATACACTGTTTTACCCAATCTTCGTTTTCCATCAGCTGAGCGTAGTCAAACGTAGCCTCATACCGCTGCAAAAAGCAACCTCGAAATTGGCTTAACTTTTCAGTTTTCACCTAGTTTTCTTATTGTCAATACAAGCGACCTTAATGTTTTACTATATAATAACTCTTACTTAAATTACGGAACCTTGACAGTAATACTGGTGATATTACCTGTTAGGATGCGCATTGGATACACGAGTATTGCGTGCGCTTGAGCGTAGTCATGACATGGCGCTTGACGACGGTACCTATACCACCTTATGAAGAAAAGAAATGTTGTTAAAGATATTTATTTAATACATAATTTTTGTTCATACTTTTTATATCAAATAGCAGACTGTATCTTCATATAGATGTTAGTAGGCAATTATACTACCTACATGAAAAAGGCAAGCAAAAGTTATCATTTCTATTTATTTCTATGTGCTGCAGGTAAAGATTTTCCTCAATTTTCTTTGAAAATCTGTAAAGAGCTAAGGTTTTTTTTTTGGTACAATTGAAAGCCTCTTGACGTGTGAGGTAAGACTGCCCATAGGACAACGTTGCTCTCGACAGAACGCTACGCAGAACGCAACGCTCTACCAAACGCATTCCCTTTCCTACTACAGACACAAGTCTAACATCCTAGCTTACAGCATATGCGAGAGAACTGAAAACAAACGATAAAAACCCGGTCAGACAATATTTACGAACGTTTTCGAGTAAACAACACCCATCCTTAACACAATGACCTAGTTTGATAAGTGAGGACGTTTGATAACACGACCTTACTTTTTGGGAGATTTGCTCAAGGTTCTGCGATAGTCGTTTATAGTATTTGGAGTTCTAGATTTGTTTTTATAGTAAAGAAACCCGAGTGAGTATAATGTGCCACTGATGAATAATGAATAGAAGGAAATGATGATATTGGCTAATATAAGAGATGATGTAAGGAGGATTGCGCCATGCAGTGAGTGAAATAAGCTGCCAATTTTGACGATGATGCTCATATAAATAACCATTTGGAAAGTACATTGTCACTTCGATCTGTTTTCCAAGAATTATAAATAGGATAATACTACAATAGAACGGATCAACGTCGCTAAAATTGCATACGACTCTTTGCCTCTTTTATAATCCTGAATTTTCCAGTACATTGGTATTTCTGACGTCATTGCAGCACCAACTGCGTTCTTAATTTCTTTGTCTCCTATGTAGGCTGTTGGCGGGGATTAGATCACCCTATTTGCTGACAATTCACTATCTGATGCACAATGCTTTGTGCACCATATAAATGTTGCGAAAAAAACAAACCGGTAGATTTCATGTCTGAAACTCCGCATGTAAAAAAATTTTCTTCAGCTTTTTCGCCTACATGCCCAATATTATTACGTGACATACTTAGCCAGTAGTTAGTATTTGTCAGAAGGATTAGCCTGATTCAATTCCCAAAGGCAAGACACCAAAATATTGTATTGCTTTCATAGGAATCCACGTCAACACTGAATCTGATGCTCTTAGAAGAAATGTATAGGTATTATACCTTTCGCGGCTAGATTTCAACCATCGATGGTGGGACATTGGTTGAAGATATCTTAGACTATGACGCGTAGTTTAAAGGCCTAATTAACTATAAGTACTTATAGCTATACACAATTTTAAAACTCATTAAAGCTGTTCTCGAAATCTACCACCACATTTTTATTATTTTTTCCAAGCTAATACGCACGCCTGTCTAACGTCATGTAAGCGATAAGACAAAGCAAGTGTTTGCTCATGTTAAGTAAATAAGGAAAGGACACAAGGGCGTTGCATGTTATACCTTATTATACAGTCAGGTAGGTACTAATTTCAATAACGCGTCATGAGCGTATATTGTACATTCTCGTAGGTCCATCACTAACTGTAGTAGGCACCTAGATTCATAATTACTTTCCGTACATTTCTCTACTAAATAAGACTTTAAATAAGACCTTAAAAACCAAGTTTATTGTATATTATAATCTTGGATTGCTTCCTCCATTCCTTCAATGAATAATTATGTATCCATCTGTAAATAGCATAAGGATTGCATCATTGGACAATTATTATTGTGCATTGCGTTGTATATCGGTGTACAGTAGATACTCGTATCGTTTATATACTGGCAATCGAGTGAGCAAGGTCAGTGATACGCTCTACGCGTATAATGATTCATTATAGACTAGAAGCACCTCGCGGTTTCACCCGCGTTAACTACTATCCCTCGGGGACCATTAATTTTTACGGGATAAAAGGTAGCCCAGCAGTGGGACAGTTACAGGCTGAATTGTTATTATTATTATTATGTGTACCGGGGAAAGCATAGCTTTCCAACAGTGAAAGAATTTTTCAAATCGGTTCAGTAGTTTCGGAGCATATTCATTGCAACCAAAAAAACAAAGTTTTCCTCTTTATAATATTAGTATAGACAAGCTACAGCCAGCTGCTTTGTCCGCGTGAACTACATTAAAAAAACGGGCCAAATGCCAGTCGGACTTGCGCACCATGGGTTCTGTACCATTATCTATAAGAACGGCAAAAAAATCACGTGTGTTAATATAGGGGCCCCATTAAATAGTTATTTAATGCTGTTTTTAAGTATTTGTTGTTATAGCGGCAAGATATAGGTATACAACAACAATGGAAATTTCAAGGTTTCAATTTCACGGTTCATGAGATACAGCCTGGTGACAGACGGAGAGACAGACAGCTAGACAGACAGACGGACGGAAAGCGGAGTCTTAGTAATAGGGTCCCGTTTACCCCTTTGGGTACGGGTACAGAACCCTTATATTCTTCTCCCGGTCTAATCTATCTCCTTCCTAAAATATACGATTCGTTTAGCCGTTGATTCGTGAAAAAGTGACTAACAAACAGAGTTACTTTCACATTTATAATATTAGTACATTATTATAATATTATTATCATATTGTCGATATTAGAAGATGGTTCCACGTAAGCCCCTACTATAGCAGTGCTTAGACTTACGGACAGTTTTAATTAATGACTCAGTTTCTTTGTCTTGGATTTAGATCCGAAATGATTAGGAATATCAATTTTATAAACAAATTGAAAGCAGCAAACTGTGAAAACCGCAATGATATCGGTTCAGGTGCTGATTTCAAGAATAATACGTTTGATGACAATTCAATATTATGGTGACAGTGAGTGAGATATGGGGTGTGATGGTTGTACGAGTAATGCACCGGTAACGCCATGGACCTTGTATCAGAAGTTAACGCTAATTGAACTACAATAGTCGCCAATTTGCCAGTTTTCGCAATTAAAAAAAGTTGTCAAAATCGATAGGTAACTTTCACAGTAATACTGAAACGGAATACCTCCCTAGTCTATGCCCACGATTTTAGTTAAAACGCAGTTGGAAGACGCTTACGTACACCCCTACGATGTGACCCGACCATAGAGTTCTTGTTTATGTTTTTAACCGTAACAATGAGTTTTGGCGGGAATACGATAGTGAGATTTTGTTGTTTTTTGTTTTTCTCGAACTTATGTTTCTTCGAGTGTTCATGTGTCTATACTGGTGGAATATTAATCATTGATTGTTCGGTAACGTGCACGAGTGTGGGCAAATTATATAAACTCAAAAAGCGTGTCACTTATTTTTTCCGAAACTGCCAGAAAGTTTCAACATAGTATCTCCCAGTTTACTTGACTAAACTTTGGCTATGTAAATAATCGATTTGACTACTTGACCACGAGGATTGCTTTAATGCTATGACTTTCCTACTGTGAAAATAAGAAATACTTGCCAATGGCTAAATAGACAAAATCGTAACAATGCAAGCGTCCAATTGGTGAATAGTGTTGCCATTACGCATTATCTTTTATAACGGGTGACAATATTACTTCATAATAATAATTATTATGATTGACATGCCTATTTCACAAAACATACTAATAAGATTGTTATTGTGGTAGGATATATTATTATTATATATATAAATGTGATATTGATTGGCACAATCAAGGTAAATAGGCATTATTATACAGGTTAAATTGCATAATTATACAAAATTAAATTCAGATTTATTTGTATGTTTATATTAAATTTACATATAAATAACCGCATTTATTGCAAATGTGAATACTTACCTAAATGCCAAACATCGTTGTAAATGCCTCTTTTCTTGAATATTTAAAACACTACTTTTTTGACATTATTATCAGACCTAAGTACCACCAAACCTATATGGCTCAAACCACGTCGTCGTGTCGCGTCTAGTAAGTATGCCATTTTGTAATTTGACAAACGCGTAGACTATACGTACCTGCTGTAGCATAAATTCAAAGTAGAGAGTTAGATAGTGTTTTTCCCCCAAATGGAGGAAAAAATCCACAGAAGTGCCTACCTACTTCACGCACTGAAAAACATTAAGATGATACGAAATACTTAGAAAATATAATTAGGCTAATTAACTCCCGTGGGTATTTCTGTGACATTTCCTGTTGTTTTAAAACATCGTTAACTAAATTTAATAATAACTTAATATGGTATAACGCCTAAATGGACTGGTGTGATGCTGATTGCGTCAATCATAATAATAATTGCTATTTTCTCATCAATATTTAACTTCACTTTTGTGATTTATCGCCTTTTAAAATAAGGACAGTGAAACTATAAAATATTTAAGTGTAGGTACTTACTTACTCTAATCATAAAATGTATGAAAACGTGTTTGTTTTAAATACGCGATCCTGAATTTATATAAGAGCTACTCCCAGACTGTAAGTAAATAGGCTAACCAATAGCGTCACGCTAAGTAAATAAGCCCTTGAAAAAAAAACACGTATAAAAATGATAAAGTAATTTTATTATCGTTTACTTTCCCACTTCTTTGTCTCCTTGCTCCACTTTTTCTTTCGTAACTAAGATTACAGTGATGTCCTCAGTACAGTGTCGCAAACACTGTTATCTGTTTGCTCGTTAAATAGGGCTCCATTTGTACTCTATATGGCTCTGTTTGTCCATTTTATAGGAAGATTGGACTTTTCACTGTTGACGACCGCGAATCTTTGTCCCCTTATTTGATTAGCTTTAGCTTGTTACATTAAATTAAAAAAAGAAAAAGGAAAATGTTTATCGAAATAGTAATAAAATGTTTTTCATTTCTGTTTGTATTATAAACAATCAAAGGAGATTGTACACTGTTTAATATCGATATATTGTAAACGACCCAAAAATCATTACATAGGTACTCGTAGACTATTTAGACCAGTGTTTATGTTACGCATTTATTGATCTATCGTTATGGGGTTCCGTGATAATTTAATCCCTAGAACTTATTTGATCGTTTCGTCCCTAAATCTCGATTAGCATATTAGGTATAGATATACTATAGATAGGTATTGTAATGTCCAAACAGATTCCCTAGATTACAAGAACAGAGGCTTAACATAACTTAACTCTCGTCATTGTCACTATCAAACAAAACTCGTCCCAAAAGCTGTTTTGAGTGGTTTTTTCTTCTGCCCACAAGACCCCTGTATCATCAACGCACCTTAACCCGATATCAACAGGTTTGGTTAGTTAATTTATGATGATCCAATTGTGTCGCTGACCTGGTTATTATCATCTTAACGCATATGTTGTTTTCGGACGTGGTAAGGTATTCAGTGCAAATTCCTGAATTTGTAATGATTATAGCTCCTACCCGCGACTAAGTTAATAAATCATCTTGTTCTTAGTTAATTAGTTCTTAGTATTTTATATCGATATTGGAGGATAGTAACAGTTGTTCAAACAAAGCCTCAAAACATGGAGTCTGCATACTAATCATCACTGAAAACATAAAAATAGCAGACATGCAAAATTGTCATAGAAACCAGAAATTCACACTGAAAAATTCTAACAACGTAAACAGACAGCTTGACATGACAACAATTTATACAAATTTTATACACAAATAGCACAAAAACCTTTCAAATGCAAAAACGGACTCTCATCATGGCAGAGGTACACGTACACGGGAATAAAAAAAAACAAATCCCCGAAAGGATAGCTTCCATTCACGTAGAAAATCTTTCGCCAAATCCCCATCGGGGTGTTCCGCGAGCGGTCTTTGAGAACTAGCTTCATTTTAGGCTGATCATGCTTATCGCATTCGACCACATCACCACTTTAAAACAGAGTGTTCAAATGCTAGCCAATGGAATACTCCATTGGCTAGCATTTGAACACTCTGTTAAACTGCCTACTCTGAAAAAGCCTAATAATAAATAATAATTCAGCCTGTAACTGTCCCACTGCTGGGCAAAGGCCTCCCCTCACTATCGTGAGGAGGGTTAGGCCATAATCCCCCACGGGGGCCTAGTCCGGGTTGGTGGATAACAACATGCCTCCGAAATAATTCTCGGGCATGTCGGTTTCAGCACGATGTTTTCCTTCACCGAAGAGCGAGTGATAATTACGTACATGTGTTTAACAAGAAACACATTGGTACGTGCCCGCACTGGGATTTGAACTAGCCAGCTCCGTTTTCGAAGGCGGACGTTCGCCCTCTAGGCTACCACGGCTTATAAAAAGCCTATCTCAGTCTAAATAAGAACAGTTACCTACTGTTAGTACCAGCCTGCTTGACACCAATGGCTTCGGCCAATGGAAGAAAGCCTGAAACCTGAACAATTAATAGGCACTACAGCCCATTGCTAGCCATAAATGGCAACTTTAACAATGACATTGATTCATTAAGCTTGAATGTATTGTGCCAATTATTTCCTTCTCCGTTAATGAAACGACAAACGATATCTAAATTCAATGAAATGGACTGATTGCGAACCGACAGATGTTTTAGAATCTCGTTTTCCTCTACTCGTTGTGGGGAACCCCAGTATTTCACAATTAACCGCCCTAATAATGAAGTAGGTAATTTATTAAATTTCGATCAAATCGATACCTTACACACTGCGATATAGTGACATTTATTGTATGCATCTACGCAAATTTCCTCCATAACGACAAAATATTTGGTTGAATCAATCTGAGGAAGTGCAGTTTACTGGCGGTTTATTTATTTATTTAATCATTTGGAAGACTAACAGGTTTCTAAACATACATACTTACACATGGCATTTAGATGTGACAGGGAGCCATTTAGACGTTTAAAAACACATCGTGGATGTGCTTTTAACAGACAGAGCTTGAGCACTGAGCAGTGAGCACACATTCCTACGAACTGACTGACAATTTAATTTGGCAGATAATCAGTCGTCGGGCAGTAGTGTGCCAACATTACTGTGTTCCTGTTTGAAATGCACTGTTTTAGTGCAATTACAGAGCATTGCAAAGTTCCAGATGGCACTGCAACCGCTATCTGCCGCTATGTGCAGGCGTAGCGCTTACCATCAAATAAACGACCTGTTTTCTCTTCACTGTTATTTTCTGTTTGCCGTGTAATTATTATAATATTAAACAATGGTGTAGTTCTGCCTCAGGCGGACTTTGCAGAAGAGGCCTGCCACTTGACTGTTTGTTTGCTTATTTTTTTTTGTATGACGTACTGACAGCTAGTGTCAGTGTTTGTTAGGCCGCCCTAGGGCCTCTTTATCAATAGACGGTGACCGGAACCGAAGGCTGAGCGAGAGAAATCCGTACATAACTTAAGACATGTCAATTGGTTCGGTGCCGAGGATCGAACCGGAATCGTCGGATTGCAAAGCGCACCACTGCACCGTCTAGATATAACATAATTGTATTAGATCAGTGTTTTGTGCATCTGGGAGGTTGAACCCTTTTCCTGCCCACATCTACTTCTGACCAAACGGTTCAACCCGACAACCACACAACCAACCAATCAACGCAAGGATTTCTTCAAACAAGTTAGTCTTGGTGATGATGGACTCCCAAGTCAATCACGAGGAGCACGAACTAAGAACGCGGACAGTTGGGCCAGTGGGTACAGTCGGCCGCAAAAGTCGTTGAACAAGTCCCGATATCCAATTTGACGTTTACAGACTTAGAATAGAAACGCAGAGAAGGATATAGTTCCATGCGTAGTTTCATTCAAAAGTGAAGCCACTTTTTTGTCAATGTGTGGGTCAGTGGCATGTTATTATCTTCTCCAAAAGGCATACAAGCGCAATGAAAATGTCGCCTTCGTGTGGGTATTTAATCCAAAAGCCAGGAAAATGAATAAATAAGTACCATAAAAGCTTTGTTTTCGAGCAATAGCTAGTCAAAGTCCTAACTAGGCCCAAAAAGTGTCAGTATAATCGCTACATGGCGCTATCGAGTAGGTACCTACTTAATTGACTTCTATGTGTTTTTCTTCTAAGTTTACAGACATAAAACTGCAAGTTCTGCCGGAGATAAAAGTTCGGGGTATGTTAAAGGTTCGAACGTGTGTAGCCACTTTTGTTGCTGATTGTACAACAATGCGGGACCTACCTCAAGCGGACTTGCGCTGCGATGCACACACGCGCCCCTGCGTGCGTGTGCGTGCGCACAGGACGCGAGCGGGTATTTTGAGCCGATCTGTACGGATAGGCTAAAAAAAATTGGGAATAATGTGTAAAAATTTAGGAATAATGTGTTGTTATTTTTTATATAGGTACCTATGTTTTTTTTCATCTGGCAATGTTGGATACTGGATATATTCTATGTATTTAAACCGTTTCTTTAAAGATTCCGATAAGTACTACAATTATTTGAGAGGTACCTTTCGTACCGAAGAAAATATCAAGAACCCCAAACCTACGAAATACATCATACATAAATTCATGGTAAATAGCGCATTTCCAATGATCCACAAATGTTTATTTAAATTTGTTTTCCTTATTTTTCATATTAAGTATATAGATTGTTATTAAACTACTAAAATATACTACGTATAAAAAAAAACACGAATTGGAAAACTCTAGAAGGACCTGTGCGCCACTGTGATGGGGAAAATCACAAATAAACTCAACATGCAATACACATCACCCCTTCACTAGAAAGTGCGCAAAAAAGTAAAAAAAAAATCCCCAATGTATGATTAAATTGCCTTATTCCCTCTTTCAATTGCATTATTTTGCGTCTGCTCATGCTGACGGTACCGCCGGCATCCCGCCATTGACTTTCTTGATGGCATTAACCGAATAACCCATTGCACAAAGAACTGGTGGTTTTCAAGGTGAACGCACACATGCGCACATACGTGTGTCCACACGCGATCGTCACGCACACATGCAGAAACCACTGCAACCAGTATGTGATTCAAAATAGCCGACCACCCTCCCTTTACTCATAAAAAAAGCTGCGTCATCCGATTTTAAACTTTACTGGCCGGTCACACAGCTGTAAGTTTTTAATGAGAGTATTTTTTTTAAATGGTCGAGACGGAAAGGGCGCACGCACACATATGCACCCAGACGTGTACGCATAACTGCAGTCTGGCTGCACACACCTAAAGTTCTTTATGTATGCATAGGCGATTTCTATTGAAACTTTCATTGAACTATACCGTTATAACGCCAATATTTGCAATAGTCTATGCGATTTCAGTGTTCTTCGTTCTAGTAAGTACGTAAACAATTCTTTTGGCGCACAAACTTTTTTTGTTTTTACCCCGTCTGGCGCGCACACATTGACGCCACTCACACGTAGAACGATTTCAGGGAAAATACAAATCGTTTATGGTAATGATACACACACATACTTAGTGTGTACGTATATCGTACACACTGCCCTGTAAGGACAGGTTGTGTATGTGTGTGTTATTAAAGGCAGTAGGTATCTACTGTTTTGTAACGTTTACTGTAACTTGATGGATGAGTTAATGCCATAAATTACAAGTTTACCTACGATAGGTTACAACATATTAAAATGTTTTGAATTGTTTTAGGGTTCTGTACCAAAAGGGTAAAAGGAGCCGTTTGTTTGTATGCCCGTCTGTCACCAGGCTGTGTCTCATGAACTGTGCTAGTTGGACAGTTGGAATTTTCATAGATGATGTATTTCTGTTGCCGCTATAACAACAAATACTTACTAAAAACAGAATACTTAAAAGAAATTTTTATGGAGGCTCCCCTACAACAAGCGGGTTTTTTGCAGTTTATGGGGTTTCGGCTTTCAATAGCTAAGGTTTAGTTAGACTAAGTTAACGATTTACATTTCATAACGAATTAATTTGCAACTTTGCTAAAAGGTGGGTAATTACCGCGTCAAATCTATCTATGTATCGATAGGGTTGAAGTTGACATAATTATGACATAATGACGTCACATATTGTGTTTGCGATCAACCATGCGTATGAATCCTCGGGAAAAAGCTAGTAATAAAATTTACAAATTACTTAATATTAAGTAATTTGGTATAAACAGCCCTTATAAAACCACCCTTAGCCGCACGCAGGGCCCCGACGCACCCAGGCTTTTGCCCTTGAGGTCGACAAACCTAACTACCCTTAAGGGAGGGATATCGAATATCTCTACAGATACCAAGGTCAGTGTCCCTTTCGACATGGGAAAGGGTAACGCACCCTCTCGGCAATAATTTGGCTTATCACAAGATTGGAGATAACGAGCTTACGTGAAAATCTTTCATGATTACTTACAGTGAAATGGTGACCGAGCGGTGACTTGTGCGCTTTAGGATCCGAGGATGCCGGGTTCAATCCTCGGCTCCGCCCCAAAGACCCGGTCTCGGTTTTTATCGAGGTAGCAGTCGTTAAGTCACGTCAGAGGCGTCTTGGGCGGCCTGACAGACTCTGGCACTAGATGCTGGCTCAACTAGTCAGTTTTCTAGTAAGTTTGCTGGCCGTATAACGGCAAGCAAACTTACTAGAAAAGTATATTGTACGTATGTATGTACTGAAAAAAATAATTAAAAAGAATAAGTGAAAAGATGCCATCCCCGTAGAGTTTCTTGGTGCTGTCTTCTCTAACGGGCGTATTCCGAAGCACTGGTAGAGTCAACGGAGTTTCCTTCTCCTATCCAGAATCTTGGTACAGTGCTTGAAAGGGAAACATCCTTTTTCAAACTCAATCCATTGATTATCATATTTTATGTTTTATGGTTCTCTTTGTTAACGAGAATTCGCTGTTTGACTTAGAAAAATGCGTATTGCCTATTTACAATAAATGCTACATCAGAACTCACATCTGAGCAGAGCACGGGTCCCATACTTTCTTGAGGTGGATTAGTTAGGTCATGATCCACCATGGACGCCCGGTCCAGATTGGTGGATTAGTATCAAGGTGTCACATAATCGGTATCAAGGTTCACGATGTTTTCCTTCACTGGAGTGCGATTTGCACCAAACTTAATTACTCTGACAATTACTCTGAAACTAGGTACTTCAATTAAAAGTAGGTACTTGTAATACTTTTGGTGATTGCACCAATCAAATATTAATTGTTGCCAGAAGAGACTGTTCCAGTATTGATATCAAATTTCCAATTTAGATCCAAATGTTCGGATATATTTAAAAGGCGGTTTTCCTGTATTATTATAGTCAGAAATAAAAAAAAATGTGGCATTGGTGTATGGTTATGATATTTTCCTCAAAGGAAGTGTTTCTAGTCGACTAGTTGTTTTTGATTTATTAATTAATGTAGTTTTATGGAAGTGGATGTTTTGTTTTTGGAAAGGTTAGTAAGAATGTGCGATCAATAATCCTACACAATTATATATTTTTTTATGTTTAGTATCGGTGCGTATCCAAATATCTAAAGTGAATAAGACACCAAGACGCAGCTAAGCAAGGGCTACTTATGTCGTTCCATAATTTCCAAAGGGCAAAATTCAAAATCTACATAATTCTAAATTTCAGCGCTTACGCTCCAAATCTTATTCAGAGACTATTGACTTAGCGCTGGCTAAAATAACGCAGCTGGCTGTCGGTACATGTTTATGCTCATTATTATGCTTAACGAAAATCGCTCACAAGCAGCTTAAAAATTAGCGCATCATGCGTCAGTGCTTACGTAAGCACCTACGGTCATACAAGGGCACTCGGACATTGCACCGGGCGCAATACGCCGCTCTATCTACAGACGCGATTACGTAATTTCAGCACAATGGAAATAATATACTTATTAGTAAGTTATAATATGTGCTCATTTTTAATTATACTTCATTATTTTTTTGAATATGTAATGCGTTGTAGAAGGACCTTGTTTACAATGAGGCATGCCTAATGTAGAATGTAAGTATAACTGACTGTTTAGCATGTTTTTGTATCTTGGAGACTTTTTCGGAAGTTTTTTGTTAAACAATCGTTAATTATACTACGTAACTACGTAATTAATTTACAGAAAAAGCGCATTAAAGAGAATATATTATAATATATTTGTTTCGTTTTCAATAAAACTGACACAGCGGAAATTGCCTTATTTGTCAAAACGAAACAGAAATGTAATATCAAATAATATGCATATACCTACATAATCAATTCAATAATGAAATAAAATGAAATCAACATACTGCATATTCAAGGCGCCGAGTTCACGTACCAAGTTCAAGGATATGTATCACTAAGTTTAGTTTGCGGCTTTGCTTTTTTATTTATCGAATATTATTTTCCTCGTGTGTTTCACCTTCGCACATTGTTGGGTCTGGTTTCTCTTGGAAAATAACAATGGTTTACTCAATGAATAATAATATTTTTATCGTTTTTCGAAAAGTATATTACTCAATAACGTGAAATGGCTTCAGGAACACTATTGTTTTGTAATAACCTATGCAAATGATTCGCTCTTTCATATTTTATGAAACTACTACAGATTTAGGTAGTTACCATTTAGATTACCTGCAGTAGGTTATTTAATTATACCTAGTAATAATGAGTGAACTATATAGTAAGTATATTTAGTATAAGGTTGGCTCGTTGAGTTGATCTAGAATAATTTAGGACGTCTAGTGTCAGACCCACCAGTTGCCAGACCGCCGGCAGGTCTCTGACATGGCTTATAGGTACCTATATTTTTAATATTTGCATTCTATTTATAACAATTGGGAGTGAGGCTTTACCGAGTCCATTGTGCAAGTAAAATAAATGAAATAAATAGAGTAACCTCATAATTTAATAAACAACAAACAAAAAAGAAAGGTATAGAAAAAAGGTGAGTAAAAAATGGTGGAGAGTACCTAATTCTAAAGTTGGCTAATTAAGTGTGTTCTATAACATACGTACTTTTGTAACCACAACCCGTTACCGGAACCGGTTTTTTTTTGTTTTATTCCTACGTATTTTTTTGTACTATCTTACCGGTTTTTTTTTGAGTCTAACTTTAAAAAAAATTGTATTGTATGCATGTATACAACCCCACGCTTAGATGGTAGCGTTCTCTGTCTACGGTCCCACTGCTGGGCAAAGTTATTTCCCATTCCTCCCAGACGTTTAGGTCACCTGCAATCTCCGACCGTGCCTCCTGAAACGCATTCTGTAAATGTATATGTAACAAAATTTCTTACACAGACAGTTCACAAGGGTTGTTGACCGGATTGGTTAGAAATTTCGGGCCTCAAGATTCGCGCAGGGACGAATTTAATCTTAAAGCCTTTCATCGAATTAGATTTTAATGTTTCTTGTATGTCAATTTTTTTGTGTATCTTTCATCGAATGATGACTTCCCCTCGTGTTAGTTTGTCATGCCGCTCCAGGCTTCTGACGTGGTATCAATCGACAACTACCAGACCCGCGACGCAATGGAAAACAGCGGATAACTCACGAAAAGTCATGGGTGCGGGCCGAGAAACCCAGTATTGTTGCATTCTAAAGCGCTCTAGCTCCCGCTCCGCCACCGTCTCAGAATGAGTAATAAGGCTTCTGCCAAGTCACAACTGACACCCAGGTCATTAAGATGTACATGACTCATTTAACTCGCGCATAGTGGAGTTTACCATAAACCATCATAGTTTTTGGAAAATCCGATACACAACATTCTCACTTTCCTGTCCCAAAAACAAATCTAGGTCAATACAATTATTTTCATGGAATTCGCGCATGGAATTTCATTGTGAAGACTGTGGCGTAGGTAATGCGCACTTTATCCTCTATTTCTATATTTTTCACAATAGGGATAATAATTATAATACCACAAATCGTGAGATACTTACCTAATAATTGTTGAACAACCTATTTGTTGTAATAGGCAACCCGGGCCGGGCCTCTGTACTTCTGTAGTGTATTATGACCTTATGACGGATCATGTAGTGTATTATGACGTATTACAACCTTCTCACGAATGTGATGTGTAGAACACGAACCTCTATCGAGAAAGTATTCGATACGTTAACTATAATGTTTGGTTTAGATTTGATGTGCTCTTACAATAATAGGGCAAGCACGGAAATTTTAACGGTTCGCATCGATCAAGGTAACCGTTCGCGTACGCATCTTGTCGATATTGCAAGGCGGTGATCAAATCTAAAACCAATTCTTACTCGATATACTTTCAAATACTCTCTCGATAGACGTTCTTGCTTGCCCTACTGCTTAGCAATAAGAACCGTTCCATTTTTTTACAGTAAAGTAATAATATAAGACAAAAAGTGTGCATATATTATTTGAAAACTATCCGTTACTAGCATCTTCAGTTTATTTTTAGCAAAACTAATACATCGCTACTTTTAACAACAAACTACGAGATAGATGTCTTCTACGACGGATTGTTGTCAAAATATATTATTATGTCTGTAATGTGTTTACATTACAGACATAATAATATATTTTGGCATTCAATTTGTTTTTACATAATTAATTAATATGAAATAATTGTATAGGTACTTGTTTAAGTACCTATACAATTATTTCATATTAATTAATTATGTAAAAACAAATTGAATGCCCGTAAAATTAAGTAAAAATGTAGAACGATGGTGACTATTGAAGAAAATAAACGCGCACGTTTAAATTCCAAAAAAAATATGAAGAACATATTTTTGTTCTGTAGCTTACATTTCAAGCGGTATTCATTCATAAAGCAAAAAATATCACTTAACTTGTTCCTAGAGTAACACGACCCGATTTGTGACTTTATGAATCATAATTCCGAATGGCGCCATTACATGTAAAGATGCAATTTATTATTTTAAAATGCGGTTAGAAACAGGAAATTATTATTTGTTGACGTGTGTTTTTGTGGTCAATGAAAGAGCCTTTGCATTGTGCTAAATATGTGCATAAAAATGGCTCGACAACGTAGTAGTGTGCAAGAATTCTGTATTCCGGTTGAAGGGTTATTGTTTCATCGAAATTATTTAACTATAACATAATTTAATAACCATGGTTTCAGGCTGATGATTGCAATGCAATGCCGTCGGTCGAATCGAACCCGTTGCCATTAAATTGAGAAGCGCACAAACTATCGCTCAGCCGCCATCTCTCATCATCTCAAAGTAAATCAGCAAACAGCAAAAAAAACCCAAAATTCCATCATCATCAGCCTGAAGACGTCCACTGCTGAACATAGGCTTCTCCCTTAGACCACCACACCGAACGACAATTTGCCACTTGCATCCACCGGTCCAATGCGACTCTTTTGATATCGTCGGCCCATCTAGTTGCAGGCCTACCTACACTGCGTCTTCCAGTCCCTGGTCGCCACTCTAGAACCTTTCTTCCAAAATACCATATAATCTCCTAAATCCTTTCCCCAATCCCTTCCTGTCTAACGAAAAGGGAGAGTTCATTACACCGTCTGAAATAAAATTCAGTTTCAGTGCATTCACCCCGGGGGCCAAAGAGCTAGGTTTTATTACCCCTAGATAGGGTAAATGACCTTATCCGCTATGTTATGCGTTAGGGTGAAAAGGGGATGAAAAATAAATTATTACTTTTTTAAGATTCCGTACTCAAAGGACAAAACGCTACCCTATGACTAAGACTTCGCTGTCCGTACGTCTGTCTGTCTGTCCGTCCGTATGTCGCCAGGCTGTATCTCATGAACCGTGATAGTTAGACAGTTTAAATTTTCACAGATTATGTATTTCTGTTACCACTATTACAACAAATATTAAAAACAGAATAAAATAAATATTTAAGGGTGGCTCCCATACAACAAACTTACGGAAGTTCGGAACCCTATTCATTATTCCAACTGAGAACTGATTGTTGAGACATTTTCTATTTTCTTCCATTTATTTATATGTCAGCGTGTGAATCATCTACATAATCTGAATTAGTGCGATCGCACAGTACAATATAATTAAGTCTACAAAAGTGGTTGCTAAATCCAAAACGATGTCCCATTAGCAAGACACCGTAAGCACATAAAAACGTTCACAAGCACAAGTAAGTATATATTATTATTATAACTCTTAGCGACCGTGCGAATTACGTAAACAAGCGTTACGCGCAAACCAATGAGTTGTAACTGGGTTATCGCGGGTCAACGACCGCTAACGTGTCGGATCAATTCGCACGTTTTTATGTAAAAGTTCGCTGATAGGTACTACGTTCGTTATTGTTATGTCATATTCTCGTACGTAGGTATAACTTTACGATAAAGATATACCGCTGAATAGTGGATTTAGTTGCCGGAATCTGTTTCCCGATAGACCTGCGTTCAAGTGTCACTAATCTCTCTCGATAATGATAACCTGGGAGTCTTCAAGTCACGCTAATAAATAATTCTCTATCGTTTCGGAAATACTGGACATTAATAATTATATAAATAAATAAAAATGACCTCTACTCTAGATAATAATTATTAATAATTGACCGAAAAGGTCGACAACCCATATTGCTACGCCACGCTACAGTTGGGGGGTGAACGGCCGCGTAGGCGTCTACATTGCTACGAAAAAGTAGGAGACAAAATAACATTTCTTCGAGACGATAATATTATTTGGTTGTGGTAAATCCTGAATAACAAGACTCGTAAGCGGTATTTCCGGCAAGATAGTAGTTACGTAGTACTTTAGAATAGTAGTGAAGATCCTGAGTGTTTCCCGACAGTTACAAACCGTATTCAAGCAAGCAAACACCAAAGCGCGCATCATAAACGCTTAATCGCTTTACATCAGGCGAGATATTACAGTGATACCCACATCTCCTTAAATCTCCACATTCTTCAGTCTTCTCGTAAAGTAGTGACCACGGTCAATGGAACTTGATAGAAACATCGTTTTGATGGTTTGCCCAAATAATGTATCTATTGATATTAATGTATGCGCGAATTTAACCTTTTCTGTCTAGGAAATATAGACGTAGGTACCTTCTCATTAGAGATATATTTTCAGGTTGGTAAAACGTTCAGTCTAGCTGATAGTAATAAGCTGTAGACTAGACGCTAGCCAGACAACAAAGGCTGCTAAATCACCCCCAGACTGCCCCCTCCCCTAACATCAAAATACCACTAGATACATACCTGTTTAGTTTTAGGTAAACTCAGTTTATATTTTAGTCTTCTAGTGATAAAACAGGCTTCAGGTAGAAAACTTTGTCCTCAAACTTGTATCAGGGAATCGGTCTCATTCCAGGCTAAGCATGTTTACCACCTCCGACCACATCGTCACTTTAGACCAGATGAGATAGTGATCAAATGTTAGCCCGTAAAGTATTCAAAAAGCCTACTAAATAACCCTTCGGAAGTCTATGAAGCCGAGGTTTTGTAACAGATTTCGATGGAGCTATTCGTTTACTATACGTATGAAACGGGTTTCAGGTTTATTTTCTTTTCCTTGTACCTATGATTGTACGTAACCATTTTTAGTTCCTACGTAAATTCTTTCGCAATGAGTGGTTTATTTCAAAAGAAAGACGTCACTTTATCAAAAACAAAATAGTTACATACCATCGAAAGCACCTTGTCTTTTTTGAAAGTCGGTTAAAAACAAATAACAAAGAAATTTCAATGAACTTAAAAACAAATGTTCGAAGTAAGACGACAAACACAATTCTAGATTTGCAGTTCATTACATCATTGTAGGCATCGTGTGCTTATTCATAGACGTATCAAGTAGGTGTCTCTTGTACAATAGCTTATTATAACATTAACATAAGCTTATTCATAGGAGATAAGGTACCGTTACGCAGCAGTTAGTCATAAGGGTCTGGTACACTAGGTGCTCATTGTAAGTTGGTGTAATGCAATTTACTAAGTTTCGGGTACAGTAGTACCCAACTGATATGGCTTACCGATGTACCTGCGCAGAAGATGAATTTTCAAAGCGCGGGAAATGCTATTGACCGCTATTGGTCGGCAGCCGCCGCCATCTTAGCGAGCTTAGAGTGAGATGGAACTAACAGCTGCAGTGTATTATGAACCTTATAATAGTGATCTTAGGTTGATTGTAAGTTTTAAGCATTCTTTCGTTAATCTTCGGACCATACTTTCTTTTCTGCGCGAACGAAGCTTCACGATGCGCCTTATAAGTTGGGTACTAGTGTACCAACAGGCAAATAGAATTGACTTAGTAGGTACAGGATAACTTGATTTATATTGAGCTGTAATGTTGGATGGAAGTGGCAAATTGTCGTACGGTAAGGCGGTCTTAGGAGGAGGCTGTGTTCAGCATTGGACTTCTTCAGGCTGATGATGATGATGATGGTGATGATGATGATGATGATTATGATAATGATGATACAAGGCGAATCTCACACGGATACAGCCGTTTTTCTCGCTGTGAGTAATCTGCTGAGTTACCACCTTCCACCACTTCGTCTCTGATACAGCTGGTGAGATGATCACGATCCATATTTGCCCACGTATTTTGCCACACTTTCATCCAACACGGAGTCTTTGTCCGGATTGGTGGATCACATACCCGAAGTAAGTGTAGTAAGTAATACGAATTATTCAACAAATAGCTTATTAGTTCAATGATCGTTTACAATTCTACACCAGTGTGCCGACGCCCTAACATCTGCATTCATGCGCCCACGCCGCGGTAATGAGAACCGATATGATCAGTGCGACTGTCAACAGAGTTGCCCAATCAGTGATGGGTTACACAATCGGTGCAACCGTTAGATTAGTGTTTGGTCCGACATCTGTGTATGTGGCTCGTTGTCGGAAATATATTATCACTGCGCCGTGCGCAGTGCGACGCGACGATTTGCACTCTATCCGACCTTTATAAAGGTTCTGCGCTCAGTGTGACTATAGCCGAATAATAGACCAAAAATCTCTAAAACATTAACTGTCGATATAATGAAAAGGATAGTAGTTTATTGCCAGAACAGATTATCGCGGAATGATCTTTAATGGTGGTTGCATTTGTGTTACATGCAATTTCGTATACTGACCGAAAGTAAAGCAGTTAGGCTGAGGCCAAACGAGCGTAATTTTGTGAGTCGTGAGTCGCAGAATTTCGTACGCAGAAATTCTGCCTGGCAGAAATTCTGTTGGGATGCCAGACGAGCGCATTTTATTCAGTTACTACCGAACGTCAAAATGTACCTGACTGACGCTTTGCCCGGCCCGCGTCGGCCCCCTCGCCCCCCGCAAACTCAATTCGGTCCGATAATGCGTGTGAGTCGGCAGACAACTCATTTTGCGTCGCCGTGTGAAGGACTTTTGTATGGAACCGAATGCAGCACAATTTCTGCGAACGAAATTCTGCGACTCACGACTCACAAAATTACTCTCGTTTGGCCTCAGCCTTAAATAAACCAACTGCGTAAAAACGACATAATTGTTTTTTTAAGGGTACTTCACTATAAACGCAATATCAATTCCACAGAAATCAGCACCGGTGTAGTTTCGTATCGTGCAGTGTCAATGAAAATATATCATCTGTGGCCTACATTTCTCTGGGTCAAGAATCTGTCAAAAGCATCGCTCTCAATCATTGAAGAATTAAATAAACCTCAACGGACTCCATCCATTAATAAACAAACCAAACCACATAAACCGATATCCGTGTTTCAAATGGAAAATTCCCATTTGTCCACTCGTTCTCAAACTCCAAATGAAACGTCTATAAATCAACTAAACGGACTGTAAACCAATCCATCAACGTTTATACGCACAAATTCGGTTTATAAATAGTTCAGCCGAAGAATTTGATCGTCGTAGCGCATTGAACTCTACGCAGGTCAAGCAGATTTAATAGCGAGTGTATGTTAGTATGCGTGGTAATTGTTTAGAAAAAGAGTTTTGGTAATATTGCATTCGTAATTTTGTTTACTTTTTAGCATCACACTATTTGTGAATTTTTAATTAAATGTTGTATCAAAGTTTGGTTTGTAAAGCCCAAATGTAGTCTACGTAATGATTCAGTGGTGAATACCTTATTAAAACTTCTACACGTTTTAAGACGACCAAGTGTTTTGTATCATCCGCCTAGCACAGAACGTTTGTTGTTATAAAACTATACTTAGTTCAACAGCCGTCTTACGACAAAAGTTTAGACCAGAGTTAAACAAATGCTCGGAAAATATATCGTTCTACAAAATCGACGCCTATCCCTCTCGTTTACTTACTCAATCCTGACATTGCTAATTATTTTACTTGTGAATTTGTTATTGAGCGAGGGATAGACGTCGCTTTATGGAGAAAATGTTTAGACTCATCTGTTTACCTCTTGTTTAAATCTTTTGTGGTAATACCGTAGAGGTCATATGCAGATAAAAACTGGATTATCCAAAATCATGAACAAGGTACATAATAAGAATTGAATCAACCTACATTACTCCACCATCACCATCCATCACACGTGAGGTATGCCAATAACTCGGGATCAACTCATTATTCTGGCATTGACCGGCTAATGCACGCAACGCCCGGTCATTTCGTACAATTACCCTAACATGAATAGAACATTATCTTAAGGATTATTAATAATACATAGGCTACTTTCGGGATGATACACACGGCCGGTGAAAGCGGGAGCTTACTGTTTCGAAAAGAGGTAAATTTGTCAACGAAACCCTTTCGGGGTTTTGTCTAATTCTGTAGAGTAACGAAACTAGATGTTGTTCAGCTGTGGTAAGCGATAATCTAATACATCGATAGCAGTTGCAGTGTCTTCTAGTATTAGGCATTGCCAAACCTTGCACGGCACTGCACTGAGTTGTGACATAATGCCCAGAAACAGCTAAAAACCTCCAAAGTTGCCTTCAAAGTGGAAAACAGATTTACAACTGTGGCTTGATTGTAATTAAGTCAGACATACAGTCTCGCAATCGGACCCTCATATACCTGAAATCCTATATATAGGTATAATATGTAAAACATATCTGAGGTATACCTAAAACCCCAAATATGAAAGCCCGAAACTAGCCGACCGTGTGTCTCAAACCTTACGCGTAAAGTTTGTTAGTTAATCTCACGTTTCCATTCATGTGATTAATTTTTCGTTGAGGTTACCAATTCAACTATACAGTCATGACTGTAAGCTATTGTAGAGATAGCAACAAAAGTCGTTATAACAATACTCGGATCTGTTGAGATTGTGTAAGCGTAGGTGCTAACTGTACACTCCACTACATTTTGAAAAGGGTTTATGTAAGGTTAGCTTGAGAATGCTATTTAATGGTCTTATTTTGGAACCATTTATGGCCTTAATGCCGTTAGGTAAGAAGTCTTCAAAGGATATACTAAAGAACTATGGAGTTAGTATGCGGTTTTTGATCCCGATTTGTAATGGTCAATGAGATGAAGGTATTGAAGGTATCGTACGTGCTATTCAGGACGAGTTTCCAGCCGAAACGTTTTCAATAAATACATAATAATATAATTTACCTACCCATCATTTTCAACTTAAACTTCAACCTGAGTAAGCTTAAATAACTTATCATTATTATTTTGTTGAAAAGTACAATTCTGTCCACGAAGATAAAACCGGAACCGGACCTTTCAAAATGTATCGTCGAACAAACAAACATACATACATACATATTCATAAGACTTCGATGTACAAACATATGTTGCAATAAACTATTGAGTATTGACTACATACTTCAAATTTCCACTAGAGTTGCAACGGTCGTCTCGCTGGTCAGTAATAAAAACATCTCAATAAAAACATGACACGAAGCAAGATTATGAGAACCAGTCCCCACTGGCACCTGGATGATAACAGTTACCCTGCAATCCTACTAACATAATTGCAGTTACCTACACCTGGTGGCACTATTTAATCTAACCCTAGGTACTATGTTACTCGTCAATTAATTTAGACCTCTACATATTTGCTATTTTCATGGCGAGAGCACTAAATACTATATATTATACTTTCGCTATTTTTAGTATTTTAGACGATTTAAGCAGTGTTAAATGTTACTTCAAACTTCTTATACTTATTTCCTGATAAGTTCTGGCACATTTCAGGCTGTAATCCAGTTAATTTTGATATTTCAGAGATAAAAGACATATTTGGTGCACCAATCGTCGTATTTTACGCGTGAACTTCGCCAAATTCTTGCCTTATTAAAAGTTTATCATGTAATATCATCACTGTGTCATGCATAAAGTACGAAACTTGTAACATAGTGGTGGATTTTTTTATTTGTAGTTATAGTCCCGCACCGCACCTGGCTGTACCGTTATGCCGGGCTCTGGCATAATCTGTAAAAGGGTTTTTATTCTTGACGACACGATGTTACTATTATGTAAATATACTAGGTCAGCCCACTTCGAAACAGGCCGCACGCTCTGTAGAAACGGTCTAATGATCTCGTCTCTTATATTTTAATTTATTGTTTTTATTATTCTCTTATATTAGTTATATCCCGTCCTTATCTATCTGACACGGGTCGGTTGTCGACAACGCGGGCACGTTGCTTCTCGATAATTTTGCATCGCAGTCGCATACATATTAAGTACATACGTGGTAAATTGGTCATTGTCGAAACTGACAGGCCACGGTATATCAGGCCACAGGATCCTGGAAAGAAACACAAGTGTTGGTTTTTTACTTATTTTTGTTTAGACACTTAACACAAAAGATTTTAACTAGAGCTGGGCAGAATCAGATGGCTCTAAATACTTTCTCTACAAATCGATAAGTGCCTAACCTTCGTTTTTTTGAACTCAATAACAAACTCACAAGTAAAATAATTATAAATACCAGGATTGAGTAAGAAAACGGGAGCGATAGACGGCGATTTGGTCGAACGAAATATTTAGAAACATCTGTTTAACTCTGGTCTTAACTTTTGTGCTAAGGCAGTATGTCCCGGCTGGCCCTGTCTCTATAATATTATGTCGTACTGTATAAAAGCCACCGAACTGTTATGCCGTGCTACCACCTGCTTTACATTGTGTAAGTATCGCCACTTTTTGTGCAACACGTTAAATACCTAGTAATTGTAGTGAGGCTGACAGGTTGGAGCCTGTTAATGTTCGATCAAGTATTCGATCAAGACTTCGATGAAGTATATTATTGTTAATAGTAGTTGATATTGACTTAATAGATAAATAAAACTTATTAATCTTCCTTACTCTCTCTCTATCTCTTCTTTTTGTTCTATAAGACGTCGATTAGTGGAACAACATTTCAGACTCATCCGTTGAACTCTTGTTTATGTCTTTTGTAAACCCATACCGTCTTTAACCTTAACCCATACCAGAGTTAAACAGATGTGTCTAAAATGTCGCCTCACAAAATCGACGTCAATCACTCGCGTTTTCTTACTCAATCCTGGCATTTCAAATTTTTTTACTCGTGAATTTGTAGAGTTAGAATATGCGAGAGTTAGACGTCGATTTGTGGAGAAAATATTAAGACTCAGTTCAACGCTAGTTTAAATATTTTGTGGTAAGGACCCATAATGCTTACAATTTAAGTTGAATATTGTGCCCTTTACCTATCTACATAATGTGAGGACGCCCTTGCATCTGGCCAGCGAACTCGCCCAAGGTCGCACGCACACATACCTAACTGATGTTACATGTGTGCGTAAATAAGGGCTTTAACATACAACGTTCGTTAACGATCGCATGAGTCTGCTCGTTGACGAACATTCGATAGTGTTGTTACGGACGGAGCGCAAAGGAAACGGATTTTTTGTTAGGCTAAAGGTTGAATGGAGGTATGCTTTATATGATGGATTATAGCTTAGATTAGGTACTAGGCACTTGTTCCGCAGTGGAAGTTCTGCATGACAGATAATTAATAGTTAGGTTTTAAATATCTCAGAATTGAGCTTAAAATTACGTCTGGACAATCGAGCAGTATATTCTAGAATGTTTCTATTCACTCTTAATTAATATATTTACGAAAATGTAAAAATTCGAGTATTCTAAAACGTATTTATAATAATATACTTACTTATTATCTATCTATATATTCGAGAATACAAGACAATATTACAATTCCAATTAAATGAATATAATGTACTTTTATTACCTGAGTTCTTTGCTAATTCGCTAAGACGTTCGTGTCGAAATCACACCTTAACATCCAGAATTATCAACATAACATTTGCAATCTAACAGATCGGCCAACAATACAAGACCCCTGTCGCTTCTTTGAAACGCATCTTCACCTTGGCACCTCCGAAGGGGAACGACAAAGGTAGTGCGAAGATAAACTGGTCCACGCACACATGGAGAATACCTATAGGTGTTAAAGGAAAATCCAAAGTTATTTTAAAATGGAGGAAGAGTCAAGACTTTGTGCGGACAAAGACGTCGCAAACGCATACATTCGTGCAGTTTTTTAATGTCTGACGCGATGAGACGACGTACTTAAATACGGATGTCTAGACGAGGTAATGCAGATGCAATTCTAAATTATCAGTGTCTTACCCGCAGCGCAAGAATTTGGAAGACAATGTTCTGGATGACTCTGGAACTTAATAGGCAGCATTACAGGGTCCGTATTATGAACTGTTAATCATCTCTTAACTCTTCATCTGCCTGGATATTTCATATTATGAACTCCTAATGCCAGGCAGTTACGTCACGTGACAGTTAAACCTACTTCTAACCTAATAACAGGCTGGCAATTTCGTATACGAACTTTAATTGGACATAATGTAGGTCATAACATAATACGTAAAATAACAATCCAGTTTACGGCCGTAAAAAGAATTGCCTGGAGCTTGCCAGGTTTTAAATAAGTTCATAATACGCTCCAGTACCTGAAAAACGAAGGGGAGTCTTGTTATATGCTATTGTTTTTATTTTCTTTTCAAAACCTGCAGCTTTATCCCACTGCTGAGCAAAATGCCTCCCCCGAGATCGATCTAATGATACCGTTACCTTAAAAAAATCAATCTGTTAATTTATAGGCTAGTTAAATAAATACAATACAATATAGAAAGGAAGGAAAAAAAGATGTTGCAATTAGTGGGGTTTTCTAATTACATTTGTCCCACCCAGTGACGTATCTAAACTCACAATGATTTGCAATTTAGATTTATTTATAGTAACCGCAAATATGAAATTTACGTCAGAAAAGTATACATAGGACTAAAATATACTTACATATAATATCCCATGTTCATATAATTTATTTTATTACACCGGCAAATGCATCAAATTTTCCTCTATGCCACATGCTAGAAAGGAAAATTGTCCACGTCACGTCACGTCACTACTACCGTCTAACATCAAAAAATCCATTTATATCGATCACAGAACATAATATTATGAATTCTTGATCTTGGCGGAAAATCTAAAATCAGGCTGACATAATCATTATTTTTTCTTGTACATATAACTGCGTTTAACATACCTAGTCACTTTTTGGTGAAATTTTGTACATAATATTATTTAATTTTTTTATTGTAATATTTTTGTGTAATAATAAAAGACACTAATGGTCAAATTAAATTCAACCAATTACGTCTGTTAAATGTAATGTTTTCCGTAAAATAGACGTTAGATATGTAGAACAAAAGGTTTCTAAAGTATGTCAAAAGAAGTACCTAGTAAGTACCTTAGTATAAAGTCTTGAATGTTTAAAAAAATACTTTGCCTCACCCGTACCGCTCCGCCCACTTGCAATCTAATCGACATAAAATGCAATACCTTTCGATTTTCAACACCGATTTTTCGCTTTCAACTAAGCCCGATAGGCTCTGCCCTTGGGCATTGACCTTGGTAGGGCTGCAGGGGTCCAGGGGTACCTTCGGGTCGTTGACTCCTTGCGCAAGCAGTTGCATCACCGCTCAGAAATTCGCTACATGATTCAGACTGATTCAGTGCATCATTGGATCATTTTGAAGTCGTTAAGATAGGAATTTGGTGCGAGTTTTGTTATGAGATTTTTGTATAATGAGGCTATATTAATCCAAATATGGTGACGTACACAAGTACGTCATTTACAAATTCATAAATATATTGTACGATATTTCCTAAAATTACTCCATCTTAGTAAGGTGTTATAATATTATGGAATCATACAGTCTTCTCTGATGCGACGTCATATCTATGACGTTTGTTAAAATTTCCTCTACAATTGTGTATTCAAAGAAGCGTAAGTATTGTAATACGTGGTCCACTAATCATCACTGATAGCTTAGAACGCGCATTAGAACTGGATGTGTGCTCAGACAGAGTATACAACAACCGCCCTTCTTGGAGTGAACAGCGTGCGAAATGGCATAACATTATTTTGATCCATATAAAATGAGAACTGGTTCATAAAAACCTGTGTGTTGTAAGCAGCAGACCATCGGGGAAACAGTCTTCTTATGTCGATATAAAAACAAAAATATGGCGATGAGCGAACTTGCTACCAGCTCTAAAATAAAATCTGCGCAGTTGATTCGAGCGAGCGGAAAAAAAGAATTACGCAAGCGAGCGTCGACCGACAAGGTGACCTGGCATTGTCTGCGATGCGCGTGCGCATGCGACGCAGAAGCAGAGCGCACCTTACAGACCCTTCGAATTAATTTTCTTGTCATTGGCCATTATGCAACTTTATGTTGTAGCAAATTGAATTAACAACCACAGAATAAGTGGGTTTACGGGAGATTGTACGAGCTCAAATGTGTTTGGATGACCGTGTAACTTAACCCCCCGTCTCTGATTAAATAAGATTTTAATGGATTATCAGAATTATAATAATTATCATCACTACTTATCGATTCCAAAAAAGGTAGCCTGGAATGACGTCACTAAACGTATCTCCCATTCCCTGACTTCGCTACGAATACTACGATGTATAGTCATCTGTAATTATCCTATCCTATTAATATAATATGTAGAAGTTTGTGTTTGGATATTTGTGCTTCACACCGCAACAGCTCATCGGATTTTGAAAGGTACATAAACCTTACTTAACTAAGGGACGTAGAAACGCTATACAAAGTAAAATTTGACGGACACATACGTAGTAGCATCTGACATAATATAAGTGTTGTTCATGAATGAGTTTTTGTTACCCTGCGCGTCCGAGGGCACTGTGAGACCGCATAGTAACGCTTTAATAACGGGATTATTCATAGACATACTGCTTTACCTCAACAACCAGAAGCATAAGCTACTGTAGCCCGATTAAGGCCCCCCATACCGCAACCGTCAAAGCGTTCAACGCTGTCCTGCACCCTTATTCACAAGTTTCGGAAACTATCGGATTCGATAAGTTTCCGATTAGATTCGAAATCGCGATTCACAAATCCGAAATCGATAACTTTTGACAGATCACAGCTGATCCTAATCGAAAACGCCTGGACGCCAATCCTAAATGTGACCAGATTGCGGATTGCGGATTTGCGGATGCGGATGCGGATTCGCGGATGAATGGCAGGAGATCATATAGGAGTATCTGAAGTACTGCGAGACGAACGTATGCTAGTTTTGTTCTGACTTAATTCGATAAACTATTTACTTTAATTATTGATTCGAATGTCTTTACTTTGTTTGACGTTATAATTATGTGTACCTACCTATAAAGAGTATTTTGAATGTAATTTTATAACTGCTGTAATTCGTTGAACCGTGTCAGTTATAGAAAATAAATAAATCAATTCATTTCTAGATGTTTCGTTTATAGATGCCCATTCTAAGCACGGCACCATCAACTGTATAAGCACTAGGTTAGTTACCTATAGTCAAACGCCAGTCCATGGATAAACAAGTCCTAAAAACCATGAGAAGAGCTGACTTCATTATGAGTAGGCACAATATGGATGTTTACGTATGATGAGTAGCATAATGTGTTAAAATGTAACATATTGTGTGTAATGTGTAGTGTGTTAGCACGTGGCATGTGGTAAACAAGGGTCGTCGCTCGTGGGTGACCATTCACGGTGCAAAGTCAAATATATTTACGCATTGCGGATTTTCAAGGCTGGCTGGCGATTTCGACATCGTTAGCTAAAATAGTGCAACCGCTCTTTGAGCTATTGAAGAAATGCACATGAAATATATCTACTGAACTGAACACTGAAAAATTGACTTGGGGGACTTGTTGAGAATATGTGAAATGCGTTATGGATAGAAAAGTGTCGTCAAATAGAACTTTAGCGTACTTATATGAACTTTTATTGCAAATACGGTTTTGTTTAACGATTTTAGTGGCAATAGTAACTTCGTATAATACGAGATATACTCGTAATATATCGGGCGTCTCACGGATATGCCACATGGAGGGAAAGTACCCTGAATATAGTAGACGGAACATGATTGACTGAAGGAACATATTATTTGAATTTTAAAAACAATTTAGACTGCATTCATAGATATTTAAATAATTACATGGTTGAACCGGGAATCGAACCCGTTACACGATTAAATAATCAACCTGTAACTTTATCATACCGATCGCAAGGCAATTCATCATAAGGATTATTTTTGTTAAATAACACAGTGTCGGAAATAAAAGTAAGACCATGAACCTACAACCTACTGTAGGTACTTGTCAGTCCGCAAAAACCACTTCTAGAGATCTACCTTCCACGTGTATCATCAGATCACCTCCATCACCAAACTATTGTATAGGAATTCCACAGGCATGAAAATGGGAATTAATAATTATTATAAACACCACCTAACCTAACCTTTCCTATAACCTATGTTTCCAAAAGAAACCCGAGAGATCGCTGGAGTGAGCCCACTTTACATGTGTCCAGGCACGTACTACGTTAATTTAAAAACCTTTCCTCATTTTTAATTTTCCTTGGTTTTTACCATTGTTGCTAATTTAGTGGTGACTTTTAGTTAGTAGTTAGTGCTAGGTATGCCTTTATACAATTATATAGGTACCACCTGGTATAGTACCTACCTAAATAACCGCAGTTTAATTCGCAGATATAAACTGACCTACATTAATAATCCAAGACCTGTATACATATTATTATGTATTTACTTATGAGTCGTCGGTGTAATGTAAAATTCGGCATTTTAAACGGAGATGTAATAGATACTTACATCTTATATCTTACATCAAAATAATTTCAGTAGCCACGGAGTTGAGTAGCAACAAACACATTCACATACATACTTACACGCTTAGAATAATAATGCAGAGATGGATAGTTCCATGCGTAATTTCACTCAAAAGTGAAGCCACTTTTTTATTAATGTGTGCGGGAGTACCATGTTATTATCGTCTCCAAAACGCACACAAGCGCAATGCAAATGTCACATGCGTGTAAGTATATAATCCAAAAGCAAGGAAAATAAATAAATATTTACCATAAAAGCTTTGCGAGTCAAAGTCCGAACCTGGGCCCAAAAAGTCTCAGTAAAAATGGCTACACGGCGCTAGCGAGTACTTGACTTCTATGTGTTATTCTTCTAAGCTTACACCATTTTCCATTTTGTTATAACTATACGACTAGTTACCCCGCCACCACTACCATAAAACCCCACAAATCGAGCGCGCCACCAAAACACACAAAATCCCAGATCCAAACGCAAGATAAATAATTATAAATAGCAATAATACATTTGCTTGGTTAAATAAATTAATGGTCGGTGTTTTCCTATACTTCCAAACTTCCCATCATTAAACTATAATAATTGCCAATATTAAATTATTATTGAAATAACATATTACACAAAAATAAGTACTAAGCACGTAAACATTGATGTTAATTAAGAAACGTCATAAAATTATTGTGGCTGGGCTGGACCGCAAAAGGACATTTCAGATGTCATTATAATATTTGGTATTTCCGGTTTTTTTGTATAATATTGTTCATAGATACAGCTAATAATAGATGCTGATCTAGTAGGTACTTCGACTTGCAAGAGTCGATGAAAACCCGCGGGTAAAACCAGGTTCCTACACTACTACATAATTGCAATGTATAGTACTTGTATTCAATTAGTAATAAAATATATACCTTGTTATTAAAATAATTATATTCTAATTATAAGAACCCACGTGTCTCTTCATTATTCCTAAAAATAAAAATAAATATTCAAAAAGTTTAGATTTTGGAAACCAGTCCTTGAAATGTTTGAAATTCTGGTTTATTAGATATACCTACTATTATACATCCATACTAACATTATAAAATGCGAAAGTCAATCTGTTTGTTACGTTATCAAGCTTAAACGCCTAAAACAATCTTAAATAAATTTTGATTTATTATTCATATCATCACTACCACTTCAGATCATCATCATCATCACAAACATCTCATAATCCGCGCACCGCTGACCAAGGGTCTCGTACAGAATATGACACCATAATCTGCTAGAATTGATTCTGTTCTGCTTAAACGAGGTACCTTCACAATAAAACCCCTACGACCCGCAGATGTCTAAGCTCCAAATCCACATTCCTACCTTTTTATGGTTCATCCCGCAATCGCTAGACGTTTCCTTGCGCCTGCGCCCAAGGTTATAGCCCCAGTTCAACGCCCCCAAGGTGACTTCAAAGTCCCCGTGACCTACCCCAACCCAGCCCCTGTTCCTAGAACATAATGCGCCGGCGCAGACGTGCAAAAAACTGTTATTCGGCTTGTCGGTTGCGTAAGGTCGCGCGCTTTCAAGCTCCCAGCTTTGCTACGAGGCTGATTTGTCGGGAACGGATTTGCGTATGTGTGCGTGTAGACAGGCCGCACGTGTGAGTTGTGTGTGTATGAGTCTGGAAGTGTGTTTGTATGTAACGTCCTGATACTGCTTAGTTGTTTTTTTTTTAATGACAACTTTAGGTACTCGTGGCTATAAAGCGATAAGACTACCAAATGCTACAGATACGATGAAAAATACAAACGATTTTTACCGAATACTTTGCTTAGTGTCGGTTATAAAGTTCGTATTGAAGGAACACGCTGAAGTTAATATACTTCTGTGTGCAGTATTGGTTCCCCAAATTATACAGTGTGATTCACTATAAGTGTCGGAGCCTTCAGGGGGGTGATATATACGATACATTTTATCGACAAATCATAGTTAATCACACTGTATACAAAGTCTTCCTCGCACTCCATGCTCATGTAAACGAAACGATGATCGGGAATCATGATTAAGAAACAGTACTGTGAACAGACAGACGGATAAACAGACGCACAGAAACTATAGTCAAAATACGGAAACATATTTGCAATGGCTGCCCCATCCGCCGAATCCTTATTTCTGCATACAAATAAAACCGGTTTTTGCAAGATCCGCCATTTGCATATCTTGTTCCTAGACCAACAAAGGACTGTCAGAATTCCGGTGCAGTCTCGGCGCAGACGCACAAAAAACTGTGAGCCGTTGCGTCAGCTCATGTCGGTTGGGAACTTTTATTCAGAACTGTAGCGGTATTACCACAAAATATTTAAACAAGAGTTGAACAGATGAGTTGAAATATTTTCTCCACAAATCGACGTCTAACCGTCGCTTTTTCTAAATCAATAACAAATTCACAAGTAAAATAGTTAGGTTAGGTTAGATTTGAGTAAGAAAATGCTTGTATTACATGTCGATTTTGTGAAACGAAATTTTAGAAACATCTGTTATTTTACTTATGAATTTGTTATAGAGCTAGAAAAAGCGAGGGTTAGACGTAGATTTGTCGAGAAAATATTTAGATTCATCTGTTTAACTCTGGTTTAAATATTCTGTGGTAAGACCCCAGATGACTAACGTCTCGTAAACGACCATTGACGTCAATAGACATCGCTTGATCGTGGTTTTAAATGGAAACTGAAAAGTCATGCTTGAACTGGAGCACGTATAGTTTTTCTCACAAGTAACACAAAGGTAACGTTATTCATGATGATGCAACATAAGGGCGGCTTGCACTTGAGTTTAGCACAGTTGGTCGCGTCTTCAGATCAGACGCCGCTGCACGCACTGAGCTTGAGCTTCCGATGAAGGAAAACATCGTTAAAACCCTCAGTCGTAAGATAGCCTAGCTAGATACCACCCTTATGGAGAGAGTCTATAGGTCTAGCGGTCCTTCAGATACAGCTCCATTCTAGGCTGACCATGAACACCACGTTCGACCACATCGTCACTCAATGCTATACTTTTCAAAAGCATATTTTATACTAGATATTCGCAGAATATGTAACTAAATCTGGTTTCTATGTGATTAACACCTAACCGGGCGTCGTTATGCAAGATGCATCAAGCTTAAACGGGGCTTAATTTTTTCGATTAATTATTATTCTTATGAATATAAAAACTATACGTACAAGTCGCCCCTAGCAAAAACTTTAAATTAAATTACTTATCTGTTTTTTTTTACTCATCACCGAATTACATTTCTTTCAAAATCTACCCCTAACGGTTAAACAGGGGGCTACAAAATTTATAAATCATTATTAGGTAAGTATTTCAATTTAACTACGGTTATAATTCAAACAAGACAACCGCAAGTGAAACCGCAATAGTTGATAATCTATTCACATTTATAATGAGAATGCATTCTGCGTATTCCGTTTCAAATGCGTAAACAAAATAAATTAATTGATTACGCATTATAATATGTGCGTACACCGGTTCAATTGCTAATGAATCTCGCAACATATTTTAATGAGCGACACAAATAACAAATTGATATGATGGAAACTGAATGTTTATCAGAATTACATTCAAAACAATTGTAAGAATTCTGACGTCATTTTCCCAATCCGCTGGGGGTACAGACTTCCCCTATTCTCCTCTTATTACATACCTACGTGACTGAACACTACCTATAGGTTATTTATAATGAATGGAAGAGGGAAAACAGAGTATGTGGACCATATTTGGACTGAAATAAGTTTGCATTGTCATTCAAATCCAGAACGTCATTGCACTTTGATCCGTTGATCGGCGGGTTTAATAACTATTATATTATAGGTAGGTACTAAGTTCGGACGTAACTTTAAGGCTTATATCTACGTCTTTATAAGTACATATTATGGCTTTATATAGCTACTAGCTGCGCCCCGCGGTTTCACCCGCGTTTCACATTATAAAACCTATAGGGCGGTGGCTGTTAGATACACTGATGGACAAATAAACAGTGATAATAATGGTGATGATGATGATTTGTAGCCTATATTGTGTCTCTAAACTGTCTGCATAATACATTTTTTGCAAATTAAGGTACTATTTCACAGTTTTTTGGCCACTGTGTATGTGTAAGTTGGGGTATAAGGTAATATATAAGCTATAATAATACCAAATTTCATGCCAATGGGGTAGTTTTTCACAGTTTTTATCGCATTGATAGAAAACGGCGATGATTATGATGATGACTTAATAATATGTTCGTAGCCTAAGTTAGAAGATAACCTATCTACGAACCAAATTCTCGCTCCCCCCACTCTCCCCTCTTCCCCTCTCCCACATTTCCCCCCACTCTCCCCATTCCCCTACTCCCCTTCCCCCCCACTCTCCCCTCCTTCTACCCCCACTCTCCACTCTTTCTCCCCCCACACTACCCTCTTTCTCCCCCACTCACCCTCTTTCTCCTCCCACTCTCCCCTCTTTCTCCCCACTTTCACCTCATTCTCACCCCACTGTCCCCTCTGTCTCCCCTCTCTTTCTCCCCACTCTACCCTCTTTCTCATCCCATTCTCCCCTGTTTCTCCCCCCACTCTACCCTCTTACTCCCCCCACTCTCCTTTGTTTCTTTCTCCACTCTCCACACTTTGTCCCCCGCTCTCCCCTCTCTTTCTCCCCACTCTACCCTCTTTCTCCCCCCACTCTCCCCTCTCCTTCGCCCACTCTACCCTCTTTCTCATCCCATTCTCCCCTGTTTCTCACCCCACTCTACCCTTTTTCTCCCCCCACAGTCCTTTGTTTCTCCCTCCACTCTACCCTCTTTGTCCCCCACTCTCCCCTCTTTCTCCCCGCTCTCCCCTCTCTTTCTCCACACTCCCCCTTTTTCTCCCCACTCTCCCCTCTTTCTCCCCCACTCTCCCCTCTTTCTCAACCCACTCTCCCCTCTTTCTCAACCCACTCTCCCCTCTTTCTCCCTCCACTCTCCCCTCTTTGTCCCCCACTCTCCCCTCTTTCTCCTTGCTCTCCACTCTCTTTCTCCCCACTCTCCCCTCTTTCTCCTCCCACTCTCCCCTCTTTCTCCTCCCACTCTCCCCTCTTTATCCTCCACTTTCCCCTCTTTCTTCCCGCTCTCCCCTTCTTTCTCCCCACTCTACCCTCTTCTCCCCCCACTCTACCATCTACTCCCCCTCCCCCCCCACTCTCCCCTTTCCCCCACTCTCCTCCTTTCTCCTTCTCCCCTCCCCGCACTCTCCCCCCTTTCCTCCCATCGCACTCTCCCTCTTTAAATAACGATCCGTTCAGCCGTTTATTGTGGTCCGTTGGGGGTGCATCTAAAGAATACCTAATAATTTCAACCCCTAGCTTTTCCCCCTTTAGGGATGATTTTGCAAAAAAGCTAAAACCCGTATTTATTTATTTATTACCAAAAGCCTAAATAAGAATTTTCAGATCCCTAACTTGAAGAATTATGGATTCCCCATACAAACTTTCAACCCCTATTTCATCCCCTTCGAGATTATTTTTTGAGACAAAAGATAGCCTATGTCCGTCTCATAGGTCCAATCTACCCCTATACCAAATTTCATCGAAATCGGTCCAGCCGTTTGAGCGTGAAGAGGGAACAAACATACACACACACTCACAAACTTTCGGCTTTATAATATTAGTAAGATTACCAAAAGCCTAAATAAGAATTTTCAGATCCCTAACTTGAAGAATTATGGATTCCCCATACAAACTTTCAACCCCTATTTCATCCCCTTCGAGATTATTTTTTGAGACAAAAGATAGCCTATGTCCGTCTCATAGGTCCAATCTACCCCTATACCAAATTTCATCGAAATCGGTCCAGCCGTTTGAGCGTGAAGAGGGAACAAACATACACACACACTCACAAACTTTCGGCTTTATAATATTAGTAAGACAAAACATAGTCATTGCGCACCTAAACCGCCAATGCATTGTAATTTAATGTTGAGACATTATAGTTTTCCACAATTTTTTTTATATGAATATTGAAGATATCCTCTGGGCATCTATTCGAAGCAACGTAGGACTAAATACTCGCGTTTATTTTGCCGAAAAACAAGGCATTGCCTCACAACGTTGCAATGCCCAGCATTGTGAGTACGTTCCCAACTAATTTCTTAGTCTAAGATAGGACTTATTTTAGTTTAGTATTGGGGTTATATTAATTGTTTTTTGTTTGAAATCATTTATTTGTACTGTAAATAAATTATTGAACTTTGTGTTCGTTATAAATTTCTCGCCAACCAAAAATCTAAATACCTAGATGCGTTCCAGGAAATAAATTTGTATCGTCTTGATAATGTTGTGAATAAAAACAATAAGGAAGTTTTGCATTATGTTGTGTAATTGTAAGTATCTACTTATAGTTTACTATAGCTCGCGTATGTGTGTTTATCGTGACCTTGCTTGTATGAAAGATACGTAAAAAAATCAATTAGGGTAAGTCCAGGATAGTTGCCATACTTTTTGAAAACGCTTTATATTTCCCATTTTAATTAATGGGTCTGAATGATTGTCACACATGTTAATAGATTGGTCTTTCGACTACCACTTTGAAGGAAAAAGAAAACATCAGTGTTGATATTTACTAATCTATATCGATTTTCCCAGACCTCTATTTTTGGAAGTATAGATGCCCTATAGCGGATAGTTGCTCCATGCGTAAAAACCAGCTATGGGATACATGCCTCATTGATAAAAAAACTTTTTCAGTTTGAAATTAGGTATTCGTGATGGGAAGTAATATCTAAACACAGATGTTAATTAAAAATGTTCGTAAAAAGTGTATTTTCTTTATAATCATATTAGGGTATAGATGCCTCACAAAATAAGTTTCCTTCCTGAGGCATCTATACCCTAATTTAGTTACATCGTTTGAAAATAATGGGAACTATTTGTTTTGTATGGTTAAATGTAGGCGAAAATAAATCGAGGCGTCTATCCTTTTCGTAGAGGATAGATGCCTTTTATATTCAGAAATGTGTATTCAATAAATATTCTAAAAAAACTGATTTTAGTGCTAATATACAGTCCACTGTAACATTTAGATACAAAATATAAATGATTTAGTCACCATGTAAAAAGTTCCAGCACCTCAAAAAGGCTGTAGAAAAAGAATTAGCAATTTTTTCGTCACACCAAATCTTTCATTGAGTATAGATGGAATGCACGACGGGTCAGGGGTTACCTCGCGGGGGGTACCGGGTAGGTGCGGGGATGTCTTTCGTTTGGCAATATCAACAACAGCAAAAACAAGCCGGGAAATCATAGTTTTTGAATTTGAGGCATCTATCCGAGCCGGGCATCTATCCTGGAATTACCCTATTATTGTTGTTGTGTTCAGTAGCGTTTTTAACTACATTTTCGGAATTCATCTCCTCCAATTAGTTCGGGTAGACGACGTTTGACTGCGCCGATGCAGTCTGGAGTCTAGACGGCATTCCGGGAAGGGGCTTTACGAGACAAGGTTACACAAACACGCCATTGCGTCACATTGCGCTATATACTTTAACTTTGTATAATTATGTATAATAAATGTTATGATCCGGTTCCGGTTGTCGACCAGCGAATACGCACGTCACAGAGCTCCGCGAAAAATAAAAAATAAATAGTGTAAAATAGTGCCAACAAAGTGTGTCATACGATTTACAGACTGCAACAAAGAACAAGATACGTGATCAGTGATAAAATTGCAGAAAAGTGTTAGAACTGCGAGAACAAATCAACCTCACATGTAAACATTCTAACCTACAAAATATTGTCAAGCGTCATTAGTGGCAAATCGATAGACTATAGAGTGGATACTGCAGTACCAACATAACAAACAACAAAACAAGTGTTGCCACAGCAAAACAAGTATTCCCACAATAAAACTAGGGTTGCCACAACAAAACAAGTGTTGCTATAGCGAATCAAGTGTTGCCATAAAAATAAAAAATGGATAAAAGTATGGAATTACTATTGGCAAAATTAAACGAAAAGCTAGACGAACAAACAAAAGTTATAACAACTTCAGTAACACAAAATGTCATGGAAGCACTAGATGAAAAGCTTAAAGCGATCACTGAAGAAAATGCCCAACTCAAAAATAAAATAAATGAGCTAGAGTTTAAACTTAAACTCATTGATAAGGAAAAGCGCAAAAATAACCTTGTCTTTTTCGGCATCGAGGAGGGGAAAGCAACAACAGAAGCGGAGCTAGTAGACTACATAAAAGACATTATAATAGAAATGGGAGTACATTTTGAAGTCTTCGAAGTTAATAACCTCTACAGAATCGGTAAAAAAGAACACGATAAAAACCGCCCTGTTGTAGTCTCACTCACAACTACATGGAAAAAACATATGATTCTGCGAAACAGAGCTAACCTACAAGAAGGTATAAATATCAAAGAGGACTACCCTAAAGAAATATTAGAAAAACGCAAACAACTGCAGCTGCAAGTTGAAGAGGAAAAGAAAAAGGGGAATATAGCGTTCATAAAATACGATAAACTCATAATAAAGAAAACATATGAAAGCAACAGAGAAAAGAGGAAAAGAGAGTCTTCAGGATCACCGAAAATACCATCACAAAAGAAAGCCAACGCATCTAATACCCAAAGCTCATCGACCAACTTGAACAACGCCTCCTCTAAAACTGCATCAAAGGAAATAATCAGACCAAATATACTGAACTATGTAGAGCGCGGGAGATCAGCCTCACTATCAAATCTCTCAAAAAACTAATTTGCGACACCCGGATCCAAACAACCCCAACAACCACATCACCAAACACAACACTCATAAATCGCACCCCAAGCCGGCTTGTCACCGTGGGGGAAGAAGACAAACACCCTCCATCCAAATCAAAACAGTATAATTCGAAACACTCAAAAGAAAACCAATCTACAAAAAACAAGCACAAGAAGAATACAATAAAAATAAAACAAGGTAAAAAGAACTCTGAACATATATATGTCAGCACACTGAATACTAGGACACTAAGAACAGAAGAGAGCCTAAAAGAACTAGAAATAGCCATATCTAACTTAAAATGGGACATAATGGGCATCAGCGAGATGAGAAGACCAGGAGAAGGGATAGCAGAGAAGAACGGATATATCATGTTTCATAAAGGTGAACACACCGGACAAAGAGGAGTGGGTTTCCTTATTAAATCTAAATGGAAGAAGAACATTACGGGATTTGAAGGAGTTTCTGACAGAATTGCGGTAGTACATTTAAAATTCCCGGGGTACAAGAAAAACTGGGCCATCTTTCAAATTTACGCCCCAACAGAACAAGCGGAGAGACCAGACATAGAATATTTCTATGAGAGTATCTCGGAAGCAATAAAACTGCATTACAGCAGCAACATAATAATCATGGGCGACTTCAACGCACAGGTTGGAGAAAGGCAAATAGGAGAAGAACCCACAATAGGGAAGTTCGGGCATGGAAAAAGAAGCCAAAATGGACAGAAACTAGTAGAATTCATGATGGAAAATAACCTTATTTTAATGAACTCCTGTTTTTACAAAAACCCTAAAAGCAAATGGACGTGGTCCTCCCCAGGTGCAAAATACAAAACTGAAATTGACTTTATTATAACCAACAAAGCAAGCGCGTTCACAGATACTAACATAGTTAAAAATCTCAACTTTAACACAGACCACCGCATGGTAAGAAGCTGCCTAAGCTTAAATCAAGCCAAAAGATCCAGGAAAAACCTAAACAATAAGAAGCTGCATCAAATATCAGAACACAATCATCCCACTGAACCCCGCAAAATAGAATCACTCACCGAAATTATTACCTCTGACGTAGAAACTGGGACTAAATACAGGAGACTACAAAACAAAATGAAAGAGATGCTAGTCAGCAAACCTAGAAGTAAAGAGAGCTATATAAGCAAAGAAACACTAGAACTACTAGAGGAAAGAAGAACACTAATATCAAATAAAGGGGACAAAGAAAGACGGCAAAAAATTACAAACCTTAGCAAGAAAATCAAAGAAAATATGAGGAAAGACCGTAAGGAGAAAAGAAATAGAGTTTTGGAAGAAAATATAACAAGAACAGGAGGAACAAAAAAGGCTATGAAACAACTAAGCGAACATGGCAAAGAATGGATACCGAAACTAAAGCAACGCGAATCTTACCTAACGAATCGTCTCTCAATACAAAAACTAGCTACGGACTATTACCGCTTACTGTACTCTGATAAATTCGACTCAGGGCTGGCCCCAATTCAGGAAGAAACCAAAGCAATAGACAACAAAGTAGATGAGGTGCCAGAAATCCTCGCCTCAGAGGTATTCAAGGCAATAAAATCTCAAAAACTTGAGAAGGCCCCAGGGCCGGACAAGATACCTAATGAAATGCTCAAGGGAACCATAGAGGAAATCAGCCCTGTGCTAGCAAAACTTTTCAACGAAATTTTACAAACAAGGCAAATTCCAGAAGAATGGACAGAGTGCCACATAATTCTACTGCACAAAAAAGGCCCTAGAGACGAGATTGGGAACTATAGGCCAATTTCTTTAATATCAAACATATACAAAGTATTCGCTAAAGTGATCCTGGAAAGAATATCACTAGTACTAAACGAAAACCAACCCATAGAACAGGCAGGATTCAGAAAAGGCTTCAGCACAATAGATCATATTCATACAATAAAACAGTTGTTGCAGAAATATAACGAATACAATAAACAAATCTACTTGGCGTTTATCGATTACTCAAAGGCATTCGACAGTCTCAGGCACCAACACATATGGTGGAGTCTTGAACGACAGGGGGTCCAGAGCAACTACATAGAAATACTTAAAAGTATATACAAGTCCAGCAAGGCCAGTATCAAAATTGAAACAACAGGAGAATCATTCCCAATCAAAAAGGGTGTACGCCAAGGCGATCCTCTCTCTCCTACGCTATTTAACACCGTACTCGAGCACATTTTTAGACAATTGAACTGGGACCACTTAGGTCTGAACATTAATGGAGCCCGCCTAAACCATTTAAGATTTGCCGATGATTTGGTGCTTCTTGAAGAGGACCCAGCAGCAATAGAACAAATGATGCAGAGCCTAGCAAGTAAAAGTAGAGAAGTTGGTCTGGAAATCAATGCCAGTAAAACAAAATTAATAACAAATTCAAGGGAAGCAGACATTATGGTAGATGGTAACAAGATCGAGTATGTCAAAGAATATATTTACTTAGGACAGATAATATCACCTTCAAATAAAATGACTCAGGAAATAAACAGGCGAATAGCCCAAGGTTGGAGAAAATACTGGTCACTGAAAGAAATTATGAAAAGTAAGGATTTAGGCAATCACATAAAAAAGAAAACATTTGAGACCTGTATTCTACCAGCTCTTACTTACGGCTGTGAAACTTGGTCGTTAACACTTCATCACAGGGAAAGGCTAGCAAAGTGTCAACGTGCCATGGAAAGAAGCATGCTAGGGTTAAAAATCAAAGACAGAGTCAGGAACATAGACATAAGAACAAGAACGAAACTCACAGATATCCTTACCCGGATAGATGTCCAAAAATGGAGATGGACTGGACACATGCTGCGCCACCCCATCGACAAATGGAGCAAACAAGTTACCCTCTGGCAACCAAGAGTTGGCAAAAGAAGTAGAGGTCGTCAAGTCAGGAGATGGGAAGATGGCTTGAAACAGACAGCGGGACCACTCTGGTTGAGAGTGGCAAGGGATAGGACCCATTGGAAGGAACTGGAGGAGGCCTATGCCAGAAGGCAAACCGAACTTAGGGACCTCTTGTAACCCTATGTTCAGGAATAAAAAGGCTATTATTATTATTATTATTATTATTATAATTATGTATAATATAGGTACTAGCTATGCCAATAGAAGTGTTCTTGTGATAAAACAATTACGAAGAAAGAGCCCATGACTATCACGGGTTCATCAACATGGTCTTGTTCTGGTTCAAAAATACCATAGTAAAATGTTCTTAAAATGTTTCCCGGATTACGCTATTTTCGAATCAAATTTAGCAATTTTTCTTTCTATAAAAATTAAATTCTAAATATTACGATCAATTTAAAGAAGCCAAATAACATAGCAACGAACAGCATTTTATTTTTATTTTATATTAGCTGCGCCCCGCGGTTTCACCCGCGTTTGGATATTGTGTTATTCTGATTATGTAAGCTATATTATTGTGAAGTTTCATCAAAATCCTTTCAGCAGTTTTGGCGTGAAAGAGTAACAAACATTCATTCATCCATACTTACAAACTTTCGCGTTTATAATATTAGTAGGTAGGAAGTAGGGTCTAGATAAACAAAATAGTAGGTACATGAAGTCTCGCGTAACATCTAATTATTATAACAAATCTGTTATCGGCTAGCTTTCACTATAATATTCTTAGAGGCATGTAAAGTATGCAAAATTTCAACTGAAAAGGAAAACAGGGTAAAATACTTGTAAGACTTGAACTAACACTACCTAAGTAATAAATTAAATAAAAACTCGTAATAACTCAATATGTAGGTATTATTGTAATAACCAGTACAAATGATATCATCTGCCTTTTCACTGAAGCGCACACCATGCGCCGAAGCCCCAAAATTGAATCATCATTGTCATAAATCTTGACAAAAATAAAGCGACATTGATCCTTGGCGTTGTGGGCCTTAATGCTCATTCCGTAGACACTATGTCGAATTACAAATATCTACGACTAGTTTTTTATTAAGACTAGACTACTATCTATGTCGTGATATTTAGAGCCTACAAAATGTCTAGGGTATCAAAAAAGCCGCATTGCAGTGACCTGCAATATGTTGCGTTGCCGTCTAGGTGGAATTCCAATAATTTCGAACAAGCGTGCCACTTACCATAAGATGAGCGACGCAATTTTGCAACTTTTTTATATAACAAGAAATTGTTTTCCATCGATATGTACCATTATTTTAGTCTTGACATAATTTTGTGTGTAGATTACGACTGGATATGATCTATTACGCGGGAATCGGACCCTGAACGCGATTTAAAGTTGACGCATGAACGAAGTTCGTTATGTGCTTATGCGATTGTTTTGTGTCTGAAAACGTTGTCCTTTTGCGCAGCTGCGCACGCGCAGTCTGCTAATTTATAATTTTCATCTTGGCTTGCCTTTTCTTTGTGCCTTTGTAAGTTTCACGCGTAATTCAGTTTCAAACTGAGTGACTTGGTGTCGCATCTCATTTCCAATGATTTCGAAAATTTGTATCTCCTTTCTTTACACTGAACTCTCTTTTCACTACGACTGAATGCATTTTGATGATATTTGATGTAAAGATCTTGTTGGTCCTGGATTATAACATTATCCTTTTGGACCCTGTTTATACTAAAACAAATACTACTGCTATTTTTCTTCTTCAAGTAAAAAAGCGTTTGGTACTGAAAAAACGGGCCAAGTGCGAGTCCCACTCGCGCGCGAAGGGTTCCTTACCATTATGTATAAAAATATAAAAAAATCACGTTCGTATTGGAGGCCACTAAAATATTTATTTTATTCTGTTTTTAGTATTTGTTGTTAAAAAGCGTCAACGGAAATACATAATCTGTGAAAATTTCAACTGTCTATCTTTCACGGTTCATGAGATACTGCCTGGTGACAGGCATAGCGGAGTCTTACCCCCAGTTTCTGAAACGTCAGTCAACGTTGACAACAGATTAATTCTATTGCCATCCTTGTCATTTGTTTAGTGTTAGATAGAGACAACGATAGTTTTAATCTACTGTCAAAGCCAACTAGCGTTCTAGAAACCGGGGGTTAGTAATACGATCCCGTTTTACCCTTTTGGTACGGAACCCTAAAAATTGGAATCATTGAATCAGCTCACATAATTACTAATCTAACGTAACCCTAATTACATGTCGTATGAATATATACAGGATTACTTAGCAAGTCCAATGTCGCGGCGAGCTGCATTCTGGGAAGTATGAGTCACGCGTCGCGACTCTCCCTCCCCCCTCCCTTTTTAGGTCTTCGGAGTCAGCAGACTGTCTCGGGCTGAGTTTACCAAAAGAACTGCAGTTTGTGAAATGTATGAGAATTTAAATTGGTTAAATCCCTACCAAATGTAGCGAAAAATTATAATAATACAAAATAATTATATTACAAGCTAATGAAGTAGTAGAGTTGATAATATTATAATATAATTGGAAAAAAAATTTATGTACATAAAATACATACTAAAAAAATGGCAGATGATATTACAGGAAAAAAAAAACAAAAAGGCAGTTTTCTCGTGCGTCAAATAAATGTTCCTTATAGTTCTTATCCTTATCTTTATTTACCCCTGTTCCCCCTAACCTTTGACGGTCTTATCACAAAGATTTAAAACAGAGTTGAACAGATGAGGCTTAATATTTTCTCCACAAATCGACGTCTAACCCTCGCTTTTTCTACTCAATAACAAATTCACAAGTAAAATAATTAGGTATACCAAATTTGACTAAGAAAACGCGAGTGATAGACGTCGATATTGTCGAACGACATTTTAGAAACAACTGTTTAACTCTGGTCTAAACTTTTGTGGTATGACGGTAAGAGGTCTAAAGGTTTACCCCTTCCCAATGAAAACTTAAGTAGGTAACGTCCCTAGTACTGCGTAGTAGATATTATTTCAATGCGCAGTTTTAATAAAGACTATTTAACCTCTCGCATAGGATATTTTTTTTATGAGCCCTTACCTTTGAAAAAGCGGAGGTAGCCTAGTGGGTGAACGCCCGCCTTAGAAAACGGAGGTGGCGAGTTCAAATCCCAGTGCGGGTACGTACCAATGTGTTTCTTGTTAAACATATGTACGTAATTATCACTCGTTTTTCGGTGAAGGAAAACATTGTGAGGAAACCAACATGCCCGAGAATTATTTCGGAGGCATGTTATCCACCAACTCGGACTAGGCCACCGTGGTGGATTATGGCCTAACCCTCTTCAGGATAGTGAGGGGAGGACTTAGCCCAGCAGTGAGACAGTTACGGGCTGAATTATTATATTATAACTTTGAATATCCGGGCGCGGGGGCGGGGGGTTTAATTTAGACACACGGGTATTGTTCGATGAAGAACAAAGACAGCTTTTCAATTGAACCTCCCGAATACAGCTTTAGTAACACCATACGTAAGTCTAACCGTAAACGCTCACGTTTTCGTTACGCAACGCAACGTTGACGCACGAGTTTGTGTTACAGAAAAGTCCATTGAAACTTTTCCACTTTGACACAACTCAGTAGAGGCGAAATACGTGCCACCGAAGTCTGTTCCGCGTGTGAAATATCACTTACAGTTTGACTCACTAAATTTTGTCTCGAATGAGATGGCAGCCTTCTGTCAGAGTTTTTAGGCTCCCGACGACAGCTGACGTGGTTTATCGACTGTTATAAACCGATATAAACCTAAGCCAAGACGGATTAATGTATTCTCAGAAGTTTCACTAAAGGTCATCAAACTATGCCTGAGAACTTTTCGAGTTTATCTTTATTTCATACATTACATAGATATTTGTTTCTGGTCTGGGTGTTATGTGTATGTGAAATTATATGTTTTTAAACGGTACCCCGGATAAAATAAAAATCATAGCGTGGGCTACACAGCTAAATTATAAACAGCACTTGAAAATACGTTATAATTTTTGTAAATCAAACAATGGAGTTGCCAACCCAGCTGAGGTAGCTTTAAAATAGGTAATAGCTTTGTTAAGAAATTTTCACATTTGAAACGTACCCTCTATGGTAATTGCTCCTCTATGGTATTCCTCGCCGATGTTAATATCTTCAATAGAGACTTTGAAAAAAATATTTTATTATCAACTTCAGTTTGTAAGGTCTCCTTTTTCAAAAGCTCGTTAGTTGGGAATTATATGGAGTTTTTGTTAACAATATAATATTATATTGAGGTAAATAGAAACTTCTAATAAATGGTGATAAATAAAAGTAAATTTTATACGGTTTTCGTGCTTATAAAAGTGTAAATAAAAAAGGGGCAAAGTTATAATTAATGGAAATAAATATTTTGTTTGTAGTACTAACCTACCGAAAGTTTATAAAGAGGAAGCCCTAAAATGTTTGCTTAGTGCTTACGTTACAAAAAAACGTTTATCAAACGTGATTCTTTGATACACTGAGCTGGTTATAAAATCTATATACTCTCAGGACATCATCTCAACCTATATCTATTTATTATCAATATATAAAATACAAGTTAGTTACACCATTAAAATTTATAACTCAAGAACGGCTGGATCGATTTTTCTGATCATTGTTTCGTTGGATTTATATCTGCTCCGAACTATCAAAAAAAGAGAAAAGTTTAAGAAAAAGAGAGCGAAATGACAAATCATTTTCACATACATTTTTGACAGGACAACGTCGGTCGGGACAGCTAGTATGCGATAAGTAACTGAACAAACAATAAACTTCCTCAAACTTTTTTGGTCACGCGACGAGATGGGAACGCTAATCGTGTTCCGTTGACGACGTAAGCCGATCATGAGATTCGATGGAAACCATCCGAGACTGGAAATTTGCGACTGAACTTCGCGCGACAAAATGTTTCGCACAAAAAAGCTCTCTACCGTACCCAAGTAGGTACCTTCTAGTGCTACAAGTATATCAACTGTCCAGACGTCTATACGGGAACCTCCCCGTCTAGTCGCCATTAATATTTGAACCTGAGACCTGAGACTGCATTAAATATCTATGTAAATGCTAGACTATATAGTTATGGCAAGATAGATATTAAAAATGTGCTAAGAGTGAAACGTATTTAAATTTCGGAGCTTTTACTTAATCTTATTTGTGTATTAAGAAAATATGGCTGTGTGTAATGTGTACTTATGTCTAATAATGTCTATGGCATCGTAGCCGCTAAAAAAACTGCTGACCCGTTTTGATTTTAATGAATTTGAATTTATTGCTTTGTCTTTGTAAGGTGCCTACTGAGAGTGTTCTTAGTGATTCAAGAAAACAAATATTAAGAGCCTTCATTTTGTGTCGGGCCGGGGGTTTCAGATTTTTTTTTATATTTCTTTATAAGACACAATGAAAGACAGGGGATGTATTTAGTGTGTATCTGTGTACGTATTAGAAAAAGATTAAATTATATTGTTGAAATAGTTATGTAAATTATTAGCAATAAATAAGTTTCATCGAGCTTAATAGAAAATTGAGTGATTTTTTTTCGAGGATAAAGCGCTTTGGATTAATGAGAACAACCCCACTTGGTTCACATGACTAACGTAGGTATAACGCGCGATGAACCCGCCTGCCCTTGAGACGATTCCATTTTAGGGCCGCGGCGGCGGCGCCGGCGCAGCTTTTTGCGTCGCCCTTTTTGCTTTGTCGAGACTGCGCGCGTTTTATATATACGGGTGTGTGACAAAACGGAATAATTTATTGTTCAGATTATCTTATTTCAGTCTGGTAACGTTGTGCCGTCAACTGCTTTTGTAGTCTGGAGAAGTTGACAGTTTCAGGAGTAGTAGTTCAAAGTCACTGCATTTTTTGTGCAACATAATTCAAGTGCTAATGATTTTGAGGCATTTATAATTTTAGCCATTAAAAATAACTTAACTAATACAGTATAACGCGCCGAACAAATAGCGAACTAACAATACTTTTAGGAATAAGAATAAATTTAATGTCAAAAACTGTGTAGGTGCATAATGTCTTGTATAATAAATTGTTTCAACTGTTTGTCCCTTCTGGACGTACAATATTAAAAAAATATGCTACCTATTAAGTATTTTACTTAAGCGTGAAGTTACGCTTCCTAAAATAATACTACCTATAACGACTACGTAAAAAACTGAGACCCACGTCAATTAGCTGTAAGATTAAGTCTCACTCAAATAAATATATACCTCTATTTTGAGTTTATAAAGAAACGTAACATAATAAACAAAGTAGCAAATCTCAAAACTAGGGTGCATAGATATAAAATCACCGATAAAATTACGCACGATTACGTAACGCTGCCCGAGTGTCGGCGTAATTCGTAACCCACATCGCCCCGACTGCCCCGTGTCCTAGGTCGTCGATTAGCCAATAGCAGAATTGCGCACCAGTTGCCATGTGCAATTGTGCATCTTGTAATAATACGTAACGCTTAAGTTATTGGCGCATGAAACACGTGTATGTGACTCATGTTGCATTATCGGTCAGCATTTTTGAGAGGCGCTAGCAGAAATAAATGAAGTGTATGTGAAATTGTATGTTTTGTATACGATACCCACGATACAGGAGAAATTCTACGTTTTTTACAAATAGATGAAGGCATGGTGAACCTTTACGAGAATAACCCGCATGGTACCTAATACGCATTTTATGCCCGCGTCTTGTGTAGAGACGGATTATTATTCTTGACTTTTTTTTATATATTTCACGTTGTATATTTACATATAGGTACCATATTATACTCGTATTATAATGGTAGAATTTACTTGGAAACATTACATTACCTAATAATTATCTCTACATTTTGGCAAATAAATATTTCTATTTAAGTATGCTTTACTGTATCTTGACTACTTTGACTTTAGTTTGTACGTACGGCCAAGTCGCCCCTTACAAAAAAAAACGAATTGAATGTCTCGCACCTTTGGACGGGATGCCCCTCAACTCTCTGGGACACTGAAACACAAAACATCCCTAACTATACCCACTAACTATTTTATTACCTTTTCTATATTTTAAAATAACCTCTATCTTTTTTTTACTCTCACTTTAAATTATAACTAGGTCAAATGAAATTAACCAATCACAATAAAGATGTTTTTCGTCGAATTAATGGGCAAGCTAATTTCGTAACAATTGTAACCTAATGTACGATAGTGCAGACGGTACGCCGCGTGACCTATTTACAGCCGCGCTTTAGAGGTCGGCATCCACTGCGAGCGACACTAACCCCCAGTTTCTGAAACGTCAGTCAACGTTGACAACAGATTAACTCTATTGCCATCCTTGTCATTTGTTTATAGTCAGATAGAGGCAACGATAGTTTTAATCTACTGTCAACGCTAACAAACGTTCTAGAAACCGGGGGTAAATCGACTAAATCGACTAAATGAAATAGCTACCTCGTTTGTATGTAGCACTAGGACTGGTCCACCCACAGGTACATTTTTTTAATACTTATAAAACTACAATTAGGTACTAATTTGTTTCATATTATTTACTAGCTGACACGGTCACTGCGTTGCTGTGGCTAAGGTTTTTGTTATTGCGACTATAAATTGAGATGTAAGCTATCCTATCTTTCAAGTTAGATCAAACTGCACACGGTGTGCAAATTTGATTAAATCGGTTAAGTAGTTTAGGGAGTCCATCACGGACAAACAACGTGGCGCGTAATTTATATATATTAAGATTAAGATGGTTTTATCTATATTGGGAAACTACTCGTAAATCGGTTTCGGTTGTTATCGATTGCTAGTCGTTAAGTCATGTCACCCTTGGGCGACCTGACATTCTGACACGACCAGCACAGTGTCTATTTATATCGAGTTTGGGGTCTTATATCGGCCGATAGTCGTGTGGTATAGCTTGCAGTGAAGTCAGGACTTAAAGAGCTACAGCGTAAAAATGTCACAAGAATCGACGCAATGAGAGCATTAGTTAATTAAAATGTTTGTGCAATAATTTATTTTTTAATTTAGTTTAGCGCCTGTAACATTCGCAGGTGCTTATTAGAAAGGGTTCGATTATATTCGTCGTAGCAAGGCCGCACGCTATGTGAATGCAGGCGTTATTATTGCATTTATCGGTTTTATTTATGTTATTAATTAATGAGTTTAACTTACCTTAGTATATAGAATATTAATTATTTTGGAAGGTATAGAAAATAATTATTTATAATTATTATGTGCATACATATACATTTTTATTTGTTTATTACAAGTACTAAACAAAATCAAAACTAAAGACTAAAACTTAGTAAACCTAAACTGAACTAATTACAATCATAGTGATTTATAAGGTAATTATTTAATATTATATTAATTATTAATAGAACATAAACACAATAAGCTAGGTCAATGAGTAATTAAAAATTGCATAATATTGATGTTGTAATTAATTACATGGAAATATGCATTTCATAATACATTTTACACAATATTATGCTACATATTCAAATGCTACATATCACGACTGTTTCACGCGCCGTGTGGCAATTTTCAATGGATTTCATAACTTTGTTGTGATAAATTAATATAGTAACCTCCTTGATCTGTGTGCTGCGCTGCATTGATGAATTTGGTTATTCTGAGATACATATTACTAGAAGCGCCTCGCGGTTTCACCCGCGTTAACTACTATCCCGCGGGAACCGTTAATTTTTACGGAATAAATAGTAGCCTATGTCACCCGGAGATAGTGTACCTTTCCAACAGTGAAAGATGTTTTCATATCGGTCCAGTAGTTTCGGAGGCTGTTCAATGGAAACAAATATACAAACAAACAATGAAATCTTTCCTCTTATAATATTATTTATTAGATGTTACTTTAGGTTATGTAGTAATAGTGTTATTTTTATTTAAGTACTAGAGATATCGACGAGTTAAAGGGAAAGGGCAAAATGGCCGCCGAGCATGATTCCTGAAAACCACTTGATTTCCACAACAAAATGTTCGACGTTCAGCAGCATAACTTCCTTTGAAATTGGAACTCTATTTACATGCATACACTTTAAATTCAGTATAATACTAGTATTTTTTCTTTCACGAATACAAATTAGTTTTACTCTATGTTTAGTAAAAATCAATTACTGGTGTCTCTAAGAAACTGTAAAACATGGTTTTGAATTTACAACAATCTTACTCGAAAATAATGTCACCTCCATTCATGAAAATAACGAATCATAATTCCTTTTTGTGAGCCTATATATTTAAGTATCTTTTCCTAGGCAAAGTTATTTGTAATTTACACCTTTTTTCTGTAATTTTGCACTACCGTTCATCGAACAAGCATTCTTTAGCACCAAAGCTCATAGGGCATTTGTAATTAGAACTAAAGTTAAGCACTCATTTATATCATCATCGTAAGCTACAAATTCGTCGCAGCTAGCCGGCACCTGGCCCAGTTTCGTCGTACCTACACCTAGTTGCGCCACCGCTCGATGCTTGCATAACCGCTGAACTATTTCGATACAATTGTTGCTGTAGTTTAGGTAATTGTGGGGCGATGTGTGTGGTTATAGGTATGTTTACATTACACATCACAACTTTACCTGTTAGTAAGTATAATTGAAGATAGGTCTAACGCACGCATTTTAATATGTGCCTACTGCATTTCATATAATAGGTGTTCTTAGCTGCAGCCAGTGGTGAGCCATGTGCAAAAAAACATAATAACATTAAGTATATCATTATAAAAAAAAACTTATTTTGACACTGCCGATAAATGGGATGAAAAAGTTACCGGTCGGTAAGTATGTGGATCTTTCTTAACTCACAAAACATTATGTATACAAATATTACTAAAAACTTTGCCTATCTTGGAAACATTCAATTTTTGTTTTACCTTCCTAAAAACAAGGTTTTTTTTACCCCATTTTTATAAACTAGCTTTCTTGTTGTGTATATTATTTTCGATACATATTTAATCGATTATGAACTACCTGGATTTCGAGGCAACAGTACCTAAGTTTTATTAATCTCTATAAGTACCTAATTAAGTATGTAATAAAAAAAAGTATATTTTTTTAGTTTTGGTCAGTGTACGTACAGTACGTACAGTTTTCGCGCGTCTAGATTATTTCATTTTGAGTATGCTTTATTGTTCTTTACTCTAAATCTTAATATATGAAAAGAGCTAAAAAGGCTTACTAGGAACAGTTTACACTTGACCCTCAGCATTACATTAATTACATCATGCACTTGTAATGTACTTGGAACGACTGACGTGATATTACTTCCGATAAGGCGTAGTACATACTAGGAAGTTCCTGTGTCCTTACGTATAGTGATTGGCGGTTAGGCTGTATGCACATGATAAGATCATTTCCTGTTTTGTTTCTTGCAAGTTATAGATTTTGCTAACTATGGATGGATAATGCGTAGGTCATATCTTGAGTCAATTCTGAGCCGCGGTTTCTTATGTTCAGTTGGGTTATTAAACTTTTTCAGGTCTGTCAAATACTGCAATGTGAATTTAATTATAAAAAACCGGCTAAGTGCGAGTCGGACCCGCGCACGAACGGTCCCGTACCATTATCTATAAAAAGTGCAAAAAATCACGCTTTCTGTATGGGGCCCCCTTAAATATTTATTTTATTCTGTTTTTTAGTAGAAATACATGATCTGTGAAAATTTCAACTGTCTAGCTATCACGGTTCATGAGATACTGCCTGGTGACAGACAGACGGACAGTGGGACTGAGACGGACGGATATTATTATTATTTAAATATTTTGCGTGTCTTTGAGGGTGTGTGTGTATGTTTGTTCTCTCTACACGCGTTAAACGAATTTTGTTGTAATTAGTTAAACAGATACTTGCTATAGCTTCTGGAGTAGATAATAGGATACTTTTAATCCCGTAAAAATTAACGGTTCTTGCGGGATTGGCGAACGCAGGCGCAATCGCAGGGCGCATCTAGTTTAATGTAAAACCGTAGGGTGGGCATTACGGTTAACCCATTCACCCACCCTTAGTTAAAACTTGCCAGTTAAATCGTGCTCAATCCCTAATTAACAATGTATATAACTATATAAGTGGTGATAGTCACTTGTTATTTTATATTATCAATAGGCTGTCGTCCTGTATACGGCTTTATCTACATCTAATTTTAGAATAGCACTTTTACATAATTGCATCAATTACGATAGGCAATGTCGACAATAGTGAATCACTCTGTATTACTGACTGACTATCTATATATATAAGTAAAATAAGTAGGCAAGTATTTGTTTGTCGAAGACCAGCACCGTAACGGGCTTGATAATTATGTCTTAGTCCTAAGAAAACATGCATAGGCATAGACACAGAGTAAGTAACCTTTAATTAGGTATTAGCAACTTACGTACCTACAGGTGTAGCCGCGGAGCTAAGCTAGTGATTCCCGTGCCCTGAGTATGAGATTTTACTAGCTCGACATAGTACGCGTCAACTATCTCTTTTTATGATGATTATTCGTTCAAAAACGCGCCGGTAGGGGCGCTGTATAGGATCTTCATACAAAAGCGATAGATAGTTGACGCGTACTATGTCGAGATAATAAAAACTCATACTAGGGATACCAATTCTTGTATTCTTAACTCCTAGTTAACTTTGGCCAACCGATAAGTGTGTTGCTGTCTTTGTCATTTCTTTAGTGCCAGATAGAGACAACGATCCTATACTTATCTGTTGGTCAAAATTAATTAAGGGTTCAGAAAGAGGGCATCGATGACGCAGGTTGTATTCCTCATATAGAAACCTCCAGTCTATAGAAACATACAACAATAAAATTAAAATGACGTAAAATTATGTCGTCAACATGCACTCGAAATAGCAATCTGTCGGCATTGCATTTGCATATAAATTACTGATTCATGACGTAATTGAGTCACCTTCGTTGGATCTGATTAAAGATTAGCGTTATAAGTACGTATTACAGACCACAAAACTACGGACTGTAGGGTGAGCAGGAACCTCTATCAGTGTGCCTAGTGTGAGTCATCTAGCGTCATCTAGCGTCAGTCAGTCAGTCACTAGATGGCGCTGCTCTTATTCCATACAATTTCAAGTTTACGCTAACCGGACCGAGCGCGTTTTAGAAATTGTCAAAACTCACACTAGGCACACGGAAAGTATTCGATACGTTAACTGTCAAATTTGTTTAAGATTTGATCAGCGCCTTGCAACATCGACAAGACACGTACGGTTACCTTGATCGATACGTTAACGATACGAACCGTTAACATTTTCGTGTTTGCCCTATTGTAGGAGTAAGTACTGATCAAATCTAAAACAAATCATATCGAATACTTTCTCGACGGAGTTTGCTGCACGACCTACAGATTTTTAAATTAATTAAGCCCTTACTTTGATAATATTAGAGACCTGTCACTCAAATATCACTGAAAATTTCAGTGCTGCTTCAGAAATTGAATACCTATTTCGACATACCACTAACTACGCGCCGCACATCTGTACACACACAATGATAATTCAGATTACGTTGCGTAATCCATGATGTAACCGCGATACGGAGCGCTATTTAAAGCCATGACAAGGTTAAATACGCAACGGACAGACACTGTATTAATTCGTGAGTATATTATATATATATATATATATATATATATATATATATATATATATATATATATATATATATATTATATATATAGTACTGATTGATGTTATGAGAAAGTTATACGGTTATTGTGCTGTGATATTTTTTTTTTATAAAAAAAATATTTTACGTCGGTATTTTTGGCGTAGTGGCCGAGCAATCGGACAGCTGCGCTTAGTGTCGCGGGTTCGATTACGGTCTGGATATTCTGGTCTGGATGTTATGTGTATGTGAAATTATATGTCTGTAAGCGGTACCCACGATACAGGAGCAATCCTAGTGTGGGACTACGTTTTTAAAATAAGAAGCTCACATACTAATTTCGTAAACAGTAATGCCTGGTTTCTGTATCTCTTCTTAACTTTGTCCATCCAATAAATGTTGCTGTCTTTGTCCTTTGCTTAGTGCCACATAGAGACAACGATAGATTTATCCATCGGTCAAAGTTAAGTGGGAGTTCAATAACAAGGCATTGTGACTTTGACTACCTATGTATAAATAATTGACTTGACTACTTGACCACGAGGATTGCTATAATGCTCTTTTTTCCTATAGTTAAAATAAGAAATACTTTAATATTATAATATCTACTTGACACTGGCTAAATGCACAAACCGCGCGAAGCCATAATTTAACAAAAAAAAACTCCCAGGCCATAGGAAACACAGAACTTCTCTGTAACTGGCTTGAAGAGGGAATGACGCCCCAGACGACTCTGACACGAGTCACTTTGCCCAAAAGTGGGACATAAAAGTGGGACGTACCAATCGCTCCCACGTTCCCCCACGTTGCAACGATGTCAATTGTGTTGTGACGCAACAACGGTGCAGGATGTCCTGGGGGCTATTCGGAGGAACGATAATGAAACAACACGAAACTGTAGAAAAAAGGAACAAAGTGCGTTATACGAAACGATGGCAAAAAAGTTATATGTCCAGTGTTTTTTGTAAAGTACACTGCCTACATTCGTACATTTTTACTACATTTTTCCGATTCAATTTTTTTTAAGATATCTTATTAATGCCATTACATTATCGCAGCAAGCTATAATAAGATAGTTCACCAAACCCTATCAGCTATACATTATTTTGTTTCGTGGTTTAAAAACATATTACGTTATTCTATTATATTTAAATGACAACAATAAAATTTGGTAAAGATAATAAACCCAGTAATGTTATGACATAAACGAACACATTAACGTCCCGAGGTACGCAAAAGAAAACCAAAATATTATCCACGTAAGTAGGTTCTAACACTACCACTGTGAAAAAAAATTTGAAACCACATCCATTGTAATCTGATAACGATCCATACATTTATAAGTAACTCTACCACGTCGTCTATTTACCGTTCTCATCTCGTCTCTCACAATACGCGTACCATTGCACCACTAACTTAGCGCCAAGGGCGCGTTGCACATCCACAAGACAAGCTATGATTTATTGCGCTTACATCAGAGCGCGATGCAACACAACCTTTATTGTAGTGGTTGAATTGTTGCGACGCCTGATGGACGCGTTGAACAAATGCGATTGTTTTTTTGAGACTACATCATCATCATCACCAGTTCAGACGTCCACTGCTGAACACACGCCTCCCCCTTAGACCGCCACACCGAACGACAATTTGCCACTTGCATCCACCGGTCGCCTGCGACTCTTTTGATGTCGTCGGCCCGTCTAGTGGGAGGCCTACCTACACTGCGTCTTCCAGTCCGCGGTCGCCACTCTAGAACCTTTCTTCCCCATCGGTCAGTTGTACGAGCGATGTGGCCTGCCCATTGCCACCTCAGCCTTCTGACTACGAGAAATTATTATTTTGAGACTACGCGCAATATAAAAAGCTACCTATCGCTATTCGGGCTTATCCGTCGTAGATCTTTATAAGGGTCTTACTACAAAAAAATTAAACGAGAGTTGAAGAGATCTGTCTAAAATTTGATGTCACAAATCAACGTGAAACGCTCGCGTAGTTTCTAGCTGTCCCGGAACGAGACTTAGACGGCGATTTTGTGGAACGAAATTTTAGACACATCTGTTCAACTCTTGGATGGTAGTGTCTGGAAGTTAGATATACGAGTCAACCCCTAACTAGGATTACTTGTGGGTAGGAATCGGGAACTATAAGGACTATGGTCCCACAAGCACCCAGGCTTGGAGCAAACGTTCAGCAGCAAAAAGCAGCAATTTTTCTAGTTCAAATAAACGGCTCTACGCGGGAGTCAAACCCGCATACTCACGCTTCGCAGTCGCCTCATGAAACCACATGAGTGGGCCGTAAAACTAAATATCTTTTTGAATAAATATTTTTTCAAATATTGTCGCCCGATTTTTCCCGAAAATTTCCCGGGATGTGGCTCAAACATAACTTGCGAGATTCGGTTTCAGACACCGAGACAGAGAACAGTAAATAATTATCATGATTATCAGCATTATCACGCAATGATAATTAAATAATTATAATTATTCTTATATTAATCCATAATACTCAATACTAAGTAAAGCGAGCGAATGTTTCATGTAACTTACTTACCCAGTGACGCAGTGGCTACGTTCAAAACAATAGGAACCACAAGGTGACGGAGGTCCAAGGTTCGAATCCCGGCTTCAGACGCAGGTGTATTGTGTAACGTTATAATTTTATTTACTTTAATTATTACAATTTGTTTTGTAATTATTAGTGTATATACAGAGTTACAGACAGGTTTGTTATGGAGTCATTTTTGCTTTTAAATATTAAATATTGTTTTATCGCTTTTAGAAATAAAAGTGTCTTTGGTAAGATAACTAATGGAATTTTTGTTAGAAAACTACATTACATTTTTATATTATAGTCTTGTCCAATTACTTCTAAACTCTTTAGAAATGTATGAAAATGAAAGAGATAGCATTATGTAAGTTTGTCACAAACTCATACAACCACCATAAATACCATTGTACTAGGCTGATTTCGACGAGTGAGGTTGAGCAAATTGGACACCTTTCTTCTCTACAAACAAAATCATAGAATAAAATATTATAATGTTTTATTTCATCTACACTAATATTATAAAGAGGAAAACTTTGTTTGTTTGGTTGTAATGAATAGGCTCCGAAACAACAGAACCGATTTTAAAAATTCTTTCACTGTTGGGAAGCTATGCTATCCCCGGGTGACATAGGCTACCTTTTATCCCGTAAAAATTAATGGTTCCCGCGGGTTAGTAGTTAACGCGGGGGAAACCGCGAGGTACCGTGCTTCTAGTACCAAATAAAAAAGAAAATACATACACACAAGGTATTCACATAAACAAAAATAACTACTACATAGTAAAGTACAATGGATAAAATCGCTAAAAGCGATCTCTTTCAGTCAACCTTCTGAAGGCGAAAAGCAAGAGAAATGTAATGGAGCATCGAAATATATACCATAGATACTTCTTTTGGTAGTCGTCCCCCGTATATAGGAGGGTTTTAAACCATCTCCAACTCAGTCCTCATTCCTAAGTCTGGGGCTACTAGATACAATAATATGCCCCTTATCCTATTGCCTAACGGCGAACCTGTTCAAAGACTTCCCCCGCCTGCCTTGACACGCCGCCCGGTGCGCGTGTCGCAACGCAACCACCGCCATATCCTTTGAATTATTCCACTATCCTTTTCCACTGAAGTGCTAACATTACAACTACATTACAGCACGCTATTTCTACTATACGTTTTAATAATTTTACTGAATTATAATAAGGTTCTGAGTCTGCGTTTTTCTCGTTTCTTTGTGAGTGATTTCCCGGGAACTAATAAGTAACTGCTATAAATAATGTTGGTGTCTAGTTATTATGCACTTTATGGTAGATTTTGACAGAATTAAAAAAAGATAATACGTCATTCATGTGGTTATAAAATCAGAGTGATGTTAATCATTGGCATATCCCTAAAAGTAGATACGAACCAAGTTTTCAAGTCACTAGTGAATAGATTCTCATGCGTGCATTATCGTCGATCGCCGTCGCCAGTTTCAGATAAACGCAACGCTATTCAGGGGAAAAAACCGGCCAAGTGAGAGTCGGACTTGAGCACTAAGGGTTCCGTACTATTATCTATAAAAACGGCAAAACCATCACGTTTGTTGTTTGGGAGCCCGCTAAACATTTATATTTTATTCTGTTTTAGTATACCTACTTGTTGTTATAGCGGCAACAGTAATACAATCATCTGTGAAAATTTAAACTATCTAAGTATCACAGTGCATGACATACAGCCTGGTGACAGACGGACAGCGGAGTCTTAGTAATAGGGCCCCGTTTTACCCTTAGGTTACGAAACCTTAAAAATGATTTCACGCAAAAATCATTTTAAAAGTCAAGTTATAAGTACGAGTATACTGGTTTTCTTGGGATATATCCCTTGCTTAACAAATCGAAAGGTAGAGCCGCCTTGACACGCCACACCGCTCCTTTCCTAACCTAACATTTGACGTGGCGCAACCACGGCGTATCCTTGGGGTTTGCGTAACCGTTACTTCACCGGTTACGGTTGCTAGACAGATGTGTGGACGCGGTTTTATCTGGCGAGTCGGCGTTACGTTGAACTTCGACGCGTTGGGTTAGAGAGGGCTGCAAATGAAATCATGAGGAGCTCATGGAAAGTGAGAGGAATTTTCCGAAAATTTCAACAGGCATCGTTTAACAATTTATGTGCCACTCGAAACATTAACTTTTTATGTTTAGTTTTTTTACACTTTTTTTATTTAGCAGTTGTGAAATTTATCATAGCCAATTTACGCCAACTATTTCTTAGATATTCAAAGTAAATAAAAACCTTGACTATTGCTAACAAGTCTCTCAACATCGCAGAATTGTACACAACAGTGCACAGAGTGTTGCAAGTCTTATCAGCGGAAGTTATAAGGTTTATTGCGAAGAAATGGGGCTTGTTTTATTGGAATATAATAATAATATTGGATTGTAATATTTGTTATATAAATATGAATGAATTTTATCAGTTACAGATAAAATTCTTCAGTGAGTAATAACTTGAGCTTTTGTAGCAGGGAACGTTACAAAATAAAGTCCGCAGTGCATCCACTATAGTTGGTTTATGGACCACCCCTCGGTCTCTGAGAAAAAAATCATCTCTTCAAACAGTAGCTAGGTACCTAAGGAACATACTTATTGAAAAAAGTGATATAAATAAGTACTAAAAAGATTAATGTCTGTTAAGCAAAAGTTGTTTAGAACGATTCCAAGGAAGTCCTTTTGCTTAGCACGTGATTAGTAACGCTTATTTATCTCGCCTTGAGTTGATTTGTACTTCGTACATTATATAGTACAATAGAAGAGATGGACAGACTATTTTATCTGGTAAACGCATCGCCCACCTATTTTTCAGTGAAATGTCCACTAAAATTAATAGCACAAACTTGAAAAATGTCATGTTAAGACTTTATTGTCCCAAACATAAAAGTTTGCAACGAAAATTGCAATTTTTTCTAAAAAAAACTCTACTACATCGCAATAATGACGCAAGCATTCGATTTTGCAAACTGTTTTGCGCTGCTCGCCTTAGATATGGCAATTTTGCCGCTCTTTCGCAATGTATGCGTTCGGTATTGCACGAAAATAAATTATTGTGCTCATTGCAATGTAACAGCATTAGTGTATTGCTTAAAACAACATCAAACTAGGCCGGAACAGAACTGTCTCTTACGCTATTTCAATAACCAAGTAAAGTTTCAGGCGTAACAATGAAGTTTATACAGCAACCACCTACATTTTCTACAGCAGAGAACATAGCCTTTCTTCTAGCAAGAATACACTACTTATCGCATTCTGCTATATTATATTGGAATTAAAGCCATAGGTAGGTATTTTAAGTAATTCACACAATTAAACCATAACTCTTTATTGCTTGCCCAATGTAACATAAAAACGCGTACATTGTGAATCAATCAAATGGAAACATAAAATACATTGCGGAAGTATTTTATGTGTACTTGCCACTATAAAAATCAAGAATAATATTGAGAATGTGAATGGCCGCACTGGCAGTTACTTTGAGGGCATTTCCCGCTACCCTGACTCAAATAAGTTTTCAGTAAAGGAATCAGCGTCTCCGAAATTTTCGGACATGACACGTCTGTAGGATATGGCTGGACTTCGGGGTACATATATCCGTAACCTTCTGCGTATTGGGGGTAATAGTACCCTGTAGTGCATGAAGGAGTGCCAGGGGTGCAGGAAGGAATGTAAGCACCCTGTTGGACATTGGTAACCGGAACGCAAGAAGATTGATGTTTGGTTATGCATTTGCAATCGGTTTCGCAAATAGTTTCATGATACGGGACAGTGGCACCATGTAAAATTGGCGATTGATTCTCGCACGTTGGCACTATATTGTTCAAAGTCGGATATAAATGGTCACACGTTGGGGCAAAGTTGTTCAAAGTCGGATATAAATGGTCACACGTTGGGACAAGGTTGTTCAAAGTCGGATATAAGTTGTCACACGTTGGGGCGAGATGGTTCAACTTTGGGTATAGGTTGTCACCTGTTGGCACCAAGTTGTTCAAAGCTGGATAGCGGGTTTCACAGGTTGGTGAGCGGTCACACGTAAGATATATTGGACCCTCGATGTTTTTTATATGTACCGTTGTGGCTGCGGAGTCAAGACAATCCATACATGCGTTCGTTGCCTGAAAAGAAATAGATTAGCTATTATTTGACTCGTCGAAACAGTTGATAATATGATGGTACGTTGGGCTGAAAAGTCTTAAGCGGCACTTTTTTTTAATTTAGGCCTACTGTGCTTCTACCGTCACTTTGAGGCTATTGTTTATGAGCAAAAATTTTTATTAAGTTTAATTACTTATAGTAGTCTCTCACTATTAGTATCGCTCTCTAGTTTTCAGGCTATTCAGCAGATTATTGAAAATATATACAAGATAGCCAAGTCAAAAGCACTCGTAACCGGCGCGCACGTGTGGAAGGGTTCATGAAAGAGGAAGAAGCGAAAATGGTGTGTCAGAATCGTAGCATGTAAGAAGATGTAGAGTCTCTGCCTACTCCAATGGAAAATAGACATGACTGTACGTAATGTATACATACATTTGACACAGTTTGACGGTTAGATAGTTTAGAAGAAATTGATGTACACTTATTTCTAGAATTGTAGAAAAAATATATTTTTGAATGTATATATATTATTGCTCGTGACTGTACATATGTATACATATTGTATAGTATAACTTACATGAACTAGAAGAATTCCAAGCACCAAGCACTGCATTCTGTTATTAGAACTAGTAAACTTTAGACCAATATGAGAAGATAACTGTATAAACTCCTCGCCAAAACAAAGGTTTTATATTCGTTTCTTATCAGATTATTTTGGCAATTGCATTTATTGCCAAAAATATTGGAGATTTTACGTAATTAAATCACGTACGATTTATATGTCTATTGCGATTGTATAATATTAGTAATATTATTACTTAGTATCCTCTTGCATTCCAATAATAATATGGTAACAGGTAGCAGGATGGTGGTAATTTGCAAATAAAAATATATTAATTTAACTGAAAAATATTGGAAACTTTTCCTTGCGGTAAACGCCTTTTCTATCATATTATAGTATTTCCTTCCTATTACAAAGTGAATAATCGTATGTAATATAATGCTATTTACTTTTTAATATTAAATTTGATACAACCTATATCTTTATAAAAACAAATTGAAATCTAAAAACTAAACGTAAATAAAAACTAATCTATTACTACTTACATAATATTGTAAGTAGAAAATATTCTAAATGTGATTATGTGTATACAAGGTGTAACAGCAAGGTGTAGTAATACTGAAACTACGCATACACATACATATTTCGAAGTAGTCTGGAGGTAGGTACTATAAATCTGTATGTAGTTACGGTAATGAATTAATACACGTCAAAGTTTACTGCAAAACTAACCATCGTTCAACCCTAGTTATCAGCTGGGCAATGTCAGTGAACTTGAGGCATAGGCTAACATGTATAGTCTTATCCAACTTATATGGTGCGTCGTGAATCTTCGTTCGCGCAGAAAAGAAAGTATGGTCCGAAGATTAACGAAAGAATGCTTAACACTTACAATCAACCTAAGATCACTATTATAAGGTTCATAATACACTGCAGCTGTTGCACATCGCAGTTCTACCTGCGCAGAAGATGAATTTTCAAAGCGCGGGAAATGCTATTGACCGCTATTGGTCACACATACCCACATTTCAATATTACTACACCTTGCCGATACACCCTGTATATTTGAAAGCAATAAAATGGCCGAGACTTAGTAAGAAGATTTTTATATGATAGATAGTTTAAATCCTGAAATATCATCATCATTTCTCATCATCATCGCGTTATTTCCATGTCGGAATCGTAATCAAAACTCGGAGGCAGTGTACGAATCGCATATATTATGCCAAATGTGATGAATCTTACTAATATTATAAAGCCGAAAGTTTGTGAGTGTGTGTGTGTGTATGTTTGTTAGCTCTTCACGCTCAAACGGCTGGACCGTTTTCGATGAAATTTGGTATAGGGGTAGACTGGACCTATGAGACGGACATAGGCTATATTTTGTCTCAAAAAATAATCTCTAAGGGGGTGAAATAGGGGTTGAAAGTTTGTATGAGTGATTTACAATGCTTCAAGCTAGGAATCTGAAAATGTATATTTAGGCTTTTGGTAAGAAATAAAGAAATACGGGTTTCAGCTTTTTGGCAAAATCATCCCTAAAGGGGGCAAGGCAAGGGGTTGAAATGATGAGGTATTCTTTAGATGCACCCCCTACGGACCACAATAAACGGCTGAACGGATCGTCATGCAATTTGGCAAGGGGATAGATAATAATGGATACACGATAAAGAAAGAGATAGAGGGAGAGAGAGAGAGAGATAGAGTGAGAGAAAAAGAGATAGAGGGAGAAGTATGTAGATTGAGATAAAGGGAGAGGGAAGGAGATAAAGGGAGAGTTGGAGAGTGAGGCGGAGAGATAGAGGAAGTGGGAAATATATAGATTCTAAGAAGAGAGAGAGAGCGAGAGAGGGAGAGAGATAGAGAGAGTGAGCGAGAGAGGGAGATAGATAGATTGAGAGGGTACATTTATAGAAATAGAGGGAGAGCGATCGAAAGAGGGAGAGGGAGAGAGAAAAGGAAGAGGAAAGGAGATAAAGGGAGAGAGAGAGCGTGAGAGGGCGATATAGAGGGAGTGGAAAATATGTAGAAATAAAGGAAGAGAGACCTAGGAAGAGAGAGAGTGAGAGAGGGAAAGAGATAGATTGTGAGGGAAGTGTATAGAAATAGAGGGAGAGAAATCCAAAGAGGAAAAGGGAGAAAAATAGAAATTGAGAGTAGAAAGGGACATATTATGTAGAGATAGAAGGAGAAGGAAAGATATAGAGATAGAAGGAGAGAGAAAGCGATAGAGATGGTATATATCATAGTCAAAGTCAAAGTCAAAGTCAAAGCATTTATTGTAAATAGGCAATTAAATCGCACTTTTACAAGTCAAACAAAAGTTACAAGAGAATCATAAAAACATAAAGTATGATACATTAAATTAAACAGTAATTGATTATGGTTTGATTTTGAAAAAAGGATGTTTCCTTTTCAAGCACTGTACCAAGATTCTGGACAGGAAAAGGAAACTCCGTTGACTCTACCAGTGCTTCGGAATACGCCCGTTAGAGAAGACAGCACCAAGAAACTCTACGGGGATGTCATTTTTTAACTTATTATTTTTCAAATTCTTTTTTCAGTCATATAAATTAACAAACATACAATATATAGATTAACACACACGAACAAAATAATTCATAAAATTCACGTTAATTATTATTATCATGGAGCTGGGGACATTGAGGCCATGCATTTTTATCTTTAACATAGTCATTAACAGTGTAATAGGCTTTCTTGATGAGATTAACCTTGATATAAATTTTAAACCTTTGCATGGATATAATTGATCTATTCCTTCTGGTAACTTATTATAAAAGCGTATACAGTTCCCCATAAATGAACCATTAACCTTCTGCAACCGAAATCTTGGTACATTCAGTTTATTTTTATTTCTAGTGTTGAAATTGTGCACGTCACTATTTTTAGTAAACGTGTTAATATTTTTACGAACATACAATAAGTTTTCATATATATATTGGCAAGCCACTGTAAGAATGCTGATGTCTTTAAACCGTTCCCGGAGAGAATCGCGGGTTTTCATATTATATATTGAACGAATTGCTCTCTTCTGTAGCACGAACACTGATTGAATATCCGCGGCTTTGCCCCACAACAGAATGCCATATGACATAATGCTGTGAAAGTAACTAAAATATACTAATCTTGCAGTGGCTTCATCAGTAAACTGTCTGATTTTACGTACAGCAAAAGCTGCAGAGCTCAATCTTCCAGTTAAAGATGATATGTGAGGACCCCACTGTAATTTTGAATCTAAATTAATTCCCAGGAATATAGTTGAATCTACCTGGTCTATAGCCTCATTATTAATTAAAATACATGAATTTGTGGGGTCTCTTTTAACATTGGGCAGCGAGAATTTGACACATTTAGTTTTTTTAGAATTTAGCACTAAATTATTGATCGTGAACCATTTAAGAACTAGCGCGATTGCCTTGTTAACATCGTCAAAATTGTTCTTAGTTCTGTCAGTCTTAAAAATAAGAGACGTGTCATCAGCGAACAAAACAATATCACATAAGTTCTTTACAAAAAAGGCAAGATCGTTAATATACACCAAGAACAAGAATGGCCCCAGAATTGAACCTTGAGGAACACCCATTGTAATGAGAGACCCAGATGACTTAACTCCATTTATATCCACTTTCTGGATTCTGTTACTGAGATACGAGAAGACTAGATCGAGAGCTTTCCCATGAACCCCGTAATGTTGTAATTTAGAAATTAATGTTTCGTGACTAACGCAGTCAAATGCTTTGGATAGGTCACAGAAAACACCAATAGCATCCTGTGACTTCTCCCAAGCATCGAAAATATGCTTTAAGAGCCTTATCCCTGCATCTGTGGTGGAACGGCCTTTAGTGAAGCCATATTGTTCACTGTGAAGCAGACCGTTCAAATTAAAATGAGTCAGTAATTGATTAAGAATAATTTTTTCAAAGATTTTACTAAGAGCGGGAAGTATTGAGATTGGTCTGTAATTAGTAGGATCACTTTTATTGCCGGATTTATACAAAGGTATCAGTTTACTATATTTCATTACGTCGGGAAAAACTCCTTCATCAACACTCATATTAAAAATAACGACCAAGTATGGGGCAATTGAACTAACAATACAAGTTAAAATTTTTGTTGATATTCCCCAAAGATCCTCGGTGTTTTTAATATTAAGCAATTTAAAAGTCTTAACAATCGTGTCTACATTAATATGTTTGAATTTAAATACATCATTACACCTTTCAACATTATTTTGTAGTAAGGAAGCAGCCTCAACCGGGGATGAATGTAACGACTGAGTAGTAACTATAGGTATTTTGGTAAAAAAATATTCAAACGCATTGGCTACTTCGCAATCATTAGAAATTAATTTTTGGTTTATATTTAAAACAAATTTACGGTCCCGAGGCTTAATTTTGCCGGTTTCATTGTTGATTATTTTCCACGTCACATAGATAAGATTATACCATAAATGTTATTATGTGACTCACAAACATACATACACACACACTAACTCACATTGTTGTAGTAAGATTAGGTACGTTTAACTTTGTCCCTCGATCTCGGTTTAATCTGAGAATTTTAATAATTATGTGGCTTTCATACTGTTTCATTTTCGGTACGTTATGACTTAGCGACCGATATCGGAAACTAACTAATGTACAGACAGTCGCCCCAGTACCGGATGCTAACTATGATGACACAATAATAATAATTATGCACAAACCTTTCAAATAGCTACCTATAGGTGTTGTAGGTAAATGTAACGCGGGTGAAACCGCGGGGCGCCGCTAGTATACCTATAAATTACGTGTCACGTTGTTTGTCCGCGATGGACTCTTAAAATACTTAACCGATTTTATTCAAATTTGCACACCGTGTACAGTTTGATCTAACTTGAAAGATAAGATAGCTTACATTTAAATTTATAGTCGCAATAACAACAATCTTAGCCACAGCAACGCGTGGCCGTGTCTGCTAGTTATTTATATTTGTAAGTCGAGACGCATGTCGCATCAAGTGTCCTAGTCGTCGGCACAAAGCAAAACTGTGCCCATTCCGGACGGTCGCCAACTCGGACAGTTTCCTAGTCGACAAAAGCAAACCACAATACTTTATAGTCCCGAGATTCAGATGCGGTCTATTCGACGGCTTCCTATATAAATAACCTATTCGCAAAACGGACTACTCCTAAAAAACTACTTATTCGCGGAATGGCTTATTCTTGACCAGACCATGCGGTCTTCTAGCAACGGCTTATTCGTCTAACGACCCATTGATAGAAAACGGCGTAAAAAAAAATAACGTTACTTTTTGCAAAAAAAAAAGTAAAATCCATTTTAGTCTATGGCCTTCATAGTCTTCTTAGAACATTTTCCCAGCGATAGCATCCTACAGCATACCGGAGCAGCATACAATGTGCCAGCCAGTGTGTCGTCGCGTCTCCCATAGCCAGTGCCGTGACATAATCCGCTTACCTAGTAACCACCCGGATTCCTGCTAGGGCTGCCACCTGTCACTTAGTGTAAAAGTCATATGAGCAACATGGTGTTGATTGGGGGTAAATAAGTTGTTTTACTTATTTCGTTGACTGCGTTATTTATGTTATTGTAACAAATATAATATAATCTGTTATTTCGTTGTTCTTGTCCAGGCTTTATTCAGAGTGACCCTATTGTTATAGTCGCTGGGAGTCCATCATTCTCTCATATTGACACGATTGATTTTTTTTGTATTAAGTGCCCATTTATGTGATGTCTAGGATGACCTAAGTTAAGTGAGTTAATAGGTTTTTATTATGCAGCTCAAATAAATATTAAATTAATTATTTTACTTCAGGTAGGTACGTAGTTACGTACTACCCAATATTAAATGAGTGTAAAAAATTTAACTCAGTATCAGGATGTGACAACCCTAGTTACAGCATCACAGGGATGTGCACAGCGGATGCTAACCTACTGCTACGTAACGGGACCTCAGGGGACAGGCTAATGTAGATACGCCACAATGTGAAAAAAACTTCGGATAAACAGCTCTTATCCTGATTTCAAAAACTTTGACCAACCGATAAGTGTATTACTGTCTTTGTCATTTGTTTAGTGCGAGATAGAGACAACGATAGATACTGGTCAAAGTTAACTGAATTTATAACCAGTTAATTTTTATTTTTTGCAAAAAGTTTATTTATATATTTTATTGGTCGTACGAAATGTATTGATGGATTACATTGATCTAAAATAATTTTCAGCGGACTAGTAAATGCAGAATTTAGATTTAAAACCCCCCAGTTGGTACCTAATTGATTGGGAAACAGTGTTCTAATGTCAATATAAAAAATAGCCGTCAACAAATTCACGCGTTACAGCTAGTCCTAAGTAACACAGTACCCCTATATTATTATGTTAAAAGATTACAAACGATTTAAAATAAAATGAAATTAATGTGAATGTTTGTATGTTTGTGTGTTTATTCCGTCTTGACGTCGCCGCAACGGCCCAACGAATTTTGATCAAATTTCATATACTCTAGAATAACACAGGTTACGGAAAAATAAGTTACGCGTTTCTGATAAGTCAACGCGTGTGAAACCGTTGGCGGCATCTAGCAACCCATAACGAGCGTATCCACCCTACGACCCGCAGTCGGCTGCGCGCGCGCCGACACACTGATCCACATTCGATCGCATTGATAAGGCGAGATAACCGCGTTTTTACGCCACCATCCATTGAATCGGTAACGAGGTTCAGTTCACGCTACTTATTATGACTACCATTATTTATGCTGCTGCTAGATGTGACATAAAATTATAGTGAGCGCTTCTAGTAGAAGCGCCGCGCGGTTTCACCCGCGTTAACTACTATACCGCGGGAACTGTTAATTTTTACGGGATAAAAAGTAGCCCATGTCACTCGGGAATAGTGTAGCTTCCCAACAGTGAAAGAATTTTTCAAATTAGTTCAGTAGTTTCGGAGCTTGTTCAATGCAATAAAAAAAACAAACAATCACATCTTTCCTTTTTATAATATTAGTATAGATAATGCTACATTGTAGCGCATGACTGACTATATTATAGGATCACAATCGTCACAGTGATCCACGAATCAAGAGAGGATGCATGAAAGAAGATTGAAGACACAGATTTGAGGATCTACTATGAGTGTTAGGGGTCGACGTAGACGGACGAACCGCGATCAAATCGAGGACGTCTTAAAGAAAGGTCAAGTCAATAGTACTCATGACTGGCGAGAATGAACGAAGCCATGAAAGTGGAAGATGTAGTCTCTGCTTACACCAACGGAAAAAGGGGTGATTGTATGTATGAACTACGAAGATCATGGAAACGGTTCACAAACAAGCATATTCAGAACAAATACTTGAAATAAGTACTTACATTTTACACATTTTGTATACATTGTGGCAAAGAGATATGGAAGCTTTAGGAGACAAATACTAGGAATCCTAAAACATTTCTGTTTAATTAAAATAACAAGAAACATAAAACTACGAGTTTCGGAAGTGTGTTATTTGTTGGTACTGGAATGAAGTCTGCATCGCACGCTTTGCAGTCGGCTCATCACTCACTACGCCACGAATGCCGGCGACGAGATGGCCCATGATTTTTTCCACTGCCAGTTACCGTTCGGCCTACTACACGGATGACATAGGAATCGGGCTAGTGTCACGGCCTATGCCATTGTATGCGTAGCACCTAGCTTCTAGGCACACTGATGCGTGGGAACACCCTACATTCCTGTACCAGTGGCTCTGTGATCAGTAGACCTCGCGATCAGAGGGGAGCTTCACCAATATCATGGCGATAGGCTTTGATAGACCCTCTTTGTTCGACCTCAACTCTAACACCTTTTTTTTACAACTGGTTCAGAATTTAATACTTAAAGTTTCCACCAAATATCATAACTCTACGCCAATAAATGACGCTACAGCAAACTTCCCCCCTTTTTGCGCCCATTTTCCCCGTTATCCAAAATCGCTTTCGATACAAAAAGCAATAAAAATCGAAGAATCAGTACTTATACCAAATCTTCCCGTGAGAAGCCAGAGGCAAATAGAATCATGAAAAGAGTCGCAGGCAGCCGGTGGATGCAAGTGGCAAATTGTAATTCGGTGTGGCGGTCTAAGGGGGAAGCCTGTGTTCAGCAGTGGACGTCTTCAGGCTGATGATGATGATAATATGAGAAGCCGGGGCGGGTCGCTAGTTTTATTTAAAATGAATGCAGATCTAACTGCAGTTAGTTCGTTACGTTACGTTACGTATATAACTGCATTCACGTTACTCGAAGAACACCCAACGGCTCAAAGGAATATTTGATGCAATCACATCTAAGTACAGCCAAGAACTGTGCAACAGTACACTTGCAAATGGTACGTACATTAATTTGTGTAACCTAATTCATTCGAACCAATCTCCCTTCAGGCTGATATCAACCTTATTTGTCAAACAAATAGGGTATAAAGCGACGTGACCGGTTTCAGTTTGGGCATACCGTTACGTAACATTTTAAGGTCACAAACGTTGCATAACGATTCTACAATCGTGACCAGTGTTACTTGACCTACGGGAATGCTTTTAAGTGACTTAATTGCTAGGGCTTGTTTAGGAACAGAGAGGGGCGGGGGGTCAACTTGAGCTGGGCTGATACATGATTTGTGTTGGCTAATTTAAGTGCTGCTTTGAAATTGTGAGATTTACTGGCGCTTGTGCTTGTGGGTAAGGAATGTTTTTGTCAATAAAGAAATCCTCGAATGTCCGGCTAACAGTTATAACTTATAATCAAAGAAAACAAAAACCCCCACACACAAGGACCGCGCCACGGATTAAAAAGGACACGTAAATTAAATAAAACTTATAAATGAAATGCTTTCAGTCGGACGAGATGGTCAAACTCTACCCTGGAGAGTTCTGAATTGTACTTTTTGTATATTTGTATGTATTATATTTTCTTACCTAATAGGTATACTTATACTTAATACTTAGACTTATACTTAATACTTACACATGTTGTTACCCTCATTAGTAAACTTCTAAAATATAGAGTAAGTAGTTAGGTAAGTACTGTAATATACCTACTATTTACTATTTTCATCATTCAATTTAGTTTCAGCAAATCATCTTCACACCAGTAATTTTTCATTTACAGTTTTCATGCAACATCTGGGTCACGATGATTGATCGGTTACGCAAGCGATTGCATCACAAACGGCCCAGTTTTTGTTCATGTCAGCCAAGGTAATGAGATTAGGTCATATCACAATGTGAGTATGATAATGATTCTATTCTGGTTGAATGTGTTTTTCGGTCATTTGTATCACACGGATGGGTGACCGAATAATTCTCAACATCTGTCTACTAAGAATACAAATTTTTCCCGTACACTCCAGTTTTTTCAGTTTTATAGTGGGGTGAATCGACCAACGTAAATTGTGTACGGGGTCAAGTCGACCCATGGAGAGGGGAAACGCCCCATACCCCAAACTAAGTGGTTCTGAGGGCATTCCTGCCACGCAGTATACTTCGACAGGAGTAACGTATAGTAATTCTACCACCTGCCACATTTATAAGATATCTATTTCGCCAATATTGCTCACCTATGAATTATTATAAACTTTCACTCCCTTCAAGGGCAAATTTTGAAGAATAACAAAACTTTTTTAGTTTCATTATAAGTATATTTTTACACAGCTTCGTCGTCGTGACCTAAAAAAATGCTTCGTTTTACAAATTTAATCTCTTTAAGGGAGAAGGGATGGAATTTCAATTAATCCCTCCTTAGTAATAAAGTATTTTCTTTGCGATAATAAAGAAGGGTTCATTGTATGGGCAATACCGATACCCCGGATGGAGGTTCTTAAAATATCAACAAACAACCTTCAAGAGTACCTATTTCTATTCCATGGTGGTAGAGCACTATAGTATCCGTCTGACTACGAATAGAAAATCTATCCTCAGACCCCTAAAAGGGTATTCCAGCAGCGGTCTTGAAAAATAAACTGGTAGCCATCCATGGCGTACCATTAACCACCACATTGGCTACCCAGTCTCTATAATTGTATATCCATAACCCAAGATGGTCAGTTCATGCTCACCTCATACAACTTAGCACAATGTTCGTCCTCGCGCAAACTCGTTCATAATGAACCATAATACCCGTCATTGTATGAAATAAGAGTGTGCAACTTGTGATGTAACCCGCTAGCTACAGCATGTCAAGGTGAGATCTGATACTTGTACGTTGGGAAAGGGTGTTTGGTAAACAGATCTTGATATTTTTTTAGTTGTTGCTTCTCACGGTTTGTATGTTTTATGACTATGTATGCTGACTATGGTTAATCATAGGACAACGTCTGTCACGCCTGCTAGCTTTGGAAAGGCTACACTATCATCATCGTCAACGACCAAATCCTACTAATATGTATGTATGTTTGTTGCCTTTTCACGCAATAACTTCTGAATGGATTTTGATGAAACTTCACAATAACATAGCTTACATATCAGAATAACACATAGGCTACAATTCCTAAAGATATATCGTACTCGTATACTATCCAAACGCGAAAATCCAAATGAAGAAACATTTATTGAACCCGATTTTTGAAGTTAACCAACTTCAAAAATCGGGATATATAACGGCATTGTCAATGCCATATCCCAATTATGTGGCTACACTTACAGCGAACGTCAAACAACGGGATTTACTGGATAGTCAATGGGATATCACGATACGTGTGGCCCCCCGTCCATAAATGAGAAGTGGGTCTTACCACAAAATAATTAAACTAGAGTTGAACAGCTATGTTTAAACATTCCACAAAACCACGTCTAACAAATACACAAGTCAAGTAAAATTATAATAAAATGAGGCGATTGAGTGAGACAACGAGGTGATAGACGTCGATTTTGTAGAACGTCAACATCTGTTCAATTTGTGGTAAGATGGATTTCGTCCCATTTTCTATCTTGCACTCTCTTCTATAAAGCATATTATTGGATACTATTGCCGACTGCGTTACGCAACCGCACAAAAAGATATGAACATTATGTAGGTAACTATTACATAACCAATCCAGTTACCGATCTTCACCTTGGCATGACGTAACGTGTCAAGGTTGGCTTGCAGCATCTCTGATACTGTGCAAACGTGCTGTACATTTATTGGCATTTTAATGGTTTAGGTACTATTGGGTACCCAATTGATTTCTTTTGTAACGTGAAGCAAGCGAGTAAGAGTATGTCGGTTCTTTAATGGTGGCGTGCCTATTGGTGGTATGCTTTTAGTATTAAGCAATAAAGTTTGAATAAAAATAAAAATCGATGTTGTATGTAAGTATATATATAATATTTATAATAAAAAGGTACCGTAATTTAATTCTTACATCAACATTATTACAATCAAATTAGAGTAAGCTAAGATAAGATAATGGCTGAGATAAGATCATCTAAAATAATAAATTTAAGATCAACGATCTTTAGTCTGATACCCACCGCAACACAGAGCGTAACATGAATTATTTCTTATTCTGCGCTTATTACCACAGACATAATACTTATAAGAGCAGGCCAGCCATTACAGGTATCTAGTGAAGCCAGAAAAAATATCATTCAAAATACCGAACTAAGGATGACAAGACAACTACGCATACGTTCATAACATTTTACTAAGATTAATTCGTGCTGAATCCGATTTAATATTATTAAAATTATTATAAGCTATTAAAATGTAGCCAGCGTCATCAATATGGCGGCCATCTTCACGACTGGATTCACTAGGGGCCGTATTAATAAATAAACCTCAATAGCGCTACCAAGTGCACTACCAGCTGATCCACACTCAAAATGTAATCTACATCTTGAAATCGTTGCTATTTAATAAATGGATATTGAGATGTAGCACTGGCTACTAGATACTGTCTTGTATGTGTCAATTGTGTCATAATCGGATAGCACTTAACCGCTGAGTGTCATTTATTAATTTGCCAGATATCATGTAAGTTTCGGTTCCTAATCTACAACTTAAGATGTATTTATTAAATAGACTGAAATGGCAAGTGCACACTGAAGATAGCTCTCAGACCTATGTTTGATTTATTAATACGGCCCTAGATGTCTTTAATGTCCGGTCCGCATCCTCTTATTTATGTCTGTGGCTTATTACCAACATTTTATGATACACTGCAAGCTTGCGCTTGCGACAGCGTAAGGCCGTGACCACACCGCCAACCGGCACGACCATTTCCTAACACGAAATTCATATAAAAATGGAAGATGTCAATGCCGCCCAATTAACACTGGAATACTATCTCTTGGTGCAAGCTAACCTTAACACAGATGTAACACTTATGCAACGGTTATGTTGTCAACCGAACTTGTGACGATTCAGTACTTCTTTTAAAAAATTCTCTTTTAAAAAAGAAGTACTGAACCGTTCTTTTTTTAAAAAGACTTTACTAATTTTTTAATTACCCTACCTTTTTTTAATTTCTTTGACCTACTTTTTTAATTTCTCCTCCGAGACCGGCGTGAAGGTGTAGGTATTCATACTATATTCAATTATTCAGCCTACTATATTATCTACTTATGGTTTGATTTTATAGTCAACCTTTACGGTCTGTCTTATCACAAAAGATTAGACTAGAGTTAAACAGAGGTTTCTAAAATTTTGTTCGACAAAATCGACGTCTATCACTCGCGTTTTGTTACTCAATCCTGGCATTCTTGATTATTCTACTTGTAAATTTGTTATTTAGTTCAAAAAAGCGAGGGTTAGACGTCGATTTGTGGAGAAAATATTTAGACTCATCTGTTTAACTTTGGCCAAAATCTTTTGTGGTAAGGACGGTAAATTTTTGTAACACTTCTTTCTCCGACTGTGCAAATATCCACGTCGAGTAAGCTACTACAAAATAATATTTAAATGAAAGGTGGTGAGTCGACCACGCGGGCGAATTTTATTGCGGTATCTCGACCGCAATAACAATACAACCAACCTAAGATTCATTTTAGCCTGACAATGACATTCTGACTTTTGAATGAAGAACTTGGCCAAACACGTATCAACTAGAAAATAAGTTTAAAGTCTCCAATCAGAACTGGGAGATTGATTTTATTTGATTGGCAACCGTAACTCTATCCGATAACGGTTGTAATATTATAGTCTCACAATAATCAACATCCAATGGTGGCGCATACCAACCTTCTTGCTCGAAAAGCATTTGCAAAGCATTATTGGATTAATAAAGGTGACGAAATATAATGTTTTATCTACAACAAGGCGTCTAGTACAGGTTCACGCAGTAGGTAATGTACGTACAAAAATAGCTAGTCCTAATTTGAGTCTCTTTTTTCTTGAGATTGTGTTTCTTTCAATAGAATATTTTTATATATGGATGGACCCCCAACCCACTTAAACGATTTAAAAAAAAATTGCACATCGTGTGCAGTTTTATTTAACTTGAAAGATAGGATAGCTTAAGTACATCTCAATTTATAGTCGCAATAACAAAAACCTTAGCCACAGCGACGCGTGTCCGTCCGTGTCTGCTAGTAAGAATATTTTATATCATTAGGTTTTGGCTAATATGCATGTGTGAACAACTAATACAAACACAAAAAAAAAATCGTGTTCTCATCCACTGCTTGAGTAAAACATTCACTGCTTTACTGAATCGTGACGTCGACTGCTACTTGACTTAACTAGTCTACTGACGGTTCAGTTCTCTTACTGCTATAGTGTGCACTGCGGCTGGTACCTAAGTTCTTACGGACGGAGTGGAAATGCAACAGGTCAACTAACTTTAGTGGCGAAATATCGCCGGAAGGCCTGCTGTCTATACGCTATATCTGTGTGCCACTTGACGTCCAGAAAATGTTTTATTTTCCAGCCTTTTATAAAATACTAGCGCCCCGCTCAGGCTTCGCACGGGGATCACTACGTTATTATACATATAAACCTTCCTCTGCAATCACTCTATCTATTAAAGAAACCGCATCAAAATCCGTTGCGTAGTTTTAAAGATAAGCATACATAGGGATATAGGGACATCGTCTTTGTTTTATACTATGTAGTGATTTATTCAGTGCTAGCTGACCAAAATGAGCCCAAATGATAGCAATTTTCTATATTTATTGGACACTCAGGACTTCCGTTCTCTGCCTTGCGTCAGAAGCTCGCTGTCACTTTTCCCCCGGTTTCTAGAACGTTTGTTGGCTTTGACAGTAGATTAAAACTATCGTTGCCTCTATCTGACTATAAACAAATGACAAGGATGGCAATAGAATTAATCTGTTGTCAACGTTGACTGACGTTTCAGAAACTGGGGGGTGTTGTATTTTCATCGGAACTGGATTGAGATGCAACATTTCAACTAGATTGTACAGAAACAAAGTCAAAATTAAGTGATTGAACCTAAACTGACGTACCTACATATTATGTGTACTAACCACGAGTTAAATCGCTTGTAAAACCACTTCAACGAGGCTTTGAATAGATTGAACTATTTTTTTTAAATGAATAGGATTCTTTTTAGAATGTTTATTATTTAAGCTCATTTAGTTGGAGCTAGTTAGCTAAGATAATTAAAATAGGTAATAATAAGTAATAGTTGATACCTAAAAAAATTTCACGTGACCAAAATGTGAATAGGTAGGTACTATACCTACTAGGTATAGTAAGTGACTAATTAGGATCAAAAACTAAGCGTTTTTAATTATCTGACCATCAGGTACCTTGTTGAATATGTCTCGGATAGTGTTGGGTGTAACTTTACTTACAATATGTTCAAAAACTAAAACCGGGCTACTGATGATAACTCACGCTCTCAAAAGTAAAATATATTCGTCGTGATGTTCAGAGGATAGCCGTGATCGTACGCCGCTTTGCCTTTACGATCGCTTACTTCTGCAAAACTTGTATTTTTGTAGAACCTATGATAAACATCTCAGCCTATAAAATCGTACACACTGCACCACTTATATGTATATTTAGCAAGAATGAAGTAATAGCACATGCACTATGTTGACATATCTACGGAACCACGGTGTCGAAACGCGGTGCTGCCAGCGAATAATTCGGTAATTCGATTAATAATTACTAGCATCGATTACATTATACGATGTGCAATCGATTTGCAGCTGTATTAATTTAATTTGGAATCGTTGGATTTAATTCATATATTCAATTACATTTTGATTATAATATTATACTCGTACTTACTAAATGTTTTTATTTTTTTGATTGTTGGTTATACTTTGATATCATCTATTGATAAAACAAACTGATGCGATGGCTGTGGTGATATACCCTGCAAACTTGGCGTTTATCACTGTGGCCCGAAATGCCCCATTTAAAAAGGTTGTGGTGCGTATTGCCCCAGTATCTTAAAACATTAGCAGCTATATATTATATATATATAGATGTTTATTAATCATCACTTTTATGCGCTATTCATTACAAACTTTGTATCGCTTAAAAACGCTAAATGCATGTTGATATGTAATAAAAAATTTCTGTAATTATCTATATATATAAAAGCCAAAACTGACTGACTGATTGACTGACTGACTGACTGACTGACTGACTGACTGATCGATCAACGCACAGCCGAAACCGCTGGGTCTAGAACCATGAAATTTTGCACAAATATTCCTTATGTGACGTAGGCGAGCAATAAGAAAGGATTTTTGAAAATTCAACCCCTAAAGGGGTGAAAAGGGGTTACAAAGTTTGTATGGAGCAACGTGTTTTCTTAGTCCGATCAACTTCAAACTTGGCATTTATATTCTTTAAAAGATTTAATTAAACACGTGTTTCATCGTTTTTGAATATTCAACCCCTAAATTGAGAATAAGGGGTTGCAACATATTTTCATCCGATTTAGTTCATAATAGAAATTTGGCTAAATTATGCCATAAGTGACCTAGGAGTGCACTAAAATGTGATTTTTAAAATTCAACCCCTAAAGGGGTGAACAGGGGTTGTAATGTTTGTGTGTAACAACGTGTTTTCTTTGTTTGATCAGCTTCAAACTTGGCGTTTACATCATTTAAAAGATTTATTTAAATACATTCATAGTTTTTTAATATTCAACCCCTAAAATGATAAAGAGGGGTCGCAAAATATTTTTCATCAGATTTAGTTCGAAACTGAAATTTCGCACAAATATTCCTTAAGAAACGTAGGTGTGCCGTGCCTATGCACTAAGAATATTTTTTTGAAAATTGACCCCCTAAATGGGTGAAAAATGGTTGCAAAGTTTGGATGGAACAACGTGTTTTATTGGTTTGATCAACTTCAAACTTAGCATCTATGTCCTTTAAAAATTGAATTAAACACATGTTTTTTCTGGTTTTAATATTCAACTCCTAAAATGTAGGTAGGAAGTGGTAGATTTTGGTAGAAAATGATAAATTAACGGTAGTAAATGGTAGATTTTTGGTAGGAAATTGGTAGATTTTTGGTAATAATGGTAGATTTTGGTTAAAATGGTAGATAATGGTAGATTTTGGCAAAAAATGGTAATTTGGTAACATTGATAAATGACAAAATTGGGCCGATGACATCAAAAGAGTCGCAGGCAACTGGTGGATACAAGGCAAATTGTCGTTCGGTGTGGCGGTCTAAGGGGGTGGCCTATGTTCAGCAGTGGACGTCTTCAGGCTAATGATGATGATGATAAATTTGGTAGATTTTGATGAAGATGGTAGATTTTTGGTAAAAAAGGAAGCTTTAGTAAAAAATTATAGATTATGGTTAAAATGGTACATTTAATTTAGGAAATTGTAGTTTTTGGTGCGAAATGGTAGATTCTGGTAGGTAATGGTAGCTTTTGGTATTACATGGTATATTGGTAGAAAATGGTAGATTTTTGTATAAAATGGTAATTTTGATAGAAGATGGTGGACGTCGTACAAACATGTTGGATATCGCATATCGGTTGTCGATGTCGAACTCGAGGTTATTTTTAGCTATTAGGAATTATGGTAAAATATAATTATAGTCTGCGCGGACGAAGTCGCGGGCAACAGCTAGTATGTTAATAAAATACCTACCAATACATTACTGCCTTGACCACAAAACATTAGATAAAGAAACACTCAGAAAATTGCGACTTGATAAATTTATTATAGGTGCAATTACTCGAATTGATGCGTTTCAAACAAAGGCTGGACCGTTGCTTAACTTTATACCATTGAACACATTCTAATAGACGTTTCTATCGAGCCATTCGATTGATTTGGTATCGATTGCAGAATCGATTCGGAAGATCGACAATGCAAGGTCAACTCTCAAGCGTACCAACCAATAATGGAAAAGCTTACGTTTTGTAATGTTGATATTTTCTATCGAGTCAATCAATTCATTCGGTTGTTGGCTGCCTACCGATTACAGATTGCAAGGTTAAACATCAACGAAATATTAGGTAAGTAATGCGCTTCGAGTTTTAATTGTTATTTATTTACATAAGTTGAGAAGTTGTTGCGTGTTTGCATAATTTAATTAAGTTGATGATAATGTATTGTGTCATAATTTATGGCGTCATTTTACGGACCTCTCCTGTCAGTGAGTTATTTCATATTGTTTCATCTCTTATTATGCACGTCGTAAAAGGTTTGTAACTCCGTTGGATTAATATCATATTTTTTTAATTACAATAAAAAAATATTACATAAAACACTTTCAGCCCTGAAATTGTTGGATGTCTGCCTACTTTGAGGTCTCTTCGCATCTCTGCGCCGCTAACCCTCTGTTTTGGGCAGGGGTTAAATGTTGTAAAACAGCGTTTAATTAATCCAGCCTCATTGGTTATTAAGGTGCATTCACAAACACAAATGTCGCAACTGAACAACCTTGCGGCGTTGCGACAGCCAGAAATTGCGTTAGATATCCCGACTGAGTCGAGTTAGCGATGCAAAAACTTGGGTTGGTACAACTTAATAATATTTACTTGCGATAACATAAGATTTTAACCATTACAAAGAACAAGTAGAAAAGCTTTAATGACAAAGTAAAGTTATTAACTTTTTGTTTTAGGGAGTTTTAGGGTGTAATGAAAAGTTGGTCAAATTTGTTTTTTCTTTCAGGCCAAACAGTTTTGAATAGGTCTACTTACCACATGATTGTGTGACGCATTATCGCACTCCGATATAGTCGACTGATATTACGTCTGTGTGTATCCTCTTTATGCAACTTATTAAATTAAATAAAACACTTTGTTGACTAATCTTTGCAAAATACAATTAACGAACTGAAAGTTGTTAGAAAACGTAATAGGACCAAAGCTTATTCCTACAACGATAAACGTTAACATTATCCAATTGTATGGACTCAAAACCCGTTAAAACGCTATTTCCTGAAGCTGAAAAATCTAGTTTTTCGGCACTTATATTTTTCACATAAAACAGATACGCCAAAATGTGTGTTGTAATTCGAATATAAACACATAATATAACCATTTGTACACATAGAATACATAATCTGTAAGTATAATGATTTTACACATTTACGTAATATCGCGAAATTCACCACCTATTAAAAGAATAATTAAAATACACATAATTATTATAAATTATTATAATTTAAAAGACACAAATGTGTGGTATTCGAACGTTACAATCAAGGGGTTTATTGACTCAGAATGTGGTGAGTGTGTTTAAGTAAAATGATAAACGGTCGCCGAGCGGAAATAAGCGGAAATGTATGCGCTTTGCAACCTAACGATGCCGGATTCGAAACCTCTATATTGACTTAATTTCCCAATGAAATGAAGTAAAACAATGTATTTGCCATGTGACAAAATTACGTCGTCCCATTCAGTTATGCTCGGAATAATATTGCTCCAAACTTCGGCCACTTTAAGTCAAGGTTAGTATCGATGGATATCGTCTTTAAGCCACAACAAAGGCTTTGGAAGACACGACAAATTCTGCCACCAGAGAACGGCATAACATCATTCAATCGACAACAAAGCAACGCGTAAACCACTACACATTATTGCACAACTAGTACACGAGTTATTGAAAAAATAAAGGTCATAATATTATTATTACTCGCCGCATAAGGAAAACAACTAAATTGCCTAATGTAAGAAAATGCGTTGGCGAAATTTGAACTGGTTCATTTAGTAAACCTACTAATATTATTATAAATGCGAAATGTATCATGTATATTTATTTTTGTTACCAGGTGACACTAACCCCCAGTTTCTAGAACGTGTGTTAGCTTTGACAATAGATTAAAACTATCGTTGTCTCTATCTGACAATATACAAATGACAAGGATGGCAATACAATTAATCTGCGGTCAAAGTTGGTTGACGTTTCAGAAACCGGGCGTAAGGCCCACACACACGCGACTCTTGTGTCAAAATCTACTCGCCGCGGCGTATCTCACATAGATATTACGTAACTATAATATTATTATAGTATATATATTAATAAAGTATTGTAATGAGAGAATGGTCATAGTGGTAATAATCTACCCATGGACCTAGTATCAGAGATTTACCTGACAAAAGCGTGGGTATACGGGATACACTTGGCTACAACCCCTATAAATTGGATAAATTTAATACGCGCTATTTAGGTGTGGCTCCAACCATTCGTGCGACATCCTAAAATATCAAGATCGCTGGTACAGCAGCACAGCAATAAATTAGTGCATACGCCGACAAAGACAAAACATAATTGTACTATCCTACTTACTCTTTTCTCTATTTGTATACACTTGTCTCTTTTCTTCCCCGGATCTTGAGTTAAATGTCATATCTGTTAGATGATTAACCTGAGCATCAACCCTAACAAATCAATACATTGTAAACAGCGTAGTCACTTATTTTAAACTGGGGCTGCCTATATTTATCTATTAAAATTGTTATCAACACTTCTCCCTATATACAAACCTCCTTACAGGTATCTGATAACATAATAGCGGGACCACAAATCAGGAAGCGCAACACTAACCAGCGTAACATGTTATAATTATTACATGAATTAATCTTCTTAATTCATTTATTAAAAGACCTTGAGAGAAACAAAGAACTTCCTTATCTGTTACGCAATAACTTGTAATGAGTGTATTTTTGCACATTATGAAATAACTTATGGTTCATATTACGAATGTATACATATACTTAAGTATCAATACCTATCACTATTCAAAGCCGTCCATGACCCAATCACATAATTTATTTCACTAACTATTTATTTTATATCCTTTGTTTTACTTTAAAATAGTTAGTATGTTGCTCAGGTATAACATAAAACAAAACTATTATTAGTGAAATATTTATCTGATGAAAAAAAACAAGTTAAATTAAATAAATAAAAAGAAAAACGAAAACCAGCTAAATCTAAACCAAAAATTAATATTTATTTAAATACACACGTAGTAATTATTATTATAGAGGCACAACACATGTTTTATTGTTCAAATTTTTTTTTATTCCGCTTGCGGAGCAAAGCGTCGGTTCCAAGTGGAAAGGAAAAAGGATTTTTCTATAACATAATTAACCGATCACGTCAATCTGTCGAGTTGTCACCACGTAAAAAAAAAAAGAAAAAGGTAACTGAATGAACTAAAAGTTCGAAACCAAAACGTAAAAAAAAAATAAACAAAAGGATATTATGGCTACAATATCAAACCATAGGTTAATTCTATATCTTCCCCATTAAATACCAGGCCCAGGTATTTACGATGTTGCTCACCTGTCCGTGTCTCCGTACCGGTTGTCTTAACCTGGTGACCGCCGGTTAGACGCCTAACTACCGTTTAGCTTTAACGGTAAGTCAGCACATGGAACAGGGCTCGGCCTTGATTCCGCATCCGACTGGTAGAGAGAGATAAGCTAATTGACGTATCTACGATATGATAGGACTGACCGTTGTAACTCAAACAGACAATCATAGCCTTTTTTGTTAATACTTTTAGGTTTTTTGACCACTATCGGTCTCACCACAAAATATTAGACCAGAGTTGAACAGATGTTTCAAAAATTTCTTTCCACAAAATCGACATCTATCACTCGCGTTTTCTTACTAAACCTTGGCATTCCTAATTATTTTACTTGCAAATGTATTATTCAGTTAGAAAAAGCGAGGGTTAGACGTCGAATTGTGGAGAAAATATTTAGAGTCACCTGTTCAATTCTAGTTTAAATCTTTTGTGGTAAGGCGGTGCTGGTCTTAGTGCCGATGTGATCAAAGGTGGTTAACATGCTCAGCCTAGTATGAGACTGGCCTTCACGGACCACATCTGAAACACCTCGATAGGGAATGAGCGACGGATTTTCCACTTGAGGGTGATAGGTAGCCAGGGCTACCACTAAGGTTTTAACGAACTTCCTTCATGGGAAGCTCAAGTTCAGTTTTCACGGTCAGTTCGTTTCGAACTCACGCTTAGCGGCATGTGATCCGATGACGATACCGACTGAGCTATCATCGCTGGACACCGCCCGAACTGTCCGATCGATATTGAATAGAGATCCACATGGAAACCTATTCCGTCAGACATTGTGGCCCGCGTAGGGTTTCCACCCGTACTATATACTATTATATATTATAGTATTGCACCTTATTTCAGTTAATTTTATACTTTATGAGGACCATAAAGTACTTACACGAAAATACTTAATTTCGTATAATTTGGTATCTTTGAATTTAGAAAAAAAAATGTTAAACGGTCGTGTAGAGATGCTGTGCAATTGTTTAGTAAAGATGCTTATTTGATTAAAACTGCAATAGCAGTAAAAATATTATTTCAAACATAATACAAAAAAAAACGTTATTTTGGAACTATGAACTTACTTTTTTTCTCACATAATAATATAATAACTAAATGTACTTTAACTGCTAAACAAAAAAAGTGGCAACCCTACGGCTGCAGGTGACGTGGGCACGTGAGCGAGCGAAGCCACGTGCGTTACGCAAGCTTGCCACAGCCGGAACTACCTGGATGTGACCGTCAGAACATACCATAATAGTATCTACTGACTGACGCAGAAGCAGTCTGGGACAGACTGGAATTTCACCGCACGTGATTTGAGATCCCGTTGTTTGTAAACCCCCGACGCATTAAGAGGGGTGTATCTCTGTTTCTGTGTATCTGTGTATCTGTGTACCTGTCTATTTGTGTGTATGCTGCGCCATCGTAGGTCCGAAATGAATAAACCGATTTTGAGTTAGTTTCTGTTGGCTTTGATTGAGAGTGTTCTTAGGTATGTTCCAAGAAATTAGGTTAACTTTCTAAAGATCGGTGGTTCTTGACATTATTTATGTTGGATTTCGTTTAAAACTAACCGTCAAAGACAATATATGTTTTTTTTAAACCACAACACTCTTCCGTCGGCTGAAAACAATGAGGATAGGAGGTTTAGCGACGGATTTCGGTTACATGGGTTTTGAGTACCTTCAACATAATAGATAAGAATCGAATAGATGTATTCCCAGTAAGTATGTACATGGTACATTATCTAACGTAAACTATTTCCGCATCATTACTCATTGTTATTGTATTGATAAGGTTGCGTTGTTGCATCAGATCACATGTGACCGGCACACGTACCTACTCACAAGTGGGCATGTATACTTACTCCTATATCTAACAGTACCTTGGAACCTAGTTTAAAGTTTGCTTAAATTAATTATAAATAAGGAAGAGGACCGATGTTAACTGGTTTGTACAATTCTGCCATAACATTTCATCAGTTTGATACACTTCAAGTTTTTACCCGACTACGGCGTAGCCAACGGAGGATTATGTGTTTGACCGGTATGCATGTATGTTCATTGTGATTATGACGGTACTAAAATGTACATTCTATGCAAATTCATGAAAGATATTATATAGACTATTAATGCGTCGGTGTCTTTATTGACTTCTGCGTCCGTGTCGGCGTCTATAAGCGTCGGCATCCGCTTTAACCCAGCGTTTTATTCGACATCTGCGTCGTTGATTTCCGCGTCTACAACTAGACAAAATTTTGATTTTTAGAAATTATAAGTAATGTAAACGCACGTTCCTTACCTATTTCCCTTCCAATGTCTTTTACTTACATTTCTTGGTATAAATAGCCAATTATTTCGTTATAGCCTACGTTATAGTAAACAATAACATTGTTCCTTCCCCTGTGGCGTAGGATGATAGCGTGCGCGTACACAAATACGTAATACGCCTCGTACAACAAACGTGTAGCCGTTGCTACGTAGGAACACCCTTCCGCTGTATGGAAAAAAAAAATAAAAAAAAAAACCGGCCAAGTGTCAGTCGGACTCGCGCACGAAGGGTTCGAATGTATAAAAATGGCTACAGAAACACGTTCGTTGTATGCATGGGAGCCCCCTTAAATCCTTTCTTTTCTTTTTTTTTTATTAAAACGCTGCCTTAATGAAGCATTTTAACAATTTATTAAAACGCAGCCCCACACTATTAGGAGCCCTAAAAAAGATTCCAACGAAAAGAGCAAACACAGTATTTATTCTGAGTATAACCATTTATTTTATCCAGTCCAGTCCAGTATCTGAATCTCACCGCCAACAGACAAGAATAAAATCCAGAAGTTAACTCAATTAAGGACCTGTAGGCAGCGAGCTTCCGTAAAATGGGCGGTTTTTTGTCAAAAAGTTAAGCTGTAATTACAAATATTTATAAGCCAGAAAAAATACAGTGTATAGCCAAGTGTTTCAGTTAGCTAATAAATCAATAATATTGGACTAAAGTTGTCTAGTATCTTGAGAAAAAAATTCACGAGAAAGGACCCGAAAAAAATCTTTCGTCACATAATGCTCAACATTTTCAGCGACAACTATCATATTTTTTGGAACCATAAAAAAGGCAATTTTATTTTCCAATGAAATTTGAATTTTCCAATGAACTGAATCGATTCCATTCTTCTAAATTAATAAAAACGACGAGAATATGATCAGTTTGAGCGCGTACTAGGCGGCTCAGTACCCGCTACGGCGTTTCAGAGAGAGGACGTATGTCGCTGTTCCTCAAAATTTTCTCGTCGAATTTACTGTTTGTTCTCCAAAAAAATAAAGCAAACAGAATCTCTACATGGTATACAACTGGTTTATTTACTTAGTTGCCGTAAATGACTTCCTTCGACGATTACTAAACTTTTATTATAACCTTTATTACTTTGTATTTATTCTCCATTGTGTGTAAAGAATAATGGCTAATATGACTATTCTTGCACCACCTGTAACTGAAATTAGCAGCAAAAACGCGTTTTTAGATTGTTCACTTAAATAAAACTGGGATTTCTTATGATAGTTTGGAGTTAATCAAAGGAGCAGATTATGATTGTATATTAAAATGAAGATGTAGTGAACTTCCGTTTTCCATAATGGCGGATCTGGCGGATGCATATTCTGACGTTTTATTTTTAGCACACTTCCAGTAATCTTTCTGCTCAGCTATGAGCCAGTTTTTTCAATGTTTTTGCTTCGCACGATTTGTGCATTTAGTCACTGTCAAATATTATACTGTAAATTCGAAAGTAACACTGTTTCTCTGTTTGTCTGTTTATTTGTATGTTTGTTTGTTTGTTACTTTTTATGGCTAAACGGCTGGACCGATTTCGATGATATTAGGTATAGAGAGACAACAAAAATGAAAATGAAATTTGGTAGGTATATGGGAGAAGGAAAGATGAGGACCTGGGGAGATGGGGAGATGGAGAGCAGCAGCTGGAGAGATGAGGAGATGGGAGATCGGAGATGGATGAGGGATGGGAGATGGGATATTGGGAGTAGGGGAAAAAAGCGATGAGGAAATAGGAGGATAGAGATATTGACAGAGACGTGACGTGCTCGATTGATTTACAATAGCATACAAAGTTCACGCATATTGTGTTCTTACTATAGCTGGATTCGATTTAAATGCAGACGAAGTCGCGGGAAACAGCTAGTATTCCATATTTTTACAACCTCGTGGTAAAGTAAATTTACAGTCATAGCCACGATTCAGTAAACTTTACTGAAACTAGCTTTTACGCGCGACTTCATCCGTATATTATGAAAAAGCAACTGTTTAGAAAATAAATATTGAAGTCTTTGTATCTCTATCCCTGTCCCTGTCCCTTTCCTTTTCCCTATCCTTAGTCTTAACCTTTATATATTATCAAGAGCCTAAAATAATGAAGTGTCAGATCACCTACTTGAGAAATTATGAATTGCCCATATAAATTTTCAACTCCTATTTATTTGGATTCTAAGATCCCTATTTTTTCTGACGAAAAATAGCCTATACCCATCTCATAGGTCCAATCTTGGTCAAGATTGATTCAGCCGTTTAGACGTGAAAGGATGGCAAAAACTAAAAAAAAAACCAACAAACACACACACACAGTTTCGCATTTATATGATCTTAGTACGGATGCCTGACACTGGCTAAATGCACAAATCTTTTACTCCGTCATTGTCATTGTCAAAATATACTTTATATCAAAAAGAAAATTATGGAAGTGGACTAAAGAGGATGTCTTGTATCAAATGGACTTGACAAACGCGCATACCAGAAGGGACCAACACTAAATAAATTTAATACAACTTATTTAGGTGTGACTTCAATAATTCGTGCGGCATTCTAAATTTGATAGGATTATAGTCAAGGAGGTAATAATTTATGTAATGCTGGCGGTAATAATTCTTTAGGAACGGAACGTAGCATCTCAGACCGCTCGGCCAATCTGACATGTCATTACAGTGTCGAAATAATTGAATGCTTCAGACTAAAGCCTACGTAGTAACTATCTAGTAATCTGTGCTAAGGCCACGTGATGCCGTTAGTAAGAGTATAATAATTATGAATTAGCGTTTTCGACTTGCCGTGAGCGCGGAGCCAGCGTGGCGCGCGGCCCGGCCAGGTAACTTTCATCTTCTAAAATACATGAATCGCTCCTATATTAGCGCCTTAAGTAAGTACCTAAATATAGTAAAAATATAGCTTTGTCTACATACTTAAATTTACGTATATTTTTTATTATAGTCTTGGCCCTGTGCGGGAATCGAATCCGCAAAGTACCAAATTATTGAGTTCGTAAGTTTTATAATATACTTGTAGCATAACTTGCTTTTGTTACAATAACAATACATAAACATCTACAGACTGTCTGGAACACCTCTTGTTAATCCAATCATTGACCGCATTTAATACAGACTGGAGGCATAATATTGAGATACGTAACGTACCGATGGCAAAACGTGACATTACGTGACGACTTCACGTGTCACGGGCGAATGGCCGACGTGACCAAAGATTCTCGACCGATGTAACGGGCGGGTCAGTTAATTTATAAGTAAGTGCAAATCAATAGTTATGGCTCTTTGTGATAATATAGTACGAAATTACGATACGAGTGGGTCGTTAACTTGATGGTCAGTGCTTAGTCTAACAGTTGCAGTGCCATCTCGTACTTTGAATTGCAAAATCTTTAGCAGCACTGCTCACATAAATTCTTAGTTCTCAAATCCCCCGTAATATCTGTTAATGCACTTCCAACTCGTCATTAGCAACAGTAAAACTGAACCAAGATAGTATTGCAAGACCTTAACAAACCCCCAAACCACTGACCTAACAGTAAAAAAAAAGCAGAACTCTACAAAATATATTCCTGCTATGTAATTTCTCTTAGGCCACCGACGTAGAGCAGCCCCCAACGAGCGTAACAGTTAACCCCCGCTCAGAAACGTGACGACTGTGATCAGTTACGTGACATTCACGTGCCCCCCACTCCTTCCCCCCCCCCCCCCCTCCCGTCCCGCGCAGTCGTCACGTGAACTATACACGCAAATGCTTCATCGTACTTACGTATCGTGTGGAAGGACAATCCATTGATATTTGTACTACAAATGGGTAAGTAATATGAATGTTGGATATTACGCTGTTCAATAGTTCTATGTTGATCAATGACTTTTGACTTACAATGGTCACTGTATTGTTAATTGACTTCAGCAAAAGGTGCTCGACTTGACGTGCGTATATATATTCCTTTTTCCGATAGTATAAGCCTTTTGTTAAAGCCATTGCTTCATGTATGAAAGAAGGAAATTTCAAGGTGCTGCAGTGGTTGTTTGAGCTATAGATACGGTAGATGACCACATTCAGGCACTGCGAGAAACATGGTTCCATAGCCAGACTCAGAACTCTTAGACGTGTGGTAACTACTTACTCCATGGAAGCCGTCAAAAAACTTGATCATACTTTTGCACTAATATAGTTATAAAAAAATATACAACAAAGTCTACTACTTTTCCAACGTAATCTATCTCATGGTCCAATCCGTAAACACATCGAGTTCTCCCATTTTCACCAAGGTTTACCTGATGCAAGTATGGTCATTTGACTATTAAATAATCAGTTTCCGCGTAAAGCACGAGAATAACAATTAAATGACGACCCTGATTCTGTTATATTGTTTTTAATAGCTTTAAAACTGCAAGTCTATGACGATTACAAGTATGTAAGTATGTAGCATTCTGCCGAAAAGCAAGTCAGACTACATAAAAAGATATCGAACAGAAGATGCAATAATAACCAGAAATATTTGGGACTAGCTGAGCCCCGCGGTTTCACCCGCGTTTGGATAATATACGATAATAATCTTTATGAAATGTAGCCTATGTGTTATTCTGATATGTAAGCTATATTATTGTGAAGTTTCATTAAATTCCATTCAATAGTTTTTGCGTGAAAGAGTAACAAACATCCATCCATACAGACAAACTTTCGCGTTTATAATATTAGTAGGATGTAATCATGGTTGTGTGGTATTTGGAACCGCAATGAAACTCTCATAAGCCGAGTTCTTCTAATTCAAAGGACTCTGGGAATAAACTTCTATGCTGAAAAAAATTATTGAAAAGGCTCTATCTATCTATCTAAACCCAATACCCATTCTTCTTCGTTCCTCTCTATGTTTCCTTCTAACTCCTGTATCTGTTTACGTATTCAATAACCTACATACCTCCTTGTCAGAACTTTCCGTGCTGTTACAAGTAAGCAGGAAATAGTAATTGACGGACATTGCATGTTGTTATGCAAGTGCGGTGGCGGCGCGACCTCCGGGCGGGTCACGACGACCCTTGCCCGACTTTTCCTGGTTACTCTGATTTCATTAAACATATACTACGCTATAGAATTCAACTGAGTAATAGGTGTGTAGTCAGGTGAACTATTTATTAAACAAGAATTGTAGAGGGCTTGAAATCTTTCTCCAGATTGACGGCGGTTTGATTTTTTAACACACTCTCAGCGGTGCTGCAATAGACTATTGAGTACATGCTTATTTAAATGTAACTACTGAAATTGTACATTCTAGTTGGAATTCTCTTTGAAGTCTTTTCGAGGCTCGACGGCAAAATCGTTAACATTGTTTCAGATAAGTGAAAGAGTTTTAGAGAGTTCAGACGCCTTAAGCGTTTTAGTTCATAAGCAGTGGTACCGTTTACTATCAGATTGCTTCTCTATCACATGAAAAATGTGTCATAATTCGTACACAAAAACAATCCACCAACGAGCCGCTAGCAGCATGGCATTACAATTATATTACGAGTCCAGCGACGTGCGACCCGACGCAAGGCGGTGTGTGACCCGCATTCTGCGCCGCCGGAAGTGAGGCGAAGGTTGCTGCGCGACATTGGGATGTCGCAGCGACCTTCACAGCCGTTATAGATCCGCAGTGCGGTCGGTTAAAGTAAACGCATTGATTTAGCTTAGAATAATAACACAGAAAAGGAAAAATCCATGCGTAGTTTCACTCAAAAGCGAAGCCACTTTTTTATCAATGTGTGCGTGAGTGCCATGTTATTTATCTTCTCCAAAACGCACACAAGCGCAATGAAAATGTCGCATGCGTGTAGGTATTTAGTCGAAAAGCAGGGAAAATGAATAAATATTTACCAGAAATGCTTCAATTTCGTGCCATAGCGAGTCAAAGCCCGAACTAGGAAAATTAGAACGAATATTTGTGTGAACCACTGAACCACTGAGCGTATGAACCACAGGGCTTAGAGTTCAGGAAACACGAACGTGATCATCACCGAGGATCTGCCAGCAAGCGCCATGCATGCGAACAGCCAAATTATATAAATACCAAGCGCAACACGTTCATACCTATCGCAAACACTGATACAATGTTGGAACTGCATCATTGTATCACAACTTTGTGCATCTGCCAGTAGTTACGCAACGCAAGTTCACGGTTCCTATTAATTGCAAGTACTTGCAATAGTTCCACGTAATGCAATCATCTAATATTATCTAGCGGTGGCAAGTGTAAACAAGAGACGCGCGCTAGTGATGTGAAGCACGAGATTGCTTCTTCTGATTATTTGTATCATAGTCAGCGGAGACGGATCCGGCTGGTATCGGTATAGTCATTTTCTCACAGGAAGGAGAAGAATATAGCAATATTACTCGTACTGGAAAAGGACAGAGCTACATTGTATCCTGTCAGTTTTTTAAAGGTCAGGCTGCATAAGTCGCTAAACAAATGATGTACTCAGTGATAGAAACTGTGGAGATAATTGTGACATTCTGCTTGATTACAATGACGTCATCAAAACGTCATGGTCTTCTGTCGCATGTGGCCACGCTGAACGAATATCGATGTGTTCTTACTAGCTATGCTATTTCCTTTCTATTGCTGGTACAAAGACTTTGCCATAGAAAGTCAAACTCACCACGCTGGCTACTGGACCAGCAGTCACTTGACCAGCAGGCTGGAAGACCTGGATCTTGGAATTATTGTTTCTGAGTTCTTTTTTGAATATTGGCTTTGACATCCGCTAAATCGTCATGTTCTCAGTTGTCGATAGCTGTTTTTATGACCTGCTACAGAATTTTCAATTAAAATATTGGTGCTGTATTGTCTAACATTTTCCTATCCCTAGTCTAGTAATCGCGCATGCGCACGACACCCACAACGTGCGCAGCACGTGGCTATGCGCATGCGCATATCGCCATTTATACGCGATACTTCCTGACACGCCCTTTTTTTAAACTGAAAAGAGAAGACTTGACTTTCATTAGACAGCTAATGATAGTCAAGTCTTCGAGATTGTTATAACTTATAATAATTCTACTATCGTAAGACAATCTGTTAGAGTTCAAATTAGCTCTATATAGGGCCGAATATGGGGGATAGATCCCTGTGAAATTAGGTGAGGAAATAAATATAGTAACCTGGTTAACACATGAGATACTTTTTATCCGGGAACTGTGGGTGAACCCTGGGTAACAACTAGATATTATCGGAGAAGACACAGCATCCTTTACTTGTACAATTACATACTCTGTGCTTGATTTCTAATGCACTTTGCTTATCCCTAAAAAGCACGTGTATTCACGCGAGCATAACAAACGAGCAGCACGAGTTATAACAACAAAAACTGCAATCAACTGTCCGTTAAATTCAACAAGCAATCGGATACACAAAGCAACAATATCATAATCGGACAATTTAGTTCCTACTTTTTTCTGTGTCTAGCGATCTAACTTTACCACTTCACCACAGATTTCTTGGAACGTAACAAAGCAATGAAAGTTGGATATGTGGGGTGGGGCAATTGCAACTATGGGGCTAAAGCAACTAAACAAACAAACAGACAGTACTAGGGTAGTGGCATCGGTTATACAATTCCACAAATTGATTTTTTCCCACTCGCCAATACATGGTATGTTTAACAATACCCGTTAGAATACACTTTATGTCAGTATGTTGTTTTAGCCCCATAGTTGCAATTGCCCCACGTTACATCACGAGATATGTTAGAATATAAGTACTTACAAAATTTATGTCAGATTGTTGTTTTAGCCCCATAGTTACAATTGCCCCACTTTACATCACGAGTTATGTTAGAATATACTAAATTTATGTCAGATTGTTGTTTTAGCCCCATAGTTACAATTGCCCCACTTTACATCACGAGATACTTTAGACTATACTAAATTTATGTCAGATTGTTGTTTTAGCCCCATAGTTGCAATTGCCCCACCTTACCTCACGAGATATTGATGTTGTTTTAGGTTACGAAGGCTCATGGAGGCCGTCCAAATACAAACCACTATGTATCTAGACGTTGACAATTGAATACGGAACATTATACACACGTTTCCTATAGCTATGATGCATGTTGCGCAATGCATATAACGGCTAATTCGATGCATGCGCCAGCGCAGCTCACGTGCGGCTAAATACGGAGTGCGGCGCAGTAGGAAAGCAATCATACGTAAGTATGAGTGGAATGACTCAAGTTCAAGGCTATAGTGAAAGTAAATAAAAAACATATACATATAAAAATAGCAGTTTGAAGTGAATATACATAACTAGCAGCGTCAGCAGGGTTGCTATTATCCCTCAGGAACCGTTTATTTTAATGGGATAACAAGTACGTATCCTATTTATTCCAAGACCTGTACCTAAATATCATATATATATATCATGTATATATATACTAAATATCATCAAAATCCGTTCATTCGTAAAGGTGTGATGAGAGGGTAAACACACACACACACACTCTCACACATAGAAACACACCCTGGCGCATTTATAATTTATGTAGAACATACATAATTATTATGTAGAACTACCCCCTCAGCAATTTCGGCGTGTAGCGTAATCATTCATTTTCCAAATGCAAATTAGCAATTTCCACTTTTTTCCGTCCGCTTAATCAATTTTCACGTAACACTTTACGCATGAACGCTTCCTGAAAATCTGTAACTTTGGCAAACATTTTAAAAATTTTAAGACTATAATAGTTGGAAAACTAATTTAGTCAAGCATAATATTTTAAAACTATAGTAAACTATTATTGAACGTCGACGCTACATAATACCTTTTTTATTAACATCTTTAGTCAATAGAAGCTTAACAATAATAATTTATGTCCATTCAAATGCAAATTAAATATGTCGTAACTGAAGGTTAGAAACCAAATAGACACCCACAGTGGACGGGTTAATATTTTGCTAACTGACATAACAGCGTCAACAAGACAGGCATTTGCGAAATTGACAGTATAGTCAGTGCTGCCAACCATATAAAAAAAAAAAAAAATAAAAAAAAAAAAAAAAAAAAAAAAAAAAAAAAAAAAAAAAAAAAAAAATATATTTTATTTTATTTTATTTATTTATTTAGATGCACAATACAAACTGCAACCATTAAAGTTTAGGTAGACATAAATTCAAATATAGAACTGGGTTACAACTCAAACTATGTACATTCAGTAAAATCCATACATGCGTATTATTTTAACCATTACATCTCATATTTTCTAAAGTTAAATTATAAGAAGTTAATAATAACAAAAATAAAAACAATAAAAACAAAGTGCAGTATACTTAGAAAAGAAAAGTTAAGAAATCAAATAGTAAAATAGTAAAGTAGTAAAGGATCCGCAAGAACAGTACATGCGGACTTAATTATTTACCCGCAACAACCTATAAGTTAGTTATACTAACCTAGGTATGTCTATTGCAGACAAATAACCCAACCAACAGATGCCACTAACTATTTGGATAATTCAGACACACAACAGCTGCAGTAGCTGGTGTATCCGAATCACCAGGGGTGTGGTAGAGGATATCCTTTAAGATATTGGAATACATACTAAATTTAGAGGAGAAAATGTCAAGCTCGTGATAAGTTTTTGCCAATTCGTTGTATTGTCTTGCCATTCTTACGATTGGATTAAAATATGAGATGTTATTTTTGTACGTAAGCAGACAAAATAAAGGCCTCCATCTGCGTAAATTATATCTTATGTTGAAAGATAATTGTGAAAGCAATTCTGGAGAATCAATTAAGCAATGTATTATTTTATAAAGATAAATCAATTCAAAATAAGTCCGTCTCATCTCCAAAGGCTGAACATTAAACTTTGCCAAGCGTTTAACATAGCTAATACGAGAACGACCGGGTTGTTGTCGGTAACATAGTATTCTTATAGCTTTTTTCTGTATCCGTTCAATATCATTAATGTGTATCTTATGGTAAGGAGACCAAATAATAGTACCATATTCCAAGACACTTCTCACCAGAGCATTATAGAGGTATAAAAAGCTATGAGATTTTGTAAAGCCTTTAGTAGTACGAAAAACAAAACCAAGGAGCTGATTAGCTTTAGTAGTCATTCGCTGAATATGAGCCCGGAAGGACAATTTTTCATCAAATGTAATGCCCAAATCTTTAGCAACACAGGACCGGTTTAGTACTTGCCCTTCGAGTAAATAATTGTTTATTAATTTATGACGCCTATTAGAAAATGATATGACGAAACACTTACTGATGTTTAAGTACATGTAATTCGAAGAGCACCACTCAGACACTATATCTAGATTTTTTTGCAAGATGTTGCAATCGTTACTAGATGAGATATTGTTGAAAATTTTTAAGTCATCTGCGTATAAAAGACATGGGCAGGAGAGGCGATCAATAAGATCATTAATAAAAACGATAAAAAGGAGAGGCCCAAGATGGGAGCCTTGTGGCACCCCCGAAGTAACCTCAATTGGAGAAGAAATGAAACCTTTTAAAGTGACCAACTGACTCCTATTGGTGAGATACGAACATACCCATCTGAACAAACTGCCATGAACGCCATATGATAAAAGCTTTTTACAGAGCACCCTATGGTTTACTTTGTCGAAGGCCTTAGAAAAGTCAGTGTAGATAGAATCTACTTGACCTCCAACAGCAAAACTTTTACAAAGATAGTCTTTGTACTCTAATAGATTGCTAATAGTTGAACGTTTTTTTACAAAGCCATGTTGTTTATTTGAAATTATAGACTTAACATGGGCATACAAATGATCATAAATGAGAGATTCAAACAATTTCGCAAAACAGGATAAAATACTTATTGGCCTATAGTTTTCACACCGAGATTTATCACCATTTTTGAATATTGGTATGATGTGTGCAGTTTTCCAACGTTTAGGGAAAATGCCACTTTCAAGGGATTTATTAAAGATAATGCATAAGGGAACAGCTAATTCCTTACCACAAGACTTAACAAAAGAAGGAGGAAGTAGGTCAGGACCAGCACCTTTGCTACCATCTAGTTTTTTGATTTTAACTAAAACATCTCTTTCCATGACTGTAACTGACGATATTAAACTGGTTGTTTGATTATCAAGATCAGAAAATTTGTCCTCACCAGAAAAGGCAGACATACTACCATCTTTTTCAAATACAGATCCGAAATAACTAGAAAATAGTTCGCATATACCATAACCACTAGATGATTCATAACTATCGAATTTCATACAATGTGGCAAAGATACGTGCCCCTTTCTATTATTGACAAAGCTCCAGAATAGCTTGATATTTTTTTGAATGGATTCTTCAGTTGATTTTAAATATCTATCATAACATTCATCCGCAAGGGTCTTAAATCTATTACGAAGCAAAGAGAAAGTATCATAATCTCGAGGGTTTTTATATTTTTTATAAAGTTTGTGGAATTTATTCTTCTCCTCGTTAACCTTAATTAACGATCTGCTGTACCAAATAGGGTACGTTTGAGGTTTTACTGTAGTAAACGGAGTAAATCTATTAATAATTTCAAAAAGTGTTTCATAAAATATATCAGTCGCCATATTAACATCATCACAAGATAAAATATCATGCCAATCAATGGACTCTAATGCAGCATTTACGTTTATATAGTCACATTTATAAAAATTTAAACGTTTGCGCTCGCATTTATTAAGACATTTCGAATTTACAGCCATAGGTATTTCAATATCAAGTGCAGGATGATGAATGTCTGATAAACTTAAAGGAAATCCCTCCTTGACAGAAACAGAATCCAATGTTGAGAACACCAAATCAAGTAGTCGCCCATTGGTGTTAAGCACATTATTATATTGCGTTAAACTACAAAGAGAGATCATCTCATCTAACAGCAAAAGCTTTTTACTTCGCATCACTAACACAGACGAATCGAGATTAAGGAGAGTATAATCAGGAGTGTTGAAATCTCCAATTATAAGAAAGTTGTCACCAGAACAGTCATTTAATATCAACCTTTGGCAGTTTGAGTAAAATTCATCTAAATTAATATGATTAATGTCAGGAGGCAAGTAACAAATACATATATTAAGGTTAGGAACATCATCTAAATCAGAAACTATAGTGAGCCAGATATCCTCCACACCAGTTTCCCAAGAAGCCTGACGGAGAACCTGAAAACTCTTTTTTATAGCGACAAGTACACCACCACCATCAACTTTGGTGGAAGCAGTGTCCTCGCGATCACGCCTAAAGACGTTATAGCGAGCATCAAAAACTTCACTATCAAATATGCTACCGTTTAGGTTTGTTTCCGTCAGGCACACAATATCATAATTAGAGTTTAGTAAATTTAAGTAAAACTGCGACAGTTTACTTCGTATTCTGTTTACATTTTGGTAATAGACATTAACCATTGTGATATACCTAATCTTTCAAAATATTAAAGTAACTTATATAATAGAAGACAATGTTCACGTTAACTTAATTTTGCTAAGAATGTCTATCGACTTCACATGAACTGCGGGGCTTTGTTCGTTCTTGCGAATGTATATCTGCCCAAAACGGACCCAAACAAACATAAAATTATTTTCCTTGCAAAATCTTCTTGCTGTGCTGTGCAGCACCTTAGTTTCAGGAGACAAATGCTCAGACAGGTAAATTCTGCGAGTTTCTCCAGTGAAGCCGATGTGAGTAGTGGCAAGTTTGTCGCTATTATGGGACTTGTTAAATCGCGTCACAGAAGAAAGGAAGAGATCACGGAGTTTTTGCGAAGACAGAGTGACCAGAATATTACGTGGACGTTTTGAAGAGGTGTCCATTTTTGCGACACGACGGCAGGCTCTGACATCATTATCCGAAATCTCAACCCGTAGGCATTCACAGAGCTTTTTAAACAAAAACATTAGATTCTCATTCTTGCTCTCGGGAACCTCATGAATCTCCAAGTTTAAGTTACGAGAAACCTTCTCAATAGAAGATACTCGAGCTTCCATCTTCATAACCGAATTCTGCATCTTGGTCAGTTCTGTTTCCAGCTGTTTAATTTGACTATCTTTGATGCCAATTTCAATCTTCAGATCATTTTGCTCTGCAGAAATATGGTCAGTCGTTGATGTAAAGTCAGTTTTAAGCTGTCCAACGGCCTTGTCGACCTCCAAAGCCACCATTTTCTCAACATCTTTCTTAAGAGCTGTTCTTAAATTAATCATAATTGCAGAATCTGGCGCGAGCTTTACATCAAACAGCCTGCTGATACTTTCCATTGTAACGGACTCATTTTTCAAGTCAAAGCTTGTCGGAATATTCGTGGTAATGCCACTGGGAGGCAAGTCTCCAGGCAAACTAGATAACGACATGTTAACGGTGTCGTTCAAAGATTGAGCGTTACGCCGTTGGTGGCGACAGGGAGTGTCGTCGTCATTTTTACGCCTTGTAACATTCTGACAGCTAGGGCATTTCAACGCCCTAGTCTTAGCAGAATTCAATTTTCTTACAGTTTCTTTATTAATGTTGAAGCACTCATAACAGTATTTCAAGGCACAGGTACCGCACTTCAAAGAGTTATCATCAGTTAGTGCACACATACATCCATGGCAACGCATGTCGCAGGCTTCAAAGAGTCACAATTTAGGAAAGGACGAACGAAGTGACAATTTATTCTGGTCCGACCACTGCAACTCAGTTAAGTAGGTGTACAAGCACCACTAAGATGTATAGCTGATAAGAAGGCCAGCTCGTATTTTGAGTGTGGATATTAATACGACCCTTAGCTGCATTCGCCACAGCATACATAAGAGTACTGCAGCCAAACGCGTTCACTGCCACAGGTTACTCAAGAGTACTGCAGGCATTTGCAGCCGCGACACAACACTTATTGTAACTCTTTCCAACAATAAATACGACCGACACAGTGCACAGCCGTGTGAGAGAATTACCGTCGTAATGAAAATTGATTCGATGATAATTCGTAGGATAAGTTAGGAAACCTTTAGCAAATATCACGATTGTTTCACTAGCACACTATACAATGAGATTTAATACTTATTACACACTATAAACACCTTTGAACATATCTTAACTAATTAAATTTGAGAGCGAAGTAAAAATACGTCTGCACAGAACTTTTGCAAATTTGCTTTTGATTTTATATATATACCACTCTCTACTTTAACGTTCCAACATACGCAAAAACAACTCCACAACGAATATAATGGACGGTCAATTCCAAATATTATTCGACAAAATGAAAATTGAGATGCAAAGCCAAACTGCTGAATTGAAGGAGTCTATCACAAAAAGCATTATGGAAAAAATTGATGATAAGTTAATTCCGTTAGTGGAAGAGAACAAAAACCTCAAAATCAAAGTAGGAAAGTTAGAAAGAGAAATTGAGTATCTGAAAAGAGAGGACAAGAAAAATAATATCATAATTTTTGGCTTAGAAGAAAAAGAATCATCAACCAGTGAATTATTACAGGATTTCAATGAGAATTTGAAACAAGACCTAAATATTACTATAGCAGATTATGAAATTAATAAAATCCACCGCATTGGTACTAAAAACAACGAAAGCAACAAACCAAGGCCAACAATTTGTTCATTTATAAGCAATTGGAAGAAAAACGAAATCATAAAAAATAAAAAGTTCCTGAAAAAAATTTACATTAGTGAAGATTACTCAAAGGAAGTATTAGAAAAAAGGAAAATACTACAAGACAAGCTAGATGAAGAGAGGAAAAAAGGCAATTTAGCATACTTAAAATACGACAAACTAATCGTTAAAGAAAATAAAAGCAGCCAAGACAAACGGAAAAGAGAATCATCTGTTTCACCCTCTGTTTATAGTAACAAATTGAAAAAACAACAGACTGCATCTTTAATCAAAGCAAATAGAACAAATGCTTTTGATATGATGCGGGGTAGGTCCAACTCTCTTTCCAATATATCTGCTCCAGGGAAACAATGACAACTATTAAGAATCGGCAAACGGAAACCAAAACCAACTGAAGAAACCGACAAGAAAGAAACAGAAACACACCAATCTCCCCCAAGCCGACTGGTCCTCGTGGGGGAAAGAGACCACAACCCTCCAACAATTAATGACAACATAAACGACAATTACAACAAAAACAATAGCAGTAACTATAACAACGAAAACCACGTGCAAGTAGAATCTAAAATCCACATCGCAGCACTTAACGTACTTTCCTTGAAAAACGAAGAAAATCTTACCGAACTTATATATGCTTTAAAAGATATTAAATGGGACATCGTTGGCATCAGCGAGGTAAGGAGATTGGGCGAAAATATCACTGCTTATCCAGATTACACATTTTATCATATAGGCGAAACACCTGGACTCTACGGGGTAGGATTTATTATTAAAAAACATATAGCAAAGTACGTTGATGGTTTTGTAGGTATATCGGAGCGTATAGCGATAGTAAATTTGAAATTACCTGGATATAAAGATCATTGGTCAATAGTACAAATATATTCGCCTACAGAACAATGTGATCTAGACACAATAAACACATTTTACTCTAATCTAAACAAGGCAATCCATGAACACGCCCATAAAAATCTTATAATAATGGGTGACTTTAATGGGCAACTTGGAAATAGGTGCCCGGAGGAGGATAAAGTACTAGGAGCTTACACATATAATAGCAAAAAACCTAGAAGTAGAAATGGAGAATATATCATGAACTTTGCACTACAAAACAACTTAACAATTTTAAACACTATATTCAGGAAAAATAAGAAAAACATGTGGACCTGGATCTCGCCGGATGGTAAAACCAAAAATCAAATTGATTTTATAATGTCCAACAGAAACAGGTACTTCACTAACTTTACCGTAATCAAGTCATTAAACTTTAACACTAATCATAAATTAATTAGAGCAGAACTGGTATCAAACCAGCCACATAGACCTAGACCAAGACGTGACTTAGGAAGCTTAAAGCTTGGGAAACATCAGTTACAACAATTAATACTTAATCTGAAGGACATATGTATGGACTACGAATCTAGCACAAAAAAATTAGGAACACAAGAAAGATACAACTGGATAGAAAATTCTATAAAAACGCAAATTCAGCGGATTGCAAATACCAAAACTGAATCGAATAAATGGTTAACAACAAACACTACAAAACTACTAGAAGAAAGAAATCGCCTAATAAGCGCTAAAGAAACACAGGGTAGGAGAAAACTGATAACAAAAATTAGCAAAGAAATTAAAGATAGCATAAGATCGGATAGAAAACAAAATAGAATGGAAATAATAGAAAAGTATATAAGTAAAACGGGTGGAGTTAAAAAAGCTTACAGAGAATTAAATAATGCCAAAGACTGGATAGTTAAAATGAAAAACAACAGTGGGAAATGGAATCATCGTAGAATAGGGATATTGGATATAGCGACATCATATTACGCGAGATTGTACGAAAATATTAATGCAACGGAAGGCGAAATTGAAATCGAATCGACGGATAACTCAAGCGTTCCAAGCATTCTCCAAGCTGAAGTCGAAAAATCCGTTGATACGCAGAAGGTAGATAAAGCACCAGGTCCTGACGGCATAAGCAATGAAATATTAAGACAAGGTAAAGAAGTTTTGGTACCAGTCCTAACAGATATATTTAACAATATTATAAACACTGAAATAATTCCCCAACAATGGACAGAGTCTAACATTATTCTGTTATATAAAAAAGGAGATAAACACGAAATCGGTAACTATCGGCCGATCAGTCTGATGTCAAACATTTACAAAATCTTCGCTAAAATAATACTAAAACGGATTGAAAGAACGCTAGACGAGCACCAACCCATCGAACAGGCGGGGTTCCGTAAGAACTACTCGGTAATTGACCACATCCATGTAGTTCGCCAAGTTCTTGAGAAATACAATGAATATCAGCTCACTTACTACATTGCTTTTATTGATTTTAGTAAAGCATTTGATTCTCTCCTACACAAAAATATATGGGAAGCATTAGAGGACCAAGGAATAGAACGTAAATACATTAGACTAATAAAAAACGTTTACAGCCACAGTACAGCCAGAATTCAGTTAGAAAAGAAGAGTGAACCATTCAAAGTAGAAAAAGGTGTTAGACAAGGAGATCCCCTATCCCCAAAATTATTCTCAGCTGTACTGGAATCAATCTTCAGACAACTCAACTGGCAATATTTCGGAATCAATATAGATGGCACATCACTCACGCATTTACGATTCGCTGATGACATAGTGCTATTCGCTAAAACACCCGAAGCCTTAAAGAAAATGATAGAAGACCTAGTAATAGAAAGCGAGCGAGTAGGATTAAAACTAAACCCAGATAAGACCAGAGTGATGACAAACGGAAAGAAAACCATCATACAGATAAGAAACACTGAAATTAGCTACACTGATGAATACATCTATTTAGGACAAGTTATAACTCAAAAAGAATCTATGCGTGAAGAAATAAAGAGAAGAACTACGAACAGCTGGAGAAGATATTGGAGTTTGAGAGAGGCAATGAAAGACAAACAACTTCATATAAATATCAAAAGCAAGCTATTCAACACCTGTATACTACCCGTCCTTACGTATGGTTGCCAATCATGGACTTTAAATAAAGAAATTATAAGCAAATTAGCAACCTGCCAATACGCTATGGAGAGAAGCATGCTCAATATTCAGAGATCAGATAGACTGAAAAATCACGTCATCAGGGAAAAAACCAAAACTATAGATGTAGTACAGAAAATTAAAAGACTTAAATGGAGATGGGCAGGACACACAATAAGAGGGCATGATAAATGGAGCAAAAAAGTGACAAGATGGTATCCCAGGGAAGGAAAAAGAAAAAGAGGCAGACCGCAGAAAAGGTGGGATGATGATATAAGAGAGGTGGCAGGACCGATGTGGAACAGAGTGGCTCAAGTAAGATTAGAATGGAAGAGGTTGGAGGAGGCCTTTGCCGATTGGCAAACAGATCTACAAAAAATAAAAAAGCAGCAGATCCTAGAATAAGTTAATGTAGGTATTTGTTTTAACAGTGTTAATGTATTGTTGAAATAGTGTTAAGTTGATCTGAATAAAGGCTATTATTATTATTATTATTATTAACTGAAAAAATGTGACACGGCCAACCCGATATAAAATAAATAAATGGAAATAAATAAATAACAACCCGGTATAGATAAATAAAAGTAAATCCATACTAATATTATAAATCTGAAAGTAACTCTGTTTATCTGTCTGTTTGTCTGTTTGTTTGTTACCTTTTCACGGCTAAACGGCTGAACCGATTTCGATGAAATTTGGTATAGGGGTAGATTGGACCTATGAGACGGTCATAGGCTATCTATTGTCTCAAAAAATAATCTCGAAGGGGATGAAATAGGGGTTGAAAGTTTGTATGGGGAATCCATAATTCCTCAAGTTACGGATCTGAAAATTCTTATTTAGGCTTTTGGTAAGAAATAAATAAATACGGGTTTCAGCTTTTTTGCAAAATCATCCCTAAAGGGGGAAAAGCAAGGGGGTTGAAATTATGAGGTATTCTTTAGATGCACCCCCTACGGACCACAATAAACGGCTAAACGGATCGTAATTTAAATTGGAAAGTAATTAAGGGGGGAGAGTGCGATGGGAGGAGGGGGAGAAAGGGAGAAAGGGGAGAGTGGGGGGAAAGTGGGGGAAAGGGGATAGTGGGGGGAAAGGGGGAGTAGATGGTAGAGTGGGGGGAAGAGTGGGGGGAAGAGTGGGGGGAAATAGAGGGGAGAGTGGGGGGAAAAAGAGTGGAGAGTGGGGTGCAAAAAAGGTTAGAGTGGGGGGAGAAAGAGGGGAGAGTGGGGGGAGAAAGCGGACAGAGTGGGGGGAAAAGGAAGGGAGAGTGGGGGGGAGAAAGAGGGGAGAGTGGGGTGAGAAAAAGGTTAGAGGGGGGGAGAAAGAGGGGAGAGTGGGGTGAGAAAGAGGGGAGAGTGGGGTGAGAAAGAGAGTAGAGTGGGGAGAAAGAGAGGGGAGAGTGGGGGGATAAAGAGGGGTGAGTGGGGGGAGAAAGAGGGGAGAGTGGGGTGAGAAAGAGGGGAGAGTGGGGTGAGAAAGAGGGGAGAGTGGGGGGATAAAGAGGGGTGAGTGGGGGGAGAAAGAGGGGAGAGTGGGGTGAGAAAAAGGGTAGAGTGGGGAGATAGAGAGGGGAGAGTGGGGTATGAGGGTAGAGGGGAGAGTGGGGGGAGAAAGAGGGAAGAGTGGGGGGGAAGAGTGGAGAGTGGGGGGAGAAAGAAGGGAGAGTGGGGTGGAAAAGAGAGTAGAGTGGGGAGAAAGAGAGGGGAGAGTGGGTGAGAAAGAGGGGAGAGTGGGGGGAGAAAGAGGGAAGAGTGGGGGGAAGAGGGGAGAGTGGTGGGAGAAAGAGGGGAGAGTGGGGGAGAAAAGGGGAGAGTGGGGGGAGAAAGAGGGTAGAGTGGGGGAGAAAGAGGGTAGAGTGGGGGGAGAAAGAGTAGAGAGTGGGAGTGAAAGCGGTGAGAGTGGGGCTAGAAGGAGGGGAGAGTGGGGGGAAATAGGTGAGAGAGATTGAGTGCGAAATATATAGAAATAGAGGGAGAGGGAGTGAGCGAAGGAGGGAAAGGAAGAGATATAGATGGAGAGGGTGAGGGAAATAAATATAATGGATGAGATGGACAGGGAGAGGGAATGCAAGAGATTGAGAGTGGAGAAGGATATTAATGATAGAAAGATAGGGAAAGATATAGATATATAGGGAGAGGGAAAGAGATGGAGGTAGAGGAAGAGAGATAGAAAGAGCGAAAGAGGGAGAAAGGTAGAAAAAGAGCTAGAGAGGGAGAAAGATAGAGGAAAAGGGAGAGAGAAAGAGACAGATATATTCTTACCTATAACTGTTTCCCGCGACATCAATTGATTTTCTAAACAGTTTACATTTTATATAAAAATGCGAACGAAGTTGCGGGTATCAGCTAGTAAATAAATAAATAAGTACATAAATATGTAATAAGGTGTGCGGTGGCGGCCTAGGTTATATCAAAGAAAAGCCATGCTGAAATGCACTGAACCCCTAGTTAATTTTGACCAACCGATATGTTTATTGCCGTCTTTCTCATTTGTTAAGTGCCAGACAGAGACAACGATAGACTTATCGGTGGGTAAAAAACAATAGCGTTCTTACCACAAAAGATGATGCTTCTAAAATTTCGTTCCACAAAATCGACGTCTATCACTCGCGTTTTCTTACTCAATCCTGGTATTCCTAATTAGTTTACTTATGAGTTTGTTGTTGAGTAAGCAAGTTAACAGCTTGGATTAGACGTAGATTTGTGGAGAAAATTTTTAGACACATCAGTTCAACTCTAGTTTAAATCTTTCCTGGTAAGACGGTCATAGCTCCTATTTTAATGTAGGTTTCAAAGCCAATGTAGGTAACGTTGCGAACAGTCCTAGATGGAGCCGCGCTCTTTAATTATTATAATCTGAATGTTAAAAAAAACTTGTTGTATCTGTTCTTACTAAATCCTTGCCTCTGCTAGCCATAAGACAAAAAGCTAATGTTATTCGTACACGTGACCGTTCACGTTTTGCAAATAAGATACATTTGAATGTTACATAACCGAGAAACTAGTTGGAAATGGATGAAGTGACCTTTGAATGTAATAATATTATGATGATTTAATAAAGCACGTGCCACATAGGCGCTATATTATCGGCTGATTTATTATTGATGGCGTTGTGCGATATTATCTGTTTTTAGCGCGTGCGATTGTATAGCAGAGTATAAAATGTAAGACGAAAACAAAACATAGCGCGCTTAACTTTTTTTCGTCGTACCGCGCTTTTGCAATATTTGCTTAGAGTCTCAATTATGTCTAACTGGTTATGACATTATGATGTTTGTTGGTTAATTTTTTGGCATAAAAAAATGTACTGCTTTATTTCAGCGTGCTCCCAATGCGTCCCAGTTTTGAGACGCAATTTGGAACGCTTACACACTGTAGCGTTATATCGCCGTGCCGACGAATAAACGTGGCGTCTTTATCGATTATTATCCATCGATAAAATCACGTCTGTGTGAGGTGCGGTGCATTGAGGCTTTGTATGTGTGGGGGCAAGATAACAGTGGCAGATATTTATTGCCTTGTAAACAAAAATAGAGGTACCTATAATATGTTTAACAAAAAAACAACGGGTTTTGTGTACGGATCTCAAAAGTTATTGAACATCTGTGGACCATAATTATTTTACTAAAAGAAAACATTTTTCGTGTGTTCAATTAAATTGGAAATTAGGACATGCTCAGCTGACCATGTAATGTTGCTGTTGTTCCGCAATTACATCAAATTGCCCTAAATAAGGCATTTTTTAAATCAAAGTAGCTACTTTTAAGCTCGTCTGCTGTCCCAGTAGATTTATGGATGATCACCGTTTTAATATTTCACTAGTTTTACCTCTCGCTTCATCCGCGTGGACAATAAATGATGATTTAGAGATTCAAGAAATTCTAATCAGTAAACACTTTTATACACCTAACATTTTGTTTATATGAACTTTAATTATTGATGATAAGTTAAAAAAAAATCCGCTGTAAACGAATAAAAAAAAATGCCGTATTCAGGGCAATTTGATGTAATTGCGTAACAACAACATTACACCCAAACAGCGTAACTTTCCAGAAGCAAAGTCACACGACTGTAATTAATAATTAATCAACAATAAAATTATTATTAGTATACACTTCCACAAACAAACCTTGGGTTACTCTAACTTGCACAATAGAAAACTATTTCAATTCGTAAGTTTCTCCACTGAACAACAACTCGAAACCCCGATTGGAAAACATGTTACAATACATCAAATAGGTACTAAAACAATAGGCACAAAGGAAAGTTAATTATCGACAACTAATTACTGTTAGGTACCTATATACCTAGCTATTGTACCTAAGTTTTAGTTTTAGTAGTATTAGTCAAGGATATAGTTTTACAGTAAGCAGGTAAGTTAAATGGAATATCGTGGGTTTGCTCGAGCTATTAGAAAATTTGGGGATTACTTTACTATCGCGTTACTCTATGGGTTGCCAAAGAGACGCCCTGTCTCTATGGCAACCCTATATGTTTCACTTAGTTCTGGTCGCGCACTAATAATAGAACTAGAATCCTCTAAGATAAATAATATAATATTCTAGTGTGTAAATGTATAATAACATAAATTTTCACCATTTGTCAATCACTTTATAATATACATTTACTTAGGTACTAGTTATTTATCTAAACATATTTTTAACTTGACTTGTGTTTTTTTATTGAGATAGTTTAGAAAATTTTCTTTTCAACATAAAAAATCTTAATACTCTTTAACTCTACGCCAAAAACTTTACCATTCATGATTATCATTATGATCTGATTAATTTTAACCTATAGTTTTCCAGCAAAATCGGTTCCGTTTAAGCGTTAAAGCCTGAAGTTTAGCAGTAAGTTAATCATACAACCCAACAGACATACATACCTACAATCTAGTCAATATATAGACCTAAGCCAGGCATGGGTCACGTGATGACGAGAGCCGGCACGTTTTTCAGCCTAGCCTCATGTGAGGGAAATCACGCGTGCCATACAAAACAGATTACTATTCGGTGCAGGATTTCCATATCATTGGACCGGGACAGGCTAGAAAGGTCAAGTTATTTTTCCCCATTTTTATCGTAAACCGTTACATTATACCGTTAGTTTGCATTATGAGTTATACAGCTTAAAATACATATTTTTTTATCAATATGATTTGATTTTTGTAATGTATTGTATTATGATTTTGATTGGTCGTGCATCACTTGCAATATGGCATTTTTGGTAATGGTCGTTATTGTCCGAATTTGGTTTTATGGAAATAAATAATGGGGAAAATACACAAGTTGGGGTAAAACTGGAAGTTTCTTTTTATGAGACCTTCATATAAATTCAAGACCACAACACAGTCATGATTTCAACGATGGATAATATGCGTAGATCTTTTTTTCAGAACGTCATTCTTAATTATACGTTATCGTCTCAGCTCAGCTAGTATCATCCGTACATACTGGGTCATTATGAGGGAGTAAACTTAAGAACTGCAAAATTAGGCGTATAGGTTACACTTGACGTTGTACTTAACGCAACATAAAAGTGACTCTTTAAATCTTTATGTTTTAGATGTTTTAAAACCCGCTACTGTTTTTGAGCGTTTACCTCGAAATCCGCTGATACGGTGTGGATTGAAAAGCACACTTTGCCTCCGGGTTATTCCCTTTATTTCCATGGGTTGTCCCACCCATGAGGTGATGTGGATGACTCACGCCGTATTTCAGCGGAATGAATAAACTTTCCCGAACCTACACCCACTGTCAGACTAAGCTACCCCTTCAAACTTAAGTCGGGAAGTCTTTTAGGGTTGTATTATGGCGTTGTTGATTTCGATTTTTTTTCTCAATCATTTTTTTTTTATGTGTATCAACGTGCAATTTTTGTGTTTCTGTCATTTTTGTGTAATCATTGAGAAATAAATTAACGTGAACTAGTCTGAATGTTATACATATAAACAATACTAAAACTAGGAAGTTTCAGTAAAGCAATCCATCACTAACTTTGGACTGGACATTTTGTCCGGACATTTGAACCGGTGTGAAAATATACAAACATGTACTTGATCTGTCTAAATATGGTGCGAAGCCAAAATAGTAAAAAAAACAGAGCCTTCTAAAAATGTATATACGTGTGCTATCTACTACCTCGGGTGCGAGACCAGACTCACGTTTCACTTTACACGTGTAAGCTGAACGACATTTTGACCGAAGCATTACAATGATAAGTGACGTCAACCGCTGAAACTACTATAGTGCTGAAATGTTTGTTATAAGTTTTTGTTGATCAGTTCGCGTTTGACCACTATGTGTATAGCTTTTAAATACAAACCCGTCTATAAATAATTTTTGGTAGTGGAGACCGAAGTTCTGATGAAAATCTTAGTGAGTACTCTCACGAAGGACTATATTGGTGGTAGAGCTGAAATTGATAATAATTGGAACATCAAATATGGACGAGTAATTAGAAAAACGTCATAACGGAACGAACAATACTCGCTAATGTTATTATTCAGTTACCTAAAGTAAAAATGTATTATTATTATAAATAATAATCATGTCGGCGCCAAAACAACCATAAATCGAACCTGCTTTGAGTTCCTAAAATTCAGGAATTCTATCCAATAATAGTTATAAAATGTGCTGAGAATCTCTAGGAAACGTCTTCAGTTTACGTAACAACTCTTATCATCCGACCAGAACCGCTCGCTAATTAATTGTACTGATAACAAACCGCGAGTCAACTAATGTGCTCATTCCTTACGGAACTGTATCTGTTGATGAACAGTATACAAGATTCCGACTCTGTAATGTCGGGTGTATGAATTGCCACACGCGACTATGGTGCGGGGTGGTAGATGTCACATGTTGTTGAATTTTTACGTTATATGCTAGTTTCCTATACCGTTTTAGTTCACCGTCTTTGAAGGATGGGATGCCATAAAAATCTACATCGAAGATATAAAAAATGTACAGGAGCATTCATATAGGAGTCGTAAAATAGGCTACAGGAACATGAATGTACCTTTTTTTTTAAATGGTGTATGTCATTCTGTATGAGATACAACGGATTAAATAATAATATAGTTTGGAACTTTCGACTGTTTAGCAGCTTAAATAGGCGAGGCTTCATCACTGACTTCCACTACACCTTCATTATTATGTAAAACGTGATAATTATGAGTGGTTATGTCACGATTATAGATCGATATTGTATCGATAAGATTTTAATGCGTTTGATCGATTGAAATGAGGGTCAAAGTATAGCGGTATGGCGAGTTTATCAGCAGCTGCGTGACTTGTCGAGAATTCTTGAAAAGATCAGCCAAAGTATTTTGATAACAAACGTAGCGCATTGTTACTACATTTTGGCGCATTATGGCAAAATCGAACGGATTTGAACGTGCTTATAAGCCACGATGGTAAACGCTAAACGTAGTCATATCAGCAAAAAACCAAAGCAACGATGCTCATCTTAATACATAAGTTACACGTCACGTTGTTTGTCCGCGATGGTCTCCTAAACTACTTAACCGATTTTAATCAAATTCGCACACCGTGTGCAGTTTGATCTAACTTAAAAGATAGGATAGCTTACATCTCAATTTATAGTCGCCATAACAAAAACCTTAGCCACAGCAACGCGTGGCCGCGTCTGCTAGTAGGTATATAGATGCCCAATGTCCATGATGATTACATCAAGGCATTTTGGACAGTTCTTACCTTTCTAACGTAATATAGGTGTTCTATGTTTGTGATAAACTTTTGCTTGGCACCAATTTCTCTAACACCCTCCGACCTTGAAAAGGTTTGTCAGCTAATTGTACTGTAATCGGATATCCACCGCGTGATGTTCGACCTTCGACAGTCACGTTCCCATGATACTAACTCGATCATTACCTGTAGCTCTGATCGCCTTATTACATGTTCTGAAGGTCTGTTACTGATGCCACGATTTGAACGGTCTGTGCTATGTCATAACGTGAGCTGAACGGTCCTTCACTGGTGAGGTGGTGGTCAACGGTAACCGAAGTTTATAGATTTTGTTTAAATATAGTATCCGAACACCGATCCGATGCCGATCAGCTGATCAATATACCTATTAATTCATTATAATAAAGTTGCTTTTTTTGTACGTATTGTGGTCGTGAATTGGACGGTTAGTCCAATTCAATCTCCTCTCTCTATGGAAGAAAATGATCTTAGAAGCTTTTCTTACAGCTTACAATATGAGCCCATCTCATCCTCGTAAGCACGGCTGAATAATTCTCAATGAAATTTGGTATACAACTTTACAGTTTTAGGGTTGTATCCAAAATACCCTATACTTTGGCCTCTTTCTGCGAAGCCGTTATGAAGCAGAAGGAGGCCGCGGAGCGGGCCAGAGAGGAAGACGTCCACGCTGACCCGCTCCGACGCAGACGTGCAGGGGGAAGGAGGAGGCGGTTCGGTCGCCTCCTTCGTCCTCCATAAGGGTGCCACTGGTGGGTGGTCGGGGGACCCTCCGCCGGCTTGCACGGCACCACACGTCTGGGGGGATGGCCTTGGTGAGCAAGGTCATCCCCTCCCTAGGCGTAGTGGCCCGGTAGTCCCACCGGGCCGGCCGCTGGGGCGAGATGGTGAATGCCAACACGACCGGATCGACGACTCACGCGGGGGGGGTTTAGTGGGTTCAAGCCCCACACGCCCCCCTTCCGCCACCCCCGTGGCGGAAGGGATAGTGCGAAGGCATTTCCCCCCTCAAAAAAAAAAAGGGGTACTTATATAAATGTACTTATTATTTCAAAAATGTACCCCTGAAAGGACGAAAAAGGGCATCGAAGTTTGTATAAAACTATAAAGCGTGAGTACATTAATGTACCCGATTACTTAACTAACCAGATGAGATTAACAAAAGAGTGCCCCCAAGCGAAAACAAAGCCGATACACGGTTCCAGGGCGGTTAAGGCTGTACAAAACACACACGCGTCGTCGGGGGCACGTGATATGGAGACACGTGAGTGTCAGGTGGATGTATGTTACCCAACACTTACTGATTTGTGTGGGTTTCAAATGCATTTTTTTTTGTTTTAGGCTGAGATATAGACGTTTAGTTATCCAAAACACGTGCTACGCGTTCAAAGAAATAATCACATAGAGGTTTGGGTGGAAACTGAAAAATGTAATACTATCAATTCTGTTTTTTTTTGTCTACCTTTCTATAAACCGCCGATTATCTGACAAAAACTTGAAACTTTTGAAAGAATAAGCCAGAAAGCTTGTTGATGCCGCTTTGGAATAAGTTCATACTCAAGTCCAAACACTTGTTGTTTTTAGCAAAATTAAGCAATTCTATTTAATAACTATTCTAGTTACTAAGGTTTTAAGTGCATTCACTTTTTAAGCTGTGTTGATCACCGGAATGCGAACGAACCCTTTTTTTTATCTTTTTTTTTAAATAACTTTAAATTATAAAACTTGTACAAAGGGCCGTTATTTTTTTATGTACCTGTATAAGTATGTGTTGTAGGTATATAACAAAAGCGAAATACCGAGAAGTTTCCAGGAGCGTGTACTCGGGTTTCTCTGCTGAAGCTGGAAGAAAAGCGGCCGCTAAACAAAACAGTTGTACAGAATCTTAGCGAACACAAAAGTTGTTTACGAACACAAATTTTCCATTATATTCATACATTAATTTGTACCTAATACAATGCGATCACGTGTATTGTATAGTGTAATACCTACACGTTTCGTAATAAAAATGTATAAGCAAATATTTTTACGTACCTACGTATAATTGTGTTGTTCACATAATTTAATGATGGCAAAAAGTTCATCATTATTTTAGTAATTTTTATTAAACTAGTCAACATTGAATAAACATTGAATGAACTAACGTCGAATGCGAGTAAATGATCGGAGATTCGACGCAATTAAAAATGCGCACCTGAGCAAACGTGGTCACAAGATATCGATGGTGTAACCCGACCGACATAACTGGCGGGGGCTAGCGGTATCTTATCACGTTATCAATGGTGATGTAACGGTGTAATCTAACTGGGTCACGTGGCTAACTGAAGCTGAACTAACATGCAGAATTAAGGCCTCATATTGGGTTCAAGTTACACAACGTATATACGACGTTGATACGAGTACGTACCAACCCAAATTTGTCTTTTGGGTACAAAAATGACAAAAAATGTTTTTTGTCATTTTTATTACCCACTAGCAGACGCGACAGATACCTTTGTGTGATTAGGACAAAAGAATAACGCATATCCATATTATCCATTGTTTTAATCACGACTTATGGTCTACAAACATGCCATAAAAACGACTATGTTTTTCTCGAATTTGTCAGTTTTTAGGGCATCTTTCCCAAATTTTCTGAGCATGCAAAACCTTATTCGGGCAATTATTACGAACAGTAAAGGGTCCAATCGATCCAAGGTTTTTAAGTACAGACATAATACTCGTATAAGAGCAAGTTGACTGAACATTACAGGCATCTAGTGAAGCCCGAAAAGGAAATCAGATGGGCAACCTAATACAAGTATTTGCTGTCAAAATATCGCCAGCGTCATCAATATGGCGGCCGGCTTGAATACTTGTTTTCTTTTTAGACAGATAGCTGAAACAAACAGTTGTACTCAGATCTTCGACCTCTATCGTATCTCTATCGATACATTCGATATCTATCGCATCGAGCACGCATCTTGCATTTCCCAATCAGCAGGCGAACCTAAAGAGACAGTCAAACACCATATCTCCCTCTTTCGTAACCAATAGTGGTCTAAATTAGAAGACACGTGTTCTGGGAACCAAAAATACTTTTCTCCGTGTCTTTAAATGTCAGTGGTAAATGTTAAAGTTCGTCTGTTACGAAAAGGAGGCAAGACATGAGTGACATCAAACTTGCGAGTAAGCTCGCGAACTTTTCGCTCTCGGGCTTAGCTACCGTATATAATAATTATCATCATTGGCACTCGTTATGTGGTTGTGTTTGGTTGTAGTTATGGTAAATCAACCCCTCGGGGGTAGGGCAGCAGTCTTGTGACGAAGGTGCCAAAGGTACGCCTCGTGGCGTGCTGAACCCACCGAGCTATCATTGATAACGCCTCGCCCCAGCCATCGCTGCCGTCAATTACTGGTCAAAAAATACACGTGCCCGTAATTTTCCTTCCAACAATTTTGACCTGAACCCCGTTTTTAACACAACAAAATGTTCGCGAACTTTCAACAGGTAGGTACTTTTTTGTGTTCGTCTTAAAAAGGGAATTTTTACTGATTCCTGTTTTTCGAGTTGGCACTGTGACGGGAGAGGCACGTGGCAAACAAAAAAGACTTTTCCTTACATAAAGGTACCCTTCGTTATATAAAAAAAAACTCTGGAACATTCTTTATAATGCGTGGTTGTCGAATGAGTTTGTGAAGAACTCAGTTTTTCTTCGGGAACGTGACGGTAGGAGGTAACTGTGAAAGCGAGACACATTTTTGAGGTTTCCACTTGGTCTTCTTTTATGACTATAGAAAATGTAAGTTCAAAAGTCAAAGGTCCCTGTGACTTTTAACAATTCAGTTCAAAAGTCAAAGTTAACAGTCATTATTATCAGTAAGGTAGGTAGAAATCACACGTTCCAGTTTTCAGCGCGACAAATAAATTCCCATTTTTCATTTTCCCTCATATTTCACTTATATGTATAATCGCTATACTATGAATCATTTTAGGCACTCAATAAAAATTCATGTTTGATTACAATATTTATTTCACTCGCCACTAAAATATTGTAATACGGCATACACGCAAATGCCCTAGCATATCCCATGAGTCGTGCATGAGTTGCATAATATTTGCGGGTTTGTGTAAAATTCTATAAGTATTTGGCAAATAAATAGGGATGCAGTCACGCAGCTGATAATATTTGCCTCTCGCAAACAACAAGTTCAGACAGGTACATATTTTTACTGATAATATCAAATATAAACTATGAAACATCAAAAATTCCAATCCGATGATGAAATTGTAATCATCAACACGTATGTAGATAGGTAAGAGTAGCTTTGATATTGATAATGCGCAATTGCATTTATGGGTACCTAATAGTACATAAATACTTACGGTCTTGCCACAAAATATTTAAACCAGAGTTGAACAGGTGAGTAAGTACGTTCTACACAAATCGACGTCTAACTCTCGCTTTTTCTAACTCAACAACTTTTGATTTTTCATAAGTAAAAAAAATAGGAATGTTAAGTTTGAGTAAGAAAACGCGAGAGATAGACGTCGATTATGTGGAACGAAATTAAAGAAACATCTGTTTAACTCTGGTTTAAAATTGTGTGGTAAAACGGTCAGTGTTTCAAAGGATGAAGACTAGTGACACACTCATACTAAGTACGGCCAAACTAAACGTGACTGACAGTTATAGCGTCACTAACCTTCCTACCTCCTTTGAAACTGTCCTTGGAAATATGTCTCTTTCCAAGTGGTTCCGGTTGAGAAAACTGACTAAGGACCACTCCGTCATTTTAGAAGATCGCGACTGCCTTTGTAAGGTTAGATTTGGATGGAAAAATCGCTTTCTCAACAGGAAAATAGTGTTGTTGGCTGTATCTACAAGACTACATGAAATACAATCCATATATCTAGTTATTTATATAGAACAGTTTTATACTCTGCCTATGTAATCAAAGTGTAGTAAAGTGTAGTAAATAAAAAAAAGATCAAAGTGTAGGCAGAACTGGATTCAGCGGCTGCTAATAACTGGTACGATCACAATAAAACAAATTAATTTTCAGCATGCGTCACACCAAATTGCGTAATTTGTTGACTACTAAAACAAACGATTTAAGAAAGTTCCATCTACACTGAGCTGTGAATTATTTGGCGTAAACAACACTACAATAGTCTCTGTCTCGCTCATACTCTTGCACACGTGCGAGAGAGACAGACATTATTTTCGTAATGCGTATTCAGTCATAGCTATTGGTGCCGTGCGCCTATACACAGATACCTTCTGTAGGATGCATTTAAAATAGCTTTAGTTAATGCCTACACCATTTTACACAACAAAAAAAAACATTTTTTCTCATTTATTTTTAGGCATTTTTCTTTTGTACTGTGGTGTTAAATAAAGAATGTGTCTACTATAATACATCTATAACTTAAATTTTCTTTGTATGTTTTGCTAGGTACCTAATGTGATTTTTTACTAGCGTTTATCCTTAACTGCCATAATCGTAGCTCTAACAGATCGGTATTACGTAACCTGACCTTGTCACTACACCGCACGTGTGAGGAGGCACGTGCCGAGTGCACGAGACACTATGGGGGGTGGTTAGCTGTTTATTATTTGCAATAATAAATAAATAATAATTGTTTTTTTAACATGCATGGATTTTTTTGGGGGTCTGTCAGTTTCCGAGTTGCACGCACAAATTTCCAAACACACACCATATTTCGTTCGCATTTACTAAAATTTAAATTCTAGATCCATATTCACGATAATAATAATATATTTTCTGTATCAAGCACAAGAAGAAGGACCATGCATGATGCAAAAGCCCCGGAGACTCACAGCAATTATCTCAAGTAGACTTTTAAGTCACATTACGTCCAGTATTTTTGCTGTAAATAGTGCCTTTCTAACCGGAACACAGTAACGTTAACACTTACCGGTGGAATATCTGGCAAAGGTACTTCCACAGGCTTTAGAGGCTTACGACTACAAGAAGTAAATACTACATTATGAATCATAACAAGCCACCAAAATCCGTTACAGAGCCAACTATTACTCCCACATAACAACTAGCAAATTAGTCATATAATGGCACTCACAAGCCCTGTCAACAGTCACGTAAGTTATAAGTTATTATATAATACAATTACGCACATTGACGTAACGTATTTAAGTCAGTTTATATTCAAGGCCTTAATAAGTACAAGGATTACGTTACGTATATTTTCCTGTGCTAACAGCGTCAGAGATCTTAGTGTGGCAACCCCGTAAAGCTCGCTAAGTATACGAGATCTTTCGCCTTCATCGTCATCATCGTCATCATCGTCAACCCTCAGTCAACGCTCAGTGCTGAGGCCGGGTTTCACCTCTCATGTACGTGGAGAGGATTCGGGATCAATCGATAACGACCGGGAAAGCGATGGAAAACGCGTATGGCTTATGAGAATAAACCATTTTGTAGCCGATTACGTTGGGCTTATTTTAATAGATATTTGCTAGCATTTGACCACTATCTTATCTTGTCTGAAGTGACGATGTGGTCGAAGGTGATACACATGCTCAGTCTAGAATGGGGCTACTGGAACACCCCGATAGGGATTGGCGACAGATTTTCTACTTGCCAGGAGGGTACACTATAATACCCTAACACTACGGGAAAATCTGCATCTGATTCTGCATCTGAATTGCAAGCCATTTATAATAAGTAACCTACAATTTATTTAGAGGCAATTATTCGGGTAACTATAACGAGTACGTATGTATGTATGAACCTAGCTATTGAAATGTTACGCGGAACACTACTATTTTCCTACAAAAAAAAACCCGCCACACCTCCAATAGGTATAAGCAAACAATTGGAAAAACCAAACCATTGAATTTAAGGATGAATACAATAATCATCAGTTTTACCTAACATTAATCCATTCTCTCACGTTCCATCTCTCCCGGACATATCACAAAAGTTTAGATCAAGGTGGACCGATGTTTCTAAAATTTCGTTCCACAAAATCGACGTCTATATCACTCGCGTTTTCTTACTCGATCCTAGCATTCCTAATTATATTTTACTTATTGAGCTAGAAAAAGCGAGGGTTAGACGTCGATTTGTGGAGAAAATATTTAGACTCATGTGTTCAACACTGGTTTAAATCTTTTGTGGTATAACCGGAGTTTAACTTAAGTCTACAGTGGCGCATTCCTGGGCTCCTGAAATACCTACTAAAGGCCTAGCCGTAAAGGCGACAATCGTGAATACGGAGAAACTGTTTTATGTTCTTTCGATAATCTTATAATATACGCATCGCGTATTATGCGCGTCAAAAACTGGCTAAATATGCCTCATTGCAGGTAAACAAGTACATTCACTTGTTTTTGTTATGACTGCTCATTGAGACGCAGTTTCATAAAAATGATATCAGCAGACTAATAATAGTACCTACGTATATTTCCGTTACATATTTTATTATGATACCTAGATAAATATTTTTTGTATGTGCACAAAACATGTGTAAAATAATACATAGAATCGCATTGATTATAGTATTTTGAATAGTGTCTAGAAGAATATTGTAAAAAATCACTCATAATTTTATATTTTAATTGGTTTCCTGACCTTACAAAACTTCGAAATTGAGTAAAATCTCACCTGTAGCCTGACAACCTAACACTAGAGGCTACCTCGTTCGACGAACAAAATAATATCTAGTTATGCCATAATCATAATCACCACGCTTACTCCACGGTAGATGCAAGTGGCAAATTGTCGTTCGGTGCGGTCTAAGGGGGAGCCTATGTTCAGCAGTGGACGTCTTCAGGCTGATAATGATGATGAAATAGATAGTTATATTCTGCTTTTCAAAGTTAAGACATATTCAACAAAGCGAAGATGGGGAATATCGGTCCAACCGTTCTACGTTCTACCTACCAACGAGTAGTATTAAAATGTATCTATCTTTCTAATAACAATTAGGTTTATTATAATAATAATATGACAGAGACCAGGAAGGAAAACGCGAAATAATCTATTCCACGTGTATGATTATATGAAAGGCAAAGATTAGGCAAAATCAAATACCAACTCATAAAGCATATCCGACAGTACGTGCTTCAAAAAAGAAATAAGTCGGGGGTGGCTGACTGAGTTCAGGTAAGTATTTGCGTTGGATCGAGATTTGGAAATGATTTACCCCGACATAAAGTCCAGAAATCTCCTGCGCAGGGGATACTGTCAGGGGATTTCTGAAAGAAGCCAAATGATCAGGGTAACCCGCGTGTAATCACATAGGTACTACATTATTATAAAGTTTCTACCCTAACTAGGATTTTCTACCCGACATTCTAACCTAAAACCTAAATTATCCCAAATTACGATCAAATTTGTTCCAATAAGGTATTTACTTAGCCGGATCAATCTGGATTTGATAATGCGTATGCACAAAAGAAAACATTAGTTAGTATCATTTTGATATCACTAAATCTACATTATTCAATATCTCCGAGTGATTATATTACTATACTGTAATATTATAAAAAGCGTACCTATACCTACATTAATATTATAAAGATATTTTGAGTTTGAGAATTTGCGATTTCTTGTTTGTTTTAGAATACAAAAGTTCCAGGAGTAAACTATATAATCCCTAAGTAACATTTATCCCGAGTGCTAAGTACAGGCTATGTTTTATCCCAGTAAAATGCAATAGTCCTACGGAAAACGGAAAAAGTGCACTGTGGTGATACTAGTAAAAAAGGGAATTGAAAAATACTTAGGTAAATGATGACGACACTGGTTTTCCAAAAAGATTAAGTAAATATTATTTCATCACATTAAATCATTACCTACGCGATAACGATTAGGGTGCACGTGTAACGTTGATTTGGTATTGATATTACCTATCCTATTTTCATAAGCAAATAATATTACGGAACTTTTTGTTTATCAGCAGATCACGTTATTTTGGTGCGACGCACGATTACTCACCAGGTTATTTTAAGGTCGAAAAATAATAGATAAACAGCGTAATGAGATTGAACAACAAACAGTACCGACAAGTATATGGTGCCTAAGTACTTTCTCTTATTTTGGTGTGGGCTCAAAATGTCATACTTATCATCAGCCTTAAAAATAGAGAAAGGGGTCCTTAGATAGTTTGGATATCTGGTTTTGATTGAGAAACGGGAAATGTGTGAAACTTTAGTTTCATCAGGTTTTAATCCTACTATCTTGTTAGCAATACTGATAATCTATACAAGTTAAGGTAGGTTCAGTTAGTCATGAATCATCATCATCAGTAAGCCACTTGCCTTTATGCCACAGGAGTGGCGGAATGGGCTGTGTGGGACATGAACCCACTACACCCCATGTGAGCCGTCGATCCGCCTTGAGTGAGGCGAGATGGAATCCTGTGACTCAAAGTTAAAACGCTTATCCGCAAAAAGGAAAGACTTATATTATGATTCACCAAAAACTGCCAGAAAATACGGAATATTTCTCCGAAAACAATCGGTGGGCATACATAATTTTTGAATAACAAATTATAACACAGAAGTCGTTTAAAAATCGCGTTTCCCGCAATCATTCGGTCAGCGCGTCGTCGCGATGGATGAGTCACTATTTATGGTATCTAGGTACTCGCTTTGGCGCCAAATTCTCCCGCGTTCTGACTGTGGCACGCCATCTTGTTTTTATTACTTAATTTTCTTCACTCTGAGCGGCCAGTGTCAATGACGCTGATCGGATGGTTTATGTAATCGATTTAGGTATCGGATATTTTAGTAAGTAGCTACATATTTGATTTGATATTTATTATAATTATTGTGAGGCAACGTAGGTATTATGAATGTAAATAGGTAAGTGGGTAATAGGTACGTAATTAATTTTGGTAAGTGTTCACTTGCCAAAACATTAAATTTTGCAAGTCATTTAGATTTCGCATACATTATTATTTTTAGATAAACTCATACACTTTTACGCAATAAATGCTAATCTATTCTAGAAACTGATAATTAGTCACACATAACTTCGTATTATTCCCCATTATTGTACCTACGTATATGTAAACTAGTAAATATTGTAAAATTCCGCTATTGGAATATTACAGTTCTGATCATTTGGTCCATAGGTCGGGTAATGATTTTCCTTAAACCTAATTTTAATGAGTTTAAACTACCACAATACTTTTTGTTAGGAAAATCAAGAAAAGGTACTTCCCACGCCAGTGCAAGACAGAAATTCTTTAAAAATTATGACCATTGACAAACTTACGCTGTTAATTTTATTGATTGTGTTTTGGCATTTTGAGAATTTGGCATTTTGCGCATTAACCATCTTTTGCTTGTATACCTATAGATACTAAAATCTGTAGATTTTCGAAAAAAGATTGCTCATTAATTTCATCATCCACTGAACTTTATACAGAGCGCAGAGTTAAAATACGCCGTGTACGTAGGTACGTACTTTTAATTCACACAGTGCTTTTAATGTAGTTACTATGAGGTATTTAACTACCTATTGTATTTTGTGGTAATGCAGCATACTCTGATGAAAACTGACGATGTGTCCAAACTTTGAGCACTCATCTTGTATAATATGTATTTGTTAAAAAAGCTCCGCATGTGTACCTATTGTGTATACTACTCAATCTGATGTTTATTTTTTACAAGCTTTACTTTCCAATGCCCGTATACCAAATGCCACGATAGTGCATGCTTACCTAAAAGTCACCTATTCATAGAGTCCAGTCCCCCAACTCTTGGTGGGTAGTACGATTAATAAGTACTTACCGTTTTTGTGTCATTTCCACACGTCATGGAATGTTGGAGGTAAACAATATACGTCACAGTATTCGCTCAACGGCAATTTGTTAGGAAATTCGACGTTGTTACAGGTTCTCTTACACATAGCGTACATGACGAGCCTTCAGCGGGTAGTATAAGGTTACGGGATTAAAAAAAAACAGGCAAAGTCTTTAGAATAACCTGTGAAGTGTTTCATGACGTCAATCTTTGCACTCTGTAGCGGACGACGAGCTTCTAGAATAATTTGCGTACTATAATCCATAAGATTCTAGAATAAACGATAAGTTAGATCTTAAGGTAGAAAATATAAGGTTCATTTTTGTGTAACCCGGGGTGCTCTCCTTCCGGTAAAGCTTCGAGCAACGGAGTATTGCGGTGCCGGAAGGAGACAGCCTGCGAGGGACAGGGATAGAAAACAACGCTGTGATTGGCGGAAAGAGCTCGTCGCCTATTGGCTGACCAATAAGCGCGCGGCTTTAGTTTTGTATAAAAGTAGGACGGGTCAGCCACTAGACACAGTTCAGTAATAGCCGCTATACGATAAATAGTTAGAAGACGAAAACTAAGAAGACGAAAACTAGAGTTAGTTGAGCAATAGCGCGACTATTACTATTATATTATACAGTGAATAAGTATTGTATCGAAGACAAATAAAGTTTGACGACGAATACTGTTGAAAAGTGTTTCCATTGAACCGGTCCACAACAAGTTGGTCCTTCGAGCCGGATCGGGGTTGAAGATTGGAAACATTCGTCGTCATCAAGATGGTGGTTACAAGAAGCCAAGCAGATGCAGCGGAACTGGAACGCCGCGACGCCGAACGGCGTGAGCTAGAGCGGGAAGAGGAGCGTCGTTTCATCGAACGGGAACGACTGAGAAGACTGTCATTGGATCCTCCGGCGTCACCAAACGTGCCGCTGGGTATGGAGGCCGGGCAGGGGGCTACGACTGATGCCCCCCGCGCCGACCTCATGCTGCCGGGTCCAAGCGAAGGGGTGCGGCCGCGATCACCGACGCGCTCCGTACGGTCACAACGCTCCACCGCAAGTGCAGCCGCTAGGGCGCGGATTGAAATGGAAGCCGCACGAAAGCTAGCAGATATACGGATGAGGGAACTTCAGATCGAGGCTGAGCTGATTAAGAAGCAGATGGCGGCAGACTTATTGGCCGTCCAGGAAGATGATCAAGAAGACCTCCGTGACGAGACTACGACCGACCACCACCAGAAAGTGAGCTCATGGCTCCGCACCAGTACCCTCGACACAGGGGGGGAGAGATCGGAGAACCCAAAGCCTAAAGAAGAACGGCACCTGCGGTTCGACGTGAGAGAGAGATCGCCTACTCCCACCCGATCCAGACGCAACATCGAAGTCCTGACAACGGCAATGGAGAAGCTGGTCAGACCGAGAGCCAGAATCCCCGACCTGCAAACCTTCTCCGGGGATCCCACCGAGTGGTTGGCATTCAAGGCCGCCTACCAAGATTCCACGACGGTCTATCAGCTGACACCGGCGGAGAACCTGCAACGACTGCGCAGCTGCCTGAAAGGGGAAGGACGGGAACCCGTGGCCGCCCTGTTACACACCACTACCGATCCTGATAACGTTATGAAGACATTGGATCAGTGCTTCGGCCGACCAGAGGTCATCATGGATCAAACCATGGAGAACTTGAGGAAGCTCCCGAAACCTGGGGCTTCGGCAATAGAGTTGAATAGATTCGCCGTAAAGCTCCAGAACATAGTCTTCACCTTCAAAAGCATTAGTCGGGAGAAGTACCTCCACAACCATATGCTAACCAGAGAAGCCCTAAGCAAGCTGACCCCGTATTTCAGAACACGTTGGTGCGACTACGCAAGGCAAAATGCAGAATCGAATGAGCCAGAGATTGTCTTGCTATCTCGCTTCCTTATGGGAGAAGCTGACCAAGAAATTAGATACAATTACGATCCATCGGCGAGTGCGGCAGGAAGGAAGGAGTCTGGACCTGCCACTGCTACGGGTGGTGCCAGAAGACGAACAAACACCGTGTACAACGTCGCCGAGGAAGAACCGGCGAATCAGTGCCCTGCTTGTGAGAAGGCACACAAGCTGACGGAATGCCCCAAGTACAAGGCATTATCCGTTGATAAACGCTGGGAACTAGTACGAGAAAAGAAGCTGTGCTACAAGTGCATCACGAAGACTCATCGTCGTAATTTCTGCAAGGCCAAGCCATGTGGGGTGAACCAATGCCAACGCCCACATCATGCAACTCTGCACGATCCGGAGAGATATCAAGACGCTCCGAGGCCAGTATCAAAAGCAGCTACCACAGAGACCGAAACAGTGATGACCATGGCTACTTCGACAATTTGCAACCCAAGAACAGTGCTCCTGAAGATGTGCCCAGTCACCGTCGTTGGCCCACGGGGGGAGGTCAAAACGCATGCCCTGTTGGATGAAGGGGCTACCATCTCTCTCATCAACGAAGAGATAGCACAGAACGTCGGTGCCAAGGGAAGAGCATTACCACTTCGCATGCAAGGGGTCAACATGACACAGGAAGAGCATGGCAGCAGATTGGTTACCGTACACTTGAAGAGTGCAGACAACATGCTACATAAGCTGCAAGCACGAACCATCAAGAACATGAAGTTGATCCAGCAATCAATCCCGAGTGTACTGCTGGAACAAGAGCACCTGCGAGATCTGCCACGAGATCAAGTTTGTTACGGTGCTACGCAACCCGGTATCCTGGTGGGGGCGGACCACTGGGAGTACATCGTGACACAGGAACTGCGAGTCGGCAGGTTGAACCAGCCAGCCGCATCCCGCACTCAGTTGGGCTGGGTGATACACGGAACGGTACCACGCGGCGTGATTAAGAATGAAGATAACGTGCTGCACATCTACACCCCCGAACGAAGTGTAGATGGGAATGAGCAGCAGGACGAGCGACTCCATGACCTGGTGGAGCATCACTTCCGCATTGAAGCCCTGGGCGTCGCTCATAAGCCACGAGTGAGCGACGCAGATCTCCGAGCTACGAAGATCGTCGAACAAACCCTGAAGAAGATTGATCATGGCTATGAAGTTGGACTGCCATGGAAAAAGGATAACGTGAAACTGCCACCAAGCTATGACATGGCAGTACGTCGGCTTTACAAGATCGAGCAGAAGATGGACACCGACCCTAAATTCGAAGAAGCATACACCAGGCAGATAGAGAACCTGCTACAGAAGGGGTACGCCGAACCATGTGATGGCACTGAGAAGTCGAGCCCTGTTTGCTGGTACTTGCCACATTTCGCGGTGCAGAATCCCAACAAGCCCGGGAAGCAGAGGTTGGTGTTCGACGCAGCCGCGAAGAGCCGTGGAGTCAGCCTGAACGACCATCTCCTGGAAGGTCCCGACATGTTGATGTCGCTACCGGGCATCGTGTTCAGGTTCCGGGAGAAGTCGATCGCCATCACGGCGGATATCCAGGAGATGTTTCTCCAAGTCAAAATACGCCCAGAGGATCAACCGGCGCAGCAGTTCCTGTGGCGAGGTGCCAATCGCGAGAAGCCGCCTCAACAGTTCAAGATGAAGAGCATGATATTTGGGGCCGCCAGCTCTCCCTTTATGGCGCACTACGTACGCGACCACAATGCGAGGGTGCACGCCCACACACACCCTCTCGCCTGCGAAGCCATAACCGGAAGCCACTACATGGATGATTTAGTGGCCAGCTATGAAGACGAGCATGAAGCCCGCCGCGTGATTGCCGAACTACAGGCAGTGCACGCAGCCGCCGGCTTCACATTGCGAGGGTGGAGCTCCAACAACAGCGGCGTACTACAAGAGGTGCCCGAGGAACTGCGAGGGACAACGATGACTCAATTCGGAGGAAATGTATGCGAAAACAAGATACTCGGCCTGTACTGGAACGCCGAACGGGATGAACTCGGGTTCAACACCTCAATGAACCGGGTTCCAGCTGAGGTGCGCGCACGGATCCGCGCGCCAACTAAGAGAGAGGCACTCAGCGCGGTAATGTCGATATACGACCCGCTGGGGCTGCTAAGCCATTACACCATAAGAGCGAAGATCGTGCTGCAAGGTCTTTGGCGGTTGAAGATCTCGTGGGACGAGCCAATTCCAGCAGAGGATAACGAGCTCTTCTCCGCCTGGGCAGCACATCTTGCCAGCCTGTCCTGCCTGCGGCTAAGACGACGCTACGCGCTGGAGGATTGCAAGGATCTGGAGCTGCATATCCTGTGTGACGCCAGCGAACAAGCATACGCGGCAGTGGCATATTGGCGTATCACGCATTCCGATGGGAGCATCAGCCTGAGCCTCATAGCTGCCAAAGCGAAGGTGGCTCCGAAACGGACCCAGACAATTCCAAGATTGGAGCTACAGGCGGCAGTCATCGGTGCAAGACTGGCAGACACCATACGGAAAGAGCATCGTGTAGAAGCCAAGAGGACGATATATTGGACAGATTCAATGACAGTAGTCCACTGGGTACGGCACGACGCGCGACGATACACTCCCTTCGTCGCCCACCGACTGGGTGAGATAGCTGAACTCACTCAGAAGGAAGAATGGCGATGGGTGCCTACCAGTGAGAACGTAGCTGACGACGCGACGAGGTTGACGAACGCGCCTATTACTGCCGAAGGGCGCTGGTTCCGGGGGCCTGACTTCCTACGCCGTCCGGAAGACCAATGGCCAGCCGAGGACGACAGCAAGGAAGATGAAGAAGAAGTGCTTCTACACACGGCTGAAGACCCCGAAGCGAGCGACGATTGGCTGCCAGACCCCATGCGCTTCTCCAAGTACGAAACGTTGGTCCGGGCAGCGGCGCGCGTACTCACCTTTATTAACCTGTGCCGCCGCCGAGCTGAGCGAATGGAGCGCCGGCACATTGAAGAAGCAGAAAAGGCGCTCATACGTCGTGCACAGAAAGACAGTTTCCCAGATGAGCTGCAACGGCTGAAGACGTCCCGACCGATCACGAGAACGAGCAGACTGTTTCGGTTGGACCCAATGCTGGAGGACGGAGTCCTGCGGGTCAGAGGCCGCATCGGAGCGGCAAGCGTACCAGTGGAAATGAAGAGACCCGTGATCCTCGATGGTCGCCATCGGATCACCAAGCTCATTGTGCTGCGTGAGCATTGCGCAGCGGGTCACGCCAACCGTGAGCGCGTGACGAACGACTTAAGGCAGAAATACTGGATTATCCATCTGCGACCTACGGTGCGTGCCACGGAGAAGAGTTGCGCTCTCTGCCAGATACGCAGAGCGAAGCCACAGACTCCAGCGACGGGGGACTTGCCACGAGCACGACTAGAGCCCTTCCAGCGCCCATTCACCCACTGCGGAACAGATTATTTTGGGCCCATGATCGTGAAGGTTGGGCGTCGGCGCGAGAAGAGGTGGGGTGCCCTCTACACCTGCCTCACCTCTCGAGCGGTACACATCGAGATTGTACCCTCATTGTCTACGAGTTCCGCAATCATGGCCCTGCGAAGAATGGCCGCCAGACGAGGGTGGCCGCGAACTATGTACTCGGATAATGCCACTAATTTCCGAGGCGCAGACAAGGAGCTGAGGGCCGCCTACGCCGAGTGGGCCCCAGCCCTGCGAGACGAAGGCCTGCTACATCGAATGGAATGGCGCTACATACCCCCAGGCGCGCCGAACCAGGGAGGAGCCTGGGAGCGTTTAGTGCGATCAGTCAAAGTCGCACTAGCTTCTACCCTGAACGAGAAGGAGCCGACAGAAGAGGTCCTGAGCACTCTGCTGACCGAAGCGGAGTTCTCCATCAACGCCAGACCGCTCACCCACGCTAGCGTGAGCCACCGTGATCCAGAGGCGTTGACCCCAAACCACTTTCTTTTGGGGTCCTCCAATGGTCTGCCCCTCACCGGACCATGCAGCGAGACTGATCGACGAACCTGGCGGGCCAGCCAGGCGCTGGCCGACCACTTCTGGCAGCGCTGGGTGCGGGAGTACCTACCCACTCTGGTGCCCCGCGGGGAACCCACGAGCAGCAAGAGGCGTCTGCAGACCGGAGACGTCGTCATCGTCGTGGATCACACCCTGCCCCGCAATGTGTGGCCAATGGGGGTCGTCGAGCGCACCTACGAGGGACCAGATGGTGGCGTACGCGTGGCGGACGTCCGAACGAAGACCGGTATCTTCAGGAGACCAGTCAGCAAGCTCGTCGTGTTGGTGAAAGAGGAGGCTACGCGAGCTGCGCCGGGGGGAGAGATGTAGCGGACGACGAGCTTCTAGAATAATTTGCGTACTATAATCCATAAGATTCTAGAATAAACGATAAGTTAGATCTTAAGGTAGAAAATATAAGGTTCATTTTTGTGTAACCCGGGGTGCTCTCCTTCCGGTAAAGCTTCGAGCAACGGAGTATTGCGGTGCCGGAAGGAGACAGCCTGCGAGGGACAGGGATAGAAAACAACGCTGTGATTGGCGGAAAGAGCTCGTCGCCTATTGGCTGACCAATAAGCGCGCGGCTTTAGTTTTGTATAAAAGTAGGACGGGTCAGCCACTAGACACAGTTCAGTAATAGCCGCTATACGATAAATAGTTAGAAGACGAAAACTAAGAAGACGAAAACTAGAGTTAGTTGAGCAATAGCGCGACTATTACTATTATATTATACAGTGAATAAGTATTGTATCGAAGACAAATAAAGTTTGACGACGAATACTGTTGAAAAGTGTTTCCATTGAACCGGTCCACAACACACTCATTAGTGATTAATGTTACTAATATGAGATGGAAATTGGACTTTGACAATGAGGCTTCAGGGGAAATACCTAACAACGATTCCGATGATTTTGATGTTTGTTTGGAGTTTTGGCGGGAATTCGATAGTGAGACGTTGTTTGTTTTGTTTTTTCTTTCAAACTTATGTTTCTTCGAGTGTTACTGTGTAATATTGGTGGAATAATAACTAATAGTGAGTGTGGACTAATTAAGTAATTATATAAACCCAATAAGCGTGTCACAAATAGTTTTCTAAAACTCCCAGGAAGTTTCAGTAAAGCATCCACCACTTTACTGTATCGTGACTTTGACTATGTACATAATCGACTTGACTACTCTTGACCACGGGGATTGCTTTAATGCTATGACTTTCCAACTGTGAAAATAAGAAATACTTACATATTATAATACTTGACACTGGTTAAATGCACAAACCGTGCAAAGCCATTACTAAAAAAAATTATTGTTTTTCTAATCAGGTAATGTAGGCCTTTGGTATCAAAATACATCAGACTATCACTCTGTCTTGGCCATGTGAAATGCAGATTTGATTGTTAAGTAGCTAAGAATCTTATTTGTGCAATGATATTATATTAAATATAAACCAACGAGTACTTACCTATACTTACTAATAAGTAATAATTAAACCTTTTAGGAGGCGGCGGGCGCGCCAGTATTGATTGGAACATCGTCAGGGGTTTATATATAAAAAAAAATTACTTTCCTATATAATTATTAGCTATCGAATAAAACGCGGGAAACATCTCGACATCATACATATATTGGTTATTCTCTGTATGCTTGGGTTATTTCGTCTGATTGCGAGTAACTTATCGGGTTTTGGGTCAGAAAAATACAAGAGATGACACACCCACATATTAGCGAGTCCAGTCTGTTTATACTCTGTGATTCATTATTATAGGCGCCAACTAGCGTCACGTCTATGGCCGATAAAAATCTTTGTGGTTTCCCGTTTTATGTTGCGGCTTTATCTTCTTAGCAGTAAGGTTCAAGATTTTAAAGGACGAAGGCAGCGGAATTTCCGGTACAAAACTATGGCACATTATTACATCATACATGTAACAAATAGCTCGTTAGGCGGCTATAATGTTATAATATTTCTGGAAAGGTATGATAGTGTTAATGTTCTGAGAATGTGTTGACATGCGATAGGACAAAGTGGGGTCGTAGAATTAAAAATAATTATAAGTATATACCTCTATATACACTTGTACGCAGCTATTAGATATATCACTTTTTAGACTGACTGTACTTTGCACGTGCGGTCTAGTTGACTACTACTAAAATGAAAGGTGGCAACTCGACCGCATGGGCGAGTTTATTGACGTCGAGTTGATAACTAACTCAGATATTACACTAGAAGATGAAACCAGCCAAGTGCGAGGTGGACTCCCGCACGAAGGGTTCCAACGGCAAAAAAATCACGTTTGTTATAATTATGAGAGCCCCCTTACTACCAATATTTGGTATCATAATATTTACTGATTCCCTAAAGTTCCTACGAGAAAAGGTATTCCATCCATCTATACTAATATTATAAAGAGGAAAACTTTGTTTGTTTGGTTGTAATGAATAGGCTCCGAAACTACTGAACCGATTTGAAAAATTCTTTCACTGTTGGTAAGCTATGCTATCCCCGGTACACATAGGCTACTTTTTATCCCGTAAAAATTAATGGTTCCCGCGGGATAGTAGTTAACGCGGGTGAAACCGCGAGGTGCTTCTAGTATTTTATATATCTATAGCCCGAGCGTAGCCACCGTTCATAACTAGTGTAGTAGGTACATTCAACAATACAATTAGATTGTTGACAGCTGGGGTCACTCGATAGACAATAGTGGTAGTAGTTTCACAATAACAATGTACTGTGTTCTACCATTTTGTTTGTATGCCGCAGAAGATTGTTGCATTCCATTACTATTATGTCCGGTGATTGGAATTTTATGTAGGTGATACTATTAGGCGTAGTTTTTTAGAGTTCCGTACTGAAAGGGTAAAACGGGACCTTATTACTTAGACTTCGCTGTCCGTCCGTCTGTCTGTCTGTCTGTCGCCAGGCTGTATCTCATGAACCGTGATTGTTAGACAGTTGAAATTTTCACAGATGATGTATTTCTGTTGCCGCTATAACAACTATTACAATGAACATGTTTTTTTGGCCGTTTTTATATATAATGGTACGGAACCATTCGTGCGCGAGTCTGACTCGAACTTGGCCGGTTATTTTTGTCGCTGAGTAATGCGAGACTATCATTCGAAGATAAATACGAAGAAACGTAAAATAAGAAAAAAGAAAAAAGAAGTGAAGCATGAGCAATGATGGATGGAGCGTTGCTACTGCTATAGAATTGTAGCAATATGTCATAATTATAACTCTCTTTTATTTATAAACATAAAAATAAGTTAAATTACTTAAAAATAAAAAACCAAACCTTAACTTAACCTAAAACTTTATATATAAAAAGTGGGTGTCCAGGTGGCATGGTGGCAAGAACACTGGCTGCATTACCTCGCTGAATAGCAATTGCTGTTCTCTGTTCGAGATATTTATGAGCCAGCCCTGTTGTCACCAACGGCTTTGACCAGCATAAGTATATTGTTTTTCATATTGACGACTGGTCCATACTTGGTATACTGATAAAAATATTGACTTCATTAATTGTTTACGACGCAATTTGTATTGAATTCCTGAGAGATAAGGTAATTAAACGTGAATATTCCTGTTTAGGTGTGTGTTAGTAAAATGATTACTGTTTACTACTTTGCGTTGATTCAAACTGACAGATAATTTGGAATTACACATTTTAGGGAAGATGTAGGTACGAGTAAATTAATTACAAAAAAAACACAAAAATTAATTGAAAAATACTTGAATTACAGCTTATCATGAATCTTGATACCCTTATACTATGAATTATCCATAGGATATTCGCCTGAAAAATACTCTAAGAATTTATTATTAATCAAATCGAATCATTTTAAATCTCATTTATCTCTTTATTTATAGAATTAAACGTAAGTCATAAAATGCATTATAATATCATTAATAATAAGATACTCGTATTGTCGGAAATTGTTATGAACAAAGTAATTATGTGTTCATAAATATCAAAAAATCAAAATTTGATCGACATTGGAAAATCAACAGAATCTACCTGTATTATAGATAGGATTATTATATATTTTATTAATTAACTGGAATTACCAAATTGCACTTCTTCGTATATTGGTATTTTTGATTTCTTGAAATGACGGCTTACTTTAATTATCTACCTAGATAATATGTAAGCAATAAAATCACCCAATAGGTAGGTAATCACTAGATAAATTTGGTATATTCTATAAAAACTCGACGATTCATCAGAATCTCACGGATCACGATCCATATAGGACTAATATTAATTTTTAATGCGTCAGTTTTGCGTATAAAAAACAATTTGTATGCGCATTTCAAAAACTAATGTATCTATAGGAAGGTTCTGCGAAACGTATTTTAGAGATGCATTTGGCACACTATACATCATCATCAGCATCAGCCTGAAGACGTCCACTGCGGAACATAGGCCCCCCCTTAGACCGCCACACCGAACGACAAATTGCCACTTGCATCCACCGGTTGCCTGCGACTCTTTTGATGTCGTCGGCCCATCTACTATATACACAAACTTTCCAAACTCCACCTTTTTCATCAATTTATTAAGTACTTACAAGCTTTTATATTCATGTTATATAATATACTAGCAGACACGGCCACGCGTTGCTGTGGCTAAGATTTTTGTTATTGCGACTATAAATTGAGATGTAAGCTACCCTATCTTTCAAGTTAAATCAAACTGCACGCGCTGTGCAAATTTGATTAAAATCGGTCAAGTAGTTTAGGAGTCCATTGAGGACAAACATTGTGACACGAGATTTATAATATATTAAGATTATGTATAAAAGATAGATAAATGTTTCCAATTAATAAGTTATAATGGTGTCAGGAAACTGACCAAATAAATATTGAAGGAATACCTTCCTTCAATATTTATTTGGTCAGTTTAAGATAACTCCTCAGTGATAACAGTAGATTTATGGCCATAGCGCTCGCTTAATTTGACCAGCAGTCAGTACAAGGTAAATAAAAAAAAAGCAGGAAAATAAATGCCTCAACAATGAACCTTATAGCGACCAATGTCAAAACCGAGTTACGTAACGAAACCTGAACATCAAGTCTAGCACTCTACGGATTCGCTACGTAATACCAACAATATTATATCAGCCTGGCGGTCACGTGAAACGCTAAACTAGAGGTCGATATTCACGTGTCCGACGATAGTGTTTTTGCAATTGTAATTATGTGTTTTTTGTTGGGTGTATTGTAGTAGTGCCGTTTGCCCACATTCGCGTTGTTTCGGTGCGTTAAATCTGACGCGGCGGCGGCGGAGCGGGGTCAGGCAGCCCAGAAGTAGTGGCAGGAGGGAAATATTGTGCTTACGCACTCGTCCTGCCCACTTCCCTGCCCACTGCAGCTGCATAATCAATATAGACAGGTACGAGAGGACTAAATATGACAGTGACAGTTATAGCGTTCTGTCAAAATGAACGACTGCAACGATAACGCAGTTGGTGCCACGCGCTCATTCCCCAGACACTACCTGAATATTATAAGACCATTATGATTTTAAAGATTTTACATGTGCGTCAAATGACGGGTTAACATATTATAAGAAATAAAATATGCGTAACATCTATACAAACAAACAGACAATCTTGTGTTATAAAGTATGGTACTGAATTCTCCATTCATAATAACAATGATACATTATCCAAAATAATTAATTTCCTTTAAAACTTCGATAATGTATTGCATAATCATTATTCCACGGATTAAACAAACATTTGAGTAGGTACCTACCAACACCTGTATGTCGTATTTATCTTATTTTTATCTTGTAATTTATACATATTTGTATGAAAACACGTGTACGCATGTACCTACTAAATTCTTATTATTCAGACTTTTATAAATGTATTATGATTTAGCAATGCAAAGTTCAGGATGGCAATGCTATGAGCGGGCGTGGTGGATGAATTGCACGACTAAACCACATTTCATATTTACCATAGAAACTTACCGCGACGGCTTACCTACCTGTTTAATTTCAGAATATATTGCTAGGAAATAATAAAAATGTATGTAAGTAAGTATTCATTATTTATCAATTAGCTTTCGTTCGAATAGGTGTTATATAACAAACATATCGGATTTGTTTTACATTGTTTGTAATACCGACATAGAGTTACAAATATTTTATTTCTACCTAGAGAAGCGAATAATTTTTTTTTGTGGTATGTAATTAGTCCAACAATTAGACTCACTGCAAATATCTGTGATGGACACTCAGTACCCTGTGCAGGAGTCCAACCCGCAACTTCATAAGTCGCAGTTGAACTACACAAAGGTTGTCAATGTCATCATCTATAGCTTATCATAACGGGTGATTACAATCAACGCGAGTGACGCCGCGGAGCGCAACAAGTCAAACTTCAAACATAACTTGGCAAACTCCAACCTCATTGCAAACAGTGCGATAAGAAATTTTTCATTCATGCGTTAGCAAGGTTTTTTTTCCTTCCATTGATCGTGCTATTTCATTGATTAACGCGCATGAACTGTGTTTTTTTCAGTTTTGGCTTAGCGGGGTTTGTGCATATAGCCAGTGGCAATTTTAATGAAGTAGGTTTTTAACTTTTTCACATACCTATATATAATATGAGAAGCCCTCGTCAATGAATGGTCAAGTCAATTGACAATCAAGGTCACGATTCAGTAAACTGATGGATGCTTTATTGAAATTTCCTGGGTGTTTTTGAAGGAATACGAACTGACGTGTTTTTTGGGTTTATATCATTTGCCCACCCTGATGCACGTTAACGAACACACAATGATTTAATATTCCAAGATACACAAGTATGAAAAGAAATACGAAATCAACAACGTCCCATTTTCGAATTCCCGTCAGAAATGTTCATATTAGTTGATTGTTAGTTTAGGGGGAAAAATCCAGTGCCATTTCGCCACTCGTTTTTCCTATAAAAGGTGTTTTTTTTTCATTAGGGACTTGGAATACTGCTATTTTAAAATAATTATGTACAACACATAATAGATTTTCAGTGGCTAAGATAAGCATGATAAACTAATGGAACATCTGTTGCAAGCGTACTTTGTAAAAATATTGGCAATAATAATATATGCGCCCTCTGGTTTCACCCGCTTTGATTATTATCCCACAGAAACCGTTGATTTTTGCGCGATAAAAAGTATCCCCTTTTTTAAATTTTGTATTTCAAGACCTAAAGTATCGTATATTATATATAAAACAAATTTAATCAAAATCCATTCAGCTGTGAAAGGAGGACGAACACATAGACACATACACTCACAAATTTTCGCATTGATAATATTAGTAAAATTGCAAACACATACTACGAGTATATTTCAAATGGTTTAAGGAAATTTCCAAAGTATTTTATAAAAAAATCCACTATATAAAAAAATATTCCATTATGTCACACGTATCGAATTATTCATACAACTCGGTATTTACGCACACATTCAAAAATAACCTTGAATTTGTACCAAATACACCTATAAGTAATGCTAAAGACCAATAATCCTATTTTGTCTTCACACTGGAGTGATGATCTGTGGTTACCTATCGTACTAACTACTACTTAACCTGTGACAACCTGTACGTACCCACCAACTATGTATTTAATACATATAATTATTAAATACATATATTAACAGTTCCCTCTACACCCCGCAATACGGCTGAACAGATTTTGGTATGTAGGTACTTTAGGTCATGAAATAACACGGCTACTTATTGTTCCGTAAAACGTAACGGATCCTGTGAGATACTACCAGGTGAAACCGCGGAGCATTGCTAGTCAAACGAAATGTTTACTTCGACACGGACAAATTTCGATTCAGTATTTACTAAGTTTTTTTTAATTTTTGTATTTTGGTAGAACTAATTTGTTATTCACAGATTAATAACAAATTAGTTCTACCAAAATACAAAAATTAAGCCTAGCATTCGTCACATCTCAAAAGTATAATGTGACGTGGTTAGTATTTTTTATCTCAAATGTGTTTATATTTTTATAATATTGATGGAATATTACACTACCACTAAATAATTATTGTTTCCGGTAACGTCAGTAGACGAAATAAAGTGTTATTTCGTGTACTGCCAAATTGTAACTGCCCAAGTTTCTGTGAAGTATCCGCCATTTTATTGTATCGTGACGTTGACTTTGATATATACGAGCGTCTATTTAATCTGTGGCTACACACGTGATGCCTACAATTTGAGCTACCTACATGCTACCTACGAGTACAAACTACTACTACAAGTACTACAAGTACTACTACGAGTACCTACTAACTCGTATTATCCCAGGGTGAGCATTCTACTGAAAAGGTACTCAAAGCCACGGCAGAGAGAGACAACACGCTCGATGTCATACAAAATCCTAATCATGCTATCTCGCTTTAATTGAGAGTGTCCCTTTTTCTAGGTATTCTGTGCTATTATGTAAAATGTTCGAGGAAAATCCTCTTCAATGAAGTTTTTTTTACTTGACAGAGGTAAGAAAAAAAACAGAATCATTCCACATTGGATTTGAGGTGTGTTGAGTGTTGACTATAGATTTGCGAATGCTTTTTTTTTATTGTGAACTTGATTCTATTTAATATTACTGGACTGAAAAAGAAGGACACATAGTTACTGAGAACATTCGAGAAATAAGGGCTATTACAAACAGCCAGAAATGTGAGTAATCATTTATGGTATTTTTTTTCCTTTTAAGGTAACACTGAAAAAATGTTACATAATATTCAAAAAATATACAAAAAATACTTACGTCTTAATACGAGGCGCAGTCATTAACATAAGTGTCTCATAATTATGTAGGTGTTATATATGTTATGTACATAATTATGTACAAAAATGTGTTTCACTCCGCCAAACTTAACTCATTAATTTTGCACAAATCAAACCATTTCAATTCCTATTTGTAACAGTTAAAGGTTCAAAATAAAATAAATTATACTACGTAACGTTAAAAGTACACGAAAATCAATGATTCACAGTTTATTCACACGTGCCGTAGAATAGATAGCAGTGGCTGCGTAGATCTAACTACGCCGTAGCAAAAAACGCTACGACCTCTAGCGTAGCGCAGGGGGCGTATTTCGTAACTCTATCCTAATACGTACTTATAAGCCCTTAGTACGATATAATTTTATCAGGTACGTTTTATTGTCTCATAAATGCATATTCGTAACAGTATGGATGGATATGCGAGGTATTCGTCATCAGGTTATTGACCTTCTGTGACTGACCTCAATTACTTCATTACTTCTAAAAACTGTTCAAAATTACACTGTATTGGTACAAATAAATATGGCGCTTACCATTAGGTAATTGACCTGCTCAGCTCACTCGTATTTTAATATTACAGCTTTCATTATCAATTAGTTTCATTTATCAAAGGCTGCAATATCAAAAACAATAAACAAAGATATACTAGTAGTTCTATGAAACTTCACAGAACAAAATAATTACATCCCGCTCATCAAGTTATCCAAAACTACCTAAATCATAACAATCCACAATCATTCGCGAACTCAACGAAATTGCAGTCGCTTACGGAAAAATTGCAACAGGTGTGCAAAAATTGGTGCATTTGCAACTAACACCGAAAAATCACTAACGCAATGTCCCATCCTCCGAAATGGATTAGTACAACTCCTGTTGAGTTTGCCTCACTCAGTCACACAAAATGTCCATAAAATTAACCGCTTGTAAAATATCCCATTAGTCTCAGTTGCCAAAACTTATCTATTGATTTCTCAGTACCGAACATATGACTCAATCGCGAATTAGCTTAAAAAAATCGGACACTATATTGAGTCAATCGTCGAGATTACACACAGACGGGGTGAGTTACGTAAATAATGGCACACTAGTAAGCTCACGCACACATTGACCCGCACGCACACGAGCGCGACGTGTCTCTGTGTGGGTGGCCAGTATTGCAGGCCCGGACTACGCCGACCCCACTACATTTCTCAGTCGCCCTCGCGCCGTAGCACAGAACAGACGTGTCCAAAGCATCGGAGTTCGCTCTCGCAGTGGATATTTCGTCATAATATTGTGTACAAGTGACAACATTCTTCAGGACGTGTAAAGTGGGAGTGAAATTAATATTTCAACTGAAACTTGAATTTATTGTGAACTAGAACAGTTTTGTGAATTTACTGTATATTTGGATTTTTTCTTACCACCATTTGGATAATTCCGGATAAGGTGTCCGTGAACGCCGCAAATATTTTTGTAAGTATCTATTTTGTTTACGCTCTATTGTGTATTTTTCTTTTCAATTTTGTGCCTACCTTTTTAGGGTTTACTTTTTAGGTTGAGAAATTACACAAATCCAATTTGAGTTGTATTACTGTAAACACCGTTTTTTGCCGTTGAAATTATCGGGTAGGCATAGGTAATTAATTTTCTAATCCTTCAAATTTAATTTTACCCATGTAAATCTTTACAACTTCGAAATACAGTGAAATAATGCAACGGAGTATAAAAAAAACAAACAAAGCACGCCACCAAAATATCCCCAAAATTAATCACATTTTCATATTATTCAAATTAGTCTTTAAATCTTTTCTACCGACGTGATTCTTCATAAATGACTAAGATTTAGATGAGAAACATTACGCTTGTAAAGAATTTTCTTCCGCCAAGTCATTGACTTCTCTCAGAATTGTTTACTCACGATAAGAACTCTTGCCAAAACTTTGCATATAATTTTGCGATTCGCAATAAATTTTTAATATTTCGTTCGGTCTCGGTTCTCTTGTTTTTACTATTGTGTTGATTCTGTTTCCTCGAAGCTATCTATGTCTGTTTACGTGTGGAAATTAGACTTTTGTCGACTCGATTGTTCCATTATCGAAAAGCGACATGACGATAATAATGTTTGCTTTGACTTTATTATGTCACAATTTATTATCTCGAACTTTATCGGTCGTTTCTTTTTAGTCTATGATATTTTCAAAAGTATTTTATTTAGATAATTATAATAATTTAGAGTGATAATCTTGAATTTTATCGTTCGCTTCTTTCGTTGGGGTTTTATTGAAATTACGGTCAACATAATAAAATTTTAATACATAATAATATACGCGATCGTTTTAAACATTTATTTTAGTTCATCGTAATTGTTGTATAAAACTACATTACAATACAACACAAAACTAACCAATTCTCATCACATCATTACAATTTATCAACACCTTAAAAGACCTATCATAAAAATACAGAGTCAAAATTCTGAGTCTGAGAGATTTGAAAATGAAACCTGTCGATTGTATGAATGTGTACAACACAATAGTAGTGTAGTAGTGTTGTTAGCAACATTGCGCCGTGGTGTTGCAACTCGCAACAGCGCCTGGCACGACGCTGTCGCAAGCTATTGTAGCTTACGCAACTGGTTCAAGGTCCTCGACCACATTCGCCTGCGGATGTGCGGAAACTAGATTGCAACTGCAATGCATTTTTTCGGTGGAGCAATTGCATTGTTCTGTGTGCTTGTGGAGCTGTGGGTACTTGGCTTTCGTTTCGCAATTGTATTGTACTTGTTGATATGTATAGACAATTTGGCAGCTTATTTGAAGCTTATGGGAGATTTTTTCATGAATACATTTTTGTACTTTGTGTTAAATTACGTTATGCTTTAATAAATGACGTTGTTTTTTTCCATGGGCCATGAAATTAAAGCTTAGTGTGTTAACATCAACGATAAAACACTAACTAATTAGCAGGAGATAGAAGATCCGATTTCCCAATTGGAAAATCACACATAAAAATTAAACGCATTTAAAAAGATAAGAGATGACTCAAAAGTTATGAAGAAAAGTGCGAAAAACAACTTGTGCCGATAACATCAGCACGTGTTGACTTTCCCAGAACGTATTTGGCAAAACATTTGGCAGCTACCTCGTTCGCCGATAAGCTAAAACAGGTGTAAACAACTGCGTCCTACGCTGTTTATCTGCCTTTGGACCATGGTTTAACTATTTAAGATCGAAACCATTGGAAACTGCCTTTAAAAAAACTGAGAGGTCTCAAATATCTGGATGATATATCATTTTTTTCGCATTACAAAAACGAACTTAGTAAAACAGCCTTGCAAAATTCCAGAATGTTCTGGGCGTTTACATTACAACCCTCTACAATGGTATTCCATTACAAACTGTAGCACGGAGTGGATCGATCGAGGAGTAAAGGTCAGTGCTGTAGTCTGCATGACGCAACGTACCAGGGCTGCGTTGCGCAACTAGGCGCAATGCACACAGTACAGCGGCATCGGCTTTATCAGTGACGAGTAACTCGACCCTGGCATCATTGTCGAATGTTTTAGGTAGCTGATAAACACAGGCCTTGGAAGACAAAATAACACCATAATATAGTAATTAGAGATATGTAGAGACAATGACAAAAAAGATGATCAAGAGGATCTGAGAAGCAATTTTTAACCAATGTGCGGGCTTCGTTTCTGCTTTGACCACTATAACATTTTTATTGAAAGTCATGCTACTTCCGGCATCAACGTCCATAACTCAATTGTCTAAATACCCTTCAATCTGAGGTTTCCAACAAAGACCTACAATAATCCTTACAACAAAGAGGCGTTTCAAATAAATAAACTAGCGTATCGTGAATGCATTGTAGATACATGATGTAATGAGGAACAAGCGGCAAGGTTGGCCGGAAGGTTCCAACCAGGAGGTTACATGCAGGTAATCATGCTATTATATACTGTATTCGGCTTAAATGATCTACAAGTCAGACACAGACTGAATCATCGGTATGATTATGATATTGTAAGACGTTTGGATGAACGGAGCAGATGATTATACCTGAATCACCGAGATGAATATTTTAATGACTGGAAAAGGACGCTCAGTTATAATAATAATGACTGGCTAGTTGGCGTATCCCGAAAGCTATATTATCTTTCATATTATCATTATGTATAGCTACAAAAAAAGGTAACTCTTATACAAAATTCTTATTCAGAGTTCTCTGGGTACTAAGATTCAAGTGCATTAAGCTAAGTTTATTAACCTGTAACCTCAATGGCCTCTTTATTGCCCTTGAATATCAGTAATTCTACCAACCGCAAGGCCTGTTTACGGGGAAAAATGCGTACATATTGCCAACAGATCGAAAACAAATATTTATTCGAGCTCGAGATAAATATTTTGAACAGTTTGTATCGATTTTTCGGAACTAATCGCACATCCGCAGCGAATTGGGTCGACGGGATTACCCCATTAGAATTCTGTTATCGACATATCGAATGCGTTACGTAATCTTTTTTTTTACGCGCAATAACAAAGGCCAGAGATAATTTCGACGCTGCGAGGACAAACGAAGATAACTTGACCTATTTTTTTTTATCTCATTCGCTCTCGTAACTGTAACCTACTTACTGAGCACGTGAATATGTACACACGAATTGCGACGCACTGGCCAGTAATAAACACGTCATATCACTTTATGACATCCAAAAAATGATAAACGATCTTTCGAAAATGGAACATGACGCAATTCGGTACGGTCAAGTAAATGATATAAATAATTGGAACGTTCGAGTTATCATAATTATTATTTTCTTTGTTCCAATAATAATATTGGATTTTCCCGCTGAGTCGCAATTTCTACGACGCTTCCTGAACCTAGATGACTCAGTTCATAAGGTACTTACACTAGTTCCTAGAAGTGGGTCAGTTGCGTAAGACAACCCACTAAGTGATTGGAACTAGTGCACCTATATAGGTTAAGTGTTTCTTAATAACAGCAATTAGTGGGTATGTATAACAAGGTTAGCGTAAGTAGGTGCGTTACTGCACCGATCTTTGTACCTATCTATTTATTTACAGAGACAGTTCGCGCCGGAAAATAGGAAGGGCCTTGGCACATTTACGCTCGCGTAAAGCGGTTACGAAATGCAACCTTGACACCATACGATATCGCCTGCGACCGATAGAGGCCGTCCCGAAATACGCACTCGGTTTTATTGGGGTTTTGCGCGCGAATCCCAAAAATCGGTCAAGAATACGTTTCAGGGGAAAGCACTTGAAACGCGTCCAGAATAACGGCCTTTGGTGCTTTCTCGAAAGTGCAATTGTAGAAAATACACTTGCAGAACAACAAAAGACGAGAAAAAAGATCTACATAGAGGGATATTTAGACTTTAGACAATTTGTAAACTGCAGAAGGAACACGCCAGGTTTTAAGACATAACAAAAGACAAGCGTAGGAAGTTTTGATAACATTTCCCGCTTGATCCGATCGCCGCAAACAAAACGAAGTCGACGCCGACCTTCGCCAATACAACGCTATTATATAATTTCTCACTTCATTGCTCACATTTCCTAGACTTTGTTATTGACACCTTGAATTTATAAACAATTTCCAATGCGTAGAACTTGATGGAAAATGTCAAATCCAAGATGGCGGCCGGCCTACTTTTCCCGCGCAAACGGTCCGCGTGGAAAGTTACCGCTGTACTACTTTCTCTACTTTTTCCAACATGGCCGACGTTATATTACATTACTATTCAAACTAAGGTCAAGTGCGTCCGTGCATTTATAATGACATAACCATGGCACTTGACGCTTTATGCATTAATTCAATGTTATCAATAATGCTTTATACTCGTATTTACAAAGATCTTGACAAACAAGGTTGACGTCAAACTATAAACATTACCATAATAAATCGTCTAAAAAAGTCCAATGATCGGACAAACAGATAGCTAACGTTTATTTTAATAATAATATGACCTAACCCAACTTAATTTCCGCGAAATCGAAATAAACAATGCTATTTTTGTTCGTATTTTTTTATAGTTATAATCGATGGTCAAGGGCGCGGGCGGCTAATTAAATTTCACGTTCCGACATCACGTTGGGGCTTATATAACCGCAAAGAGAGGAGCAAACGTGCATGTTGCGCAACCAATCGTGAGGTTCAAGAACGCACACGTGTCTGCGGCCGCGTGACCGGCGCCGCGCGACTACTGCACGTGGCCATGTCTATAGGACAATCATGCTCTAAGGTCACCGACAGCAACGGCTATAACTGCTATCCGCGATTTTTCCATTCGCAGGTCACTGTCGAGGCCGTTATTTCTTCCGGACTATTTCGCTTCACTATCCGAGCGATACGCTAGCTTGAAGTTCAACTCTAATTTTTGGGTGCGTTCCAATTTTTGCCGATGCAAGTCGAATGTAACGTTCTTTGTTCTGTAGTAGGTAATTTTATACTTAAGCATATTTTTTTAAATCTACTCACGGAGGAGCACTATTCGGTGTGAAGAATGCAATAGTTTGCCTCATTAGCAAGCAATTGAGAACAGACAAAATAACATTGTGGACTACGGTTCGCGGGAAAATGCCCGACCTGTTTTAAAAGTGTCACAGCAGATAACGTTTATTTCGTTCGTTATTGTGTAATACATATTCGAAATATGCTCTTTATAAATAACGTTATCAGTATGTTTGTGAAACGAGAACTTTGTCCAATGACTCAGTGTAGTCGGTAGCGCTCAGAATTACGAAACAACACTGATAAGGCAATAATATGAGATATTTAGCACAGTCTTCGACATTTTATCGCGCATTTATACGCGTATTGAGTTCCTAATTTTCTCTATACAAGTTTTAGAACCGTGCAAGTAAAATAGTAGAACCTACACTGTATGGTAACAAAAAAGGTGTAAACGCATTATGTTGCCTTATATTTTTTGTTACATAAAAGCAAAAGAAAATGACAATCTTAATATTAAAATAAGTAACTCGACTTTCTGATTATGAGAAAACCTTACTTTAAGTTGTTTAAAAATATAATGAACTGCCTTTGATTTTATAAGTAACATTGTTTAGAAGAGTTGAAAATATTATCACTATAAGTAATTTAGCAAAAAGTTATCATGACACGAGTTAAAATAAGACACAATTTTGCGCATTCATAAATCTGTCTATAACGGTCATTCTATGATAAACTCCGAAATCGTCTGACATTATAATATTATTAGATATAGACAATGTTAAGAGTCAACAGATTAGATTAAACATTAAACCTTACCCAACTGAGCCTTGAGCATTTCAATAGCCGAAATGCGATGACGAAACGCTAATAGCTGTTTCATAACAGTATTACGGGCTTTAGATGTGATGGGCACAAAAAAACCGTTTTGGTTAGTACCGTACGGTCCCAGTTTTCGTTATAACGGTGCGCTGCGAGAAAGTACATGATTAGCAATAACTGTTGGTTGTCAAAAGACCGCTTGATTGTTGATTATTGTGCAACCGTTAAAGATAGATCGATTCGTGGTATTGACCGCGAAACGGCCATAGTTATTCAACGACTATACCGTTATTTTTTAAATAGCTTTGATGTCGCTTAGCAAATATTAGCGGGAGATCGGTGTTGCCATGTTAGGTGAGATACGGTTTGGCCATTTCTATTTCAGTGCCGTTTGGCACAGGATTACCTCACATTTTGGCTGCGACACGATGCTTGTCCTAAAAACCGCAATCTAGATAAATATTACACCTATTCCCTACTTACTATAGTTAAAAATAAATGTTGTTTCAAAAAGACCGCTTCGTATTTTAGTTGGAAGTTGACAGTGTTTTCATATGAATGAAAACTGTGACAATAAATATCATTTTCCTTTGCGAAATAGCGGTGTTTCGTTAACAATGAGCACATTTTTATTGGCATGCTAAATAGTAACCGCTTCTAAACCGGTGTTTAACTGTTTGCTCCGCCGAGCGTTAAGTGTTAACGGACAGTGAATAATGTCTGTTAACCTCTTGAAGATACGTCTAATCAATGAATATTCATTTTTTTATATCAAAAACATTAGCTAATGTGATAAATAAAATATAGGTACTAGTAGGTAATATATTTTATTACGTTTTCAACGAAACGGTTGACTCATCTCCGCCATTTTGTTTTTATCATCATTATTGACTTGAGCAAAGCATCTTTATTTAGGTAGGTAGTATATTATTATATAAGTAACAGTTGTATCGCAAATTTTTCCATTAGGCCACAGTAACTGTTCCACATTAACACCTACAGACAGATGAGATCCATAAAAACATGGCTGAATAGTTATGACTAACTGTACAATATTAGTAATCGGAACATACTCGTTGTTATAACGGATTTCAATGCCTATTTCAATAAATAACAGTTGTCTCGGTGTATTCTCGTGTGTTAATTGAAATGAGTGAACGAATTGACTTGTTGAACTAGTTGATTGAATAAAACTATCACATTTCAGACGCTTGTTAAAGTTACGTAAATCAAAAATGTTACTAACTTATTTGTGTATGAGTTTTATTAAGAAAACAAAAAAGTTTATAGGCATTAAGCGTACGAAGCGGGCCAATAGTAAAAATAATACAAAATATTAAATTCTCATCCCACTGACATTTACCACAAAGGCTGCCAATTAAGTCGGAGCGATCATTGGAACAGTTAGTTGTAACGGACCACGCTTCTGAGGTAACCCACTGACATCGATGTCGGCGCGTCGTGGACTCGTGGTACGGAACGTATCAATACAATCGCACTTTTTAACACGCGAAGTTGCAATGTTTAAAAATAATGTTTTACCACTATCAAAAATCTTAAACCTAATCCCGCTTCTTGTTAATACACCAGAAGTTCACAGTTTTAAGGTTCATTTAAATAGAAAATATATGTAGACAAATTCACTGGAAACGAAAATTAATTTATATACCACAGAAACAGCTTAATGATCCTCTATCGAGTTTTAAAAGGTGAAAATCCGGGATAATTTTGTATAATAAGTACGACACGTGTATAAATCAGCGATTTAACTTGAACTTTCGAACTAATTTAGAGATTGTAAAAAAGTGCCATCGTTTTTCGAAACGTTGGTCGCGTGTAAAGGAACGTGATCGCCTAATTTGTTTTTCTGCATGGCCAGTGTTCCTGTTTATAAAAAAGTTATGGAAAAAAAGTTACGTCTTTCACTTTATCGATTAACAATGGTTGTTTTACAAGTCAGTGTGGTTCTTCTATTGTTTTTGTCGGATAACGACTTTGATAACAATGCGATTTTGTAGACTTCCTGCCGTTGTTGTACAACAGATTAGCGATTTGCTTTTAATCGCTCAACTGTTGCTTATTTCCAAGCGTTACGTAAAGGTTAACGACTTTCAGTAGGATTCGATTAGTTTCGATTTAATTAATCGCTGGTGTCAACTGTTCGGTGCAGCGCACGTTAGATTAAACGTGTTATGTTTTGAAATCTAAATATTATGGTTTGGCAACCCTATTGACAAATAATTTTAAATTTGGAACTCACGTGTCGGGTGCTTACGGCCGCAGCGATATGTTTGTAAATTGTTTTTCTTTAGTTAACAGCAATGCGTAAGCTTACGACCTACTTTGCTCTACATTAAAACATATAAAACTAAACATCCTTCAACTAAATAACCAAAAGCAAAACTGGTATTCGCCCATACCCAGGCCAGGAAACAAGTATTTGTAACAGAAGAAATCCGGTGTAACCTTAAAATTGGATTTGTGTAACATAAAAGGTTAAGAAACGGCATATTAATGAGTTTGGCCAACTTAAAGGGTGCAAAAAGCGCAGTGTGCCAACACTGGCTGCGGCACAAAGGTGGTCCACGTGCAAGTTGCAGCGCGGGATGTTGCGCCACAGTACTGCAACTATTTGTAACTTCATTTTAGACTTTAGACGAACGCAGTCGTGTTTCGCTTTGCTAATAATAATCTGTTTGTTGCAGAACCACGGTGAAGATTCGTGCGGGCCTGTCGTCGTCCGCCGAAACATGGTTGCCGAGTTCATCTTGAGCCAGCAGCAGCTGCTCGCCAGCGGCGGAGGCCTGGGCCCCGCGCCGCCGGCCGCACGCGCGCCGCCGCCCCCGCGCCAGCCGCGCCTCTCCATCTCCCCGCACTTCCCGATGGACGGGCCGCCACCCCCCATCGGCAGCCCCGACATGAGAGACTACGACTCATTCGACATGAACAAACGCAAGGAGTTCTTCGGGCAGCGCAAACAACGCGAGTTCATCCCCGACAACAAGAAGGATGACGGCTACTGGGACCGCCGCCGTCGCAACAACGAGGCCGCCAAGCGCTCCCGCGAAAAGAGGCGCTTCAACGACATGGTCCTGGAGCAGCGCGTGGTGGAGCTCTCCAAGGAGAACCACGTGCTCAAAGCCCAGCTGGATGCCATAAAGGAGAAATATGGAATATGCGGCGAAACGCTGATCAGCATAGACCAGGTCCTCGCTACACTGCCGACGTGTGACCAGGTTCTGTGCGTGACCAAGAGGAGTAAGCTGTCCGGGAATGCGATCTTCCCGGCGCCGCCGCCCCCTCCCCCCGCGCCGCCCGCGTCTCCCCCCTCGCCGCCGCCGCAGCGCGCCCCGGAGCCCTACCAAGAGCGCCTGCCGGCCCCTGAAGCCTACTACCCGCACCCGGCGCACTATGAACCCCCCGGTTCCGTGCTCAACCTCTCTCGGACCCGACGCGCTCCCTCCCCTTTCGAGCTGTCCTCTCTCTCCGGCTCCGGCGACGAGACCCCTGAACAGTACAACAACGACCACAACAACGGGCTGCCCCTGAAGCTGCGCCACAAGTCCCACCTCGGCGACAAGGACGTGGCGAGCGCGCTGCTCTCGCTGCAGAACATCAAGCAGGAGCCCGGCCCTCGCTCCTCCCCGTCCTGGGACGGCGAGGGCTCCAGCGACGAGCGCGACTCCGGCATCTCCATAGGAGCGGAATACAGGCCGGCGCGGACCGACGACCGCATGGGCGAGGAGGAGGACGCCCACCTCAAGGCGGAGCTCGCGCGGCTCGCCACCGAAGTGGCCACCCTCAAAAATATGATGCACCAGAACAATGCCCGCGGGCACGAGCACTGAGCGCGCCGCTGCGCGTTCGGAGCCCGCCCGCGTTGCGCCTGGACCGCGCAGCCGTCGCCGCCGTGCCGCCGCGCCGCGCCGCCGCGCCGCGCGGCACGGCCGCGGCACGCGATGTGTCGATCTTGTTCGTACAAACTGTCTCTACCCTCCCTAGTAGTCGAAGTTACCACGTTGTAAAGAGAAACTATATTGATGTACGGTGATGTGCAGCTGTAAGCGGCTAAGCCGCGCGCCTATTTGTAATCCTTCCTAGTATTGAATGTCGTTCTCGGTGTTGTATATTGTCGTTAGGGTAGGCAGAGCGCGAGAGAGCGCCAACTTGGACCTTTTATTGTATAAACAAATGAGACTAATTCCTTTCGGTTTACAGACTTTTCGAGCAGATAAAACTCGTCTACTCAGTGATAGAATATAAAAAATGCATTTTTAGTGGTGAACTATGTATGTATGTATATGTTAAATAAGTAATAGAAGTAGATCTGTTTAATCTATTCGAAGATTCGATGGTGAAAATCGATTGCTAAAGACTATGTTCTCGTAAGTAGCTCGTAAGTTCGATCTAAGTATCCTAGTTTTGCTTAGATGGTTATTTATAAATATGTGTATTTTCTCAAATCGGAATTTCCGTTCCAAACCAAAAAAGTGTATGATAGATAGATCCTCTCCAAGAAATCGCAAGTAACTTTAAGAACATTTTCTATTGTAAACCAGATTGTATTGAATATGATCCGATTAAGTATACCAGTGCCTTTGACAATACATATACCTACTTTACAAATAGCCCTAAACTAATATTTTTGTACAAATGATTTTGATAATGTAGCCATTTCAATCATTCGATCATTATTGCGTAGAGCCCTCTACGTCTATCGTTTGGACTCCATAGAAAAGACATCAACGCGTGCGTTACATTTTTGCTACGAAGTCCAAGTGAGTTCGCAATGGGAGGCAAATCATAATTGTATCAAATTTGTATAAAAACTTAAGGCTAGCTGTCAAGTATTTCTGTTTGTTGTAAGTATACCTACTCCTAGTAAAGCCCTATAGGATAGGGCAAGTGATAGGACTGAGGAGTTAACATAAGTATTTATTTATTAAACGGACCGCGAAAGAGGATTTTACAATTTATTATCTTTGTACAATAAACACCTAAACGATATAAATAAATTGTGTACATGAAAATTATTTCTGATTTTTATTTCCCTGGCTTATTCTCTACGTTTTCGGACTATGAACATTTGAGATACATATGTATATACTAAACCATTGTGTGTGAACACGTCATACACAATAATTAATAGTAGACAATTATGTACTATGAAAAAATAGGAAGTACCTACAATACAATACAATACAATAATTCTTTATTGACACCCTAATAAAAATTAGAAGTAGTTACATTAGAGAAAAAAGAAAGTAGATAAACTGCAACTTTGGCAACTACAGGAACTTACTGAACTAAAACAATTTCAGGGAAACTAGGTAAACCTCTACCTTTGTAATCAATATTTTTAGTAACTTTGGTAGTATCTTTACTATACAAATATATATTCTTACTACAAAAAAAAGAATAAAATCTCTATGTCACTCCAAGACACAAGTAAATATGAAACATTGGTATGGGCGTACTTCCAATAAGAAATAATACCAAATAGATTTAGAATCGGGGGTTATAGGTAGATCTGTTGTGCTTTATTCTTAGGATACTCGACTGGTCGCCATGAGTCAATAATCGTGGTATGTCTCAATCCTAAAATTTGAATAAAAAATCACCGCTACTGCTCTCGAGTCTCCTATTATCTGTAAAAAAACTAAACGTTCAGATAGTTTTTCTAAGAATTTTCCCCATCATCATCAAACACATTACGCATCGCAAAACAAATAAGTCATCTTGAAGATTCTAAACGTTCAGTGATGTTGACTCGCATCACTCGCATACTAGAACGATTAAAAGTAATTTGACAACGCATCTTCGAAATATCGGCCAAGGCTCTTCACAAGTCATTTCGATAATATTTCTGTCTTTATTACGTTATAATAATTTATCTGTCTAGAGTTAACTCTCAAGATCAATTATTATATTTAACATCTTTATATTATTTCGAGTTGATGCTCGTATCAACCATTGTTTTTCCTGAAATATCCTGATCGTATACAGATAGGATTAATCAACTGTAAAATAGATAAAGTAGAATAGGAAATTACCTATTTATTGTATTTGAACCAAAAAGTAAACAAAATATAACGGCCAATCTAGACTGGGCATGTTTACGCCCTTCGACCACATCGTCACTCACAGGTGGTCAAATGCTAGCCTATCAAGTCGTATAAATCTGTAACGGTCAACTCTATTTTTTACAGTAATTATTATATTTAATAAACTAATCCTTTGCACAAGAAGACTTGAAAAAGTGATCTCTTTTTACCCTTGCAATAAAAGTGATTAGCAAGACCCACCACGCTGCCTCCCGTTTAGATCAGGCGTTCTTCTTTCGCTTACAAAAACCATTGAGCTTTGGTTTTAAAACGACACAGTGAACACAGGTTTTGATGTCACTGTAGGTTCATGAAACTAATGTATACGTGCAATTTCTTTTTCCTTTTAGATTTTTTTTTAAATTACCCTGTTGTCCTTAAAGTAATTTACCTACTTTTATAATCGGAATGAAGCATGCTATCTGGGGTAGTATTTATTTCCTCTATGGTCTAAGGACTGCCGTTAGCTAGAAGCTATAAGAAAAAGAACCGAAAAAAAATGAGTGCGCTTCGTACAACATAGCATAACATAGAAGAAGAAGAACCAAAAAAAGAGTGCGCTTCGTACAACATAACTTCGCATAACATAGCTCAACGTGGCGTCACCAAAATACCTGGATACGCAACTACGTAGTTAGAAACTAGGCCGACGCCGGAAATAACCATTTAGTGTAAGACCTGTGTAGTAGTTACAAACGGAGTCTGAACGTTACAGTCGGTGAAAAGGTCTAGAATGTCAAGCTGCGACTGAATCATGCAGAGGTAGTACAGTTACTAGCAGCTGTCTGATTTTGCATGGAGTGTGGTGCAGTTGGTTCGATGTTTTGACTCGAATTCGGTTCCAATCTACTTGCCTAAACTGTGACTTGATTGCCATAGCACTATGACATCTATGTTGCATTAAGTTACACATTATGTTTGCTTGACTTGGCGGGGGCACTGCCGTACTCCCAGACACAAAATTGATCAAATCGCGCACAGGCGGAACTCTACGGAATCAACAGACTTGCATTAGCCTTCCCTTGAAAAAGCTAAGCTTGGTTTTTAGAAAATTTTCACAATCGGAAAAACCTATTTAGATATCTGACTCATCGAATAGGGATGTAATCTGGATAAAAAATCAGATGAGTCATAATATTTACTGGGTCAGGTAAAAAAACTCTGATAATTATGTCTTGTGAGCTATTTGATCATGACGATCGTCACTGCTTCTTTCATGACTTGAAATGCAATTCATCATCATCATCATCATCAGGTTAATCGACATGTCCTCAAGGACTTGATCTATTTATTGGGGATTTTACCACTAATCCCCATTTACTTACTGTTTGTTGAGTAAATAATCTATTTATTTGTGTATTTATGTTCGTCTGTCGAATAAAACTCCTCCAGCCTCTAGGTTGCAAGTTGCAATGTGGCCTAACGACAGCTATATCAATCGATAGCAACTGGGACTCTGAAGCACAAAAACGATTTGAGGTTTTACCACTAAGGGGCTATCGAAGTTTGCGTCGCTGGAGTAGGTAGCAGGTAAATCTTTGCGTCAATAAAAATACTTGGTTTACGCTGAGTATTTCTCTGAACCTTGTTATTTTTCCTCCTACTATTGGTTCACATTTTTTTATATTATATTTGCTATATTAATATGTCTTGTCCAGAGCCTTGGCCGAAATCCGAGAGATGTTTTGCCAAATTACTTTCATCGGTTAAGTATGCGTCAGTCATCATCGCCATTGTCACAGGAATGCCTGGAGATGATGAGTTTGTGTATGGTGGAGATGATTCATAAAAATCTTATTCCTATTTATATATATGTTTCATTTTTTAGTTTCCTTATCTACCAGAAATATAGCATTGTCTAAAAAGACAAGCTAATAATGCTTAATGCACCTCTCTACAAATAATTTTGCCAGCGGCTGTCATAAGCATGGCCATTATTGAATATTCTATTAAAGTGTGTGATTTTACCACTACTGTTTGGTAATAGAATCGAACTCATAGAATGACTTATTAGGTACCTATATCATACATTTAATTACAACGAGTACAAACCGAGCTCTTGAATAAACTGTTTGCGGGCAGGTATATGCGACCGGGTGTTGATGGGAAACTGTCTTATAATATAGATATTTGAAAAAAATACCATGTGAAACAGCTAAGTAATTCAGTTCACTCCAAGAACGGTGCACTCTAGAGCCACTAGGTCTTTCTTACCATCGACAGACGAAGAAAGGAGGAAATAATATCCATCGATGAATGTTACGACAACCTACCTACAGTTGGCTTTGGGAAAAGAAAGTATAGTGCATGAGGGTATAAGGTTCTAGAGTGGAGACCGCGTTTAGGTTATCGTAGAGTACGGCGCCGCCGGCAGGGGCGACTGGGGTCAACATCTGGCAGAATCTGGATGAGGAGTCGAAGGTCGGGCTCCGCGGCGTTCACTAGGAGGCCTACGTCGAGCAGACGAGTATAGGCTGTGATGAGGAAGTAAATATAATTAAAATAAGTCACTAAAACTAGCATGGACTGACAGTCTGACACGTGTAAGGTATAAGGAAAACCAAAATCCGCTTTCGAGATTATAATAAAAATATGTGTTTGAGGTTTATATATTCGTTTGCCAATGTATTGTTGGTATTATAGTGAAACATTTTCAGTAGGTACCTACTCCCATTTATTGGCAGTGAGGAAGGAATACCCTTTTCCATCTCACAGTGTCATGCATTCCATCAAATCAGTCCAGTATAAGTACTACCCACTATTTTTTAACTTGGCATGATATACTTACATAATATTATTTAGCGATCATTGTTTTTTTTAATAATCGAAATGTCGAGCCCCATTCAATCACAATAATAATTCTCTTTTCAATCTAAAAATAAACCAACAAATCAAGTTCAGACAAATAAAAAACAAACAAATTAATTGAATATTAAATGCTATTTAATGGCTTTTTACACAATCAGTTATCATCAATTATTTAAGATGACTGGTGACATAATATGAAAACGACAACAAATATACCTAATAAGAAATTGTAACAAAGGTGGCGACTGACTTGCAACATTAGGTATAATGTATGACCTGAGACTAAGGTATAATTCGTCTGAATGCCGTAATGCTCGATTTGTAACAACCCGTTACAACTACATGTTACAACTCAAGTCAGTGCCACCCTTATACAATACGTAATGTGTAAAATACGAGGTATTTCAAACACAATATTAACTTGAATGAGATGCTCACTAAAGATGTTAATTTTCCACGCACAAATAAAACAATGCACAATGATGCTTCAAGATTTTGTGCACATTTAATTTTTCACAAGATATCATAATTATCTAGTACCTACAACACTATTTGGGAAAACACTGAGGATATGAAAATATTGTTCGTTTAATCCGGACAAGAAGTAAGACAGCGCCGGTCATTTTTAAAATCTGTGATAAACAAGAGAGACGTTTTGTTACTCAAAGATTCTAAAAACGACCGGTGCAACTTTACTGTACATGCATTAAACATACAGTCCACAGAATAACGTGCTTATAAATTGACTGTACCATCAATGCTGACAAATGAAATGAAATCATATTCTTTCAAGTTAACATTAGAAATGCATAGGAAGCGACAACTGTTTATGTTCCTTTGTCACAATAAAGAAGGCTTCGAACCTCCTACAAATGTATTACTTAAACATTTTGTGACCTGTATTACGATAAAGTTCCTTCGAAATGTAACATAATTCTTAGCTAATCAAGCAATATTAAACGTAGACGTTCATCAAAACCTAAAGATGTGTACGAAAAACATGATGTGTTTTGTTAATAACTTTTAATAACATTGACTGCTTTCTTGCAATTTACAAACAGAAACATTATCAGTAATAAAGTTAAATAAACAGAAATTTTGCATTTTCTAAGAAAGTACTTTCAGTACAATCACGATTATAATTACCTACAAATAAGAATATAATTATAAATAGGCACATTGGATAAGAATACAAACATCAAACGACTTATATAGGTACAAAAAATACAATTGATTGCTTCAAACAATTAATTAGGTACGGAATAAATAACCTAACATTGATTTAAAGTATAAACCTGATAATAAAGACTTACATAACTTTTTATATTTCTTTTATTTTAAATGATGTATTGCAGATCAAGTATGATATTATTACATAATACTACCTAATTGTAAATACATAATAATATTATTTGCGAGATTATTCTCTATCTAAGTACTTTATAACACGAAGTTTCAAAAACAACGTTCTGCCAAGAGTTAAAAAATCTATGATACATTTTTAGATCAAGCTTTGACAAATTAGCTCAGCTAACGGATACAATATAATTCAATAACAATATTAATACATAACACTTTGAATACGTCGCCATAAGTCTTTCATACGTCCGCGCGGCTCGATGGCTGCGGGGTAACTGATCTATTATTCACTGCCGGAGCACGGACACCCTGATGCTGTCTCGCTTCAACACGCTTGTTTGGCGTGAGAACGCGAGCGCAGGGTTGCGTCCGGGCAGTGAAGGTTGTCTCATTCGGTCGATGGAGCAGGGACTATCTCACCACCCGCGATGTTGACGTTGAGGGCGGGTGGGAGAGACGGGAGAGGTGCGTTTGGTGCGCGAAGCTTGGCGGAACTGAGCTCGTTGCTCTGCACCCAGAGTTCCAACTGAAAATTGAAATAACATGTATATTTTAAACTTATCCGAGGTGTATAGATTTCGTATCTACTTCAAATCAGAGGAAAGTGATGTTGGCATTTTGCTTGGCTTTTGAAAACATCACAACAGCGTGCACCTCAGGCTGCCACTTACAGAAGACACCTCTTTTGTTGGGAACTAGGGACATCTTTTCAGGTGCTCACTCCATAACTAAATTAAGAGTCAATGTGTAGTGTACCTTGTATGCAAACTGGCAAGCATATTTCTCCATCCACTTCCTCCCAGCAGATGAGGTTGCGGGCAAACATTCCTATTCGCAGTTCGCTCAACAGCATGGCAGTTGAATAGTTTAAGCCGATTACCTCTTGCGGCATCTTCGACGGTGTCGGTCTGCAGGCGCCTGCGCAGTGCAGCTGGAGCAGCAGTTCAGCGATGGCCGCGGCGGACGTGTCGATCACCCGCTGTCGGCACACGGCGACCGCGTGGACGAACCCGCCGGGGCCTACAAACTCGTGCTCCATGAACACGGTCTTATCGTCCCAGTAGATAGCCTGGAAGGTTCAAAATGGAACGGCTTACGTGGACCGCTTTAGTCAAAGGTTTTGGTATAGGTACTTGGGTGCTCTCGGTAACGACGCGCAGATAGATACGCTTCAGCCAGTTAGTACCTACACGTCCTTGGGAGTCTTGGCTTGGTAATACGAAAACAGCTGAGGAAGGTTTTTTGGGATGATTGCCGAGTTATGTTTCAGTTGCAACGCTGCTGCAGCGCAGGGTACGTAACCAATTAACTGATCCAAAGAAACATAGGCGTCGGCGTGCTCCATACTCTAGCGGAAAATTACAATACTTGCACACTCACCTTAGATGTAATAGTGAACTTGGTGAAGGGTTTTAAGTATCTTCTATACCGGATAGTCGCGGCTGCTTGCACCACCGCGCCTCCAGCTGCCTTGATGTTGTTGTACAACCCTGTTCTCTCATAGAAGTCGGCTCTGGCGAAGTCTAGTTCGCGGAGGTAACGCGCGTTGTTCATGTGATAAAGGAGGGTGTCGATGTCATTGAGGAGACACCAGCCTGGAATAGCAAGAGGGAAGGCTGAAGAGTTAGTAAATCAATGCAAAAGATCGCCTGGAGAGGTGGTACGCTTTTTTCAGATATTTAGCCAAATGGCCAAACAAGAAGTAAGTTTATGGTATAAGGTCACTGTTTTCAACAAACTCACAAGGCATTTGAAACGACGCGATGTCTCATAGTGACAAGCGTCAGCAAATTTCTGGATAACAATAAATTTGACAAAACGATGTTGACGGAACTACAAAATTTAGGTTCCTTACAATCGACCTCCGTGGTTTCCAAAATGCAAGCTTTCTTCTTGAAATATCTCGCTCTGGCGACGGTGTACATCATCCTGGCGAAGTATGCCACGTCAATGGTTCCGTACAGGAGGAGTGCCCCGGCCACCATCACCGCGCCCCACCCGGGCACGCAGGTGGTCCACATTGTGCCTGAATGTGAGTGAAAATGAAAAAAATCTAATCACCTCCACCAGTCTCGATGGAATCGCAGTGCCGCCCTGGATTGAAACCTTTTGCTCTCGTCAGCGTTTGCGCCAAAATACAACACAGGTTCCTGTGTGCCTAGTGCGAGTTTTGACAATTTATTTACGCGCTCGGTCCGTTTGGCGTAAACTTGAAATTGTATGGAATAAGAGCAGCGCCATCTAGTGACTGATTCACTGACGCTAGATGGCGCTGCTCTTATTATTATCTTATCTTAATATATATACCTATACGCCAAACGGACCGAGCGCGTAAATAAATTGACAAAACTCGCACTAGGCACACTGATTCCGTAAAGAGTGAGAAGAAAGAGAAAGGAAAAGAGAGGTGTGAATTCGGTTCGGCGAGTTGATAGATTTGACATTCAAGACACGACAGCTTGCTTAGGTACGCAGTTAGTAGGTACCTACTGAATTTGAGTCAAAGCATCGAACCGAACTCAATAGCACTCTACAAGTCTACAGCACGGAACCCGGTGTCGTCTCAGGGTACCTACTACACCTGCAGTCAAAATGCCGCGTTCCTTCAAATACGATTGTCGACATCAATACTATCTTGCCAAGCCTACGATATCAGTTCTAGAACTCTAGAACTACCTAAGGCATCTTCTTGTTCTTCTTTTGCCACTGTAGGTTGGCCATCGGTGAATTTGGACGTATCCTGTACCAAGTGAAAAAGTTTCCCTACATGATGATATTTTTCCACTTCGGATATTACGCAACCATGGATTCTTTCTTCTTCCAGCGCGACGATTGGCTTCTACTTTGCTCGTGGAGGATTTTGTATCTCTCATATTCCTAAACCGTTTCCCAATATACCAAACTTTTCTTCCCCTGATGGTTCCAAGTAGGACACGACTTTAACCGACGCGTTTGACAACCTTCACATTGGAAACTCCGAGTTCAGATAATGCAGAGAAATTGTTTTGTACAATATCAGTTGGTAAATATTTTCAATCGGATTGCAAGGGATGAGTTCTGAGAAAACTAAGTAGCGAAATACAGCTCCTTCCATAGGTGTGGCAATTACACGTAACACTTAAGATACGTAAAATAGGTTACCATTATTACACTAATTAATTGGTACTCGTATCGTAAGTTACAAAATCAAAATAGCTTGAACGCCTGACTTTAAACAGTGCGCCTGACGCGCGTTAGACTGCATCATGCATATTGATCAGCTGATGAAGCATTATTCATGCTAACAACTTTTTATCAGGCGCTTAGTGTTAGGGTTTCAACTACCTACGTATTGTAAAACTAGTAGGTATAAGAATCACCAATGTGTAAAGGAAATAGGAACAAACATCTTACCTTTCGTCTTGACGCCGGTTTAGTACTGATAACTGGAATAATCTCATCAAATCAGCACAAAATGTAGTAAAATTTCACATAAGCTTTAACGTAAGTTGTAATTTATACGTATAATAACAATGATTTGCCTTATTTTATCCTAATCTAGCTAAAACTAGGTAAGCTAGGTAACCTCGAAACTTGTCAGAGAGAATTTTCCGACTTCAGACCATGCCAGAGAATGACAAAAGTGATTGCGCGCGCAGGGGGATCAATAATGCCAAGCCAAGGAGTACCTACCTAATGTTAGACGAAAGAGGAAACCTTTCTAGGTAAGTATTTAGGTATTCAAATTTATTATGCACAGGGGAATTCGCAGTGAGTATACTTGCCTATAGCAGATTTTGAACTCACTGAAACATAAAGATATTATAAACTTTAAATACAATTATAGAAAATAGCAGGCAGACTACAAGAGGAAATTCCCTCAAAACCAGCAGACAATGTAAACTATGGATACTGGATAGGTTAGGATAGGCTACCTAACCTACGTTTATGCAGTCGACTATTCTCTGATAAGACTCGCTTTTCATCGGCTCTCTGTTCATTCTTCTTTACTCTTGATTCAACCCCATTTAGGTTTCCTATGATATAAAATATAGTAGGCTTAGAACATAGACCTAGTACCTACCTACCTAGCTTCAAGTAAGTATCTACCTAACTACCTACCTAATGCATGTTTATTATTCTAAGATTAAGTACCAAAATAATATCTAGGTAGGTGCCTATACCTACTTAGTTACCTTCTTACAATATCGGGAAACTAATAACCATTGACTATTAATATATAATTGACCAGCATGATAAGTATTTGACCCTAGGGCGGCAGATTTTAGGGGCAGTAAATTTGAGAACCGACTTTATTCTTCCCTTTCTGTACCGCGCACTGATATTGTACCTACAGGGTAGGGCTGCAAAAAATCGACAGCCTATACCTACTTGGGAAATGTGTAAATCCGCCACAAGTTACACGTGGTCGGTGGTACGTAAAGCCCTAGATTAAACCACCAACTGGCCACTGTCGATCGGTCGGCTACACCGAGAACTTTCATGTCGGATCACGGCGCGGCGGGGCAGTCTCGCATGGCATGTTTTCCTCTCGGGTCTTGCGTTAGCCTCGTCCAATTTTATAGACCCCCGTCTACAGCCTTTTGCATCAACATTCTACACATTCAGAGCTCAGCTTATGGCGGCACCGGCAAACAACACGCTGGCACGACACGAGATGGCCGCTGACGCCATAATGTCGGTGACCTCCAAGTATTCGCCATCTCTGTTTATCCCCTATAAATAAAAAGGGACGGCGCATAAGATACGATTCGCCGCATGAAGAATGAACGTCATTCACGTCAGTGACGTGTCGATGTAGAGAGCGTGAACAGTGTTTTGCCGTCCGGTTTATATAAAACTAAAATGAAACCTTTTAAATATGACGTGGTAAAATTAATAGAAGGGGTGAGAGATCGACCCTGTTTGTGGAATAAGACTATAGAAAATTATAAGGATCGCGTGGAAAGGAGGGTGGCTTGGATCGAAATATTCAACATCCTGGACGAACGCTACGAGGAAATGTCGTCGGATGATAAACGGCTGACGAGTGAGTATGAAAACAAACACATAATAATGTTAGACATTTCATCCGCCCCTTTCACACATTTCTAAATAGTACTTTTCCAACACTAACTACCTACATATACTTACCTAAAGATATTCACTTTTAATCAGTAACATAAACACGTCACTTTCTATGTTACCTACTTATTAGGAAAATCAAGCAGTACCTAGTCGATAACAAATTTTAATAATAAATTGTTCAACAAGGGGCTAAAACCTACCTACGAACCAAGAAATAGACATTATTCAGACATTAGAATCGAGTAGCTACGTAACTACTTACCTATAAATGTTATATACCTAGATGACTCTTTTTTTATCTCGAGTTAGTAGGTAAGTACTTTTTCTTTTTTCCTAAGAAGTTATGACAAAACGGAACATTGAAAAGTAGAAGTATCTTTACGACAGTAGGTACAAACTTAGATTATGAATAGCACTGTGTTATGTCACGAGCGGCTTATTGAATCCAGAGCTTAACGAAGGACTCTAGCGGTGGCTAGGGGGTTAGGTATTTTGATTTCTTTGTAAGGACTTTTTTCTCCTGATTCGAGGATTTTGCATGCATCGCAATTCTGATCCATTTGCCAGATTCGTCAGATGGTTTAGGAATTAATACCTTATTAATAATAATTGCCGGAAAAATCAAAAGAAAAAAGTATGCACCTCAAAAATAAAGCCTGTCTTCATCTTAGGCGGGAAGACAGCGCTTTATCCCCTTATCGCAAAATCTAATCCCATCAAAAACATTACATGTACAAAAATGCACAAGTCTCGCAACGCAGTTTATCTGCCGTAAAAAGTTGTGAGATCGAATGTAAACCAAGTCGGTTAATTGAATACCTACCTACTTATTTATTTCTTTAGTAATTTGTATCTCTCTATCTATCGTGGAAGTTTAAAAGCGTTCAACTGTCGAATTTCTCGAAGCCATTTCTCATTTTTAACCCCTGTTACACATTTCACCAATTTCAATGAAGTCTAATTATGAACTGTAAAAGTAACTTTGTAATGACATACAATTTAATAGGATTTATATGGGAATACAAAGTTATTTATGGAGATCATATATCTAGAAAACGGGATGAAAATTATGAAATGTCAGAATTTTTCCATGGTTTATAGGCTAAACAATAGCTATATTCAAAATTTGAAACTTGTGGGACGGCTAGAAGTACCTACCTTAGAATTTTGATGATCGGTGAGTCAGTCAGTCAGTCAGTCAGTCAGTCAGTCAGTCAGTCAGTGGGCAGCAAAATTAAGGAACTTTGACTTGCAATAATTCTTAAACTACTGGTTCAAATTTGATGTAACTTGGATTATTATCTGTAGACGTGATACCCTCTTGGTCACTAAAAATTTAGGCTTCTAGTTTTATCCATAACGAAGTTACAGGGGGTCGAAAATGGCCCGAATCGCTTCGAGAAAAGGATAGTACGGCCGTGCCTTTTGTTTTGCTCGACTTGGCGGGGGCACTGCCGTGCCCCCAGATCTAAACTATTTAGCTATAAATAATATGGTTTGCACAAATTTTTGCCCAAAACGGACATCGAATCCGCAAGCTCAAGTTTATCACCATCTCTCTACGCCGTTTATGCTCTACGCTACATTCTTATAACTTAGTAATTTGACACTGATGTCAACCGACCCAACCCTATTCCTGCTGTCTATCTTGTCCATCCAAAGGTCTGGTAGAGATCGCTTTAAGCGCAAAGCCCGCCCATTGTACCTATTTTTAAGTTTGTCCTTCCCGTGCTCTTTACATTTTGGTGTCAAAGAATTATCTATCTATCTATCTGTTTCAATTCCAGGTGAAACCATACTTTCGAAATGGACAAATGTCCGCGACACTTTCGTCAAGAGCCTCAAAACGAAAGCCGGCAAGGCGAGGAAACCATACGTCCTCTACGACAACCTCAAGTTCCTTCTCCAGATAATCCCCGAGGCAGACCGTCCAGAACAGGACAGTCTAGCCTACCACGAAGACCAGCTGATAAAAGACGACATGAGCCTCGAACAGACAAGTTACGACCTAAGCAAATCCGAATTCGACATCAACTTCGAAGATTCCGACGCTTCTGTAGAAGCAGATCCCGTATTTGAGCTTCCAAATACTAGTAAAAGAAAAAGGTCGAGGAGGCACACGCGGCAATTGGAAGAGGCCAATACTAACCCGGATTTTGTGTCCGTCGATGACCCTAGGATAATGAATGAGGACGAGGCGTTCTTCGCCTCGCTATTGCCCACGATCGTGAAGTACGACGAAGACGAACGGCTCGAGTTCAGGATAGAAGTCTTAGCGCTGATGAAGCGAATCAAAGACAAGAGGCATTGGACGCCGAACGTCGTTGGATAGCGAATGAAGTATAAATATTTCCCAGTTGTCGCCACTGGAACGTTAACGGGGGTGACGACTGGGAATGACCCTTTGATACCTACATAGGTGCATCATAGTAGGAACATTTCTGTTTACTATTTGATAGGAAATAATGTGATGCTCTATGACAGAATTTCCGTGAATGAATGTACTTAGTACATATACACTGATTTTTGTTCAAACCCACTTTTGAGTGGCTATTTATAGTGTCTGATGACGGCACATATCCAAGATCGAATGATCTAATGATGAACCTCACTGAACAGAATTAGAACTAAGTGAAAGTTGGTTTAATCCATGGCTTTGAAAGTGAACTTTTTGGTGGGAAACCACTCCCTCAGTGGATGAGGCAGAAAATTGATAACGGCCCAAGACAAACCATGTTAGTGAAGACGTAGCCGTGTCGTGATGGGATTTTAGCTATAGCTGCATTGCTATAGAATAATAAGCTCTATCGCTTCAGAAACAACTTTCCTCCACACAATGTACCTATTGTCTATAATATTTCTGCTTGATAAAACTAAGACTGATTACAAAAAATATTTAGATGTAACGCTACAAATAAAACCCTTTATCATATTTTAATAGATAAGTTTTAATGAACATTTCGCCTGTAGCACTTTGAAAAATAATGTTTTACAGAAACATTAAAAAAACACAATCTGTTTTGGTTATAAAATAATAATGAAATTCCTCAACACATTAGGTACTTTCAATAAGATTGCTTATTTAAACTTCTAAGGAAAAATACATAAAGAAAACCATCTTTTTCAATACTGTATGTATATACGAAGTTCCTAAGAGTAATATCGGGCGCCGATGTTGCTTACAACATCGTATGAACAACAACATAGTTACGGGGATTATAATATAAAAATTCAATAAACCTTACTATAGAAATAGCTGAGTTTTCCTAAGTCACCAAATGAAAAATATATTCAAGAGCTTCCGATTAAAACACGATTAATTTATTTCAACACTAAAATTAAGTATTTTAGTGCCTTTGCCTGAAATATAATTGGTTATAGCCGACAAATGTCTAGACAGGCACGCATAATGAGTGGCTTAAGGCTTAGGCACACAGAACGCGTACCTAGCGCGCGTCATAGCGCTACAGCGCCGCGTGTGATGTCGCTAACTGACTGTCAAACTCATCGCGGACATCTACCGCGCCCGTACCGAGCCTGACAGTAAAATACCGACTGTTAGCGCTCTGACGCGCGCCAGATACGCTTTCTGTTTGCCGAAACCTTTAAAACCCGTCTAACTTACGCTACAAAGAATACGGCGCGGTCCAAAAGTCGCGCTACCATGTCTGTAGCAAAAATGGTAGCGTGATTTTCTTCTCCGCCTTTGTACAACCGAACTATGACCTCAATAGGTCAATCGAGTGCACGAAACTTCAAATTCCAATTACAATATTTCACTAAAACATTCAACGTCCGCAAACGTCGTCTAATTCCCTAGAATTTAACACCCCTCCTGATTATTATATACAAATTTCGAAATGTCTCCCTGCACGTTGAAAATCTTGATACATCAAATGTTTGGAGGGGTTTTTTATTGTTTTAATTTAAACTTTTTCAATAATACGGGCATTTATTTACATAAGCGTTAGAATACTGCGTGAAATGAAATTATTGAGGCTTATAGCCAACCGCGACGACGTCGGCGCGTCCCACGATCGCGTCTGTAAGAGACGCTAGCATCCGTAAGAGACGCTAGCGCCTGTAAGTGACTAGAGTGCCCCCTTTACCAAATACTCGGGGACAAAATGTATATTTACAACTGTTAACGCTACAGATATCAAATTCACTATATCTTAACACATTGCTACTATTCATTAAATATATTTTTATTAAAATATCGCGACAATAACGCCCTTGGAAACACAAAGCGCACAGCATCACCAAAAGCGATTGGCACCAAAAACTATACTTTTTCGTCGTAAACAAACCAAAACATCTCAAAACCTGCCGTTAAAGCTTCCACCGTCTTTCAAACATTTTGTGCTGGAAGTTAGCTTAAAAACTAAACTTTACAATACAGGTATAGAAAAATCAAGGTAGAAAACGTTAGATCCAAAGGAAGATAGTAACGCGCTAACATGGATATTAGGTATATAAATTAATCAAAACATCAGTCTAGCATACACAGGGCTATGATATTTAAATTAGTAATCTACTACGTCGCTAAAAGACGAATAAATTCACGATTGAGTATGGCCTGTAATCACTATTTGAAACACTTAGCTACTACAATAGGGAGGTACCTTAAACATATGGTTTTTATACAATACATTATAGCGTATAATTATCGCTAATTATAATTACAAGAGGAAACAGTCAACAACATAACCACTAAATCACCAGAATTTCGTGTTAAAATTAAATATTATATAAAATAAACGAGCACGAACTTACGCTGTGACCAAATCGCTTACCAAAATAATAACGCCTAAAGGAACAACGGTAGATAAACATCAACAAAAACGGGTCTGGCGCGTACTCGGCTAACCGGCAATAGAAAATTATAAACAAAAACAATGTCATCACGTTTTAATATACAATTAAAATAGAAGAACCCTCAGCGGTAAGAGATCGCGTTCAGTCTGGCGTGCGGAACCGCAGCCTCTAGTACAATCGGTAATCACAATGTCTTCAGTTATGCGCGGGGAAGTCGTTAGATTTCTTCGGCCGCGACTTCTTCGGCTTGGACGGCGTCGAACCGTTGCAGCAGTGGCAGCCGCGCTTGACGACGCCGCGGTTGGACGCGCGCCGCCGGCTCTCGTCCTTGCCGTCGAAGCCCCGCGGCTTGGGGGAGCTCCGCCCCTCGGGCTGGTGGTGCGGCCGCTTCGGCGGGTACGTCCGCAGCGGGGGCTGGTGGTCGTCGCGCGCCCGCTCGGGCCGCGCCGCCTTGATCACCGAATCCAGTCTGGTGTGAGCGATCCCGATGGAGTCGGGTTCGTCGTAGGAGCTCTTGCTGCACTTGTCGCTGTCGCTGCTGAAGTCGAAGCGTCTCCTCTCCGGCCGCGCGGGCGTCGTGTCCCAGAACAGTTCCGGGTGCCGGTCGGGGGACGGAGCGTCGTCCGCGGACTGCGCGCTTCTGCCGTGCGCTCGTCCTGTCGCCGCGTCGTCGTCCATCGTGTACCGATCCCGCCTCGCCTCGTAGTGCACGCGGCGGATGACCTGCGTGCCGTTGCCCACGGAGTGCACGATGGCCGACGCCGCGTTGGACACGTGCAGCTCTCTAGACTCGTTCAGGAGTCTGTCGAACTTGGATAGGCCGTCGCTCTCTTTGACCGCCGCGACGGCGAGCTGCGGCGGGTGCGGCGGGTGCGGCGGGTGCTGCGGTTGCGGCGGGTGCTGCGGGCTCGGCATCGCGTTCAGCATGTTGTCGATGTCCGTGAACTTGACCGTGTCCTGCGTGCCCGCGGCCTCGACGGTGGCCTGCGAGATGACGGTGGTCTGCGGGGCCATGACGACCGTCCCCGGCACTCCTCGAGCGTGGAACGTGATGTGGCGACCTTTGATGCCTTGCGCGATCGTAAACGGTGGTATCTGGAACGGGGAAAATGGCACTGTTTATAAAAAAATTCATTGATGTCATTTTTGCGTTGTTAAAAGACAGGGGTCGCGGAGCGTTGGTCTTCCACAACAGAATGGGTCGCATTATCCAAGTCGCGGGTCAAACCTGGATCCTCTGGGCGCATAGCCGAGGCGAGTGGCATGGAAAGAGAGGCTTATATCCAACAGTGAGACGAAAAGGCTGTGAGTTTATAATAAATGTTGATACATTAGGGTGCAGATCGTAGAGGCAAGATCTAAAATACAACTACCTCCCCGTCCTCCGGCTCGCTGTGGAAGGTGGTGTTGGGGTGGGAGCGGGCGAACTCCTCGTGGTCGAGCGGGATGGTGGTGACGCCGTCCTCGCCGACGGTCACGATCTCCCCGACGTCGTCCAGGTTGATGTCCAGCTCGTCGCGGCGGTCGAGGAAGTGGTCGCTCGCGATCTGATCCTCCAGGTCCGGCTGCGGGATGCCGTGGAGGAACGACGGTTGCGCTGAAACGGTGATGCGAGACGGTTTGTGGTCAACTAGTACTAAATGATAAAGCATAACTTATAGGAAGGATGTTAGTTTTTTGTATACTGTATCCAATATGCTATTCTCTTTGTAACAGCTCTTAAAATGTTGACAAAATAACTTTGTAAAAGCGCATAGCAAACTATATCCCATACAAATAAATACGTTTGATCTATTATTACCTCTTGACAAGGTTACGTAAATTTTAGGGAAGTGGTAAATCGGAAAATCTACATGTACCTAGTACCTACAATCTATTGATTGTGTGCTTTTCACCTTTGGTACTAGTTTCTTATTCTGTGCCTTTGGTGTTTAATTGTCTAATCTATATGTTGGATTTTGTGGGTTTTATTCATCCATTGTTATTTTATTAACTTGAGATTCTGACTCTATATAACTCCTCAATTAACTAAAAGCTTGATCTTATATAAACGAGGTACCGTAATGCGTACATTTTCAAGTAGTATTCGACTAGAGTATTGTATCTTGAGAGTATCATAATGGGAGAAGGGCCTAAATAGTGTACTCACGAGTGTGGCACGGGTCGATGGTCTGCTCGTGCGCCGGCGACGGAGCGAACAGCAGCTCCGCTTCGGGGAACAGCTCCGATGCTGACGGCGAGTCCACTCCGAGGTCTTCGCACTCTTCCGATAGTGATTTCTGTGGAGTTCAATTGTGTTTACAAAAACCGGGCATGAGACAAGGGCTGACAACGGTCTAAGGAATTTAGTAAGAAAACTTAGAACGGGAGAACCTACGATGAAATATAGGGTAGATCCCCGATCTCTGCTCCAAAATGGCCGTCATATGCCTCGTTTTGAGCAACGCTATTACAGTGTGTTAAGGTTCATTATTAAATGTATATGCCTTGTTTAAAAAAACGGTCACAAATGTTTTACAACGCTATTGCACTGCGTTAAGATACATGATTAAATGTAACAATATCGGCTTGACGGGTGGACACTTGTGAGATTTGATTTTTATAGACTGTGTGTGTATCTATAGTATATTTGATCGAATGGGAGAACAGTTACCTGTAATCGTAGCTCGTGCTCCAGAATGGCACATTTGTGCCTGAGCGCAGCCGCCGATACGTGGGTCAGTCTAGTGTGCCGCCCGTCTTTCCTCTGCACAACCTATATGCGACAATCTAGTTAAATCATTGGACTTTTTGATGGTACATAACTACTGCGTGCTGACAAAGTTTGCATGGGCCGAAGACGAATCGTTTTATGGCAAGTTTCATATTAGTTAGTAGTCAGATTTAAAGTCTAAACTTGTGCAATAAGTAGTCTTTGAATAAAGATACAATATTTTTTGGTAATTTTTTTAAGTACAAGTAACAACGATTTTGACGGACAAAATACTTTCATAAGATCTTTTAGGTATGAATAGCTCTAAGCTTTAAATTGCTAACATCGATTGTTTGACAAAGATTGATAATTTTGAAATGTCATAATTTGTAGTAGTCATAATTATTATGATATTTTTTGAAAGCACAAAGCAGTTCAAAGATGATTTAACACTATAACCTACAATGGTTTTTCAAATACAATAAAATTAACGTCATACCATGAATAATCAAAATGAGAGCAAACTAAAACTTTTAGAACAGTTTTTATAGTAAACTTTAAACAAGTACGTAACTACGACATATAGATAGATATTTAATTGGCAATAACTAATTATTATTACAGGATTATAATATCGATCGGGTCTTTTTATGCAGGGATCATGCACGATTCAATGCAGGAACCGGTCTAGACAATGACAGAGAGAGACTTTAAAGTCATGCATAGAAAAAATAAAGTTTTCGCCCGACGGCGAGCGTGGGCGCGGCGGACGCTCTGGCGCGACGTGAGCAGTTGTCTAATGAGACGTCGCTGCAGTACTCGGCTTTATGGCACGTCTTGTTGTAACTAGTAAACTGCTCACGTCGCGCCAGCGTCGCGCTGTAATCCCGCCCACGCTCGCTGTCTGGCGATAGCTTTTACGTCGATAACTTGTAAGCAAATACCTACCTAACAAAAGGAAGTTGATGACATAAAAAGTATACATAACGGAAGGGAGCGAGAATTAATATAACACCTAATGCACCTGTTCTCAGTTTGCATGTGGGAGTGGTGACGTGTGATCAAAGCGACATCTAGGTTTATCTTATTGTAAAAGCCTGCTGCGTAGAGCTAGATTTGTCCATTATAATAGGTGACGATATTTAATAATACGGCAAACAAATTAGAACTTTAGAATGGTAAGGCAAAGCATTGGACAGATAATATGGGTTTTGATTGATAACATAAGCTTGAGCACCGTTGAAATACACATTGATACGGTATCCAACTTCAAGCAGGGTTTATAGACTACTAATCTATGTAGGTCGTTTTAATTTTTATATCACAGCCCGGTAGGATCAGAATAGGCTCAACATTCGATAGTTTAGGCTGTTATTAGTAACGCGAAACATAATAATTGACTGTTACAATTATGTAAACCTAAGATATCGCATCAATATTTCCGTCAAACGCACACCAACAACAAACTCATACAGAGCGGACAAAAAATAATCGAGGCGTGCATCACTACGAAAGAGGCATCTATCAAGGGTCTGCGTCAGAGCTACGATCGTCACCTGATGGTAGGCCTTATCGTCGTCTGACGCGTCTACATCGTAACCGCACCGATAGTCGTACATAGACTTTTTGGAGTCGACGTCGAACATCTTATCAAATATCCGTTGCGCCTCCATATCTGGACTGTACCGATCTGGGATCGCGTCCTGCGATTGCAAAATTCGCGTCAATCACCGGCGGATCGGCTGTCACAATATATCGAAGAGGACCATAGAAGAGGTCGGGACGGATTCACCATCGCAATGGATCGTAATTTTCATTCACGTTACAGTATATAAAAGAGTGAAGCGCAATAAACGCGCTTAAATTCTAACGCGACACCAATTTTGGTTGAATCTGACCGCTTCTATGTTTTACTCAACTCTGTGTATATTGTGACACGAAGGAAGGCAGCATATTCAGATTTTGGTACGGCATTATTGCTGCGAATGGGATATCAAATAGTTATTATTTCTCAAAGTTGCAACGTGTGTTTACAGCTGAATCAGAACCTACTCGCTTTTGCTCATAACAATACAATTTAAGTCACATTATTTATCTTGATGAACGGAATCAAGCGATAAAAGCGAACAGGTTCAAATCAAACGTGAAAATCCATAGCAAACTCACCAGAACGGTCCGATCCATGTTGTCAGTTCTCACGATTTCTTCGTATCCGTAATCGTCTGCGATACTCGAAGACGGAAGGTTCCACGGCTCCGAGCCCTCGGGGCTGGAGTTGCCCCTGTCAGGCTTGCCTCCCGCGTCGCGGTCCGGCCACGGCGAGCTCATCGCCCGGGTGTCCACGAGGTCGGGCGGCGCCGGCGCGTGCGCCGCGGTGCTGTCCGGAGGCTGTGCGGCCGCCGGCGTCGCAATATTAAACGCCTGCAGGTTGTGCAAAGCGGCGGTGGGCAATCGAATGTGCCGCACGCCCGGCCGCGCCAACATTGGCTTCAACGCCCCGGGCCCGATCACGCGCTGCAGTAACAACGTGCCCCCAGCGCCGCCGTCTCCGGCGCCGACCAGCAACTTCGGCCCCCGATTCGTCACTATCGCGATCTGCTGGCCCCCTTTCACCATCGACACCGGCACCAAGTAGTTAGCCGGCATCAGCACTGTCGCCGCCGGCTTGCCGGGCGCACCCCTGACTGCGAACGCTTGCCCGTCGGTGACGATGACGTTCCGCTGGGGTATGGTGCGAGTCTGGGTTATGTGTGTTTCTTGCTCGAATGTCAGTCGTCTGACCACTTTCCTGGGGCTTTCTTCTGGCGAATGAGTCTCTAGGCAATCGTTACATTCGCCCATTGAAGTGCCGCAACTGCTGTCCTCGGATCCCATAGTGCGACAGCTGTCTTCCCCTTGAACGGGGCTCATGTCTCGCCTCCGAGACCCGCTAGAGCTTTTCTTGCGTTTGGAAGAGCCAGCGGCATTAGGTGTCGCCGCATTATTCCGTCTGCGAGGCGCAGGCTTATCCTTATCGGGAGAGTTTTCAACCTGCTCCTTGTACTCCGCCAATATGTACAAAATTCTTTGCGTAGTTTGTTCGTCTTCAAGAGGTTTCTGCGTGGACGGTTTCGGCGTATTCTTTATATTAAAAGGATTTAAATTATTGGGCGAAGGCTTCGGTTTTTTCTTCTTTGGTTTCGGTTGTGTTGTAGTAGCTGCCGCTTCCGAAGCACACGACGACGAAGAGGCGCAAGGTTCCGAAGTGACGGTTTGCGGCAAATGAGCGTGCGTCGATGAGGACGGAGATTCGATAACAGCGGTCGAATCTGGAGATCGCTCGTAGGAAGATGTGGTCGTTGATGTGATAGTAGATTTTCTATTCACGTAATTCACCATGTTTAACGGCTGAGTGTTGCCAACGGAATAGAGCACTGGAGTTGGGGATTTTTGGGTGGAAGTGCTAGGAGGCGAGGAGTCAGTTGTATCCGCCGAAGTTTTCAACTTTGTAAAGTTATTGGAATTCGAAGAGCCTGGTTGCACAGTGCTTCTTTCTTTCACTTGCTCCAGCACCATATCGAATTCTCGCAACTGTTCTAAAGTAGACGAACTCATTTGTGATTCTGGTGAAGATTGAGTTTCTGACGGGGCTTTGGGTTTCTGCGCTTGCGCCGGAACTCTAATCGATTGACCTAGCGACGGAGCGGCCGTCAGTACTAGCTGTTGGTAAACCTGTTGGTTAGCACCGCCAATCACGTTTCTCTGAATTTGGAAGAAGGAAGGTCTCACCACTCTAGTGGCTCCAACCATCTGAGGTGTTTTACTGAGCATTGGCAATTTAATTCGCATCTGTGTGAGCACCGGTTGTGGTTGAGGGGTAGGCTGAGGATTGGCTTCAGTTGACGATCCCATTTGGGCGTTGTCTTCTGTTGATCCGTTTAGATTTGGTGCAGGATTCGTTGGTACCATTTTGATAATCGGCGGATCTGCTTCTTGATTCACAAACTTGGCGTCCGTTTGTTGCTTCTGAGCTGTTTCATCGACCAACTCGGTACTGGGAACAGTTATCAGGTTTATTGTTTGACCGCCGCCGATATTCACTGGTATTTGACGAGTATATATTACCCCTCCGTGCATTGTTTGAATGTTCATAGGACCGATGGTTTGCTTAATTTGTTGCACCAAGTTAGGTTGCACGTGGGGAGGCTGAGTTTGTTTCCTTGTCAATGGTGGTGGGGTGTTGGGGTGTGGTACACCATTAATTTGCTCTAGCTGTATATTGTCTTCTGGTGGGCATTCTGCAGTTTCAGGCAAATTTTCGTTATCCATTTCATTCTGTTTGTCTTGATATCCTTGTTTCCCAAACACTTGATTAAATTTAGGCAAACTAGTAGCTTTTTCTGGGACTGGTTTAGAATCGGTATTCTGTACAAACTTGGCATAGTTTTCTTCGTACAATGATCTAGATTTCATCTCCTGCGGGGTAGGTTCTTTCACATTTACTAAATTACTATCATTAGCTGAAGACTGAGACGGACTAGGGTCTTGAACCTCTATTTGCTTCGGAGTATTTGTAACATTGGATGGTTCTAATGGATGTAATCGCAACACCATGCCACGTTGTTGTTGTGGCAATTGTATCGTTTTTCCATCAGCAGACTTGCACACGAACTGCACCATTTTTTGCTCGTTAGATCCTTGAGCATTACCAATATTAGTCAATAAATTTACTCTCTTCAGAAGTTGTCCTGCATTACCATTCTGTTGGTTTCCTGTATTCACAATGTGGAGTATTTGATTTCCGTTTTGTTGAATTGCACCATCAACTAAAGATAATCCACTAAAAGAATTTGGTTGTGTTGCCGGTGTCCCCTTGGTACTGGCAACACTTTTGTTTTGTACAATGTGTAATAGTTGTGGTTGTCCCCCGTTCGTTTTATTTATAACTGATTGGGCATTGTTGCCTTGAACAATGTGCAGGACCGGTTGATTTGTTGATGACTGTTGATTATTCTCGGAAGTACTTGAATGGTGTAAAGGCGGAGGCAAAATCTGAGCAAGCGCTTGTTGTAAAGCTATAGCATTGATGGGTGTAGATTTAGAAATGTTGGTTGCACTCCCCTGCGATGTGATAACATTTGTTTGAGCGTGTTGTGGTATCGTATCTGCTATAGCATCAGTGCTATTTCTTTTAGCCATTATCTGCACCGCTGAAACCCTCCCTACATTCATCACATGTAAGTTGCCATCCGATTTATCTAATGTAACACTGTGTTGTACTTCTTCAGAAACGAATTCAGCCGTGTTCTGCGTTTCTAGAGAGTTTGTCATCGCATGAACGGTTTGATCCGTTTCAACCGTCAAGTTATGAGCAATATTATCAATGTGATACTGCAAACCATTGCCATTCGGTAATTGCTGCAAGGTATTGTTTTCATAAAATGCATTTTCTACCAAGTTCTCTTGTGATGTGTCCTCCATCAATTCAATTTTCACTACAGTTTTTATCTCAGTAGACATAGACATAGTATCTTCAGCTTCATAGAAATTGGTTGGATGCTGCGATTCAGTCGGCATCGATTGATGGTGGTGGACGTATTCTTGCATCAAAGGTAATGTTATGTTAGCTGTGGTCAATTCCGTATATTCTGTTTTAATAGTTGTTTGAATCTCGTCGCCAGAGCCGTTCTCAGGTGAGCACTGCAAAGGGCTAACATTGGAGACATGCGTTACGCGTGGATCACAGGTCACCGGATTCTGCGCCGCTGCGCTCACTGGCAACTGACCTACTTGCACCACAGTCACTGTTATATTAACAGGAGCCGGTCGAATATTGCTCAAATCTGTGAGGCCGAAGGGGCAGATAGAAAACGCATTTGTGTGATCAAAATCATCTTTCTTATTACTTCGTTCCCAATTCAAAGTCAATTCATCTTGTGTTTTCTTAAAAAACGATCGAACCTTTTCTCTCGCATTCAAACGGTCAACGAAGCGCATCATTTTGGTCCTTTCGTCTTGGTTTTCATTTTGTCGTTTTAAAAGCGCTTCTTGTTTATCGGACGGCACAAGCGGCTGAAGTTGTTTTACGTCCGACAGAGTCGCAGCCGAAAATGGTGTATATTCTCCGTCTTTTAATTTTTGTATGACTCTGCCGGACCTCTCACCAAAACCCATACTGAAATTTGTTTCATCAATATTACTAGGTTTATAGCTGCCTTCTTTGTACTCACTAATTATTTCATCTGATAGAGTTTGTGCCAATGGATCTGTTACAGCTTCCGATTTTTCTGTTTCAACGAATAAAGTTGAACTTGTATTTGCTGGATCGTCATCAGTAATTAAATCACAATGGTAGTTACCATTGTGATTCTCTATAGGCCAAGACGTCAGCGAACTGTGGACGTCAATATCATCTTTATGGAATGGCACTGCATAAGAGAATTTTACTGAGGTGTAATAATCGAACAGACGCTTATAATCTTTTGCATACACAGTTTCAGCTATAGAAGCAGCTGTAATTTTGGGATAATCAATATTTTTGCCTTTTCGGTATTTCTTCTCTTGAAATTTGATATCCGACGTATCCATTTTACGTTTTAAGTTCTTTCGACGATGTCTACTATGTTCCATTCCTCTGGAATATGTTTTCTTCGGTTTCGTTACTACGAGAGTTTCGGTAGCAGCCTCGTTGATCCCGCTAGAACTACACTCTTTCTCGTCACTAAACTCCACATTCGATGTTTTAGGGTTAACTTCATCTCGGTCATTAATTTCAAGTTCTGAAATTGCTTCTACTGTGACACTGTACGAGGCATTATATTTTTCAACAAAAGTTACTTCAGCATCAGTTACTTTATCCTCCATAATTTGTTTTTCCAAAGCTTTGTACTGGGTTTCTTCTTCGTCCATCAATGGTTCGCCGACTATTTTTGCCAACTGTATTTCAATATCATCATAACAATCAGAAAAATGCCCGTTACCAACTTTTATTGAGGTTCCTGGGCTCAATTCTTGAGAGTTACCAATATTTGTCATCATCATGTCATCTTTTACTTTTTGTACTTTATCAACACCCAGGCCTTGAATCGTTATTGTGTCTTCTTCAGTTTCTTCATATGATTCATCTTTAGGAGAACCTTCAATAATTTGAACAACGTAGCACGTTGCAAGTTCTGGATCCTCATAATCTACTATACCTTCACGTCTATCAAAATTATTTCCAATCTGACTTAAATACTGACTTCCGATAGTTTCTGCAGTCACATCACTAGTAATTATGTCATTTTTCTCAACAGAATTTTCAGCAAGTTCTATTAATTTGTTGGTTTTGTCTAGCGTAATATCAACATCCAAATTATCAGATTTGTTATCATGGTCTTCCAAGCTACTGGAGCAACCGTCATCATTAGCCGTTTCAATCAAATCGTGGTCATCCAATTGACTAGTACAATCAGCATCAATAGTCGTAGATACTTTATCACAACTCGTCAAGTGACAGGTTTCAATTTCATCATTGTCTGTTTTAGTCTGGATTAGATCGAACGAAATGTCATCTATAACTTCATCAGAAAGCATCTCAATTATTTCTTCTTCTAATTCCTTAGTAAATTCACCATCCGATAGAAATACGCTATCATCTGTATTAACATAGATGTCTTCCTTTTGTTCGAGAGAGCTGTGATTTATGCGGTCTGACACTGACGCCCCAGTAAATGAAAGAGCATACTCATGATCTATAGTTCTATTATCGGTTATAGACGTACTTTTTGTGCGAACTTTAACATAATCGTAATTTTTCTCAGGGTTCACGTACAATTCTTCGTGGCTCACATCACATTTAATATCTTTGTCCTCGCTTTTTACACATTCATCATCATCCTGAATAGTTGCTATAGGTTCCTTCTCTCTTATTTCCATTTCCAATTTTTCCGTCTGATTCATTATATCAGATCTGTTGATAATATTATAATTTTGTTGGCTTTGTTTATCTATAATAAAGACATCCACCACTTCAATATCGCCACAATCATTCGTAACATTTTGTTCCATATCTTCTGTCCTTTGAGACAGTGTCGTAACATTATGTGTACTACTAATATTTGAGGCTTCAAATTCTAATGATGGTTCCTTCTCTCTTACTTCCATTTCCAATTTTTCCATCTGATTCATTGTATCAGTTGCATTTGTCACATAATTTTGTTGGCTTCGTTTATCTTTATTATAGACATCCATCACTTCAATGTCGGCACAATCATTCGTAACATTTTGTTGCATATCTTCTGTCTTTTGAGACAGTGTCGTAACATCATGTGTACTAATAACATTTGAGGCTTCAAATTCTAATGATGGTTCCTTCTCTCTTTTTTCCATTTCCAATTTTTCCATCTGATTAATTGTATCAGTTGCGTTGATCACATCATAAATTTGTTGGCTTTGCTTATCTATATTACAGACATCCATCACTTCAATATCGCCACAATCATTCGTAACATTTTGCTCCATAATATTATCTTCTGTTCTTTGAGACAGTATCGTAACATCATGTGTAATACTAACATTAGAGATTTCAATTGCTAATGATGTATTAGCCGTTTCTTCCACATGACGTGATATTGTACACTGACTGTTGGCGATATCAATATCGTCTTTTTCAAGTTGTTCGTGTTTTCCATTTGCTATTTCTAAGTTTATATCTTTGTTACTAATATTGGGATCACTATCCGTTAAGATTTTACTTTGAAGCAGTTTTGTATGATGGTTATTTTCACACATTAACGAAATATTTGGCATTTCTATTATTGGAAGTGGCATAGAAGCGTTATCAATACAATTTGTGGCATTCATCGATAGTACGTGAGCTAATTCAATGATTGGAGATGGAGGACGCGATTCTCTTTGCGTATGTTTATCTGTTTTGTCAATAACTGCAATCAACTTAATTTCTGCTAACTGCGATGTTGCACGGTTTTTTTCAATATTGACACTATCTGCAGTGTAGTTTTCTACTATAATATTCTCAAACTCCGCTTTATTATCAACGATATTAGGTGCATCGTTACCATCTTCTGCATTAACGTTTGGATTATTAGGAGTTTCACAACCTGTGTCATTTATGGTAAGAATATTAAGAGCTAATTCAATGACTGGAGATGGAGAACGCGATTTTCTTGCAGTTTCCATATCTGTTCTGTTAATATTATTTTCAGATATCTTATCTTCTGGTATCTGCGATGTGTGGTTTTCTCCGCTACTGACAATATCTTTAATATGATTATCAAATATTTGCTCTTCGTCTTTATTTCTTACATTAAAGGTATGATTATCATCACATGCTGCTTTAGCAGCTTCTTCAATATAGCCATTGCCACATTCATTCAGGCTTCTGATGGTATCAGTAGATGTTTCACATAAACTTATTGCGAGATCAGAGGCCAACTTGATATCTTCTATGATGGAAGCCGGAACGGTTGATAGTATATCCGCATCAGAAGAAACTAGAGTAACAGTAGGCGACAGTCTGCAATAGTCCAATTTTGGTTCAATTATGTCAGCTTCTGATTTTGAAACTTTAGACGCTGTGGGAGTTCCTTCTGATGAAGATTTACGCTTCAGAGAATTGACAGTAGAGAGAGTCATAGCATCACAAAGCGATCCGAGCTGATAAAGTAAATTATCATCTTGAATCATTTTCAAAACCAGCGACTTAAGACTGGGTGCACATTTAAGTTCGAACTGCACTGTTTTAGTCACTATTTCATTGATCGGACTAGATGATTCACTATTCATTTCCGTGTCATCTTGGCTAGATACATTTTCTTGTACCAATACGGCATTATCATTACTTTGTAAGTGTATCTTGGACTTAGTAGTGAACCAGCTAGCTTCACACACGCAGGGTGTAGTTTCACTGTTGGTTGTTGGGTCGTTTTGGCCGAAAATATTAAATTGTACCAAAATGGAATTATCATGACTTCGTAAGTGTTCCGCGGGTTTCGTAGAAAACCAATCAGCTTCACAAGACAATGAAATAACTTGTTCTATCGCAGATTCCATAGGTGTAGAAACTAGTACGTCTTGCTTTACAGTTATAGTATTCAAAGAAATTAGCATCTCGGGCAGTTCTATCACTGGAGAACTGCTCCTCGCTTCTGAATCAACTATATTTGTGTCCAAATCATCGAAAATGGAAAAATCTTCTGTTATATTGATTGGTTCGCCGTAGAGAGATTTGATTTTCGCCTCCATTAATTTTTGATCCTCTTTCTCATATGTTTTAACTAGCTCATCACATCGAACTAGCTTGATACAGCATTTTTTGTTAATGACTTTCAATTGTTGTTCTTTGTCTAAGTTATAGATCGGGAAAATCTTATTAGCTGGTACAACCGATAAGTTAGGAATATCATTTGGCTGGGAATTATTGTTATTAGTAGAATATTTGATGACAGACGATTTGTTGCGTTTCTTCCTCTGCGAAACATTTGCAGTAGTCCGTACATTACGCCGAACTCCGAGCTCCTTCAGCAGCACATCTTTTAATGCATTTATCTTGGCACTAGGCTGAATATTTCCATTAGATTTGTCGTGATCTAAGCTGTCATTCGAAGAGTCGTCAAGTTCTATAATATCAGTATTTGCTGTCCATGTATTTTTAGTCTCCAAAATTAAACTATTTTCGATATCATTCATAAGCCCTGTTATATATTTTTCTGGTACTAGTGGTAAAACACTTTTACTTATTTGTTTATTGCTTGACCTTTCAGCGTGTACGTCAGGTTTAGAATCACACTTTTTCAACAAAATCTGCGTTTTTTGTCTAAATTTGTTCTGATGTTTTGTGAATATATCTTTGTCAATGGTTGAAATCTTATATTTCCCATATTCAGTCGTAAATATCTGAGTTTTTGAGTTGTTGACTTGAGTTGGGCACTCGTCTTCGTCATCGCTGAGCAAATCGATAATGTCTACTACTTTTGGAGTGATGTCTTGAATTTGAGCGGATAATATCATATTCGGATCATTTTTTGCTACTTTTGTTATCTGTTTTATATTCAAGGTATAGATTTGTCCATTGCCCAGTCTGTTCAATAAGACTGATTTAATTGATGGGTAAGTGAATAGTGTATCAAAAGTAACGTGTACTTCTCCGTACACAGTGGCTTTGAACTTCTTGCCATCTGGAAGTGTTACGCGTACAGTTTTTTGTGAAGGTTTATTACTTGATATATGTTCTATTTTGATGCTGTCTTTAAAAGACTGGGGAATATCAGACAACTCATTTATCTCGGTATATTGTGATCCACCCGTGTTAGTTTCTTTCTGCGTTGCACCATTAGGAGTAACGGGAGTAAGATTTGAATCATCGTCTATCAGCACAACGTCATCATCTGATTCAGCAGTGGTATTTGAACTGTCATATTGTTCTGCACACAATTTATTTGTTTGTTGATGCTTGTCTAATATATCTATTGATGCTTGAACAGGTACATCGACATCTTTCTTAAAATCGTTTATTACTAAAATGTCATCATGTGGAGTTTTGTTTTTGTTGGTATTCTGATCTGTCATCATTTTTTCATCCTTGTTTAATATTTCCCTAGATAAGTGAAACAAATCTACACCATAATCTTTATCAACGTCTTCAACCTCTACAATGTTATCATCCGTATCGGCCATGGATTTGGTATTTGCTGAACTATCAGAATGCATTTCACATAGTTCGCCTGAAATTATTTGTTGATGTTCGTTAAATATATCGCTTGGTGCTACAAGTCGTTCATTATCACTGTTATCGACAACATTCTCTCTTATTCCAGACATTTGAACATGAGGGGAGATGGGAGCTTGAGCTTCACAACGATTCATGCAAGTGTCTATTTCATCTTTTGTGTTTATAGAATTAATTTTTTTATTTCTCGCACTTATTAAAATGACAGCAGATTCCATTTTAGATACCTTAACTTCCTCACAGGTCACCGTCATGTCAAGGTCAATGTCTTCTTTTTCCGTGTTTTCATCACTGACCACTGTTGTAATATTAGCTATAGCTTCTGATGTATTATCATCATTGATCTCTGACACTTCATATGTGTCTTTATCATTGACTGCTGTAGTAATGTTAGCATTACTTTCAGATGAAGCGACTTTAATTTTCGATTGCTCAATGATATCTTCTGAATTTACAAGTTCTTCCGTATTCTCAGATATCGGCATAAGATCGTCAGCGTCTGATGAAATTTTAGATTCATCATTGTGTGATTCGCCTAATACAGGGGTTTCAATCATTTCTCCTGTGATATCTTTAATATTTGTATCAGACGGTGTAGAGTTATCATGTAATTCCCCGAATGCATGTTTGTCTTTAACTTTTTCTACGACATTAATATTTTTGACTATTCCATCTTCTAAAACACTTGTAGTATTGAGTATGTTATCATGAAATATTTCGTTCGTAGAATCGGCTATCACATCACTCGTGACAGTTTCTATGTTTTGTTCTGACACTTTTTCTGTCTTATCAGGTAAAGAAACCCCTGTAGTTAAATCTCTCGCATCCACAACCGATAAGATCTCATTAGCTATATTAGAATGGTTTTCATTCTCTTCTTTATTTTCAGACACTTCAGTAGTTGATTTTGATGCTAAGGCTGATTGATTTATTGATGTTAAATCAGCTTCAATATCAAAACTCGTATTATCATTGATGCTGTTCGCAGTAGATTTTTCACTCTTACCTTTTAATTTACTGACCTTCTTTTTGGGCGGAGCTTTAGCCCGTGGATTTGGTTTCGAATTTAGTTTATTTTTCAATAGTATTTGTTCTTGTTGGTGGTCTTCTTTTGTTGTTGTCAATGTCTTATTGCGTAGTCGCTTCGACGCACGCTTTTGTGAAGATGGTTCTTGCCCATCTGCTTTATTTTGAATAGATATATCACCAACATTTCCAATAACTTCTGGAATATTATCTTTTAACTTGACTTTTGATTTTTTACTACTTGCAGTTTCCGATACTGCAATTTCAGCATTTGACTTTGAAGTAATTTTATTTGATGATCGTAACAGTATCCTACGACACATAACCTGTGGCTGACTTTTATTTTCTTTACTTTCGTTACTGTCAGGTGTATCTGGACTTCCAATCGCATTGATATCATCGGATATATTGACTTGTGATTTATTTTCTTCATTGTCAGGCACCTTTTTTGTATCATCTTTAGGAAGTAATGGTGTAAAACTCAGAGGAATGGCTTTGGTAAAATTGTGCTGCTTTGATACTATTTTTGTCTTTTGCGGCAAAGGCGCATAGGATAGTGGGATTGGCTCATCTCCACTTCGATATGAAATTTTTCTGTTAATTATAGCCAAACGTTTATTCATAAGTCTTTCTTGGTCGGAAAAAGCATTCTTCTTAATTTTGAAGTCATATTCAATGTTCTGAATCCTGGATTTGCCGACTTTTTCAGTCGCAGCAAGCTCTTGCACCTCCGACAGTACTTTTCGTTCACATGTTTTGTTTACGTCTGTGATTCTTACCTGTTTATTGTCTTGTAACGGACAATCGTTCTCAGGCATGGGATTGCTTAGTTTAGCATTGGCGTCAGAATTTTTCATAGTTATGTGTAGTTCCGGTCGTGTTTCTGTCTCAATAGGTGCCATGGGGTAGATTGGTTGTATCACATTAGGCTGAACAGATATTGCAGCACATGGGATGTTATTCACAATGGGCATAGTCATTGAATTGTCAATGATCAAAGGATTTGCCACTGAAGATCCCAACTGCGTTGTCTGGTACAAAGTCACGCTAGGTGTGTCATTTACAGGATTATAAGGTGTTGCATTGCTCATACCATGCACGGACACTTGCATGGTGGAATATCCTTTATAAACAAGTTGAGACCCAAGGAGCACCACATTTGGGATAGGAGTTTGTTGTGGCACTGCCGAGATATAAATGTTAGGATCAATCGCCATCTGATTGGTGGTCAATATTTTGACGTTATCGTAAGCCTGGCTTTCTCTTTTAGATGTTGTAATGACCTGTGCTGGAACACTCGGGGTAGTCGAAGTTACCAAACATGCGTTATCTTGGGTTTTATTATGAATCGCCTTTTGAGTTACTTTAACTGTATTTCTGCCGTGTGCCATTTTGTTGTCAGGCTTTTGGGTAACCAATTGCATCATTCCAGTTGGGGGTTGACGCGAGTTTAGGCATTGCACTTCAGGCAGAAATGTATTAGCTGCCACATTACGGAGAGGTTTGTTGTATTCAACACACACACGCTTCTCATTGCTCTTACTGGGTTTCAGGAATGATTGGGCCGCAGCATTGTAACTGTCTTCGTCTGAAGACAATTCACCGATTTCTTTGCGTAAATCGTCGTCCATCAATTCCTCTAACAGATCATAGTCCGAATTTGGTATCCCAGATATGAAAGGATCATCATGTTTTGGTCCCGTATAGGTAAATTGTTTCCGTTGAATCTCTTGGGGTAGCTTTTTAGGTGCAGTATTTGTTTTCACTAACTTGTCGTTGATGGAATTGTCTATTTTTTTCAAGACTAAGCAATCTTTTTGTACAGACGAAGATATTGGTTGATTTGTATGTGATTGGTTAACTTGAATCTTTAGCCCTTTGTTTGAGAATAATGTTACATTCTGGGGTGAGGTTGTCTCTAGGTTTGGAGAATACGCTTTTCCGTGTTGTTTGACAATATCCAATGTATTTTCGCGTCTTGTCTGCTTTGGACCAAAAATATTGGTCGGTTCTTGCAAGCTTTTCTCGAAAGCTAGTTCAAAGGAGCTCTTGTTTAAAGCCACATCAAGAGCATTAGGACCCCGGCATGGAGTCCTATGTTTCAAGAGATCACTCATAACAGCCTTCCATTCTGGCGTTTCTGATTCAGGTATAACATTAACTGGGTCCTTAACGTGACCCTTAGCAGCCCTATTGTTCTTGACTTTGCCCACGGAATCAGATTTGTTGCACTTCGGTGCTAAAATTGGTGAATCCGTCTTATTGCTGACACAATTCCCTGCATCATTCGCTTGTTTCAGCAGGGTATTAGAGATTATATTAATTATTTTATTCTCAAAAATTGTTTTAGGGTCCTCCGATTTACTTGATGGCGTATGGCAAGATGTTAAATTATAATTCGTTTCCAGTGAAGAGTTGTTAGACACCGCATTGTTAGAGCTTGATGTAGACGGCTTCGAATCTAAGTTCGTTGTTTGATGACTTGGAGAATTTAATTTATTCTGCTGCCGTAGCAAATGTAATAGTTCCTTTTGGTCTTTTTCTGATAAAGATGTCTTTGGCGGCGAGACAGTTTTTTGTAGTGTTTGATTATTTTTCGAGGGGCTTTGGAGTAAATTAGAAATTATAGGATGACCTCGAGACTGAGATCCTGATGAGTGTTTAATAGATTCTTGAGTATTATAATTTGGTGGCTTCTCCAGTAATTTGTCGAATCTCTCGTTTTTAGCCTGTATAACTTTCATCTGTGCGCGTTGATGCTCCTTGATGATTTCATCCAACTCAGAAGACACTTCGTGATAAGTTATTGAGCTAAATTTAGGCTGCTGTGGTGCAGATTTATTCTTCATCTCAGTCTGTTTAGTTTTGTGCATATAGCTAAGACGGGAGAAAGTGTTGAGGGAAACCTCTGGCTTCTTTAGTTGTGTATTTTTGGCACATTGGAGGGATCTCGGTCCAGCCTTAGCGATCACACTGGGCCCCACATGCACCGCTCTACTGTCAGGCCTGCAATCTTTTCTAACACCTCCTGGCGCTTTTTTAGACATATCGAGTGCCTGGCCGGCGTTTTCATATTTTTTCTGGTCATAATCCTTTAAGAAGTTCTGATAATCGCGTTGTCCGTCCGACACAGTATTCAAAGTCCTTTGTAACGGTACATTACACTGTGTTGGCAAATGTTGAGTATGAGTAGGTCTCACAATAGTGTAATTGCCTCTTTGCAGATCTTGTCTTTCAGCTATTTCTGCCATGAGTCTATCATATGGTACATTTGCAGGATCGCCTATTTTATACACATTCCTATTGGGCTGCTGAGTTCTTCTGCGAGACTTATTAGCAATAGTTTTATGGCCACTATTCATCGCGAATTGTGCGACTGGCTTGGGAATACCATGCACTTGTTTCAAATTATTTCTTATTGGCGTTAACACATTATCCGTTTCCCTTTTGAGCTCAGTCAATTTGTCTGCTTGTTGTTTGTCGATGTACGATTTCGGTATTTCCGGTATAGTCACAGCTTTTGGACTAACATTGGACTGTAGTGGGATATTTGGTCTCACGATTGCTGGTTTCCGTTGCGGTGTCGCAGTAGGATTCTGTTTGTTATTGGATTCCATTGACTCCAATGCAGCTTTCCGTCGAAAATCCAGCAGCCTGGTAATGCTAACCCTAACGTCATCTGGAACGGTACTTGAGTTCGGAACCACGTTCCGGGCAAGGTTTGAAGGAGATTGGCGATAAGTAAGAGTCGGAGTAGGTGGTCTATACTCCGTCTGGTTAAGGTTATATGGATATTGCACAAAGGACTGTGGAGGTGGACCTTTGATTCCCACACTACTCTTCGCAATTCCAAATTCTTTTTTCGTCATCAAACTATGAGGATTCTTGTGCTGAAGCGACTTCAAATCATCCATTGAAAAGAAGCCATCGCAATGTGCATCTTGTTCATTGCCCTCAGAGTTCAACGAGGCCAGGGAATTTTTCCCTTGACTATCATAATCACTGTCAGTCACAGGTGAGTTGACTATGGTAGTAGCCGTCACAGGCGAATTAACAATGGTAGTAGCTATCACAGGTTTCTTATTTGTCACCACTTTCAAACCAACGAGATTAGCGAGAGGTTTATCCGGTTTCAATTTTGACGTTTTCTCTCTCTTCTTTCGTTCTTTCTTCTCTTTGGGCTTATCTTTCTTCTGGTTTTGATTTTCCTCATCAATATCCAGAGGATCGACAGGTTCTTGTTTTTTCTTGGCTCTCTCTTTACTTCTCTCTTTGCTGTGGGGCCGTTCCATCTTCTTTTGGATTCTTTTGGCTTCTACCATGACACTGAGCGGGTCCGAGTCTTCGTCAGAGCTCAGAGGAGTCCGTTTATTCTTCTTTCTTCGGCGTGGTGCGATGAAATCGTCTTCAAAGGAACTCCAAGCGCTTTCAGTCTTGTCAAAGTCTTCAGCGTCTTCCCATATTTCTTCTGGAACTAGATGTTCGTATCCTGGAGTAATCAAGATTTATATTATCATTTACAATCCTTTGACTAAAGTCCACCTAAAGCGTTGCCATTTAGAACTGTTTACAATATAACCCAATGTTATTTTGACTCATTGGTAAATAATAACGAAAAAGTCGATTACTTGGTGTTGATATTTTAATCGTTGACGTGTTGACCGTATTCCATTCAGTTCCAGTATCACCTTCCGTCAATTTTAACATTCTTGCGCTGGTACCCCAAAAGCCGTTGATTGCCATGGTCAGGATGCCATGTTTCGGTCGATATAGAACTGTTCGAGCTCTAAAAGCCAGCACAAGCGTACATACCTCTCTCGATCCCGTAGTGCGGATCGTTCTCGTCGTCGTCGCGTTCCTCGGGCAGGTGCTGGTAGTGCGTGGGATCTATGTTCAGGTACTTGAGCTCGCGAGTCAGCACGCGCGTGCCGCCGTGGGTGCGCTCCATGTACACGCGGCAGTGCTCCAGCAGGAGACTCCTGGAATTGTGCCAGTGGAAATGCTTATGTAGAATCGAGTGTTAACTTCACTTTGGCAAAATAGTTGGGTCAATATTTGGCATTGTAAAAACTAAGGTCAAAAAGTGCGAGGTTAAAGACACCTTGGAGAGTACAGAACGTTTGGAAGCATTGGGAGTAATAACATCCATACTAACCTAGTAAGGTAAAAAAGCTTGCGTAAAAGTCCATGTCTGACCCTGGCTAAGACGATCAGTTCTCTACTAACCTGTCCATATCCCACGAGAGGGTTTTAACCCTGGGTCCAGAGAGCAGCACGGCTATATCCTGGCAGAGCTCGGGGCTCAGCCCTAGGGTCTCGCCCTCGTTGAATATAGCCGTGGACAGGACATTGGCCTGATTCTGCGTATGTTTCAAGTTGAGAGTCTCCGATGTCTTCACCAAATTCGTCTGGGATCGGCTGTCGTTAGCCCAACTGCCGAATTCTGATTTCGTAATCTCTTCTTTGGATTCATCGCAATCCTGTAAGAAACATTTTTGGACATGTCCTGAGATTTATATATTTGTGTACATTATCGATCACCAAGCCGCAGACAGTCCTAGTTACAAGCCGGGATCACAATATCACCTAGAACCACTCGGCGAGCTTCGAACCATCCGGCGAGCTTAGAACCATTCGGCGAGCTGCCTAGAACCACTCCGCGAGGAGCTAGAGCCCGAGCTGGGCTGGCACTGACCGTGGGCTGCGGCGCGGGCTGCGGCGCGGCGTCCAGCAGCTGGTACATGTTGGGCGAGGGATGCAGGCTGAAGGCGGTGAGGGTGCACTCGCACAGCACGCGGTCGCTGCGGGCGCACACGTCGCCGAGCTGCACGAACCACGTGGCGAGGGTCTTCTCCATGGTCCGCGCCTCGGCCTCCTGCCACACACACGTCACCACTGGTATACACGATACACATGTCGACACAACGAACGGTCGCTAGCTGCTGCTAAACCGTTTGGAATGGTAATACGAATGCTATACAATATACGAAGTTCAAACCTTTTCAGTCTTCAGTTTGAGCTTCTCCAACTCGTTCATTCCAGCCGTGATGGCGCGGACGTACAGTTCACACACATACGGTTTCATCTCTTCGTTAGTCTGAAAAATAGCAATAATGATGAGCGAAGGACAAAATGTAGATATTTGTCTTACATAATTGTATGTAATGTGGTTGTGGTGTCACAGAGGTTTTTATCCACTTCTGCAAGAGAACCGCCATAGGGCCAAAATACACACGATACCAAGCCGCATTGTGTCATGTTGGGGCATCGTGTCATGAAAATCTTTACACAGGTAGAACATGTATGTGAGAAGTAATGGAAAAACTGTTAATATTTACCGCAACTAATTATAAAACCGATTGGAAATGAAAATAAAAACTGTGAGAAAGAATTTTGTAAAAAGGATAGTTAGCCAGATGCAGCAAAGTTTGGAACTCCAGTGGCAGACTGCTATCAGTCGATAACAATCCGGGTCCTAAGCCTACGCAGTGCACTGCGCAGTCTTTGACTTATGCTGCGTTATGTACTGACTTTGGAGAGCTGCTTGTCGACGGCGGCGGCCAGCGTGTGCAGGTGTCTTGCGGTCAGCGCCTGCGTGGCCAGCGCGCCCGCCGCCGCCGGCAGCCGCGCCGGCGCCAGCAGCCGCGCCAGCAGCCGCGCGCAGCAGTACAGCGCCGCCCGCGCCGCGCCGGCGCACGAGCGCAGCACCATGCAGCGCGCTATCGTCACCTGCGACCGAGGACTACTGTCAGACATCACCCTGACGAAAGCGTACAACCCCTATAAGCCGGATAAATTTAATACAATATGTTATTGAGGTGGTGCTCCAATCATTCGTGCGACTTTCTCAAATGTCAAGATAGGTTTGCTTCTGAAGCAAAGCAAAAAATTAGTGCGTACGCCGACAAAGAGGTACTATCCTACTTACTCCTTTGTCCCCATTTGTACTGTAGCAACCTACATGCATTCACTTGGAGCCGTCCGGCGTCGCGCACCGTACGCAGAGAACTGAGGCGCACGCGCCCGGCGCGAATATTTATACATCGGCGGCCAGCGTCGCCGCAGACAGCAGCGAAGATGCGTTACATCCCAGCGTGGAGACTCTGAACGTACTGGCGCACACGCTGCGGCCGCTTGCTTATTTACGCGGCGTGAGAGAGACACACAGCTCTTACTATCTCACCAACCTATCTCGAGCTCAGCTTTGTTTACTGTTTATATTAGTAACTAAGTCGTAATAATTTTGGAAAATAAGTAATTTATCTTACACCGAATAAAGTTAAGTAGTTCTGTAACCAGTGTTTTATTCGTATTACGACTAGGCAAGCAGTAACGACGAATTAGCCACATCAGTTTGGCTAAAGTACCACGCCTTTTAGCCAGCCCCGTGACGGAAGAGATAGTACGAAAGGCATTTCCCCCTCAAAAAAAATTAAGAGTAGACCATGACACTTTTCCATACATAAATACAATCGTAACTGTGTTCGCACAGAGTTCCTTTTGGACCATTTGACATACCTGAGCGATCAGAATGGCGACTTCCTTCGCATTCTTCCAAAGTCTCTTGTCGCCAGGTGAAATCTCCAGACGCTTCTGTAGCCGCTCGATGAGATGATAAGCGCCGGGCAGCGGGGTCTGCTTCGCCTGTACATTTATATTACATTTAAATAACTATTAAATGATATTATATGCGATTGCGTAACAGTGATGCATTATTTATGACCAGTTTCTGAGTTAACTTTGTCCAACCTATAAGTCTATCGGTGTCTCTATCTGGCACTAAGCAAATGACAAACACAACAATTTATTTAACGTTTGTTGAAAATTAACTAGGATTTCAGAAACCGGTCATTAATGAGTCGGTCAAATCTTTGTGTTATGTATTATGTTGATCATTCGTCCTCTACTTACCAGTGCGATGCATTGCTTGCTGTCTCGCTTGTGCAGCAGAACAAATTCAATATCCGTGAGTGTGTCCCACACGTCCACGGTGAAGCCGGCCTCTTCCTTTAGCTTATCGCCAAATGTTCGCTCGGCGTTTTCAGACGGCGGTGCATCTGTAAATGTGTCTGTGTTTATTTTCGTTGTCCAAGTGAACATCATACTCCTCGCTATTTCTCCATCTCTCCATGCATGATTGTCTGAAAGGGATCGTTTTGAGCAATAAGACTGTAAATTGTGTCACTAATTGTTGTTTATTGCTGTGTTCTAGCTTTAACCTTTCTTTGTTCTGTGGTGTTTCAATTAAGAATGTATCTATCTATCTTTTAACAATTAATCTCCCTATCAATCACCTCCTCATGACAATAATATAGTCTTGAATATAGCTACTTTTACATTATTTTATTTTAGAGTTGACACAGGTTAGTAGTGGTTGCTGCGTCAAGAGCTTTTGAATTATCAATTCAATTGTTGACACTTTAATCAATCGGTATGTAGGATCAATTATATATTTATTTATTGATGATCGTTTTTAGAAAAAAATTAAAATTAACTGATTCACAGATTTACATTTTACAGTGGCGAGATGTCTGTGCCCTGATAATATTTACTAAGTCATTGGTTCGGACCATAAATTCAATAGTGTTATTGTGTGATACAGCACAGAAGTGCCCGGTCCCCCCATTTTATGCAAACTATATCCCTTCTATAAAAAGTCAGTGTCGCAACATATTTAATGAGTATTTTGACTTAAGGTCCCGGGAGAAAGGTATTTGGTAACGCACGATTCAGCCTCACCCCTTGAATTATCCATGGATAGATAACAGCTTTATGAACCGATCAGAAACCGTCACAGCTTTGAGACTTCGGCCCGGACACATTCCATGCAACAAATTCCTATTTTTAATGAAAATCAGCACAACACCCAATTGCCTTGACTGTAACGTTATTGATGACGTTTATCATATATTGATGGAATGTGTCCGGAACGAGGGACTAAGAAATACATGCAATTTAGATATCCATCAGTTGTAACAGCATTCTGGCTGACCCGCTATCGGACTCAGCCAGAATGTTGTACAAGCTGGTTAATAGAGATTAAGGTTAAGTAATAGTAAGAGTAAGGTTAAGTAATACTGTTAAACCTATCAGGGCGGCATATTCGAGTAAATCGAAAAAGCCCTATATTGTTGATTAAAAAAAAAAAAAAAAGTGCCCAGCTACCTTGCTAGATACCACCCTCAGGTACAAAATCTGACACCAAATCCCTATCGAGGTATTCTGGCAGTGGTCCTTGCAAGTCAGTCCTATGCTAGACTGAGTGTATGTTTACCTTCACTTATTAACAATTGAGATAATTGAGTCCAACCCTAGCCTATAAAGAGTAAAAATAAAGTAGGTACTGTCATAGAATGTTTGTTAAATGTCTTTTTCAAAAAATACTATTTGCTTTAAAGCCTATTTATTAGGATAATCGTTAAATACGTTGTTTAACAATGATTTAATTACGACCCGTGGACAACCAGTCATTACGAATGTCAAACCGAGACTGGCGCTGGGCAGCAGGTTTCCGACTAAGAGCCAAGATGGGGGGGGCTGACACAGCATGAATCATCAGCACCATCCCTTACTGGTCACGGGTATAACAGTACAGTAGTACCCAACTGATATGGCTTACCGATGTACCTGCGCAGAAGATGAATTTTCAAAGCGCGGGAAATGCTATTGACCGCTATTGGTCGGCAGCCGCCGCCATCTTAGCGATCGCCGCGTGGCTTGCGAGTGAGATGGAACTAACAGCTGCAGTGTATTATGAACCTTATAATAGTGATCTTAGGTTGATTGTAAGTTTTAAGCATTCATTCGTTAATCTTCGGACCATACTTTATTTTCTGCGGGAACGAAGATTCACGACGCGCCTTATAAGTTGGGTACTAGTATACGCACCTATAGGGTCGTCTGCGTCCACGACGGGCGGCGCGGCGGCGCGCGCGCGGCCCAGCACGGCGCCGGCGAGGGCCACGGCGATGTCGTCGCACTTCTCCCCCACCAGCGTGTGCAGCCGCACCACGAACGTCACGCCGCGCTCCTCCTTCAGCCATTCTAGCACTGGAACGGAGACAAATAACGTGAGTACAAAGGAAATTCTAGCCAAACACTTTTGATGTGAGGCCTATCGGGAATATGGGGCATCTGTCTGTTCATGTCATTCACAACAGCCGAGCACACCTCATGAAATAGAATATTTGTATGAATATGTAAATTACTATTTCAAGGTTCACTCAAAAGTTGACTGTTTATGTATACATCGTTTTTAGCGACAAGTCTGACCATTGTACCTTATTATGTCATGACTGCCTTGTGTATTTTATTTTCTATTTGGTGTACTATAAAGTATTTTCTATCTCAAAGTCCCAAAGTACCTTCATTGTCTGTGGGCGGAGTGCCATTAGGGTTGAGCAGGAGAGTGAGCACGGGGTGTCCCCAAGGATGCTCGAGCACCCTCTTGAACCACTCCCCCCTCGCCACCAGCTCCACCTCCCAGGGGGCGGCGCCGCCATTCCTGGTGACCTTGGCCGCCTCGCACTCGGCCACGAAGCAGTCGATCGCTTCCTCGAGCCTCTTGCGATCATCTTCACGTTGGGGGGTCTGCCATTCCGTCTGGAGATGACAAGTTTTATATTACAACTCATACTCTAAAAGTAAGCAGCTGAATGGAGCACTGCATGGAAAAGCAGCAATTGTAAACACACTTCTATTATTTTATTACTAAACAAGGTAGTATTTTATCATTAACCATAAGTTCGTCGATACCTGGCATCTACTGTTGATTCGAGTGATTGATAAACGTTGATAGAATTTTTACCTGGCATCTACTGTTGATTCAAGTAATTGATTTAAAACGTTGATACAATTTGTAAGTTTTTTTTTTATTAGTTGATAGTTTAGTTCATGGTTTTCGTTTGACCACTATAAGTTGGAATACAATACAGGTGCACAATTTGTGAGGTCCAGTTCCAGGTTAAAGTATTAATATTATCTTTATGTTACCTGCAGTACTGCTCTAGCAGTGTGCCGCTGCAGCCAGCTGAGTAGATGTGTGTGCGTGGAGGGGGCGGAGTGCTGGCAGAGGCTGTGCACCCCCCGCCACGCCTCGCAGAGGTGCTTGGTGCGCTGCCTGGCGTCGCCGCACTCACTCAGCCGCGCTTCTAGGGACTGTTGACAAAGAAAACCATAGCTATGACAATTACAGCCAGTAATGCAAGTTCTTTATTAAAAAAAAATATTTCTGAATCCTTGGTAATGTTAATTCTATTTGCTTTTTGCATCACATAATATTATTATATGTACAGAACCAATAGCAGTGATGTTTCACTGGAAGCTTAGGTGGACTTGAGCAATGATATACACATTACATCTAAACCAAAACAGATACTAAGCTGATAAAGAAACCCAACTGCAAAAGTGACAACCAAGCTATTAAAATATCTATCTAGTATCTATGCTATGTTAGTGTAAAGGATTTTAGAATTTAGGTACAACTATGAAGGCTAACAATATCACATTAAACAAACCACTAAACTTGTATATACCTAAACTTTTTACTCATATTTGCTAGAATTACTCATGACCATAACACTTTTGTCATGATAGACAAATTATAAATAACTTGCTGACAAGCGGTATTCCCCCGCCCCCCCCCCCCCCCCTTGGGCATCATCATTTCTGGCACACTGAGTGTACTGTGACATCACTCGTGGCATAAACAAACAAATATCTATTTGTGTATATTATATGTAGACTCCACATCTGTTGAATTAGAGATGAACAAAGCGTTCCATCATATTTGCAAAGATCAGTCTAGGTATGAGGAATGGTATGTGATTTGGATTAATGCATATATGCATAAAAATATGTTACTAATAACTAGCCACTTGTGTTCAAGTCAAGCGTGAAATAGGTATTGTCTAGGTAAGCATGCTTCGCCATCAAACACCTAGCATCAGATAAGACTGTTCAGAAATTTAGTGAAAATAGGTAACAGTTATGGCATTTTAAATAACTGATTTCTAGGTAATGGCAATATTAATAAATATTTAAGTAGGTATACAGTTGTCATCATTGATTTCATCATAATTATAGTTATCATGAGTATAATTATATTGAAGTTTTTTTTGCATCCATGACTCATTTCATGGCTTGAGAACAATATGGAGGTAGGCATTTGTGAGTGTTGTATTTCAAATGTTTTAAAATGTTGATGTTGCATTGTATATAAATTGCATGCCTTCAAAAACTGGTGTGGCATTTACATGTAATAGTAGGTATATGCATGACCGTTGTATGGTAGAGTTAATATTTAACAAAATTTGCAGCCTTATCTACTTATTTTAACTTCGTCGCTAGCAATAAAAAAAAAACATAAAATTTTCATTTCATGATAGGTATCCCTTGAATGGAATGACCAATTTCAATAAAAGAAAAAGTAATCTACTGGTACTGAAAGAGTCTTGACTACAGGGTGTTACAAAACTACCGGTAAAGCTGAAAGGTGGGGCCTTATAACAAGTCCATTCCTAATATTTAAAAACAGTAGTAATGCTGTGTATAACATACATACCCCAAATAAACAAATAAAATATTATTATTTTTACTGATGTGCAAATCCTATTTCAGTAAAATTAAAAGGGATTTATTCAGATAAGGATTACAGTAGGGATTAAATTAAATTAAAGAACACCCACATAACCCAAACCGCTGTCTCAATGTTAAAAAAACATCATTGAAGTTTGATGCAGTATGTAAATTGAGTATGCATTTTCTTTAATATCAAAATGTAGCCCCACTCTCGGGTTGCTCCTGTATCATGGGTACCGCTCACAGACATATAATTTCACATACACATCATACCCAGACCAGAAACAAACATTTGCAGATCACAAAAATATTTGTTCCGAGCTGGAATCAAACCAGCGACACCAAGCGCAGCAGTCTGATTGCTCAGCCACTACACCAAACGTGCCACCGAATATTATTTAGCATCACACATGACTTTGAGAGGATCTTAATTCTAAAACTTTATATTAGTATTTTATAGGTTATTTATACAAGATAATAATATAAATAGTAGTATGTAGAGGTATTGTAATTTTTGTATTTGAACAGATCCAGTAGCTATAAGGATAAGCTCATAACGAACACAAAACACGGGTGAATAACAAATGAAAATTCAATTTTCAGATTCCACATTAAATTAAATTAGCTACAGATCAACATTAGTGGTTCTAGGTCTACAAAAGTGCTGATAAAGTAGATAATAATAACCTGAAGCATGGCAGTCCTGACAAACAATTTTTTATCACCGTATCCGGCTGTGCGTAAACAAACCCTACGTGACTCCGGTACATCGAAACATGGCTGTCAACCAGCCATCACACACATCACCAGTGGCTCATCACAATAACGTCAGTCACTGCAAAGTGTCCGACAGGACTTCACTGGTATATATACATCGATTTTGATAATAATTCGAGCAGTAGTTAGCTCCCAACTTGAGGATAATTCACGCAACTAAACAGAATGTGATGGTTTTTCGTAGTGCACTTATTGGTATCATCACGATCGAAATACTGCTTTACACGGCCGGGTATGGTATTATTATTGGAAAAGATAATTTCCATTGCAGTTTTACAGCCGGTGGCATGTCATAAAAGGACAAATACATTGGATTTTATGAAAACAAGAGGATGTAGTGGACAAATATGGCGGACGTACAGAACTTCAACACCACTACGGCGTCTCAATATAGTAAGGAATCCTGCTGATAAATACATTTACACTTACCTTGTAAAGTTCAATAAAATATGTTTTGCCTTTTGGGCCACTTGTTTGATTACTTTTCACTTCTTTTCCATCATTTGTAGAAGTCATTTCTCAAGAAAATATCGCGGGACGACATTTATGCGCTTGTGTTTTCGTAATGGAGCTGTCAAATAAATGTTGCTACTACAAAGAATAACATTACACCAGGCCATGTGCTGATAAAAAAAGCTACCAAAGAAGTGTCAATAAATATTAAGTTGTGGTTTCTGTGGATTACTCAAACGCGTCATGTTTACCGGTTTTTAACCCCCGATGAATACGAGTCGTGGGGTCGTAATTTAGAAAGGGGTGATTAGTCACGAGAGAGGGGTGATTAGTCACTAGCCCTTGTTGTGACTAATCACCCCCCTCTCGTGACCAATCACGCCGCTCCCGTGCCTCGTCACCACTTAGGCGTGTTTATTGTCCCCTAATGAGAGGTAAATATAAATCATGCATATTTTGTGATTATCTTACAATTTATAAACATATCCGAATTTAAATTATATTATAATTCAGTAGTTTGGCTTTAGACTCAATAAATAGAAGCATAAAAAGACCGGTACTAATGCGGCAACATTACGCAAAACGACACAGAAGATCGAAAACCTATTTATTCTAGTCACCCCGTTTTACGGTATGTACCTAGCTACTTTTTTTTTCTTTTTTAATTTATTGCTTCGCACGGTGTGTGCATAGGTATAGCCAGTGTCAAGTAGAGTCTGGCCAACGAAAGTAGATACTCGAATTTTTTCGAAACTTTTTACATGGCCATACTAGTGTTTCCACCACTGAACATTATGCTCCGTGACAGGGTAAATTTAGGGTGCAATAATTACTGATTTCAAATTATTGTAACCCACTTCTTAGTGTGTCATTTTACTTTTATCGTCTTAGTTTTAAATTCATTGTGGTTTAGCATTGCATGGTTTTTTATGTACCTAAAATGTATAAAAAACAACTTAAAACGACCACTAATGGAATAAATAATACAAAATAAACAATCTTATAGTACTTTATTGATGATATATAGGCCAGACTCTATTTTATTATATAAGTATTTCTTAATTTCACATGCAGAAAGTCACAGCAATATAACAATTGTGGTCAAGTAGTCAAGTCAATTATTTACAACTTGACGTTGTAAATAATTGACTTGACTACTTTATTGATTATTATTAATTCTGAATCGTAAAAATAAACAAAAGCATTGGCTAAATTAAAATGTTGTTTTCAAAAATTTGGGAGAACCGGCATCAGGGCAGGGCATCACTAATACACAAATTCCCCAATATTTTCAAGATGGTGGCAATTATGGGTTGCCATACTAATATTTTTTTAATTTGCCGGGGTTTTCAGTGTCTACTTTCGTTGGCCAGACTCTATTTTATTATATAAGTGTTTCTTAATTTCACATTAAGAAAGTCACAGCAATATAACAATTGTGGTCAAGTAGTCAAGTCAAGTATTTACAACGTCAAAGTCACGATTCAGTAAGGTAGTGGATGCTTTACTGACACTTCCTGGGAGTTTTGGAAAAAATGCGAAATGACACGTTTTTTGAGTTTATATCATTCGCCTACACTCGTGCACGTTAACGAACACTTAATGATTAATATTCCACCAATATTACACATTAACACTCGAAGAAACACAAGTTTGAGAATAAAATATAAAACCAACAACGTCTCACTATCGGATTCCCGCCAAAACTCTTACTTTTTATAGTATTTCGCATAAAACCAGTGACGTGCAGGCAAAGGGATGCGCGGGGTGGATACTAAGACCTACGATAGATTTTTTTCACGTAGGCGCTCGTCGTTGTACCCGGACAAAATGAATATAATTTCGTCGTTAAAAGTGGTTGCTTGTTGTATACGAAGTCGTACTAAACGGATTACACTGTTTTTGTAAGAGGTATTTGTTATTATTTTATAAACTAATAATTACAATAAATTTCACATCTACGTCGATTCTTTTACCGATTTTACCGGCTATTAGTTATCTGTCTGTCTCATTGCTCACTAGATGGCCTTTGGCATTTTTACTTTATAATGTTGGCAATACTGTAGTACAAAGCAAAGCTAGTTGTGTCAATGAATAATTGCGTTTTTTTAGAATTAGCTCATTTATTTGTTGAAAAAATGTAAAATACTCCATCCACGGAAAGTTAAATATGTATGTAATTTAGTGCAATCTTATTTTGCCAAATTATCCAGCGACCTCTGAAGTTATTGCACAAAAACCTCGACCCCTCGATGTGTCAAAGTGCAGGGCAATAGAAGGGCCGATGAATTATCGCTTTAGAATCCTTATTTGATAGTGTGCTTATCGTTCACGAGTTATTTATGCTTATTTAGTGAACATGAAACTCTGCGCGATTTATTGAAACATTACGCAAAGGTGTGGCGTAGAATCCGAGTCGGCACATCTGGCTCTTTGAGAGCACTTTTTATGCCTACAATTTACTTTCCTTTCATGCTAATTGGTTCAATATTTACAATTTTTATTACGATTTATGTAACTTTTATCTACCCTTTTTCATCTAAAAACGCGTATCATGCGATCTTTACACACCAATAAGAACATTTTCAAAAGAAATTAGTTTTTTTCATAATCTTTTTGTGCATGACTACTTACATACATATTTTTTCTGTTTTTCCACCACCAGTGTACAGTGAACGTAGTGTTGTGATGAGTGCATCAAGTAGGTTTACAGTAATTTGTTGTGGTAGTGTGGTGTGCTAGTAAAATGGCAAAGAAGTCTGATAATACCGGGGGAAAGCTGGTCACGGTCTCAGTTGTGGGACTGTCTGGTGAGTAAACAACATCTAAACTCTTCTATGCTACTCCTAGACTCGTAGGCTGCACATTAATTCTCATGTCTCTGAACTTAGCTTTATTTTTTCAATGTTAATGTCCCATGTAACTAATATACCAAATAATGCCAAGAAAATACATCAATTAGCAGTCAAAATTGCCCGATTGTATCTGATGAGAAAACAGGGAGATTGTAGGTACTCATATTGGTATGTTAGTTAACCCATAACATTGCTTAGAACTCGGCGCATAATCCCAAATGCCATCTGTATAGAAAATAGATATAAAGTTGGGCTTAATATAATAATATCTAGTGTAATTGAACCCCTACTACTACTTTAGTTACAGGTAAACCTAAGAGTCCAAGACCTGTCAGAATTCTGCCTTTATCCACGTAGGTACCTACTTAGTTATACAAAATACATGGACACAATGGTGCACATAAACTTATTGGATTCCAATAAGTTTTATACTTGACTCTATAATAAGTCTATACAAACAAATTATAATCTAAATCTACTCATTCTCTATTCACTTACACCCACTTACAATCTATCTGTATATCTATAAAAAACGAAAGTCATAAATCATTGTCCATTAGAATAGAAAGGATTTCAATTCAACACCATTGTGAATGAATTGAATCTAATTGTTATCTATTCAACATCCTGCTATCATAAGTTACTGTTTCACAGTATACACTTACATGCAGTAAGACACAGTAAAAACACAGTTTTCCAATATAAAACTCACTGATCTGTATATTGTGTACTTAAGGTAGGATAAAACTGGACAATAAGTCTGTTAATACCTTTACTTTGGTTTTTATTAACTAATTTGTATTCGATATTTTAACCCTTGAGTAACCAATGCGAGAAACAATAGATATTTAATTGTTACATGGTCTGTATGACTGGGTAGGTTGGTAGCTATTGATAATAATATTAATTTGATTCATATTGGTAACATCTCAATAGCTTCATGAACAAAATAAATCTCAATGTCATAGTCCATCAAGAATTTTTATTTTACAGAAACTAAATTCATGTAGTTTTTAAGTTTTTACTCTGTTTGTTATTTGTACTGTGACTGCTAAGGTGAAAGATAGCACTATCATAGGTTAAGATAACATTTTTATGTATATTTGATGTGGGATGAATGAGATTGATTGCTGTTATCACACTTCTATCTTAAATTGTAACATAATGGATTTCATCTTGAGTGTTTTAGATTTGTTTACCGGTGGAATGTTGAAGTGTTACTGTGATAATATTGCGATTGGATTTAACATTTTATCTGCAGCAGAAAGATAGACCCAATAAAAAACATTACATGTACAAAAATGCACAAGTCTCGCAACGCAGTTTATCTGCCGTAAAAAGTTGTGATATCAAATGTATACCAAGTCGGTTAATTTAATACCTACCTACTTATTTATTTCTTTAGTAAATAGAGTGACTTGGCAATTGCACACTTCAACATAAATCTACATAGCGATTTGGGCTTGTATTTGTTTGAAAGTATACCTACCTACACGGAAGACTATATTATTTAGATTACCTAGTAGATTATGCTGCCGTGTACAATCGCCAAGATACTCTATTTACTAAAGAAATAAATAACTAGGTAGGTATTAAATTAACCGACTTGGTATACATTTGATATCACAACTTTTTACGGCAGATAAACTGCGTTGCGAGACTTGTGCATTTTTGTACATGTAATGTTTTTTATTGGGATCTCATTTCTTTTTGTAGGTTTTCTTTCTTTATTTCGTTTTTTTGCGTAACACGGAAAAACGCGCGCCGCGGTTCTGCCCGGCCGGGGCCCCTTGCGAACATAGGTCATGCTCATAGATTATCATGAACGAGTGTCTTTGCGTCTCCACAGATGCATATTAGGTATAAGGTGCCTAGGTACCTATTTTAATGTACCTACCTAGGTAACGAATTTGTTCAACCTATAAAAGTGTAGGTAGGTATAGTATACACCTAGGAATTTGTATCTCTTTATCAGCGGTAGGTGTACCTATCGTGGAAGTTAAAGCGCTCAACATTTGAATTTCTCGAAGCCATTTCTCATTTTTAACGCCTGTTACCCATTTCATTCAATTTCAATGAAGTCTAATTATGAACTGTAAAAGTAACTTTGTAATCACATACAATTTAATGGGACTTATATGGGAATACAAAGTTATTTATGCAGATTATATATCTAGAAAACGGGATGAAAATTATGGAATGTCAGAATTTTTCCTTGGTTTATAGGCTAAACAATAGCTATATTCAAAATTTGAAACTTGTGGGACGGCTAGAAGTACCTTAGAATTTTGATGATCTGTGAGTCAGTCAGTCAGTCAGTGGGCAGCAAAATTAAGCAACTTTGACTTGAAATCATTCTTAAACTACTGGTTCAAATTTAATGTAATTTGGATTATTACCTGTAGACGTGATGCCCTCTTGGTCACTATTAATTTAGGCTTCTAGTTTTATCCATAACGAAGTTACAGGGGGTCGAAAATGGCCCGAATCGCTTCGAGAAAAGGATAGTACGGCCGTGCCTTTTGTTTTGCTCGACTTGGCGGGGGCACTGCCGTGCCCCCAGATTGTCTATGTAAGTTAAAATATTAAGGTTTATTTACTTATCACTGCTGCAAAAGCTATCAAGCCTACACCAAAAATTTTTTATTAATGAAGTATTTCACTTAGAAAGATTATCAATTTACCAGAACTGATTCTCAAATGGTTTGGAAGGTATAATTATGTATCTGTAAACTTGTGTGTTCTGTATCTGTATATTACTAACCACTATATTTTGAGCTGTGTATTTCACAGTTCCATTCTATGATGGTTGAAATATAGATGTTAAAGGCCCAGCTGACTGTTTAACGACACTGCGGCGGTCTGGCCCATACAGATCATGTAACAATTAAACATCTATTTTGTCTGTCATTGGTTACTCAAAGGGATATTACCACAATTTGCCAGTTCTTACTACTACACTATTATGAATTTAATTCAATATAATTCGGCAGGTACTGAAAAAGAAAAGGGACAACTCGGCGTGGGCAAGTCCTGTCTCTGTAACAGGTTTGTGCGGACGCACGCTGACGACTACAACGTAGATCACATCTGCGTCTTGAGTCAGGTAAGTTGAAATAAAATAAGGTTATAGGATTGATTGATAAGGTTATCAAGAAGGCTCTTACGTCAACTGAGCCTGCTCTAAACTGTGTCCGCAGGATCAGTTGACCAATTATTATATATCTTTTGTCAACTGAGCCCGCACTTAAATTGAGTAAAATATCAGGTGTATAATGTACAGAAGTGCACATAGTGAGATCAGAAAGATTTTAATGTGTCTACTAACTTTTATACAAAATAAGGTATTCCCCATGAGAATGTCAACTTCAACTCTTTTATGTGTATTTTATGGGGAGGGGGGGGGGGGGGGTACCACAATTTCGCCAGTCTTGTAGGGAGATACATTATAAAACGAAGGAGATTGTTTATATAGTGAAAAGGAATTTCGTTTTGATGAGATCAAGTTTAATTTGTATTGACACAATACATTATGTTTTAGGGTTCTGTACTCAAAGTGTAAAACAGGACCCTATTACTAAGACTCCGCTGTACGTCCGTCTGTCCGTCTATTACCAGACTGTATTTCATGAACAGTGATGGTTAGATAGTTGAAATGTTCACAGATGATGTATTTCTGTTGCCGCTATAACAACAAATAACTATACTAAAACAGAATACAATAAATATTAAAGGATGCTCCATACAACAAACGTGATTTTTGCCGTTCTTGTAGATAATGGTACGGTTCATACGCGATCTGACTCGCACTTGGCAGGTTTCTTCTTTCTTTGTGTTGCAATAACATTGTCATGTGAGGGCATAATCTCAAGTCTGTTAGGTATTGAACCGCATTGTTACCGTCATGCTAATTTAGATAGTATATTTTTCTTCTGCTGTCATAATCGGCGACTTTGTTTCGATATAGCGCCACCGGTACAATAGCTAAGAGACTAAACTTGACACCCTGGTTTTGCTTGCGGATCGGCCAAACTACAGCTGTCACTGTACTACGCTATCGCGTAAATTAGGGAACCATGAGACGATTTTTAGCTTCACTTGGTGTCGCTTTTGTTGCTCGCGTCGACGATGATAGCAAGGTAACAAGTACGCCTGGCTGCATTGTTGTATTTTGTTCTCTAACAGTAAAACAATTTAGTTTATTTCACACTGAACTTACTCCCTTCATTAGTTGTGTCGTTGTAATGTGAGCTTTACGCAATGGCTTTAAAAGCAAATATTCTTCAAAACCTGTTTCTTTCAGTCTGATTTCAGCGGTCGCGTGGTGAACAACGACCACTTTCTGTACTGGGGGAACGTGCAGAAGGAGTATGATGACCAGGAGTACAGGTTCGAGCTCGTCGAGCAAACGGAGTTTGTGGATGATGCGTGCTTTCAGCCGTTTAAAGGTAACTAAATTTGAAAGAGGCTGGAGTCTTTTGTTGATTCATTAAATCATCTGCTTATATGCGTCCAATGCCGAGTACGGGTGTCATCTCACCTCACTTTCATAAGCAAGATAAAGCGATAATCCACCACGGGGAGCCAGTTTGAGTTGGTGGATCACATATCTCAGAAATAATTTCAGGCATTGTTTTGGTTAAAATTTGAATCTTGATTATTTTAGGCGACACTAGGTACCTACTTCATTCGACAAACAAACAAACCAAAATGTTCTTCTTCACAGTCGGCAAAACTGAGACCTACGTAAAGCGCTGCGTGTCCACGAAACTCCAGTCGGCCGAGAAGCTGATGTACGTCTGCAAGAACCAGCTCGGTATAGAGAAGGAGTATGAGCAGCGGCTGATGCCGGACGGGAGGCTGACCATCGACGGGTTCCTCTGCGTGTATGACGTCAGCCTGGTGCCCGGCCGCACCTGGGAGAAGCAGGTGAGTTCCAGAGTTCTTACTGTTACAT